>OV702284.1:401727681-402995768 GCA_916181665.1 Avena sativa
AATCCTCCATGGGTACTGAAGACAAGCTAGCAATGGTGTATGGGAGGACCCTCTGGAAAGACTTCGTCACATTCTCAATCTGCCAGTACTCCATTTTGGTGAGTACCAATCCAGCGGCCACTGGTGGCAACAAGATGAGAGTGTGACATGTGGGTAAAGTGTACAACTTCTGCAGAAGATAATAAAATCTAAGTACTTAGCCGTGTCCCCGGTTATGGACAATACTGAGCAACTAAAGCTTGAAGCTGTGGGAAATCTCGACATTCCAATTTCAAAAAAAAAAAAATTTAAGTGATAACAAAAGACTTGCAGCACTTGGGGTTACCAAGGAGCTCAAGAGACTTTGATAAAAACTTGCAGTACTTGGGGTTACCAAGGAGCTCAAGAGATTAGATAAAAACTTGAAGTACTTGGGGTTACCAAGGATCTCAAGAGACTTTGATAAAAACTTGCAGTACTTGGGGTTACCAAGGAGCTCAAGAGATTTGATAAAAACTTGAAGTACTTGGGGTACCAAGGATCTCAAGAGATTTTGACAAAGACACTTGGTGGATTCCAAGGAGTTCAGAAAAGATTTGCCAAAAGTTCAAAACCATTTTGAAAGATAGGATAAACTATTGCTTTATGCAAATGAGCCCAAAACTCTACTTAGCCAAATATGCATGTAATGATAGGGTCCACTTATATTCTACATAGTAGTGAAACTTGCCAATACAATTCAAAAGTATTGACCCTTGTGGCTGTAACTTGTAATGTTGCAGGTTTGATTGAATTTAGTGAAGATTGATTGATTAGGATTACAAAGTCTACAACCAGCATGTTGCCTGTGGAACTTTGAAGATGAAGGACCCCATGCTTATAGATATTCCGCTGCAATGTAATGTAATAGCCAAATGAGCTATGTAATATGTAATAAAATTATGTTATTCCTGGTTATAAAGTTATA
The DNA here is from genome assembly GCA_916181665.1 of Avena sativa. Lineage (NCBI taxonomy): Eukaryota > Viridiplantae > Streptophyta > Magnoliopsida > Poales > Poaceae > Avena > Avena sativa. The sequence continues at coordinate 401,728,628 of OV702284.1, forward strand.
TTATGACCTTTGTTTCTTGATATTACATCTTAAACTGTGGATGCTAGCTATTGATCCAGGGACTAGCATTGTAAACACAGGGGACTCTACCTTATTTAAAGGTTGGGACCCTTACATGGAGTTGGGGGAGGACTCCCTCCCCCTTGGCGCCTCCCCACCTATAAAAGGAGGGGTAGGGCGCCCCCCCTTGGACACACAAGAAACCCTAGGTTGGCCGCCGCCCCCTCTCTAGTTGCGGCCAATCTAGATCTCCTCTAAACCGCTACCAACTAGCTAAACCCTAATTGCTAGCTACCTCTAAACCTTGGACTCTAAACCCTAGTTCGCCGGGGATCCCTCTACTCCACCATACCCGCTCCGGCTTAGGCGAAGCCCTGCGGGATCTCCCCTCTACTTCCGACACCACGCCGTCGTGCTTCCGGAATCGCAAGGAGAGAACTACAACCTCTGCTGTCTGCTGGAACAAGGGAGAGGAAGGTCTTCATTGAGTACTGTACGTGTGACCGACTATGGGAGCGCTGCCAGAACGCGGCGCCAGAAGGATCGTCTACGCGATCTTGAGATCGGCAAGTGAACGACTACATCACCCACGAGAATCTGCTCTCGTTAACCGCTTTGGATCTTCGAGGGTTAGTACTCTATCAACCTGTTGTACCGATCTAGTAGATAGATCTTGGCTTGATCATAGATTAGATCTTGATTGTGTGTTCATGTGGTGGAAATTTTTTGTTTTCCATGCTACGAATCCCTACAAGAAGGACACGAGAAACTGATGCGTAGCTATTTGCGAAGAATTTCACATTTCTAGACAGCTATTTTCATCGTTGTTTTCGGATGAGCATAAACTTGTTCAAGAGAATCACGGAGAAGCTCAATAAATACGACAGGTTCTTTGAGCAACAGAGGAATGCCGCCGGAGAACTAGGGCATAGTACGGAGCAAAAAGTCACTGTCGCTTTGCGTATGTTGGCATATGGGATACCAGCTGATCTAGTTGATGACCATTTGGCGATGGGTGAGAGCCAAGCTATCAAGTGTGTGAAGCGTTTTGCCGTTGCAATGGTGAAGGTGTTCGTCGAGGTTTATTTGCGAGCGCCCAATGAAACAGATATAGCAAGGCTTATTGAGTTCAACAAGAATCGTGGATTTCCAGGTATGCTTGGTTTCATCGATTGTATGTATTGGAGTTGGAAGAATTGTCCCGCTGCATGGCATGGACAGTTCAAAGGCCACAAAAAAATTCCACTATAATCCTTGAAGTTGTGGCTGACTATGAAACTTGGATTTGGCATGCTTGTTTTGGATTTCCCGGTACGTTGAACGACATCGACATTGTCCAACGGTCATCCTTAATGAGCAGGATTGCTTTTGGTGATACTCCACCGGTTCAGTTTCAAGCCAATGGGCGCACATACAACTTTGAGTACTTCCTAGCCGATGGCATCTACCCAAAGTGGCAAACATTTGTGAAGCCAGTTGTCAAACTATCTGGTAAGTAACAAGTTCAATTCCACAATGCATAAGCGGCGTCAAGGAAAGATGTTGAGAAGCATTTGAGATTTTGCAAGCCCAACTTGCTATTGTAAGAGGACCAGCTAGGGATCAAGAGGTCCTTTGGTATATCATGATGCATGTAACATCATGCATAACATGATCATCGAAGATAAGAGTGATCAAGACAATGACTTCTTGCACTATGAGTTGATGCGCCAACCAGTTCGAGTGCATAGGGGAGAAGAGAGAGTGGCCAAGTTTATTGCCTCCTACAAAGCTATTCGCATGGAGGAAACTCATCTTGACCTTTATAATGATCTCATCGAAGAGTGGTAGACATGGAATGGCCATCACTAATTATATCTCAGAGTTTGTTGTATTAACAATAAATCTTTATTTATAGTGTTGTAATAAACTATTTATATTTGTTTTATTTGATTGTGTTTGATCTTCATAGCGCTTTCTAGTTGTTGATTTCTGTTTGTGCATGCGCCAGCGAAACCAGGAAAACGGCGTTGTATAATTTTAAACGATTCGCAAATGCGCGCGCTAAAACTAGGAAAACGACGTTGTATAATTTTATTAGCTCGCGTCTGTTGAAGATGCTCTTAATATGTCACACTAATGTCCCGCAGCAATGTGATACAAATGACCATATTTTCATATACCGTTCATGATTTTGCGTTTATGAAAATCATATCAACTAGTTACCATGATTTATAGGTCTAGACGTGCAGGCTTTCAATTGAAGCGTGAACAATGTCCGTTAAAAAAATGAGTGCATTTCTCGGTGTCTTTCACTGATTAAGGTGGGCATTCTCTCTGTCGAGCTCTTTCCTGGTACCCTGAGAATATGACTTTGACCATGCCTGAATGTACATCGATCTTGCTATCGTGCTGCATAGTTTATATTGGGTAGAGTAATTTATGACAACCTGATTTCTAAACTAGTATGATTGTTTTCGGTGAGGCCATTTTGCTGATAGTTATTTTTTTGAACTACTGTTTTTTGCGACAGTTAATTTGATTCATGTGCTTTCAAAAAGAAAAACTTGGTACAGGCACTAGTAGAAAACAGGCCATCCGTTCGCGCCCCCTCAGAGACCGGGACTAATGCTGGCACGCGTCCCGGTTCGAGCGGGCACGGGCCCGGAGGCATGCGTCCCGGTTGGTAAGGGGGCATACGTTCCGGTTTGTAACACAAACCGGGACTAAAGGTGTGTGCCACGCCACAAACCGGGACGTATGCTCCCGCCCTCTATAAATGCAATGCCCCAGCCCTCTGCCTCCACTTTGTTTTTTCTCTTGGTGGAAGGTGTGAGGGGTGTGCTAGTTTTTTCCCCTATGCATGCATTCAAGGTGTTTGATGAAATGTTTGAGTGAATAATCCCGTTCAATTTCTCATAGAACAAAAATATAGAAGGTGTCCGAGACGCACTTGAGCTTTCTCCTCTTTATTTCCCTCGATCAAGGTTAACAATCTTATCTTTTCTCTGTCATTGATACAATGCATGTGTCGATGTGAATTGGTCATTTCAATATTTATGATGTCCTGTTTTTTGATAAACTTACTTATATGATGTAGATGAACGGTCGGGAATGGATGTACGGTGACCGGCGCATAGCCGGGTATATGAAAAGCGTGGATAAATTTATCGATGTGGCTACGGCAAACAAAGAGAATGGTTTTATACGTTCTCCATGTGTTCAATGTCGGAACAACAAGGAGTACTCTTCCTCGAAAATCATTCGCGGCCACCTGATTATGAAAGGTTTCATGCCCAACTATAATTGCTGGACCAAGCACGGGGAAAGAGGGGTTATGATGGAAGATGGTGAAGACGATGATGATAACAACTATCATCATATGTTTCCTGAATACAGTGATACTGCAATGGAAGACAATGGAGAGGAAGGAGGTGAAGAACGGGCATCAGATGAGCCGGCTGATGAACTTGGTAGGGTCATTTCTGATGCAAAGCGAGACTGTGAAACAGAAAATGAGAGGTTGAAGTTAGAGGGCATGTTAGAAGATCACAAGAAATTGTTGTACCCAAATTGTGAAGATGGCAGCACAAAGCTCGGTACCACACTGAAATTGTTGCGATGGAAGGCAGAGTGTGGTCTAACTGACTCCTCATTTGAAAATATGCTGAAAATAATGAAGCCGAAGTTTCCAAAACATAACGAACTTCCCGAGAGTACCTACGAAGCAAAGAAGACTCTTTGTCCTCTAGGATTAGATGTGCAAAAGGTACATGCATGCATTAATGACTGCATCCTCTACCGCGGTAAGGAGTATGAGAATTTAGATAAATGCCCGGTATGCAATGCATTGCGGTATAAAATCAGACAAGATGACCCTGGTGATGTTGAGGGAGAGCCCCTCCGGAAGAGGGTTCCTGCTAAGGTTATGTGGTATGATCCTATAATACTAAGGTTGAAACGCATGTTCAGAAACAAAGAGCATTCCAGGTTGTTGCGATGGCACAAAGAAGACCGTAAGAAAGACGGGAAGTTGAGACACCCTGCTGATGGGTCACAGTGGAGAAAAATCAAGAGAGACTTCACAGACTTTGCAGGTGCGCAAGGAACTTATGGTTTGGTCTAAGTACGGATGGCATGAATACTTTTGGGGAGCAGAGCTGCAGTCACAGCACCTGGCCCGTGACTCTATGTATCTACAACCTGCCTCCTTGGTTTTGCATGAAGCGTAAGTTCATTATGATTCCAGTGCTCATCCAAGGCCCGAAGCAACCGGGCAACGACATTGATGTGTACCTTAGGCCATTAGTTGAAGAACTCTTACAGTTGTGGGGCAAACCAGGTGTACGTGCGTGGGATGAGAACAAACAGGAGCCATTTGATCTACGAGGGTTGTTATTCGTAACCATCAATGATTGGCCTGCTCTTAGTAACCTTTCAGGACAGACAAACAAGGGATATAAGGCATGCACACACTGTTTAGATAAGACTGAAGGTACATATTTGCATAAATGCAAGAATGTTGTGTACCTGGCGAATCGCTGATTTCTTCCGACCAATCATCCCGTAAGAAAGAAAGGCAAGCATTTCAAAGGTGAGGCAGATCACCGGAAGAAGCCTGAACTCCCTGCTGGTGATGATGTATTTGGTATGGTCAAGGACATAGAAGTAATCTTTGGAAAGGGTCCCGGCGGTCAATCAGTTCCGAACGACGTCGCTATAGGACATGCACCCATGTGGAAGAAGAAATCTATATTTTGGGAGCTGCCATATTGGAAAGTCCTGCGTGTCCGCTCTTCAATCGACGTGATGCACGTGACGAAGAATCTTTGCGTGAACCTGCTAGGATTCCTAGGCGTGTATGGGAAGACAAAAGATACACCAGAAGCACGGGAGGACCAAGAAATTATGAAAGACCCAAAGAACATACATACACAGAACAAGACGGATAAAGGGCATCACTTAAGTCGTGCCAGCTATGCTCTTACCAAAGCAGAGAAGGAAATCTTTTTTGAAGTCCTTTACAGTATCAAGGTGCCGTCGGGCTTCTCATCTAATATAAAGGGGATAATAAATATGGAAGAGAAAAAGTTCCAAAACCTAAAGTCTCATGAATGTCACGTGATTATGACGCAGTTGCTTCCGATTGCATTGAGGGGGCTTCTACCAGAAAATGTTCGAGTACCCATTATGAAGCTGTGTGCATTCCTCAATGCAATATCTCAGAAGGTAATCGATCTAGATATTCTGCCAAGGTTACAGAAGGATGTGGTACAATGTCTTGTTAGTTTTGAATTGGTGTTCCCACCATCCTTCTTCAATATTATGACGCATCTCCTGGTTCACCTAGTGGAAGAGATTGCCATTTTCGGTCCGGTATTTCTACACAATATGTTCCCCTTTGAGAGGTTCATGGGAGTCTTAAAGCAATATGTTCATAAATGTGCTAGACTAGAAGGAAGCATCTCCAAGGGATATGGAACAGAGGAGGTCATTGAGTTTTGTGTTGACTTTATTCCTGACCTTAAGACGATTGGTGTTTCTGACTCGTGGCATGAGGGAATACTAAGTGGAAAAGGCACGCTGAGAAAGAAAGCAATGATATGTAGGGACGGGGATTCTTTCACTAAAGCACACTACACAGTTCTACATAATTCCACCTTGGCAGCTCCGCATATCGAGGAACACAAGAATATTGTATGCTCCAAAAACCCGGGGAAGCCCGAATCATGGATTACAGATGAACACATGAAGTCTTTCGGTGGTTGGATGCAGACACATCTCTTGAATGACACCACTGTTGGAGATCAGCTATACTTGTTGGCCGCGTCACCATCTTCTACTGTATTGAATTTCCAAGGGTACGAAATAAATGGGTATACATTCTACACGATCGCCCAAGATAAAAAAAAAGCACCAACCAAAATAGTGGTGTCCGCTTTGATGCAATAGACGAGAATGGACAAAAGGACACATATTATGGTTACATAGAGGAGATATGGGAACTAGACTATGGAGTCTCTTTTAAGGTCCCTTTGTTTCGCTGCAAATGGGTCAACCTGAATGGGGAAGGGGTAAAGATAGACCAGTTGTACGGAATGACAACAGTGGATCTCAACAATCTTGGTTATAGAGATGAACCATTCGTCCTAGCCAATGATGTGTCTCAGGTTTTCTATGTGAAGGACATATCCTCCAGACCGAAAAAAGAAAAAATATGCAAACGAATACATCATATGATGATCCAAAGCGTCACATAGTTCTTTCAGGGAAAAGAAACATCGTGGGAATCGAGGACCAGACAGACATGTCAGAAGATTATAATAAGTTTGATAAAATTCCGCTCTTCACAGTGAAAACTGACCCAAGCATTTCGTTAAGTAAAGAAGATGCTCCATGGTTACGTCTGAAGCGATCATAAGGAAGGACATATGCCAAGAAGTTCATGCTCATATTATTTAACTATAGTTCATGTCTTTCGCGGTTTGTGGCTTGACCGAAGGATATCTTTCGCAGTTTGTGGCTTGACCGGGACTATATATAGGGGGGCCTTTAGTCCCGGTTTTGTAGTCTCGGTTTTTAATATTAATAAATTTCTTGATTGTTAGTCCCGTTTTGTGGCTGGACCAGGACTATGAAGAAGTTGTCCCGATTCATACTTACCATTAAGATCTGATCTCCAAACGCGCGCGGTCACATATTAGGGAGTGCCTCTATGACCAGTTTCTTGGAGATGCCGGAGGACTGGGATCCGGTGGCATCTCCCTCAAACTAGTCGTAGTGGTGTCCCTGCTCTCGAAAACCATCTTGCAGCTTGTAACTTCTCTAACTAGATCAATACACCTTGGAGCTAACTAATTTCACATATTAGGGAGTGCCTCTATGACCAGTTTCTCGGAGATGCCGGAGGACTGGGATCCGGCGGCATCTCCCCGAAACTGGCCATAGTGGTGTCCCTGCTCTCGAAAACCATCTTGCAGCTTGTAACTTCTCTAACTAGATCAATACGCCTGGGAGCTAACTAATTTCACATATTAGGGAGTGCCTCTATGACCAGTTTCTCGGAGATGCCGGAGGACTGGGCTCCGTCGGCATCTCCCTGAAACTGGCCGTAGTGGTGTCCCTGCTCTCGAAAACCATCTTGGAGATGCCTCAAACTAGCTGGAGGACTGGACTCACAAGGATGCCTATTTATAGTACAAGCAGCTCGGCATAGTGTCGACACTTACGAAATAATGCCGACACTCACCCCTATTATTAGTGCTGACTCGTGTTTTGTCCCGGTTGGTGTCTCCAACCGGGACTAAAGGTTCATCTTTAGTCCCGGTTGGTGACACCATCCGGGACAAGGTACACGATGCACGACATAATGTCGACACTCACCCCTATCATTAGTGCTGCCTGGCCCAGCCTGCCGAAATCCCTCCAACCGGGACAAAAGATGAACCTTTAGTATATTGAAAATCCGAACAATGAAAATACTTAGCGTGGTGTCATATTATGTTACATAGTTGAAATAAAAAATACCAGACTTGGTATATTGATCATGTCTCGAAAAAACCTTCACAAAATGACATATCATGTTCGAGGTTTCATGGCTTTCGGTCCAAATGACCGATGTTATGTGCTGAATCACGACATAGTTTGTGATGTTGTGCCCATATTATGCATGCGTGTGGACATTGGTATGGAGAACAATGTTGCAGGAGGAAGTTTTCCTTTTTGTCGCACGGAAAAGCCCTTTTCCATTTTCCGACCGCAAAAAACGGGTCGTTTTGTAAAGTAACCACCAAAATACCGATTTAGAATGCTACCGTCCCATTTTCCTAAAATACTAGACCACCTTAGATGGACTATCTCCCAACCGGGACATCTCAAACCTTTTCGTCCATCCCGGGTAAAAAAGGACAAATGTCTGCCGAATCGGTAGGAAGTGGGTCCGGTTTGTACTACAGGTACATAATCTATCGCCCGTGATTTTTTGAAAAAATCATTTTTAGACTCAAAATATGTGGTTTCTTCAGAGATCCAATTCAAGATCTAACGATGCTCATCCCCTATCTTCATGCACGCCGGTTCGACCATAGTTAGAAATTTAGAAAATTCAAAACGGGCATAATAAATTCAAAAAAAATCCGAACAATGAAAATCCTTCACGTGGTGTCATATTATGTGACATAGTTGAAAGGAAAAATACCAGACTTGGTATATTGATCATGTCTCGAAAAAAACCTTCACAAAATGACCCATCATGTCTCGAAAAAACCTTCACAAAATGACCTATCATGTTCGAGGTTTCATGGCTTTCGGTCCAAATGACCGATGTTATGTGCTGAATCACGGCATAGTTTGTGATGATGTGCCCATATTATGCATGCGTGTGAACATTGGTATGGAGAACAATGTTGCAGGAGGAAGTTTTCCTTTTTGTCGCACGGAAAAGCCCTTTTCCATTTTCCGAGCGCAAAAAACGGGTCGTTTTGTGAAGTAACCACGAAAATGCCGTTTCAGAATGCTACCGTCCCATTTTCCTAAAATACTGTACCACCTTACATGGACTACCTCCCAACCGGGACATCTTAAACATTTTCGTCAATCCCGGGTAAAAAGGACAAATGTCTGCCGAATCGGTAGGAAGTACGTCCGGTTTGTACTACAGGTGCATGATCTATCTCCCGTGATTTTTTTAAAAAAATTATTTTTAGACTCGCAATATGTGGTTTCTTCAGAGATCCAATGCAAGATCTAACGATGCTCGTCCCCTATCTTCATGCACGCCGGTTCGACCATAGTTAGAAATTCAGAAAATTCAAAACGGGCATAATAAATTCAAAAAAAAATCCGAACAATGAAATTCCTTCGCGTGGTGTCATATTATGTGACATAGTTGAAATGAAAAATACCAGACTTGGTATATTGATCATGTCACAAAAAAATCTTCACAAAATGGCGTATCATGTTCGAGGTTTCATGGCTTTCGGTCCAAATGACCGATGTTATGTGCTGAATCACGGCATAGTTTGTGATGTTGTGCCCATATTATGCATGCGTGTGGACATTGGTATGGAGAACAATGTTGCAGGAGGAAGTTTTCCTTTTTGTCGCACGAAAAAGCCCTTTTCCATTTCCCGAGCGCAAAAAACGGGTCGTTTTGTGAAGTAACCACCAAAATTCTGTTTCAGAATGCTACCGTCCCATTTTCCTAAAATACTATACCACCTTACATGGACTATCTCCCAACCGGGACATCTCAAAACTTTTTGTCCATCCCGGGTAAAAAGGACAAATGTCTGCCGAATCGGTAGGAAGTGGGTCCGGTTTGTACTACGGGTACATGATCTATCGCCCGTGATTTTTTGAAAAAATCATTTTTATACTCGCAATATCTGGTTTCTTCAGAGATCCAATGCAAGATCTAACGATGCTCGTCCCCTATCTTCATGCACGCCGGTTCGACCATAGTTAGAAATTCAGAAAATTCAAAACGGGCATAATAAATTCAAAAAAAATCCGAACAATGAAAATCCTTCACATGGTGTCATATTATGTGACATAGTTGAAAGGAAAAATACCAGACTTGGTATATTGATCATGTCTCGAAAAACCTTCACAAAATGACCTATCATGTTCGAGGTTTTATGGCTTTCGGCCCAAATGACCGATGTTATGTGCTGAATCACGGCATAGTTTGTGATGCTGTGCCCATATTATGCATGCGTGTGGATATTGGTATGGAGAACAATGTTGCATGAGGAAGTTTTCCTTTTTGTCGCACGGAAAAGCCTTTTTCCATTTCCCGAGCGCAAAAAACGGGTTGTTTTGTGAAGTAACCACCAAAATGTCGTTTCAGAATGCTACCGTCCCATTTTCCTAAAATACTATACCACCTTACATGGACTATCTCCCAACCGGGACATCTCAAAACTTTTCGTCCATTCCAGGTAAAAAGGACAAATGTCTGCCGAATCGGTAGGAAGTGGGTCCGGTTTGTACTACAGGTACATGATCTATCGCCCGTGATTTTTTGAAAAAATCATTTTTAGACTCGCAATATGTGGTTTCTTCAGAGATCCAATGAAAGATCTAACGATGCTCGTCCCCTATCTTCATGCACGCCGGTTCGACCATAGTTAGAAATTCAGAAAATTCAAAACGGGCATAATAAATTCTAAAAAAATCCGAACAATGAAAATCCTTCACGTGGTGTCATATTATGTGACATAGTGTAAAGGAAAAATACCAGACTTGGTATATTGATCATGTCTCGAAAAAACCTTCACAAAATGACCTATCATGTTCGAGGTTTCATGGCTTTCGGTCCAAATGACCGATGTTATGTGCTGAATTACGGCATAGTTTGTGATGATGTGCCCATATTATGCATGCGTGTGGACATTGGTATGGAGAACAATGTTGCAGGAGGAAGCTTTCCTTTTTGTCGCACGGAAAAGCCCTTTTCCATTTTCCGAGCGCAAAAAACGGGTCGTTTTGTGAAGTAACCACCAAAATGCCGTTTCAGAATGCTACCGTCCCATTTTCCTAAAATACTAGACCACCTTAGATGGACTATCTCCCAACCGGGACATCTCAAACCTTTTCGTCCATCCCAGGTAAAAAGGACAAATGTCTGCCGAATCGGTAGGAAGTGGGTCCGGTTTGTACTACAGGTACATGATCTATCGCCCGTGATTTTTTGAAAAAATCATTTTTAGACTCGCAATATGTGGTTTCTTCAGAGATCCAATTCAAGATCTAACGATGCTCGTCCCCTATCTTCATGCACGCCGGTTCGACCATAGTTAGAAATTCAGAAAATTCATAACGGGCATAATAAATTCAAAAAAATCCGAACAATGAAAATCCTTCGCGTGGTGTCATATTATGTGACATAGTTGAAAGGAAAAATACCAGACTTGGTATATTGATCATGTCTCGAAAAAACCTTCACAAAATGACCTATCATGTTCGAGGTTTCATGGCTTTCGGTCCAAATGACCGATGTTATGTGCTGAATCACGGCATAGTTTGTGATGTTGTGCCCATATTATGCATGCGTGTGAACATTGGTATGGAGAACAATGTTGCAGGAGAAAGTTTTCCTTTTTGTCGCACGGAAAAGCCCTTTTTCATTTTCCGAGCGCAAAAAACGGGTCGTTTTGTGAAGTAACCACCAAAATGCCGTTTCAGAATGCTACCATCCCATTTTCCTAAAATACTAGACCACCTTAGATGGACTATCTCCCAACCAGGACATCTCAAACCTTTTCGTCCATCCCGGGTAAAAAAGGACAAATGTCTGCCGAATCGGTAGGAAGTGGGTCCGGTTTGTACTACAGGTACATGATCTATCGCCCGTGATTTTTTTAAAAAATCATTTTTAGACTCGCAATATGTGGTTTCTTCAGAGATCCAATTCAAGATCTAACGATGCTCGTCCCCTATCTTCATGCACGACGGTTCGACCATAGTTAGAAATTCAGAAAATTCAAAACGGGCATAATAAATTCAAAAAAAATCCGAACAATAAAAATCCTTCGTGTCGTGTCATATTATGTGACATAGTTGAAAGGAAAAATACCAGACTTGGTATATTGATCATGTCTCGAAAAAACCTTCACAAAATGACCTATCATGTTCGAGGTTTCATGGCTTTCGGTCCAAATGACCGATGTTATGTGCTGAATCACGGCATAGTTTGTGATTCTGTGCCCATATTATGCATGCGTGTGAACATTGGTATGGAGAACAATGTTGCAGGAGGAAGTTTTCCTTTTTGTCGCACAGAAAAGACCTTTTCCATTTTCCGAGCGCAAAAAACGGGTCGTTTTGTGAAGTAACCACCAAAATGCTGTTTCAGAATGCTACCGTCCCATTTTCCTAAAATACTGTACCACCTTACATGGACTACCTCCCAACCGGGACATCTCAAACATTTTCGTCCATCCCGGGTAAAAAGGACAAATGTCTGCCGAATCGGTAGGAAGTAGGTACGGTTTGTACTACAGGTACATGATCTATCGCCCGTGATTTTTTGAAAAAAACATTTTTAGACTCGCAATATGTGGTTTCTTGAGAGATCTAATGCAAGATCTAACGATGCTCGTCCCCTATCTTCATGCACGCCGGTTCGACCATAGTTAGAAATTCAGAAAATTCAAAACGGGCATAATAAATTCAAAAAAAATCCGAACAATGAAAATCCTTCGCGTGGTGTCATATTATGTGACATAGTTGAAATGAAAAATACCAGACTTGGTATATTGATCATGTCTCGAAAAAATCTTCACAAAATGACCTATCATGTTCGAGGTTTCATGGCTTTCGGTCCAAAAGACCGATGTTATGTGCTGAATCATGGCATAGTTTGTGATGCTGTGCCCATATTATGCATGCGTGTGGACATTGGTATGGAGAACAATGTTGCAGGAGGAAGTTTTCCTTTTTGTCGCACGGAAAAGCCCTTTTCCATTTCCCGAGTGCAAAAACGGGTTGTTTTATGAAGTAACCACCAAAATGCCGTTTCAGAATGCTACCGTCCCATTTTCCTAAAATACTATATCACCTTACATGGACTATCTCCCAACCGGGACATCTCAAAACTTTTCGTCCATCCCGGGTAAAAAGGACAAATGTCTGCCGAATCGGCAGGAAGTGGGTCCGGTTTGTACTATAGGTACATGATCTATCGCCCGTGATTTTTGTAAAAAATCATTTTTAGACTCGCAATATGTGGTTTCTTCAGAGATCCAATGCAAGATCTAACGATGCTCGTCCCCTATCTTCATGCACGCCGGTTCGACTATAGTTACAAATTCAGAAAATTCAAAACGGGCATAATAAATTCAAAAAAAATCCGAACAATGAAAATCCTTCACGTGGTGTCATATTATGTGACATAGTGTAAAGGAAAAATACCAGACTTGGTATATTGATCATGTCTCGAAAAAACCTTCACAAAATGACCTATCATGTTCGAGGTTTCATGGCTTTCGGTCCAAATGACTGATGTTATGTGCTGAATCACGGCATAGTTTGTGATGCTGTGGCCATATTATGCATGCGTGTGGAAATTGGTATGGAGAATAATGTTGCAGGAGGAAGTTTTCCTTTTTGTCGCACGGAAAAGCCCTTTTCCATTTCCCGAGAGCAAAAAACGGGTTATTTTGTGAAGTAACCACCAAAATGCCGTTTCAGAATGCTACCGTCCCATTTTCCTAAAATACTATACCACCTTACATGGACTATCTCCCAACCGGGACATCTCAAAACTTTTTGTCCATCCCGGGTAAAAAGGACAAATGTCTGCCGAATCGGTAGGAAGTGGGTCCGGTTTGTACTACAGGTACATGATCTATCGTCCGTGATTTTTTGAAAAAATCATTTTTAGACTCACAATATGTGGTTTCTTCAGAGATCCAATGCAAGATCTAACGATGCTCGTCCCCTATCTTCATGCACGCCGTTTCGACCATAGTTAGAAATTCAGAAAATTCAAAACGGGCATAATAAATTCAAAAAAAATCCGAACAATGAAAATCCTTCACGTGGTGTCATATTATGTGACATAGTGTAAAGGAAAAATACCAGACTTGGTATATTGATCATGTCTCGAAAAAACCTTCACAAAATGACCTATCATGTTCGAGGTTTCATGGCTTTCGGTCCAAATGACCGATGTTATGTGCTGAATCACGGCATAGTTTGTGATTCTGTGCCCATATTATGCATGCGTGTGAACATTGGTATGGAGAACAATGTTGCAGGAGGAAGTTTTCCTTTTTGTCGCACAGAAAAGACCTTTTCCATTTTCCGAGCGCAAAAAACGGGTCGTTTTGTGAAGTAACCACCAAAATGCTGTTTCAGAATGCTACCGTCCCATTTTCCTAAAATACTGTACCACCTTACATGGACTACCTCCCAACCGGGACATCTCAAACATTTTCGTCCATCCCGGGTAAAAAGGACAAATGTCTGCCGAATCGGTAGGAAGTAGGTACGGTTTGTACTACAGGTACATGATCTATCGCCCGTGATTTTTTGAAAAAAACATTTTTAGACTCGCAATATGTGGTTTATTGAGATATCTAATGCAAGATCTAACGATGCTCGTCCCCTATCTTCATGCACGCCGGTTCGACCATAGTTAGAAATTCAGAAAATTCAAAACGGGCATAATAAATTCAAAAAAAATCCGAACAATGAAAATCCTTCGCGTGGTGTCATATTATGTGACATAGTTGAAATGAAAAATACCAGACTTGGTATATTGATCATGTCTCGAAAAAATCTTCACAAAATGACCTATCATGTTCGAGGTTTCATGGCTTTCGGTCCAAAAGACCGATGTTATGTGCTGAATCATGGCATAGTTTGTGATGCTGTGCCCATATTATGCATGCGTGTGGACATTGGTATGGAGAACAATGTTGCAGGAGGAAGTTTTCCTTTTTGTCGCACGGAAAAGCCCTTTTCCATTTCCCGAGCGCAAAAACGGGTTGTTTTATGAAGTAACCACCAAAATGCCGTTTCAGAATGCTACCGTCCCATTTTCCTAAAATACTATATCACCTTACATGGACTATCTCCCAACCGGGACATCTCAAAACTTTTCGTCCATCCCGGGTAAAAAGGACAAATGTCTGCCGAATCGGCAGGAAGTGGGTCCGGTTTGTACTATAGGTACATGATCTATCGCCCGTGATTTTTTGAAAAAATCATTTTTAGACTCGCAATATGTGGTTTCTTCAGAGATCCAATGCAAGATCTAACGATGCTCGTCCCCTATCTTCATGCACGCCGGTTCGACTATAGTTACAAATTCAGAAAATTCAAAACGGGCATAATAAATTCAAAAAAAATCCGAACAATGAAAATCCTTCACGTGGTGTCATATTATGTGACATAGTGTAAAGGAAAAATACCAGACTTGGTATATTGATCATGTCTCGAAAAAACCTTCACAAAATGACCTATCATGTTCGAGGTTTCATGGCTTTCGGTCCAAATGACTGATGTTATGTGCTGAATCACGGCATAGTTTGTGATGCTGTGGCCATATTATGCATGCGTGTGGAAATTGGTATGGAGAATAATGTTGCAGGAGGAAGTTTTCCTTTTTGTCGCACGGAAAAGCCCTTTTCCATTTCCCGAGAGCAAAAAACGGGTTATTTTGTGAAGTAACCACCAAAATGCCGTTTCAGAATGCTACCGTCCCATTTTCCTAAAATACTATACCACCTTACATGGACTATCTCCCAACCGGGACATCTCAAAACTTTTTGTCCATCCCGGGTAAAAAGGACAAATGTCTGCCGAATCGGTAGGAAGTGGGTCCGGTTTGTACTACAGGTACATGATCTATCATCCGTGATTTTTTGAAAAAATCATTTTTAGACTCACAATATGTGGTTTCTTCAGAGATCCAATGCAAGATCTAACGATGCTCGTCCCCTATCTTCATGCACGCCGTTTCGACCATAGTTAGAAATTCAGAAAATTCAAAACGGGCATAATAAATTCAAAAAAAATCCGAACAATGAAAATCCTTCACGTGGTGTCATATTATGTGACATAGTGTAAAGGAAAAATACCAGACTTGGTATATTGATCATGTCTCGAAAAAACCTTCACAAAATGACCTATCATGTTCGAGGTTTCATGGCTTTTGGTCCAAATGACCGATGTTATGTGCTGAATCACGGCATAGTTTGTGATGATGTGCCCATATTATGCATGCGTGTGGACATTGGTATGGAGAACAATGTTGCAGGAGGAAGTTTTCCTTTTTGTCGTACGGAAAAGCCCTTTTCCATTTCTCGAGCGCAAAAAACGGGTCGTTTTGTGAAGTAACCACCAAAATGCCGTTTCAGAATGCTACCGTCCCATTTTCCTAAAATACTATACCACCTTACATGGACTATCTCCCAACCGGGATATCTCAAAACTTTTCGTCCATCCCGGATAAAAAGGACAAATGTCTGCCGAATCGGTAGAAAGTGGGTCCGGTTTGTACTACAGGTACATGATCTATCGCCCGTGATTTTTTGAAAAAATCATTTTTAGACTCGCAATATGTGGTTTCTTCAGATATCCAATGCAAGATCTAACGCTGCTCGTCCCCTATCTTCATGCACGCCGGTTCGACCATAGTTAGAAATTCAGAAAATTCAAAACGGGCATAATAAATTCAAAGAAAATCCGAACAATGAAAATCCTTCACGTGGTGTCATATTATGTGACATAGTTGAAAGGAAAAATACCGGACTTGGTATATTGATCATGTCTCAAAAAAACCTTCAAAGATCCAATGCATGTTCTAAATGAGCCATTTTTCTTCTCGCCATTTCTTCCCTCCATTTTTCTTCCCACCATTTTTCCCCGGCATTTCTCCCGCCATTTCTTCCCGTAAGTTCTTCCAGCCAGTTCTTCCCTTTAGTTATCTTCCTGCCATTTCTCACTATATATATATATATAGGGTTGACCTCCATTGTCATTGCACATCTCTAGACTCATATCTACAACCTCATCACTCTTTCCCATGATTTTCACTGTAGCACTAACTCCCAGGGAGGCGGAGGCGCTTTGCGCCTTGAACTACCCCTGCCCGCCGGGCTATTGTGTTCCCGTCCGCTGGATGTTGAGCGCCGGAGGTGTGCCGGTTCCTCCCGTCCCTCTAGGTGTGGCGCGTCGGATGGCCATCACGAACCACTACTACTTCGAGCTCACGCCGGAGCAGCGGAGGAATCCCAGATGGCATCCCGACTATTTCCTGACTTGGGAAGCCTTCTTCGTGGATCGGCGTGAGAGGACGCTCGCCAGGCACGAGGAGGATGGCCCACCTCCTCCGAACTTCAACGAGGCCGGCCGTCGGTTGTGGTGGCGCGGTCGGACTCTCTAGAGCGTCATGGCCTATGTCACGGCCGCCGACTCTAGCCCCCGCCTACGCTACCCTCAAGTCCATCCCACTCGTACTCAGCCTTCAAGGTTCAACTACGGCGACCCCGACGACGACAGCGACGACGGCTGCGGTGAGTACAACGACGACAGTGGCGAGTATTACAGATGTAGGCAGGAGCATGACTGAATCACTCCAACATTGCAAAACAAGTTCGGCCGATTGTGGCTTAATCTGGCCATCTATCTTAATTTCCAGTTCTTCTATGTAACTTTGTGTTAGTTGCGTTATGTACTTTAATTCCAGTTCTATCCTAATAAAATTTTCTTTCCGCCCATTATTTCCCGTCCTTTTTTTCCCGCCCATTAATATATAAAAAATATAAGTTAATTCATTTTTAATTTTAAATGGTTCATAGTATAAATGGTTACATTAATTATTTTTAAAAACAGAAAATGGTTTTGAATTAGTTATTCAAATTCAAACACTTTTTATGTTTAAAGTTTTTCTAAATTCCAAATAAATATTCAAAAAATATAAGTTAATTAATTTTTAATTTTAAATGGTTCATAGTTTAAATGGTTACATTAATTATTTTTTAAAAATAGAAAATGGTTTTGAATTATTTATTCAAATCTAGACACTTTTTATGTTTAAAGTTTTTCTAAATTCCAAATTAATATTCAAAAAATATAAGTTAATTCATTTTTAATTTTAAATAGTTCGTAGTTTAAATGGTTACATTAATTATTTTTAAAAACAGAAAATGGTTTTGAATTAGTTATTCAAATTCAAACACTTTTTATGTTTAAAGTTTTTCTAAATTCCAAATTAATATTGAAAAAATATAAGTTAATTCATTTTTAATTTTAAATGGTTACATTAATTATTTTTCAAAAATAGAAAATGGTTTTAAATTAGTTATTCAAATTCAAACACTTTTTATGTTTAAAGTTTTTCTAAATTCCAAATTAATATTCAAAAAATATAAGTTAATTCATTTTTAATTTTAAATGGTTCATAGTTTAAATGGTTACATTAATTATTTTTAAAAACAGTAAATGGTTTTGAATTAATTATTCAAATTCAAACACTTTTTATGTTTAAAGTTTTTCTAAATTCCAAAGTAATTATCATTTAAAAAACATTACAAATTTAAACCTCAAAATAAAAAATAAGGCGGGAACAGAGAGAATATTCCTGAAAAAATTTGAAAACAGGTTCATATGTCCCGGTTGGAGCCACCAACCGGGACTAAAGACCCCCTGCACGCGCCCCTTGGTCTGCTGAAAAAATTGGAGTATACGTCCCGGTTGGTGGCTCCAACCGGGACGTATGACCCTTTAGTCCCGGTTGGAGCGACCAACCGGGACAAAAGGCCCTTCCTTTATAACTTGCACGCGCGTTCTTCTTCTTCCCAATCTCACTTATCTGCAACCCGACGCGCCGCACAGGTACAGCAGGGGAGACGCCGCCGCCCCGATCCCCCGAACGCCGGCAGGCTGCCCGCCGTCGCCGTCAGTGCCGCCACCTGCGCCCGTGGAGCCGCGCGTCACAAACCGCCGTCGCCCGTCCCCGCGCCGCGCCGGAGAGGAGCTCCGCGCCGCCTATCCCCGCCGCGCCGCGCCTCCGACCTCGCTGATCCCTCCATCGGCATCACGGTGAGCCACTGGTCCTCAGGGACCCTTCCTCTTCCTCCATGTCCCTCTGTAGCTTGCTACCACCATAGCTCACCGTCTGCCGCCGCCATTCATCGCCATCACTGGTGCTCCGGTGACCATTTCAAGGTGGCGCCGCCCCTATTAGGTCTGCCTCGGTGCCCTGGTTCGAACAAGCTAGGTTTCGTAGCCACGCATCACCTCTGTCGCCGTCCCGCGCTGCCGTCTGGCCGTTCCCTCCGGCGACGCCCGCGTGGCGCCAGCATGGCTTGCCCGCGTGGACCAGGCCCACCCGTCAGTGGCAGTGTGTAACCCCTGCCCTGGTGAAAAACACCCAACGGCCTCCTCTGTCCCACTTTGCTCACGTGGCTGCCTATGTGGCACAGGGCCCATCAGTCAGTTGCTGTGGGTATAGTGTTCCTGGGTGTATTAAATAATTCCAGACTTTTAATCTATAAGTCAGAAAAATATGAATAATATATCAAAATGTTCAGGAAAATGAAACCTAGCTATCTAAGCTATAATCATGAATTGTTCAAAAACTTAAATGACAAGTTTAATTAGAAGAACAAATCCACCCCTCTCATGTGTTCCGGAGTTTCTCCGAGTTAGGGTTTTCACCCCTCGGAACCCCGATTAATTATAGAGCATGCTTTAGGGTTACATTTCAATGCAATTCAACTTGTCATATCATCATACTTGCTTGATCATTGCATCGATGCCATGTGTTGATTGTTTCCCTTTCTTTCCGGTGTTTGGTTCTTTCCGGTAGAATACGATATCGAGATCGAAGACAGAGATCAACACCGTCGAAGCTCGAAGACAAATACTTGACCAACTGTAATCAAGTCAAGTACAAGGATCCTGCAGCTCTGCTTTCGGCTATCAACAGGCAAAGGCAAGCATAGCCCTACCATGATATAATCCTATGATTTCGAAAGCATTTCAATTCTTGCCATGATGCATACAATTCTACTGTGGTCTTTTATCGATAGATAGAGTGTCCTATATATTATCATATTTTGTATTTGTATATGTATATGTATATGTATTTATATATATATATATATGTATATGTATATTATCATATTTTGTATTTGTATATGATATTAGTTGTCATAGACCCTATTTGAATCGATGTTGCACCTAGCATTAGCCGGTGTGTCCTCGCCAGGGCATCCCGAACCCGAGGATTGATTGATTCCCGCCTTTTTTTCCGGTATTGGTTCTTCGCTTTATACACGACGTGCCTGATGTAATAAATTGTTTTATAATTCCAGAAAATGATTAAATATTGTAAAATTCATATCTTATTATTTATAAGTCAGAAAATACAAATAATATATCAAAATGTTCAGAAAAATGAGTTCTACCTTTTTAAGCTATAATCATGCATTGCTAAACAACTTTAATGACAAGTTTAATTAGAGAACTAAATCAACCCCTCTCATGTGTTTCCGGAGTTTCCCGAGTTAGGGTTTTCAACCCTCGGAACCCCGTTTAAATTGCCGAGAAAGTTTTAGGGTTTCATTTCAATGGAATTCAACTTGTAATATCATCATCCTTGTTTGAGCATTCGGCCTATCCCTCCTCCCCGACCGCCACAGCGCCTCCGTCTCCGTACATCGCCACGCGCTCCAGTCGCCCCTTCCCTTTTAGTGTGTATGTATATATTGTGTATGTATATATAGTGTGTATGTATATATTTTTATTATTGTGTATGTATATATTAGGGTTTCTCTGAATTAGGGTTTATCCGTTTTGACTTATCCGTTTTTCCACCTATGCAGAAAATATGGACCCACATGTCAGAGACGTAGAAAAGGAAGAGTTGATCCAAGGTGTGATCCGCGGGGAAGAAAATTTAGATGTATCGACGTTTCTGAACAACTCCGGTGAGGGTGATCCTCTTTTTGCCAGAATAGACGACTTGTTTGAGGTTGAAGGTGTTGCCTTCCGCGAGGGAGAAGGCGATGCCTTGTGTAGTCGAGAAGACGACCGCTCTGGCGAGGTGCATGTAATATAATTAATTCATTAATTAATCATCTGCTATCTATATAGAAATAGTAACGGCGATCTTTCTTCTTTTAGCCCTCCAGATCGAACAAATCTACTAAAAAGAGCGGACGAGGCACAACCAAAAAGTTGGAAGACCATGAGAGGTTCAGGATCGAAGATATCACTGAAGACGGCAAACCGACGGCTCCCAAAGTTGTCGCAATCAAATTTGTGGCACAATGCGGAGTAATCGTTAGGGACTTAATCCCGATCACCATTCAAAATTGGAATAGGCCTGCTGATGCAGAAGAAGAGGGACCATGTTTGTTTGTCCCTAACAAGGCCAAATATTTACTGTGGAAGAGGCTCATGGTTAATTTCAAACTACCGAAGATAGAGCTGGATCCAAATGCGGAGGATCGAGTTGAGGACGCCTTAGAACATGGGATATCCATGGAGGCTAGGGTCAGGGAGTGAGCTATGAAGAAGATGGCCCAGTGTTTCACCAACTGGAAGAAAAGATTGCACCTTGACTATGTCGTGAAAGAGAAGACTCCGGATTTCAAGAAGATTCAGTTTGAGAAGATAAAACCATTCTGGGTTGAGTTTGTAAAGTACAAGACATCAGAAAAAGCTAAGAAAATGTCTGCAACGAATAAGCTGAATGCTGCTAACAAGAAGTATCACCATACTATGGGGCAAGGTGGCTACAGGGCTGGCATTCCTAAGTGGGAGAAACTTGAGAATGAACTGCGTGCTAAAAAGATCACCCCAGAGACAGACGATTGGGTAGAACGTGCAAGGAATTGGTTTTACGGGCATGGGGGCACGTTGGACTCGGAAGGGATGTGTATATATAACATACGACATAAATAAGACCCCTTGCCAATTGAGAGGATGAGAAAAGCAGTAAAGGTTGTTAAAGATGGGGACTTCATTCTCGATAGAGAGAATGATGAGCTCACACTCGCCCTTGGAAATAAGGAACATGATGGACGAACACGAGGCACAAGAGGCTCCCAACCATGGAGGACTGGGTTTCCCGAAGAGAGGAAGAAATATCTTGATAGAAGCCGTCAGAGGAGAAAGGAAAGGGCGGAAGTTGAAGCAGATATTCAGAAAGAGCGAATGCGTATAATTGAAGAACGAATAAAGCAACAACAAGATGAAATTAACGCACTTAAAGAGCAAAGTACTACCGTCCCATCTCAGCAGCACACTGCATTCGATGCTACCGGCCTATCGAATAATCGAAAAAGCAGTGTGGCTTCCACCGAGGTCCCGGGTGATGACAATGGAGATGACGATGGTGCACTGACGATGGCTCCTGTTGTCTACCCAGTGGATGGTATCACAGAGATGACACACTTCGATCTACATGTCAAAGTTGTGAACATATCAATGAAGGTGGCGGTCGGCTATGCCTTACCAATTGGACCCACACCAACTTACCACTGTCGTCCGGTTCCAGAGGGCTACGCTGTTGTCGGGGTGGATGAAATCATGCTCACCTTTGAAGTTTTGGATCTTCACTACCCTGTAGGTGAAGGGGATGTGACTGTACTGGGAGACGCAACAAACGTCACCATTCTATGGACAAAGGAATGTATCGTGCTTCGAAATCACACGCCAAGGCCATCTTCGCCGCCGCCTCACCCGTCTCCAGCGAGGTCGTCGTCGCCGCGGCAGCCGTCTTCGTCGCCTCACCCAGCTCCGTCGCCTCACCAATCTCCGGCGCAGCCATCACCGCGGGAGCCATCGCCGGCGCCTCAGGATAAAAAGCGTAAGCGTACCGCTACTCTGCGTGGTGGTAAGCGATCGCCGAAACGTAAACAAGAGACTCTTCCAAAAGTACCAAAGGTTCCTCCCAAGAGAGCTTATGACTGTACTGAAGAGGAGACTGCGGCGATCGTTGATGCGGAAACGACTGCGTTTTTCGCTAAGCTGAGGCGGCCGAAAGAGCCAGAGTTCCCCAGCACCAAAGAAGAAAAGGCCAAAGTGTTGAAAATGCTAAAGACTCTTCATCAACCCGAGCCAAAGCTGTCATCAGACTATGAGCGTTCTATTCTCAAGTCACATGCGTCACAAAAAGCCTCGAAGAGCAGTACTGATGCAAGCGAGAAATCTGTTGCCCAGCTCAGAGAACAAGCAAAACAGTCTTGCGCCCCTCTCAAGGTGATTTCCCAAACCAATGTGGGGTCGAGCAAATATGGGGCCGAAGAGCAGTATGATCCAGAGGTAGTTGCACAATACGGAGAAGCTGCCGCTGCTCAAGGTATGAGTATTGCCCAATACTTATCCCAGTTAGAGTACTTCCCCGTGAGTGAAGTAGCATACAAATACCAGTACGGCAAACCTCTCGTCAAACCTGAGGAGGTAAATAATCTTCCAACAAAAATGCGAAGATTGCATAACTGGTACATGCATGCCACAAAGGCCAGGGCTAACTGGATAGTGCTGAGGGTTACAAAAAAGCATCATGGGAAAGAAAAGGATGACATGATATCCATTGAATTTGATAAACTATTTCAGTTATTCAATCAAGACGCCTTGGACAAATCGATCATCAGTACCTATTGTTTGTAAGTACTAATTCTATAATTAATTTAGTCTCCAGCTATCTCATCTTGTTTATTGCATGTATATAATCATACTGTAATATGCAGAATGAAGATTCTCGAATGCAGCAGAGGACAAATCTATGACATTGGTTTCATTGACCCATATTGGGTTCATGAAGCTAATCTCAAAACAAGCCCCCAGGATACGGAGGATAATATAGTACACGCGTTAAGGTTTCAAGAAACCACAAGAGAAATACTTTTTCCTTACGACTCCGAGTGAGTGTTATTGTCTTCTATACACTTTCTATTTCGCTTACTCGATGTTAAGTATATAATTGATTAGTTATGCATTCGCAGCTTCCACTATATTCTGTTAATCATTCAACTTGACAAAGGGCATGTACTAGTCATGGACTCGAAACATAAACCCCTTGAGCAGTGGAAGGACACGCAGATGCTTCTCCAGTGATAATTCTAATCATTACGACACTATCGGTAAAGTTCGTGAATTTTATGATATCAAGTAATTAATAACTTATTTTATTTGTTTTCTTCGCCGGGCAGCGCTTGGAAACGGTTCACCAACAAGGCTAGGGGTGTTTGGAAAATGGAGCTTACATTTGAAGCACTAGATGTAAACACCACTAGCTATATCCGCGCATCTCTTTGATTCTAGTTTTGATACAGTTATTATCATGCTTGATTATTATTTTGGTTGAACTATGTTCTCTTAAAGTGCCTGACACAGGGACCAGGTAATAATCTATGTGGATACTATGTTTTCGAGTTCATCCGGCAGACGTGCGATGAGAAGGGCAGAAATTTAGAGCAACTCCACGTACGTAAACAATTTCTATAGTTTTTAATTACAATCAAATTGTGTTTAGTTTTATTCATATAGGCTGACTCCTTTTTTTAAATCAGATCGAACGTCTACGAGACGGTCTTCTGCCAAAGGATCGCGTACGAGCAATTCAGGAGGAATTGGCGGGATTCTTGGATGCAGAAGTCTTAAACCCAAAAGGGGAATACTATTCGGCTGTGTATAGACAATAGGGATTGTAAAAAGAGCAACTTTTGTATGTAGTGCATGAAATCGATCCGTGTATTGAATGTAATATTTTCATGATGATCTTGTGTAATATAATGGTTCCTTCATTAATGAGTGCAAAACACTAAATAAACAATAAAACAACCTAATGAATTCTCTGCCACGGCATAAAAAGTGGCGAAAATGCTGTCGCGGCAACAAAATGTGCCAAAATGAATTCTCTGCCGCGGCAGAGAAATGTGCCAAATCTCTGCTGCGGCAGAAGGTTATTTGTCCCGGTTCGTGTTACGAACCAGGACGGTTGCTCCACCACCCCTCGCCCTCTGACGCCACCACGTGTACCCCCATTTGTCCCGATTGGTGGGGCAACCGGTACTAAAGTTTGGGGCTTTAGTCCCGATTTCCCCGTCCCGGTTGGGTAACCGGGACTAATGGCCCTTACCAACCGGGGCCAATGTGGCGTTTTGCACTAGTGAGGTTCTGTAAGAAGCACATACAGTATACATTGTAAACAAGAGCACGAAATCACTGATTTTTTCCTCCCTCCTCGAAATAGGCTTTCGCCTAGCTATATTAATATAACAACTGATTGAGACCGCTGTTGGGTCAGACAGCACAACGCCTAAAGAAAAAATAAAGAAAACGAAAAATAAAAAGAAGAGAAAACAAAGCCGACACCAGTGGCTCGACGAAAATAAGGATGACCCTCCACCGTTGCGCCCTCTGGATAATTCCACCATGCTCCTAGCGCTCTGAAGCGTTGCGTACCAAGCAAGCACCCCCAAGAGGAAAGACGACGACAACGATGCTGCTGGCCGGACTAATCCTAGGGTTTCCCCCGATACGCTCTGAGATGTGGGGAAGAGATACACCCGACGCCCTTCAAGAAGGACGATGACACCCATAGGCGTCACCGCGTCGGTGTCAAGACGACAAGGATTTCTCCCGACCCCTCAAAAAACCACACTCTCGGACGCTTCAAATTGCTCCGCCAAGCTTGCCACCCACCAGCACACGCCCCCGGTCTTGAGTCACCATCGTCGTCTCACCGAGATCCATGATGTGAGGATGATACGACCGAAAAGCAGACACTTCGGCAGGTTCGGCGGTACAGTAGCACGCGGGAGGGAACTACCTCCATCGCCGGAGGGCGATTGCCGACCGGATGTAACAACAGGGAAAACCAGGCCCTCTCTGGCCTGGCCGAGCCAAGATAGGCTCGTGAAGCCCCGCGGCCACACTGCAGCAGGGGTGTCACCGTCACCACCAACCCTAACCTTAGTCCCTACTCCTCAGTCCACCAGTGGATCTGCCGCCACCGCAGATCCCCGCCACCAAGCAGCAGCGCCAATGTCACCAAGGTCACCCGGGACAACCGGACCGCTGTCGGTCTGAGGAGAGACCAGACCCCGGTGGAGCAGATTAGGATTTGTCCAGCTCGGGCTCACTAGAACAGAGGCCTCCGGCGCCGAATCCAAGCCCACCCGGCTCAGCTTCAGGCCACAAGGTCGAGGCAGAGGGTTGGGCCTTTCAACAGGAACAAAACAGTCACCGCACCCGGCCTACAGACCCACCTGGCCTGCAAGGCACGCGCCCGACCTAGGCCCGCCTGGCCCAGGTCATGCCGCAACTGTCGTGTCACCCTAGGAAGACCAACCTGCCCAGATCTGGCCCGCGCAGGCCTAGATCTAGCCCGCACAGGCCCAGATCTGGCCCGCGCAGGCCCAGATCTAGCCCGCACAGGCCTAGATCGGGCCAGCCCCTCCACCACCGCGGTGTCCCGGGTCGCTGGCGACGACCCCGTAGACTACCATCATTCTCTCCGCTAGCCGTACCTCTCCCTGCCGCCTCCTGCCGCTCCCCACCATGCGAAGCTGCCCAGGTGCCCCCGCTGCCAATCACTGCAGGGGAGGCCAACCCTGGCTCACGCCGTACGCGGCCCGCGCCGCCCGAAGAGGAAAGCAGCCGCCACCTCCCAAGCACGCCACCGCCGACCCTTCGTACGCCGCGCTGCCGCAGCGAGGCCCGCCCGCGTGTCATCACGCCATGGCACCCGACGTCGTGCCACACTCCGGCCTGGAGGGGATTCGCCGCGGCCACCCCCACGCGCAGGAGGGCGAGGAGACCCGCCGCCGCCGGCCCCAACCGAGCTACTAGCAATACAGCACTACTAATCACAATGGCCGACTAGCTGCTCCCGTGCTCCGTGTCTCCTCCTGATAGAGCTTCCGGCCGTCACGGTGTGACGCTGCTGTTGTCAGGGTGGAAGAGCCGGTGGACGCGTCGGACGAGCCGTCGGCAGGAGGCATCTTCCTGACGTCCTTCGCGGCGACGCGCACGGTGCGGTAGGGATCGTCCAGCGGGAACTTGCCATTAATTGTAGACAACACGCAGGTAGCCGTCCTCATTGGCGGAAACGGCGACGGTGCTAAGCCACCGGCGTGCGGACGAGCACCTGATCGCCTCTCTTGATGGACTCCGACGAGAGGCGTGGCACTGCCAGGTGCCTGGACGGTTGCTTGCTGACCGCTCCGGCTGGTGCTGTTTCCGCGTCGTGGCGCGAACGGGAGACAGACCGTAGCTCCCACGAGTCCGACCGTGCGCGCTCCAGGCCGGCTTCGACCCCGTCGGTGCGCCGCGAAAATGGTGCCACTGCTGTGTCTTTGCCGAGACGGGAGGTAGAGGACACCAGTGAGTGGACTGTCGGCGTCCGCGTGCGCTTCCGGCGGGCACGGTCGCCAGTGTCTCGGTGTGGCTCAGGTGACCCCGTGGTCAAGAGCCGCCGCGGCGTCAGGCACTGGTTCTTGGCGACCCTCCTCCGGCCCTCTAGCCCACGGTGGAATCTGCGCACGGTGGCGCACGGCACTGTTATCGTTCCCATGGTGGTTCCTTGATCCATCGCTCCAATCAATACGATTATACGAAGGACAAGTGTGTCGACGAGTTCATGGCGGTGGAGTTCTCCTACCTCTTATCGGATTCTAGCCCGACGCCATGGATGCTTTTCAACCGTGCGAGCTAATCATGCCATTGCTAAGAGATAATCAGTACCGTCCCCGCCGTCTGATTAACGCCAGCTGGTCACGCTTCACTGCTTGGTTCCTACGCTTCATGCTCCCGACTCCGACTCCGACTCTCGCCATGCCTTCGCCCGATCGATATAGCTGGCCGGCTGGCCCTCAGTTCCGCACAATTCATCGACTCCTCTTCCAGTTTGCCAAATCCATCGCCATGCCTGCGCTCATCTCTAAGCGCTCGTCTGCCGCCCTGGCTGGGATCCACCGCGAGTTCGATCGGCGCCGGAAGCTGGCCGCCGTGGCGAAGGGACGGATCGTGAAGAAATCGTCTGCTCCGCCGATGATCCCCACCGGAGCAACAGCAGCAATCATGCAGAAGATGGCCACGCCGATCCCGCGCAAGCCAGCCGGAGCAGCCATCAAGAAGCCGTCCATGCCGAGGCCGCGTGCGCTTGCCATCGCCTATGTGCCGCTGGAAGAAGCTCCGAAGAGGTGCACTGCCCCAAAGGGCCGACCCACCCCGTTCGGCATCGGCATGGACGCCAAGATGGGAATCAAGAAGTCACCCGCGCCGATCCCGCACGAGCAGGCCGGAGCGTCCATCAAGAAGTCGATCCTGCCCATGCCGCACAAGCCTACCGATGCGCCGACCAAGAAGTCCTCGAAGCCGATATCGCGAGCGACGCCACAGCTTGTCATGTCGGCGCCCGCCTCTGAGCCTATCCAGACAGGAACAAAGGTGTGCGTCCGGACGGTGATGGGGACGATGCCCTCGGGCCTGCGCCTCTTTATCTGGCTCAGCGCCGTCGTCGTCTCCGACGCGGAGGAAGGCTACTTCGACGTCATGTACGACGGCGACTTCCCACGCGACAACCCCTTCCGCGACGTGCGTGTCGCCAGGGATCAGGTGAAGAAGATGCCGTCGTCACGCCATTGATCAGAAGGCAGCGGTCACCGACTCGCCGGAAGCCAAAGGTCCCCGCTGGTACTTGAGTGGAGTAGACCGAGAAGGAGAAGCGGCCGAAGGCACACCAAGCAGTCCAAGGACGATGTATGTAGAGATGTGACGATGTCGAAGGCATTAGGATGAACTAGCTAGGATAGCTGTTATGTTCTAGTATGTCAGAGTAGTTCTTGATTCTTGGCATCACAAGATTGCCTAATGTATCAATTGTGTTGATTATCGAATAGATGAATTTTTGGAATATTGCTTCCACCGTGTTGTGAATTGTTGTTCAAGATGATCTAAAATTGCTATCTTCTCTATTATGCTACAACCTACTTAAAGTATTTCAGTTCATTTTTTTTACCATTAATCTCGGTTGTCAGTCCTCAAGAACATGATCAAGAATTGGCAGGTAAAGAAAGAAATGTTTCATGGCCTCCTTATCTTATAGAACCATACTGCAACTCTTGACATTTTTTGCTGCCCGTGGCCTGTGGATGTTTATCAGAAGGATTGCAGCAAGCTGATATTTATGTTCTTATTGTTAAATTATGCTGGTGTATCTTTTACAGAATGGCAATTGAATATGAGGAACCAAGTGGTAGAGCATTAAGGTAAAACCATCCGGAAGCTCACGGTGTTTGTGGATAACTGCAATGTGATTCTCAATTAGGTGGAATTGTCTGATTTTCGTGTGTTTTCTTTTTACATATTTAATTTATGTAGCTCAATCAGGACTAGTTTTTGGTAATGCAGGGCATTTATTGACAAATGTGGGATGCTGATGATTGTATTTCAACTTCTGAATCTGCTGAACAAGCAGCTAAACTTTCTGAAGAGAATATAAAGAACCTTTCCATACATCAGTTATATTGTTTTTATAAAACAAATCATTGAACTTCTGTATAACCTTTTTCTCTTGCCAGGATATTTTTTGGGATGAACAGAATCAGCCAAAACCCATGGATTGAAGTTCCGTGCGAGATGATTATAGCATTCCATCTTTCACAGAAATATTTGCGTCCCGGATTCTTTCGTTAAATTTTTTAGGAACTTTGTTTCCTTCAACAAAGGGCAGACCTTCACGATTGGCAGTTGCATCATTTCTGGAGATGGTATACCTATGATAGCACTTTGGGTTTGTATTTAAACAGTTGTTTATCTTGTTGGTTAGTTTCGTTTTAGACTTTAATTAATGTTGCAAATTGCAGGAATATGACTCTTATTTGGCCGCTGCTCCTGCTGCAACTCTTCCTGACTGGCCAGAACCAATTTCATGTGTTTGCTAACCCCTGAATTCAAGCACATGCAAACCAACAATCCAGAATTCCGTGTGCTGTGCATAATGCAAAGCAAGTTGTATCTGTTATGCTCCACTAAGTTCAGGGTAAGAAATTTAAGTCTAGCATTTGTAGTTTGAAAACACCATATGCTAAAGCTGATACTACCTCATATAGTACAATATTAGTTGCCACCAAAGTTATGTTAAGTGCACATGCTCTAACTAGGAGACTAAGAGTTAACCAGATTAGTTCTGTCAGGCCATGTTTGCATCAAACATATATGTGTTCTTTCTACTCTACCTTGCAAAAACAAAGTGCTATTTCCATTTTCCATGATTAACAGTCTGGAATTTTTCATGATCGCTGAACAGGGTAGCCTGCTACTAGAAAACCACTTTCTAACCATTCATTCAGCACAATAAAGTAGTTTGAACCTTTCACTGGAACATCGTAATAAAATACCCTTTCTGATTCAATCCATTTACTGATATACAGTAGTAATACAATTTACCCTTAACAGTCTGAATCTGAATACGTAAAACACCTTACTAAGCTAAGCAGCCTAAGCTTATAATAGAAAGAAAGATGTAGCATGGCAATTGGCAGCCGCTTTAGCTAAAAAACATGCGCCATGAGTCTATGGCTTGGCATTCTGTAGCAGCAAGCCTTGCGCTTGACCATCCTCAGCTGCTTCTTGCCGGAGACGGTAGAGGTCTTGATGAGCTGCAGGGCCATCAAGTATATGAACTGCTGTCTATGGCCGTCGACGTTGTTCATCAATACAGTCCAAGCAATGCAGAACTTGCCGTCCCCAAGGTAGACCAGGATGCCCTCCGGCATGAGGCCGCAAAGGTGGCCGATCTCATGGGCCCATCGGGAGAACGTGTCCTCGCATCTGTACCGGACGGCCGGCGGGGACTTCTTGACGTCGACGGCGAGGAGGTAGTGGAAGGGCAGCTCCCAGTTGCCCTCCTTGCGCCTCGCGCGGCGGACGGTGTGGAAGGAGTAACCGGATCAAGAAATGATGTTGACATAACCAGATCAAGACTCAGTCAAGAAATAATGTTGACATAACCAGATCAAGAAAGAAAACTATGAAATAGATAGTTAAAAATTATAGGCCAAAAATTTATTTTTATGTTTGCATCTTCAACAAAACAACAATCTGATTTTTTTGGGTAATTCTCTTTGAACTCTAACCAAGCCAGAGTGCAAATCTTACTCTACGTACAACAACAAACATAATTGTTTCTCCCTTTCTATGTAGTACTTCTTATCCAATTTCGCCAAAAAAAAATATGGTGCCTTGCATATTTCAAGAAGGAGAAACCATCAAATTCTCATGTAGTTGTGTGAAGATGTCACTGATGAAGATGTGGTATGATAGTGAAGACACTAGTGTAGCTTTCGGATTCAAGCCGCGCTTCCACCTCTGAGGAGAAGTGGCAGCAAGCTGTCCACCAACAACAACCTTGAAGCAAGGAAATAAAGAAATAGATGAAAAGGTTTTCCCCCGATTTCATTAATAGAAACCACAAACTACAAAATTCCGGTCTCAACAAAGCAAGAGAACCTGCCCAACCGCAGCAGCGAACCAAAAGGAGAGAAAAAAGAAGAGAAAGGCCAGGATAGTCTAGCATTTCCAAACCTCCCAAGGATGAGATGAAACTAAACAAGGTTCCAAAAGCTTACAAAAATACATCTGCTACACAAACTAAAACCATCTTTTTTTTCTATCTCCCATTATGTTTTTTAATCCCGAATAAGGGCCTCCTTAGATCAAAAAATTCAACACGTTAGACGTTTAATCCATGGCCTCCATCTTCTTTTTGCCGCGAACACCTCATCGGCGATTCTTCCCAATAGCCTTGCGCCCAGCCGCAACTCCGTTTTTGTGCTTTCTTCCACCTGCAAATCACACCAATAATCAATCCAATATACCATTATGTGAATTATCTCATTCGGTATACTCGGCCACTTATGGTCAAAACAAGCAGTATTTCTAGTTTTCCAAATGGCCCAGAAAACCACCGCTATCCCAACCATAAGCAATTTTCTCCTTTTCTTGGGAAATCTCCCTAGCCATTCTACTAGGCAATTGTCAACACTAGTGAACTGGCACTTGAGGCCAGTAGCACAACTGACAATAGAGAATACATATTTATCTATAGGACATTCAAAAAAAGGTGGTTAATTGTTTCATTTTTCCTACAAAACAAACATTTTTTTCATCGTATCTTTGCTAATCAAAACATCCCTAGTGAGGATGCTTTTTTTCACCACCAACCATAGAAAGTTTTTGACACGTAGAGGTATTTTTTACTTGTCATAGGAAACTGCAAGGAACTTTCCCACAATTTTGCATGGCAAGGTAAAAGGATTTAACACTAAATTCTCCCGAATTTGATAGCGTCCAGATCAACATATCATCTTGATTCTCAGCCAAGAAAAGCGTCCTTCACAAAACCTTCAAATCATTCCAATCCTCAAGATTATTTCCTAACTACTGGCGTCTAAAAGCAAGCCTATCAATACCCATGAGAGCAACCTCGCGGACAGTAATACATTGGTTCTAGGAAATAAGGTATAACCTAGGGAAAAGTGAGGCTAGAGATTCAATTCTTAGCCACACATCTTCCCAGAAGTTTGTCTTCTCCTCATTTCCTACATTTATCCTACAACATGGCCAAATATTATTTTCACATTCATCAAACCTTGCCAAAAGTGGGAGTCCCCCGGTTTGGCAGTAGCTTCACCCAGAGTGCATTTTTTCAGATATTTTGCTTTGAGAAAATCTTGCCATGGTTCTTTATCATTGAACAGTTTCCATAACCATTTAGATAGTAGGGAGATGTTCATGATTTCCATGTCTAAAATTCACAAACCACCTTGATCTTTTGGCATACATACAGTCGACCATTTGACTAAGTGACATTTCTTCTTAATCTTATTACTACTCCAAAGAAAACAACTTTTAATCGTATCAGTTTTGTGTTTGATCCTAGGTGGGTCCCTGTAAAAGGAGAGCATGTATAAGAGCAGACTAGACAGGGAGGCGTTAATAAGTATGGATCTTCCACTAATCACTAGATTTTTTCCCTTCCAGCATCCAAACTTATTCTCATGCTTTTCTATTATAGGATTCCAGTCTGTCAACTTAAGTCTTTTTTCATCAATGGGAATGCCCAAATATTTCATAGAAAGACCAATTTGCAAGTAAAAAATCCTTCAAACTCCTTGCATCTCTTTTTTTTTGCATCCCCTAGGTAACAAACCTCACTTTTGTGAAAATTTATTCTCAGCCCAGACAAATGTTCAACAAGACCCATAATATATTTTTTATTTCTTGCTTGTGTGAAATCATCCTCCAATAGGAAAATAGTGTCATCTCCATACTGCAGTATTGACACTCCTTTTCCCATAATATTAGAGGCCAAAACCTTCAACAAACCCCCATTCATAGCCCTTTCTATCATAATAGCAAGAGCATCAGCAATTAAGTCAAAAAGCAGGGGAGAGAGGGGATCACCCTGTCTCAACCCTTGATAAGTGCAGAAATATGGCCCTATTTCATCATTGACTCTGATGGCAGCTTTGCCTCCTCTTACATATTTCATGATCAGATCATTCCAACCTATTGGAAAGCTTTTCATTTCAAGTATCTGTAAAAGGAAGGTTCATTTGACTTTATCAAAGGCTTTCAAAAAATCAATTTTGAAAAGGACACCAAAACTTTTTTAGTGTGAATGTATTTTGAAGTTTCATGCATAATCACAACCCCTTCCAGAATGTATCTACCTTTCAAGAAAGCTGTTTGTGGCATTCTAATAACCTTCCAAATCACCTTGACAAGTTTATTGTCAAGAACTTTGGTAAATATTTTAAATATCACATTGAATAGATAAATTGGTCTGTATTTTTGGATAGACTCCGCATCTTTTCCTTTTGGAACAAGAGTTACCACTCCATAATTGAAACGTTTAATTTCCAGATTTCCAGCTTGGAATTTTTCAAAAAGATCCAGGATATTATTTTTTCCAAGATCCCAATTCTTTTGATAAAATTCAGCATTGAAACCATCATGACATCTGCTTTATTAGCTTCCCTATCAAAAATAGCTTCTTTAAATCTCTTCTAAAATAATTTTTCCTTGTAGGTAAACTTGGTCATTATCAGAAATTCTAGCTATGCCACCTGGATTCAGGGACATGTGTGAAATGTCCGATTTTCCAAATAGTTTTTTGTAGAAATCATTGATGTAAGTAACCAAATTATTTTTGGCCCTCAATATTCCCTTCACTCTGAAAAAGTCTATTAATAAATTTTTCCCTTCTCCTACCATTATCTTTCTGGTGATAGTATCTAGAATTTATGTCACCTTCCTTCAATTCAATTTCATTTGCTTTTTGAATCCATTTAAGTTCCTCTTCTCTATTAGTTTTCCTTAGTTGTTGTTGATAGTCTTTCTGTGATGCTCTGTCAGCATCTGAAAGGCCATGTAGCTCCCCAAGAATATCTAGCCTATCAATCTCCTCATTTAAATATTTCTTTTTTATGTTCCCCCTCTATGTTCATATTCCATCCTCTGAGTACTTTCCTTAAATGCCTCATTCAGTTTGCCAAATGTCCTCCACATTGTTTCTGTTGGAGATATGCCCAAGAGGCAATAATAAAGAGGTTATTATCATATCTTCATATTTATGATAAATAGTTAAGCGTAGCATAAAGATCAAGTCATTTAATATAGTTCATTTGCTATAAGATTTCTAATACATAGTAACCTAATTCCTTCGACCATGAGATCATGTTAATCACCATCACCGGAAGGATGCTTTGATGACATCAAACACCACACCATAACTGGGTGGCTATAAAGGTGGCATTGAGTGTTCGAAAAGTATGGGTTGAGGCACATGGATCAAGAGTGGGATTTGTCCATCCATATGACGGATAGATATACTCTGGGCCCTCTCAGTGGAATGTCATCCAATTAGCTTGCAAGCATGTGACTGGCTCACAAGGGATCACATACCACGGGAACGAGAAAAGCGTACTTATCGGTAACGAGGTTGAACTAGGTATGCAGAGATACCGACGATCAAAACCTCGAATAAGTAAACTATCGTGAGACAAAGAGAAATTGGTATCGTATGTAAGTGGTTCATTCGATCGCAAAGAAATCGTAGAAATATGTGGGAGCCATATGAATTTCCAGATTCTTCTATTGGTTATTGATCGGATAAGTGTCTCGGTCATGTCCGCATAATTCACGAACCGTAGGGAGACACACTTAAGGATTCGATGTTGTTGAGTAGTTATGGAATGATGAGTAAGAGACCGAATGTTGTTCGGAGTCTCGGATGGGATCCGGGATATCACGAGGAGATCCGGAATGGTCCGGAGAATAAGATTCATATAAGGAAAGTCCTGTTTCGGAGTTAGGGAATGATTCCGGTGTTTTCACCGGGAATGTTCTAGAAGGGTCCGGAAGGTTCGGCACTCCGGAGGGGAAGGGTACATGAATGTGTCATGACAATTTGGAATGGTTGCATCATGTACTAGGTGTCATCGCTGAGCAAAATAAAGGGATAAATCAAATCCTAGTTTGAAAAGTCAAACGCCAATTTGAAAAGTCAAACGACAAGTTTGCTTGGTGGAGGGAGAGTAGGAAACCTACTTAGGGAGGAAGTCCTACTCCCTCCACCCGCCGGCCAAGGAGGAGGAGTTGGAGGAGGACTCCCTCCTCCCAACCGCACCTCCCTCCCACCTATAAAAGGAGGGGCAGGGGTGCCCCTCTTCCCTACACCTCTCTCCTCTAAACCCTAGCCCAAGCCGCCGGCCTCCACCAAGTCGCCGCCGCCCCTAGGGTTTACCTAGCCGCCGAGTTGGGGCCCTCCCCTTGACCTAGCCGCCGGCTTATATCTCTCTCCTTGGTGCCTCTAAACCCTAGATCGCCAAGGCCTCTCTCATAGTCCACCATACTCGCTCCGGCTTAAGGCGAAGCCCTGTGAGATCTCCCCTCTACTTCCGGTACCACGCCGTCATGCTGCCGGAATCACGAGGAGAGTGCTACAACCTCCGCTGCCTGCTGGAACAAGGGAGAGGAAGGTCTTCATCGAGTATCAAACGTGTGACCGACTGCGGAAGCGCTGCCGGAACGCAGCGCCGGAAGGATCGTCTACGCGATCTTGAGATCGGAAGTGTACGACTACATCACCCACGAGAATCTGCTCTCGTTAACCGCTTTGGATCTTCGAGGGTTAGTATTCTATCGACTCGTTGCTACAATCTAGTAGATAGATCTTGGCTTGATCATAGATTAGATCTTGATTGTGTGTTCATGCGGTAGAAATTTTTTGTTTTCCATGCTACGAACCCCTACAGTGGTATCAGAGCCGTGTCTATATGTAGATCTGTTGCACGAGTAGAACACAATGGTCATTGTGGGCGTTGATGCTTTTGTTGTCGATTGCTTCTTGTGTACTTTGCATCTTGCGGGATGGTGGGATGAAGCGGCCCAGGCTAACCTTACATGACATTGTTCATGAGACTTGCTCCACGCTTGACATGCAACTTGTATTGCATAAGTGGCTTTGCGGGTGCCTGTTTCTCCCAACATAGTTAAGATTCAATTTACAACGGGTGATTGACAATACTAGTATCAATGTTGTGGTTCTTGTTCGTAAGTTAGAACGACACTTATTAAAAGCCCCAAACCACGTAAAACATGCAAAGAAAATTAGAGGCGTCTAACTTTGTTTTGCAGGGGTGTGCTGTGATGTGATATGGCCATGATTGTGATTATATATGATGTATGCAATGTTCCTTATTGTAAGTTAGCAACCGGCAGGAGCCATATGGTTGTCTTTTAAATTCCGTTAAGACATGCATGTCTATTCAAAGAAGTTGTAATAGTTGATGCTAGTGGACGACAACCATGAAGCGGCGCCATTGACCTTGACGCCACACCGGTGATGATGGAGATCATGTTCGTGCTTGAAGATGGAGATCGGAAGCACAAGGAGAAAGGCCATATGATATCACATATTTTGAATTGCATGTGATTTTAATCCTTTTATGTATCTTGTATTGCTTAGTTCACGACGGTAGCATTATAAGATGATCCCTCAAGCACACAATTTCAAGTTTTAAAGTGTTCATCCTTAGTAAGCATCGTTGCTAAAGCTCGTTGTTTCGAAGCACCACGTGATGATCGGGTGTCTTAGATTCTGCGAGTGCATACAACGTGAGCAAGCCAGATTTGCTCATGCGGAAGCTAAGGTTTGATCTTGACGAGCCTAGCATGTACAGACATGGTCTCGGAACACGGATCACCGAAAGGTAAAGCATGAGTCATATAGTAGATATGATGAACATGTTGATTGTTCGCCATAGAAGCTACATCAACTCTTGTGATGATCGGTTTTGATGTGGTGGATTTGGTTCGTGTGATCACTAAAACAATGTGAGGGATATTGTTTTGAGTGGGAGTTCAACGGCAATATGATTAAAAGTTGAACACTATTTATCATAAATTAAATCAAAGTGAATTTGCATAATTGTTGTAGTCATTGGCATCCGTTTACCACCTTGCGCTTAGTTATAATTGAGATGATAGAGCTATAGAATTCTGGTTAGTTACTTTATGAACTGGTATCGTATTGTTTCGAAGTGTTAATCTAAAGTTTAAAAGTCCCATTGCAAACTTTCAGTAAGTTTCGATTACTCCGTGAAGTTTAATAGTTGGTATTAAATCAAGAGTAATAATTCCAGTGTTAGTATGTAAGCATCATGTTAATCTCCATGATTCTTGATATTCGAAAGATAGTTTCAATATCAAGGTAATCTAGGAGTTGAAAGAGTTGTTTCAGAAACCATCATGTATGGAAGATATTGCGATATCGGAAATGGTGTTTTGGATACAACATGATAGAGTATAATATGGCAAAGTTTATGTTCTCATATTTGATGAGAATTTACAAAATGTTGGAGACACTAGTTGTCCTAATCCTCCAAAAGGTTTTGGAGAGCAACATTATACTCGCGATTTATCGTTATAAGCTAAAAGTAGCTTGATCATGGATAATTCCATGATAAGGGTGAATATTTGATGTAGGTAAAATGTTTACTACACCAAGAGATTACTAAAGAAAGGAATTTGAAAGAACACCAAATATTTGATGATGGTGATCTACTTCAAAGTGCAAGTCCAAAGACAATGGTATTTAACTATACACGCTTTGGACTATGTGTCATGTGTATGGCTCCACTATTGATGTTGATAGATTCTTTCAAACAGAAAAAGAAATACTGAAAGAGAATCTCATAAATATATGGCAGAAAAGAAAAGACTAGAATTGTTCAGTTTAGGTATATAAAGGATATATGTGTTATGGCTATATTCTTTGCTTGTTAAATAATGTGGTTCTTAAGTATTGGATACTGAATTTGTTGGTATGGATCGTCATACGAAACAACAGAATTCATGAACTACAATGGCCTAAGTAACTAGCAAAAGAATATGTGATGATGTTCATCGAGAACAAATAAAGGGTTATTATGTTGCTCGTTAAACATCAAAGCTTGCCTTCAAGATTTGTTTTATCATGTATTATGAGAACAAAAGGGTTGTTCAAATAATTGTTGTAATCCATAAAAGATGGATGATTTACAAATCTCATTGGAGAAATCACATCCATAAAACTAGTGCTAAAAATGTCGAAAGACAAATTGATTGAAAGATCACTTAGGAAGTGACATCGCCGTTTAAATTATATTGGAAAGAAAACATGAAGAAACTCCATGTGGATGGAATTTTGGAGTCTTTTGATTTTTGGTCAAATGACGCTTGTAAAACTTTCCTAGAGATAATTAAAACTTCGTTCATAGGCCAAAAGGGAACGAATGACTAGCTTATTGGAACTTGTACATATTGTTGTATGAAGTCCATTATGTGTAGTCAAGAGCGATGGATTTCAACTTCATATGCTTTCTCCGAAAATTTGAGTGAATATATGAATATTTACTTAATAAGGATGAAGTATGAAACATTTGAAAAGTTCAAAGACTTTCAAGATGAAGTGCAAAATCATTGTAACAAGAATATAAATAGTTTATGATAAGATCATAAAAAGAAGATATTTGAGTTACAAGTTTAGCATAATACCTAAGATTTAAGGAATCGTTCCGTGGATTTGCATGTCCCGAAACACCATAAGAGTATGGAGCGTTCGAGATATGTAACTAAACCTTGTTTGACATGGTAAGATTGAAGGTGTAATTCATAAAAATGTCATTATATTTTAAAGATTAAAAGCTTCAGAGACTATCGTTTTTCCACTGAAAAGAGCTCCATCATAATCCGTTGAAATGACACCATATAAAGTTATGGTTTGGGATAAAACTCAAGTTGTCCTTTCTTAAAAAAATTGGTATGCTATGCATAAGAAAGATGTTTGCAACCAAAATCGGATGAACATATCTTTGTATGAATCGTTAAGTATTCCTCCATAACACCGAAGACAAAAGTGTTTGTCTCTTAGAACGTCAAAGTATCTTTGAGAAGGAATTTTCCGTGAAAAGTTAAGTGGGAGGACAATAGAACTTTGATAAGGTTAAAGGAACCTTAGCTATATGTGCAAAGTTGCGCAGCGCTGAAAAGTGTTCCGGAGGAAGCAACAATGCTCATGGCTCACGTGCCTCAAGGGTTGTAACCACGGGGATCTAAAGTTCCTATTAAAACAAGCAGGTCGGGTAACCAATCAAATACCAAGATTTGAGAGTTAAATCATTATTTGACAATAATGATCCGACTGCATGCAAAGAAGCGATGATGGGCCCTGACTCCGTCAAATGGCTTGAAGCCATAAAATCCGTGATAGTTCCATATACGAGAGATCAAGCTTTGAACTTGAAAGAACCTCTAGAAAGGTACAAGACCTTACAGTCATATTTGGATCTATAAAAAAATAGACATGGATGTTTCACATCTATGAAATTATCGACATGTCGGGAAAGAGTTCACGACAATGTTCAAAGAGTTGACTATGACAAGATCTGATCTTTCATTAAGCGATATTTAGTCTAGACGGATTAATGTAGCAACCACGACATATAATTTTGTTATGTGTTGAATAAACAAAACAAGTTCTTCTAATAGAATTGTTACCAAAGGACGTGTGCATGACACGGTCCAAAGGGTTTTGTTAATTCAAAGGATGCTAAAAGCATATGCAAACTTCAATGGTTGAAGTAAGCATCGCGGAGTT
The DNA here is from genome assembly GCA_916181665.1 of Avena sativa. Lineage (NCBI taxonomy): Eukaryota > Viridiplantae > Streptophyta > Magnoliopsida > Poales > Poaceae > Avena > Avena sativa. Next base: position 401,768,286 of record OV702284.1, read on the forward strand.
GGAATCTTCACTATGATGAAACTGTTAAAAGAGTTTATTTTCGTCGGAGACAATGAAGATGCTTGCACTTGCAAGAAATTAAGTGGGAGCGCTAAGACATATTTCTAGTACATTATGTGGAAGACATATTGTTGATTGGAAGTGATGTATATTTTTATTAACACAGGATAAGAATTTCATCTCGATGAAAGGCTTAGGCAGAACCCGAATATTTGGCATCAATGTCTATATGGATAAATTGTGACACCAATATGGTTGTGCCAGAAGTACATAGACGATATATTGAATGAGTTCAATATAGAAACTACAAGAAAGGTTCTTGTTGCACAGAAAGGATTGAATGAGTTCAATATTGATGATATATTCAAGTGTATTGACACTTGGTAAGTGAAACAAAGATTCAAGTATAGATTGATACTTGATGTATGAAATCACAAAAGAGTATTTATCAATCATGTTGTGATATGTACAAATCCAGATATGTCCTATGCTCTAAATGTTATGAGCATATAGCAGAATGATTCATAAGATGATTATTGGATGATAGTAAAAATATTCTTATGATCTTGTAAAAGAAATAAGAATATATTATTTTGTAGAAGTGACAAATAGATGGTTAGTTCATTGTAAATGAATTACATTGATACTAGTTTTGTCACAAAGTACAAATTAAGTTTATCTCAATCTAAACTAAGGGTGACACAATATGATGGAATGAGAGTTCCATAATGAATTTGGATGAGTTCCAAAGTTAAGATATTGTGACAGATACTACAACAAAAGGGCTAAGTATATAACTGCTATTATAGCAGCAAAAGAGGGCATTTGTGTCAAGTAGTTTGTTATCAAACTAGGTGTAGTTCACAGCAGGGATAATGCTATGAAGATATATTGTACGACAATATTATCAACATGTTTTAACCCCAAAGAACTAAAGGTCACACCAAAGGACCAAATTTGTACACAGCCATCTCATTAGAGAATGAGTGATGCGTAGAGACGCAAAGACATGCAATTACACACGGACCTGGAAGTGTCAGATCCGGAGATCAGTTGACCACTAGCAATCGTGTACATACGACACCAGAAAGCCATAGGTGTTGAATACACAAAGGTTTTAAACTAGATTATTGACTCTAGTGCAAGTGGGAGACTATTGGAGATATTCCCAAGAGGCAATAATAAAGAGGTTATTATCATATCTTCATACTTATGATAAATGTTTACATACCATGCTATAATTGCATTAACCGGAAACATTAATACTTGTGTGATTTGTAAACATAAAAGAGTCCCTAGTAAAGCCTCTTGTTAAACTAGCTTGTTGGTTAATATATGATCATGGTTTCCTGATCATGAACATAGAGATGTTATTAACAACAGGGTCATATCATTAGGAGAATGATGTGATGGACATACTCCTATAGTTAAGCGTAGCATAAAGATCAAGTCATTTAATATAGTTCATTTGCTATAAGCTTTCTAATACATAGTAACCTAATTCCTTCGACCATGAGATCATGTTAATCACCATCACCGGAAGGATGCTTTGATGACATCAAACACCACACCGTAACTGGGTGGCTATAAAGTTGGCATTAAGTGTTCGGAAAGTATGGGTTGAGGCACATGGATCAAGAGTGGGATTTGTCCATCCATATGACGGATAGATATACTCTGGGCCCTCTCAGTGGAATGTCATCCAATTAGCTTGCAAGCATGTGAGGGATCACAAACCACAGGAATGAGAAAAGAGTACTTATCGGTAACGAGGTTGAACTAGGTATGCAGAGATACCGCCGATCAAAACCTCGGATAAGTAAACTATCGTGAGACAAAGGGAAATTGGTATCGTATGTAAGTGGTTCATTCGATCGCAAAGAAATCGTAGAAATATGTGGGAGCCATATGAATTTCCAGATTCCTCTATTGGTTATTGATCGGAGAAGTGTCTCGGTCATGTCCGCATAATTCACGAACCGTAGGGAGACACACTTAAGGATTCGAAGTTTTTGAGTAGTTATGGAATGATGAGTAAGAGACCGAATGTTGTTCGGAGTCTCGGATGGGATCCGGGATATCACGAGGAGATCCGTAATGGTCCGGAGAATAAGATTCATATAAGGAAAGTCCTGTTTCGGAGTTGGGGAATGATTCCGGTGTTTTCACCGGGAATGTTCTAGAAGGTTCGGAAGGTCCGGCACTCCGGAAGGGGAAGGGTACATGAATGTTTCATGACAAGTTGGAATGGTTGCATCATGTACTAGGTGTCATCGCTGAGCAAAATAAAGGGATAAATCAAATCCTAGTTTGAAAAGTCAAACGCCAATTTGAAAAGTCAAACGGCAAGTTTGCTTAGTGGAGGGAGAGTAGGAAACCTACTTAGGGAGGAAGTCCTACTCCCTCCACCCGCCGGCCAAGGAGGAGGAGTTGGAGGAGGACTCCCTCCTCCCAACCGCACCTCCCTCCCACCTATAAAAGGAGGGGCAGGGGTGACACCCCGGAGCCAAAAGGGAACGGGGTGCTACATTCCCCTAGTAGGAGTACTAGTCCAATTAAAATCAAGGTTACCATAGAGTGAATCCAAGATTGACCGTGGGTAATCTTGCAAAACTGTCTCTTGTATCCTTACAAAATCTAGAGAAGAGGAGTAGGCAGTCTCTCTGACAAAATATTTTTTGGCTTTGTCTCTAATTCCACTACCATTCCAAGAAAAACCAGCTAACATTTTATTTTAGTTTTTTCCTCCTCAACACAGTTTTCATAGGAGATTTAACAGAAAAAACTTTAGGTGAATATTTCATCAAAAAATCCCAACCAGAGTATACAAGTTTGGTGGAATATTACCTAATAGGAATAATTCATCATCCTTTGGATTAGAAGATGTCAAGGATAGCAGCTCCTGTAGGATTTTATCTACTACAGCAAGCTGTAGTATTACATCATAAGCATCTAAACTGATGTCCTGTTTTTGCTACTTTCATTATATAAGTTCACTCTATCTTGTTCCTGAGCTCTTCAAATACTCAAATTATTCTCCACCATATCTAAAGTAACCCCCCAAATCTACCCCAGTAACAGTAGCTATATAAACTAAAGTGTAGTTTTCACAATCTAGAATAGTGGGATTTTAGCAAAGTACCTTCCTTGTTCTCTAAATTCTTACTGACAGCTAAACTTTTTTCTCTATCCATCATAGGAATGTCCTCTATGTGCTTCAAGGCAATTCTATCATGGAATCTTTGTGTACCTTCTTCTCCTAGCTCTTCCTGGCTTTCCTTTCCACCATCATCAAGAGTAACCCCCAATTTTGCACCAAGAATTTTCTATGAAAATTCCTCTTCATCTTCCTATTCCTCTTCTGAAAGTTGTACTTTCCCCTCTTCATCATCCTCACCATCATTCCCCCATTGCTCTCCTCTGTGTATCCCTTCATCTCCATGTTGGATTGAGCTTTAGATTTTTCTATCATGTCATTATTGTTAGTTTCCTTTAATTTCATAACATCAGCATCTATATCATTGTGTTCCTTGTTTTGCTTCTCCCTTAATTCCAATGCTTTCCTTGTGTTGTCACTTGTAGAGATATGCCCCTCCACAGGATCTACCACATCTCTCTCTCACTTCTCTTCTTTTTTGCTTCTCTATCTTCAGCATCATTCATTTCTTTGTCATCCAAACTTTCCCAAAGTTGCATCATATCCTCATCCCTAGTCCAACCCTCTTCTACCACTTCCTCTAACTTGAAACGAACAGAGTAGAACATCAGGTCAGGCGTTGTCACTCTTGTTCTCGCAGGGATCATCATGTGATTTAAAACTCCAATTTTGATTATCACCCTCTTCGATTCCCTAACGGTATTCATGTACACCTCAATTACTTGTCCAATTGTTGACCCTATCTGACAGATGCCTTAGAAATTCATTAGATATCTTGGAACCCCCTAGCTTGTACCCAGACAACAGTTAGTTTCCCAGCGGCCAACATCCCATCGTCCCATGGTGAGACATTTACCATGAGTTTTGCACCTCTGAGTGGGACACAATCATATAGGTCCACCTCATTGATATGTGCCAACGACGGGAAATACACCAGGAACATATCAACAACAATTTTGTCAACCTCTAGGGATAGGGCCCAAGAAGAATTTTAGTCTGTCTTCAGAAACATTGAGAATCGAGCTTTCCTGTATCTTTACTATTGCAATTGCATCATTCTTATCTTCCTTAGCTGGATCTTTGACATGATCCACCACAAAACATCCCAGTCCAGGAGCACCAAAGACGACAAAAGATGCAATGGGTTTCTTCTACTTCAGCCAGGTACAGTTTTCTGAAAGATGCGAGTTCTTAGAGCAGTAGATGCACTCAACCTCAGTAGTACAACTTTTTCTTGCATGCCCTTTCTCCCTACACCTCATAGACATGGTGTTTGGGGACTCAGTAGCAGAAGCACTCACCGAGCCTGAAGCCGAGGAAACAACGGTCCCTCTAGAATGAACTAGTGACTGCACCTATGGAGCTTGTTGGGTCCCTGCTTGTTGTGGCTGCGACGGCTGCTGATCCCTGCGTACGTACTGCAACTTATCCTGACATATTGGTGGTGGTGGCGGCCGCTGATGTTGCGGGAACTGGTTGAAATTGGGGTTGAAGCCGTCTTTGTAGCCATATCCTCCTCTTCAATCCCCCTCCCATTAGCGCCAAATCGCTCCCCCATCTCTGATTTCTCCTCCTCCGATGAGCTCTTTGCCGCCCTAAATTCCGGCTCTCACAAATGGCAAAACAGGCTCTTGAGGTGGGATATCTGTGAGGTTTCCTCGCATATGGAGGGGAACCCTAGCAGTATCTTGTGCCTCAACTGCCTCACCAAGTAGCGGGGTCATGTTTTTGGGGCAACTAGGAGGCCCATGGCGGCCCAGAGTCCGAATCGAAACGTAAAAACCCGCCGAAATAGTGACTTCATCCCCTGTTTCTCTCTAAGATCTCACCGGAGAACGGGAAGGGAAAAGCACCATCGGCGATCCATCGCTTGCCCAACGAGCTCCTCCTCTAACCCGCCTCGAAATCTCAGGATCCAAATCAGGCGATTTCCCAATCCTAACCGCTCTACCTCCAATTTTTTTGAACCAATCTGAATCCTCTGATTCACTGTCAGAGAGCAGAGGCACGGTGGTGCGACGATGCTCCGGCAAAATCTGCACATGCCTGGGTTGTGGGAGAGTGGGAGTGGCCGGCTGCGCCTCAGGCAACGCTAGCCTTGCTCCTTCTCAGCCTCTCCTCAAGGATTGCATATCGATCTCCCTTTCCTTTGCGCTTCTGACGAACTCTGTGAAGGTCGCGAGCAGATCGTAGGGTGTCCCCAAACGTTGTTGTAGGAGCTGGAGTAGGATTCCTGAAATAAAATTTCAAACCCTGGTTCGATAGCAATACCAAATTCATCTAGCAAACCCAAATGACGAGCCTTATGACGGATGATGAGGCTACCACTACAAAACTCATCTGTATCGAGTTCTGAGTAACTTCTCAACCATCGTGTAGAAACCGAAGAAATCGGCCACCGAGTTTTCACCAATTGATCCAACGCAACTAGAGACGAGATCAAATCCGCCACCTGAATCCGTCACCGCGCAACACCCTAGAGCACACGAGATCTCCACGAAAATCTACTAACAAGATGTGTCGATAGAGACTAGAAAGGGCGATCGTCCCATCGAAAAATGTAGGACCGACTTGAGAGAAATGTTAGAGGTTTATGTATACGTTTATTATAGAAGTATAGGATGGATTATTTTGGTAGTATAGGATGGAGATAAGATACGTCTCCATATAGGCCTATTTAACGTGTACTCCAAGATGATCCTCTATACACCTATATACATTCGTCCATGAGGTTTAATAATACATTAACATATTCCACCAATCCCTCTACATTATTCTACATGGTATCAGCGTAAACCGATCCTAAACCTATCTGCCGCCGACACGCTTTCGTCGCGTCGCCTCCAGGAGGATCGATCTCCATGATCTCCGCCGGGGGCCGCATGATCCCTAGAAGGACTCGTCCGTCGATCCTTGACCGGCTTTCTTGGTGAGTCTTTTTTTTCGATCTCTATATCGGTTTTTCTATCCACCGATCGCTTGTCGGTCTTATTTTTTGGTTTACCGATCATAGATCGGATTGAGTCGCCCACCGCCATCGGGATCATCGCGCCTCTACTCCGACCATCGACATTGACGATCTACACCATGCCCGTGCGCCTTCCTGCACCACTCCCGTACCTACCTCGGCAGGCTGCCGCGCACCTCGGTCGGCTGCTACACCTTCCTCGGTAGGCTGTCGTGGCCACCCTCCCTCGGATCATCTTCGTTATCATCGCCCAGGACTTCACCGACAACACCGATATCGACTCTAATCTACACCTCGTCCACGCCGTGGCGCATACGGCCTATCGTCGGTCTGATCAACCGATCCCGCGCCCTTCTACGCCAAGCACGTCCCCGAGCACGCGCCTACCACTGATCGAGCTACGGGCTGCCACTGCATCGCCACTCGGGCTGTAGCGCTGCCGCCTTAGTCTTCTCCTACTAGCTGCCAACGCGTCTCACAAGCATGTATGCGCCGCTGGACTCCAGCCATTGCATCGACTCATTCCATGAAGCTATGCCACCTCATCGAATCATAGTGTCGCTACACGCAGTCTATATCATTGTCCTCGCGCACCGACGCCATGGAGGGGTCCTCACAGAGCGTGTTTAGAGACGTGGGGTAAGGCGGAAGGTTGGCGGGTACGAGGTAACACAGCTTACCCAGGTTCAGATCCCACGACGGTGGCGGGATCCTACTCCTGCTATAAATCACTATAATGGCAATACGCCGAGTTACAGGGATCGGTTTGCTGTGCGCGATATGAGTTGTGTTGTTTGATTATTGCCCTAAAGGCTCCCATAGGTCCGGCTTATATAGTCGCCGGATCCTAGGGTTACAGGCAAAGTCCTAGCCGGACAGGTTACAGAGTCCTACACGGCATACAACTAGTCTAACATGTCTTGCACTCCAAGGCTCCGGGTACGTCGGTGACTCCTCCGTATCCTTCCTTTATCCGGCATGGGCCTCCCTTCTGGATCCATCTAACTGGGCCGCCCAGCAGGCCATGGGCCTTGCTACCAACTGTGGGTCACCCGGGTTATCTGGATTAGAGACATGCTATGGTGATACCCATTTAGCATATCCCCAACAGTAGCCCCCGGAGAACTCCGAGATTTTGCGCCGTCTTGCCTCTTCAGTTTGAATGCTCCGTATAGATAAATGTCGGCAAATCGTCAAGCAATATCTTGTAGTACTCCCAAGAACCCTGCTAATGTCTACGCACTTCTATTCTTGTAGACAGTTGTTGGGCCTCCAAGTGCAGAGGTTTGTAGAACAGCAGCAAGTTTCCCTTAAGTGGATCACCCAAGGTTTATCGAACTCAGGGAGGAAGTGGTCAAAGGTATTCCCTCTCAAGCAACCCTGCAATCAAGATACAAGAAGTCTCTTGTGTCCCCAACACACCCAATATAGGTGCACTAGTTCGGCGAAGAGATAGTGAAATACAAGTGGTAACGGTGCCAGAAAATAGCTTAATGGTGAGGTAAGGTAAAGGACCAAAACCTCCCCAGCAAACGGAATAAAGATGGAAGAAAGCAAACATGCAACATATCTAGTAGCAAAAGGTGTTTCAATGTTTAGAAACAAGGCCTAGGGATCATACTTTCACTAGTGAACACTTTCTCATATAAATATCCTCTTTTCATGATACTACTCTTAACTACTGTCCGGTTGGACACTCTAATCCAAGGTAGGGCTATAACAACACACCTCAAAGTCCACCTTGCCCAATCTAGATAACCCCACACTGTCACCTTGAGCACTAGATGGTTCCAACAAACACCACAATTTCATAGAGACATCCAACTCCAAATATAACTCATAACAAATATATATATAACCTAGCCAAAGTGCCACACACGGTATGCCCGCTGTCACTTTCACACATGTGGGGAAAAGCATAGATCTATTAAAGCACAAAGAGTATTTATGTAGACTCAAACCTAAGTGCCACCATGGCATGCACTCTGTCACTTTCACACACATGGGGAGAGCAGAGATCTAACGAAGCACTTGAGTAGCAAGGTAGATCTACTTGATTACAAAGCTCATGACCACAACAAGATCATGCATAGAGAGAGACGAACACATAGCTACTGGTACAGCCCTTAGCCTCGAAGGAGAACTACTCCCTCCTCATCATGGTAATCAACAACGGTGATGGAGATGGTGGTGGAGATCGATGGAGATGGCTCCGGGGGCACTTCCCCATCTCAGCAGGGTGCCAGAACAGAGACTTTCTATCCCCCGAATCCCCCTTCGGTGGCGGCGACACTGTGGAGGTTTTCATGGATTTCTTCGGGGATGCCTTAGGGTTTTTGGGTCGGAGGCATCTTATAGGCGAAGGGGGAGGCCGAGGAGGCGGCCAGAGGGCCCACACCCAGGATTGGCCGCGCCCAGGGGGGCTGGCCACCCTCTGGTGCCTCTCCGTCCCTCCTTCTGGATTCGTGTCCCTCACGAAAAGTTATTGACTTTGGCTTTTGTCCCGTCCAATTCCGAGAATATTGTTTTTCTGCCTTTCTGGAACCAAAAATAGAAGAAAACAGGCAAATGGAACTGTGGCAACTTGTTAATAGGCATGGAACATCAAAAAATAAATTATAGATACGTTTCCGACGTATCAACATCCCCAAGCTTAACTCCTGCTCGTCCTCGAGTAGGTAAGTGATAAAAGAATAATTTTTTAGGTGAACATGCACCCTCACAATAAAGATCCAACCATTTGCAAGCATTGAAAGCTAGGATCAAAGAACTCTAAACATGTGCATGAAAGAATGGAGTTCTAACAATAGGACATAGTAACTATTGATGCAACATGAAAGGCTACAAACAAAGATCAAGAATAACATGCATTGAAAAACATTTGTTTGTTTCACATACAGAAAGCATGGCATAGTGGCATTCAGCTTGTCCCTCATAGAGTAGCAAATAGATGCATAGGACACCTTCAAAGTTCACAAGGGTGACTAGAAACAAGTAGTACAAGAACAAGTAATATCACAATATGCATCAATTAATAAGCTTTGGAAAACTGCAAACAGAATGACAACTATGCTCTCTTAATGGTGCCTAAAGGTAGAACGTGGAGACTCAATAATGGTGGAAGAAAGGCCTTTTTATAAAGGAAGCAGGGATTTCAAGTTTCAAAAAGAGCTTCCAAAAATTATGGTACTTTTTAGCCTTTAGCCCTCATTGCCCCTATCATAAGCATTTTGAAGTGATTAAGGTTAAAGTGACAAAGATGGAGTATATGCTTGACGAAGTATAAGCTGGCAATCTCAAGTACCTTGAATACGAGGGCCACACCTCATGCTACTCAACTTCAGTCACAGGTAAGTTCTTGTCATTGTAAATATTTGCATATCATAGAGAACCGCCAACGGGGTACCCCTTGCACATGGTACAGGAGCTTTCCCATAACCAAAATGACAAGGCAAGCAGACAATGAGCATCTCAGCGATCTTTTTATTTACTATATGCATAGCTTTTTATTGAGGATGCTTCATAGATATCTCAATATGGTGATGCTGCAAGTTTCCACCATGATTAGGCATGGCTTAGGCTAGCGGCCCAGGCGTTTCTCTAACATAAAATACATACTCCATGGACTTACAAGTTTCCTCTTTATTTCACACCGGTGACATCCATAGACAAAAGAGCATGATATCAACTGAGTACAAAGTACAAGTGCAATGTTGAAAACGTTCCCCATGACAGCATGGTTCTGCTAATTCCAACGTATAAGTGCAAGAATATACAACATAGATGACACAATGGTTCAAGTTTATTAGGGGCAAGAAATATAAAGTGTGCCATCAAGTTCGTGAGGGCTTTAATCACTAAGTTTTCACATAACAAAATATTTTTAATTGGAAGATAGCTGAAAACAAGAATATACTTGGAATGGTGTAACACACCATGCATAGGAGTTTATAGTGGACACTTTGGAATAACTTGGTTTCTTGGGAGTTGGAAGCATGAGTAGAGCTTACTCATACAAGTGGAGGCTAGCAAAAGACTGGGAGCAACCAACTAAGAGAGCAATAGTGGCCATAATCATGCAGAGCGACAAAACATTACTAATCAAAGCATACAGTGGTACTACAAGTCAAGGACTAAATGATCATAGAGGCTATGGTGACTTGTTCATAGTCATAACATGGTGTGATCATGTGCCAAGTCAACCCAAACAAAGCATCAAAGGAGTATACCACAATACTATGCTTTTGTATGCTAAAACAACGCATGGTTCCTTCAAGGCACATTAAGCAATCCTAATTGTTTGGAACAAGTCATGCTACAGCAATAATCACTAAGAATAAGGTCAAAACAACACCTAGCATGTCATGATAAAGTCTAAGCCACAGTCAAAGCAAGTTCCCTTTTGTACCACTGAAGCATGAAGCTTTCTACTCTTTTCCAACACCAAACAACTTATTTGAAATAACTCACAAAGATAATAATCAATAAAGACCAGTGAGCATGTCTCACAAATCCACAAAGAAGAACTAAAAAGTTCTAAGCTAAAAGCACAACAAAACTAAAGCTAAACGCGGTGCTCTTGGCGGGATCGGAGTCAGAAATCTGCTTCTTCGATGCCGGCATCTCCGTGGCATCGACCTTGCTCTGGATCTCCTTGAACTCTCCGTGTAGAGGACAACTTCTACAAAGGCTGCTCCTCCTATCTCGTAGTCCCTTGCCTTGGTAAATCTTCCGGATACGGTGATGATGTCGTTTGGTCCGGGTATCTTGAGCTTGTTGTAGACGAAGCATGGCTTGGCCATGAAGGCGTGGAAGATGTCGAGTCCGAAGATGACGTGGTACACGCTCTTGAAGGGGACCACCTCGAAGGTCATGTGTTCTTGGCGGTAATTATTAACATCACCAAAAGTGACCTGAAGTGTGATGCACCCAAGGGACCGAGCCTCCCGTCCAGGAACTATGCCATGGAACATGGTGCTGGTCCGCCTTAGGTTAGCCTCCGTCAAGTTCATCTTGTGCAGCGTATCCAGGTACATGATGTTGATGCTGCTTCCACTGTCGACCATGCATTTGGTGAACTCGTTGCCGTCAATCAGGGGGTTGATGACCATGGCGTACTGGTTCTCCGTAGGGATGAGGTCTGCGTGATCCTTCATGTCCCAAGTGATTGGAATATCCGACCACTGCATGTACTTGGGAACTGGGGGTAGGGTGGCCATCAGTATCCTCATGGATGTTTTATGTTGCCGGACAGTAGGGGTGCCAAGGAAAGTGTGGCAGACGGCGTCCTTCTTCTCGAAGGGGTTCTTGCCCTTGCCATCGCTCTTGTCGTCGTGCTTGGTGTCAACATCCTCGTCCATGTCACTTTAATCCTTGGACTCCTATTCATTCTTCTTCCCTTTGCCCTTGCCTTGCGGTCTGTTCTTCTGACTTTGCTTGTAACCGGACTCCGGGTCCTTCTTGAGGTCGTTGACGAACTTGCAATGGCGATTGGTGTGAGTGGCTTTGTCGTTGGTGTCGAGGTGTACAAGGCATGGCATATCACGGTATTCCTCGTATGTTTGGGGAACACGGAGCGCTGCCGGGGTAGTTTCACTACCTCGCTGCTGCCCACAACCAGCCCCCCGGCCTCAGCCACGCTGTCCGCCATCACCTCGTCCTGCAAAGGTCAAGGCGACCATGTCAGAGGTTTGCTTTTCTTCTGGCGGGTTCTTCCGCTTTGTGTTGCTATTCCTCTTAGCTTGGGTTGAATGGCTATTGCCGGCAAGGAGCCACGAGCATCGTCGTCGGCAGCCGCGAACTCACTGGCCAACTAGATCATCTGGTTGAGGTCGAGCCTGTGGTTGTCCTGCAGGCGCTTCAACTTATGTCGGAGCAACGTACCTTTTTCCAACCCATCGATGAAGGCGGCCATGGCGGTCTGGTCGTGCACTCGTGCGCATGAATTCTTCGTATCCAGCCAGCGGAAGAGGTAGGCGCGAGATGAGTCGTCATTTTCCTGCACGCACCGCTATAGATCGCCAACAGTGCAGGGACACTTATACGTACCCTCGAAGTTCTTGGTGAACGCTTCTTGCATGTCCAACCAGTTGCAGATGGACTTCTCCGGCAAGTCATCGATCCATTGATGGGTCGTGCCCGTCAACATCAGTGGGAGGTACTTGATGGCAATGTTGGGGTTACCCCCAGCGATCTCCACCGTGTTGTCGTAATCCTGCAACCACGTAGCTGGTTTGGCGTTGCCGTCATAGGGCTTGATGGTCTTGTCAATTCGGAAACCCTTGGGGTAAGTTGCGGTCTGTATCACAGGTCCAAAGCAACGTGGTCCCTGGTATGGTCCTTCCCGGGCCTCATGAATCTTGTCCAGGCATGAACGTGCGTCGTATGGCTTCGGGCTTGCTCTTTTCTTCTTGCCGTCAGGGGACGGGCTACGTGAACAACGCGGGCCTCCTCTGCCATGATGGCTGCTAGGTGGTGACGGAGGCGGAGGTGGTGGTGGGTTAGCCTTCTTGCTATTACCCTTCCGTGACGCCTCACACTTATCACGGTTGCTTGTCGGACGCGGAGGGTCATGGCGCGACTTGCTCTTATGTCCTTGGTTATGCTCTCCATCGTGACGGGGCTATTCCGTGTTGTCGCGAATGACGATGCCGCTTTGCCTTGGCGGAGGCATGTCTGCACGATGGTGAGCTTTGGGGTCTTCGCGATGTCGAGGAGATCGGGGCGGTGGAGACGAGCGACGAGGATGAGCCTTGCCTCCGTGGTCGGGGACATGGGGATAGCGTCCTTCCTGTTGCGCGCATCCCTCCTTCTTCGCTCTGATGAATCTGTCTGAGACCCGACATCCCGAGGAGATCTGTCCCTTGGCGGCTTAGTATTGCTAGATTGGCAATATGCTGGGTCAGACTCAAGCCTCTGGGAGGTGGCCTTTTACTTCTGTTTCACCGCCTTTGCTACAAGGTCATAGACCTGTTTCACAGATGCAGGTGATCTATCATACTCCAGAAGGGTCTTGGCGATGGCTAGGTTGAGAATAGGAGTGGGCATGACCTGCCTGCCCTCGCTGTCAATGTATGGCTTGGCCTGCGGCGGCTTCGGGGGAGCCCATCCTTGGTTTCGCCGTACACCAGGATCATTGATGACGCGAGCCGGAGCTTTCTTAGCCTTCTGCTGCTTGAGCAGAGTCTTGTACTCGGCCTCCATGGCTCTAGCTTTCTCTATTGACTTTTGCGCCTTGGCTAGATCTTGATCCAGCTTTGCGCCTTGCTTCGCGATGGCCTGCGCTTCCTCCAGCAGCTACTGGCGCTTCTCGTCAAGCTGGACTACATTCCGTATATGAGCCATAGTCATGGGCTCGACGAGCAAATTGCCGTACATCACTCTATCAGCTGGAGTGATTTGGGCAGTTGCCGACGTATATGCCGGAGGCGGCGGGTTTGCGGTGTTGTTGTTACTCGGACCGACGTTGAGTTCCTAGGGTTGCTGCACTGGGTTAGGCGGAGGGGGCATGGCCTTTGCGCGATCCTTGTTGACAGCAATAGGTGGTCCCTTCCCCTTGTCTAGCACTTTAGGCGGAGCTTGTCCGGGTTGATCTTCTTCCATCAGGTCCCTAGCGACGAACACCTCTCAGGATGTGATGGCATTGTCGGCCTGCTCGTCACGCCTGAAGTCCTCCTCCATCTCCTGCATAGCAAAGTCGAGTTCCTCCGGGCTGAAGTCTATCTCCTCCGAGTCCATGCTGATGTCGGCATAGAGCACATCCAAGACAGAGTCGGAGGGTGTCGGGGCTTCCTTGATGATGGGTGGTGGTGGTGCGGGTGCAACGATGACGACTGGAAGTGGCGGTTCGGCCGCAGCGATGATGACTGGAGGCGGTGGTGGCGGTGGCTGAGGCGGCGGGGCGCCGGATACGGCTGCGAGCACTGCCTGGGCGTCTACTTCGGCAGCCATGTAGTTGTTGACGTTGTGCACCATGCCCTTGAAAGTGAGGAGACCCGCGGCCTGCTGTTGTCTTAGCGTATGCCAGAGAAGTGTACCGTGGTCCAGTCCTTCCACAAAGTGATACATGGCATCATCATTGGGGTAATGCTCCAGGTCGGCCCGTATATGGAGCCACCTGGCTAGGTAATCGCGGGGGTTTTCACCCTCTCTCTGAATGCAACGCGCTAGATCGAAGATAGTTACCACGCCGACGAACTTGGATCTCTGCTGTCCAAACGCACGGACGAAGCCAGCGGATTTGCAGCGATCTTCCACCATTATATCCTGCACAGGGGAGGTTTGGGTGGGCCTTGAATTTTTCCGATCTATGTCGGCAAACTCTAAAGAAATATCCGACTTCGACCCTTCCGCGAACGTGTCCTGCCCATAGGAGTCACCGTGCGGGCCTTGACGATCCTCCGACTTCCAGGGAACTAGTGCCCGAGTCGGTTTTGCCGATGAAGAGGTGGATGTCCCCGATTGGGACGATCGAGCAGCGGGTGGGGTTCGTCTTCGCCGGGATCCAGAACTTGTCGGGAGGGACGATCGGAACATTGCTGGGGAAAAGAACACGGCCGATGGCTACGATTTCGCCGATTCCCGCAAAGAGCTCGGACCTCGCCCGTTGAAGAGCCTGAAGCGCCTCTTGCCCCACGGTGGGCGCCAACTGTCGTGGTATTGCCAACGAGTACGCCATGGAGGGGTCCTCACAGAGCGTGTTTAGAGACGTGTGGTAAGGCAGAAGGTTGGAGGGTATGAGGTAACACAGCTTACCCAGGTTCAGATCCCACGACGGTGGCGGGATCCTACTCCTGCTATAAATTACTATAATGGCAATACGCCGAGTTACAGGGATCAGTTCACCGTGCGTGATATGAGTTGTGTTGTATGATTGTTGCCCTAAAGGCTCCCATAGGTCCGGCTTATATAGTCGCAAGATCCTAGGGTTACAGGCAAAGTCCTAGCCAGACAGGTTACAGAGTCCTACACAGCATACAACTAGTCTAACGTGTCTTGCACTCCAAGGCTCTGGATACGTCGGTGACTCCTCCGTAGCCTTTCTTTATCCGGCATGGGCCTCCCTTCTAGATCCATCTAATTGGGTCGTCCAGCAGTCCATGGGCCTTGCTACCAACCGTGGGTCACCCGGGTTATCCGGATTAGAGACATGCTATGGTGATACCCATTTAGCATATCCCCAACACCCCATGCTATCTCCGTGCTACCTCCCACGGTACTGGTCGCCTATGTCCACGCATGGTCTTCATCACGTAGGATTCTTATTCGCCTACATCGAGTACCGCCGCCGTGCCTATGTAAGTGTTCAGCATGACCACTTTGGGTCGCCGCTGGTTTCAACGCCTTCTACATCTTCATTCACAACGACCTCGCCTCCATCGTCATCTCATCCCCTACAACACTAGCACACAGGTTCATGATGGTCCCTGCCCTTGCACGCCCGGTACTGGCGGCATCGGTACATGCCTCCGTTCCCGATGCGTTTCTGAGTTTGGCAAACTCGGATCGGCGCCTCGTCTACATCGTCATCAACAACGTCTTCTTCAGCATTGACCTCTATGACTGCCTCGACCATATCACTGACGAGTTCTTCTTTGCGTACTTGGTTCTGGCAAAACCGATATATGCATTCATTACCGATGTGTGCCTAATTCTGGCAAAACTATGGTCGCACCTCATCCTCGACGGCTCGGACTGCATCGACATCCTTGACGACTGCCTCGACACGTCTCCGTCATCATCCTCGCGTATTATGCACACGCGGTTTCACGTACGACTACCTCGACACCGGCATCCCAACCACGACATCGACCATGGCAACCCCTCGCACGACTACCTAGACCAAGGTTGCAGCGCTCCCCGTGCCCAACACTCTCGGCTCCCTCGACATCGGCACAAGGGCTATCACCTCGCTTGAGTATCTTCTCAGCTTCCTCTATAGTCCAAGCTACCACGTCACGACATCATCCACGGCGTTTTCGCTCGGACCGTGGGGGATGTCAGTCTACTAGATGCTACTTCGGTTTATCTGCAGTCTGACCATCCGCGATGTTCCAGTTGTTCACGATGCTACCGCTATAACTACGGAGATATTAGAGTATTGCGTATACGTTTATTATGGCAGTATAAGATAGAGATAGAGTAAGTGATCATATAGTCTTAACTTAACTTGTACTGCAAGATGATCATATGTAGACCTATATATACTCGGCTATTAGACTCAATAATATATTCAACCTATTCTGCTAGTCTCTCTCTATTGTTCTACAAGAAATCAGGATGACAAAGTAAGATGGGCATTCTGTGTGACACTTTGAGCATAACCGAATGTACATTGATCTTGCTATCGTGCTGCATACTTTATATTGGCTAGAGTGATTTATGCCAACCTGATTTGTTAACTAGTACTCTGTCCGTCCAAAATATAACGCGTATAAGAACTGGTAAAAAATTAAATTTTACTAATTTTGATCAAATATTTAGAAAAGAAAATATATATCTATATTATGGAATGGACATATTAAGAAAATATACTTTATGATAAATCTATTAATATTGATTTGGTATTATAAATATTTTTATTTTTGTGTATAATCTTGGTTAAACTTAAAAAATATTGACTTGACTTTTGACTGTTTTGGGACCGAGGAAGTATGATTGTTTCCGGTGAGGCCATTTTGCCGATAGTTCTTTTTTTTCAAACTACTGTTTTAGCCGACAGTTAATTTGACTCATGTGGAGTGAAACATCACCCGCTTGGGGGTCTGTACTTTCAAAAATGAACACTCGGTGCAATTTCTGCAAGAAGCACACACTGTACATCGTAAACAAGAGCACGAAATCACTGAAAATAATTTTATTGCGAAGAGCAAGAAAGAAAAACTAAAATGCGACAGCAAGCAATACAGCACTAGCTAGTAATCACAATGGCAACTGAGCTGCTCCGTGTTTCCTCCTGAGAGAGCATTTATCTTCAGTATCGACGCCGGAGAACTTCGTGCCGTCACCAATTTGTGTGAGTGTGTGATGCTGCTGTGATCACGGTGGAAGAGCCAGTGGAGGCGTCGGACGAGCCGTCGGCAGGAGGCATCTTCCTGACGTCCTCCGCGGCGGCGACGCGCACGGTGTTGTAGGGGTCGTCCAGCGGGAACTTGCCATTGTAGACAACCCGCAGGTACCCGCCCTCGTTGGCGGATACGGCGACGGCGCTGAGCCAGAGGACGAGGACCTGCCCCGTGGGAAGGTTCCCCACCGGCGTGCGGACGAGCACTTGATCGCCCCTCTTGATGGACTCCGACGAGCGCGTTTGCGCGTTTTCTGCTCTGGCTGGTGTCGGCGCGCCGCGAAAATAGTGCTACTGCTGCGCCTTTGCTGAGACGGGAGGTAGAGTGCGCGTCCGGCGGGCATCCTCGCCAGCTTCACGGTGTGGTCAAGGGGCGCCGCGGCGTCGGGCACTGGTTCTTGTCGACCCCTCTGGCCGGCAAGATGGTGACCATGGCCTCCGGCTCTCTAGCCCACGGCAGAGTCTGCGCACGGTGTCGGACGACACTGTTATCGTTCCCATGGTAGTTCCTTGACCGGTTGACCCTTCGTTCCAATCAATACGATCATACGAAGGACAAGCGTGTCGACCGGTTGATTCTAGCCTGACGCCATGGATGCTTTTCAACCGCACGAGCTAATCATGCCAAGAGACAATCAGTACCGTCCCCGCCATCTGATCACGCTTCACTGCTTGTTTCCTACGCTTCCTGCTCCCGACTCCGACTCCGACTCCGACTCTGGCTCTCTCCATGCCTTCGCTCGATCGATATAGCTGGCCGGCTGGCCCTCAGTTCCGCACAATTCATCCACTCCTCTTCCAGTTCGCCAAATCCATCGCCATGCCTTCGCTCATCTCTAAGCGCCCGTCTGCCGCCATGGCCGAGATCCACCGCGAGCTCGATCGACGGAGGAAGCTGGCCGCCGTGGCGAAGGGACGGATCGTGAAGAAATCGTCTGCTCCGCCGATGATCCCCACCGGAGCAACAGCAGCAGCAATCATGCAGAAGATGGCCACGCCGATCCCGCGCAGGCCAGCCGGAGCGGCCATCAAGAGGCCGTCCATGCCGAGGCCGCGCGCGCCTGCCATTGCCTACGTGCCGCTGGAAGAAGCTCCTAGGAGGTGCACCGCCCCAAAGGGCCGACCCACCCCGTTCGGCATCGGCATGAACGCCAACACGGGAATCAAGAAGTCACCCGCGCCGATCCCGCACGAGCAGGCCGGAGCGGCCATCAAGAACTCGTTCCTGCCCATGCCGCACAAGCCTGCCGATGCGCCGACCAAGAAGTGCTCAACGCCGATATCGCGAGCGACGCCACAGCTTGTCACGTCGGTGCCCGCCTCTGAGCCTATCCATACAGGAACAAAGGTGTGCGTCCGGACGGTGATGGGGACGATGCCCTCGGGCCTGCGCCTCTTCATCTGGCTCAGCGCCGTCGTCGTCTCCGACGTGGAGGAAGGCTACTTCGACGTCATGTACGACGGCGACTTCCCACGCGACAACCCCTTCCGCGACGTGCGTGTCGCCAGGGATCAGGTGAAGAAGATGCCGCTGTCGCACCAGTGATCAGAAGGCAGCTGCCGCCGACTCGCCGGAAGCCAAAGGTCCCTGCTGGTACTGGAGTGGAGTGTAGACCGAGAAGGAGAAGCGGGCGAAGGCACACCAAGCAGTCCAAGGATGTATGTAGAGATGTGACGATGTCTGAAGGCATTGGGATGAACTAGCTAGGATAGCTGTTATGTTCTATGTACGAGTAGTTCTTGATTCTTGGCATCAGAATAAATGAATTTCTGGAATATTGCTTCCACCGTGTTGTGAATTGTTGTTCAAGATGGTCTAAAATTGCTATCTTCTCTATTATGCTACAGCCTACTTAAAATATTTCAGTTAATTTTTCTTAGCATTAATCTCGGTTGTCAGTCCTGAAGAATATGATCAAGAATTGGCAGGCAAAGAAAGAAATGTTTCATGTTCTCATTGTTAAATTCTGCAGGTGTATTTTTTATAAAATGGCAATTGAATATGAGGAACCAGGTGGTAGAGCATTTAGGTAAAACCACCCGGAAGCTTATGGTGTCTGTGAATAATTGCAATCTGATTCTGAAGTAGGTGGAATTGTTTGATTTTTGTCTGTTTTCCTTTTTCTCTTGCCAGGGATTTTCTGGGATGAACAGATTCAACCAAAGCCCATGGAGTGAAAGTTCAGTGCGAGATGATTTT
This sequence comes from Avena sativa, assembly GCA_916181665.1. NCBI lineage: Eukaryota > Viridiplantae > Streptophyta > Magnoliopsida > Poales > Poaceae > Avena > Avena sativa. Next base: position 401,787,673 of record OV702284.1, read on the forward strand.
AGCATTCCTTCTTTCGCAGAATATTTCCGTCCCAGATTCTTTCGTTTAAATTTTTTAGGAACTTCGTTTCCTTCAACAAAGTGCAGACCTTCCGATTGACAGTTGCATTATTTCTGGAGACGGGATACCTATGGTAGTACTTTGGGTTTGTATTTAAACAGTTGTTTACGTTAGTTTCTTTTTGGACTTTAATGTTGCAAATTCCAGGAATAGGACTCTTATTTGGCCGCTGATCCTCTGCTCCTGGCGAAACTCTTCCTGACTGGCCAGAACCGATGCATGTGTTTGTTGCTAGCCCCTGAACTGAAAAAAACACTTCCTGATGGCAAATACTATGCAGCACCTTTACGTGCAATAACTGTTAGAGACACAACCGGGAATTCGTCAAAAGTGGAAAATTATGCAAGTAAACTTATCATACTTGAGATAACTCTTATTGCTGTTCAAGTTCCCTCTTTTTGATGCAGTATGGAGGTGAACCATCTCTTTATCAAAGGAGAAGAATGAGATAAATCTCATAAGATGCAAACACAATGTTGTGATTGGCATGACCTATCAGATGAGAAGGTAATGTTAATGTACCCTCCGCAGCTGCATTCATCATGTTTCCGTTGATATCTGATATGCTCCACTAAGTTCAGGGTAAGAAATTTAAGTCTAGCATTTTCAGTCTGAAAACACCATATCCTAAAGCTGACACACCTCATATAGGGTACAATATTTCTTGCAACCAAAATCATGTTAAGAGCCATGTTGTAACTAGGAGACCAAGAGTTAACCAGATTATAGTTCTGGCCGTCGAGCTGGGGGAGAAAGACGGCGCGGTAGTGGAAGGGCAGCGACATACATGTCTTTATCATTCGCGGTTGCGATTCAGTCCTTTCCTAAAAAAAGAGGCCCCTCTGGCACGTCCCCCGCGAGCGACCAGGGGGCGACCTGCACCACCGCTCCTCTTGCCACCCTCCCCTCCCCGTCCCCCGCCGTCGGCGGGGGATTCTTCCCTACCCGCATGCCGAGGGGCTGCGCGGGGCAGCCTCGGCCGGTGGCGGTGCGACCTGGTGAATGGTGCTCGGCCCAATGGCATTGACACGGCTACAGCGATTCCCAACAAGGGCGACGAACGGCACGGCGAGGCTCTGTGTCCTGGGCGGCGGCGGTGGGTGGTTGCCGACAGCACGTCCAAATCTCGGGGCCAGGCAGGCCCTGATCTGGGCCTACGGGCCTCGCCCTGGGCCAGGCGGGCTCTGGGAGGTCAACACCGGCGCCCCTGCAGGCAGTTGTGGCCTGGAGATCGCCAGGTCGCACTGCCATGGTCGTCGATCTGGGCCAGGCGGGTCCAGATCCGGCTGCCCTGGCAGCAGGCTATGGCACTGCCTTCGAAGTTTCGGACCGGATCGTTGTGTGTCCACTGTTCGTTGCTGAGGTAGAGACGGCTCTGACCTAGAACGGTGCGATGTGGGTGGCGCGTCGTTCTCTGCCTATCACGGGAACGAGAGCGTGGATGCCGGGGTGGCGACCCCCAGAAGGTGCTCTGCACGAGTGACCTTCTGTCGGAGGCGGCTCCAGGAGGTGGAGGTGGCATGCGATGGTGTGTCTCGGTCCGGTGGCGGTCCGGCTGGCCCAGGTTAGCACTGTGGTGACGATGCTGCTCCTTGGTGGTGGGGATCAGCAGTGGTTGCGGATCCTCTGGTGGACGTGGGAGTAGGGGCTAGAGCTAAGGTTGATGTTGTTAGTGGCACCCTTGCTGCAGTGCGTGAGCGGGGCTTCACTGGTCCATTCGATCTCGGCCAGGCCAGCAAGGTCCTGGTTTGCCCATGTTGCTACATCCGGCCGGTTACCGTCTTCTGACGGTGGAGGCAGTTCCCTTCCGCGTGCTTCTGTAGCGTCGACCCACGCCGAAGCCCTCTCCTTTCTGTCTGTCCGGTCTCGCAACATGGGTCATGGTGAGATGACAGTGGTGGCTTCAAGACCGTGGTGGCGCGTGCTGGTGGACGGTGAGAGTGGTGGAGCAATCCGAAGCATCCGGTTGTGTGGTTTTTTTAAGGGGTTGGGAGAAATCCTTGTCATTTTGACACCGACGCGGTAATGCCCACGGGTGTTGCCATCCTTCCTGAAGGGCGCCGGGTGTACCTCTTCCCCACCTCCCGTCGCGTATCGGGGAAACCCTAGGATCTGTCCGGGCAGCAGCGTCGTTGTCGTCGCTTTCCTTCTTGAAGGTGTTTCTTGGTACACGATGCTTTGTAGCGCTAGGATAGTGGTGTGTATTCTCCGGAGGGTGCAACGGTGGCAGTCCACCCTCGTTTTCGTTGAGCCACTGTTATCGGCATTGTTTTCTCTTCTTTTCTTTTTCTCTTTATTTTTGATTTTGGACGTTGTGTTGTCTGGTCCAGCAGCGGTCTCATGGTTAGTTGCTATATTAATATAGCTGGGCGATAAGACTGTTTTGAGGAGGAGGTAGTGGAAGGGAAGCTCCCAGTATCCCTCCTTGCGCCACACGTGGCGGATGGTGTGGAAAGAGTAGGTTACCCTCTCCTTCGCCGACACCCGGGCGCGCGCGCCGGGCGGTGACGTGGGCTGTAAGCTGGTACTTGAGCTGCGAGTTGTTGAGGTAGCGGTAGTCGGGCAGGGGCTCTAGGAGAGTGCCCTAGCAGGAGGTAGAGGAGGAGTCTGACCTGAGGCCACCGTCGGAGAGGAAGAGATCGCTGGTCGTAGTTCTCGCCGGCGGGCTTCCCTTGGTCGGATCCATTGAGACGACATTTGAGCGCGTAGACACATTTTAAAAAGCATGAAGAATTTTTAAAGCTCGTGAATAATTTTAGAACTACGTAATTTTATTTAATATGAACTACCATGGTGGCCCCCGCAAATGCGAGGGCATATTCTCTGTGGTTTCAAAATATTAATTAATCAGCTTTATAATGCACAAAATACTGCTAAAACATAAATACCGAGTTTTATTTGTATGTGTTATCGGTACAGATTATCTATTTGTACTAATACCATGTATTTCATATAGAAAGGCATCATCTTCATTGCTTCTCTTGTGCTAAATATTAATTTTTATTTGCGGATATATCTATATCATTTTTATTCCAATTCTTCAAAACTCACACACTTTAGAGATGGATACATGGGCGAAGGTAAAATTGTATTGGTGATGTTGACCTTTTGTTTGTATATATAGATATGCTAGTGACATTAAAGTTTTCAAGACAATCTTGTACGGGAAATTTAATTATACTCATGTTTCTACATGACCTTTTTATATAGTTAGTCTTCGAGTTATGAAAACATCGGGCTGACTTCCCATGGAAAAACACATATAACTATGCTTTCCTTATATTTTCACTATTGGTTATAAAGGAGCAAAAAATAATTTCCTAAAGCTTCCAAACCTTGTGTACATGGATTAACCATCAGATAAGATCCTTTCTGTTGGATGACATCCGAGAGTCGAGATTAACCCAATGCCCTACATCTAATCTAACTGTTTCAATTCAATGTACAGCCAAGCAGTAGTCTACCAAACATTACTCCAAGTCCCCATTTGTCTGCTGATTACATGTGTACACATAAGAAGCAGGTCACAGATAAATTTTTGGATCGTTTCCTCTCCTCCTTTTCGATTTATGAAAATCATCTCGAATGTGCAACGCGCGAGGAAACAACTACAGTAGTTAACAGGATTTATACGTCTGGACAGCGTGCATGGTTCCAATTGAAACGTGAACTATGTCCATTAAAAAAAATGAGTGCACTTCAGGATGTCTTTCGTTGATTAAGGTGGTCATTCTGTCTGACACTTTGACCATACCTGAATGTACATCGATCTTGCTATCGTATCGTGCTGCATAGTTTATATAGAGTAATTTATATGCCAACCTGATTTCTTAACTAGTTACGATTGTTTTATGTGAGTCCATTTTGCATATAGTTTTTATTTTCAAACTACTGTTTTAGCTGACAGTTAATTTGATAAATGTGGTTTCAAAAAGAAAAAACAAGAGCACGAAATCACTGGAAATATTATTTTTTTGCAAAGAGCAAGAAAGAAAAAAAATCTAGCAATACTGAGCTGCTCCCGTGCTCCGCGTGTCTCCTCCTGAGAGAGCGTTTATCTTCAGTATCGGCGCCGGAGAGCTTCCGGCCGTCACGATTTGTGTGACGCTGCTGTGGTCACGGTGGAAGAGACGGTGGACGAGCCGACGGCAGGAGCATCTTCTTGACGTCCTCCACGGCGACGCGCACGGTAGACAACACGCAGGTAGCCGTCCTCGTTGGCGGAAACGGCGACGGCTCTGAGCCAGAGGACGAGGACCTGCCCAGTGGGCAGGTTCCACCGGCGTGCGGACGAGCACCTGATCGCCCCTCTTGATGGACTCCGACGAGCGGCGTGGCACTGCCCATGGCCTGGACGGCTTCTTGCTGACCGCTCCGGCTGGTGCTGTTTCCGCGTCGTGGCGCGAACGGGAGACAGAGAGCGGATACGAGTCCAACCGTGCGCGCTCCAGGCCGGTTTCGACCCCGTCGGCGTGTTGCGTCTTTGCTGAGATTGGCGTCCGAGTGCGCTTCCGGCGGGCATCTTCGCCAGCGTCTCAAGAGGCGCCGCGGCGTCGCGCAAGACGGCGACCCTCCTCCGGCTCTCTAGCCCACGGCGGAGTATGCGCAATGTGGCGCACGGCACTGTTATCGTTCTCATGGTGGTTCCTTGATCATTCGCTCCAATCAATACGATTATACTAGGGACAAGTGTGTCGACGAGTTCATGGCCAGACAATGGTTCGAAGTGTTATAGGCGGTGGAATTCTCCTATCCTACCTCGTGTCAGATTCAGGCCCGACGCCATGGATGCTTTTCAATCGCGCGAGCTAATAATCAGGCCAAGAGAGTACCGTCTGGCCATCTGATTTCGCTTCACTGCTTGGTTCCTACGCTTCCTGCTCCCGACTCCGACTCCAACTCTCGCCATGCCTTCGCTCGATCGATATAGCTGGCCGGCTGGCCCTCAGTTCCGCACAATCCATCGACTCCTCTTCCAGTTTGCCAAATCCATCGCCATGCCTGCGCTCATCTCTAAGCGCCCGTCTGCCGCCCTGGCTGGGATCCACCGCGAGCTCGATCGGCGCCGGAAGCTGGCCGCCGTGGCGAAGGGACGGATCGTGAAGAAATCGTCTGCTCCGCCGATGATCCCCACCGGAGCAACAGCAGCAATCATGCAGAAGATGGCCACGCCGATCCCGCGCAGGCCAGCCGGAGCGGCCATGAAGAAGCCGTCCATGCCGAGGCCCCGCGCGCCTGCCATCGCCTACGTGCCGCTGGAAGAAGCTCCAAGGAGGTGCACTGCCCCAAAGGGCCGACCCACCCCGTTCGGCATCGGCATGAACGCCAACACGGGAATCAAGAAGTCACCCGCGCTGATCCCGCACGAGCAGGCCGGAGTGGCCATCAAGAACTCGTTCCTGCCCATGCCGAACAAGCCTGCCGATGCGCCGACCAAGAAGTGCTCAACGCCGATATCGCGAGCGATGCCACAGCTTGTCACGTCGGTGCCCGCCTCTGAGCCTATCCAGACAGGAACAAAGGTGTGCGTCCGGACGGTGATGGGGACGATGCCCTCGGGCCTGCGCCTCTTTATCTGGCTCAGCGCCGTCGTCGTCTCCGACACGGAGGAAGGCTACTTCGACGTCATGTACGACGGCGACTTCCCACGCGACAACCCCTTCCGCGACGTGCGTGTCGCCAGGGATCAGGTGAAGAAGATGCCGTCGTCACGCCATTGATCAGAAGGCAGCTGTCGCCGACTCGCCGGAAGCCAAAGGTCCCCGCTGATACTGGAGTGGAGTAGACCAAGCAGTCCAAAAGGACGATGTATGTAGAGATGTGACGATGTCGAAGGCATTGGGAGGTAGCTAGGATAGCTGTTATGTTCTATGTACTTGTAGTTCTTGATTCTTGGCATCAGAAGAGTACCTAATGTATGACTTCTGTTGATTATCGAATAGATGAATTTTTGGAATATTGCTTCCACCGTGTTGTGAATTGTTGTTCAAGATGATCTAAAATTGCTATCTTCTCTATTATGCTACAGCCTACTTAAAGTATAGCAGTTAATTTTTGTTACCATTAATCTCGGTTGTCAGTCCTGAAGAACATGATCAAGAATTGGCAGGCAAAGAAAGTAATGTTTCATGGCCTCCTTATCTTATAGAACCATATTGCAACTCTTGACATTTTTTGCTGGCTGTGGCCTATGGATGTTTTTCAGAAGGATTGCAGCAAGCTGGTATTTATGTTCTCATTGTTAAATTCTGTAGGTCTATCTTTTATGAAATGGCAATTTAATATGAGGAACCAGGTGGTAGAGCATTATATAGGTAAAACCATCCGGAAGCTTACGGTGTTTATGGATAACTGCAATGTGATTCTGAAGTAGGTGGAATTGTTTAATTTTTGTGTGTTTTCTATTTTACATATTTAATTTATGTAGCTCAATCAGAACTAGTTTTTGGTAATGCTGATGATTGTGTTTCAACTTCTGAATCTGCTGAACAAGCAGCTAAACTTTCTGAAGAGAATACAAAGAACCTTCCCGTGCCTTAGTTATATTGTTTTTGTAAAACGAATCATTTAACTTTTGTATATCCTTCTTCTCTTGCCAGGATATTTTTTGGGATGAACAGATTCAACCAAAGCCCATGGATTGAATGAAGTTCAGTGCGAGATGATTTTAACATTCCATCTTTCGCAGAATATTTGCGTCCCAGATTCTTTCGATTAAATTTTTATAACAAAGGGCAAACTTTCACGATGTGATACCTAAGGTAGCACTTTGGGTTTGTATTTAAAGAAGAAAGGGGAGGCAACGGCACGGGCATGAGCGTGGGGGCTTGCTCGGGGTCCCATTTTGCAACGCCAACATGGGTAAATTGTGGATCCGACGCTCACGTGGATAAGCCGTGGGTCCTATGCTGATATGGATAAGTGGTGAGGGGTTTCTACTACGGAACCCGACTGAACGCGACCGCACTTGTCAGCATGTAACGGCAAGACCGCCGGGCAGTGAGTTTCAGACCGTGTGAGAGTTTTTAGAGAAGGATCTAGGCAAAAGTGAGGAAAAGTTAAGCGGCTGGAAAAAAGTGAGTACAACTAATGAAGCATAGGCACAAAAAATAGAAATCCCAATAATCAATGTATCATCGGTATATTGGATCACTAGGAAATCATTTGTATAGCCCACTGGAATGGGGGCCTTAATTAGCCCTGATGCCAAGCCTCATTTATAACAGACTGCAATAGCTCATCAGTCAAAACAAAAAATCAAAGGTGACAAAGTGTCACCCTTCCTAACTCCTCTTCTACATTTAAATATTTTCTCTAGAACCCCAGTTGATAAGTACTGAGGATAGACCACTGTCCAAAAGTTGTTTGATCCAGTTACAAATTTTGGCCCAAAGCCCTTCTAGTACTGCAGAATTTGCAATACAAATGAATGATCTATCTTATCAAATGCCTTTTTAAAATCAATCTTAAGAAGCATAATCTGTTGGAGATATGCCCTAGAGGCAATAATAAATGTAGTTATTATTATATCTTTGTGTTTATGATAAATGTTTACATTCATGCTATAACATTATTAACAAGAAACATTAATACTTGTGTGATTTGTAAACTAAATTAGAGTCCCTAGTAAAGCCTCTTTATAATACTAGCTTGTTGATTAATAGATGATCATGGTTTCTTGATCATGAACATTTGAGATGTTGTTAATAACAAGGTCATATCATTAGGAGAATGATATGGTGGACATAATCCTATAGATAAGCGTAGCATAAAGATCAAGTCATTTTAATAGTTCAATTGCTATAAGCTTTCTGATACATAGTAACCTAATTCCTTCGACCATGAGATCATGCTTATCACCATCACCGGAAGGATGCTTTGATGACATCAAACACAACACCGTAACTGGGTGGCTATAAAGGTGGCATTGAGTGTTCAGAAAGTATGGGTTGAGACACATGGATCAAGAGTGGGATTTGTCCATCCATATGACGGATAGATATACTCTGGGCCCTCTCGGTGGAATGTCATCCGATTAGCTTGCAAGCATGTGACTGGCTCACAAGGGATCACATACCACGAGAACAAGAAAAGAGTACTTATCGGTAACGAGGTTGAACTAGGTATGCAGAGATACCGACGATCAAAACCTCGGATAAGTAAACTATCGTGAGACAAAGGGAAATTGGTATCGTATGTAAGTGGTTCATTCGATCGCAAGGTAATCGTAGAAATATGTGGGAGCCATATGAATTTTCAGATTCCTCTATTGGTTATTGTTCGGAGAAGTGTCTCGATCATGTCCCCATAATTCACGAACCGTAGGGAGACACACTTAAGGATTCGATGTTGTTGAGTAGTTATGGAATGATGAGTAAGAGACCGAATGTTGTTCGGAGTCTCGGATGGGATCCGGGATATCACGAGGAGATCCGGAATGGTCCGGAGAATAAGATTCATATAAGGAAAGTCCTGTTTCGGAGTTGGGGAATGATTCCGGTGTTTTCATCGGGAATGTTCTAGAAGGTTCCGGAAGGTCCGCCAGTCCGGAGGGGAAGGATACATGAATGTGTCATGAAAATTTGGAATGGTTGCATCATGTACTAGGTATCATGGCTGGGCAAAATAAAGGGAGAAATCAAATCCTAGTTTGAAAAGTCAAACGCCAATTTGAAAAGTCAAGCGACATGTTTGCTTGGTGGAGGGAGAGTAGGAAACCTACTTGGGGAGGAGTTCCTCTCCCTCCACCCGCCGGCCAAGGAGGCCAACTTGGGGGAGGACTCCCTCCTCCCATGCCACGCCCTCCCACCTATAAAAGGAGGGGCAGGGCTGCCCCTCTTCCCTACACCCAACACCACCCAAACCCTAGCCCTAGCCGCCAGCCTCCTGCAAGTCGCCGCCGCCCCTAGGGCTTCTCCTAGCCGCCGACTTGGGGCTTCCCCAAGCCCTAGCCGCCGGCCAAGCTCATCCCCTTGGTGCCTTCTAAACCCTAGATCGCCAAGGCCTCTCTCATAGTCCACCATACTCGCTCCGGCTTAAGGCGAAGCCCTGCGAGATCTCCCCTCTACTTCCGGTACCACGCCGTCGTGCTGCCGGAATCGCGAGGAGAGTCCTACAACCTCCGCTGCCTGCTGGAACAATGGAGAGGAAAGTCTTCATCGAGTACCGAACGTGTGACCGACTACGAAAGCGCTGCCGGAACGCAGCACCGGAAGGATCGTCTACGCGATCTTGAGATTGGCAAGAGTACGACTACATCACCCACGAGAATCTTCTCTCGTTAACCGCTTTGGAATCTTCGAGGGTGAGTTCCTCTATCGACTCGTTGCTACAATCTAGTAGTTAGATCTTGGCTTGTTTGTTTGCATGCGGTAGAATTTTTTTGTTTTTCCATGCTACGAACCCCTACAGTGGTATCAGAGCCGTGTCTATATGTAGATCTGTTGCACGAGTAGAACACAATGGTCATTGTGGGCGGTGGTGCTTTTATTATCAATTGCTTCTTGTGTACTTTGCATCTTGCGGTATGATGGGATGAAGCGGCCCGGGCTAACCTTACATGACATCGTTCATGAGACTTGCTCCATGCTCAACATGCAACTTATATTGCATAAGTGGCTTTGCGGGTGTCTGCCTCTCCCATTATAGTAAAGATCCAATTTACAATGGGCACTTGATAGTTCAAACATCAACGTTGTGGTTCTTGTTCATAAGTTAGATCGACACTTATTGAAAGCCCCAAACCACGTAAAATATGCGAAGAAAATTAGAGGCGTCTAACTTTGTTTTGCAGGGGTGTGCTGTGATGTGATATGGCCATGATTGTGATTATATTTGATGTATGCAATGTTCCTTATTGTAAGTTGGCAACCGGCAGGAGCCATATGGTTGTCTTTAATTTCTGTTAAGACCCGCGTGTCTATTCAAAGTAGTTGTAATAGTTGGAGCTGGTGGACGACAACCATGAAACTGCGCCATTGACCTTGAAGCTATGCCGATGATGATGGAGATCATGTTCGTGCTTGAAGATGGAGATCGGAAGCACAAGAAGAAAGGCCATATCATATCACATATTATGAATTGCATGTGATGTTAATCCTTTATGCATCTTGTATTGCTTAGTTAACGATGGTAGCATTATAAGATGATCCCTCATGCACATAAATTTCAAGTTTTAAAGTGTTCATACTTAGTAAGCACCGTTGCTAAAGCTTGTTGTTTCGAAGCACCACGTGATGATCGGGTGTGTTAGATTCTGCAAGTGTATACAACATGAGCAAGCCAGATTTGCTCATGCGGAAGCTAAGGTTTGATCTTGACGAGCCTAGCATGTACAGACATGGTCTCGGAACACGGATTACCGAAAGGTAAAGCATGAGTCATATAGTAGATATGATGAACATGTCGATTGTTCTCCATTGAAGCTACATAAACTCTCGTGATGATCGGTTTTGATGTGGTGGATTTGGTTCGTGTGATCACTAAAACAATGTGAGGGATATTGTTTTGAGTGGGAGTTCACCTAGATTAATTCAACTATTAATTAGAACTCAATTTGTCATAAACTTAGTCTAAACTATTGCAAATATGTTGTAGATCAATGGCGGCCCCTACCATCAATTTTAATGCGTTCCTAGAGAAAGAAAAGTTGAAAAACAATGGAAGCAACTTCGCGGATTGGTTCCGCAATTTGAGGATTGTCCTCAATGCTGGTAATTTGACCTATGTGCTGGATGCACCGCTGGGTGACCCGCCTGCAGCTGATGCTACCGATGAAGTAAAGAACGTTTACCTCACTCGGAAGAACCACAGTTCAGTGTGCTATCTTGTATGGTTTGGAATCGGAGCTTCAGAAAAGGTTTGAGAACCATGACCCACATGATATTGTCCATGAACTCAAAATGATATTTGAGGCTCACGCGGCAGTTGAGAGTTATGAGGCTTCTGAAAAGTTCTTTAACTGCAAGATGGAAGAGGGCAGCTCCATCAGTGAGCATGTGCTTAAGATGTCTGGGCACACAAACAAACTCCAAAGTTTGGGTATAGTGATTCCTAATGTTTTGGGGATTTACCGTGTCCTCCAATCACTGCCACCAAGTTACAAGAACTTTGTGATGAACTACAATATGCAAAACATGAACAGGACGTTGCCAGAACTCTTCTCCATGTTGAAATCTGCAGAAGTGGAGATCAAGAAAGAGCATCAAGTGTTGTTGGTCAATAAGACCACCAAATTCAAGAAAGGCAAGTCTAAGCAAAAGGGAAACTTCAAGAAGGGTGGTAAGAAAGTTGCCGCACCGGCGAAGAAGACCAAGGCTGGACCTAAGCCTTATACTGAGTGCTTTTACTGCAAGGGAGAGGGTCGCTGGAAGCGGAATTGGCCAAAGTACTTGGCGGATTTGAAGAACGGCAACATAAAAAAGAAAGGTATATCCGATATACATGTTATTGATGTGTATCTCACTAGTACTCGTAGTAGTGCCTGGGTATTTGATACTGGTTCGGTTGCTCATATTTGTAACTCGAAACAGGTACTGCAGAATAAACGGAAGCTAGCGAAGAACGAGGTGACGATGCGCATTGGAAATGGATCAAAGGTTGATGTGATCGCGGTCGGCACGCTACCTCTTCATCTACCATCGGGATTAGTTTTATACTTAAATAATTATTATTTGGTGCCTGCGTTGAGCATGAACATTATATCGAGATCATGTTTATTGCGAGACGGTTACTTGTTTAAGTCCGAGAATAATGGTTGTTCGATTTATATGAGTAATATGTTTTATGCACATGCACCTTTGATAGATGGTCTATTCTTATTGAATCTCGATAGTGGAAATACACATATTAATAACATTGAAGCTAAACGTTTGAAATTGAGTGATAACTCGACCTATATGTGGCACTGTCGTCTTGGTCACATTGGAGTGAAGCGTATGAAGAAACTCCATTCCGATGGACTTCTTGAATCACTTGATTTAATCACTTGAAAGATGCGAAGCATGTCTGATGGGTAAAATGACTAAGACTCCATTTTCTGGTATGATGGAGCGAGCTATAGACTTATTGGAAATCATACATACCGATGTGTGTGGTCCAATGAGTGTAGCATCGCGCGGTGGTTATCGTTATGTTCTTACCTTCATGGATGACTTGAGTAGATATGGGTATATCTATTTCATGAAACATAAGTCCGAAACTTTCGAGAAGTTTAAGGAATTTCAAAGTGAGGTGGAGAATCAACGTAACAAGAAGATTAAATTTCTACATTCTGATCGTGGAGGTGAATATCTAAGTTACGAGTTTGGCGAGCATTTAAAGAAATGCGGAATACTTTCACAATTGACACCGCCGGGAACACCACAGCGTAATGGTGTGTCCGAACGTCGTAATCGAACTCTCTTAGATATGGTTCGTTCTATGATGTCACTTACAGATTTACCGCTATCATTTTGGGGTTATGCATTAGAAACATCCGCATTCACTTTAAATAGGGCACCATCTAAATCCGTTGAAATGACACCGTACGAATTATGGTTTGGGAAGAAACCTAGATTGTCGTTCCTTAAAGTTTGGGGTTGCGAAGCCTATGTAAAGAAGTTACAACCGGACAAGCTTGAATCCAAAGCGGAAAAATGCGTCTTCATAGGATACCCGAAGGAAACTATTGGGTATACCTTCTATCATAGATTCGAGGGCAAAATCTTCATTGCCAAGAATGGATCCTTTCTAGAGAAGGAATTTCTCTAGAAAGAAGTGACTGGAAGGAAAGTAGAACTGAACGAGGTTGTTGAACCTTCTCTCGAACTTGCGAGTAGCGCAGCACCGGAAGAAGTTCCTGTGGTGCCTACACCAAGAAGATAGGAAGCTAATGATGATGATCATGAAACTTCGGTTGAAGTTGCTACAGAACCTCGTAGGTCAACGAGAACTCGTACCACTCCTGATTGGTATGATCCCGTTATGAGTGTCATGTTGGTGGACAACACCGATGACCCCGCGGCGTATGAGGAAGCGATGATGAGCCCAGATTCCAATAAATGGCAAGACGCCATGAAATCCGAAATTGGATCCATGTACGAAAACCAAGTATGGACTTTGGTGGACTTACCGGATGGCCAGAAGTCTGTCGAGAACAAATGGATTTTTAAGAAGAAAACAGATGCTGATGGAAATGTAACTGTCTATAAAGCTCGACTTGTCGCAAAAGGGTTTCGACAAATTCAAGGAGTTGACTACGATGAGACTTTCTCACCAGTAGCGAAGCTAAAGTCTGTGAGGATTATGTTAGCAATCGCTGCATATTATGATTATGAGATATGGCAGATGGATGTCAAAACGGCGTTCCTCAATGGAGACATTGATGAAGAGTTGTATATGATGCAACCCAAAGATTTTGTCGATCCTAAAGATGTTAACAAGGTATGCAAACTTCAACGGTCCATATATGGATTGAAGCAAGCATCCCGAAGTTGGAATCAACGTTTTGATAAGGTAATCAAAAGTTTTGGTTTTATACAAACTTATGGAGAAGCTTGTATTTACAAGAAAGTGAGTGGGAGCTCTGTAGCATTCTTAATACTATATGTAGATGACATATTGTTGATTGGGAATGATGTAGACCTTCTTAATAGTGTCAAAGAATATTTGAATAATAGTTTTTCAATGAAAGATCTTGGCGAAGCAGCTTACATATTAGGCATAAAGATTTATAGAGATAGATCGAGACGCATAATATCATTGTCACAAAGTACATATTTGGACAAAGTTCTAAAGAGGTTTGGAATGGAAGATAGCAAGAAAGGGTTCTTGCCCATGTTGCCCAATACGACGTTGAGTAAAACTCAAAGTCCAGCAACGGCAGAAGATAGAGAAAGGATGAGTAAGACTCCCTATGCCTCAGCCATAGGAACTCTAATGTATGACATGCTATGTACTAGACCCGACATTGCATATGCTGTTAGTTTAAGTAGCAGATATCAAAGTGATCCAGGAGTGGATCATTGGACAGCGTTCAAAAAACATCCTTAAGTACTTGAGAAGAACTAAGGATATGCTTCTTTATTATGGAGGTGATGAACAACTCGTTGTTAATGGTTACACCGATGCTAGTTGGAACACCGATCCGGATGATTCTAAATCTCAATCTGGATACGTATTTACTTTGAATGGTGCAGCAGTGAGCTGGAGGAATGCAAAGCAAAGCGTTATGGCGAGATCTTCAACTGAATCGGAATACATAGCTGCTTCGGAGGCTTCACAAGAAGCGATATGGATGAAGGAGTTCATTACATAGCTCGGTGTGGTTCCAAGTGCGCTGGACACAATGTCTATCTACTGTGATAACATGAGCGCCATAGCCAATGCGCAAGAACCAAGGTCACACAAGAAGCTGAAGCACATCAAGCTGCGTTTTCACGCTATTCGAGAACATGTCCAAGATGGTGACATAAACATTTGCAAAGTACACACAGATCTGAATGTGGCGGATCCGTTGACTAAACCTCTTCCGAGGGCAAAACATGACCAACACCAAACCGCCATGGGTGTTCAGTATATTACCATGTAATCTAGATTAGTTGACTCTAGTGCAAGTGGGAGACTGTTGGAGATATGCCCTAGAGGCAATAATAAATGTATTTATTATTATATCTTTGTGTTTATGATAAATGTTTACATTCATGCTATAACAGTATTAACAAGAAACATTAATACTTGTGTGATTTGTAAACTAAATTAGAGTCTCTAGTAAAGCCTCTTTATAATACTAGCTTGTTGATTAATAGATGATCATGGTTTCTTGATCATGAATATTTGAGATGTTGTTAATAACAAGGTCATATCATTAGGAGAATGATATGGTGGACATACTCCTATAGATAAGCGTAGCATAAAGATCAAGTCATTTTAATAGTTCAATTGCTATAAGCTTTCTGATACATAGTAACATAATTCCTTCGACCATGAGATCATGCTTATCACCATCACCGGAAGGATGCTTTGATGACATCAAACACCACACCGTAACTGGGTGGCTATAAAGGTGGCATTGAGTGTTCGGAAAGTATGGGTTGAGACACATGGATCAAGAGTGGGATTTGTCCATCCATATGACGGATAGATATACTCTGGGCCCTCTCGGTGGAATGTCATACGATTAGCTTTCAAGCATGTGACTGGCTCACAAGGGATCACATACCACGGGAACGAGAAAAGAGTACTTATCGGTAACGAGGTTGAACTAGGTATGCAGAGATACCGACGATCAAAACCTCGGATAAGTAAACTATCGTGAGACAAAGGGAAATTGGTATCGTATGTAAGTGGTTCATTCGATCGCAAGGTAATCGTAGAAATATGTGGGAGCCATATGAATTTCCAGATTCCTCTATTGGTTATTGTTCGGAGAAGTGTCTCGATCATGTCCGCATAATTCACGAACCATAGGGAGACACACTTAAGGATTCGATGTTGTTGAGTAGTTATGGAATGATGAGTAAGAGACCGAATGTTGTTCGGAGTCTCGGATGGGATCCTTGATATCATGAGGAGATCCGGAATGGTCCGAAGAATAAGATTCATATAAGGAAAGTCCTGTTTCGGAGTTGGGGAATGATTCCGGTGTTTTCATCGGGAATGTTCTAGAAGGTTCCGGAAGGTCCGGCACTCCGGAGGGGAAGGGTACATGAATGTGTCATGACAATGTGGAATGGTTGCATCATGTACTAGGTATCATGGCTGGGCAAAATCAAGGGAGAAATCAAATCCTAGTTTGAAAAGTCAAACGCCAATTTGAAAAGTCAAGCGGCAAGTTTGCTTGGTGGAGGGAGAGTAGGAAACCTACTTGGGGAGGAGTTCCTCTCCCTCCACCCGCCGGCCAAGGAGGCCGACTTGGGGGAGGAATCCCTCCTCCCAAGCCGCGCCCTCCCACCTATAAAAGGAGGGGCAGGGCTGCCCCTCTTCCCTACACCCAACACCACCCAAACCCTAGCCCTAGCCGCCGGCCTCCTGCAAGTCGCCGCCGCCCCTAGGGCTTCTCCTAGCCGCCGACTTGGGGCTTCCCCAAGCTCTAGCCGCCGGCCAAGCTACGCCCCTTGGTGCCTTCTAAACCCTAGATCGCCAAGGCCTCTCTCATAGTCCACCATACTCGCTCCGGCTTAAGGCGAAGCCCTGCGAGATCTCCCCTCTACTTCCGGTACCACGCCGTCGTGCTGCCGGAATCATGAGGAGAGTGCTACAACCTCTGCTGTCTGCTGGAACAAGGGAGAGGAAGGTCTTCATTGAGTACCGAACGTGTGACCGACTGCGGAAGCGCTTCCGGAACGCAGCGCCGGAAGGATCGTCTACGCGATCTTGAGATCGGCAAGAGTACGACTACATCACCCACGATAATCTGCTCTCGTTAACCGCTTTAGAATCTTCGAGGGTGAGTTCCTCTATCGACTTGTTGCTACAATCTAGTAGATAGATCTTGGCTTGTTTGTTTGCATGCGGTAGAAATTTTTTGTTTTTCCATGCTACGAACCCCTACATAATCTCCCTCTTGGACTTGTAACAAAGGTGAATATATTCATATGCCCAAGACAGGCAATATTGAATTGTTCTAGACTTGAAGAATCCATATTGGTTATGGTCAATTAGATTCAAAATAGCTTTCTGGAGTCTATTGGCCAAAAGCATGGTCAAAATTTTCAAGATGTAATTCAACAAGGAAATTGGCCTGAAATAGTTTACCGTTGAAGGAGAAGATTTCTTTGGAATTAGGGTAATGAAGGAGCTATTGATGCACTGCACATTCAAAGTTCCTTGATAAAATTGATCCCATAGATCATAAACATCACCCTTAAAAATATGCCAACATCTTTTGAAGAATTCTCCATTAAAACCATCAAGCCCAGGAGATTTATTAGAAGGAAGTTCCTTTACAATATCATCAATTTCCATAGTGGTGAAATGGTCATCCAAGGCTAGCAAATTATTGTGATGCTGCATCAAATACTGTAGATTAAAAATCATTTCATGAGGGTCCGACTGAGTGTAGCTTTCTCCTCATGTTTGGAGACTAGAGTTCCACTAGGAGTTGTAAGGGAGGCAATCTTATTTCTTCCACGTTGAGTGGTGGAAAAAGCATGAAATAAACTAGAATTTTCATCTCCAAACTGCACCCATTTGATCTTACCTCTTTGCTGCAAAATAATTTCTATTATTTCAACAGCTTGTGTTGCAATTCCTTTAGCCGATTTCTAAAATGTCATTCTCTTCCTGTCAGGTCTCTACTGTTTTCAACCATATTCATTGGGCGGGCCAAATTGTTAACATCCTCAATAGTAACCTTTAGGTTTTGATGACCTTTTGTCCAGCTTTTGGTTTTGAAGAAATTATTTTGGCAGCATCACCATAGATAATTGATTGGTTCCAAACTGTTTCCACTAAAGGTAAAAAATCATCATATTCCATCCAATAGTTTTCAAATCTAAAGGTATTTGCTTTTGGGATGTTTGATTTAATTGATATGACACATGGAGCATGGTCTGAAGTAGTCATAGCCAGAGGATGTGCAATTGTGTGAGGATATGTAGTTGTCCAACTTTAAGAGGTGAAGAACGAATCAAGCTTTTCTAGCAAAAGGGATTGCTGCATATTACTCCATGTGGCCTCATTAAATATGAAGATATTCTGAATATTAACTCTAGGTTTGTTTCTATCCTCAATAAAGCGTATGTGATTCCACTTAATGATGTATCACTCATTGTTTTATATGTGAGAGCTATCTTCATTTTTATATGATATTTAGACTAGCACGCATTATTGAAATTTAAATAAAAAAGCATTATATTTGGTCGTAGGTTTGGGCCTTGGATTCTTCTTACTTTCCACTCCTTGAGCCTGTTATTCGAGTTTTCTGGGTTCTTTGCCTTGTGTTTACTCCCTGCCGCTGACGCAGTCCCTGTGTTTCTTCATGTTTCTTTTTCACGGGTCATTCGATTGTTGGAGGCAACGACTTTTGGTGCCGCGTTGGGCTGGGTGACCGCATTGGGCTTCGTCAGGTCTCCTGTTCGGTACACTTCCCGGTGAGCGTCCTATGCTTTTGGACGACTTCAACGTTTAGTTAATCAAGGGTGTGCAGTCCATAGGCAGAAACAAAAGAGGCACGTTTTGGGAATTCGTATGTCACTACAGATGTGTTCATGTCCCTGCTATTTGTTAGTTCATTTCCAGCAGTGGAGAAGAAGTGATTAATTTGCCAGAACAGTCATCGGCTCTGTCCGTATCTGCGGTCTCTAGAATGTAGATGCCAGGTTTCTAGGTGTAGACATAGGGTTTTCATTCAGTGATTTAGATATTTTTGGAATTACAAAGCAGAGAATTTTTATGTTTGGTTTTGGTACAATATTGCAACATATTAATGGGTTACTTTTTTGTGCCTGGTAAGTTCCTCAGCTAATTTAGGCCTGTGCTCATCTTAATGTATTCATATGATGACCGGGCGGTAGCAAGTTTCTTTCAGGTGCTTGGGTATTTATAGCGATGTTTGTCTGGGAGAGATCAATTTTTTTTCATGCTCCTCATTTAGAGTTGTTTATTGTTGCTTTGTTTGTTTATTTAGCTATTATGCTCGTGCTTTTCTAAAGATATAAACAGTGAGAGCTCACCAGGCCCTTACAACAGTTTGGCATTTTAGGCCGTTTGATTGAGATCTAACCATCTACACGTGCTAGAATTAATATATGGAACAGCCGTTGTCTACCCGCCTGCAAACGCGAGTGTCCCCAAAGACAGGTTGGCCCCGCGTGTCTGTGACTTCGTGTCGTTTCTAGTTCAGCGTGAGTGTGGGGGTCATGGATCATATGGGCGTCTGCGTCGCGCGCGCAAGTAGGGGCAGTTGGTCCCACTCTCGATTGTGTCGTCCTGCTGTTGCCCACGACATGGGCCACGCGAGTTCTACCCGCCGGGTTGTGGCCGCTTCTCTCTGCCCGTGGGCATGTTGCGTCCCGGGTCCCCTCGTCAGCCAGGCAACCGTTGTGGATGACGGTTCCCATCGTTGCGGAGGTCCTGGATAATATCTTCAGTAGAGGGGCAGGGTGGGGTTTTCGTGTGACGTTGCCTTGAAGCCCGGCCGATGATATGGTGAACATCCATATCCACCATAGCTTCAACTTTTGATCTATCAGGAAGCCAGGCCTGCCCCTAAGGGGGCGCGAGAGGGGCGGTCGCCATGGGCCCTTGAGGGCAAGGGGGCCCAACTAGGTGTAATACATGCGGCGAGGGAAGATCTTTTGTATCGCCATTAGAGAACATCGAAGAGTGTGCAATTAAGTAAGATGAAGAATGAAGGGTCACGCGTCGTAGACTGGGCTGGGACGTGGGAGTTTTCCTTTACATAGCTTGAGCCTTTTCTCCTTTGGATATCTACTAGAAGATGGATTATTTAAGTGGGATGGTGACCGTGCGATTGACCGGGGCCCGACCAAGGGATAGTACTACACCAGCATATTTTTTTTGTAAAATTCCACCGGTCTATTAATAATCATCAACATCAGTACAGAGAGTCCTAAAAGTAATAAAAATTACAAATAGGTCAATGGACCACCTAGCGACGACTACAAACACTGGCACGAGCCGAAGGCGGCCGCCGTTCTCGCCCCTCCATCACCGGAGCCGGGCAAAGCTTATCGTAGTAGAGCTTGTTATAGTAGACAGACGGGAAGTCGTCGTGCTAAGGCCCTAAAGGACCAGCGTACCAGAGCAGCAACCATCGCCAAAGATGACCAACGTAGATCGGAAGAGACTGACTTCAAAACACACCAAGAAAAAACGACCAGATCCCAAGGGATCTGTCGGACACACGATTCTACACATCCTCCGTCGATGCTAGACGCACCACCGGAGCGAGGATAGGACGGAGAGTACCTTATTCTGACTTCAGAACATAGCCGACGCCTCAACATCCTAAAAAAGACACTAAAAATAGTCTAAACAAAACATTGAGACCTCCCGCCGGCGAGGGACCGTGGTCCGCCACGCCTCCAAGGCCCTAAGGCCGCCGGAGACGGGACGGATTGGTGGCGTCGCCGGCAGAGGGAAGGAACCCTAGATGGGTTTTGCCTCCGCCTCTCGGAAGAGCTCTCTAGGTCCCGTACCGGTTCGGTAACATAGATAAAAACCTGATTTAGTTATACACCAGCATATTTTCCCTTCCGTGTTCTCAGATAGATAAACTTGATTTCTATTCTTCCGTACAAAAACTTGATTTCTGTGAATCGTGCAAAACTTTGTTGATCCACTTTTAGAAGTGTGGCTCTAGGTAGGCATACAAAAAAATGGGGTTGGTCTCCATATTTTGAATAGAGTTGTATTGACCTAGAACCATTAGTGATTTTTCTTGTCATTATTTTAGAATTTATAGCAAGTTAGCCTGCTAAAATGTTTTATATTTTGCAACAGAGATAGTATTCTCGTATAATAAATATATTAGAAACACAGTATAATCGTTGAAGCTCACAACACGTATATGAAGTCACCCCTATGAGCACCTCACTAAGCAACGTGATCAGTTTTCACAAAAAAATGTATCATTGAAGTAATTTGATAGCCATTTTGATTATTCACTTCTTTGGGATTTTAGCATTTTTTATTCCTTTCATTTCTTTCACTAACCGTGACATAGCAAACTTAAGGGAACACCTTTTGCATTGATTTTTAATGCTTTGTTCAGGTCATAATTCTTCTTAGGTCGTCAACTCAGTCAACATCTAACCTATTATTGGAGGGGGTAGTACAACTTTCAGCAAAAATCGGAATTGATGGGCCTTTGGATTCGGAATGAACCGTCCTGATCTGCCCAGCCACACCCGCTTCTACGTGATGGGCCAGCCGTGTTCTACCCGCCTGGTGGTGCGTCTGACTGTTGTTGGACCCCGCGCTGCAGCCGGTGCACCTCTCAGTCACGAAGGATTAAACAGGAGGGGTGTGGGGCGCATTCCTTGGGCGTACGAGCCTCGCGCGCCCGCGTGTGGTGGTCGGTCTCGGTGAAAAGATTGCCCAGCCCCACACCCAAACCCTAGCCGCCGCCTCTGCTCCTCCCGGCTCCGCTCCACCTCCCCAGTCGTCACCCGCTCTTCGCGCCTTCCTCCTTCCACGCCGGCTTCCTCCTCCCGCGACCTCTTCCTCCCACCCCCCCCCCCCCCTCATCTCCTCGCGTGACCCCTCTCTCCCGAGCTCTGCCTCCGTCCCTTGCGGTGCGGCAGCCCATGCTCCTCCTGCCAAGCATCTATGGATAGGGAGAGGTGGCCAGGGAGCAGAAGGATGGTGACGTTGGAGCTTGGGATTCTCACCATGAACGAGGGTGGGGCTGGGAAGAGGCCGTGCTCGGGAGTCGGGAGAAGGAAATGGTGCTTAGGAGTTTTGGGAAGGCTGGGCGCGGTGGGACGACGGCGGCGCAGAAGGATGCTTGGTGCGCCGAGCGCGGCGGGACGACGGCGGCAGGGTCCATCCACGGCTCCAGTTCTCCCAGCACGGTCCATCCCAGGTACGCCGGCCGGCGCTGCTCGCCTCCATGGCCTCCATCCTCCATATGCGTCTTCTCCTCCTCCCAGCTCGCACAACCTCGGCGCACGACCCCGTGGCTCTTGTGTCGTTTCTATTGCGCGCTGGTGCGATACACCTAGCTACAGGTTTGTCCCTCTGCTTCCTTGCTTCCTTGATTCCTTGCTTGTACGTGTGTGGGTGGGTGTTGTGCGTGTGTGTGTTTTGATCTCCTTATTCCTCCAGTGGCTAGGGAATGAGGAATAGAGAGGTTGGCTCTATTTGGAGTCAGCACGGAAGCCATGAATGAGGACTATGTTGAATGAGGACTATGTTCTCCACCTCCTCTCCCTCCCCATGGCTCCACGGCGGACTGGTGCTGATCTAGGCTTGAGTGCTAGAAGTCTGTAGCGTCGTATAGCCTGTGAGGGGATCCCAACCTTTCCACCTCTCCTATCAATTTCGCCATCCCTCTCATATGTAACCATCTCCCCCACTCCTCTCGTTTCCATCTTTGTATATACAGATTTTGTTTTATCTTTGCCTACAAAGTATTCGATTGAAATCCTAGCAGGTTATAGCAGAAGATTGATCCATGTATTGTTTATATTTCTGAAATTTAGCTGCAGCTAAACATGACCTGCACGTACAAATATATTACCTGACTCACATCACTCATATATGTGACTTGAATGTGCTGTGTATTCTCTATCTTGGTTATGGCACTAGCATGCGCAAGCTATTATTGATAAAATTGTATGAGCAGTTCATGCTAAACAATGAATGAGCAATTCTGAGGTACATCTCAGATCTAGAGAAAATTTTCCATCCCATTGATTATTTGTGCACGGTACATTTAGCCTAGGAAGAAAAGAAAATGTGACATCAAATTCATTTCCATATCAGAAATTTAGGTTATTTATTATCACCCCAGGAAACCAATTTTACTATTTTCAGAGATTTTAAATTTCATTATCTTAGTTTGATGTTGTGTGGTGATATGCAGGAACTTCACTGTTAAAAATCCACATGTCTCCAATTTTATATGGCATTAATCCAATTATGTGGTTTTAAGAATTTTCTATCTCTTTGTGCGTCAATTATATTTTTCATTTGTGCTTTTTGGTTGTGCATTTTCTTTTACCTTCTAATTTGTAGGTTCAGGTGTATTTTAAAGGAAGTGGCATAAAGTTTTATAGAAGATTGGGCCCACATCTTCCTGTTCGAGTAGGTAATGGTTGGATCTTTTTTAATTTTGAACAATAATGCAGGTTTACGATCTTTATGGTTGTTCAAAGTAAAGTACTCTCATAGTTACATCTTCCCATGTTTTGTTGTTTCATGAATTGCGGATTCATCATGTACTAAAAAATTCTTTGTGAGTCAAAGCATGATCTGGTTATCTTGTATAGGAAATGCACATTTTGCATCAAACCTAATTACCTAAGGATGGAAATAGGTTCAAGGAGAGCATTTGATGGAAATGGCCCCATCTATCTTATTCGTAATATAGTTATTTAAAGGTCAAATCTCTCATGCTTGCTTATTTTTTCAGCCTTCACTGATTTGCACCTCATTATAGGCAAGAAACAACATTGAAGGGGGAGCAAAACTGTATCTCATGCTCCTACTTCTTATACGGGAGATTGTCTCCTTATCCCCAGGAAGCTCTTTGAATAGGTGTATATTTTTTCTTAGTTTTTTGCTATCAATTTTGTTATGGTGGATGCATCTTTGCCATATTACATACATTAGTTTCACCTCAAGAAATTTAAATTCTTGCAAATGTTATATAGTTCAGTTAAAGATTACCATTAGTGTGCATGTATTATAAGCTTAATCCAATTGTTATCGAGTACATATTGCTTCTATGGTGCAGGGGTAGTAAATTAGAGGAAGTAGAAGCACAATGAATGGGTTGTGGATCAGGGGTTCGACATCTGTGTTTCTTTGTCCGCGATTTTATCTGCTTACTGGCCCGTCTGTTGTCGAAGGTAAAGAATTATCGCTGGTCTATGACTTCATGTTTAATCCTTTTTTTGTCTAGATTCATTTCCTTGAGTTTCTGCTTTTTGAATTCATTTATAACGTTGCATCGTCAGTCAATTCAGATAATTGCAAAGCCAAGAATGAGGATCAGGCTTACTTTCCTTGGATTATCAAAGGTGAGTATCATGCATATGTATATATTGGTGGCTCTTGAAAATCGAACCTTCTATTTTTGCATTAGCGCATCTGAAAATTGGGATCTAGAATGATCTATGCATTAGTGCAGCAAATTTGCGCCTCATGGCATTCATGGTTTTCAAACCACATTTTAGTATTCCTTTGGATTATCGTGTATGTTGTCTATTTTCAAACCACATTTTAGTTAGTTCACCGTCGCTCTTTTCTTTTATGCTCTCGCCTTTTGTAACCAGCCGGCTCAAAACCAAAAAGACTCTATGTAAATGGAATATAGAATTGAATAAATAGGAACATATGAACTCCAATATGATTTTATCTTGGGAATTAATGTATTCATTGATAGAAAAGATGCTATCCACACATGCTCTGCCTGTTTGGGTATATTTTCTCTCAATAAAATAGTTCATGATCGTTGCACCTTTCTTACTCTATCTTTTATGTGAATATAAAATAATAGTCTATTTTCTGTACATATTACTAGAGTTGTTTGTAGCACTTCTGAGGTATCGGTTTTCCTTCGCAGCCAGTGCTTTCACTCAGAAGAGACATATTCAGAAGGGATGTCAGTTTTATTTTCTACACCAAATATACGAATCATGCTATCGATCACATGATCTCATTAGGATGGAGGTGGGAGACAAATGTGCTTTTCCTTTTGTGCCCTTTTGCTCAAATTATGGAGAGCGAATGGGATATTGTTAATGAGTTTTCTATGTTGAATTTTCAATTTCATTGGTTTAATAGCGAGTGATAAAAACAGCGTTGATTTGGTATCCTTGGTTCATGCTGAAACAAAGTTTCATAATCCTACTATACCCTGCTTCTTAGTTTGGATTCCATCCTAACTTTCACAGTTTCATCATCCTATTGTACCTTTCTTCTCAGTTTTGATTCCTGCTTCCGGAGTTGGATTTCCCCCTGTTAAGCTTTGTAATGTTTATGTGGCCTTGGGTTAGAGGAATTTATTTTTTGCTGCACCAAAAGAGTTATAATGTTCATTAATTAGTATCAAGTATATATTTGAATTTGCCTAGCTGTTTGGGATTCTTTATTCTGGTTAGCTAATGCAAGTTTATTTAATGGTTAGCATAACAAATATCAAACTGAATCGGATTCTTTTAAATCTTAATACTGATGATTTTGATACCGTGCTCTCTTTTAGGTTCTTGCTTCTTTTCTAACTTTAAAGTTATTTTTCCATTTCATATGTATCAATGATTCAACAGGAAATATGCAGTTTGTTTGCTCTTAGGGTTTATTCCATTGCACATACTCACGATGAAAAATCTACAGGAGTATCTCACTTCATTGGGAAATATTATGTCTCATCTAACGGGTGTTGGCCCTTGCTGGCATGTTTCAGGCGATCGATGGTGTGGCATAACCAGGAGTCGAGGACATTCTCTCGAAACCTGGGATGTTGAGCCTATGAGTAATTTTTTTAGGTCTTCATGTTCATTATAAAATTGATTACTTTGTGTTCCTCTGCTTATATGAATACGACTCCATAATTATTTTGACCATATTATTATATGGATTCAGCTTCTATCTTCATTAGAGTTTCAGACCCCTCAGTCATTCCTTCCAAGTATGCCACACATTTTTGGGTAAATCTGCTCATGTTTCTGCATTCCTTGTATATGTACTTGTACAGATAACTTTATTGGTAGCTTTCTTTGCTTCATGGCGCGACTATGTAGCCTTGCATGAAAAGAAACCATATGGCCTGCATTTTACTCATGTTCATGTACATCAATGCATTTTGTAGTCATCCTTTTTCTTTTGGACTTCACACTTGTTGTTACGCTTATGGATTTTTTTAGAGTCATTTGGTTAGCAGGCAAAGAACCTGAAGATCAAAAGAAAAACTATTGTACTAATTATTGTGACAATAGTTACATGGCTGCCATGTGCAATGCAACCCATCAGATTGATAGGATAGCTTCCCATGGAGGGTTATATTTATGCATTAGTCATTCCCCTCCTGGTTGCCATTCAACTATATTCGGTGCATGATCTTGGTGCCTGAACCTTAGCTAAATAAGAACATAGAAGTATCTTATTATATTTGGTCACTAAATAATTTCTAATCTAGCTATATTCATGTGGATTTTTAGAAAACAAAAGAAAGCATGTTACATTTTTTTGCCTCCTTTCTGAAAATATGGTACTTATGCTACTGGTTTCCAATATAGTTTGCTGAAACCGCTTTGTTTTCTCCAAAAGAGAGAGCAGAGCCAGCATGAGCGTTTAGAACATGCATCAACAAATTACCTCCAGCTAACTTAGTAGGATGTATCTTGACGAGAGGATCGATGATTTACGATTAATGTATCAAGGGTAGAAAATGGTACTAAGACATTGTACAAGAAAACGTTGTAACTGTAGAGCCAAGACTTAGTCATAGTAGGACTTCCTTATGGACAATATTTAAGTTATAACTACTCAACAATGATGTAGAATCTAGAGGATTTACTTGATTTTCTTAATATGGAGTTTTAAGCATTTATTTGATTTTCTGAATCTGCAGCTTTTATCACCCTTCAACAGTCTATTGGGATCATTTTTGGTAATAGTACCCATTCAAATCCGTGTTTTTATTTGTATACTTTTCATAATTATTTTAGTGTGTTGGTGTAGAATTGGTAATCGTTTGGGTAATTTTATATGTGATAGTTCATATCAGTAGATTATCTTTGCATATTTTTTTGTTTTGTGAAATACATAAACATGCAGTTTAGACAGAGATTTGCAGTTCAATTTATTTATGAAGTAACATATGTGGTCCAAACTGAGGGTTGCTTTGGCATTGAGAAAATCATAAATACAGGGAAATAACTCTCAAGAAAGAATAATACCTTATCCTCTTTTGGAAACAAAATGATACAGAATTGATGATTCCTAGTGAGATATATGTGGTATTTCATCATGGTGCAAGTTAGACCTAATACCCGACACCTGGTATTTCTGCAGGTTCAGCTTGAGATTTTGTGGGTCGGATCATCTATAGTAGCAATTAGCTAACTGAATTTGGCAATGGATCGTGAGTACACAACAAATAACACACACTTTCGTGCCACCTTTGCTTTTCTATTTACATGTTACAAGATAAATTTTGCATCTCAGTCTTTTGTAAAAACTATTCTTGGACCATTTCTGATGGGATTTTTTTCTGTGTAGGATTTATGTTTATGGCTGTACCATTCTTAAATACCAGCTGCCACAGATATCCCGTGTTCCACCACATGCTATCGTCAGTCCCATTTGCATTTTTCCGTCGGGATAAATGTCTGAGAGATGTTCATGTTCTGATGTTTAGGCCGCTGTAGAGGGACATCTCGAGGATGTCTCCAATTGCATGTTATCAGGACAAAGTTGTTTGCATACCTCTATTTGTTCCATGTGATGCAAAATGCATAGGAGAAATCAATAGTTTTAGTGTTGGCACTACGGTACAAACTGTTTCAGGTCTAGTTGTAATACAAAAATGTACCTTTTTCATTTCATTTTCTAATTAGCGGCAGAGGCTAAGAATCTAAGGACATGTACTATGGCCTTTGAGGACCTTTGCTTTTCTTTTTCATTTAAAAAGGGAGAATTGAAATGAACTATACCCAAGTACCAAGAACAGTCAGGTGTTCAGAACTGAATCCAAGGATACCGTGTGATCTTTCCATGTTTGAAATTGAGAATATATTATTTTTTTTGGATGTTGGATAACTGTTGGAGATACCTGTTGGATGCCTACTGGGCCTTCTTTAAGTTTTATGTTGCCCATCTAGCCCAGCCCAGTGTCTGACCTATATAAGGTCCCTTTTCTCAGTGCTCTTTGACCTAAATAGTAGTGGGAGTTCCTCCCAGCCGCCACAGCCTTTGTAGGTCCCTTCTATGTCTTCATGGTATCAGAGCAAGAGAGAGTTAGGGGGGCTGCAGCAAGAGTGGTGGATCTGGATGTCTAAGCTGCTGTGGCAGCTAGGAGGAGGAGTGAGCAGTCTGCTGCGGAGGCAAGGAGTCGGAGGCTGTATCAAGCAAGGAGAAGAAGAGGGCATTCTGCAGGTGAGTCCTTGGTGCTCTCAGAGGTAGTTTTGGTGCCAAGCTGGGTGGAGGTACAAAAGGCAACAAGGAGGTGAAGAAAGGCATGGGGGACAGCGAGAACTTGGCCAAAGCTCTAGAGAAGTTGGCAGAACTTCTCACTAGCAAAAGTGATGGAGGAGCATCTGCTGGAGGGGGAGCTATTGTTCCTCACACCGAAGCAGTTCAGAAACTGGAACTGATGCCAAATGACATCAAATTGGAAGGAGTGACCAACTATCTTCGGTGGTCAAGGAGGGATCTGAGGATTCTGAATACGAAAGGGCTGGATGACCGTGTGTGTGATGAAGCTGCAGAACCAGAACCAAGAGACAAGAACAGTTCTGAGTGGAAAAAGTGGAGTGCCACAAATTCTCTGATCGTGGCATGGATGCTGAACTCCTTGGTCCCTGACATTGCTGCTTCAGTAGAGGCACTCACAAAGGCTTCAGAGGTATGGGATACTCTCTCAAGTCTCTACTCTGGAAAGGGGAACATTATGTTGATTGCTGAGATTGAGGATAAGGTACATGATTTGCAACAAGGAGATAAAACTGTGATGGCATACGTGGCTGAGCTGCAACATCTATGGGGAGATTTGGACCATGTTGATCCTCTTGAACTTGTCCATAGTGAATGTGTGACTGCTGCTGCAAGCTGGATTGAGCGTCGGCGTGTCATAAAGTTTCTGAAAGGTCTTAATCGAGAGTTTGAGGGTAGACGGGCTGCACTACTTCATCAGACCACTACCCCGTCACTCAAAGAGGCCATTGCTTCTATGTCTAGAGAATAAGTACGGTTGAAGATGAGAAAATGCAGTGATTCTGTCCCTCGTCATGCCTTCTACATAAGTGAGAGAAGGGAGATGAGAGACTGCTACACGTGTGGAGTGAAGGGACACTTGAAGCATCAGTGTACCTCCTTTGTGACACCCGGCAGGGGGAGAGGAGGATACTCACAAGGAAGAGGCAGCTATAGAGGAAGAGGTGATGGTAGAGGTGGTGGACATCAGTATGGGAAGAAATATGGTAGAGGTGGTGGACATCAATATGGGCAACAATATGATAGAGGTGGTGGACATCAGTATGGACACCAATACGAACAGCAGCACACTACATCTTCCAAAGCACATATGGCAGCGACTACTGAGATCAAGGCTAGTCTCTCACAGGGACAGTCAAAGGAAGAAGAACAAAAGGAGGCAACATTTGGGAACTTTGCTCACTACGTCCATGCAAATGAAGGTAATATTGAACGAGTGTCTATAGCCACTCATAATGTTGATTCAGAATGGATTCTAGATTCTGGAGCATCCAAACATGTCACTGGGAGTATTAGTGAGTTTGATTCTTATAGTCCATATCCTCCCACACATAGAGGCACCATCCAAACAGCTGATGGCACATCTCAACCTATAATAGGGGTGGGGTCAGTTTAGTGTACACCCAATATAAAATTGTCATCAGTACTGCATGTTCCTGCTTTTCCAGTAAATCTGGTGTCTCCGAGTGCCCTAATTGATCAGCAAGATTGCAATATAATGGTTAATAAATATATGTGTTTAATTCAGGAGAGGACAACGGGTAGGAAGATTGGGACTGGAACCAGGCATAGAGGCCTTTGGCGCATGGATCGTGACAAGATGGGACAAGAGGCAGGTTCTATGTTGGCTGCGATTGTAGGAGAAAAGGAGAGTATGGAACTAGTGCATCATTGTCGGATGGGCCACATAGCTTTTGATAAAATGTTTGAAGCTTTCCCTGATGTAATGAAGGGAGTGGACCGAACCAAATTAAGTTGGGATGCATGTGAGTATGCCAAGCATACAAGAACCTCTTATGTTAGTAGAGGGATGAGAAGTGTATCCCCATTTATGCTAGTGCACTCTGATATATGGACATGTCATGTTGTGTCAGTCAGTGGCATAAGTACTTTGTGACTTTTATTGATTGCTATTCCAGAATGACTTGGATTTACCTTATGCGTCATAAAGATGAAGTGTTCACATGCTTTCAGAATTTTTGTGCCTATGTGAAAAACCAGTTTGATGTGCAGGTGCAAGTGATTCGCACTGATAATGGCACTGAATATGTCAACAAACTATTCGCTAGTTTCTTATCTTCACAAGGTATTCTACATCAGACATCATGTCCTGATACACCTCCTCAGAATGGAGTGGCTGAAAGAAAGAATAGGCACATTCTTGAAGTTGCTAGATCTCTCATGTTTACCATGAATGTACCCAAGTTCCTCTGGAGTGAGGCTGTTCTTACAGCTACTTATTTGATCAACCGGATGCCTTCAAAGATATTGAGTATGAAATCTCCGTGCCAACTCGTTCTAAATAAAAATGAGTTCATTGTTCCACCCAAACTCTTTGGTTGTACATGCTTTGTTAGGGATCACAGGCCATCTGTGGGGAAATTAGATCCCCGTGCTATCAAATGCATTTTTATTGGTTATTCCTCTGGACAGAAGGGGTACAAATGTTGGAGCCCTACAGAGAGAAGGACATTTGTGAGCATGGATGTCACATTTCGGGAATCAGAACCATTTTATGGTGACACAAGTGATCTCGCTGACTTTTTCCAGGTTCTTGACCAACCACAACTTGTTAATGCTCAAGAGGGGGAGAGAACAGAAAATGGGAACACTCAGCAAGATGAACAGCAACAACAAAAACAAATTCCCATTGTTGCGGAGATCCCTACAGTTCTTGATAGGCCTGTTTCTCAAGAGCATGTTGAGAGACCTACACCACCACAAAGATGGCAGCAAAATCCTCTTGTTTACTCTAGGAGAAAAGGGCCAGGGGAACAACAAGATCTGAGTCAGGGGGAGCAAGACAATGAGCATGAACAACAAGATTTGGGTCAGGGGGAGCAGCCTATCGAAGTACAGCACAAACAACAAAAGAGCACAAGTGTGGATTCATCTGAAGGGGGTCAATCTCAGACCGCATCAAACAATATGCTGGACTTGCCAATTGCAATCAGAAAAGGAGTATGAAAAGTTAACCCAATAAAAAGACATGGTTACGATGACCATAACATAGGGAATTATATTTCCTATGAGGCTTTGTCTTCCTCGTTTCGAGCGTTTGTTGCCTCGCTGCAAGCTGTACATGTTCCTAAAGACTGGAAGGCAGCTAAGCTGGAACCAAGATGGTGCAATGCAATGATGGAAGAACTAGAGGCGTTGAAGAAAAACAAAACATGGGAGTTGGCACATCTCCCAGTAGGAAAGAAGACAGTGGGTTGTAAGTGGATTTATGCAGTAAAACAAAACCCAGAAGGGAAAGTTGAGAGATATAAGGCAAGACTAGTGGCAAGAGGATATAGTCAAACATATGGCATTGATTATGATGAGACATTTGCACCGGTGGCAAAAATGAATACTGTTCGAATATTAATATCTTGTGCAGCAACTTTTGGATGGACACTACATCAACTTGATGTAAAAAAATGCCTTCTTGCATGGTGATTTACAGGAAGAAGTGTATATGGAGTTACCACCAGGATTTGTCACAGCTGAAACTGCAGGGAAGGTATGCAGGTTGAAGAAATCCCTATATGGTCTAAAACAATCCCCGCGGGCCTGGTTTGATAGGTTTAGGAAAGTTGTGTGTGGCATGGGATATGGTCAATGCAATGGAGACCATACTTTATTTTACAAACATTCTGAACAGAAAATCACCATTCTGGCAGTGTATGTTGATGATATTATCATCACAGGAGATGATGAGGGAGAAACTACAAGATTGAAGAAATGCCTAAGTCAAGCCTTTGAGGTGAAAGATCTAGGAAAACTAAAATATTTCCTAGGAATTGAAGTTGCTAGATCTTCAAAAGGAATAGCACTATCTCAAAGAAAGTATACCTTGGATCTCTTAAATGATATGGGTATGATGGGATGCCGAGCAGCCTCAACTCCTATTGATCAAAACAATAAAGGAACAGTAGAGTCTGGCGACTCTGTGGACAAGGAGAAATATCAAAGACTTGTTGGAAGACTAATCTACTTATGCCACACACGACCAGATATATCATATGCAGTGGGTGTAGTGAGTCGCTATATGCATGATCCCAGGGATGGACACTTGGAAACAGCTCAAAGAATCTTGAGGTACTTAAAGGGCACTCTAGGAAAAGGACTATGGTTCAAAAGTAATGGACATCTAAATGTAGATGGCTATTGTGATGCAGATTGGGCTAGTTGCTTGGATGATAGAAGATCCACCTCAGGATATTGTGTTTTTGTTGGAGGGAACTTGGTGTCATGGAGAAGCAAGAAACAATCTGTTGTCTCAAAATCCACAGCTGAAGCAGAGTATAGGGCTTTGTCACAAGGCTTGAGTGAAATGTTGTGGGTAAGGAACCTCTTAAGTGAGCTGAAAGTGTTAAGGCAGGAAAGCTTAAAGGTGTGGTGTGATAATATGTCTGCAATAAACATAGTGAATAATCCTGTCCAACATGACCGAACCAAACATGTGGAGATAGACAGGTTCTTTATTAAAGAGAAGATTGATACATGCATTGTATCTCTGGCTTATGTGAGATCAGGACAACAAGTGGCTAACTGTTTGACAAAAGGGCTGGGTACAAAAGAGTGTAATCTTGCTTGTGCCAAGATGGAAATGATTGACATTTATCACTCATCTTGAGGGGGAGTGTTGGATGTTGGATAACTGTTGGAGATACCTGTTGGATGCCTACTGGGCCTTCTTTAAGTTTTATGTGGCCCATCTAGCCCAGCCCAGTGTCTGACCTATATAAGGTCCCTTTTCTCAGTGCTCTTTGACCTAACTAGTAGTGGGAGTTCCTCCCAGTCGCCACAGCCTTTGTAGGTCAGTTCCCTTCTATGTATTCAATTTTCCTGTATTTGCTATGCATTTTAGGGAGTGCTTCACACGTTGTACACAGTGTTATGAGATGAACCAGACTGTCGAGAATGTCGAGACATTGTTATCAAGGTCTAAGGTCTAACAACTCCATAAACCTACGCTAAATAGATCTGAATCCTACGGGACCGTGCGCCGAGGCACACACCTAAATCTAGTATTTATGAACGCAGGCAGTCACAAGCTCACAGGGGAAAAAAATGAAAGAAAGGAACACTCACTGATTTCCCAATCGAGAATGTATATGTTCAAATGAACTATCTGGATTGTTATCCCTTTTTATGACAAAAAAGTGCTTGACCCAAGTAAGACAATCGCTTTGTTGGCCAACTACATGTTCATCAACAAGTACACATGTACCCTTTGCTGAATACATCTTCTAAATAATCATCAACGGAAATGGTTAGTATCTTGCCAACCAAGTGTAGTTTAGTTTACAAATTTCATGTTGTAACAGTTGCATATCTACTATATTTATTTATTTTCACTTGAATTTGGGAAATAAGATTACAGTTTTACAAATTATGAGTTTATGTATGCTACATAATTCTGCATGCAATTTAACTTTGAGGGAGTGTGTGAACGAAGCAGTGTTCAATTTTTTTTTGGCTTTGGATGCAACTACTGGGGCTTACTAAGGTTATTTTCATCCATATGCACTGTGGCGTATTTGAGGTTTTTTTAAGCCGTTGCTATTCCCCGAACCCTAACCCTCCTGATCCGCCCACTCCCGAGCCGCCCCTAGGCGACTCCGGTGGCTCTGGGGCCCTCCTCTCAATCCTTCCCTAAGAACCCTCCCCCAACCCTCTCCGCCGTTTTAACGAATAGGACACTCTAGCGAGACTTTTCTTTTTTTTTTAGTTCTTTTTTTTGGCTGTGTGCATCCGTATTTCTACTAGGAAAATGCGTTGTTGCAGAGACTGAATATAATTGATATCTTGTGATATTAATAAAAAAATATGATTAAATTTGGCCTTACTCTGAATAGTTTCCAATGAAATGAATAACTCCAACACAGATTTTCCATCTCTTAGTATGTCACATTAACATGATTTTGCGTTTATGAAGATCATCTCGAATGTCCACCCCGCAACGCGCGAGGAAACAACTACAGTAGTTAACAGGATTTATACGTCTGGACAGCGTGCAGGGTTTCAATTGAAGCGTGAACTATGTCCATTAAAAAAATGAGTGCATTTCTGGGTGTCTTTCGTTGATTAAGGTGGGCATTCTGTCTGACTCTTTGAGCATACCTGAATGTACATCGATCTTGCTATCGTATCGTGCTGCATAGTTTATATAGAGTAATTTATGCCAACCTGATTTCTTAATTAGTTACGATTGTTTTCTGTGAGGCCATTTTGCCGATAGTTTTTTTTTCAAACTACTGTTTTAGCTGACAGTTAATTTGATACATGTGGTTTCAAAAGGAAAACAAGAGCACATACCGTACATCGTAAACAAGAGCACGAAATCACTGGAAATATTTTTTTTTGCAAAGAGCAAGAAAGAAAAACTCTAGCAATACAGCAGTACTAATCACAATGGTGACTGAGCTCTGCTCCCGTGCTCCGTGTCTCCTCCTGAGAAAACGTTTATCTTCAGTGTCGGCGGCGGAGAACTTCCGGCCGTCACGGTTTGTGTGACGCTGCTGTGGTCACCGTGGAAGAGCCGGTGGACGCGTCGGACGAGCCGTCGGCAGGAGGCATCTTCTTGACGTCCTCCGCGGCGACGCGCACGGTGCGGTAGGGATCGTGCCATTTTAGACAACCCGCAGGTACCCGCCCTCGCTTGCAGAAACGGCGACGGCGCTAAGCCAGAGGATGAGGACCTGCCCCGTGGGAAGCTTTCCCACCGGCGTGCTGACGAGAACCTGATCGCCCATCTTCATGGACTCTGACGAGCGGCGTGGCCAGGGGCCTAGACGGTTTCTTGCTGACCGCTCCAGCTGGTGCCGGCTTGGACCCCGTCGGCGCGCCGCGAAAATTAATGGTGCTACTGCTGCGTCTTTGCTGAGACGGGAGGTAGAGGACGCCAATGAGTGAACTGTCGTCGCCAGCGTCTCGGTGTGGCTCAGGTGACCCCGTGGTCAAGAGGCACCGCGGCGTCGGCCGGGGACTTGGTTCTTGTCGACCCCTCCGGCCGGCAAGACGGCGACCCTCCTCCGGTTCTCTAGCCCGCGGTGGAGTACGATTAATGAAGGACAAGTGTGTCGACGAGTTCATGCATGCATGGCCAGACGCGGTGGAATTCTCCTATCCTACCTCGTGTCGGATTCTAGCCTGATGCCATGGATGCTTTTCAACCGCGCGAGCTAATCATGCCAATCTGATCACGCTTCACTGCTTGGTTCCTACGCTTCCTGCTCCCGATTCCGACTCCGACTCCGACTCTGGCTCTCTCCATGCCTTCGCTCGATCGATATAGCTGGCCGGCTGGCCCTCAGTTCCGCACAATCCATCGAATCCTCTTCCAGTTCGCCAAATCCATTGCCATGCCTGCGCTCATGTCTAAGCGCCCGTCTGCCGCCATGGCCGAGATCCACCGCGAGCTCGATCGGCGCAGGAAGTTGGCCGCCGTGGCGAAGGGACGGATCATGAAGAAGTCATCTGCTTCTGCTTTGCCGATGATCCCCACCGGAGCAACAGCAGCAGCAAGCATGCAGAAGATGGCCACGCCGATCCCGCGCAGGCCAGCCGGAGCGGCCATGAAGAAGCCGTCCATGCCGAGGCCCCGCGCGCCTGCCATCGCCTACGTGCCGCTGGAAGAAGCTCCAAGGAGGTGCACTGCCCCAAAGGGCCGACCCACCCCGTTCGGCATCGGCATGAACGCCAACATGGGAATCAAGAAGTCACCCGCGCCGATCCCGCACGAGCAGGCCGGAGCGGCCATCAAGAAGTCGATCCTGCCCATGCCGCGCAAGCCTGCCGATGCGCCGACCAAGAAGTCCTCGACGCCGATTTCGCGAGCGACGCCACCGCTTGTCACGTCGTTGCCCGCCTCTGAGCTCATCCAGACAGGAACAAAAGTGTGCGTCCGGACGGTGATGGGGACGATGCCCTCGGGCCTGCGCCTCTTTATCTGGCTCAACGCTGTCGTCGTCTCCGATGCGGAGGAAGGCTACTTCGACGTCATGTACGACGGCGACTTTCCACGCGACAACCCCTTCCGCGACGTGCGTGTCGCTAGGGATCAGGTGAGGAAGATGCCATCGTCGCGCCATTGATCAGAAGGCAGCTGTCGCCGACTTGCCGGAAGCCAATAGTCCAAGCAGAAGGAGAAGCGGGTGAAGCAGGCACACCAAGCAGTCCAAGGATGTATGTAGAGATGTGACGATGTCGAAGGCATTGGGATGTAGCTAGGATAGCTGTTATGTTATATGTATGAGTAGTTCTTGACTCTTGGCTTCAGAAGATTGCCTAATGTATGAATTGTGTTGATTATCGAATAAATGAATTTCTGGAATACAGTTAACTGAATGCTTCCACCGTGTTGTGAATTGTTGTTCAAGGTGATCTAAAATTGTTATCTTCTCTATTATGCTGCAGCCTGCTTAAAGTATTTCAGCTAATTTTAATTACCATTAATCTCGGTTGTCAATCCTAAAGAACATGATCAAGAATTGGCAGGCAAAGAAAGAAATGTTTCATGGCCTCCTTATCTTATAGAACCATACTGCAACTCTTGACATTTTTTGCTGCCTGTGGCATGTGGATGTTTATCAGAAGGACTGCAGCATGCTGGTATTTATGTTCTCATTGTTAAATTCTGTAGGTCTATCTTTTATGAAATGGTAATTTAATATGAGGAACCAGGTGGTAGAGCATTATATTTAGGTAAAACCATCCGGAAGCTTACGGTGTTTATGGATAACTGCAATGTGATTCTGAAGTAGGTGGAATTGTTTGATTTTTGTGTGTTTTCTTTTTTACATATTTAATTTATGTAGCTCAATCAGGACTAGTCTTTTTGAAGAGAATACAAAGAACCTTCCCGTGCCTTAGTTATATTGTTTTTGTAAAACGAATCATTTAACTTCTGTATATCCTTTTTCTCTTGCCAGGATATTTTTTGGGATGAACAGATTCAACCAAAGCCCATGGATTGAATGAAGTTCAGTGCGAGATGATTTTAGCATTCCATCTTTCGCAGAATATTTGCGTCCCAGATTCTTGTGATTAAATTTTTACAACAAAGGGCAAACTTTCGCGATTGGCAGTTGCATCATTTCTAGAGAT
Organism: Avena sativa; assembly: GCA_916181665.1. Lineage (NCBI taxonomy): Eukaryota > Viridiplantae > Streptophyta > Magnoliopsida > Poales > Poaceae > Avena > Avena sativa. The sequence goes on from OV702284.1 coordinate 401,824,654, forward strand.
GTGATACCTAAGGTAGCACTTTGGGTTTGTATTTAAAGAAGAAAGGGGAGGCAACGGCACGGGTATGAGCGCGGGGGCTGGCTCGGGGTCCCATTTTGCAACGCCAACATGGGTAAGTTGTGGATCCGACGCTCACGTGGATAAGCTGTGGGTCCTATGCTGATATGGATAAGTGGTGAGGGGTTTCTACTACGGGACTCGACTGAACGCGACCGCACTTGTCAGCATGTAACGGCAAGACCGCTGGGCAGCGAGTTTCGGACCGTGTGAGAGTTTTAGAGAAGGATCTAGGCAAAAGTGAGGAAAAGTTAAGCGGCTAAAGAAAAGTGAGTACAACTAATGAATCATAGACACAAAAATAGAAATCCCAATAATCAATGTATCATCAGCATATTGGATCACTAGGAAATCATTTGTATAGCCCACTGGAATCGGGGCATTGATTAGCCCTGATGCCAAGCCTCATTTATAACAGACTGCAATAGCTCATCAGCCAAAACAAAAAGCAAAGGTGACAAAGTGTCACCCTTCCTAACTCCTCTTCTACATTTAAATATTTTCTCTGGAACCCCAATTGATAAGTACTGAGGATAGACCACTGTCCAAAAGTTGTTTGATCCAGTTACAAATATTGGCCCAAAGCCCTTCTAGTACTGTAGAATTTACAATACAACTGAATGATCAATCTTATCAAATGCCTTTTTAAAATCAATCTTAAGAAGCATAATCTCCCTCTTGGACTTGTGACAAAGGTGAATATATTCATATGCCCAAGACAGGCAATATTGAATTGTTCTAGACTTGAAGAATCCATATTGGTTATGGTCAATTAGATTCAAAATAGCTTTCTGGAGTCTATTGGCCAAAAGCATGGTCGAAATTTTCAAGATGCAATTCAACAAGGAAATTGCCCTGAAATCATTTACCGTTGAAGGAGAAGATTTCTTTGGAATTAGGGTAATGAAGGAGTTATTGATGCACTGCACATTCAAAGTGCCTTGATAAAATTGATCCCATAGATCATAAACATCACCCTTAAAAATATGCCAACATTTTTGAAGAATTCTTCATTAAAACCATCAAGCCCAGGAGATTTATTAGAAGGAAGTTCCTTCACAATATCATCAATTTCCATAGTGGTGAAAGGGTCATCCAAGGCTAGCAAATTATTGTGATGCTGCATCAAATACTGTAGATTAAAAATCATTTCATGAGGGTCCGACTGACCAAGTCTCTCTCTATAGAACTGAACGCAGTTTTTCTACCAGTACGTGGATGTCCCCGTCTTATCCGATGGTCTGTGATGCTGCAAGATCTGTGCAAGCGAATTTTGCAGTTTCACCCTGTACACAGTACAACTTGGCACTCTATAGGAACAGAACTGGACACGTACATCTTGATGCTGCCCAGTGCCCCACCCTCGCCGCCTAGTGTCTCTCTCTCTCTCTCTCTCTCTCTCTCTCTCTCTCTCTCTCTCTCTCTCTCTCTCTCTCTCTCGTCTGTCTCATCTGGTCCCTGACCGCGCCGCCTCCTCTCCATCCCGGCCTGCTCCATCCCCTCCTCTCGGAAGAAGCCGACTCCCCCCTACTCCTCCATCCATCCGGGCCTCCAAGGAAGGAGCTGCCTCCATCTCCGGTAGGCTGCCCCTACAGAACTCCACCGCCTCCAGATCCAACAGATCGAAGGTGACGAGCCATGCGTCAATGGTGTCTGCGGCGACGACACGGGAGGATCCTTTCTGCTCCTCTCCTCCCTCTTCTAGCCTCTGGCCAGTGACCAACTACAACCAAGGATGTAATTTATTCATGTTTTTTTGGCTCATGTCCTGATCTGAAATACGTAGTGATTTTTGTTCTCTTCGATTTCTTCATACTGCCCGAGTTCGTGACCAATTTTTTGTGAATCCATTAATTAGCAAGACGGAATCCTGATTTTTTCCCTATATGTGATCATTTTTGCTGAACCATGTGGATTGGGGAGGAAATATGATATGGTCAGATGCAGGTGTTCTTGGTCAGATGCCAAAAAAATCTGTTTGTATCCATGGGTGGTCTTCTTGACAGATGCGAGATTCAGTTATGGTCAGATGAAGGTGTCCTTCTCAGAAAAATATGTAATATCGAAAGAACGTGGGATCTGCTATGTAAAAGGAGAGGGGCTTGCTGACACAAAATAGATATAACTTAGGGTGTTTTGTGCAATGTGCAAGAAGAATTGAACGTCCGCGTGAACGACTAGGATAAGCCCGGCACCCCAACATATATGTAGAGTTGGGTTTTCGCTCTCTATATAAGCTTCCCAAATAAGTGTAGCTTTCTCCTCATGTTTGGAGACTAGAGTTCCACTAGGAGTTGTAAGGGAGGCAATCTTATTTCTTCCACGTTGAGTGGTGGACAAAGCATGAAATAAACTAGAATTTTCATCTCCAAACTGCACCCATTTGATCTTACCTCTTTGCTGCCAAAATAGTTTCTATTATTTCAACAGCTTGTCTTACAATTCCTTTAGCCGATTTCTAAAATATCATTCTCTTCCTGTCAGGTCTCCACTGTTTTCAACCATATTCATTGGGCAGACCAAATTGTTAACATCCACAATAGTAACCTTTAGGTTTTGATGACCTTTTGTCCAGCTTTTGGTTCTGAAGAAATTATTTTGGCAGCATCACCATAGATAATTGATTGGTTCCAAACTGTTTCCACTAAAGGTAAAAAATCATCATATTCCATCCAATAGTTTTCAAATCTAAAGGTATTTTCTTTTGGGATGTTTGATTTAATTGATATGACACATGGAGCATGGTCCGAAGTAGTCATAGCCAGAGGATGTGCAATTGTGTGAGGATATGTAGTTGTCCCACTTTAAGAGGTGAAGAACCAATCAAGCTTTTCTAGCAAAAGGGATTGCTGCATATTACTCCATGTGGCCTCATTAAACATGAAGATATTCTGAATATTAACTCTAGGTTTGTTTCTATCCTCAATAGAGCGTATGTGATTCCACTTAATGATGTATCACTCATTGTTTTATATTTGAGAGCTATCTTCATTTTTATATGATATTTAGACTAGCATGTATTATTGAAATTTAAATAAAAAAAGCATTATATTTGGTCGTAGGTTTGGGCCTTGGATTCTTCTTACTTTCCACTCCTTGAGCCTGTTATTCGAGTTTTCTGGGTTCTTTGCCTTGTGTTTACTCCCTGCCGCTGACGCAGTCCCTGTGTTTCTTCATGTTTCTTTTTCACGGGTCATTCGATTGTTGGAGGCAACGACTTTTGGTGCCGCGTTGGGCTGGGTGACCGCATTGGGCTTCGTCAGGTCTCCTGTTCGGTACACTTCCCGGTGAGCGTCCTATGCTTTTGGACGACTTCAACGTTTAGTTAATCAAGGGTGTGCAGTCCATAGGCAGAAACAAAAGAGGCACGTTTTGGGAATTCGTATGTCACTACAGATGTGTTCATGTCCCTGCTATTTGTTAGTTCATTTCCAGCAGTTGAGAAGAAGTGATTAATTTGTCAGAACAGTCATTGGCTCTGTCCGTATCTGCGGTCTCTAGAATGTAGATGCCAGGTTTCTAGGTGTAGACATAGGGTTTTCATTCAGTGATTTAGATATTTTTGGAATTACAAAGCAGAGAATTTTTATGTTTGGTTTTGGTACAATGCAACATATTAATGGGTTACTTTTTTGTGCCTGGTAAGTTCCTCAGCTAATTTAGGCCTGTGCTCATCTTAATGTATTCATATGATGACCGGGCGGTAGCAAGTTTCTTTCAGGTGCTTGGGTATTTATAGCGATGTTTGTCTGGGAGAGATCAATTTTTTTTCATGCTCCTCATTTAGAGTTGTTTATTGTTGCTTTGTTTGTTTATTTAGCTATTATGCTCATGCTTTTCTAAAGATATAAACAGTGAGAGCTCACCAGGCCCTTACAACAGTTTGGCATTTTAGGCCGTTTGATTGAGATCTAACCATCTACACGTGCTAGAATTAATACATGGAACAGCCGTTGTCTACCCGCCTGCAAACGCGAGTGTCCCCAAAGACAGGTTGGCCCCGCGTGTCTGTGACTTCGTGTCGTTTCTAGTTCAGCGTGAGTGTGGGGGTCATGGATCATATGGGCGTCTGCGTCGCGCGCGCAAGTAGGGGCAGTTGGTCCCACTCTCGATTGTGTCGTCCTACTGTTGCCCACGACATGGGACACGCGAGTTCTACCCGCCGGTTTGTGGCCGCTTCTCTCTGCCCGTGGGCATGTTGCGTCCCGGGTCCCCTCGTCAGCCAGGCAACCGTTGTGGATGACGGTTCCCGTCGTTGCGGAGGTCCTGGATAATATCTTCAGTAGAGGGGCAGGGTGGGGTTTTCGTGTGACGTTGCCTTGAAGCCCGGCCGATGATATGGTGAACATCCATATCCACCATAGCTTCAACTTTTGATCTATCAGGAAGCCAGGCCTGCCCCTAAGGGGGCGCGAGAGGGGCGGTCGCCATGGGCCCTTGAGGGCAAGGGGGCCCAACTAGGTGTAATACATGCGGCGAGGGAAGATCTTTTGTATCGCCATTAGAGAAGATCGAAGAGTGTGTAATTAAGTAAGATGAAGAATGAAGGGTCACGCGTCATAGACTGGGCTGGGACGTGGGAGTTTTCCTTTACATAGCTTGAGCCTTTTCTCCTTTGGGTATCTACTAGAAGATGGATTATTTAAGTGGGATGGTGACCGTGCGATTGACCGGGGCCCGACCAAGGGATAGTACTACACCAGCATATTTTTTTGTGAAATTCCACCCGTCTATTAATAATCATCAACAGCAGTACAAAGAGTCTTAAAAGTAATAAAAATTACAAATAAGTCAATGGACCACCTAGCGACGACTACAAACACTGGCACGAGCCGAAGGCGCGCCGCCGTTCTCTCCCCTCCATCACCGGAGCCGGGCAAAGCTTATCGTAGTAGAGCTTGTTGTAGTAGACAGACGGGAAGTCGTCGTGCTAAGGCCCCAAAGGACCAGCGCACCAGAGCAGCAACCATCGCCAAAGATGACCAATGTAGATCGGAAGAGACTGACTTCAAAACACACCAACGAAAAACGACCAGATCCCAAGGGATCTATCGGACACACGACTCCACACGTCCTCCGTCGATGCTAGACGCACCACCGGAGCGAGGATAGGACGGAGAGTACCTTATTCTGACTTCAGAACGTAGCCAACGCCTCAACATCCTAAAAAAGACACTAAAAATAGTCTAAACAAAACACTGAGACCTCCCTCCGGCGAGGGACCGTGGTCCGCCACGCCTCCAAGGCCCTAAGGCCGCCGGAGACGGGACGGATCGGTGGCGTTGCCGGCGGAGGGAAGGAACCCTAGATGGGTTTTGCCGCCGCCTCTTGGAAGAGCTCTCTAGGTCCCGTACCGGTTCGGTAAGATAGATAAAAAGCTGATTTAGTTATACACCAGCATATTTTCCCTTCCGTGTTCTCAGATAGATAAACTTGATTTCTATTCTTCAGTGCAAAAACTTGATTTCTGTGAATCATGCAAAACTTTGTTGATCCACTTTTAGAAGTGTGGCTCTAGGTAGGCATACAAAAAATTGGGGTTGGTCTCCATATTTTGAATAGAGTTGTATTGACCTAGAACCATTAGTGATTTTTCTTGTCATTATTTTAGAATTTATAGCAAGTTAGCCTGCTAAAATGTTTTATATTTTGCAACAGAGATAGTATTCTCGTATAATAAATATATTAAAAACACAATACAATCGTAGAAGCTCACAACACGTATATGAAGTCACCCCTATGAGCACCTCACTGAGCAACGTGATCAGTTTTCACAAAAAAATGTATCATTGAAGTAATTTGATAGCCATTTTGATTATTCACTTCTTTGGGATTTTAGCATTTTTTATTCCTTTCATTTCTTTCACTAACCGTGACATTGCAAACTTAAGGGAACACCTTTTGCATTGATTTTTAATGCTTTGTTCAGGTCATAATTCTTCTTAGGTCGTCAACTCAGTCAACATCTAACCTATTATTGGAGGGGGTAGTACAACTTTCAGCAAAAATCGGAATTGATGGGCCTTTGGATTCGGAATGAACCGTCCTGATCTGCCCAGCCACACCCGCTTCTACGTGATGGACCAGCCGTGTTCTACCCGCCTGGTGGTGCGTCTGACTGTTGTTGGGCCCCGCGCTGCAGCCGGTGCACCTCTCAGCCACGAAGGATTAAACATGAGGGGTGTGAGGCGCATTCCTTGGGCGTCCGAGCCTCGCGCGCCCGCGCGTGGTGGTCGGTCTCGGTGAAAAGATTGCCCAGCCCCACACCCAAACCCTAGCCGCCGCCTCTGCTCCTTCCGGCTCCTCTCCACCTCCCCAGTCGTCACCCGCTCTTCGCGCCTTCCTCCTTCCACGCCGGCTTCCTCCTCCCGCGACCTCTTCCTCCCACCCCCCTCATCTCCTCGCGTGACCCCTCTCTCCCGAGCTCTGCCTCCGTCCCTTGCGGCGCGATAGCCCATGCAGATTTACGATCTTTCTGGTTGTTCAAAGTAAAGTACTCTCATAGTTACATCTTCCCATGTTTTGTTTTTTCATGAATTGTGGATTCATCATGTACTAAAAAATTCTTGGTGAGTCAAAGCATGATCTGGTTATCTTGTATAGGAAATGCACATTTTGCATCTGACCTAATTAACCTAAGGATGGAAATAGGTTCAAGGAGAGCATTTGATGGAAATGGGCCCCATCTATCTTATTCATAATATAGTTATTTAAAGGTCAAATTTCTCATGCTTGCTTATTTTTTCAGCCTTTACTGATTTGCACCTCATTATAGGCAAGAAACAACATTGAAGGGGGAGCAAAACTGGATCTCATGCTCCTACTTCTTATACGGGAGATTGTCTCCTTATCCCCAGGAAGCGCTTTGAATAGGTGTATATTTTTTCGTGGTTTTTTGCTATCAATTTTGTTATGGTGGATGCATCTTTGCCATATTACATACATTAGTTTCACCTCAAGAAATTTAAATTCTTGCAAATGTTATATAGTTCAGTTAAAGATTACCATTAGTGTGCATGTATTATAAGCTTAATCCAATTGTTATCGAGTACATATTGCTTCTATGGTGCAGGGGTAGTAAATTAGAGGAAGTAGAAGCACAATGAATGGGTTGTGGATCAGGGGTTCGACATCTGTGTTTCTTTGTCCGCGATTTTATCTGCTTACTGGCCCGTCTGTTGTCGAAGGTAAAAAATTATCGCTGGTCTATGCCTTCATGTTTAATCCTTTTTTTTTGTCTAGATTCATTTCCTTGAGTTTCTGCTTTTTGAATTCATTTATAGCGTTGCATCGTCAGTTAATTCAGATAATTGCAAAGCCAAGGATGAGGATCAGGATTACTTTCCTTGGATTATCAAAGGTGAGTATCATGCATATGTATATATTGGTGGCTCTTGAAAATCGAACCTTCTATTTTTGCATTAGCGCATCTGAAAATTGGGATCTAGAATGATCTATGCATTAGTGCAGTAAATTTGCGCCTCACGGCATTCATGGTTTTCAAACCACATTTTAGTATTCCTTTGGATTATCGTGTATGTTGTCTATTTTCAAACCACATTTTAGTTAGTTCACCGTCGCTCTTTTCTTTTATGCTCTCGCCTTCTGTAACCAGCCGGCTCAAAACCAAAAAGACTCTATGTAAATGGAATATAGAATTGAATAAAGCGGAACATATGAACTCCAATATGAGTTTATCTTGGGAATTAATGTATTTATTGATAGAAAAGATGCTATCCACACATGCTCTTCCTGTTTGGGTATATTTTCTCTCAATAAAATAGTTCATGATCGTTGCACCTTTCTTACTCTTATCTTTTATGTGAATATAAAACAGTAGTCTATTTTCTGTACATATTACTAGAGTTGTTTGTAGCACTTCTGAGGTATCGAGTTTCCTTCGCAGCCAGTGCTTTCACTCAGAAGAGACATATTCAGAAGGGATGTCAGTTTTATTTTTTACACCAAATATACTGATCATGCCATCGATCACATGATCTCATTAGGATGGAGGTGGGCGACAAATGTGCTTTTCCTTTTGTGCCCCTTTGCTCAAATTATGGAGAGCGAATGGGATATTGTTAATGAGTTTTCTATGTTGAATTTTCAATTTCATTGGTTTAATAGCGAGTGATAAAAACAGCGTTGATTTGGTATCCTTGGTTCATGCTGAAACAAAGTTTCATAATCCTACTATACCCTGCTTCTTAGTTTGGATTCCATCCTAACTTTCACAGTTTCATCATCCTATTGTACCTTTCTTCTCAGTTTTGATTCCTGCTTCCGGAGTTGGATTTCCCCCTGTTAAGCTTTGTAATGTTTATGTGGCCTTGGGTTAGAGGAATTTCTTTTTTGCTGCACCAAAAGAGTTATAATATTCATTAATTAGTATCAAGTATATATTTGAATTTGCCTAGCTGTTTGGGATTCTTTATTCTGGTTAGCTAATGCAAGTTTATTTAATGGTTAGCATTACAAATATCAAATTGAATCGGATTCTTTTAAATCTTAATACTGATGATTTTGATACCGTGCTCTCTTTTAGGTTCTCGCTTCTTTTCTAACTTTAAAGTTATTTTTCCATTTCATATGTATCAATGATTCAACAGGAAATATGCAGTTTGTTTGATCTTAGGGTTTATTCCATTGCACATACTCACGATGAAAAATCTACAGGAGTATCTCACTTCATTGGGAAATATTATGTATCATCTAACGGGTGTTGGCCCTTGCTGGCATGTTTCAGGCGATCGATGGTGTGGCATAACCAGGAGTCGAGGACATTCTCTCAAAACCTGGGATGTCAAGCCTATGAGTAATTTTTTTAGGTCTTCATGTTCATTATAAAATTGATTACTTTGTGTTCCTCTGCTTATATGAATACGACTCCATAATTGTTTTGACCATATTATTATATGGATTCAGCTTCTATCTTCCTTAGAGTTTCAGACCCCTCAGTCCTTCCTTCCAAGTATGCCACACATTTTTGGGTCAATCTGCTCATGTTTCTGCATTCCTTGTATATGTACTTGTACAGATAACTTTATTAGTAGCTTTCTTTGCTTCATGGCGCGGTTATGTAGCCTTGCATGAAAAGAAACCCTATGGCCTGCATTTTACTCATGTTCATGTACATCAGTGCATTTTGTAGTCATCCTTTTTCTTTTGGACTTCACACTTGCTGTTACGCTTATGGATTTTTTTAGAGTCATTTGGTTAGCAGGCAAAGAACCTGAAGATCAAAAGAAAATCTATTGTACTAATTATTGTGACAATGCAACCCATTAGATTGACAGGATAGGTTCCCATGGAGGGTTATATTTATGCATTAGTCATTCCCCTCCTGGTTGCCATTCAGCTATATTCGGTGCATGAGCTTGGTGCCTGAACCTTAGCTAAATAAGAACATAGAAGTATCTTATTATATTTGGTCACTAAATAATTTCTAATCTAGCTATATTCCTGTGGATTTTCAGAAAACAAAAGAAAGCATGTTACATTTTTTGCCTCCTTTCTGAAAATATGGTACTTATGCTACTTATGTTACAAAAGAAGTATCTTATTGCATTTGCCCCCCCCCCTCCCATGCATGCGCTCTAACATAGAAGCGAAAGGTTATGGACCTGTATAAGGGGGAATCTCCCCGTTACGGTGAAACCGGGCCATATAGTGCCCCAACTTGTGAACCAACATGGTTTCACATCATCGATGAAAACTTGCATGTCTCCCTAGCATATGTGTGTGAGTGTGGTGCAAGGTTGGTATATGTGATTGCATGTGTCCTCCTCGCATGCATGCGCCCTGTCCTAGAAGCGAAAGGTTATGGACCTGTATAAGGGGGAATCTCCCCTTTCAGGTGAAACCGGGCCGTATAGTACCCCAACTTGTGAACCAACATGGTTTCACATCATCCCATGACATAATCAAACAGAAAACAAGATAGAGCTACACCGGGCTACCCATGTCAGAAGAATGTCTAGGGGGTAGACGATCCGAGGCCCGCAGATCAGGGTTTCGCCGGAGGAAGTCCAAGAGAACGTCGGAATCATCTAAAAACTTGCATGCGTCCCTAGTATATGTGTGTGAGTGTGGTTCAAGGTTGGTATAGGTGATTGCATGTGTCCCCCTCGCATGCAGGCGCTCTAACCTAGAAGCGAAAGGTTATGGACCTGTATAAGGGGGAATCTCCCCGTTACGGTGAAACCGGGCCGTATAGTACCCCAACTTGTGAACCAACATGGTTTCACATCATCCCATGACATAATCAAACAGAAAACAAGATAGAGCTACACCGGGCTACCCATGTCAGAAGAATGTCTAGGGGGTAGACGATCCGAGGCCCGCAGATCAGGGTTTCGCCGGAGGAAGTCCAAGAGAACGTCGGAATCATCTGAAAACTTGCATGTGTCCCTAGTATATGTGTGTGAGTGTGGTGCAAGGTTGGTATAGGTGATTGCATGTGTCCCCCTCGCATGCATGCGCTCTAACCTAGAAGCGAAAGGTTATGGACCTGTATAAGGGGGAATCTCCCCGTTACGGTGAAACCGGGCCGTATAGTGCCCCAAATTGTGAACCAACATGGTTTTACATCATCCTATGACCTAGTCAGACACAAAACAAGAGAGAGCTACGCCGGGCTACCCCTGTCAGAAGAATGTCTAGGGGGGTAGACGATCCGAGGCCCGCAGATCATCAGGGTTTCGCCGGAGGAAGTCCACGAGAACGTCGGAATCATCTGAAAACTTGCATGTATCCCTAGAATATGTGTGTGAGTGTGGTGCAAGGTTGGTATAGGTGATTGCATGTTTCCCCCCTCGCATGCATGCGCTCTAACCTAGAAGCGAAAGGTTATGGACCTGTATAAGGGGGAATCTCCCCGTTACGGTGAAACCGGGCCGTATAGTGCCCCAACTTGTGAACCAACATGGTTTCACATCATCCTATGACCTAGTCAGACACAAAACAAGAGAGAGCTACGCCGGGCTACCCATGTCAGAAGAATGTCTAGGGGGTAGACGATCCGAGGCCCGCAGATCATCAGGATTTCGCCGGAGGAAGTCCACGAGAACGTCGGAATCATCTGAAAACTTGCATGTGTCCCTAGCATATGTGTGTGAGTGTGGTGCAAGGTTGGTATAGGTGATTTCATGTGCACCCCCCCTCACATGCATGCGCTCTTACCTAGAAGCGAAAGGTTATGGACCTGTATAAGGGGGAATCTCCCCGTTACGGTGAAACCGGGCCGTATAGTGCCCCAACTTGTGAACCAACATGGTTTCACATCATCCTATGACCTAGTCAGACACAAAACAAGAGAGAGCTACGCCGGGCTACCCCTGTTAGAAGAATGTCTAGGGGGGTAGACGATCCGAGGCCCGCAGATCATCAGGGTTTCGCCGGAGGAAGTCCACGAGAACGTCGGAATCATCTGAAAACTTGCATGTGTCCCTAGCATATGTGTGTGAGTGTGGTGCAAGGTTGGTATAGATGATTGCATGTGTCCCCCCTTGCATGCATGCGCTCTAACCTAGAAGCGAAAGGTTATGGACCTGTATAAGGGGGAATCTCCCCGTTACGGTGAAACCGGGCCGTATAGTGCCCCAACTTGTGAACATACATAGTTTCACATCATCCTATGACCTAGTCAGACACAAAACAAGAGAGAGCTACGCCGGGCTACTCATGTCAGAAGAATGTCTAGGGGGGTAGACGATCCGAGGCCCGCAGATCATTAGGGTTTCGCCGGAGGAAGTCCACGAGAACGTCGGAATCATCTGAAAACTTGCATGTGTCCCTAGCATATGTGTGTGAGTGTGGTGCAAGGTTGGTATAGGTGATTGCATGTGCCCCCCCTCACATGCATGCGCTCTAACCTAGAAGCGAAAGGTTATGGACCTGTATAAGGGGGAATCTCCCCGTTACGGTGAAACCGGGCCGTATAGTGCCCCAACTTGTGAACCAACATGGTTTCACATCATCCTATGACCTAGTCAGACACAAAACAAGAGAGAGCTACGCCGGGCTACCCATGTCAGAAGAATGTCTAGGGGGGTAGACGATCCGAGGCCCGCAGACCATCAGGGTTTCGCCGGAGGAAGTCCACGAGAACGTCGAAATCAGGGGGGGTGCATGTATATAGTGATCAAGACCACAATAACCTATGATCATATGTGTGCTCTCATGATCCTATGAAATAATATCACCTAACATATATGTAATAAAAGCCTTGCTAAAGGTGAAAAAACTTCTTTGCCGTGTGTCTGAGGGATAGAGACACACGGCAAAGGACCTTTGCCGTGTGTTTGACGGCGACAGGCACACGGCAAAGGACATCTTTGCCGTGTGTTTTGTCCTTTGCCGTGTGCCTTTAGGTATTTTCTAGTTTTCTTTTTATTTTTTCTTTCAAATGTATTTATTTAAAGTTTTTAGTTAACCTTTTGTTGCCTATTTGTTAGTATTCAGACCATGGAAACACTAACTTTGCAATAGACCATAAGGTTCTAGAGGATGCTGAACTTCATTTCCATTAGGTAGACGATCTGAGGCCCGCAGATCATCAGGGTTTCGCCGGAGGAAGTCCACGAGAACGTCGGAATCATCTGAAAACTTGCATGTGTCCCTAGCATATGTGTGTGATTGTGGTGTCAGGTTGGTATAGGTGATTGCATGTGTCCCCCTCACATGCATGCGCTCTAACCTAGAAGCGAAAGGTTATGGACCTGTATAAGGGGGAATCTCCCCGTTACGGTGAAACCGGGCCGTATAGTGCCCCAACTTGTGAACCAACATGGTTTCACATCATCGATGAAAACTTGCATGTCTCCCTAGCATATGTGTGTGAGTGTGGTGCAAGGTTGGTATATGTGATTGCATGTGTCCCCCTCGCATGCATGCGCCCTGTCCTAGAAGCGAAAGGTTATGGACCTGTATAAGGGGGAATCTCCCCTTTCAGGTGAAACCGGGCCGTATAGTACCCCAACTTGTGAACCAACATGGTTTCACATCATCCCATGACATAATCAAACAGAAAACAAGATAGAGCTACACCGGGCTACCCATGTCAGAAGAATGTCTAGGGGGTAGACGATCCGAGGCCCGCAGATCAGGGTTTCGCCGGAGGAAGTCCAAGAGAACGTCGGAATCATCTGAAAACTTGCATGTGTCCCTAGTATATGTGTGTGAGTGTGGTGCAAGGTTGGTATAGGTGATTGCATGTGTCCCCCTCGCATGCATGCGCTCTAACCTAGAAGCGAAAGGTTATGGACCTGTATAAGGGGGAATCTCCCCGTTACGGTGAAACCGGGCCGTATAGTGCCCCAAGTTGTGAACCAACATGGTTTTACATCATCCTATGACCTAGTCAGACACAAAACAAGAGAGAGCTACGCCGGTCTACCCCTGTCAGAAGAATGTCTAGGGGGGTAGACGATCCGAGGCCCGCAGATCATCAGGGTTTCGCCGGAGGAAGTCCACGAGAACGTCGGAATCATCTGAAAACTTGCATGTATCCCTAGAATATGTGTGTGAGTGTGGTGCAAGGTTGGTATAGGTGATTGCATGTTTCCCCCCTCGCATGCATGCGCTCTAACCTAGAAGCGAAAGGTTATGGACCTGTATAAGGGGGAATCTCCCCGTTACGGTGAAACCGGGCCGTATAGTGCCCCAACTTGTGAACCAACATGGTTTCACATCATCCTATGACCTAGTCAGACACAAAACAAGAGAGAGCTACGCCGGGCTACCCATGTCAGAAGAATGTCTAGGGGGTAGACGATCCGAGGCCCGCAGATCATCAGGATTTCGCCGGAGGAAGTCCACGAGAACGTCGGAATCATCTGAAAACTTGCATGTGTCCCTAGCATATGTGTGTGAGTGTGGTGCAAGGTTGGTATAGGTGATTTCATGTGCACCCCCCCTCACATGCATGCGCTCTTACCTAGAAGCGAAAGGTTATGGACCTGTATAAGGGGGAATCTCCCCGTTACGGTGAAACCGGGCCGTATAGTGCCCCAACTTGTGAACCAACATGGTTTCACATCATCCTATGACCTAGTCAGACACAAAACAAGAGAGAGCTACGCCGGGCTACCCCTGTTAGAAGAATGTCTAGGGGGGTAGACGATCCGAGGCCCGCAGATCATCAGGGTTTCGCCGGAGGAAGTCCACGAGAACGTCGGAATCATCTGAAAACTTGCATGTGTCCCTAGCATATGTGTGTGAGTGTGGTGCAAGGTTGGTATAGATGATTGCATGTGTCCCCCCTTGCATGCATGCGCTCTAACCTAGAAGCGAAAGGTTATGGACCTGTATAAGGGGGAATCTCCCCGTTACGGTGAAACCGGGCCGTATAGTGCCCCAACTTGTGAACATACATAGTTTCACATCATCCTATGACCTAGTCAGACACAAAACAAGAGAGAGCTACGCCGGGCTACTCATGTCAGAAGAATGTCTAGGGGGGTAGACGATCCGAGGCCCGCAGATCATTAGGGTTTCGCCGGAGGAAGTCCACGAGAACGTCGGAATCATCTGAAAACTTGCATGTGTCCCTAGCATATGTGTGTGAGTGTGGTGCAAGGTTGGTATAGGTGATTGCATGTGCCCCCCCTCACATGCATGCGCTCTAACCTAGAAGCGAAAGGTTATGGACCTGTATAAGGGGGAATCTCCCCGTTACGGTGAAACCGGGCCGTATAGTGCCCCAACTTGTGAACCAACATGGTTTCACATCATCCTATGACCTAGTCAGACACAAAACAAGAGAGAGCTACGCCGGGCTACCCATGTCAGAAGAATGTCTAGGGGGGTAGACGATCCGAGGCCCGCAGACCATCAGGGTTTCGCCGGAGGAAGTCCACGAGAACGTCGAAATCAGGGGGGGTGCATGTATATAGTGATCAAGACCACAATAACCTATGATCATATGTGTGCTCTCATGATCCTATGAAATAATATCACCTAACATATATGTAATAAAAGCCTTGCTAAAGGTGAAAAAACTTCTTTGCCGTGTGTCTGAGGGATAGAGACACACGGCAAAGGACCTTTGCCGTGTGTTTGACGGCGACAGGCACACGGCAAAGGACATCTTTGCCGTGTGTTTTGTCCTTTGCCGTGTGCCTTTAGGTATTTTCTAGTTTTCTTTTTATTTTTTCTTTCAAATGTATTTATTTAAAGTTTTTAGTTAACTTTTTGTTGCCTATTTGTTAGTATTCAGACCATGGAAACACTAACTTTGCAATAGACCATAAGGTTCTAGAGGATGCTGAACTTCATTTCCATTAGGTAGACGATCTGAGGCCCGCAGATCATCAGGGTTTCGCCGGAGGAAGTCCACGAGAACGTCGGAATCATCTGAAAACTTGCATGTGTCCCTAGCATATGTGTGTGATTGTGGTGTCAGGTTGGTATAGGTGATTGCATGTGTCCCCCTCACATGCATGCGCTCTAACCTAGAAGCGAAAGGTTATGGACCTGTATAAGGGGGAATCTCCCCGTTACGGTGAAACCGGGCCGTATAGTGCCCCAACTTGTGAACCAACATGGTTTTACATCATCCTATGACCTAGTCAGACACAAGACAAGAGCGAGCTACGTCGGGCTACCCCTGTCAGAAGAATGTCTAGGGGGTAGACGATCCGAGGCCCGCAGATCATCAGGGTTTCGCCGGAGGAAGTCCACGAGAACGTCGGAATCATCTGAAAACTTGCATGTGTCCCTAGCATATGTGTGTGAGTATGGTGCAAGGTTGGTATAGGTGATTGCATGTGCCCCCCTCCCATGCATGCGCTCTAACCTAGAAGCGAAACGTTATGGACCTGTATAAGGGGGAATCTCCCCGTTACGGTGAAACCGGGTCGTATAGTGCCCCAACTTGTGAACCAACATGGTTTCACATCATCCTATGACCTAGTCAGACACAAAACAAGAGAGAGCTACGCCGGGCTACCCCTGTCAGAAGAATGTCTAGGGGGGTAGACGATCCAAGGCCCGCAGATCATCAGGGTTTCGCCAGAGTAAGTCCACGAGAATGTCGGAATCGATGAAAACTTGCATGTGTCCCTAGAATATGTGTGTGAGTGTGGTGCAAGGTTGGTATAGGTGATTTCATGTGT
Organism: Avena sativa; assembly: GCA_916181665.1. Classification (NCBI taxonomy): domain Eukaryota; kingdom Viridiplantae; phylum Streptophyta; class Magnoliopsida; order Poales; family Poaceae; genus Avena; species Avena sativa. The sequence continues at coordinate 401,840,826 of OV702284.1, forward strand.
CCCCCTCGCATGCATGCGCTCTAACCTAGAAGCGAAAGGTTATGGACCTGTATAAAGGGGAATCTCCGCGTTACGGTGAAACCGGGCCGTATAGTGCCCCAACTTGTGAACCAACATGGTTTCACATCATCCCATGACATAATGAAACACAAAACAAGATAGAGCTACGTCGGGCTACCCCTGTCAGAAGAATGTCTAGGGGGTAGACGATCCGAGGCCCGCAGATCAGGGTTTTGCCGGAGGAAGTCCAAGAGAACATCGAAATCATCTGAAAACTTGCATGTGTCCCTAGTATATGTGTGTGAGTGTGGTGCAAGGTTGGTATAGGTGATTGCATGTGTCCCCCTCGCATGCATGCGCTCTAACCTAGAAGCGAAAGGTTATGGACCTGTATAAGGGGGAATCTCCCCGTTACGGTGAAACCGGGCCGTATAGTGCCCCAACTTGTGAACCAACATGGTTTTACATCATCCTATGACCTAGTCAGACACAAAACAAGAGAGAGCTACGCCGGGATACCCCTGTCGGAAGAATGTCTAGGGGGTAGACGATCCGAGGCCCGCAGATCATCAGGGTTTCGCCGGAGGAAGTCCACGAGAACGTCGGAATCATCTGAAAACTTGCATGTGTCCCTAGAATATGTGTGTGAGTGTGGTGCAAGGTTGGTATAGGTGATTGCATGTGTCCCCCCTCGCATGCATGCGCTCTAACCTAGAAGCGAAAGGTTATGGACCTGTATAAGGGGGAATCTCCCCGTTACGGTGAAACCGGGCCATATAGTGCCCCAACATATGAACCAACATGGTTTCACATCATCCTATGACCTAGTCAGACACAAAACAAGAGAGAGCTACGCCAGGCTACCCATGTCAGAACAATGTCTAGGGGGTAGACGATCCGAGGCCCGCAGATCATCAGGGTTTCGCCGGAGGAAGTCCACGAGAACGTCGAAATCATCTGAAAACTTGCATGTGTCCCTAGCATATGTGTGTGAGTGTGGTGCAAGGTTGGTATAGGTGATTGCATGTGCCCCCCCTCACATGCATGCGCTCTAACCTAGAAGCGAAAGGTTATGGACCTCTATAAGGGGGAATCTCCCCGTTACGGTGAAACCGGGCCGTATAGTGCCCCAACTTGTGAACCAACATGGTTTCACATCATCCTATGACCTAGTCAGACACAAAACAAGAGAGAGCTACGCCGGGCTACCCATGTCAGAAGAATGTCTAGGGGGGTAGACGATCCGAGGCCCGCAGATCATCAGGGTTTCGCCGGAGGAAGTCCACGAGAACGTCGGAATCATCTGAAAACTTGCATGTGTCCCTAGCATATGTGTGTGAGTGTGGTGCAAGGTTGGTATAGATGATTGCATGTGTCCCCCCTTGCATGCATGCGCTCTAACCTAGAAGCGAAAGGTTATGGACCTGTATAAGGGGGAATCTCCCCGTTACGGTGAAACCGGGCCGTATAGTGCCCCAACTTGTGAACATACATATTTTCACATCATCCTATGACCTAGTCAGACACAAAACAAGAGAGAGCTACGCCGGGCTACTCATGTCAGAAGAATGTCTAGGGGGGTAGACGATCCGAGGCCCGCAGATCATTAGGGTTTCGCCGGAGGAAGTCCACGAGAACGTCGGAATCATCTGAAAACTTGCATGTGTCCCTAGCATATGTGTGTGAGTGTGGTGCAAGGTTGGTATAGGTGATTTCATGTGCCCCCCCTCACATGCATGCGCTCTAACCTAGAAGCGAAAGGTTATGGACCTGTATAAGGGGGAATCTCCCCGTTACGGTGAAACCGGGCCGTATAGTGCCCCAACTTGTGAACCAACATGGTTTCACATCATCCTATGACCTAGTCAGACACAAAACAAGAGAGAGCTACGCCGGGCTACCCATGTCAGAAGAATGTCTAGGGGGGTAGACGATCCGAGGCCCGCAGACCATCAGGGTTTCGCCGGAGGAAGTCCACGAGAACGTCGAAATCAGGGGGGGTGCATGTATATAGTGATCAAGACCACAATAACCTATGATCATATGTGTGCTCTCATGATCCTATGAAATAATATCACCTAACATATATGTAATAAAAGCCTTGCTAAAGGTGAAAAAACTTCTTTGCCGTGTGTCTGAGGGATAGAGACACACGGCAAAGGACCTTTGCCGTGTGTTTGACGGCGACAGGCACACGGCAAAGGACATCTTTGCCGTGTGTTTTGTCCTTTGCCGTGTGCCTTTAGGTATTTTCTAGTTTTCTTTTTATTTTTTCTTTCAAATGTATTTATTTAAAGTTTTTAGTTAACCTTTTGTTGCCTATTTGTTAGTATTCAGACCATGGAAACACTAACTTTGCAATAGACCATAAGGTTCTAGAGGATGCTGAACTTCATTTCCATTAGGTAGACGATCTGAGGCCCGCAGATCATCAGGGTTTCGCCGGAGGAAGTCCACGAGAACGTCGGAATCATCTGAAAACTTGCATGTGTCCCTAGCATATGTGTGTGATTGTGGTGTCAGGTTGGTATAGGTGATTGCATGTGTCCCCCTCACATGCATGCGCTCTAACCTAGAAGCGAAAGGTTATGGACCTGTATAAGGGGGAATCTCCCCGTTACGGTGAAACCGGGCCGTATAGTGCCCCAACTTGTGAACCAACATGGTTTCACATCATCGATGAAAACTTGCATGTCTCCCTAGCATATGTGTGTGAGTGTGGTGCAAGGTTGGTATATGTGATTGCATGTGTCCCCCTCGCATGCATGCGCCCTGTCCTAGAAGCGAAAGGTTATGGACCTATATAAGGGGGAATCTCCCCTTTCAGGTGAAACCGGGCCGTATAGTACCCCAACTTGTGAACCAACATGGTTTCACATCATCCCATGACATAATCAAACAGAAAACAAGATAGAGCTACACCGGGCTACCCATGTCAGAAGAATGTCTAGGGGGTAGACGATCCGAGGCCCGCAGATCAGGGTTTCGCCGGAGGAAGTCCAAGAGAACGTCGGAATCATCTGAAAACTTGCATGTGTCCCTAGTATATGTGTGTGAGTGTGGTGCAAGGTTGGTATAGGTGATTGCATGTGTCCCCCTCGCATGCATGCGCTCTAACCTAGAAGCGAAAGGTTATGGACCTGTATAAGGGGGAATCTCCCCGTTACGGTGAAACCGGGCCGTATAGTGCCCCAAATTGTGAACCAACATGGTTTTACATCATCCTATGACCTAGTCAGACACAAAACAAGAGAGAGCTACGCCGGGCTACCCCTGTCAGAAGAATGTCTAGGGGGGTAGACGATCCGAGGCCCGCAGATCATCAGGGTTTCGCCGGAGGAAGTCCACGAGAACGTCGGAATCATCTGAAAACTTGCATGTATCCCTAGAATATGTGTGTGAGTGTGGTGCAAGGTTGGTATAGGTGATTGCATGTTTCCCCCCTCGCATGCATGCGCTCTAACCTAGAAGCGAAAGGTTATGGACCTGTATAAGGGGGAATCTCCCCGTTACGGTGAAACCGGGCCGTATAGTGCCCCAACTTGTGAACCAACATGGTTTCACATCATCCTATGACCTAGTCAGACACAAAACAAGAGAGAGCTACGCCGGGCTACCCATGTCAGAAGAATGTCTAGGGGGTAGACGATCCGAGGCCCGCAAATCATCAGGATTTCGCCGGAGGAAGTCCACGAGAACGTCGGAATCATCTGAAAACTTGCATGTGTCCCTAGCATATGTGTGTGAGTGTGGTGCAAGGTTGGTATAGGTGATTTCATGTGCACCCCCCCTCACATGCATGCGCTCTTACCTAGAAGCAAAAGGTTATGGACCTGTATAAGGGGGAATCTCCCCGTTACGGTGAAACCGGGCCGTATAGTGCCCCAACTTGTGAACCAACATGGTTTCACATCATCCTATGACCTAGTCAGACACAAAACAAGAGAGAGCTACGCCGGGCTACCCCTGTTAGAAGAATGTCTAGGGGGGTAGACGATCCGAGGCCCGCAGATCATCAGGGTTTCGCCGGAGGAAGTCCACGAGAACGTCGGAATCATCTGAAAACTTGCATGTGTCCCTAGCATATGTGTGTGAGTGTGGTGCAAGGTTGGTATAGATGATTGCATGTGTCCCCCCTTGCATGCATGCGCTCTAACCTAGAAGCGAAAGGTTATGGACCTGTATAAGGGGGAATCTCCCCGTTACGGTGAAACCGGGCCGTATAGTGCCCCAACTTGTGAACATACATAGTTTCACATCATCCTATGACCTAGTCAGACACAAAACAAGAGAGAGCTACGCCGGGCTACTCATGTCAGAAGAATGTCTAGGGGGGTAGACGATCCGAGGCCCGCAGATCATTAGGGTTTCGCCGGAGGAAGTCCACGAGAACGTCGGAATCATCTGAAAACTTGCATGTGTCCCTAGCATATGTGTGTGAGTGTGGTGCAAGGTTGGTATAGGTGATTGCATGTGCCCCCCCTCACATGCATGCGCTCTAACCTAGAAGCGAAAGGTTATGGACCTGTATAAGGGGGAATCTCCCCGTTACGGTGAAACCGGGCCGTATAGTGCCCCAACTTGTGAACCAACATGGTTTCACATCATCCTATGACCTAGTCAGACACAAAACAAGAGAGAGCTACGCCGGGCTACCCATGTCAGAAGAATGTCTAGGGGGGTAGACGATCCGAGGCCCGCAGACCATCAGGGTTTCGCCGGAGGAAGTCCACGAGAACGTCGAAATCAGGGGGGGTGCATGTATATAGTGATCAAGACCACAATAACCTATGATCATATGTGTGCTCTCATGATCCTATGAAATAATATCACCTAACATATATGTAATAAAAGCCTTGCTAAAGGTGAAAAAACTTCTTTGCCGTGTGTCTGAGGGATAGAGACACACGGCAAAGGACCTTTGCCGTGTGTTTGACGGCGACAGGCACACGGCAAAGGACATCTTTGCCGTGTGTTTTGTCCTTTGCCGTGTGCCTTTAGGTATTTTCTAGTTTTCTTTTTATTTTTTCTTTCAAATGTATTTATTTAAAGTTTTTAGTTAACCTTTTGTTGCCTATTTGTTAGTATTCAGACCATGGAAACACTAACTTTGCAATAGACCATAAGGTTCTAGAGGATGCTGAACTTCATTTCCATTAGGTAGACGATCTGAGGCCCGCAGATCATCAGGGTTTCGCCGGAGGAAGTCCACGAGAACGTCGGAATCATCTGAAAACTTGCATGTGTCCCTAGCATATGTGTGTGATTGTGGTGTCAGGTTGGTATAGGTGATTGCATGTGTCCCCCTCACATGCATGCGCTCTAACCTAGAAGCGAAAGGTTATGGAACTGTATAAGGGGGAATCTCCCCGTTACGGTGAAACCGGGCCGTATAGTGCCCCAACTTGTGAACCAACATGGTTTTACATCATCCTATGACCTAGTCAGACACAAGACAAGAGCGAGCTACGTCGGGCTACCCCTGTCAGAAGAATGTCTAGGGGGTAGACGATCCGAGGCCCGCAGATCATCAGGGTTTCGCCGGAGGAAGTCCACGAGAACGTCGGAATCATCTGAAAACTTGCATGTGTCCCTAGCATATGTGTGTGAGTATGGTGCAAGGTTGGTATAGGTGATTGCATGTGCCCCCCTCCCATGCATGCGCTCTAACCTAGAAGCGAAACGTTATGGACCTGTATAAGGGGGAATCTCCCCGTTACGGTGAAACCGGGTCGTATAGTGCCCCAACTTGTGAACCAACATGGTTTCACATCATCCTATGACCTAGTCAGACACAAAACAAGAGAGAGCTACGCCGGGCTACCCCTGTCAGAAGAATGTCTAGGGGGGTAGACGATCTAAGGCCCGCAGATCATCAGGGTTTCGCCAGAGTAAGTCCACGAGAATGTCGGAATCGATGAAAACTTGCATGTGTCCCTAGCATATGTGTGTGAGTGTGGTGCAAGGTTGGTATAGGTGATTTCATGTGTCCCCTCGCATGCATGCGCTCTAACCTAGAAGCGAAAGGTTATGGACCTGTATAAAGGGGAATCTCCGCGTTACGGTGAAACCGGGCCGTATAGTGCCCCAACTTGTGAACCAACATGGTTTCACATCATCCCATGACATAATGAAACACAAAACAAGATAGAGCTACGTCGGGCTACCCCTGTCAGAAGAATGTCTAGGGGGTAGACGATCCGAGGCCCGCAGATCAGGGTTTTGCCGGAGGAAGTCCAAGAGAACATCGAAATCATCTGAAAACTTGCATGTGTCCCTAGTATATGTGTGTGAGTGTGGTGCAAGGTTGGTATAGGTGATTGCATGTGTCCCCCTCGCATGCATGCGCTCTAACCTAGAAGCGAAAGGTTATGGACCTGTATAAGGGGGAATCTCCCCGTTACGGTGAAACCGGGCCGTATAGTGCCCCAACTTGTGAACCAACATGGTTTTACATCATCCTATGACCTAGTCAGACACAAAACAAGAGAGAGCTACGCCGGGATACCCCTATCGGAAGAATGTCTAGGGGGTAGACGATCCGAGGCCCGCAGATCATCAGGGTTTCGCCGGAGGAAGTCCACGAGAACGTCGGAATCATCTGAAAACTTGCATGTGTCCCTAGAATATGTGTGTGAGTGTGGTGCAAGGTTGGTATAGGTGATTGCATGTGTCCCCCCTCGCATGCATGCGCTCTAACCTAGAAGCGAAAGGTTATGGACCTGTATAAGGGGGAATCTCCCCGTTACGGTGAAACCGGGCCATATAGTGCCCCAACATATGAACCAACATGGTTTCACATCATCCTATGACCTAGTCAGACACAAAACAAGAGAGAGCTACGCCAGGCTACCCATGTCAGAACAATGTCTAGGGGGTAGACGATCCGAGGCCCGCAGATCATCAGGGTTTCGCCGGAGGAAGTCCACGAGAACGTCGAAATCATCTGAAAACTTGCATGTGTCCCTAGCATATGTGTGTGAGTGTGGTGCAAGGTTGGTATAGGTGATTGCATGTGCCCCCCCTCACATGCATGCGCTCTAACCTAGAAGCGAAAGGTTATGGACCTCTATAAGGGGGAATCTCCCCGTTACGGTGAAACCGGGCCGTATAGTGCCCCAACTTGTGAACCAACATGGTTTCACATCATCCTATGACCTAGTCAGGCACAAAACAAGAGAGAGCTACACCGGGCTACCCATGTTAGAAGAATGTCTAGGGGGGTAGACGATCCGAGGCCCGCAGATCATCAGGGTTTCGCCGGAGGAAGTCCACGAGAACGTCGGAATCAGGGGGGTGCATGTATATAGTGATCAAGACCACAATAACCTATGATCATATGTGTGCTCTCATGATCCTATGAAATAATATCACCTAACATATATGTAATAAAAGCCTTGCTAAAGGTGAAAAAACTTCTTTGCCGTGTGTCTGAGGGATAGAGACACACGGCAAAGGACCTTTGCCATGTGTTTGACGGCGACAGGCACATGGCAAAGGACATCTTTGCCTTGTGTTTTGTCCTTTGCCGTGTGCCTTTAGGTATTTTCTAGTTTCCTTTTTATTTTTTCTTTCAAATGTATTTATTTAAAGTTTTTAGTTAACTTTTTGTTGCCTATTTGTTAGTATTCAGACCATGGAAACACTAACTTTGCAATAGACCATAAGGTTCTAGAGGATGCTGAACTTCATTTCCATTAGGTAGACGATCTGAGGCCCGCAGATCATCAGGGTTTCGCCGGAGGAAGTCCACGAGAACGTCGGAATCATCTGGAAAACTTGCATGTGTCCCTAGCATATGTGTGTGATTGTGGTGTCAGGTTGGTATAGGTGATTGCATGTGTCCCCCCTCCCATGCATGCGCTCTAACCTAGAAGCGAAAGGTTATGGACCTGTATAAGGGGGAATCTCCCCGTTACGGTGAAACCGGGCCGTATAGTGCCCCAACTTGCGAACCAACATGGTTTTACATCATCCTATGACCTAGTCAGACACAAAACAAGAGAGAGCTACGCCGGGCTACCCCTGTCAGGAGAATGTCTAGGGGGTAGACGATCCGAGGCCCGCAAATCATCAGGGTTTCGCCGGAGGAAGTCCACGAGAACGTCGGAATGATCTGAAAACTTGCATGTGTCCCTAGCATATGTGTGTGAGTGTGGTGCAAGGTTGGTATAGGTGATTGCATGTGCCCCCCTCCCATGCATGCGCTCTAACCTAGAAGCGAAAGGTTATGGACCTGTATAAGGGGGAATCTCCCCGTTACGGTGAAACCGGGCCGTATAGTGCCCCAACTTGTGAACCAACATGGTTTCACATCATCTTATGACCTAGTCAGACACAAAACAAGAGAGAGCTACGCCGGGCTACCCCTGTCAGAAGAATGTCTAGGGGGGTAGACGATCTGAGGCCCGCAGATCATCAGGGTTTCACCAGAGTAAGTCCACGAGAACGTCGGAATCGATGAAAACTTGCATGTGTCCCTAGCATATGTGTGTGAGTGTGGTGCAAGGTTGGTATAGGTGATTTCATGTGTCCCCCTCGCATGCATGCGCTCTAACCTAGAAGCGAAAGGTTATGGACCTGTATAAGGGGGAATCTCCGCGTTACGGTGAAACCGGGTCGTATAGTGCCCCAACTTGTGAACCAACATGGTTTCACATCATCCCATGACATAATCAAACACAAAACAAGATAGAGCTACGCCGGGCTACCCCTGTCAGAAGAATGTCTAGGGGGTAGACGATCCGAGGCCCGCAGATCAGGGTTTCGCCGGAGGAAGTCCAAGAGAACGTCGGAATCATCTAAAAACTTGCATGCGTCCCTAGTATATGTGTGTGAGTGTGGTTCAAGGTTGGTATAGGTGATTGCATGTGTCCCCCTCGCATGCAGGCGCTCTAACCTAGAAGCGAAAGGTTATGGACCTGTATAAGGGGGAATCTCCCCGTTACGGTGAAACCGGGCCGTATAGTGCCCCAACTTGTGAACCAACATGGTTTTACATCATCCTATGACCTAGTCAGACACAAAACAAGAGAGAGCTACGCCGGGCTACCCCTGTCAGAAGAATGTCTAGGGGGGTAGACGATCCGAGGCCCGCAGATCATCAGGGTTTCGCCGGAGGAAGTCCACGAGAACGTCGGAATCATCTGAAAACTTGCATGTCTCCCTAGCATATGTGTGTGAGTGTGGTGCAAGGTTGGTATAGGTGATTGCATGTGTCCCCCCTCGCATGCATGCGCTCTAACCTAGAAGCGAAAGGTTATGGACCTGTATAAGGGGGAATCTCCCCGTTATGGTGAAACCGGGCCGTATAGTGCCCCAACTTGTGAACCAACATGGTTTCACATCATCCTATGACCTAGTCAGACACAAAACAAGAGAGAGCTACGCCGGGCTACCCATGTCAGAAGAATGTCTAGGGGGGTAGACGATCCGAGGCCCGCAGATCATCAGGGTTTCGTCGGAGGAAGTCCACGAGAACGTCGGAATCAGGGGGTGCATGTATATAGTGATCAAGACCACAATAACCTATCATCATATGTGTGCTCTCATGATCCTATGAAATAATATCACGTAACATATATGTAATAAAAGCCTTGCTAATTAAAGAAAAGAAAAAGGTGAAAAAAATTCTTTTCCGTGTGTAGAGAAGGAAACACACGGCAAAGTTTCTCTTTACCGTGTACCTGACGGCGAGGGCACACGGCAAAGATTCTACCGTCAGCCTCTGCCGGCGGGTGGCCCTGCGAGGCCACGGGGCCGACATCTTTGCCGTGAGGAAAACATTGCCGTGTTTCTTTATTGAGTTTGCCGTGATTCTTTTTTTTGCCGTGTGTTCTAGTCGGTCCATTGTCGTGTTTCTTTCTTTGCCGTGTTCTGTTTTTGCTGTTTGCCGTGCACCTGTTATTTGCCATGTTCTTGTTGGTTTACACACGGCAAAGATTCTCTTTGCCGTGTTCCGGGACTTTTGGCACACGGCAAAGGAGAGAGGCGACGGCAACGACATTTTTTCCCGTAGTGTATTCAGCTTTATAATGCACAAAATCTCTACTATCTAAAAAGATCTCGTGGTTCCGTTTTCTGCCACTCCGTCCTCCGTTTCGTCGCGCTTCCATCGCGCATCGCCCGTTTCATCGGTTGTTTGCACTCTAGCCCCTCCCAATTAGAGGTATACTATCGACCTGCACTTCATTGTCCAAACACACCGACCCGTGGCTGCCTCCGCCATCTCCGCCTCCGCCTCCGCCTTTGTTCCCGTGCCACCCAATCCCCATCTCCGCTGCGGCTGCCTCCACCATCTCTGCCTTCGTTCCCTCACCACCCAATCCCCGCCTTCGCCGCGGCAGTCTCTGACTTTCTCTTGCTGGTCCCCTCCTCAAGTCCTCGCTGCCAGCCTCCATGCAGCATGGGAGTCAATTAACAACCATAGCGGCTGCACTTCATTGTCCAACCATATGCTTGATATCTTGCAAAATATCATGGGAGTCAATTAACAACCATATTTACGTAGCACAATTTTCACTCTCTGAATTTTTGTTAGTTGAATTCGTGATAATTTCAATTTTCCCAGGCATCTTATTTATGTAAAGAGTTGTGAAACAGGCGGAGATTTAGACTCTCCATATCATGTTTTGGTAAGATCTTAATTTTATATGTTGTTTTGTAGAAAAATCAGATGATGTTCCATGATTATTTTTGAATAAATTTGATGATTAGTCCATAATAAATTTGATGATTGTTCAGTCCATAATATACCTAGGCACGGCCGCAATGTTTGTGGTTGTCGCGTGCTTTCTAGCACTTGTACTTGCACGATGCCGTGTTGCCATGTCGAGCGATGTAGATCAGCTGAAGTGAACATAGATATGACTATATGGACAGTACCAGCTGTAGCTGGAGTGCATATCGACACTCTGCCTGGACAGCGTCGACCTTTGACGCCTCACGACAGTCGAGGGCAAGGACGGGTCAGAAGAGGGAAGGGGGAGATGGAGGCTACCCAGGCACGCCCGCAACATTTATGGCTTCCGCGCGCTTTCCGGCACTTGCACTTGCTCGATGCCACGTTGCCATGCCGAGCGATGCAGATCAAGCTTAAGATGGAGAAACCTTATGGTTGTTGCTCAGCATGCTCGTCGGCGGATAATGCTGACTAAAACTCTCCAAAATGATTTGCACGTGAGACTTGCTACAACTGCTCGATTTTGGGTCAAGTTCGCGCTCCAGCATCCCATGGTTCCATTGCAGTTACATATATAAAAACATAGCTGCTCATGTGATAGGGAGGTTAAAGACATATCAGTATTTACACTATCTGTGACAGTACCAACAATATGTATTGGTTACATTTTAGGAATATTCTGTACGTCAAAGATATATAAAGGCATGCAGGTGATCATCAATAAATGATTTCTAACTGGAATATATTTTTGTGCAGAACTACCATTTAAAGGTTCTCAAGATGATATGCTTATCATGTTACTTCTAATCAACGGTTTAGTATCATAACCTCCTGTGATGAACATATTGCTTTGCTATTAACTTTACATCGTTTTCTATCTTATGGTTTGATGTTTGCTCTTTGCAGTTATTCACAACGTTTTTTTCTTCAAAAAGGGGGAAAAATCCCCGGCCTCGCATCGGTTGATGCACACAGCCTTAGTTATTCACAACGTATCATCACTCATCAGGTTTCTACTGGTATTTTTTTGTATTGGCACCAAAAAAGGTATCTGTCTGTTGTACCATTGCAGTTATTATATTGTCTAATTATCCATGGTACTAATATTTTCCAGGTGCAGATCCTAATTGGCAAGACTAAGTTATGCAACGATACATGTACGTGTATTGTTTGGATTACGGGCAAGTGACTCTGCCTTGACTTTATTTACCCATGTTTACATATTTTGTAAGATATTAATGTCTTCCTCTTCAAGTGGTTAAATCTGATTGGCCCGAGCTGTGTGGCCGAAATGGATTATTTGCATTAAAAATTGAATGATTCGGACAACTCACTTCCCTAGAGAAATTTAACACCATATGTTTCCCTGACCTGACATGCTATCCAGGATACTTTTGTACACTGCTGTGAATGTAATCTTGGGTCTTCAGTGGATGACTCATGTGTAGTCGAAGCCAACATACTTAGTTGGATGCACGAATTTTGTCATGGAAAGAATCAAAGAGAGATTTCGAGCATGCCTCTAAACAACAAGGGTGGAACTGCTAAATGTACTGCATATTCTATTTAGCCCATGAACTAAATTCCTTTTAGCTCATATTCTGAAAGAATATGCACCGGTTAATACATATATAGTCACTTATGCCACGCTTTTCAGATTTCCGAAAGAAGTATCTAAGGAGATATCACATCAAGCATCAAGAAGAATATTCTCAATTGCTAATTATTTGATCACCTATTCAAGGTACCTATTTGTTCTTTTGTTTTGCTTGTGGGATGCACTGTTGTGTGAAGTCATGTGAGTTTTTCGAAAGTTTATTTTAGAAATTTTTCTGATGAAATTCATTCTTAATCTACGTCCAATTCTGATAGTTTATTTTCGAAAGTTTTCTGATGAAATTTATTCCTAATCTACCTCCAATTCTGAAAGGTTATTGGAAAGTTTTGTTATGAAAATCAGACTATGTATGGCATGCTTTTATATGTGGATATACTATTACTTGCTTGCTTGCTCCCATATCTGAGCTAAATTACTTGCTTCCTTCCCTATCTGTTGTTTCCCATGGAGCTTAAAAAATATGGGAACACTATTTTGTTGATAAATAATGAAAACAATGTGTAAACAATAATTTATAACAAACTAAAAAAGGCTTAGTCAAGATGAATAGTTTTGTGCATGTTCGCTTCACCTTCTTCCTGCTCTACTACTATTACTTTGTTACGACCATGGCATTCAGTTCTAGCAAAAACTCCAACTGACCAGATCGCTGAAAGCCAAGGGTTTCACTATATAGTGTCCATGATCTCTATGATTTGAGCTGCACTCTTACGGTTGGAAATATAAGAAATAATCCATATGATTTAATCCGAATAATAAACTGATAAATCATGATCATACAGATAGTAGTAAAACCAATCATGCAGATCAACAAAGTAGATGAACAGATTACATCTATACAAGGTAAACCTATCACATCTACACCAAACGCTAGAACAAAGAACTCTAGCATAATCCGAAAGAGAGAAATCGAGATCACATACGATGTAGGCTGAATAGCAGCCGCAACGGTTGCAGCAGTGTCGCCCATGTTGAGGCTGTCGAAGAGGTCGCTCACGTCCGGGAAGAAGTCGTCGTTCGGGAACTCGCTGTCGGACGACGTCGTGGTTGCCAGTAGTCGCGCTTAAACGCTCCCCAAAAACCTGACCGCCCCTCACCCGTACAGGTTCACGAGAGGCGGGGTTCCGGAGGCCTACTGTCCCGATCTGCGGTGCACGCCGCAAGCTGGGATGGAGAAGACGAAAGCGGCGGCGCAAGGTTCTGGAGGTAGGCGCGTGTGTGGATTGATTCGGTTCCGATTAGGTATAGCCCGGACGCTTTTATAGTGCAGGTTAGGAGGATCGTGGGCTCAGCCCACGTCCGAGTCGGTAACAGCCACGTCCATGAAAACTGGAAACGGCTATAATTAACGCGTCCGTTAATGACTCATAATCAGTTTTCCCAACCAGCAAAATAAAGCTCGGCTCGGCGAGATTCCCGCAACCCGCAACCCGCAACCCGCGGCGCGCGGCGTCGGTGGAGGAGTGCGCGAGGGCTACTCTTCTTGTCACACCTTAGTGAGTGGTGCAACACTCTACTATATAAGGTGGTCCAACTCCCCTTCAACTAGCAATGTGGGACTAAACTTTAGCACCACTAGCACAGCCATATGCTGCCATATACAAGTGGGCCAAAGAGAATTTCAGAATTTGTCTAATAGGCCCACTAGAGGAAAAAGGGCTATCCGTTCGCGACCCCTCGGAGCATTAGTCCCGGTTGCGCCACCAACCGGGACTAATGCTGGCACGCGTCCCGGTTGGAGCGGGCACGGGGCCAGGGGCATGCGTCCCGGTTGGAGCCACCAACCGGGACTAAAGGTTTGGCCACAGCCACGTGGCGTGGCACGCACCTTTAGTCCCGGTTGCTGGCTCCAACCGGGACTAAAGACCCCTGCCCTCTATAAATGCAACGCCCCAGCCCCCTCTGCCTCCACTCTGTTTTTTCGAATGGTGGAAGGTGTGAGGGGGTGTGTGCTAGTTTTTTCTCATGCATGCATTGAAGGTGTTTGATGAAATGTTTGAGTGAATAATTCCGTTGAATTTCTCATAGAACAAAAATATAGAAGGTGTCCGAGACGCACTTGAGCTTTCTCCTCTTTATTTTCCTCGATCGAGGTTAGCAATCTTATCTTTTCTAGGTCATTGATACAATTCATGTGTCGGTGTGAATTGGTTATTTCACTATTTATGATGTCATGTTTTTTGATAAACTTACTTATATGACGCAGATGAACGGTCGGGAATGGATGTACGGTGACCGGCGCGTAGCCGGGTATATCAAAGGCGTGGATAAATTTATCGATGTGGCTACGGCAAACAAAGAGAATGGATTTATACGTTGTCCATGTGTTCAATGTCGGAACAACAAGGAGTACTCTTCCTCGAAAATCATTCGCGGCCACCTGATTATGAAAGGTTTCATGCCCAACTATAATTGCTGGACCAAGCACGGGGAAAGAGGGGTTATGATGGAAGATGGTGAAGAAGAAGATGATGATAACAACTATCATCATATGTTTCCTGAATACAGTGATACTGCAATGGAAGACAATGGAGAGGAAAGAGGTGAAGAACGGGCATCAGATGAGCCGGCTGATGAACTTGGTAGGGTCATTGTTGGAGATATGCCCAAGAGGCAATAATAAAGTGGTTATTATCATGTCTTCACACTTATGATAAATGTTTACATACCATGCTATAATTGTATTAACCGGAAACATTAATACTTGTGTGATTTGTAAACTAAAATAAGAGTCCCTAGTAAAGCCTCTTGTTAAACTAGCTTGTTGGTTAATATATGATCATTGTTTCCTGATCATGAACATAGAGATGTTATTAACAACAGGATCATATCGTTAGGAGAATGGTGTGATGGACATACTCCTATAGATAAGCGTAGCATAAAGATCAAGTCATTTCAATAGTTCAATTGCTATATGCTTTCTGATACATAGTAACCTAATTCCTTCGACCATGAGATCATGCATATCACCTTTACTGGATGGATGCTTTGATGTCATCAAACACCACACCGTAACAGGGTGGCTATAAAAGTGGCATTGAGTGTTCGGAAAGTATTGGTTGAAACACATGGATCAAGAGTGGGATTTGTCCATCCATATGACGGATAGATATACTCTGGGCCCTCTCGGTGGAATGTCATCCAATTAGCTTGCAAGCATGTGACTGGGTCACAAGGGATCACATATCACGGGAACGAGAAAAGAGTACTTATCAGTAACGAGGTTGAACTAGGTATGCAGAGATACCGACGATCATAAACTTCGGATAAGTAAACTATCGTGAGACAAAGGGAAATTGGTATCGTATGTAAGTGGTTCATTCGATCGCAAAGTAATCGTAGAAATATGTGGGAGCCATATGAATTTCCAGATTCCTCTATTGGTTATTGTTCGGAGAAGTGTCTCGATCATGTCCGCATAATTCACGAACCGTAGGGAGACACACTTAAGGATTCGACGTTGTTTGAGTAGTTATGGTATTATGAGAAAGAGACCGAATGTTGTTCGGAGTCTCGGATGGGATCCGGGATATCACGAGGTGATCCGGAATGGTCCGGAGAATAAGATTCATATAAGGAAAGTCCCGTTTCGGAGTTCGGGAATGATTCCGGTGTTTTCATCGGGGATATTCTAGAAGGTTCCGGATTGTCCGGCACTCCGGGGGGGAAGGGGTACATGAATGTGTCATTACATATTGGAATGATTGCATCATGTACTAAGTGTTCTTGCTGTCCCAAATATAGGATTAAATTGAATCCTAAAACAGAAAAGTCAAATGTCCAGTTTGAAAGTCAAACGGCTAAAACAAGAAACTGTGGGAAACAAGCAAGAGGAGTTGGAATCAACTTGGAGGAGGAGTTGGACTCCTCCAGGCCGGCGGCCAGCCCTAGGCCGAGTTGGGGAGGGACTCCCTCCCTCCCCTGGCGCGCCAAGACCCCCCTCCCATAAAAGGAGGGGCAGGGCTCCTCCTAGAGACACACAAGTTTCCTATCCTCTAAACTAAACCCTAGATCTAGACCCCGGTTTAGAGCTATTCGGTTTAGAGCCTTCTAATTGGTTTAGAGCCTTCTAATTGGTGTGTCTAATTACTAGACCACTAATAGCCTCTCTCATAAGCTCCACCATACTCGCACCGGCTTAAGGCGAAGCCCTGCGGGATTTCCCCTCTACCTCCGGTACCACGCCGTTGTGCTACCGGAATCGCGAGGAGAGTGCTACAACCTCCGCTGCCTGCTGGAACAAGGGAGAGGAAGGTCTTCGTCGAGTACGGAACGTGTGACCGACTGCGGGAGCGCTGCGGGAACGCGGCGCCGGAAGGATCATCTACACGATCTTGAGATCGGAAAGAGTACGACTACATCATCCACGAGAATCTGCTCTCGTTAACCGCTTTGGAATCTTCGAGGGTGAGTTCCTCTATCGACTCGTTGCTACAATCTAGTAGATAGATCTTGGCTTGTTTGTTTGTATGCGATAGAAAAATTTTGTTTTCCATGCTACGAACCCCTACAGTGGTATCAGAGCCGTGTCTATATGTAGATCTGTTGCACGAGTAGAACACAATGGTCATTGTGGGCGTTGATGCTTTTATTGTAGATTGCTTTTTGTGTACTTTGCATCTTGCGGTATGTTGGGATGAAGCGGCCCGGGCTAACCTTACATGACATCGTTCATGAGACTTGCTCCACGTTTGACATGCAACTTGTATTGCATAAGTGGCTTTGCGGGTGCCTGTTTCTCCTAGCATAGTTAAGATCCAATTTACAACGGGTAATCAACAATGCTAGTATCAATGTTGTGGTTCTTGTTCGTAAGTTAGAACGACACTTATGGAAAGCCCCAAACCACGTAAAATATGCAAAGAAAGTAGAAGCGTCTAACTTTGTTTTGCAGGGGTGTGCAGTGATGTGATATGGCCATGATTGTGATTATATTTGATGTATGCAATGTTCCTTATTGTAAGTTGGCAACCGGCAGGAGCCATATGGTTGTCTTTAATTTCTGTTAAGACCTGCGTGTCTATTCAAAATAGTTGTAATAGTTGATGCTGGTGGACGACAACCATGAAGAAGCATCATTGACCTTGATGCTATGCCGGTGATGATGGAGATCATGTTCGTGCTTGAAGATGGAGATCGAAAGCACAAAGAAGAAAGGCCATATCATATCACATATTATGAATTGCCTGTGATGTTAATCCTTTATGCATCTTGTATTGCTTAGTAGACGACGGTAGCATTATAAGATGATCCCTCATACACATAAATTTCAAGTTCTAAAGTGTTCACCCTTAGTATGCACCGTTGCCAAAGCTTGCTGCTTCGAAGCACCACGTGATGATCGGGTGTCTTTGATTCCGCGGGTGAATACAACGTAAGCAAGCCAGATTTGCTTATGCGGTAGCTAAGGTTTGATCTTGACGAGCCTAGCATGTACAGACATGGCCTCAGGAACACGGATTACCGAAAGGTAGAGCATGAGTCATATAGTAGATATGATGAACATGTTGATTGTTCGCCATTGAAGCTATATCAATTCTCGTGATGATCGGTTTTGATGTGGTGAATTTGGTTCGTGTGATCACTAAAACAATGTGAGGGATATTGTTTTGAGTGGGAGTTCACCTAGATTAATTTAATTATTAATTAGAACTCAATTTATCATAAACTAAATCAAAGTGAAATTGCATAGTTGTTGTAGTCATTGGCATCTGTTTACCACCTTGCGCTTAGTTATAATTGAGATGATAGAACTATAGAATTCTGGTTAGTTACTTTACGAACTGGTATCGTATTGTTTTGAAGTGTTAATCTAAAGTTTAAAAGTCCTATTGCAAACTTTCAGTAAGTTCCGGTTACTCCATGAAGTTTAATAATTAGTATTAAATCAAGAGTAACAATTCCAAGTGTTAGTATATAAGTATCATGTTTGTATCCATGATTCTTGATATTCAAAGGATTCCCTTAATATCAAGGTTATCTAGGATCTGAAAGAGTTGTTTCAGAAACCATGATGTGTGGAAGATATTGTGATATCTGAAACGAAGTTTTGGTTGCAACATGATAAAGTATAATATGGCAAAAGTCATGTTCTCATATTTGATGAAAATTTGCAAAAAGGTTGGAGACACTTGTTGTCTTAATCCTCCAAAAGGTTTTGGATAGCAACATTATACTCATAATTCATTGTTATAAGCTAAAAGTAGCTTGATCATGGACAATTCCATGATAAGGGTGAATATTTGATGTAGGTAAAATGTTTACTACACCAAGAGATTACTAAAGAAAGGAATTTGAAAGAACACCAAATATTTGATGATGGTGATCTACTTCAAAGTGCAAGTCCAAAGACATTGGTATTTAATTATACACGCTTTGGACTATATGTCATATGTATGACTTCACTATTGATATTGATAGATTCTTTCAAATAGAAAAGGAAATATTGAAAGAGAATCTCATAAATATATGGCAGAAAAGAAAAGACTAGAATCGTTCAGTTTAAGTATATAGATGATATACATGTTATGGCTATATTCTTTGCTTGTTAAACAATGTGGTTCTTAAGTATTTGATACTGAATTTGTTGGTGTGAATCGTCATACGAAACAACACAATTCATGAACTACAATGGCCTAAGTAACTAGCAAAAGAATATGTGATGATGTTCATCGAGAACAAAATAAAGGGTTATTGTGTTGCTTGTTAAACATCAAAGCTTGCCTTCAAAGATTTGTTTTATCAGGTATTATGAGAACAAAAGGATTGTTCAAATAATTGCCGTAATCCATAAAAGATGGATGATTCGCAAATCTCGTTGGAGACATCACATCCATAAAACTAGTGCTAAAAATGTCGAAAGACAAATTGATTGAAAGATCACTTAGGAAGTGACATCGCCGTTTAAATTATATTTGAAAGAAAACATGAAGAAACTCCATGTTGATGGAATTTTGGAGTCTTCTGATTTTTGATCAAATGACGCTTGTGAAACTTTCTTAGAGATAATTAAAACTTCGTTCATAGGCCAAAAGGGAACGAATGACTAGCTTATTGGAACTTGTACATATTGTTGTACGAAGTCCGTTATGTGTAGTCAAGAGCGATGGATTTCAACTTCATATGCTTTCTCCGAAAATTTGAGTGAATATATGAATATTTACTTAATAAGGATGAAGTGTGAAATATTTGAAGAGTTCAAAGACTTTCAAGATGAAGTGCAAAATCATTGTAACAAGAATATAAACAGTTTATGATAAAGATCATAAAGGAAGATATTTGAGTTACAAGTTTAGCATAATACCTAAGATTTAAGGAATCGTTCCGTGGATTTGCATTTCCCGAAACACCATAAGAGTATGGAGCGTTCGAGATATGTAATTAAACCTTGTTTGACATGGTAAGATCAAAGGTATAATTCATAAAACTGCCATTGTATTTTAAAGATTAAAAGCTTTAGAGATTACCGTTTTTCCACTGAAAAGAGCTTCATCATAATCCGTTGAAATGACACCATATAAAGTTATGGTTTGGGATAAAACCCAAGTAGTCCTTTCTTAAACATTGGTATGCTATGCATAAGAAAGATGTTTGCAACCAAAGTCGGATAAACCTGTCTTTGTATTACTGTTAAGTATTCCTCCATAAAACACCGGAGACAAAAGTGTTTGTTGCTTAGAACGTCAAGTTTCTTTGAGAAGAAATTTTTCGTGAAAAGTTAAGTGGGAGGACATTAGAACTTTGATAAGGTTAAAAGAACCTTAGCTGTATGTGCAGAGTTGCGCAGCACCGAAAAATGTTCCGGAGGCGGCAACAATGCTCATGGCTCACGTGCCTCAAAGGTTGTGGTCACGGAGATCTAAGTTCCTATTGAAACAAGTAGATCGGGTAAACAATCAAATACCAAGATTTGAGGGTTGAATCATTATTTGAGAATAATGAACCGACTACATGCAAAGAAGCGATGATGGGCCCTGACTCCGTCAAATGGCTTGAAGCCATAAAATCCGTGATAGTTCCATACACGAGAAATCAAGTTTTGAACTTGAAGGACCCTCGAGAAAGGTGTAAGACCTTACAGTTGTGTCTGGATCTATATAGAAATAGACATGGATGTTTTACATCTATGAAATAGTCGACATGTTGAGAAAGAGTTCACAACAATGTTCAAAGGTTGACTATGACAAGATTTGATCTGTCATAGTGATATTTAGTCTAGATGGATTAATGTAGCAACCACTACATATAATTTGTTATATGGTAGTTGAATAAACAAAACAAATTCTTCTAATAGAATCATTACCTAGGACATGTGCATAACACGGTCCATAGGGTTTTGTTAATTCAAAAGGATGCTAAAAGTATATGCAAACTTCAATGGTTAAAGTGAGCATCGCGGAGTTGGAATCTTCACTGTGATGAAACTGTTAAAGGAGTTTAAAAGTTCATCAGAGACGATGGAGATGCTTGCATTTGCAAGAAATTAAGTGGGAGCGCTAAGACATGTTTCTAATACATTATGTGGAAGACATATTGTTGATTGGAAATAATGTATCTTTTATTAACACATATTAAGAATTTCATCCCGATGAAAGACTTAGGCAAAACCCAAATATTTGGCATCATTAGACGCTAATATGGTTGTGCCAGAAGTACATAGACGAGATATTGAATGAATTCAATATAGAAACTACAAGAAAGGTTCTTGTTGCACAGAAAGGATTGAAAGAGTTCAATGTTGATGATATATTCAAGTGTATTGGCACTTGGTAAGTGAAACAAAGATTCAAGTATAGATTGATACTTGATGTATGAAATCACAAAGAGTATTTATATCAATCATACTGTGATATGTACAAATCCAGATATGTCCTATGCTCTAAATGTTGTGAGCATATACCAGAATGATTTGTAAGATGATCATTGGACAATAGTAAGGATATTCTTATGATTTTTTGAAAGAACTAAGAGTATATTATTTGTAGAAGTGACAAATAGATGGTTAGTTCATTGTAAAAGTACTACATTGATACTAGTCTTGTCACAAAGTACAAATTAAGTTTATCTCAATCTAAATTAAGGGTGGCACAATATAATGGAAAGTGAGTTCCATAATGGATTTGGATAAGTTCCAAAGTTAAGACATTGTGACAGATACTACAACAAAAGGCTAAGTATATGACTGCTATTATAGCAGCAAAAGAGGGCATTTGTGTCAAGTAGTTTGTTATCAAACTAGGTGTAGTTCACAGCGGGATAATACTATGAAGATATATTGTACGACAATATTGTCAACATGTTTTAACCCCAAAGAACTAAAGGTCACACCGAAAGACCAAATTTATACAAAGCCATCTCATTAGAGAATGAGTGATGCGTACAGACGCAAAGACATGCAATTACACACGGACCTGGAAGTGTCAGATCCGGAGATCAGTTGACCACTAGCAATCGTGTACATACAACACTGGAAAGCCATAGGTGTTATATACACAAAGGTTCGAAACTAGATTATTGACTCTAGTGCAAGTGGGAGACTGTTGGAGATATGCCCAAGAGGCAATAATAAAGTGGTTATTATCATGTCTTCACACTTATGATAAATGTTTACATACCATGCTATAATTGTATTAACCGGAAACATTAATACTTGTGTGATTTGTAAACTAAAATAAGAGTCCCTAGTAAAGCCTCTTGTTAAACTAGCTTGTTGGTTAATATATGATCATTGTTTCCTGATCATGAACATAGAGATGTTATTAACAACAGGATCATATCGTTAGGAGAATGGTGTGATGGACATACTCCTATAGATAAGCGTAGCATAAAGATCAAGTCATTTCAATAGTTCAATTGCTATATGCTTTCTGATACATAGTAACCTAATTCCTTCGACCATGAGATCATGCATATCACCTTTACTGGATGGATGCTTTGATGTCATCAAACACCACACCGTAACAGGGTGGCTATAAAAGTGGCATTGAGTGTTCGGAAAGTATTGGTTGAAACACATGGATCAAGAGTGGGATTTGTCCATCCATATGACGGATAGATATACTCTGGGCCCTCTCGGTGGAATGTCATCCAATTAGCTTGCAAGCATGTGACTGGGTCACAAGGGATCACATATCACGGGAACGAGAAAAGAGTACTTATCAGTAACGAGGTTGAACTAGGTATGCAGAGATACCGACGATCATAAACTTCGGATAAGTAAACTATCGTGAGACAAAGGGAAATTGGTATCGTATGTAAGTGGTTCATTCGATCGCAAAGTAATCGTAGAAATATGTGGGAGCCATATGAATTTCCAGATTCCTCTATTGGTTATTGTTCGGAGAAGTGTCTCGATCATGTCCGCATAATTCACGAACCGTAGGGAGACACACTTAAGGATTCGACGTTGTTTGAGTAGTTATGGTATTATGAGAAAGAGACCGAATGTTGTTCGGAGTCTCGGATGGGATCCGGGATATCACGAGGTGATCCGGAATGGTCCGGAGAATAAGATTCATATAAGGAAAGTCCCGTTTCGGAGTTCGGGAATGATTCCGGTGTTTTCATCGGGGATATTCTAGAAGGTTCCGGATTGTCCGGCACTCCGGGGGGGAAGGGGTACATGAATGTGTCATTACATATTGGAATGATTGCATCATGTACTAAGTGTTCTTGCTGTCCCAAATATAGGATTAAATTGAATCCTAAAACAGAAAAGTCAAATGTCCAGTTTGAAAGTCAAACGGCTAAAACAAGAAACTGTGGGAAACAAGCAAGAGGAGTTGGAATCAACTTGGAGGAGGAGTTGGACTCCTCCAGGCCAGCGGCCAGCCCTAGGCCGAGTTGGGGAGGGACTCCCTCCCTCCCCTGGCGCGCCAAGACCCCCCTCCCATAAAAGGAGGGGCAGGGCTCCTCCTAGAGACACACAAGTTTCCTATCCTCTAAACTAAACCCTAGATCTAGACCCCGGTTTAGAGCTATTCGGTTTAGAGCCTTCTAATTGGTTTAGAGCCTTCTAATTGGTGTGTCTAATTACTAGACCACTAATAGCCTCTCTCATAAGCTCCACCATACTCGCACCGGCTTAAGGCGAAGCCCTGCGGGATTTCCCCTCTACCTCCGGTACCACGCCGTTGTGCTACCGGAATCGCGAGGAGAGTGCTACAACCTCCGCTGCCTGCTGGAACAAGGGAGAGGAAGGTCTTCGTCGAGTACGGAACGTGTGACCGACTGCGGGAGCGCTGCGGGAACGCGGCGCCGGAAGGATCATCTACACGATCTTGAGATCGGAAAGAGTACGACTACATCATCCACGAGAATCTGCTCTCGTTAACCGCTTTGGAATCTTCGAGGGTGAGTTCCTCTATCGACTCGTTGCTACAATCTAGTAGATAGATCTTGGCTTGTTTGTTTGTATGCGATAGAAAAATTTTGTTTTCCATGCTACGAACCCCTACAGTCATTTCTGATGCAAAGCAAGACTGTGAAACAGAAAATGAGAAGTTGAAGTTAGAGGGCATGTTAGAAGATCACAAGAAATTGTTGTACCCAAATTGTGAAGATGGCAGCACAAAGCTCGGTACCACACTGGAATTGTTGCGATGGAAGGCAGAGTGTGGTCTAACTGACTCCTCACTTGAAAAGATGCTGAAAATAATGAAGCCAAAGTTTCCAAAACATAACGAACTTCCCGAGAGTACCTACGAAGCAAAGAAGACTCTCTGTCCTCTGGGATTAGATGTGCAAAAGATACATGCATGCATTAATGACTGCATCCTCTACCGCGGTAAGGAGTATGAGAATTTAGATAAATGCCCGGTATGCAACGCGTTGTGGTATAAGATCAGACGAGATGACCCTGGTGATGTTGAGGGAGAGCCCCTCCGGAAGAGGGTTCCTGCTAAGGTTATGTGGTATGCTCCTATAATACCAAGGTTGAAACGCATGTTCAGAAACAAAGAGCATGCCAGGTTGTTGCGATGGCACAAAGAAGACCGTAAGAAAGACGGGAAGTTGAGACACCCTGCTGATGGGTCACAGTGGAGAAAAATCGAGAGAGACTTCCCAGACTTTGCAGGTGACGCAAGGAACTTATGGTTTGGTCTAAGTACGGATGGCATGAATCCTTTTGGGGAGCAGAGCTGCAGTCACAGCACCTGGCCCGTGACTCTATGTATCTACAACCTGCCTCCTTGGTTGTGCATGAAGCGTAAGTTCATTATGATGCCAGTGCTCATCCAAGGCCCGAAGCAACCGGGCAACGACATTGATGTGTACCTTAGGCCATTAGTTGAAGAACTCTTACAGTTGTGGGGCAAACCAGGTGTACGTGCGTGGGATGAGAACAAACAGGAGCCATTTAATCTACGAGGGTTGTTATTCGTAACCATCAATGATTGGCCTGCTCTTAGTAACCTTTCAGGACAGACAAACAAAGGATATAAGGCATGCACCCACTGTTTAGATAAGACCGAAGGTACATATTTGCATAAATGCAAGAAGGTTGTGTACCTGGCGAATCAACGATTTCTTCCGACCAATCATCCCGTAAGAAAGAAAGGCAAGCATTTCAAAGGTGAGGCAGATCACCGGAAGAAGCCTGAACTCCCTGCTGGTGATGATGTATTTGGTATGGTCAAGGACATAGAAGTAATCTTTGGAAAGGGTCCCGACGGTCAATCAGTTCCGAACGACGTCGCTACAGGACACGCACCCATGTGGAAGAAGAAATCTATATTTTGGGAGCTGCCATATTGGAAAGTCCTGCGTGTCCGCTCTTCAATCGACGTGATGCACGTGACGAAGAATCTCTGCGTGAACCTGCTAGGATTCCTAGGCGTGTATGGGAAGACAAAAGATACACCTGAAGCACGGGAGGACCAACAAATTATGAAAGACCCAAAGAACATGCATACAGATAACAAGACGGATAAAGGGTGTCACTTAAGTCGTGCCAGCTATGCTCTTACCAAAGCAGAGAAGGAAATCTTTTTTGAAGTCCTTTACAGTATCAAGGTGCCGTCGGGCTTCTCATCTAATATAAAGGGGATAATAAATATGGCAGAGAAAAAGTTCCAAAACTTGAAGTCTCATGACTGTCACGTGATTATGACGCAGTTGCTTCCGATTGCATTGAGGGGGCTTCTACCGGAAAATGTTCGAGTACCCATTGTGAAGCTGTGTGCATTCCTCAATGCAATATCTCAGAAGGTAATCAATCCAGATATTCTGCCAAGGTTACAGAAGGATGTGGTACAATGTCTTGTTAGTTTTGAATTGGTATTCCCACCATCCTTCTTCAATATTATGACGCATCTCCTGGTTCATCTAGTGGAAGAGATTGCCATTCTCGGTCCGGTATTTCTGCACAATATGTTCCCCTTTGAGAGGTTCATGGGAGTCTTAAAGAAATATGTTCATAACCGTGCTAGACCAGAAGGAAGCATCTCCAAGGGATATGGAACAGAGGAGGTCATTGAGTTTTGTGTTGACTTTATTCCTGACCTTAAGCCGATTGGTGTTTCTGACTCGCGGCATGAGGGAAGACTAAGTGGAAAAGGCACGCTGGGAAAGAAAGCAATGATATGTAGGGACGGGGATTCTTTCACTAAAGCACACTACACAGTTCTACATAATTCCACCTTGGCAGCTCTGTATATCGAGGAACACAAGAATATTGTACGCTCCAAAAACCCGGGGAAGCCTGAATCATGGATTACAGATGAACACATGAAGTCTTTCGGTGGTTGGATGCGGACACATCTCTTGAATGACACCACTGTTGGAGATCAGCTATACTTGTTGGCCGCGTCACCATCTTCTACTGTATTGAATTTCCAAGGGTACGAAATAAATGGGAATACATTCTACACGATCGCCCAAGATAAAAAGAGCACCAACCAAAATAGTGGTGTCCGCTTTGATGCAATAGACGATAATGGACAAAAGGACACATATTATGGTTACATAGAGGAGATATGGGAACTAGACTATGGAGTCTCTTTTAAGGTCCCTTTGTTTCGCAGCAAATGGGTCAACCTGAATGGGGAAGGGGTAAAGATAGACCAGTTGTACGGAATGACAATAGTGGATCTCAACAATCTTGGTTATAGAGATGAACCATTCGTCCTAGCCAATGATGTGTCTCAGGTTTTCTATGTGAAGGACATGTCCTCCAGACCGAAAAAAAGAAAAAATATGCAAACGAATACATCATATGATGAGCCAAAGCGTCACATAGTTCTTTCAGGGAAAAGAAACATCGTGGGAATCGAGGACAAGACAGACATGTCAGAAGATTATAATAATTTTGATGAAATTCCGCCCTTCACAGTGAAAACTGACCCAAGCATTCCGTTAAGTAAAGAAGATGCTCCATGGTTACGTCTGAAGCGGTCATAAGGAATGACATATGCCAAGAAGTTCATGCTCATATTATGTAACTCTAGTTCATGTCTTTCGCGGTTTGTGGCTTGACCGAAGGATATCTTTCGCGGTTTGTGGCCTTTAGTCCCGGTTTTGTAGTCTCAGTTTTTAATATTAATAAATGTCTTGAGTGTTAGTCCCGTTTTGTGGCTGGACCGGGAGTGCCTCTATGACCAGTTTCCTGGAGATGCCGGAGGACTGGGCTCCGTCGGCATCTCCCTGAAACTGGTCGTAGTGGTGTCCCTTCTCTCAAAAACCATCTTGCAGCTTGTAACTTCACTAATTAGATCAATACGCCTCGGAGCTAACTAATTTCACATATTAGGGAGTGCCTCTATGACCAGTTTCTCGGAGATGCCGGAGGACTGGGCTCCGTCGGCATCTCCCTGAAACTGGCCGCAGTGGTGTCCCTGCTCTCGAAAACCATCTTGCAGCTTGTAACTTCACTAAGTAGATCAATACGCCTCGGAGCTAACTAATTTCACATATTAGGGAGTGCCTCTATGACCAGTTTCTCGGAGATGCCGGAGGACTGGGCTCCGTCGGCATCTCCCTGAAACTGGCCGCAGTGGTGTCCCTTCTCTCGAAAACCATCTTGCAGCTTGTAACTTCACTAACTAGATCAATACGCCTCAGAGCTAACTAATTTCACATATTAGGGAGTGCCTCTATGACCAGTTTCTCGGAGATGCCGGAGGACTGGGCTCCGTCGGCATCTCCCTGAAACTGGCCGCAGTGGTGTCCCTTCTCTCGAAAACCATCTTGCAGCTTGTAACTTCACTAACTAGATCAATACGCCTCGGAGCTAACTAATTTCACATATTAGGGAGTGCCTCTATGACCAGTTTCTCGGAGATGCCGGAGGACTGGGCTCCGTCGGCATCTCCCTGAAACTGGTCGTAGTGGTGTCCCTGCTCTCTAAAACCATCTTGGAGATGCCTCAAACTGGCTGGAGGACTAGACTCACAAGGATGCATATTTATAGTACAAGCAGCTCGGCATAATGTCGACACTCACGACATAATGTCGACACTCACCCCTATTATTAGTGCTGACTCATCTTTAGTCCCGGTTGGTGTCTCCAACCGGGACTAAAGGTTCATCTTTAGTCCCGGTTGGTGACACCATCCGGGACAAGGTACAAGCCGCACGACATAATGTCGACACTCACCCCTATTATTAGTGTTGCCTGGCCCACTCTGCCGCAATCCCTTCAGTCGCGGTTGTTTTCTCCAACCGGGACTAAATATGAACCCTCTCTTTATATAGGCATTTTCCTCTATTTATTAGGTAACACTTAAGACATTTATTAATATTAAAAACCGGGACAAACCGGGACTAGCTAACACTCAGGACTAAAGCCGCCCCCTTTAGTCATAATCATGCCTAGTCCTATAGTACACAGCTTCAGGGTCTTCATCGTCGTCGTCATCATCATCGTCATCGTCACCTGCCACTCCGGGGATCCTCAGCCCATCCATGGCATATACCTGGGGCCATTCCAGCCTCGGATTCACGGCGGGTGGGAGAGGGGTCTCCTGGAAGACGATGCCGCTACCGCCAGGACAGTGTGGGGCCTGTTGCGGGTGGACTCGTGGGCACCGTAGGCGAGGATGGTCTCCCCCGGCGATGTAGCGCATCACTTCGATGATAGTACGGTTCGCCCACCACAGACGACGGCCGGCTTCGTTGTGGTTCACCGGTGGCGGGCCATCACCCTCGTACCTGGCAAGCTCCCTTTCCCGCCTATTAGCGAAGAAGGCGTTCCAGGTGTCGTAGTTGTCGGGATCCCACTGGGGATCCATCCGCTGCTCCGGCGTGAGCTCGTGGTAGAAGTGGTTTGTGATGGCCGCCTGGCGTGCGGAACCTTGAGGGACAGGAGGGACAGGAACCCCTCCAGCGCTCAGCATCCAGCCGGCGGGCGGCCGGTAGCCCGGCGGACAAGGGTAGTTGGAGGCGCACAGCGCCTCGGTCTCCTCGAGGGTCAGAATGGCCCAGTAGGTGTTGTCCATTGTTCTAAGAGAGGAAGGTGTGGATGTGTGGATAGCCATGACACGATCACCCTAAATATAGAGGGAAAGGGCGGGAAAACTTGGCGTGAAGCTTTGGGAAATGGAGGGAAATATCTTTAGTCCCGGTTAGTGACTACATCCGGGACTAAAAGCTCTAGTAGAAAGGAAAGGGCGGGAAAACTTGGCGGGAAGAGGTGGGAAATGGCGGAAAATATTTTTAGTCCCGGTTTGTGACTACATCCGGGACTAAATGTGTGCCGAACAATGATCATGTTTCCAAAAAACCGTCACAAAATGACCTATCATGTTCGAGGTTTCATGGCTTTTTCGGTCCAAATGACCGATGTTATGTGCTGAATCACGGCATAGTTTGTGATGTTGTGCCCATATTATGCATGTGTGTGGACATTGGTATGGAGAACAATGTTGCAGGAGGAAGTTTTCCTTTTTGTCGCACGGAAAAGCCCTTTTCCATTTTCCGAGCGCAAAAAACGGGTCGTTTTGTGAAGTAACCACCAAAATGCCGTTTCACAATGCTACCGTCCCATTTTCCTAAAATACTAGACCACCTTACATGGACTATCTCCCAACCGGTACATCTCAAACCTTTTCGTCCATCCCGGGTAAAAAGGACAAATGTCTGCCGAATCGGCAGGAAGTGGGTCCGGTTTGTACTACAGGTACATGATCTATCGCCCGTGATTTTTTGAAAAAATCATTTTTAGACTCGCAATATGTGGTTTCTTCAGAGATCCAATGCAAGTTCTAACGATGCTCGTCCCCTATCTTCATGCACACCGGTTCAACCATAGTTAGAAATTCAGATAATTCAAAACGGGCATAATAAATTCAAAAAAAATCCGAACAATGAAAATCCTTTGCTTGGTGTCATATTTTGTTACATAGTTGAAAGGAAAAATACCAGACTTGGTATATTGATCATGTTTCGAAAAAACCTTCACAAAATGACCTATCATGTTCGAGGTTTCATGGCTTTTGGTCCAAATGACCGATGTTATGTGCTGAATCACGGCATAGTTTGTGATGTTGTGCCTATATTATGCATGTGTGTGGACATTGGTATGGAGAACAATGTTGCAGGAGGAAGTTTTCCTTTTTGTCGCACAGAAAAGCCCTTTTCCATTTTCCGAGCGCAAAAAACAGGTCGTTTTGTGAAGTAACCACCAAAATGCCGTTTCACAATGCTACCGTCCCATTTTCCTAAAATACTAGACCACCTTACATGGACTATTTCCCAACCGGTACATCTCAAACCTTTTCGTCCATCTCGGGTAAAAAGGACAAATGTCTGCCGAATCGGCAGGAAGTGGGTCCAGTTTGTACTACAGGTACATGATCTATCGCCCGTGATTTTTTGAAAAAATCATTTTTAGACTCGCAATATGTGGTTTCTTCAGATATCCAATGCAAGTTCTAACGATGCTCGTCCCCTATCTTCATGCACACCGGTTCGACCATAGTTAGAAATTCAGATAATTCAAAACGGGCATAATAAATTCAAAAAAAATCCGAACAATGAAAATCCTTCGCTTGGTGTCATATTTTGTTACATAGTTGAAAAGAAAAATACCAGACTTGGTATATTGATCATGTTTCGAAAAAACCTTCACAAAATGACCTATCATGTTCGAGGTTTCATGGCTTTCGGTCCAAATGACCGATGTTATGTGCTGAATCACGGCATAGTTTGTGATGTTGTGCCCATATTATGCATGTGTATGGACATTGGTGTGGAGAACAATGTTGCAGGAGGAAGTTTTCCTTTTTGTCGCACGGAAAAGCCCTTTTCCATTTTCCGAGCACAAAAAACGGGTCGTTTTGTGAAGTAACCACCAAAATGCGGTTTCACAATGCTACCGTCCCATTTTCCTAAAATACTAGACCATCTTACATGGACTATCTCCCAACCGGTACATCTCAAACCTTTTCGTCCATCCCGGGTAAAAAGGACAAATGTCTGCCGAATCGGTAGGAAGTGGGTCCGGTTTGTACTACAGGTACATGATCTATCGCCCGTGATTTTTTGAAAAAAATATTTTTAGACTCGCAATATGTGGTTTCTTCAGAGATCCAATCCAAGTTCTAACGATGCTCGTCCCCTATCTTCATGCACACCGGTTCGACCATAGTTAGAAATTCAGATAATTCAAAACAGGCATAATAAATTCAAAAAAAATCCGAACAATGAAAATCCTTTGCGTGGTGTCATATTATGTTACATAGTTGAAAGGAAAAATACCAGACTTGGTATATTGATCATGTTTCGAAAAAACCTTCACAAAATGACCTATCATGTTCGAGGTTTCATGGCTTTTTTGGTCCAAATGACCGATGTTATGTGCTGAATCACGACATAGTTTGTGATGTTGTGCCCATATTATGCATGTGTGTGGACATTGGTATGGAGAACAATGTTGCAGGAGAAAATGGTTTTGAATTATTTATTTAAATCCAAACACTTTTTATGTTTAAAGTTTTTCTAAATTCCAAATTTATATTTAAAAATATAAGTTAATTCATTTTAAAAGGTTACATTAATTATTTTTTTAAAATAGAAAATGGTTTTGGATTATTTATTCAAATCCATACACTTTTATGTTTAAAGTTTTTCTAAATTCCAAATTGATATTAAAAATATATAAGTTAATTCATTTTTAATTGTAAATGGTTCATATTTTAAATGGTTACATTAATTATTTTTTAAATCAGAAAATGGTTTTGAATTATTTATTTAAATCCAAACACTTTTTATGTTTAAATTTTTTCTAAATTCCAAATTAATATTCAAAATATAAGTTAATTCATTTCAAAAGGTTACATTAATTATTTTTTAAAAATAGAATATGTTTTTGAATTATTTATTCAAATCCATACACTTCTTATGTTTAAAGTTTTTCTAAATTCCAAATTGATATTAAAAAAATATAAGTTAATTCATTTTTAATTGTAAATGGTTCATATTTTAAATGGTTACATTAATTATTTTTTAAAACAGAAAATGGTTTTGAATTATTTATTCAAATCCAAAGACTTTTTATGTTTAAAGTTTTTATAAATTCCAAATTAATTATCATTTAAAAAACAATACAAATTTAAACCCCAAAATAAAAAATAAGGCGGGAACAGAGAGAAAATACCTGAAATTTTTTGGAAACTGGGGAATATGTCCCGGTTGGAGCCACCAACCGGGACTAAAGACCCCCTGCGCGCCAACCCTTGGTCTGCTGAAAATTTTGGAGTATAGATCCTGGTTGGTGGCTCCAACCGGGACGTATGACCCTTTAGTCCCGGTTGGAGCCACCAACCGGGACAAAAGGTCCTTTGGTTATAACTGGGTGCCCCTCCTCTTCTTCTTCCCCATCTCCCCTCCTCTTATCTTCTCGCGCATGACGCCGTCAGGCTGCCCCGCCGCCGTGCACGCCCTATCGGCCGCCCCTCGCCCAGCCAAGCATGCAGGAAGCTTCGCCTCGTCGCCCCGAGGCTTCTCCCCGAAGGAATCGGCCCCGCTCGCTCCCAATCGTCGCCAACGACCCTCGAGCCCGACGATCGCCGTCGTCGATTCGTCGGCTCCCGACCTCGCCTCGCCTCCCCGACACCACCACCGCACACCTGGTGAGCTGCTGGTCCTCGTGGACCCTCTCTCTCACCCCCTCTCGCTCTGGTTCATCCTCCCCGTCGACCACCTGCTACCACCGCCGCTCACCGTCGTCGTGCTCTCTCTCCGGTGACCTTTTGGAGGCGGCGCCGCTACTCTTTGGCTCGCCTCAACCTCCTCTCTCTAACGCGCGCACGCACGCGCCCTAGATCGCCCCCTAACGCCGTTCCCCATCACCGTCCTGCAAGCCACCGCCGGCGTGACGTCACCCGTGCATCAGCGCGACCCAGCCAGGGAGCCACTTTGCCTGCATGGCTTTCCTATGTGGCCTCTGGCCCACAGGTCAGTATCTCTGGCTAGCCCCAGCCCGAGTGAAAAATGACCCCTGAAGCACTTTTGCTTGTGTGGCTGCTGAGGTGGCTCCGGGCCCCTCTGTCAGTCATTGTGGCTAGATATGTCTGCAGTGTAAAAAGTTTAACCAGCTTTTAATAATTTCAGAAATAATTATAATCTTATAAATTCAATAACTTTTAATCTATAAGTCATAAAAATATGAATAATATATCAAAAAGTTCAGAAAAATGAAACCTAGCTATCTAAGCTATAATCATGCATTGTTCAACAACTTAAATTACAAGTTTAATTAGAAGAACAAATCCACCCCTCTCATGTGTTCCAGAGTTTCTCCGAGTTAGGGTTTTCACCCCTCGGAACCCCGATTAAATCGTCGAGCATTTCTTAGGGTTACATTCCAATGCAAATTAACTTGTCATATCATCATACTTGCTTGAGCATTGCATCGATGCCATGTGTTGATTGTTTCCCTTTCTTTTTGGTGTTTGGATTATTAGGTTTATTATTAGTTAGGTATTATTAGGTTTATTAATTAGTTTGGTATTATTGGTCTTCGGCCCCACTGGTCAGTCACTGTGGGTAGCCCCAGACCCGATTCACATTTTCAAGCAACTTAGGTGCATGTGGGTTCGACGATGTGCCTATCTACTACACGGTTTCCCTTTCTCTTCATTTTTATTATTGTGTATGTATATATTAGGGTTTCTCTGAATTAGGGTTTATATCTCTCAACACCGTACTTAACTTTCTCCTTTAGCCGCTTTGGCTTATTCGTTTTTCCACCTATGCAGAAAATATGGACCCACACGTCAGAGACGAAGAAAAGGAAGAGTTGATCCAAGGTGTGATCCGTGGGGAAGATAATTTAGACGTATCAACGTTTCTGAACAAATCTGGTGAGGGTGATCCTCTTTTTACCGGAGTAGACAACTTGTTTGAGGTTGAAGGTGTTGCCTTCCGCAAGGGAGAAGGCGATGCCTTGTGTAATCGAGAAGACGACCGCTCCGGCGAGGTGCATGTAATATAAATCAATTCATTAATTAATCATCTGTTATCTATATAGAAATAGTAACGACGATCTTTCTTCTTTTAGCCCTCCGGATTGAAGGAATCTACTGAAAAGAGCAGACGAGGCCCAACCAAAAAGTTGCAAGACCATGAGAGGTTCAGCATCGAAGATGTCGCTGAAGACGGCAGACCGACAGCTCCCGAAGTTGTCGCAACCAAATTTGTGGCACAATGCGGAGTAATCGTTAGGGACTTAATCCCGATCACCATTAGAAATTGGAATAGGCCTGCTAATGCGGATGAAGAGGGAACATGTTTATTTGTCCCTAACCACGCCAAAGATTTACTGTGGAAGAGACTCATGGTTAATTTCAAACTACCGAAGATAGAGCTGGATCCAAATGCGGAGGATCCAGTTGAGGACGCCTTACAACATGGGAGAGCCATGGAGGCTAAGGTCAGGGAGTGGGCTTTGAAGAAGATGGCCCAGTGTTTCACCAACTGGAAGAAAAGATTGCACCTTGACTATGTCGTGAAAAAGAAGACTCCCGATTTCAAGAATATTCAGTTTGAGAAGATAAAACCATGCTGGGATGAGTTTGTGGAATACAAGAAATCAGAAAAAGCTAAGAAAATGTCTGAAACGAATAAGTTGAATGCTGCTAAGAAGAAGTATCACCATACTATGGGGCAAGGTGGCTACAGGGTTGGCATTCCTAAGTGGGAGAAACTTGAGCAGGAACTGCGTGATAAAAAGATCACCCAGAGACAGACGATTGGGTAGAACATGCAAGGAATTGGTTTTACGGGCATGGGGGCACGTTGGACTCGGAAGGGAGGTGTATATATAACATACGACATAAAGAAGACCCCTTGCCAATCGAGAGGATCAGAAAAGCAGTAAAGGCTGTTAAAGATGGGGACTTCATTCCCGATAGAGAGAATGATGAGCTCACACTCGCCCTTGGAAATAAGGAACATGATGGACGAACACGAGGCACAATAGGCTCCCAATCATGGAGGACTGGGTTTTCGGAAGAGAGGAAGAAATATCCTGATAGAAGCCGTCAGAGGAGTAAGGACAGGGCGACAGTTGAAGCAGAAAGTCAGAAAGAGCGAATGCGTTTAATTGAAGAACGATTAAAGCAACAACAAGATGAAATTAACACACTTAAAGAGCAAAGTACTACCGGCCCATCTCAGCAGCACACTGCATTCGATGCTACCGGCCTATCGAATAATCGAAAAAGCAGTGTGGCTTCCACCGAGGTCCCGGGTGATGAAAATGGCGATGCCGATGATGCACCGACGATGGCTCTTGTTGGCTACCCAGTGGATGATATCACAGAGATGACACACTGCGAGCTACATGTCAAAGTTGTGAACATATCAATGAAGGTGGCAGTCGGCTATGCCTTACCAATTGGACCCACACCAACTTACCACTGTCGTCCGGTTCCAGAGGGCTACGCTGTTGTCGCCGTGGATGAAATCATGCCCACCTTTGAGGTTTTGGATCTTCACTACCCTGCTGGTGAAGGGGATGTGACTGTGCTGGGTGACGCAAAAAACGTCACCATTCTATGGCCGAAGGATTGTATCGTGCTTCGAAATCACACGCCAAGGCCATCTTCACCGCCGCCTCACCCGTCTCCAGCGAGGTCGCCGCCGCCGCGGCAGCCGTCTTCGTCGCCTCACCCGGCTCTGTCGCCTCACCAATCTCCGGTGCAGCCATCGCCGCGGGAGCCATCGCCGGCGCCTCAGGATAAAAAGCGTAAGCGTACCGCTACTGTGTGTCGTAAGCGATCGCCGAAACGTAAACAAGAGCCTCTTCCAAAAGTACCAATGGTTCCTCCCAAGAGAGCTTATGACTGTACTGAAGAGGAGACTGCGGCGATCGTTGATGCGGAAACGACAGCGTTTTTCGCTAAGCTGAGGCGGCCGAAAGAGCCAGAGTTCCCCAGCACCAAAGAAGAAAAAGCCAAAGTGTTGAAAATGCTAAAGAATCTTCATCAACCCGAGCCAAAGCTGTCATCAGACTATGAGCGTTCTATTCTCAAGTCACATGCGGCACAAAAAGCCTCGAAGAGCAGTACTGATGCAAGCGGGAAATCTGTTGCCCAGCTCGAAGAACAAGCAAAACAGACTTGCGCCCCTCTCAAGGTGATTTCTCAAACCAATGTGGGGTCGAGCAAATATGGGGCCGAAGAGCAGTATGATCCAGAGGTAGTTGCACAATACGGAGAAGCTGCCGCTGCTCAAGGTATGAGTATTGCCCAGTACTTATCCCAGTTAGAGTTCTTCCCCTGGAGTGAAGTAGCATACAAATACCAGTACAGCAAACCTCTCGTCAAACCTGAGGAGGTAAACAATCTTCCAACAAAAATGCGAAGATTGCATAACTGGTACTTGCATGCCACAAAGGCCGGGGCTAACTGGATAGTGCTGAGGGTTACAAAAAAGCATCATGGGAAAGAAAGGGATGACATGATATCCATTGAATTTGATGAACTATTTCAATTATTCAATCAAGACGCCTTAGACAAATCGATCATCAGTGCCTATTGTCTGTAAGTACTAATTCTGTAATTAATTTAGTCTCCAGCTATATTATTTTGTTTATTGCATGTATATAATCATACTGTAATATGCAGAATGAAGATTCTCGAATGCAGCAGAGGACAAATCTATGACATTGGCTTCATTGACCCATATTGGGTTCATGAAGCTAATCTCAAAATAAGCCCCCCGGATATGGAGGATAATATAGTACACGCGTTAAGGTTTCAAGAAACCAAAAGGGCAATACTATTTCCTTACAACTTCGAGTGAGTGTTATTGTCTTGTATACACTTTCTATTTCGCTTACTCGATGTTAAGTATATAATTGATTAGTTATGCATTTGCAGCTTCCACTATATTCTGTTAATCATTCAACTTGACAAAGGGCGTGTACTAGTCATGGACTCGAAACATAAACCCCTTGAGACGTGGAAGGACATGCAGATACTTATCCAGTGGTAATTCTAATCATTACGACACTATATCGGCAACGTTCGTGAATTTTATGATATCAAGTACTTAATAACTTCTTTTATTCGTTTTCTTCGCCGGGCAGCGCTTGGAAACGGTTCACCAACAAGGCTAGAGGTGTTTGGAAAGAGGAGCTTACATTTCAACCACTAGATGTAAGCACCACTAGCTATATCCGCGCATCTCTTTGATTCTAGTTTTGATACAGTATTATCATGCTTGATTATTATTTTGATTGAACTATGTTCTCGTAAAGTGCCTGACGCAGGGACCAGGTAACAATCTATGTGGATACTATGTATGCGAGTTCATCCGGCAGACGTGCGATGAGAAGGGCAGAAATTTAGAGCAACTCCACGTACGTAAACAATTTCTATAGTTTTTAATTTCAAACAAATTGTGTTTAGTTTCATTCATATAGGCTGACTCCTTTTTTAAATCAGATCAAACGTCTACGGGACGGTCTTCTGCCAAAGGATCGCGTTCGAGCAATTCAGGAGGAATTGGCGGGATTCTTGGATGCAGAAGTCCTAGACCCGAAAGGGGAATACTATTCTGCTGTGTATAGACAATAGGGATTGTAAAAATAGCAACTTTGAAGGAATTGGCCGGTAGCATCGAATAGCAACTTTTGTATGTAGTGCATGAACTCGATCCGTGTATTGAATGTAATATTGTCATGATGATCTTGTGTAATATAAGGTTCCTTCATTGATAAGTGCAAAACACTAAATAAACAATAAAACAACCTAAATGAATTCTCTGCCGCGGCACAAAAAGTGGCGAAAATGCTGCCGCGGCAACAAAATGTGCCAAAATGAATTCTCTGCCGCGACAGAGAAATGGGCCAAATCTCTGCCGCGGCAGCAGGTTATTAGTCCCGGTTCGTGTTACGAACCGGGACTAATACTCCACCCCCCCCTCGCGCTCTGATGCCGCCACGTGTGCCCCATTTGTCCCGGTTGGTGGGGCAACCGAGACTAATGGTTAGAGCTTTAGTCCCGATTGCCCCGTCCCGGTTGGGCAACCGGGACTAATGGCTCTTACCAACCGGGACGCATGGGCCCTTTTCTACCAGTGGCCAACAGCCCAAAACTCACCAAATTCCAACACTTACCTCGTTTGAGAATAGGTTCAACATGACTAATGATATTCCTCTATCAGTCTACCGGTGTAGTTAATAATGGATCAGGTAATCTGCTTTTAGAGTATATTAGAAAATATCAGTGGAATTCAGATTGCAATTATCAAGTGGTTGCCTCGGCTAGGATCTTGATTTTAAATTGCAGCTATTTGTTCGTCTTTTAGACCTAGTTGTTCCGAAAACCGCAGTTGAGATGAAGATAAGCTAGACGACTACTACGCCCCAACCTTTTATTTTCCTATTTGAACTATGCCCACACATTCGAACATGGATCATTTTGTCGCTCGTGGAGAAGACAAATAAATGGAGTCATGTAACATTTCTGTACATAGATGAAATAATCAAATAAGATGAAGAAAGGAATAATTGCATCTGATAGATAGTCCATATATTTTTAATAGCTCGCTCTTACTATGCAATTGTGTTCCCAACGGAATTGCATCCGGTTCACAAGAAATTTAGTAATTTCCACGCTTAGTTGTTAAATGCTACCAGTGTGAGCCTTTACAAAATGGAAACAACTTGAACTAAAGCTACTTTCAAACCCTGTATTCATGTAATGAAGCTGTGCACCACTTTCTGTAAGGATTGGGTTACTAGACAATTTGGTATCACATGATTTTTCTATTTTGAACATTCTCTCAAAGTCCAAGTTGGCACCATAGTTTGCCTATATCATCCAATATACATTTGATGCATAACTAGGTCCGTGTAGTTCATGACATAGGAACCTTCTAAAATGAGAACGAAGATCTCTCTTGGACTAACAAGCTTCAACTATATTCACTAGTGGAAACGAGGCTTTTCGTTGATCCTGGAAAAGGGCTTTAACACCGGTTCTTCTACGAACTGGTGTTAAAGGGCAGGCCGTACCAGCGTGGCCTGTGCGGCAAAAAAGGAGCCCCCCTTTAACACCGGTTCGTGCCACGAACCGGTGCTAAAGGACCCTGCAACAGTGGCCCGCGCAGCCCCCCCCTTTAACACCGGTTCGTGGCTTGAACCAGTGTTAAAGGGGGGCTATATAAGACACCGCAGCCCACACCCCACTCTTCCATTTCTTCACTATCTCATTTTGGAGCCTAGCAAGAGGGTGTGAAGAGTGCTAGTTTGTGTTTTTTTCATATGCACAAGAGGTGTTCGGTGAAATGCCCGAGAGCTCAAAATAAGTTTTCTCGTTGCTCTTTCCTTCTCGGTCGAGGTCGGCAACTATCCTTTCATGTGTCATTGATGTACTATATATATAAATGGTCATCTCCCTATTAATTTTTGATATATACTACATATTAATGCAGATGAACCGGCAATGGATGTACGGTGACCGCCGCACTTCTGAGTACATTACGGGCCTCCAAAATTTTATCGTTGTGGCTAATGCAAACCGTGGTCACAATGGTTTTATGTGATGTCCGTGTGTTCACTGTCAGAACAAGAAAGACTACTCAAATACCAGAACCATTCACTCCCACCTGCTTCGATCCGGTTTCATGCCCAGCTATAATTGTTGGACCAAGCACGGAGAAAAAGGGGTTGTGATGGAAGACAACAAAGAAGAAGAGGATGATGACAACTATCATAATATGTATCCTGAATATGATGATAGTGCAACGGGGGTAGATAATAAAGATCAAGAGGCAGCAGATGGGCCCGCTGATGACAATCTTGGTCGGGCCATTACTGATGCAAAGGAAGAATGTGAAACTGAAAAGGAGAAGGAGAAGCTGGAGCAGATGTTAAAGGATCACAAAACATTGTTGTATCCAACTTGCGAAGATGGCCACAAAAAGCTAGGTACCACACTGGATTTGCTGCAATGGAAGGCAGAGAACGGTGTGACTGACAGCGCATTTTCAAAGTTGTTGGTAAAAATGAAGAATCTTCTTCCAAGAAATAATGAGTTGCCCGACAGTACATACCAAGAAAAGAAGGTTGTCTGCCCTCTAGGATTAGACGTGCAGAAGATACATGCCTGCATTAATGACTGCATCCTCTACCGCGGTGAGAAGTACGAGAATTTGGATGCATGCCCGATATGCACTGCACTGTGGTATAAGATCAGACGAGACGATCCTGGCGATGTTGAGGGCGAGGCCCCTAGGAAGAAGGTTCCCGCCAAGGTTATGTGGTATGCTCCTATAATACCACGGTTAAAACGTCTCTTCAGAAATAAAGAGCATGCCAAGTTGTTGCGATGGCACATGGAAGACCGTAAGAAAGACGCGATGTTGAGACACCCCGCTGATGGGTCACAGTGGAGAAAAGTCGAGCGAGAGTACCCGGACTTCGCACGTAACGCAAGGAACTTAAGGTTTGGTATAAGTACAGACGGCATGAATCCTTTTGGTGAGCAGAGCTGCAGTAACAGCACCTGGCCTGTGACTCTATGTATCTATAAGTTCATTATGATGCCAGTGCTCATCCAAGGCCCGAGGCAACCCGGCAACGACATTGATGTGTACCTAAAGCCATTAGTTGAAGAACTTTTACAGCTGTGGGCCAAACCAGGTGTACGTATGTGGGATGAGCACAAAGGGGAGCCATTTGACCTACGAGCATTGCTTTTCGTAACCATCAATGATTGTCCTGCTCTTAGTAACATTTCAGGGCAGACAAACAAGGGATACAATGCATGCACACACTGTTTAGATGAGACTGAAAGTGTATATTTGGATAAATGTAAGAAGGTTGTGTACCTAGGGTATCGCCGATTTCTTCCGAACCTGCATCCAGTAAGAAAGAAAGGCAAGCATTTCAAACGTCTGGCAGAACCCCGGAGGAAGCCTGTCCTCCGTACCGGTGAGGAGGTATTTGGTATGGTCAAGGACCTAGAAGTAATCTTTGGAAAAGGTCCTGGCAGTCTATCTGTTCCGAATGACGATGCCGGACACGCGCCCATGTGGAAGAAGCAATCTATATTTTGGGACCTACCCTATTGGAAAGTCTTAGAGGTCCGCTCTTCAATCGACTTGATGCACGTGATGAAGAATGTTTGCGTGAACCTGCTAGGCTTTATAGGAGTGTATGGGAAGAAAATAGATACACCAGAAGCACGGCAGGACCAGCAACGTCTGAAAGCCCCTGAAGAGCCTATGCATCCCGAGAACGAGAAGGGTAAACGATGCCACTTAACTCCTGCCAGCTACGCTCTTACCAAAGCAGAGAAGGAAATCTTTTTTGAATGTCTGAGCAGTATCAAGGTCCCGTCTGGCTTCTCGTCGAATATAAAGGGAATAATAAATATGGCAGAGAAAAAATTCCAAAACCTGAAGTCTCATGACTGCCACGTGATTATGACACAATTGCTTCCGATTGCATTGAGGGGGCTTCTACGACGACTACAGTGGCGAGTATTAAAGGTGTAGGCAGGAGCATGACTGAATCACTCTAACATTCCAAAACAAGTTCGGCCGATTGTTACTTAATCTGGCCATGTATCTTAATTTTCAGTTCTTTTATGTATCTTAATGTTCAGTTGCAGTTCGGCTTTATGTAACTTACTATTAGTTGCATTATGTATTTTAATTCGAGTTCTATCTCCTTTTTATCGCACCAAAAAGGCATTTTCTATTTTCCGAGCATAAAAAACGGACGGTTTTGTGAAGCAACCACCAAATGGCTAATTCAAAAAACCACCAACAGATTTTACAAAAATACTAGACCACCTTATATGGACAATGTACCAACAGGGGGATCTGAAACCTTTTCGTCCACCTCTGGTGAAAAAGACAAATTCCTGCCGAATCGGCAGGAAGTGGGTCAGATATGAACTACAGGTACATGATACGATGCTCATGATTTTTTACAAAAATCATTTTTAGGTTCACAATATGCTATTTTATCAAAAAACCAATGCACGTTGAGCGAGGCTTGGCCCCGAGCTAAGAATCTTCATGCCCGTTGTTCGACAAAGTTTGTCGATAGTTTAAAACGGGGATAAAAAATAAAAAAAGATCGAAACAGTGCGAAACCTTCGCGTGGTGTTATATTATGTGACATAGTTAGAAGGAAAAATCTCAAACTTAGTATATTGATTATGTCTCAAAAAAACCTTCACAAAATGACCTATCTCATTCGAGGTTTCTTGGCTTTCGGGTCAAATGACCAATGTTATGGCTAGAATCAAGGCATAG
The DNA here is from genome assembly GCA_916181665.1 of Avena sativa. Lineage (NCBI taxonomy): Eukaryota > Viridiplantae > Streptophyta > Magnoliopsida > Poales > Poaceae > Avena > Avena sativa. Next base: position 401,882,843 of record OV702284.1, read on the forward strand.
TTTGTGATAATATGGCCATATTGTGCATACATGTGCATAATTGCATGGCAAACAATGTTGCAAGAGGAAGTTTTCCTTTTTATCGCACCAAAAAGGCATTTTCCATTTTCCGAGCATAAAAAACGGACGGTTTTGTGAAGCAACCACCAAATGGCTAATTCAAAAAACCACCAACAGATTTTACAAAAATATTAGATCACCTTATATGGACAATGTACCAATAGGGGGATCTGAAACCTTTCTGTCCACCTCTGGTGAAAAAGACAAATTCCTGCCGAATCGGTAGGAAGTGGGTCAGATATGAACTACAGGTACATGATACGATGCTCATGATTTTTTACAAAAATCATTTTTAGGTTCACAATATGCTATTTTATCAAAAAACCAATGCAAGTTGAGCGAGGCTTGGCCCCGAGCTAAGAATCTTCATGCCCGTTGTTCGACAAAGTTTGTCGATAGTTTAAAACGGGGATAAAAAAATAAAAAAAGATCGAAACAGTGCGAAACCTTCGCGTGGTGTTATATTATGTGATATAGTTACAAGGAAAAATCTCAAACTTGGTATATTGATTATGTCTCAAAAAAACCTTCACAAAATGACCTATCTCATTCGAGGTTTCTTGGCTTTCGGGTCAAATGACCAATGTTATGACTAGAATCAAGGCATAGTTTGTGATAATATGGCCATATTGTGCATACATGTGCATCATGGCATGGCAAACAATGTTGCAAGAGGAAGTTTTCCTTTTTATCTCACCAAAAAGGCATTTTCCATTTTCCGAGCTTAAAAACGGACGGTTTTGTGAAGCAACCACCAAATGGCTAATTCAAAAAACCACCAACAGATTTAAAAAAAAAATACTAGACCACCTTATATGGACAATGTACCAACAGGGGGATCTGAAACCTTTCCGTCCACCTCTGGTGAAAAAGACAAATTCCTGCCGAATCGATAGGAAGTGGGTCAGATATGAACTACAGGTACATGATACGATGCTCATGATTTTTTACAAAAATCATTTTTAGGTTCACAATATGCTATTGTATCAAAAAACCAATGCAATTTGAGCGAGGCTTGGTTATACTCAAGTGTATACAAAAGATGTGGCATTTAAATATCGAATCAATTCAAAAATGTTAATACAAAAGATGCGACATTAAAATATGATTTGGTCTAATAAAATAGGGTTAGATTCCTTTTTAGATGCTTAATATTTCTTATGTTCAGAGTTTTAGGATTTGACAATTTATTTTTGTTTGAATTGAATAATCAAAATTTATATGTAAGTGTTTTAATCATTTTGAAAATTTTCATGTAAAGTAAATATAAAATGTTTTTACATGAATGGATAGATATTATTTTTCTGAAAATTATGATATATTATTCATATTTTTCTGAGTTGAAATGAAAAAGATATGAATTTTATAAATTCATATCCTATTTTTTGAATTAAAAATACCCCTTTAATGCCCCCTTTAACACCGGTTCGTGTCTGGAACCGGTGTTAAAGGGGGGGTGTTAAATGCGCGCGCGAAACGAATTCCCCCCCCCCCCCCTTTAACACTGGTTCCAGCCACGAACCAGTGTTAAAGGGGGGGTATTAAATGCGCCTTCCCCTTCCTTTCTTCCCCCCAGAGGCAGATCGAACCCGTCGCCGCGCGCAGAGAGCAGAGAGCAGCGCCGGCGCCGTCCAGCCCTCGCCGTCGCCGCCCTTACCCTCGTCGTCGCCACCCTCGTGTCGGTCGCCCGAGCCGCCGTCGCCCTCGCGCGCGCCAAGACCGCCACCGCCACCGTGCGCGCGCCACCGGAGCCGACGACGACGCCGGCGCCTACAAGAACCCCACCGACGCCGTCGTGCTTGTGGTGAGGAGCTCTGTTTCCTCTGTTTCCTCCCTCTCTATTTTCTCCCTTTGGCGGCGGTGTGGAGCTCGCGCGCGTGGTGGCGCCGCCGGCCGGCAGATTTCAGTGGAGCTCGCGTGGTGGCGCCACTCCGTCCACGCCTCTGCGTCGTTCGAGGAAGCAGCGCAGGTGGCCGGCAGTTCGAGGAAGCAGGCGGCCGACGCCCCGGTGCAGCCTGGCGCGGCCGCACTAGCGGGTCTCTCTGTTTTTTTTACAGGTCTCTGTTACTTATTTGTAGTGAAACTTTATAGAAAGAAATGAAATTAAAACAAGATGAATAGACTTTGTGTATAATATCTAGAAATAGAGAAATAAACCATGGGCATATATTTATCTCAAATACTACATTTGTACTCCATCCGTCCACAAATATTGACCATCATTTGGTGAAAAATGTGGGGAATATGTGTGATGTATAAAAGATATAGTCGTGTATTCATATTTGAGTAAAGTTTCTGATGTTGTAACATCGATAATATTGTTTACTTAGTGTTGGTGAACTTGATGGTCAAAATCAGGAAGCTCAAAACTAAGATGGCATGTAATTATGGAGGGAGTAGTAGTATAGATAGGGTGTCAAGCGGGATGGGTTCGCGGGCAACATAGTTTCACCGGCTAATATAAATTGTACTACATGCATAGATTAAAACTTGTATACAAATTGGACTGCGTGTAGGTGTAGCTGTCTGAGACTAAATAATTGTCCGCAAACCCGCCCCACTTGTATACAAACTTGCATCCTGCCAACGTTACCCTCTTGGGGGTGTCGTTGTGGAGCTCTGACTCATCCTGATTAGGGTTTGGACCCCTCGGAACTCGTTTAAAATGATCAAGCATCCTTAGGGTTTTAATTTCATTTGTGTATTTATTTGTGTATTTTTGTATGAATAATATGTATATTTGTGTATGAATCCAAGTCCACTTGAATGTTTACTCTCTTACTCTAGATAATATTATTGTTTTAGAAACTATGGATCCACTTAGTAGAAACCTTGAAGAAGAAGAAGAAATAATGGAGAACATTATTGATGAGAACACCTCACAATATCTGAACTTGGAGGGACATGATGACAGCTCAAGTAGTCATGGAGAAGATGAAGACTCCGGTGAATGCAATTTAATGATTACAAAGTCCGGCGAGGTATATGCATTGATTAAACCTCTGCTGACTTCCACCAACAATCTTCTTCTACATGTATTAATTAACGCTTCTTTCTTCTTTTAGCCCTCTGGATCGACCAGCCAGCAACCATCTTCTTCTATGAAAAAGAGCAAGCAAGGCGCGAGCCATCGGTTGAAAGATCGTGCAAAGTTCACGATCGAAGCAGTCCATGTTGATGGCAGGCCGATGGAGCCCAAGAAGGCCGCAGACAAATTTGTACGTCAGGCTGGAGTTCTTGTTAGGGACCAAATCCCAATCATAATTGAATATTGGAATAAGCCAAAGAAGGGCGATGGTGCCTTTGTCGATGAAAGATCCAAAGAAACGCTTTGGAATTCGTTGTTGGTAAATTTCACCCTTCCGCCAGAGGAGGATGAAAACAACCTGGTTATAAAGGAAAAGGTCAAAGAGTGGACTCTAAAGAAGATGTCTAACGCTTTCCGCAACTAGAAGACAAAATTGAACAAATTTGTCAAAGCTGGCGAGACTCCAAATTTCAAAGACGCATATTATGCGAAGATAAGACCTCACTGGCCCGAATTTGTGACATATAAAAAAGGTGCTATAGCTAAAAAGAGGTCAGAAACCAATACGCTTAATGCCCAGAAGAAGGAATATCACCAGAGGACGGGGTTAGGTGGCTACATATCTCAGAGGCCTAAGTGGGAGGAAGTTGAGAAGGCCCTGCGCGCTAGAGGGATCACACCCCAGTCAGATACGTGAGACCTACGTGCAAAGACTTGGTTCTACGGAATCGGGGCAAGGTTGGACCCAGAAACAGGATTGTGTATCTTCCCAACCCTCCTTGCCAAAAGCGGTCACTGAACTCATCACGGCATACGAGGAAACAGCCGCCAGGACCTTCCATCCCGACGGAGAGAATGACCAGCTCACACGCGCCATCGGTAAAAAAGAACACCCTGGACATGCACGAGGCACAGGGGGTATGACGTGGAAGGATGGGTTTGCCGAGTGGAGCGACTCTTATAGATGGCGCGGCATAAAAGAAAAAGAGCATACAGAGCGGATGACACAGATAGAACATGCACTTGTGGCGCTGCAGGCGCAAGTGAATGCACAACAGAGCCATCAAGCTACCGGCCCATCTCAGAGGCACGAAGAGCCTGCATTGGAAGCTGCCGGCGGCCCAGACTCTGCGCGGAAAAGCAGCGTGGCTTCCACGGAGAACGTGCAGCCCACGCTTGAAATGGCGGGTCCTCGATACCCCGAGGATGAGATCACGGAGAGCGAACACGCTGAGCTGCATGTGAGATTAATGGGCTTATCCATTAAGGTGGCTGTCGGCTATGCCTTACCTCCTGTAGCTGGTGGAACTTACCACTGCCGACCGATTCCAGATGGCTATGCTATTGTCGGGGTGGATGAGGTTGTGAAGGAATATGAGGAAGCACAGCTTGACCATGCTACAAGTGAAGGGGAAACTCAACTCAAATTTGCAGTGAAAACAATCATTCTTTGGAAGAAGGAACACATCGTGCTTCCAAATTGGAGGCCACTGGCACCCCCGCCGTCTCCGCAGCGTCAGCAATCTGAGCCGCTTCAGCTATCTCCTGCGCGGCAGCCATCTCCGGCGCACGAGCCATCTCCTGCCCGTCAGCCATCTCCTCAGCGTAAGCGGAAGAGCACTGCCACGAAGAGCATCACTAGCACTGCCACAAAGAAATCCGCAGGAAACCGTACGCCAAAGAGTTCAAAAAACTACGTCCCGTAGCCTTCCACCAAGCCATTGCCGGTTTTACCGTGGAATCACAGCGACGAGGAGACCAATAGGATCTCGGAAGAAGAGTTCAAGAAATTCTTTGCACCTAGACGGGCCGAGCCAAAGGAGAAAATAGATCCGGCGGTGGTGGAGAAGTTTTACAATAATCTTTTGAAACCTGAAACCCCACTTGTGCTGGACTACGAGCGCCATATTTTGAAGGGGGATGCAAGGCGCCGTAGGGAGGAGACTGAAAGTAGTAGTCGTGCGGCACCCCAGAAAACAGTTCCCATGCTCGGAGAGCAGGAAAACCAATCATGCGCCCCGCTCCAAGTGTTCGACACACGGGACGCTCCTCCCGTAAATGATTACGAGGCAGAGCTACAAAGAAAGGCCAATGAGATGGGGATGACTTACATTGCATACTTGAACCTCATGGGATACAACTTGCCCAAATGCGATGCCAACCCCATACAGCCATGGAAGTATGGGAAGAATCTCGTCAAGAAAGAGGAGCTCAAGAATCTACCAACAAAGATGCGAAGATTGCACAAGTAGTACCTTGATTTCTGCAAGACGAGAAAGGAAGAATGGATCACGGCGCATATAAGAGATCAGATTTTCTTGTGCGGAGACGACGCGATCGACTTCAACATTCAAGACTTGCATTTTCTATTCAATCAGAAGGAACTCGACAAAGCTGCCATCAGCCTTTATTGTGTGTAAGTACTATTTCTGTAATTTATATCTCATCTCATTCACTTCATTAATTGCATGTATATATATATGCTCACCATATATGTATATACTATTATGCAGGAAAAAGGTTATGAAATGCATGAAAGGAGGCCCTTTTGACATTGGGTTCGTTGACCCAAATAGAGTTCATGAAGAAGTGGTAAGAACCAAACCCGGGCAAACAGAAGATTACTTGCTAAAGTCTTTACTAAGACAACAAACCAAAAGGGAAATACTATTGCCTTACAACTTCTCGTGAGTACTGTTACCCTCTCTCTTGTACACATTCTGTTTCGGCTTACTCGATGTTAAGTGTAACTGATGATGAGTTATGCGTGCGTAGGTTCCACTTTATTTTGCTAGTCATTCAACCCGACTCAGGAACAGTCCTTGTCATGGACTCGTTACGAAAAGAAAAAGAGATATGGGCAGACTTTAGAGAGATGCTCTAGAGGTAATTTCAATCATATTATCTCACTAGATCGGCAACTTTCGTGACAACAAGTAATTAATTACTCCTTTATCTATTTTCTTTGCCGGACAGGGTTTGGAAAAGGTTCACGGGCAGGGCCGTGGATGAATGGTCAGAAGAACTAAAATTTGTAGACCAAAATGTAAGTAATACTAGCTAGCTAGGTCTGCGTATCTCTTTGATTCTGCTTCCAATTCCATTATGTCATGCTTTATTGATTATTATTTTGATTGAACTCTCTATTCTCGTAAAGTGCACGCATCAGGGACCCGGCAATAACTTATGTGGGTACTATGTTTGCGAGTTCATTCGCAACACGATATGTGCGATGGGCCAAGCCGCACTAGAACAACTTAGAGTAAGTAAACAAAGTACACAACATTATTTTATTACCATCAATTGTGTTGAGTTTTATTCTTATATATATATTGACCCCATTCTTCATATATATTCAGATCGAACGGATGCGGGACCAACTCCTACCATTTGACCGCATACGAGCCATTCAAGAGGAACTGGCGGGGTTCATACTTGATGAGGTCGTCACGCCTGGCGGAGAACTCTTTAGATATCCACCAAAATGAACGATGACGATGTATGTGCCGATGACGATGTTTGTGTATAATAATAGTTGCTTAATTATTCATGTACTCGTATGTACCGATGACGATGTATGTGTATACCGCTCCCGATCGATTCCCCCTCCCCCCTCCCGCAGAAATACGCCCAGAACGGGGCAGAGGCAGAACTCTGCCGCGGCAGAGATTTAGGCCGTTTTCCTGCCGCGGCAGAGATTTAGGCCGTTTTCCTGCCGCGGCAGAGAACCTTTAACACGAGTTCGTGTTACGAACCGGTGTTAAAGAGGGGGGCCTGAGCCCTGCGGCAGCCCCACGTGCGCCACCCTTTAACACCGCTTCGTATAAGAACCGGTGTTAAAGGGGGGCCCCCTCTAACACCGAACCCTCAACAGCGGTTCTACAACCACTGTTAGAGGGCCCTCCCAACCGGTGTTAGAGGGGGGAGTCTGCACTAGTGATTGCATCAAGAGCTTTGACTTTGATTGCATTGCCAGCACGGATGCTTTCACAGCAAATGAAATACCCATTGCCGCTTTTTAAGAATTTCCTTCGTTATCGTCGAGAGCTAAATATATTAATTCATATAAGTTTATTATTCACAAGTTTGTACCGGCCTCTTATTCAGAAAGTATATTGTATTGTTAAATTTGTGAAGTATGCATCCCTTATCTGGAAACCAAATCGCTCCACTCATTCCTTTATGATAGAAACTACCATTTGATTCACTTGCTTGGATACAACTTCTAATTTCTTCCTTCTGCAGATTTGGAATTGACCACGAGCACCGTGACTGTCATTCGAGGGAGGCATTATCGTGGCGTAGCCGCACCCATACTTGACGACACCGTATGTGACAATGGGACACAAAGACAAAAGAAATAGGATGTGGCTAGGCTAGGTATTGGAGAACCGCGAGTAAGAGGCGTGGCGCTTGCGTGGAGGAGGAAAGATGTTCTAGGCTGTAGTTAGTGTCGTATGGCTCTTGATTCTTCTTTTTCATTGTAGAGATATGCAAGTGTTTATCATTTTCTCTAATAAATACAACTATCATATTTATAATTACGAACCAATGCCTTTTCATTCTTTCTTTACTTGTCCCTAATAAAATCAGGTAGAACTAATAGCAAGTATAAATAATACTATACTAGAATACACTATGCATGATTGATTCTTTACTCACCTGTTTCCTTTTGCTTATTAGAACCTCCTTGAGGAGGAAGGTGCTAGAAGGTTGGGGGTAAAAAAGAACCATCTTGAGGAGAAAGATGATAGAAGGTCATGGTAGAGAACTAATATGACATGTGATAAAAAAAGATGATAAATGATACCTTTACATATCCGTGGAAGAACAACACATTTATACACCCTAAGATAATTAATTTGATAAAAGACTGTGAGTACTTTCTTCTTCCATTCATATCTAGAGGGTGGAGGAAAATAAGATTGGATATGTATGTGAAAATCTGGTACTTCAAATCAGTCTAAATTAAGAAGAGTGTAGTCGGCCCTATGTTAGATGTGCATCATTTCACGGTTTAAATTGTGTTGTAGGACAATGTTTTAGTTTTCTGTTTATCTACATGTTATTACGGACATTTTGTTATATTATATAGTACTCATATTTGCATCAAGTTACTCCCAACTTATTTATTTAATAGCTGTAACCTAAAATTTTGTGTCAGCATGTCATCTTGTTCACACTGGTAGTTCTGTGGCCACATTGAATTTTGAAGTATGCCGCCACTGTCCCGACCGTCTCAATCGCTTTGTTGTTCACACCAACGTGGCCATGAGGGTTCTTGCCACCTTGGATACCCATTCCTCGTCTAACATCCCATTCGGTTGCGTTGCCATGCGCTTCTTTTTTATGGGTTAGTTTAATTCTGAGCTAGGAGATTGTGTTACGAGTTGAACTCTTAGCTCTCATGCTATTCTTGAGAGAAAAGGAGAGCCTCAATATGGTTCAATCTTGCATTTTTTTGGAAAGCTGCTACATATTTCACAACTCGAGGTGGACTGAAAAGCTCACCACGGTTATTATTGTTGAAAGTGGGATGATGGGTGATGCAATCTTTGAAGTCATGTGCAATGCGAACGACTACGGCGATTCCCAGAATGCACACGAGTGACATGGAGATGAGTGACCAAAGTACAGTGACATCATTGTTGGAGTACGGTGACTATAAAACACGATGGTGTCACAATGGTGTGGAGGTGACACCAACAAACGGGTAAGAAAGGAGAAAGGCGACACGTGCTTTGTAGTTTTATGTTTTGAGAGAGAGAGAGAGAGAGAGAGAGAGAGAGAGAGAGAGAGAGAGAGAGAGCAACAAACAAAGTAGGACATTCTTCCAATTGTATTGGTTCATTCGCAGATCCTTCAAATCATCAATATTTTTCATAAGTATTGTATTTACGTGAATTTTAAGAGTCCATTGCAACGCACGGGCATTTTACTAGTAATGCTAAAACATAAATACCGAATTTTATTTGTATGTGTTATCGGTACAGAATATCTATTTGTACTGATACCACGTATTTCATATAGAAAGGCATCATCTTCATTGCTTCGCTTGTGCTAAATATTAATTTTTATTTGCAGATATATCTATATCATTTTTATTCCAATTCTTCAAAACTCACACACTTTAGAGATGGATACATCGGCGAAGGTAAAATTGTATTGGTGATGTTGACCTTTTGTTTGTATATATAGATATGCTAGTGACATTAAAGTTTTCAAGACAATCTTGTACGGAAAATTTAATTATACTCATGTTTCTACATGACCTTTTTATACAGTTAGTCTTCGAGTTATGAAAACATCCGGCTGACTTCCCATGGAAACACACATATAACTATGCTTTCCTTATATTTTCACTATTGGTTATAAAGGAGCAAAAAATAATTTCCTAAAGCTTCCAAACCTTGTGTACATGGATTAACCATCAGATAAGATCCTTTCTGTTGGATGACATCCGAGAGTCGAGATTAACCCAATGCCCTACATCTAATCTGACTGTTTCGATTCAATGTACAGCCAAGCAGTACTCTACCAAACATTACTCCAAGTCCCCATTTGTTTGCCTGATTACATGTGTACACATAAGAAGCAGGTCACGGATAAATTTTTGGATCGTTTCCTCTCCTCTTTTTCGATTTATGAAAATCATCTCAAATGTCCACCCCGCAACGCGCGAGGAAACAACTACAGTAGTTAACAGGATTTATACGTCTGGACAGCGTGCAGGGTTTCAATTGAAGCGTGAACTATGTCCATTAAAAAAATGAGTGCATTTCTGGGTGTCTTGCTATCGTATCGTGCTGCATAGTTTATATAGAGTAATTTATGCCAACCTGATTTCTTAATTAGTTATGATTGTTTTCTGTGAGTCCATTTTGCCGATAGTTTTTTTTTCAAACTACTGTTTTAGCTGACAGTTAATTTGATACATGTGGTTTCAAAAAGAAAAAACTCGGTACAGGTTCGGCAAGAATCACATACAGTACATCGTAAACAAGAGCACGAAATCACTGAAAATATTATCTATTATATACTAAAAGCAATATAAGGATGTCTAATAAAGCCACCAGGTTAAGCCACATCATCCAAATTAATTTTGACAGTTAAATCTTAGATCTATGGCTAGGATTTAAAAAATCTATTAATAGTTACGTAATCCCGTGAACTTCTTATTGACACGTTTCAGAATATATCGCTATAAAGACAAGCTCCTCCACGGGACGCGTAAAAGAATTCCCTAATCTGTTTTGACACGGACTCCTCCACGTATGTGGGCTTGACCTTTAAAACACGTACACACAAGAGGCAACCAGGCTCTAAAAAAACAGAGGCAAACAGAGATCCTCTTATCTCTATGGTGGTTGGTCCAGACACAAACTCAAATAAAACCTACGTAAATAACCAGGAAACTAGTGCCAAACTGTTCCCATACAAACATAAAAGCGGTTCATAAAGAGTCCGCGTGAAGCACGGAGGAGTTAAGTATACAATTGTTTTGTCCAATTCACGTGCAAAAAGAAGCTCAATTTTTTTCAACAAGCGCCTGAGCTCAATAGCATCTTCCGTCCGTAGTAAATATTTGTGCTCAGCTCGTATGTATAAATTACTTATGGTCGATTAAGTTGTCCGTCCAACAAAACAAACTAGGACATAACACAAGATTAAAGACATTGATCGAGCTATAGGAACTCATATTTTTTTGTTCAGCTCATGTACAGAAAGAAAAAAACTCGGCTTTTTAATAAGAGTTGCACTTTGTCATCTTGCCGCCATATATATTTATTCTTAGATTACGTGCAAAAATTTTGTGGTCGATTAGGTCTTCTATCCAGCAAAATTTTTGTGGTCGATTAGGTCTTCTATCCAGCAAGACAAACGGATAGAAAAATATGAAAATTAGATTTATTTTTTGCGCTTAAGTCTATGTGTGTTAATTTTCCAAGAGAGAAATTTTTAAAAAATATATCTGAATATTTTAAAAATATTTATATTTAAGGATTTTTGGTTATGATACCAATTTAACAATTAGTTGTATCGTCTAAAATTATGAAATGGCGAATTTAATTGCTCTTTTAACATAATTGCATATGAGTTATTCATCTCATTTAAAAAAATATTAGTACTCCTTTAATAAGTAATGAAATAGAGACAACTCACATTAAGCACATGAAGGTGGATATATATGCGGATGTTCCAAAATATTGCGACGCAACACAACCTAAAAAACAATGTGTATAAATATTGAGCGCAATATAATTTTAGAGGTGAAAGATAATTGGAGCATGTGCTTTATGCTCATTTAAAGTTAATAGACTGCCCTATCAGTTTCCAATACATGGTGTATTAATTTAGTCAAAAAATGTCAATTCCTTCTAAATTTGACCAAATACATAGAACAAAATATCAACAATGACAATACTATAGTCTGACAACAATTTGGTATTACAGATCTTCATATTTTTTAAATATACTTGCGAAAATACATATGTGCTTGCAGCCATGGGTATGTGATCTATCTCAACCACCCGTGCCTTTGAGATTCGAAAAAACAGGACCTGAGAAGAATTTTTGCATTTTGGTGGACTGTTTTTTAAAATAGAATCTTGGATAGGACATGTGACTGCCATGTTTCTATCCACACCTACTTGTCAGAACCCTCTCTCTCTCTCTCTCTCTCTCTCTCTCTCTCTGATGTCTCCCTCTCCGCTCGAGGCCCTCTCTCATGTCTCGTCTTGTTCCATCTTCTTCATGGCAAGTTCGCAACTAGGGGAGCCACTCCTTTGCCCCGTTTCTCTCGCCTCGCTTCAGCAACGCATGGCCAAGGCCCTGGCAGTTTCTCTCTAACGGGCTGGAGGACGTCTGCCGCTGTTGACAAACACCCGAGCTCAGAGGCCTGCCGGTGGAGGTCGCTGTTCACGGCCGATATCTGGCCATAGCCTGGTTGGGGTAGGCATCCTGCGATCTGTCTCTTGCCGGTGCTCGCCGGTGGAGGTAGCCATGGAAGGAGAAGCCGTTACCCCAAGCCGGAGAAGCATGGGAACGAAGTGTTGTAGCCGTTTTTGCTCCTGATGTACATCGTAGAGAAGAAGTGATGTAGCCGTTTCCATGCACTCTAGACAATTTCTCTCTTTCTCTCTCGTTCCTATACGCTTGCGTATGCGGTGCCTCTGCTTTTCTCATTGTCTTCGTTATCTTCTTGCATCCCGAGAAACAGCCATGGCCGCCTCCTTCCTTCGATCTCCAACCTACGATCCACTTTTAGAAGGCCATGACTAGTCTAACGACGGCGCAGTCGACGGACCCGCCGGCGTTGCGACGTGTTGCCTGGCTCGGATGCAGCTGCTCTGCCGGCGAGCTGTACGTTCCGGATACGTACGCCTACTCGGACACCGCTGCTATTTCCAGTGAGTCGTACGTACATGATGACGTGCGTGAATCTGCCGTCGACGGCGTGCGGAGGCGACACCATGGATGGTGCGCGCGACATGCCTTCCAAGTCTGGCACGGCGTCCGCGACGGTGTTCGCTCGCGATTTCTAGCAATGTGTGCTCGACAGCATGGGCGACGGCGTTCACGGCGAGCTCCTGCATGGCGTGGCCGACGATGTGCACATAAAGGAGGAGGAGGTGGATGGCGCGCGTGTCAGGGACGTCGCACTCCATGGCCTCCAACGGCAAGAGAGTCCGGGACGTCACGCTCCATGGTCTCCATGGCGTGCTTCGCGCGCTGTTCATCTTCGGTGAGCAGGAAGCCCATCTCCTCTAGGACGGAGGCAGTAGGGTTGGTAGTTGGTACTACGCTGTTTCCGTGCCAAACCTAGTGTGTAGTGACCAGACATAGGTCATGTAACATTTTTTGTAGCTTCATGAGGGTGAACAGTACATTCGGTTAGGCCAAAAAGGCTACTGTGTGTGGACCGGCCCAAAGTACAAGGCAAGGGGATGAATTTTCAAAATGGTGAGGAAGGGGGAATCTGAAAAATGCGGCACAGATCTCAAACTGTAACCAATGGCCATGATAGGCCACGTACCCATATGTGCAAGTACAAAATCCATTCTCATATACTTGGTCAAACTTACCAGATATTGAATTTTGACTAAGTTTATATTCCATGTATTTGGAGAAGGAGTGAGTACCATTTAATAAATTCAAAATTATGATTTGTTTATTTAAAACCTAAAATATAGGTAGACTTATAAGCAAGATAATTAGAGAAAATCCACTACAATAAAATGAAGCAAAAACTTAATAGTTGTTATGGAGCAATCTCCCATGGTGCACACGAGTTCCCTTTTTCAGTTATATCAAGAGACTATTTATGTCACGTCACATGCTATTTGAATCTTAATCTATAATGGCATGTGTGTTGAATTATATTTATGGGTGGTCAAAGTAGTGGATCTTGATCAATAGTGTATTGTTTATATACACAAATATCCACCCGCGGCCATGAAAAGGTATCAAGATATTGTTTATTTCTCAATCTCCATTAATTATCTATCAGAATTTAAGGAGTCCGTAATTTCACTTGAGTATGACATGAAGAGACCACTAATTGAGGAGTGTTGATGACCAACTAGCATAAAATTATGTACTGGGATATTGGGATTGTTAAATTTATTGTGGGTAACCACACAATAAAACTGAGTATCAGTTAATTAAGTCACGTTACAGATACAAAAATACATATGAACACGAATATAGAATGAGTGAAACCACGTGTGTGGAAGATACTAGGGAATGAGGTAAATAAATAGATAAAAAATATGTCTACCTTTGTTTCAATAAGTACCACACGGTAGAATAATGCAGAGATTAAGAAAAATAGTATCATTAAATTTGATCACAAAAACTTCTAGATTTCCATTATTTTAAATGTTAATAATAATCTTATAATACACATTTCTATAGAACCATAGAAACACTTATAGACATATTTAGACAGTGCCCTCGCATCTGCGAGGGCCATCATGCTAGTTTTTTTGCAAAGAGCAAGAAAGAAAAACTCTAGCAATACAGCACTAGTAATCACAATGGCGACTATGAGCTGCTCCCGTGCTCCGTGTCTCCTCCTGAGAGAGCGTTTATCTTCAGTATCGGCGCCGGAGAGCTTCCGGCCGTCACGGCTTTTGTGACGCTGCTGTGGTCACGGTGGAAGAGCCGGTGGACGCGTCGGACGAGCCGTCGGCAGGAGGCATCTTCCTGACGTCCTCCGCGGCGACGCGCACGGTGCCCTGGCGGTAGGGATCGTCCAGCGGGAACTTGCTATACCCGTCCTCGTTGGCGAAAACGGCGACGGCGCTGAGCCAGAGGACGAGGACCTGCCCCGTGGGCAGCTTCCCCACCGGCGTGCGGACGAACACCTGATCGCCCTTCTTGATGGACTCCGACGAGCGGCGTGGCACTGCCGTCGGCCTGGACAGTTTCTTGATGGACCGCTCCGGCTGGTGCCGTTTGCGCGTCGCGAACATGGTGCTACTGATGCGTCTTTGCTGAGACGGGATGTAGAGGACGCCAATGAGTGAACTGTTGGCGTCGGCGTGCGCTTCCGGCGGCCATCGTCGCCAGCGTCTCGGTGTGGCTCAGGTGACCCCGTGGTCAAGGGGCGCCGCGGCGTCGGGGACTGGTTCTTGTCGACCCCTCTGGACGCCGGCAAAATGGGGACCCTCCTCTGGCTCTCTAGTGATCCTTGGCTCCATTCAATACGATTACACGAAGCGAAGGACAAGTGTGTCGACGAGTTCATGGCCTCCAAGTGTTATATATAGGCGGTGGAGTTCTCCTCCTACCTCGTGTCGGATTCGGGTCTGACGCCATGGATGTTTTTCAACCGCGCGAGCTAATCAGGCCAAGAGACGATCAGTTCCGTCCCCGCCATCTGGTCACGCATCACTGCTTGGTTCCTACGCTTCCTGCTCCCGACTCCGACTCCGACTCCGACTTTCACCATGCTTCGCTCGATCGATATAGCTGGCCGGCTGACTCTCAGTTCCGCACAATCCATCGACTCCTCTTCCAGTTTGCCAAATCCATCGCCATGCCTGCGCTCATCTCTAAGCGCCCGTCTGCCGCCCTGGGCGAGATCCGCCGCGAGCTCGCACTAGTACAAAGAGCTCCATGCATCCCGGTTCGTATAGGCCTTTAGTCCCGGTTGCCCAACCGGGACGGGGCAATCGGGACTAAAGCCCTAACCTTTAGTCCCGGTGCCCCACCAACCGGGACAAAAGGGTGCACACGTGGCCTGCCAGGGGGGAAGGACCTTTAGTCCCGGTTTGTAATACGAACCGGGACTAAAAGTTTTTTCTAATTTTTTTTTTAAAAATTATTTTTTTTTCAATTTTTTGATTTTTTGAAAAAAGTTTTTTTTTATTTTTTGAATTATTTGGCTCGTTAATCTCCCACATCTCTTATTTTTAACACTAGTTATACTTAATCTTAGTTCAAATTGTATTTATAGTCAAACTTCCCATCCGGTCACCCATCCTAGCACTACTCCACCCCCAGCACGCTTAACTTCTTCGTTCCATCTCTCCCACCTGCGCGAAGGACCAATATATCTTGTTGTCAAGACTAGTATATCAATCTTATTAACTCATATCGATATGTGACACGTTTTTATTTTTTGAAATTAAGAACAACTATTTTTAGTAAACAACAATAAATAATTAATAATAACATTTTATTCTAATGAAAGTAAAAACTAATTAAATTAATATTTTATTCATTTTTTCCATTTATTCATTTAATATGACATAAACAATATCTTCAAATCTGTAAATCGAAATTTAACAAATAATATATCCATTATTATCAGAAAAATGCGAGGAATTCAAATATGACATAAAAAATACTAAAATAATTTTTTTCTGAAATATTTTTTTTTCTTTTCGAATTTTAAGAATCCAAAACGGCCTAAGTATGTTGAAATCAAAGAGCTAATTTTTTCTGCACGTTTTGATAGGTTGAGCGCTTCGTCTAATTTTTCCTGCGGCGGACTATACGGACGCGAAAAACAAACTCTATTTAGCGCCCGGGTTTAACGCCACGCGATGAGGAACAAGGGCGCTTGCCTAATTTTCTTTTTTGTACGTATTGTTTTTAATCAGTTAAACGTCTATCTAAACGTCTGGCAGTGTACATGGCCTAACTACAGAGTTCCTAAAATCACAAACACGTGGATATTTGTATCAAAATCCTAGTTTCTTTAATTCCTCCAAGATTGATCATGCTGTTGCGATGATTTTCTAAGAGATTTTACTTTTAGAATTTTTTACTTTTAGAGAAAAGGGCACCCACAATCAGCAGAGGGATTTTACTTTTAGAATTATTTATAACCTTTAGTCCCGGTTTGTATCACCAACCGGGACTAAAAGGGGTGTTCCGGTGCCAATCCCTTTAGTCCGGGTTGGTAATACGAACCGGGACTAAAGGTCACACCTTTAGTCCCGGTTGGTGATACGAACCGGGACTAAAGGGATTGGCACCGGAGCACCCCTTTTAGTCCCGGTTGGTGATACGAACCGGGACTAAAGGTCCCATTTGACCCGGGACTAAAGACGTATGGCGTTCTAGCCGTTGGAACCGGGACTAATGTTCACATTAGTCCCGGGTCCAACCATAACCGGGATTAATGCTCCAAGCTAGGGTGGACGTATAGCTCTTTTTCTACTAGTGTCGATCGGCGCAGGAAGCTGGCCGCCGTGGCGAAGGGACGAATCATGAAGAAATCATCTGCTTCTGCTCCGCCGATGATCCCCACCGGAGCAACAGCAGCAGCAATCATGCAGAAGATGGCCACGCCGATCCCGCGCAGGCCTGTCGGAGTGGCCATGAAGAAGCCGTCCCTGCCGAGGCCGCGCGCGCCTGCCATCGCCTACGTGCCATTGGAAGAAGCTCCAAGGAGGTGCACAGCCCCGAAGGGCCGACCCACACCGTTCGGCATCGGCATGAACGCCAACAGGGCAATCCAGAAGTCATCCGAGCCAATCCCGCACGAGCAGGCCGGAGCGGCCATCAAGAAGTCGATCCTGCCCACGCCGCACAAGCCTGTCAATGCGTCGACGGAGAAGTCCTCGACGCCGATTTCGCGAGCGATGCCACCGCTTGTCACGTCGGCGCCCGCCTCTGAGCCCATCCAGATAGGAACAAAGGTGTGCGTCCGGACGGTGATGGGGACGATGCCCTCGGGCCTGCGCCTCTTTATCTGGCTCAGCGCCGTCGTCGTCTCCGACGCGGAGGAAGGCTACTTCGACGTCATGTACGACGGAGACTTCCCACGCGACAACCCCTTCCGCGACGTGCGTGTCGCCAGGGATCAGGTGAAGAAGATGCCGTCGTCACGCCATTGATCAGAAGGCAGTTGTCGCCGACTAGCCGGAAGCCAAAGGTCCCCGCTGGAGTAGACCGAGAAGGAGAAGCGGGCGAAGGCACACCAAGCAGTCCAAGGATGCATGTAAATGTAGAGATGTGACGATGTCGAAGGATGCATTATGTTCTATGTTCGAGTAGTTCTTGATTCTTGGCATCAGAAGGTTGCCTAATGTATGAATTGTATTGATTATCGAATAAATGAATTCCTGGAATACAATTAACTGAATGCTTCCACCGTGTTGTGAATTGTTGTTCAAGATGGTATACAATTGCAATCTTCTCTATTATGCTACCATTAATCTCGGTTGTCAGTCGTGCGGAACATGATCAAGAATTGGCAGGCAAAGAAAGAAATGTTTCATGGCCTCCTTATCTTATAGAACCATATTGCAACTCTCGACATTTTTTGCTGGCTGTGGCCCGTGGATGTTTATCAGAAGGATTGCAGCAAGCTGATATTTACGATCCCATTGTTAAATTATGCTGGTGTATCTTTTACAAAATGGCAATTGAATATGAGGAACCAGGTGGTAGAGCATTAAGGTAAAACCATCCGGAAGCTCACGGTGTTTGTGGATAACTGCAATGCGATTTTCAACTAGGTGGAATTATCTAATTTTTGTGTGTTTTCTTTTTTGCATATTTAATTTATGTAGCTCAATCAGGACTAGTTTTTGGTAATGCAGGGCAGTTATGGACAAATGTGGGGATGCTGATGATTGTGTTTCAACTTCTGAATCTGCCGAACAAGCAGCTAAACTTTCTGAAGTGAATATAAAGAACCTTCGTGTGCCTCAGTTATATTGTTTTTATAAAACGAATCATTTAACTTCTGTATATCGTTTTTCTCTTTCTAGGATATTTTTTGGGATAAACAGATCCAGCCAAAGCCCATGGATTGAGTTCAGTGCGAGATGATTTTAGCATTCCATCTTTCGCAGAATATTTGCGCCCCAGATTCTTTCGGTTAAATTTTCTAGGAACTTTGTTTCCTTCAACAAAGGGCAGACCTTCACGATTGGCAGTAGCATCATTTCTGGAGATGGGATACCTATGGTAGAACTTTGGGTTTGTATTTAAACAGTTGTTTATCTCGTTGGTTAGTTTCTTTTTGGACTTTAATGTTGCAAATTCCAGGACTCTTATTTGGCCGCTGCTCCTGGTGAAACTCTTCCTGACTGGCCAGAACCGATGCATGTGTTTGTTGCTAGCCCCTGAACTGAAAAGAACACTTCCTGATGGCAAATACTATGCAGTTGCTAAAATCGCTCCTGCTGGGGTATCTTTACGTGCAATAACTGTTAGAGACACAACCGGAAATTCGTCAAAAGTGGAAAATGATGCAAGTAAACTTATCATACTTGAGATAACTCTTATTGCTCTTCAAGTTCCCTCTTTATCAAAGGAGAAGAATGAGATAAATCTCATAAGATGCAAACACAATGTTGTGATTGGCATGACCTATCAGATGAGAAGGTAATGTTAATGTACCCTCCGCAGCTGCATTCATCATGTTTCCGTTGATATCTGATATGCTCCACTAAGTTCAGGGTAAGAAATTTAAGTCTAGCATTTTCAGTTTGAAAACACCATATCCTAAAGCTGACACACCTCATATAGGGTACAATATTTCTTGCAACCAAAATCATGTTAAGAGCCATGCTGTAACTAGGAGACCAAGAGTTAACCAGATTATAGTTCTGCACCACCGCTCAAAAAAACGAGGCCCCTCTCGCTTGTCCCCCGCGGGCGACCAGGGGGCGGCCTGCACCACCGCTCCTCTTGCCACCCTCCCCTCCCCGTCCCCCGCCGTCGGCGGGGGATTCTTCCCTACCCGCATGTCGGGGGGCTGCGCGGGGCAGCCTCGGCCGGTGGCGGTGCGACCTGGCGAATGGTGCTCGGCCCAACGGCATTGACACGGCTACAGCGATTCCCAACAGGGGCGACGAACGGCACGGCAAGGCTCTGTGTCCTGGGCGGCGGCGGTGGGTGGTTGCCGACAGCACGTCCAGATCTTGGGGCCAGGCAGGCCCCGATCTGGGCCTACGGGCCTCGCCCTGGGCCAGACGGGCTCTAGGAGGTCAACACCGGCGCCCCTGCAGGCAGTTGTGGCCTGGAGATCGCCAGGTCGCACTGCCATGGTCGTCGATCTGGGCCAGGTGGGCCCAGATCCGGCTGCCCTGGCAGCAGGCTATGGCACTGCCTTCGAAGTCTCAGTTTGAAAACACCATATGCTAAAGCTGACACACCTCATATAGAGTATAATATTTCTTGCAACCAAAATCATGTTAAGAGCCATGCTGTAACTAGGAGACCAAGAGTTCACCAGATAATAGTTCTGTAAGTGTAAGGCCATGTCTGCATCAAACATATATGTGTTCTTTCTACCTTGCAAAAAGAAAGTGCTAGTTCTTTTTTCCATGATTAACAGTTTGGAAATATTCATGATTGCTGAACAGAGTACCTGTGACTAACACACCATACAATACGACCAGTTACCAACCAATCATTTCAATACAAGAAAATAGCCTGAATCCTTTCACCGCAATATCATGATACGACATCCTTTGCGATTGAATCATTTCAGTAGTACAACACCCTTAATAGTCTGAATCTAAATACATAAAACACCTTACTAAGTTAAGCTGTAGTAGAAAGAAAGATGTAGTTAATTTTATTCATGTGGTTTCAAAAAGAAAAACTCGGCAAGAAGCACATACTGTACATCGTAAACAAGAGCACAAAATCACTGAAAAAAATGTTTTTGCAAAGAGCAAGAAAGAAAGAAAGATGCAGCCGCTTTAGCTAAAAAACATGCGTCATGAGTCCATGGCTTGGCATTCTGTAGCAGCAAGTCTTGCCATCAGGTGTATGTACTAAAAGGAGAGAAAAAAGAAGGAAAAGGCCAGGAGAGGCTAGCATCTCCAAACCTCCCAGTGATGAGATGGAACTAAACAAGGTTCCAAAAGCTTACAAAAATACATATGATACACAAACTAAAACCAGCTTTTTTTTTCTATCCCCCATTATGTTTTTTAAACCCGAAGAAGGGCCTCCTTAGATCAACAAATTCAGCACGTCAGGCGTTTAGTCCATGGCCTCCATCTTCCTTTTGCCGTGAACACCTCATCAGCGATTCTTCCCAGTAGCCTTGCGCCCAGACGCAACTCCATTTTTACACACCTGAGTAAGTATGCTTTGTTCACCACCAACCATAGGAAGGTTTTAACACACAGAGGTATTTTTACTTGCCATAGAAAACTGTAAGGAACTTTTCCATAATTTTGCATGGAAAGGTAAAAGGATTAACACTAAATTATCCTGAATTTGATAGCGTACAGATCAACATATCATCTTGATTCTTAGCCAAGGAAACCATCGTCCATAAAACCTTTAAAGCATTCCAATCCTCAAGCTTATTTCCTAACAGCTGGCGTCTAAAAGTGAGCCTATCAATCCCCATGAGAGCAACCTCGCGGATAGTGATGTATTGGTTCTAGGAAGTGATGTATTGGTTCTAGGAAATAATGTATAACTTAGGGAAAAGTAAGGATATGAATTCATTTCTTAGCCACACATCTTCCAAGAAGTTTGTCTTCTCCTCATTTCCTACATTTATCCTACAACATGGTCAAAAAAAATCACATCCATCAAACCATGCCAAAAGTGGGAGTCCCCTGGTTGGCAGTAGATTGACACAGAGTGCATTTTTTTCAGATATTTGGCTTTGAGAAAATCTTGCCATGGTCCTTTATCATTGAATAGTTTCCATAACCATTTAGATAGCATGGATATGTTCATGATTTCCATGTCTAAAATTTACAAACCACCTTGATATTTTGGCATACATACAGTCGACCATTTGACTAAGTGATATTTCTTCTTAATCCTATTACCACTCCAATGAAAATGACTTTTAATCATATCGGTTTTGTGTTTGATCCTAGGTGGGACCCTGTAAAAGGAGAGCATGTATAAGAGCATACTAGACATGGAGGAGTTAATAAGTGTGGACCTTTCACTAATCACTAGATTTTTCCCTGCCAACATCCAAACATATTCTCATGTTTTTCTATTATAGGATTCCAGTCTGGCAACTTAAGTCTTTTTTCAGCAATGGGAATGCCCAAATATTTCATAGGAAGACCACCTGATTTGGAAGTAAAAAATTCCTTCAAACTCCTTGCATCTATTATTTGCATCCCCTAGGCAATAAACCTCACTTTTGTGAAAATTTATTCTTAGACCAGACAAATGTTCAAAGAGACAAAGAATAAATTTTAGATTCCTTACTTGTGTCAAATATCCTCCATTAGGAAAATAGTGTCATCTGCATACTGCATTATTGACACTCCTTTTCCCACAATATTAGAGGCTAGACCCTTCAACAAACCCCCATGCATAGCCCTTTCTATCATAATATAAAGATCATTAGCAATTAAGTAAAAAAGCAGGGGAGAGAGGGGATCACCCTGTCACAACCCTTGATAAGTGCAGAAATATGGCCCTGTTTCATCATTGACTCTGATGGCAACTTTGCCTCCTGATGGCTGTGAAATATAGCCATCCACATCCACATTTAAACTAGATATTATTCATACTTTTGATGAAATATCTCTCTAAGTCCTGCCACTAATGCCTAATGATCAAAGAGTTATGCAATCTTGTCTTTCCATTTTTTCCTGCGCAGGAAATGACGTTTGATGATGGGAATCACAACAATAAAGTCAAACATACGATATTTCCAACAACCCAAAGAAACCAGGGGTTGTGAAGAGGAAACAGAAGGTTTAATGACCAACTATACAGCGGGAATAAAATTTCGTTCGTATAGTTCCGGCCGTATATTTTCCATCGACATCGCTAGGTCAAACAGAACAACTTTCATGAAGGGACCCCTATATAAAGATACCTCTCGTGACGATAAATGAGAGGAGAGAAGAGGAGATCGAAAAACACAACACCGAAGAGCCGTCGGAGGAATAGATCTACATCCAATATCACAAACCCTTCTCCACCACCATAGCCATAGTCCACCACTTGTAATAGTAGATCTAATCTCCAATTGGTTATATTGTAAGACTATTCCTATCAATCTCATGATTTCCAATACAATGTTTATGATTGTTGATCTCGTCTCTATGTCTGAGAAATTCTCCTTCGGCTAAGGGCTTCAGCCTAGCCATGTAGTTTGTGCATGTTATTTATCATAGATGGGATCGTGTATTAGTTTGTATGTCATGATGATTATTGTATACTCTCTTGCCTCAATCTAAGGACTTGTCAGGTACCCAAGACCTCGAGGATTGATCCAGATATAGGGAGTATGAGTAATGACTAATCTGTAGGATGGGAACCCAGTGACAGAAAGGGTAGTACGGTTGCATGTGAGGGATTTACTTGGGATTAACTGTGTTTCTTCTATGGATGAGACTAATAGGCTATTGATATAAGAGGTTGTGGAGGCTATAGCAGTTATGGATGCACTGCCCACATATAATTATCTTGCTCTAACGATTACATGCATACTTTATTATTATATTTTATTCACATCAGATGTTTTGCACAGCTATAGGTGAAACCGAACGCCCCAGTCCCTCCCTCTCCATCATCGACAACAAAAAAATATCGCAAACTCTTGGTCCGGTAAAACACTAAAAAAATTCTTAAAGTAACTTCACCACTCTTTCTTCTTCCCGAGGATTCGATAACCTAGGTCTACTAGGGAAAAAGAGTTATACTACATCCGTAATCCGGATCGAAGGTATCACCTCCTCTTACATATTTCATGATCAGATCATTCCAACTTGTTGGAAAGCCTTTCATTTCAAGAATCTGTAAAAGGAAGGTCCATTTGACTTTATCAAAGGCTTTCTCAAAATCAATTTTGAAAAGTATACCAGAACATTTTTAGTGTGAATGTAATTTAAAGTTTCATGCATAATCACAACCCCTTCCAGAATGTATCTACCTTTTAAGAAAGCTGGCTGTGACATTCTAATAACCTTCCAAATCACCTTGACAAGTATATTGACATGAACTTTGGTAAAGAATTTAAATATCACATTCAACCGACAAATTGGCCTGTATTTTTTGGATACAATCCTCATCTTTTCATTTTGGAATAAGAGTCACCACTACATAATTGAAACGTTCAATTTCCAGATTTCCAGCTTAGATTTTTTCAAAAAGATCCAGGATATCATTTTTTACAAGATCCTAATTCTATTGATAAAATTCAGCATTGAAACCATCGAGGTTAGCTGCTTTATTAGCTTCCATATCAAAAATAGCTTCTTTAATATTTTCTAAAGTAATTTTTCCTTGTAGGTAAACTTGGTCATCACCTGAAATTCTAGCTATGCCACTTGGATTCATGGACATGTGTGAAATGTCCGATTTTCCAAATAGTTTTTTGTTGAAATCATTAATGTAAGTAATCAAATTTGTTTTGCCCTCAATAATCCCTTCACTCTGAATAAGTCTCTTAATGATATTTTTCCTTTTCCTACCATTAGCTTTCTAATGATAGTATCTAGAATTTATGTCACCTTCCTTCAATTCAATTTCTTTTTATCTTTGAATCCATTGAAGTTCCTCTCTTCTCTATTAATTTATCTTAGTTGATATTGATAGTCTTTTTGTGCTGCTCTGTCAGCAGCTAAAAGCCCATGAAGCTCCCCATGAATCTAGGCTATCAATCTCGTCATTTAAATATTTCTTCCCTTTTTATGTTCACCCTCTATGTTCATATTCCATCCTCTGAGTACTTTCCTTAAATGCCTCATTCGGTTTTGCCAAATGTCCTCCACATTGTTTCCTCTAAAAAAATTCCCCAGTTATTTTTAACAAGATTTTCCAAATCTGGCCTAAGGAACCAGCAATTTTCAAATCTGAAGATTCCCAGTTTTCAGTAAAAGTGGGGTATGATCTAAAAGCTCAGTGTTTAAAGAAGTAACAGTAATTAGAGGATATTTCTCCTCCCAAGATGGGGATACTAGGAATCTGTTCAACAATTCATAAGTGGGGTTCTCATGATTGTTTGACCAGGTATACCTTCTCCCACTAAGAGGAATTTCCATCAATTCACCTTGAGAAATAATATATATTAAAGTCATACTCCAGTTATTAAAACCATCAGGCTTGTTTTTATCACTATCCCTTCTAGTTAGGTTAAAATCCCCAACAATTATCACTGGTAGTAGATTGGCTTGTTGAAGACTTCTGCCAATTCAATCAAGAAAGCCACTTTACCGAATTGTTGTGCATCTCCATAAACAAATATTAAATTATAGACAAAATCATCAAGCTTGTTACTAAACTTCACTCAAAAAAAATAATGACCTATTTCCTTTTCTAAAATATTAAAAGTGTTATTATTAATGCCAACTAAAATGCCTCCAGATCTTCCACTAGCAGGAGTACTAGTACAATTAAAATCAAGGTTACCACAGAGTGAATCCAAGATTGACTATGGGTTTTTTTGCAAAATTTCCTCTTGTATCCTTACAAAATCTAGAGAAGAGGAGTAGGTAGTCTCTCTGACAAAATATTTTTTGGATTTGTCTCTATTGCCCCAACACAGTCTTCATAGGAGATTTAACAGAGAAAACTTCAAGGAAACATTTCCTAAAAAAATCCCAACTAGAGTATGCAAGTTTGGTGGAATATTATATAACAGGAATAATTCATCATCCTTTGAATTAGAAGATGTCAAGGACATCAGTTCCTGTAGGATTATATCTACTATAGCTAGCTGTAGTATTATATCCTCAACATCTAAACTGCTATCATGTTTTTGCCACTTTCATTATATAAGTTGTAACATCCCAAAAATACTAAACTTGGATCATGAAAATCTAATCATCAAAATGAGGGTTAACAAAAACTTTCTAAAGGAAATCATGAGTGCATGCATATGTGTATGCATGGATTTTGAAATCCTTTAAAACCACCTTGTTTGTTTGTTCCATTGCTTGTAAAATGTTTCTTAGGTGAAATGAACATCATCTAAAACATTTCCCACACTTTTCCTAAAGACAAGTAAATCAAAACACATATATTAATTGAATGGTCATTTTGGCCAATTTAACTACCATGCCTACTTTGGCTGTCTCAAACTTTCAAAACCTAACAGAAACTTTTCTGGATCTTTGCACCCCTTGAATGTACTCATAACAAGGTATCAAGGCCCACTTTGTGATCATCCAGACACTTTCAAATGCATAGTTTAAATGACAATTCAAAATTGAATCTTCTTCATATGGGAAGATCCCACTCTTTCAAAAACTACTCAAACAAGCTCAACTTTCAAAACCCAAGCATCTGCAGACTCACCAGAACCAATCTAGCAAACCCACCAAAAATCATTTCAAAATTCAAAACTTGATTTCATGCGGCCATTTCATCAAACAGGTTGCAGACACAAATCAAACAAAACATCAAACACTATAGTGTGTAGTGATTCTTGCCTAACTTGTTCCCTAGTTAGCTCACACATAGCTCAGTAGACCATCTAGAAAGATTATCCCAACACTAGCACCCCTGTGAGCTTGCCATTGCCATTAATGGTGAACAGCCGAGCACCCCAATGTCACCCCATTGTGGACAGCAAGCTAGAGGAAGAACTGGCCGTGCCAACCTTGTCTAGGAGGCAGCCCACCGTCCACCCCTACTCATTGTCCCAGCCGCAAGCGTTGCCAAGCCCTGGACCACGCGCACAAGCCGCGCCCAGACCATGCCGAGCGTGCGCCAGAGCGCCACCCTCGACCAGCATCCACAGACCGCGCGCCGCCCTCACCGCGTGCATACACGATCGCCATCAACCCAGGAGACCGCCAGACATCCCCGTTTGCCACCCCGTGCCATACAGCCACCGCCCGCCGTCGAAGACGCCGCCTCTGCTGCGCAGAGCACCGGCCGTTCCAGACCAAGCCGCACCGCCCCATGCCTCGAGACCATGTCGTTGAGCATCGCCAGGAGACACAGCACCGTCCCCTACCCTTGCCCATGCCTTTAGCCGCCTGTAACCTTGCCCCCGACGAGCTCACCGTGCGCCCCGACGGTCCCCTCGCTCGACTATAAATAGAGGCCACCCCCGCTCGATTTCTTCACACCATCTCACTCCCATCTCCTCACCGATCGTGCCACACCATTCTCAGAGCAAGGCGAGCGCCACCTCGCCGGAATTTCACTGGAGCCTGCCGCTGCCGGAGAAGAAAGGAGCCAGCGATTGGAGCCGCCCCAGGAGCTGCCGCGACCACTCCTGAGTTCGCCATCGTCGACTTTGTCGTTTGCCCGCCTCGCCGACCCTCACCCGTACCCCGGTGAGCCCCTAGCACCCCTCCCTGGCCGCGCTAGGTTTCGTTCTCGCCGGAGTTGTCTCGCGTCGACGATGACCCCCAGCCGTTGGATTAGAACTAGATCGAACGATCCACGTTGCCCCATACCGCTTCGCCCAGCCCCGTGTCACTGAAGAGTGGGGACACCCACTTAAGCAGCCCGCGGGAGCACTGCGCTTAGCAGGCCGGCCCGTTAGAATTTCCCGCGTAGCCCAGCGATTCAAATTAAACCTTTTTCTTTTTAAATTCAAACACACTTCTGTACCCAACTTCAAAAATCAACCCAGATCGATTCAGTGCACCAAATTGAATAAAACCAATTTTGTTGGAAAGGTCTGTGAATGCTGAATCCAAGCCTGTTGGATTCAAGTCATTTGGATCTGTAGATCACCCATAGTAAAAATAACAAGGCAGAAGCTTTTCTGCATTCAAACATTTTTCAAATTTAAACCATAAAAGCTTTTGAGTTGATTTCAACTCTCAAAAATCACATTTAACCATACCTTTCAGAATATATAAAAATATATAGGTTTACTTGTAGAAATAATGTTCAAGTAATAAAAGAATGCTACATAAGCATTTCTAGCCACTTTAATTAATTAAAATAAAATGGTAAAACCTTATTAAATTGTGACACCACTTTAAATCACTTTCCCATGGACTACAATATGTGGTGATGACATGTGTCAACATGATCCCATATTTGGTTTGGAGGATATTAAATCTTAAGTAGTTTTTCAATGAGTAGAAATTACTTTTCTAAAAAAATAAAAGGAATCAAATCAAGCCTTAACCTTGTAAGGTTAGAGATGATGCTAGATCATCTATAGGACCCTTGTGTGTGATGATTGCAAGTAGTTAAGTATTGTTTGGTGATTGTGTGCCTCGTATTTATTCATAGACGCTAGTACCGACCAAGGATACAAGGAGGAAGGAGGATACTATGAAGAAGAAGCCAAGGAGAACTTCAACCACTGCTCTGCACAAGGCAAGCTAAAACTTGCAAGACACTCTACTTTAGCAAGCCAAATACTACTAGTGAATGTGCCAGCTTATACTGATATTGTGCAAGCTTATATTGACATTGATGCAAGCTAACCCTTGCAAGATTACCCATTTGATAAACCAATCCTAGTTTTATGTGCAAGCTTCTCACTTTATTTCTTTATCAAAGCTTACTTAGAGTTTACTTAAGTGACTGGTAGATTTTGGAAAGATGCTGAAGGTTGCATCAAGAGCATTAAATTGGCCTAAGCTAGAAACCTTGATATCAGCCTAAGATATAAGGTTGGACTTAGTAAAACTCCACTAGTTACCACCCCTCATTAGTACTACCCCCACCTGTAGAGGCTAGTGCTAAGCTTAAAACTTGATCAACTTTTAGATGGGAATACTTGGTGGAAAAATGGTTATGAAAACCTTGGAATGATGGATCATTCTATTGAAATGTTTTGGACATGTGTTTCCAAACACTTGATGATTTTGGTGATAAAAATGTTGAGGCATGAGCCTTAGCCCTTTATAAAACTGATGGTTGTCTGGATGCGATACCATTCCAATTTTAGCGTACAACCACAATACCCGAATATTGGGTAGGGCTTGACTAGAAACTTATATTCCTTAGTATTAGTTCCCTCACGGCCAAGGTCTGAGCTGAGGTGTAACATCCCTAAAATCATAATTTCAAAGTTTGCATATCATTCATGCATGCATAAATATTTGAGAACAATTTCAAACTCATTTCAGAAAACAGTAACACAAAGTGCTATGATTTTATGTGAGCAGATTCAAATCAAATGGCCATCCCCATTTGAGAAGTTTGATTGATTTTAAACCTAGCTTGTTTGCCTTGCTTATAAAAAGGATTGAGTGTGGTTTTGGACCAAAATTTACAAATTTGAAATGTTTCAAAAACCATTTCTCAAATTTTGAAAACCAAGTGCCAAGCCTCTGATATTTTGATCCCCAAGCTTGACCAAGCCTTTGCAAAGCAACCACATGATCTTATGCCTATATTGAGACCACTGCTCACTGCAAAAATCCCAAGGAAATTTGAATTCAAGTGGAACTTGAATTCATTTGAAAATCAATTCAGAAAATAGAAATAGAAAAAGAAAAAGGAGTAAACAAAAGAAAAGGGCCGAGCGCCAGGAATCTAGCCCAGCTTCTGAACAGGCCTAACTAGCCCACCCGGGCTGTTTCTTTTCCTCCCGCACGCGTGAGCACACCCACCCAGCCGCTGACAGCCAGACCCCACGCCCCTTCGGTTTATTTCGCTGACCAGCGGGCCCCGTCCACGTCACCCTCGTCTTCCTCAAACTACGCCCGCGACCATGTCGCCGCTGCTGTCAAGGCCGGTAATGGCGCGGTGTAATTAGCCTTAAAGCCGCAGGCGTTTCCTGTCGCACCAGGGCCTATAAAATCCCCTCTGCACCGTGAGCTTTTCCCCCAACTCTCCTCGCTCACTCCGCCACCAGGCTGCGCACATTTGCTCCCGAAGCCCCGCGGTACCGACGACTCCGGCGTCCAATTCCGGTGAGCCTCGACTGTAGGGGTTCGTAGCATGGAAAACAAAAAATTTCTATCGCATACAAACAAACAAGCCAAGATCTATCTACTAGATTGTAGCAACGAGTCGATGGAATAACTTACCCTCGAAGATTCCAAAGTGTTTAACGAGAGCGGATTCTCGTGGGTGATGTAGTCGTACTCTTCCCGATCTCAAGATCGTGTAGACGATCCTTCCGGCGCTGCGTTCCGGCAGCGCTCCCGCAGTCGGTCACACGTTCGGTACTCAATGAAGACCTTCCTCTCCCTTGTTCCAGCAGGCAGCGGAGGTTGTAGCACTCTCCTCGTGATTCCGGCAGCACAACGGCGTGGTACCGGAAGTAGAGGGGAGATCCCGCAGGGCTTCGCCTTAAGCCGGAGCGATTATGGTGGAGTATGAGAGAGGTCTATTAGTGGTCTAGGGATTAGACACACCAATTAGAAGGCTCTAAACCGAAGGCTAGGGCAATTAGAAGCTCTAAACCAAAACGGCTCTAAACCGGAGATTAGAGGATAGGAACTTGTGTGTCTGGAGGAGGAGGCCCTGCCCCTCCTTTTATGGGTGGAGGGTGCGGCCAAGGGGAGGGGAGTCCCTTCCCAAGTCGGCCTTGGTTGGCGCGCCGGCTTGGGGAGGAGACTCCTCCCCCAAGTCGGTTTCCAACTCCTCTTGCTTGTTTCCCACAGTTTCTTGTTTTAGCCGTTTGACTTTCAAACTGGACATTTGATTTTTCTGTTTTAGGATTCAATTTAATCCTTTATTTGGAACAGCAAGAACACTTAGTACATGATGCAATCATTCCAATATGTAATGACACATTCATGGATCCCTCCCCCCTCCCGGAGTGCCGGACATTCCGGAACCTTCTAGAACATTCACCGGAATCATTTCCGAACTCCGAAACGGGACTTTCCTTATATGAATCTTATTCTCCGGACCATTCCGGATCACCTCGTGATATCCCGGATCCCATCCGAGACTCCGAACAACATTCGGTCTCTTTCTCATAATACCATAACTACTCAAAACAACGTCAAATCCTTAAGTGTGTCTCCCTACGGTTCGTGAATTATGCGGACATGATCGAGACACTTCTCCGAACAATAACCAATAGAGGAATCTGGAAATTCATATGGATCCCACATACTTCTACGATTACTTTGCGATCGAATGAACCACTTACATACGATACCAATTTCCCTTTGTCTCACGATATGTTACTTATCCAAGGTTATGATCGTCGGTATCTCTGCATACCTAGTTCAACCTCGTTACTGATAAGTACTCTTTTCTCGTTCCCGTGATATGTGATCCCTTGTGATCCAGTCACATGCTTGCAAGCTAATTGGATGACATTCCACCGAGAGGGAACAGAGTATATCTATCCGTCATATGGATGGAAAAATCCCACTCTTGATCCATGTGTCTCAACCAATACTTTCTGAACACTCAATGCCACCTTTATAGCCACCCAGTTACGGTGTGGTGTTTGATGTCATCAAAGCATCCATCCGGTAAAGGTGATATGCATGATCTCATGGTCGAAGGAATTAGGTTACTATGTATCAGAAAGCATATAGCAATTGAACTATTGAAATGACTTGATCTTTATGCTACGCTTATCTATAGGAGTATGTCCACCATATCATTCTCCTAACGATATGATCTTGTTGTTGATAACATCTCAATGTTCATGATAGGGAAACCACAATCATTAATCAACCAACAAGCTAGTGAAGTATAGAGGCTATACTAGGGACTTCAAATTAAGTTTACAAATCACACAAGTATCAATGTTTCCTTGTTAATACTATTATAGCATGAATGTAAACATTTATCATAAACACAAAGATATAATAATAACTACATTTATTATTGCCTCTAGGGCATATCTCCAATAGTCTCCCACTTGCACTAGAGTCATCTAATCTAGATTACATGGTAATATACCGAACACCCATGGCAGTTTGGTGTTGGTCATGTTTTGCCCTCGGGAGAGGTTTAGTCAACGGATCCGCCACATTCAGATCTGTGTGTACTTTGCAAATCTTTATATCCCCATCCTGGATATGTTCTCGAATAGCGTGAAAACGTAGCTTGATATGCTTCAGCTTTTTGTGTGACCTTGGTTCTTGCGCATTGGCTATGGCGCCCATGTTATCACAGTAGATAGACATTGGGTCCAGCGCACTAGGAACCACACCCAGCTATGTAATGAACTCTTTCATCCATATCGCTTCTTGTGAAGCCTCCGAAGCAGCCATGTATTCCGATTCAGTTGAAGATCTCGCCACAACGCTTTGCTTTGCACTCCTCTAGCTAACTGCTGTACCATTCAAAATAAATACGTATCCGGATTGTGATTTAGAATCATCCGGATCGGTGTTCCAACTAGCATCGGTGTAACCATTAACAACGAGCTGTTCATCACCTCCATAAGAAAGAACCATATCCTTAGTTCTTCTCAAGTACTTAAGGATGTTTTTGACCGCTGTCCAATGATCCACTCCTGGATCACTTTGATATCTGCTAGTTAAACTAACAGCATATGCGATGTCGGGTCTAGTACATAGCATGGCATACATTAGAGATCCTATGGCTGATGCATAGGGAGTCTTACTCATCCTTTCTCTATCTTCTGCCGATGTCGGACTTTGAGTTTTACTCAAGGTCGTATTGGGCAACATGGGCAAGAACCCTTTCTTGCTTTCTTCCATTCCAAACCTCTTTAGAACTTTGTCCAAATATGTACTCTGTGACAATGATATTTGGCGTTTCGATCTATCTCTATAAATCTTTATGCCTAATATGTAAGCTGCTTCGCCAAGATCCTTCATTGAAAAACTATTATTCAAATATTCTTTGACACTATTAAGAAGGTCTACATCATTCCCAATCAACAATATGTCATCCACATATAGTATTAAGAATGCTACAGAGCTCCCACTCACTTTCTTGTAAATACAAGCTTCTCCATAAGTTTGTATAAAACCAAAACTTTTGATTACCTTATCAAAACGTTGATTCCAACTTCGGGATGCTTGCTGCAATCCATAGATGGACCGTTGAAGTTTGCATACCTTGTTAGCATCTTTAGGATCGACAAAACCTTTGGGTTGCATCATATACAACTCTTCATCAATATCTCCATTGAGGAATGCTGTTTTGACATCCATCTGCCATATCTCATAATCATAATATGCAGCGATTGCTAACATAATCCTCACAGACTTTAGCTTCGCTACCGGTGAGAAAGTCTCATCGTAGTCAACTCCTTGAATTTGTCGAAACCCTTTTGCGACAAGTCGAGCTTTATAGACAGTAACATTACCATCAGCATCTGTTTTCTTCTTGAAAATCCATTTGTTCTCGACAGCCTTTCGGCCATCCGGTAAGTCCACCAAAGTCCATACTTGGTTTTCGTACATGGATCCAATCTCGGATTTCATGGCTTCTTGCCATTTATTGGAATCTGGGCTCATCATCGCTTCCTCATATGTCTCGGGGTCATCGGTGTTGTCCACCAACATGACACTCATAACGGGATCATACCAATCTGGAGTGGTACGAGTTCTCGTTGACCTCCGAGGCTCTGTAGCAACTTCAACCGAAGTTTCATGATCACCATCATTAGCTCCCTCTCTTATTGGTGCAGGCACCACAGGAACTTCTTCCGGTGCTGCGCTACTCGCAATTTCAAGAGAAGGTTCGACAACCTCCTCGAGTTCTACTTTCCTTCCAGTCACTTCTTTCGAGAGAAATTCCTTCTCCAGAAAGGATCCATTCTTGGCAACGAAGATTTTGCCTTCGGATCTATGATAGAAGGTATACCCAATAGTTTCCTTCGGGTATCCTATGAAGACGCATTTTTCCGCTTTGGGTTCAAGCTTGTCCGGCTGTAACTTCTTTACATAGGATTCGCATCCCCAAACTTTAAGGAACGACAATTTAGGTTTCTTTCCAAACCATAATTCATACGGTGTCGTTTCAACAGATTTAGACGGTGCCCTATTTAAAGTGAATGCGGCTGTTTCTAATGCATAACCCCAAAATGATAGCGGTAAATCTGTAAGTGACATCATAGAACGAACCATATCTAAGAGAGTTCGATTACGACGTTCGGACACAACATTACGCTGTGGTGTTCCCGGCGGTGTCAATTGTGAAAGTATTCCGCATTTCTTCAAATGCTCGCCAAACTCATAACTTAGATATTCACCTCCACAATCAGAACGTAGAAATTTAATCTTCTTGTTACGTTGATTCTCTACTTCACTTTGAAACTCCTTAAACTTCTCGAAAGTTTCGGACTTATGTTTCATGAAATAGATATACCCATATCTACTCAAGTCATCCGTGAAGGTAAGAACATAACGATAACCACCGCGCGATGCTACACTCATTGGACCACACACATCGGTATGTATGATTTCCAATAAGTCCGTAGCTCGCTCCATCATACCAGAAAATGGAGTCTTAGTCATTTTTCCCATCAGACATGCTTCGCATCTTTCAAGTGATTCAAAATCAAGTGATTCAAGAAGTCCATCGGAATGGAGTTTCTTCATACGCTTCACTCCAATGTGACCAAGACGACAGTGCCACATATAGGTCGAATTATCGCTTGATTTCAAACGTTTAGCCTCAATGTTGTTGACATGTGTATTTCCACTATCGAGATTCAATAAGAATAGACCATCTATCAAAGGTGCATGTGCATAAAACATATTACTCATATAAATCGAACAACCATTATTCTCTGACTTAAACAAGTAACCGTCTCGCAATAAACAAGATCCCGATATAATGTTCATGCTCAACGCAGGCACCAAATAACATTTATTTAAGTATAAAACTAATCCCGATGGTAGATGAAGGGGTAGCGTGCCGACCGCGATCACATCAACCTTTGATCCGTTTCCCACGCGCATCGTCACCTCGTTCTTCGCTAGCTTCCGTTTATTCTGCAGCACCTGTTTCGAGTTACAAATATGAGCAACCGAACCAGTATCAAATACCCAGGCACTACTACGAGTACTAGTGAGATACACATCAATAACATGTATATCAGATATACCTTTCTTCTTGATGTTGCCGTTCTTCAAATCCGCCAAGTACTTTGGGCAATTCCGCTTCCAGTGACCTTCTCGCTTGCAGTAAAAGCACTCAGTATCAGGCTTAGGTCCAGCCTTGGTCTTCTTCGCCGGTGTGGTAACTTTCTTACCACCCTTCTTGAAGTGTCCCTTTTGCTTAGACTTGCCTTTCTTGAATTTGGTGGTCTTATTGACCAACAACACTTGGTGCTCTTTCTTGATCTCCACTTCTGCAGATTTCAACATGGCAAAGAGTTCTGGCAACGTCTTGTTCATGTTCTGCATGTTGTAGTTCATCACAAAGTTCTTGTAACTTGGTGGTAGTGATTGGAGGACACGGTAAATCCCCAAATCATTAGGAATCACTATACCCAAGCTTTGAAGTTTGTTTGCGTGCCCAGACATCTTAAGCACATGCTCACTGACGGAGCTGCCCTCTTCCATCTTGCAGTTAAAGAACTTTTCAGAAGCCTCATAGCTTTCAATTGCCGCATGAGTCTCAAAAATCAATTTGAGATCCTCGACAATATCATATGGGTCTGAATCCTCAAACCTTTTCTGAAGCTCCGATTCCAAACCATACAAGATAGCACACTGAACTATGGAGTACTGATTCTTCCGAGCGAGGTAAACATTCTTTACTTCATCGGGAGCATCATCTGCAGGTGGGTCACCCAGCGGTGCATCTAGCACATAGGTCAAATTACCAGCTGTGAGGACAATCCTCAAATTGCGGAACCAATCCGCGAAGTTGCTTCCATTGTTTTTCAACTTTTCTTTCTCTAGGAACGCATTAAAATTGATGGTAGGGGCTGCCATTGATCTACAACATATTTGCAATAGTTTAGACTAAGTTTATGACAAATTGAGTTCAAATTAATTAATGAAATTAAACTAGGTGAACTCCCACTCAAAACAATATCCCTCACATTGTTTTAGTGATCACATGAACCAAATCCACCATATCAACACCGATCATCACGAGAGTCGACATAGTTTCAATGGCGAACAATCGACATGTTCATCATATCTACTATATGATTCATGCTTTACCTTTCGGTGATCCGTGTTCCGAGACCATGTCTGTACATGCTAGGCTCGTCAAGATCAAACCTTAGTTTCCGCATGAGCAAATCTGGCTTGCTCACGTTGTATACACTTGTAGAATCTAACACACCCGATCATCACGTGGTGCTTCGAAACAACAAGCTTTAGCAACGGTGCTAACTAAGGGTGAACACTTTATGACTTGAAATTGATGTGCATGAGGGATCATCTTATAATGCTACCGTCGTCTACTAAGCAATACAAGATGCATAAAGGATTAACATCACATGCAATTCAATAATATGTGATATGATATGGCCTTTCTTCTTTGTGCTTCCGATCTCCATCTTCAAGCACGAACATGATCTCCATCATCACCGGCATTGCATCAAGGTCAATGACGCTTCTCCATGGTTGTCGTCCACCGGCTTCAACTATTACAACTACTTTGAATAGACACGCGGGTCTTAACATAAATTAAAGACAACCATATGGCTCCTGCCGGTTGCCAACTTACAATAAGGAACATTGCATACATCAAATATAATCACAATCATGGCCATATCACATCACTGCACACCCCTGCAAAACATGTTAGACGCCTCTACTTTCTTTGCATATTTTACGTGGTTTGGGGCTTTCAGTAAGTGTCGTTCTAACTTACGAACAAGAACCACAACATTGATACTAGCATTGTTGATCACCCGTTGTAAATTGGATCTTAACTATGCTAGGAGAAACAGGCACCCGCAAAGCCACTTATGCAATACAAGTTGCATGTCAAGCGTGGAGCAAGTCTCATGAACGATGTCATGTAAGGTTAGCCCGGGCCGCTTCATCCCAACATACCGCAAGATGCAAAGTACACAAGAAGTAATCAACAATAAAAGCATCAACGCCCACAATGACCATTGTGTTCTACTCGTGCAACAGATCTACATATAGACACGGCTCTGATACCACTGTAGGGGTTCGTAGCATGGAAAACAAAAATTTTCTATCGCATACAAACAAACAAGCCAAGATCTATCTACTAGATTGTAGCAACGAGTCGATGGAATAACTTACCCTCGAAGATTCCAAAGTGTTTAACGAGAGCGAATTCTCGTGGGTGATGTAGTCGTACTCTTCCCGATCTCAAGATCGTGTAGACGATCCTTCCGGCGCTGCGTTCCGGCAGCGCTCCCGCAGTCGGTCACACGTTCGGTACTCGACGAAGACCTTCGTCTCCCTTGTTCCAGCAGGCAGCGGAGGTTGTAGCACTCTCCTCGTGATTCCGGTAGCACAACGACGTGGTACCGGAAGTAGAGGGGAGATCCCGCAGGGCTTCGCCTTAAGCCGGAGCGAGTATGGTGGAGTATGAGAGAGGGATATTAGTGGTCTAGGGATTAGACACACCAATTAGAAGGCTCTAAACCGAAGGCTAGGGCAATTAGAAGCTCTAAACCAAAACGGATCTAAACCGGAGATTAGAGGATAGGAACTTGTGTGTCTGGAGGAGGAGGCCCTGCCCCTCCTTTTATGGGTGGAGGGTGCGGCCAAGGGGAGGGGAGTCCCTCCCCAAGTCGGCCTTGGTTGGCACGCCGGCTTGGGGAGGAGACTCCTCCCCCAAGTCGGTTCCCAACTCCTCTTGCTTGTTTCCCACAGTTTCTTGTTTTAGCCGTTTGACTTTCAAACTGGACATTTGACTTTTCTGTTTTAGGATTCAATTTAATCCTTTATTTGGAACAGCAAGAACACTTAGTACATGATGCAATCATTCCAATATGTAATGACACATTCATGTACCCCTCCCCCCTCCCAGAGTGCCGGACATTCCGGAACCTTCTAGAACATTCACCGGAATCATTTCCGAACTCCGAAATGGGACTTTCCTTATATGAATCTTATTCTCCGGACCATTCCGGATCACCTCGTGATATCCCGGATCCCATCCGAGACTCCGAAGAACATTCGGTCTCTTTCTCATAATACCATAACTACTCAAAACAACGTCGAATCCTTAAGTGTGTCTCCCTACGGTTCGTGAATTATGCGGACATGATCGAGACACTTCTCCGAACAATAACCAATAGAGGAATCTGGAAATTCATATGGCTCCCACATACTTCTACGATTACTTTGCGATCGAATGAACCACTTACATACGATACCAATTTCCCTTTGTCTCACGATATGTTACTTATCCGAGGTTATGATCGTCGGTATCTCTGCATACCTAGTTCAACCTCGTTACTGATAAGTACTCTTTTCTCGTTCCCGTGATATGTGATCCCTTGTGATCCAGTCACATGCTTGCAAGCTAATTGGATGACATTCCACCGAGAGGGCTCAGAGTATATCTATCCGTCATATGGATGGACAAATCCCACTCTTGATCCATGTGTCTCAACCAATACTTTCCGAACACTCTATGCCACCTTTATAGCCACCCAGTTACGGTGTGGTGTTTGATGTCATCAAAGCATCCATCCGGTAAAGGTGATATGCATGATCTCATGGTCGAAGGAATTAGGTTACTATGTATCAGAAAGCATATAGCAATTGAACTATTGAAATGACTTGATCTTGTAGGGTTCGCAGCATAGAAAACAAAAATTTTCCTACGATGGGAACAACTATGTACCAAGATCTATCTACTAGATACAAACAACGGGCAGATGTATATCTGTAGAGAACATACCCTTGAAGACCGACAAAGCTTAACGAGTCCAAACTCGTGGTTGATGTAGCTTGCCGATCTCAAGATCAAGAGGAAGTCCTAGCGCCGCAAAACCGCAGCGCATCCGTGCTCGCACACACGTTCGAGGCACCGAGCAACCTCCGCCTCCTCGCTCCAGCGATGCAGCGGAAGCACAACTCTTTCTTGCCGAAAATCCACCGGGAACATGTATCTCGCTAGTCCGAGACCATGGGGGATAAATTCTAGAGGGGGAGAGAGATCCTTCACGAGGAGGTGTGTTGTGAGAGGAGGAGAGGGGGGGCACCCAAGGGGCATGGCGCCCAGCCATGGGGCTGCCCCCACCTCTTCCACATTCATGTGGGTGGAGCTCCCACTCAAAATGAAAAGCCTCCACTCCCATTAAAAAGCCTCCACTCAAAAATCCACTCACATGCATTAAATTTCCACCAAATTTAATGCAAGCTCTCATTTAAATAAAACTCTTTTATTTATTTATTCAGAATTTTGTTAATTACTTTAATTAACAAACATTCACATAAAACCCCTTGCTAGTATTCCATTTCACATGCAGAACCAGTTTCAGCAATTTCAACTGAAACAGTTTCGGTGTCTAGTGAAATAAATTCCTGCGCTTTCCTTTTATTTTCGGCATGAAACTTTTGCTCCAAATGGATGTCGGTGTCTCTTAAGTGTGTCACCCTACGGTTCGCGAATAATGCGGACATGATCGAGACCCCTCTCGGATCAATAATCAGAAGCGGGATCTGGAGACCCATACTGACTCCCACACATTCAACGATGACTTTCTTGTGATCGTCGGAACCTTTTACGCTAGTATCTTAATCCTTTTGTTTCGCGATATATTACATGTCCGAGATTCGATCATCGGTATCTCCATACCTAGTTTGATCTCGTTACTGACATGCACTCTTTTCTCGTTCCCGTGATATAACATTCTAGTGATCAAATCACTTGCTTGCAAGCTAATCAATGTGATATCACCGAGAGGGCCCAGAGTATATCTATCCGTCATCGGGATGAACAAATTCCACTCTCGATCCATGAGCCTCAACATAACACTTTATTAGTTCTGAATCCATCTTTATAATCACCCTGTTACGGTGTGACGTTTGATGTTATCAAGAAACTCTTCCGGTGTTAGTGATTGACATGATCTCATGGTCTAAGGATTAGGATCACTTCGTAAGTTGTTATAGCAATATAAACTCAATGACTTTGATCGTAATGCTATACTTCGGATGAATGTTCATCACACCATTACACTAATGTTGTGACCCCGTTATTAACAACATCCAATGTCCATGATCAGGAAACCTTGATCATCTTGTTAATCAACGAGCTAGTTTATGAGAGAGGCATAACTAGGAACTTTCTGTTTGTTTATTAAACACACATGTATTAACGTTCCCGTATTAATACAATTATAGCATGCAAAATAAACATTTATCA
The DNA here is from genome assembly GCA_916181665.1 of Avena sativa. Classification (NCBI taxonomy): domain Eukaryota; kingdom Viridiplantae; phylum Streptophyta; class Magnoliopsida; order Poales; family Poaceae; genus Avena; species Avena sativa. Next base: position 401,922,486 of record OV702284.1, read on the forward strand.
TAAACAAGGATTATGATAATAACCACTTTATTATTGCCTCTCGGGCATATTCCCTTCAGTCTCCCACTTGCACTAGAGACAATAATCTAGTTTGAAAACTCTGCGTATTGAACACCTATGGCTTTCTGGTGTTCCATATACGCAATTGCAAGTGGTTAACATAATCTACGGATCTGACGCTTCAGGTCCGTGTGTATTTGCATGTCTTTGCGTCTCCACGCATCACTCATTCTCCAATGAGATGGCATTGTATAAATTTGGTCTTTTGGTGAGACCTTTAGTTCCTTGGGGTTAAATCATGTCGATACTATTGTCATACAATATATCTTTAGTGTTAGCCCGTTGCGAACCACACCTTAGTTTGATAACAAACTACTTGACACAAATTCCCTCCTTTGCTGCTACTATAGCAGTCATATACTTAGCCTTTTGTTGTAGTATTCGTCACAATGTCTTAACTTTGGAACTCTTCCAAATCCATCATGGAATCTCCTTTCCATTACATTGTGCCACCCATAGTTTAAATTGAGATAAACTTAATTTGTATCTTGTGACAAAACTAGTATCAATGTAACGCTTTACAATGAACTATTTGTAATTGTTTGTCACCTCTACACAAATATATTCTTAGTTCTTCCAAAAGATCATAAGAATATCCTCACTATCGTCCAATGATCATTTTATGATTCATTCTGGTATATGCTCATAACACTTAGAGCATAGGACATATCTGGATGTGTACATATCATGGTACGATTGATCAAAACATTCTCGTGATTTCACTCATCAAGTGTCAAAGCACTTGAATCTTGTTTCACTTATCAAGTGTCGATACACTTGAATCTTGATTCAATTCCTTTCCATGCGACAAGAACTGTTTCTTGTCGTTTCTATATTGAACTCCTTCAATATCTCATATATGTACGTTTGGCCCAACCATATTAGCGTCACCGTCTATCCACTATAGACATTCATGCTAAATATTCGGGTTTTGCCTAAGTCTTTCATCAAAATGAAATCCTTAACCTTTGTCAATAAAAGATACATCATTTCTAATCAACAAGATGTCCTTCACATAATGTATTAGAAATATGTCTCAGCGCTCCCACTTAATTTCTTGCAAATGCAAGCATCTTCATCGTCTCTAGATGAAAACTCCTTTTCATCACGGTGAAGATTCCAACTCCGCGATGCTTACTTCAACCATTGAAGTTTGCATGCCCTTTTAGCATCCTTTGAATTTAACAAAACCCTTTGGACCGTGTCATGTACACGTCCTAGGTAACCATCCTATTAAAAGAACTTTGTTTTGTTTATTCATCTACCATATACCAAATTATATGTAGTGGTTGCTACTTTAATCCGTTCAGACTAAATATCGCTATGAAAGATCAAATCTTGTCATAGTCAACTCTTTGAACATTGTCATAAAATACTTTACAACATGTCGAATATTTCATAGATGTGAGACATCCATGTCTGTTTCTTTATAGATCCAAATACGACCGATAGGTTTTTACACCTTTCCGGAGGGTCTTCCAAGTTCAAAACTTGATTTCTCGTATATGGAACTATCACGGATTTTATGGCTTCAAGCCATTTGACGGAGTCAGGGCCCATCATCGCTTCTTTGTATGTATTCGGTTCATCATTGTCAAACAATAATGATTTACTCTCAAATCTTAGCACTTGATTGTTTAGCCGACCTTCTTGGTTCAATAGGAACTTTAGACCTCCGTGACCACAACCTTTGAGGCACATAAGCTATGAGCATTATGGCAGCCTCCAGAACGATTTCCGGCGCTGCGCAACTCAGCACATTTAGCTAAGGTTCGTTAACCTTATCAAAGTTCTATTGTCCTCCCACTTAACTTTTGCGAAAGATTCCTTTTTCAAGAAACTTCACATTTCAAGCGACAAACCCTTTTGTCCTCGGTGTTATGGAGGAATAACCAATTGTTATTCAAAATAACCTACAAAGACATGCTCATCCGACTTCGGTTGTAAACATCTTACTTATGTTTAGCATACCAAAATTTAAGAAATGACAACTTGGGTTTTACCCCAAACCATAACTTCCATGGTGTCATTTCACCGGATCAAGATGGAGCTCTTTTCAGTGTAAAAGCGGTAGTCTCTAAAGCTTTAATCTTTTAAAACATAATGGCAGTTTTATAAATAACACCTTTGATCCAACCATGTCTCACAAGGTTTCATTACAAATCTCAAACACTCCATACTCCTATGGTGTTTCGGGAGATGTAAATCTAGGTGTTTTGCTAAACTTGCAACTCAAATAAATCCCTTTATGATAAAATCATAATTCATTTATTTTCTTGTTACACTTGTAACTCAAATAAATCCCTTTATGATCAAATCATAATTTATTTATTTTTCTTGTTACAATGATTTTCCACTTCATCTTGAAAGTCTTTGAAACATTTTCAAATATTTCATACTTCTTTCTCATTAAGTGAACATTCACTCAAAATTCCGGAGAAAGCATATGAAGTTGAAACCCATCGCTTACGACTACTCATAATGGACTACATACATCGATATGTATAAATTCCAATAATTTAGTCGTTCGTTCTTCTTTGGCCTTTGAACGAAGTTTTAATTATCACGTGGAAAGTTTCACAAGCGTCACTTGATCAAATCAAAGACTCCAAAAATCCATGAATATGGAGATTCTTCATGTTTTCTTTCCAATATAATTTAAACAGCGATGTCACTTCATAAGTGATCTTTCAATCATTTGTCTTGCGACATTTTAGCATTAGGTTTTATGGATGTGATTTCTTCAACTAGATTTGTAAATCATCCATCTTATATGGAATACGGTAATTATTTGAACAACCTTTGTTCTTATAATACCTGATTCAAATAACAATTATTAAAACAAATCTTGAAGTCAAGCTTTGATGTCAACGAGAAGAAATACAAACAACGGTTTGTTTGTTTTCGATGAACATCATCACATATTCTCTTGCTAGTTACTTAGGCCATTGTGGTTCATGAATTGCGTCATTCCGTATGAAATTTCATACCAACCAATTCGGTATCCAATACCCAAGAACCACATTGTTTAACAAGCAACGAATACAACCATAACATGTATATCATCCATATACCTAAATTGGATATTTCCAATCTTTTCTTTTCTGCCAAATATATTTTATAGATTCTCTTTCAGCATTTCCTTTTCCTTTTAAAAGAATCTATTAACATCAAAAGTGGGGCCATATACATGACACATAGTCCAAAGCGTGTATATTCAAATAATAATACCTTTGGACTTGCACTTTGAAGTAGATCACCATCATCAAAATGATCGGTATTCTTTCAAAATCCATTCTTTAGTAATCTTTTAGTGTAGTAAACACTTTACATACATCTTCTATTCATCCTTATCATGACGACTTTCATGATCAAGCCAATTTAGCTTATAAAGGAGAATCGTGAGTATAACATTACTTTCCAAAACCCTTTTGGATGATTAGGATGTCTAGCATCTCCAACCTTCGTAAATTCTCATCCAATATGAGAACATATATTATACTCTATCATATTGCAACCAAAACATTGTTTCAGATATCGTTATATCTGCCACACATGATGGTTTCTGAAACAATTCTTTCAGCTCCTAGATAAACTTGATATTAAAACAATCAAGAATCGTGGAGGCAAACATGATACTTAAGATATTAACACTGGAATTGTTACTCTCAATTTAATACCAATTATTAAATTTCACGGAGTAAATAGAGTTTGCTGAAAGTTTGCAATAGGACTTTAAACTTTGATTGACACTCAACACAATACGATACCAGTTCGTAAAGTAAATATCCAGAATTCTATAGTTCTATTATCTCAATTACAACTATGCATAAGGTGGTGAACGAATGCCAATGACTACAACAAATTATGAAAATTCACTTTGATTTAATTTATGATAAATTGAGTTCTACTAATCCAAATTAGAAATGAACTCCCACTCAAAAACGACATCCCTCGTGTCCTTTTGGTGATTACATGAACCAAATCCACTACACCAAGTCCGATCATCACGTGAGTCGGCGTAGCTTCAAAGGCGAGCATCCATATGGTCATCATATCAAAACATATGACTCATGCTTAACCTTTCGGTCCGTGTTCCGAGGCCATGTCTGTACATGCTAGGCTCGCCAAGTAAGAACCTTAGTATTCGCGTGTGTAACTGTCTTACACCCGAGATATGCTCGTGGATTCAAGTACACCCGATCATCACGTGATGTCTTGAAGCGACGAAACATTTTCGGTGCATACTTAAGGAAGAACACATTTTTATCTTGATATCTAAATGAGGGATCATCTTATTATGCTAATAAAACGCCAAACAAGCAATATAAGATGCTATCAAACATCACATGTTTATTAGTGGAATGATATGGTTCTCGCATATGATCTCTATCATGTGCATCGTGGTATGATCACTATCATACCTTTATGTGTAAATCCAAGGTCTATGGAGTTTACACGTTATGTATGTTGTAAGAGTATCATCTCATACTTCTACTTACAACATGACCATATCATAACACTAGCCCAGCAACAATCTAAACTAGACGCCTCTAATTTATCCATTGCAAATTTTACGTGGCTTAGGGCTTTCGAGATAGAACCGTTCTTACCTACGAACATGAACCACAACGAGGATAACCAAATTGTTGACAACTCGTTGCAAATTAGATATTGACTATAGTAGGAGAGACAGACACCCGCTAGCCACTTATGCAAAACTAGTTGCATGTCAAGCGTGGAACAGGTCTCATGTGCGAGGACATGTAAAGTTTGTCCGGGCCACTTCATCCCACTATGCCACCAATATCCAAAGTACAACTAAGAAGCAATAAAATGATCATCATCGCCCACATACTCATATGTGTACTACCCGTGCAAAGCATCTACGCATAGATCCGGCTCTGATACCACTATAGGGTTCGCAGCATAGAAAACAAAAAATTTCCTACGATGGGAACAACTATGTACCAAGATCTATCTACTAGATACAAACAACGGGCGGATGTATATCCGTAGAGAACATACCCTTGAAGACCGACAAAGCTTAACGAGTCCAAACTCGTGGTTGATGTAGACGATCTCTTGCCGATCTCAAGATCGAGAGGAAGTCCTAGCGCCGCAAAACAGCAGCGCATCCATGCTCGCACACACGTTCGAGGCACCGAGCAACCTCCGCCTCCTCGCTCCAGCGATGCAGCGGAAGCACAACTCTTTCTTGCCGAAAAGCCACCGGGAACATGTATCTCGCTAGTCCGAGACCATGGGGGATAAATTCTAGAGGGGGAGAGAGATCCTTCACGAGGAGGTGTGTTGTGAGAGGAGGAGAGGGGGGGCACCCAAGGGGCATGGCGCCCAGCCATGGGGCTGCCCCCACCTCTTCCACATTCATGTGGGTGGAGCTCCCACTCAAAATGAAAAGCCTCCACTCCCATTAAAAAGCCTCCACTCAAAAATCCACTCACATGCATTAAATTTCCACCAAATTTAATGCAAGCTCTCATTTAAATAAAACTCTTTTATTTATTTATTCAGAATTTTGTTAATTACTTTAATTAACAAACATTCACATAAAACCCCTTGCTAGTATTCCATTTCACATGCAGAACCAGTTTCAGCAATTTCAACTGAAACAGTTTCGGTGTCTAGTGAAATAAATTCCTGCGCTTTCCTTTTCTTTTCGGCATGAAACTTTTGCTCCAAATGGATGTCGGTGTCTCTTAAGTGTGTCACCCTACGGTTCGCAAATAATGCGGACATGATCGAGACCCCTCTCGGATCAATAATCAGAAGCGGGATCTGGAGACCCATACTGACTCCCACACATTCAACGATGACTTTCTTGTGATCGTCGGAACCTTTTACGCTAGTATCTTAATCCCTTTGTTTCGCGATATATTACATGTCCGAGATTCGATCATCGGTATCTCCATACCTAGTTTGATCTCGTTACTGACATGCACTCTTTTCTCGTTCCCGTGATATAACATTCTAGTGATCAAATCACTTGCTTGCAAGCTAATCAATGTGATATCACCGAGAGGGCCCAGAGTATATCTATCCGTCATCGGGATGAACAAATTCCACTCTCGATCCATGAGCCTCAACATAACACTTTATTAGTTCCGAATCCATCTTTATAATCACCCTGTTACGATGTGACGTTTGATGTTATCAAGAAACTCTTCCGGTGTTAGTGATTGACATGATCTCATGGTCTAAGGATTAGGATCACTTCGTAAGTTGTTATAGCAATATAAACTCAATGACTTTGATCGTAATGCTATACTTCGGATGAATGTTCATCACACCATTACACTAATGTTGTGACCCCGTTATTAACAACATCCAATGTCCATGATCAGGAAACCTTGATCATCTTGTTAATCAACGAGCTAGTTTATGAGAGAGGCATAACTAGGAACTTTCTGTTTGTTTATTAAACACACATGTATTAACGTTCCCGTATTAATACAATTATAGCATGCAAAATAAACATTTACCATAAACAAGGAATATGATAATAACCACTTTATTATTGCCTCTCGGGCATATTCCCTTCAGATCTTTATGCTACACTTATCTATAGGAGTATGTCCACCATATCATTCTCCTAACGATATGATCTTGTTGTTGATAACATCTCAATGTTCATGATAGGGAAACCACAATCATTAATCAACCAACAAGCTAGTGAAGTATAGAGGCTATACTAGGGACTTCAAATTAAGTTTACAAATCACACAAGTATCAATGTTTCCTTGTTAATACTATTATCGCATGAATGTAAACATTTATCATAAACACAAAGATATAATAATAACTACATTTATTATTGCCTCTAGGGCATATCTCCAACATCGACCGCCCCCCTCTCTCTGGTTCAAATGAGGATGCTCAGCACGTTCTTGCGCACCTGCTAACACATTTCCTTTGCCTGCTCGTGACCCAGGTTGTCGTCTCCGTTCTCGACCGAAACCACCTGCGCCGCCGCGTGTCTCCGGCGACCAATTAAGGTAAAACCCGAGCGCCCCTTGCCCCCTCCTTCACGCGAGCTTGTTCGCCTATGTCTTGCGCAACTTCTGATGCCTCTGGTTCGTGCTAGGGCGACGCCAAACCTCGGCAAGGACCACGACTGCAAGCTACCGACGCCGCCCGTTACTCCGACGAGCTCCTGAGACCGTTCCCGCGCTCCCCTTCGCAAACCAACGCCACGTCGAGCTTCAGCACGCCGTTGCGGATCTGGTATGACCTTTCCCCCTCTTGCGTACGACCTAGAACACCGGCACCGCCACTGACCGACGCGCCGCCGCCAGCCGCCGCCGCTAGCGCCGCTCGAGTTTGGTCGTTTGATCCAGGACCGTCAGATCTGGATCCAGCGCGTAGATTTAGATCACTTAACGAAACGTTTTTACTAGATCTGGACCGTGTGTTTTACTTAGATCCTACGGCCGCAGAGCACGATCCGGCCGAACCGGTACGCACCAATAGAAACACGACGCATGGCTAGGTTTGAATCAAAAACAGATTTCAAAAACAAATTTAGATCCAATTTTCAAATGACTATAACTTGAGATTTCCACGTTGGAATTTTGCAAACTTTATACCGTTGGATTTAGTGAAACAAGGCCTTTCTGAATCTACAAAGTGTTTAACAAATAGTATCTGATAAAATGACTTTTTGTACAGAAACATGTTTAAGGCTATTTTGAGTATAGATTTAATTTAGTAGTTTGTTTTAGTGTCAAATATGTTTGATTGGCAAACTTTGTGTCTTGTTATGTTTCTGTATCTTGCACTTGCTTGGTAAGGTTTTCAAAATCATCACTTAGTAAATTCTTGCATGCATGCATTCATATTTTTGCTTGTATATAAATTGTGTGTAATTGTATGCTACAAATTTTTGTGTAGATTTTGCTAGTGACTGTGATTGTGAAGAGTGCTACTCTCCCCATTACCAAGGCAAGTGATACTTCATGATATTTCCACCCTTTATTTTGAATAAGCATTAGAATTATTTTTGCTAAGTCTTGCATGCTACTTTTGCCAAAAGCTATGTTGGGAAATCCTATGTAGTGTAGAATTGTAGAATTGCTAGGGAATTTTCCTAAGTTAAGTTACTATGCCATGCTTAGCCTAGCTAGTAGAAAACAAGGGTTGGTAAAGTATGTACATGCTATGGTGAAATAATTCTAAGTCCTTTGGGACTCATGCTTTTCTTAATAAAACAACTAAGTCAATGAACCTCCTGGGTGGAATGGGACTTGAATGGTGGTTTTTGGTTGAGTGGTTACACAAGGCCATGGATTTGGCTTGTGTATCTCACTTGTGGTATGCCACCCAGGCACAAAGGGATTTGGAGGCCAAGTGTTGAGAAAGCTTACAGTGCAACCACTTGGCAATATGGGCTCTGCCTTGATCATATAGGTTGCTAGAACTTAGTCATTTGGACAGTTGGTGGTAGTGGGATGATAGGTTGGAACGCGTCCATTTGACTAAGGAAAGGCTTCTGAAAGGTCTTGTCTTGGGAAACCAAGTCTGGTGGGGAAAGTGCACAACCTCTGCAGATGGAAAATCTAAGTACTTAGCCAATTCCATGGTAATGGACAATTTGAGCATCAAGACATGGAAGCTACAAGAATCTCATCACTCCAACTTCTAAGTAAAACTTGTGGGTGAACAAGGGAGAAGGACCCCAATGTCTATTGGTGGTTTCTTGGGAAGTTTTTGACAAAGAAAAACTTAGTGATTTCAACTAATAGGGAAAACCTATTTTCAAGCAAAGCAAGCCAAGCTACACTTAGCCAAAATGCATATAGTAATATAGTCCACTTAAAATTTACTAAGGTATCACTTGCCAATACTATTCCAAAGTATTGACCCACTGTGGCTGTAACTTGTGATGTTGCAGGTTACTCCGATGATGAGTAGGAGTCATGAGTCTACACTCAACATGCTTGCCTGTGGCACATGAAGATGAGGACTTGTGTTTATTTACTTATTCCATAAACTCTTGTATTAGGCCTTTGGCCCTGAGTTGTAAAAGACTATGTTTTATCTCTGGAATGAATGTAATAAATGACCTTTGTATCTGTGTACTTCATCTTAAACTGTGGATGCTAGCAATGATCCAGGGACTAGCTTTGCAATCACAGGGATCCTTTCCTTTACAAAGGAGGGGTCTTACAGATGGTATCAGAGCACTGTGTTGCCTGTAGGATTATGACTCTAGGATTGGAAACCACTAAGGAAAAAAATTTCAACTACTTCTACACTTGTCTATTCTTCTCGTAAACTTTTATAATCCTCTCATTCTCATCTCTATTTGTAGATGAACTCCATCAACGAAGCCGTGAAGAAAGGACCACTCATGACCATGACCTTGGAGTGTGAAACTGAGTTTCCCAAAATTCTCAAGGACCTCATGGTGACAATGGAAGCACATGGTGCAGCTGTTTACAAAGGCTTTCCAGTGATAGATGAAGGAGTGGAGTATTGGTGGGTGCAACTTCACTTGTACAAAAACAAGGAAGACAACCACAAAGAAAGAGGATTCTGCATGTACACCAACACTGTGATGCACACCACATTCTTTGAGTCAGCAAGAGAAGCAGCTTGGAGGACTATCAAGGAACTAAGTGCTAGAGTCAAGTGCAGAATGCTCAACCTCCAAAAAGACTTAGAGAAAGAGAAGGAACTTACTCAAGAGTTGGAAGCCACCAACCAAACCTTAAGGGGAGATATTATAGACTTAGTGATGGAATCAAGTGAACAAGATAGGTGGATTACCTCTAGGAACATTGTGTTTGCCAATAGATCCAGTGAGATAGGATTGTAAAAGCACTTCGTTAGTTGGACCACCACCTATCATCTTATTTTCCAAAATGATACCTTAAATAAGATTGGACCTTGATTGATGTAATGGATTCATGTATGCATGACTTGTGTGATTTTGTGTTCCAAGGATGTGTATGTGATGTTGTCTTTGTTTATCTTAAATAGTGTTGTTCTAACTTTTCTATCTTATAAATAGATGCCTATTACCATCAGCACTGTTGAGGAGTTCCAGGTTACCCGTTTTGGTCCTCGTATCGTTGAGCTTACTACTTTGCTCGATCTCCCTCTTCCCACCATCATGGTGCACCCACTCACCAAGTTCGAGAGGAAGGACCTCTGGGGCTTCAAGGTGAACCAGCCCAGACGTCAGACAGAGCCTACTACGGAGGCCATCGTCTTCAAGCTTATGCACGATGACAGGGAGAGAGGCATGGAGGTCGTCATGCAGGACCTGATAGGACGTCTGTTAGGCCGTCACTCCCGACAGGTTAGGGGCACTCACTTCCACGTCTTCGGAAGACGTGATGATGATGGAGAGTCCATCGACTTTGAGGACGACTCGAGGGACGCAGCAGAGCCGATACGTCTCTATCTCCAGGACTTAGAGTCGCTCATCAGGCACGTGGACACAGACAGGACCAACGTCATGCTCAGCAATGACGAGCTCCAGGTGCAGCTTCGCGAGAAGGACATTCTTTTCGCACGGCAGGACGAGATAGCCAAGGAAATGGAGACGAAATTCGAGGCCCAGGACCGTAAGTTCAAGAGTCAGGAGAAACGCGTCCAGGATAGGAACAAGAAGATCCGGGACATGACTGAAGAACTGAAGTCCAAGGATTTCGAGCTAGAGCAGCAGCAGATGGTGATCGAGAGGCTTCGCTCCCAGAAGAGGGCTCTCAAGGCCAAGATAGATTCCTTGACCACTACGATTGAGGAGAACAAGACCGCGATGGAGAACGCAGGTCTTACCTTCGTCGAGGAGGATATTGATGCTGATGAGTAGACTTGACTACTCGTTTATCTTTTATTATCATACTTGCTATTTGTGAACTTGTTATTGGACCATCCGACATGTGGATGGCTTGCCACTTGTGTGTTTTACTTCATGAACTTGTTATCTGGTTGTTGAACTTTTATTCTTGTGTTGCATGCTTTGTGTTTGCTTGTGATGTAATGTGCATAAAACATCTATGGGTATCTCATTCTTATCTTTATTTGAACAACCCACAGATGCCTCCCCGTCGCGCAAACCCCAACCCCAACAACATCACTCCAGAAATGCAATAGATGATGAATGCTCAAACACAGCTTATGCAGATGATGACAACATTCATCCAAAACCAGAATAACAACAACAACAACCCCAATAACAACAACAACAATAATAATAACAACAACAACAACAACCCTCCGGGTTTTGATATGCTCACCAGATTTCTGCGTTTGAGGCCAGCTAAGTTTTCGGGGACAACTGATCCCATGGTGTCCAATGATTGGCTACGTTCTGTGAACAAGGACTTAGTGACCGTGGGCTGCACGGATGCTGAAAAGGTCAGGTTCGCAGCGCATCTGTTGGAAGGACCAGCCGCCACATGGTGGGACAACTTCCAAATCACCACTCCTTTAGATGAGGTGACTTGGGCTATCTTTGAAGATGGCTTTCGCACTGCTCATATCTCATCAGGAATGATGAGCCTGAAAAAGAAGGAGTTTCACAACCTGAAGCAGCGCCACCGCAGCGTGGCTAAATATATAGAAGAGTTCAACAATCTGGCGCGCTATGCACCGGATGAGGTTGACACAGATGCTAAAAGAAAGGAAAAGTTTCTGGAAGGCTTGAATGATGAGCTAAACTTACAGTTGTCTGTGGCATATGTTCCAACTTATCAGTCTCTGTGTGACAAGGCTGCTATTTTGGAGAATAAAATGAAGCAAGTCGAGAGTAGGAAGAGGAAACACTCCGACAAACACAACTCGGGGTCGTCTCACAAACGATCTCACTATGATGACAGTGGTAGCTCAGGATCCCATAAGCATGGGAAATTCAACAAACACCACAACCACAACCGTCATGACAACAAGCATCACCGCAGTCATGACAATGACAAGTACAAGAACCAGAAGAGTGGACACAAGAGCCACCACAGTGGGAATGGTAGTGGAAGTGGAGGTCAGCCTGCAAAAAGGGACATTAGTCAGGTTGAGTGCTTCAAATGTAAGAAGATGGGACACTATGCAAATGAGTGCCCCGAAAAGAAAGTTGAAGGACCTGTCAAGCCCAATCCTTTCCAGAAAGGTCAGGTGAACCACATTAATGTGGAAGAGGTCTATGAGGAGCCTGACGCTGTTGCTGGTAAGTTCAGACTCAATTCCATTCCAGCATTTGTACTCTTTGATACTGGTGCATCTCATTCATTCATATCAAGAGCATTTGTTGAAAGAAATGAACTGCCGGTAGAAACTATTGGGTGTCCTATAAAAGTAAGTTCTCCTGGTGGAGAAATGATAGTGAATTCAGGATGCCATGACCTAGTCATAGAATTTGGGAAGTATAAGTTTCCCGTTAACTTGATTATATTAAACTCCCAAGGTTTGGATGTCATTCTGGGAATGGACTGGATGACTAAGTACAAAGGAGTGATAGATTGTGCCAGCCATACTGTCTCACTCACCACTCCGGAAAATAAAAGGATCAGATTTAAGACCAGCTTTGGAGCAAAGAGGAGTATGCTTAATTCTCTTAAGGGGGTTAGCATGGATAGTGTGCCAATTGTGTGTGAGTATCCGGATGTGTTCCCGGAAGAATTACCAGGAATGCCACCAGATAGAGATGTGGAGTTTCTGATAGATTTGGTACCAGGTTCTGGACCAATAGCAAAGAGACCGTACAAAATGTCAGTTGATGAACTGAAGGAACTCAAAAAGCAACTAGGGGAACAGTTGCAGAAAGGATTTATCCAACCAAGTTCTTCATCTTGGGGAGCCCCAGTATTGTTCGTGGAGAAGAAAGATAGAAGTCAAAGGTTATGCATATATTACCGATCACTCAACGAGGTAAATATCAAGAACAAATATCCTTTGCCAAGAATCAATGACTTGTTTGATCAGCTAGAAGAAGCCTGTGTGTTCTCAAAAATTGATCTCCGGTCAGGCTATTTTCAACTCAAGATAAGAGAGCAAGACATACCTAAAACAGCATTCACCACAAGGTATGGATTATACGAGTATACCGTAATGCCTTTTGGCTTAACCAATGCTCCAGCATACTTCATGAATATGATGAACAAGGTGTTCATGGAATTCCTTGACAAGTTTGTTGTCGTTTTCATCGATGACATCTTAGTCTACTCTAAGAGCAAAGAAGATCATGAGGGACACTTGCGTTTGATACTTGAAAAGTTAAGAGAGCATAAACTTTATGCCAAATTCAGCAAGTGTGAGTTTTGGTTAGAGGAAGTTGGTTTTCTTGGTCATGTTATGACAAAGGATGGTGTAGCAGTTGATCCTGCTAAGGTTTCAGCTGTGACAGAATGGGAATCTCCCAAGAATGTGAAAGAAGTTCGTAGCTTCCTCGGCTTAGCAGGTTACTACAGAAGGTTCATTGAAAATTTCTCAAAGGTTGCTAAGCCAATGACTGAATTGTTAAAGAAGGACAAGAAATTTGCTTGGTCTGAAGGTTGTGAAGTCAGCTTTCAAGAATTGAAGAAGAGACTTGTGACAGCACCAGTTTTATGTCTGCCGGACTTGGAAAAGGATTTCCAAGTATATTGTGATGCGTCTCATCAAGGTTTGGGTGCCGTACTTATGCAAGACGGAAAAGTTGTGGCTTATGCCTCGAGACAACTCAAAACTCATGAGGTAAACTATCCTACTCATGATTTAGAGTTAGCCTCTGTCGTCCATGCACTCAAAACATGGAGACATTACCTTTTGGGAAAGCGTTGTGAAGTGTTCACGGACCACAAAAGTTTGAAATATATCTTCACCCAAAAGGAAATCAATATGAGACAAAGAAGATGGTTAGAGCTTATCAAGGATTATGACTTGAGTTTGCAGTACCACCCCGGTAAAGCAAATGTTGTAGCAGATGCTCTAAGTCGTAAGGTGTTTGTAAATGGCCTTACCAAAGGTGAATTGCCAGAGGATTTGTGTAATCAATTCAAAGAACTCAGATTGGAAATTGTGCCTGAAGGACATCTCATGTCTTTGGATGTTCAACCCACCTTGTTGGACAAGATTCGAGAAGCTCAGAAGTCCGATAAGGAAATTGAAGAGATTAAGAAAAATATTGGTCTAGGGAAAGCTAAGAATTTCCATGAAGATGAACAGGGTACATTATGGCATGGGAAACGTATCTGTGTCCCACAAGATCCGGAGTTGTGGAAACTGATTTTGCAAGAAGCGCACAACTCTCCGTATTCTATTCATCCGGGTAACACCAAAATGTACATGGACATGAAGGAAAGATTTTGGTGGAACAACCTCAAGAGAGACATCGCCGAACATATTGCCTTGTGTGATGTGTGTAGTAGAGTAAAGGCAGAGCATCAGAAACCAGCAGGTTTGCTTCAACCACTACCAATTCCTGATTGGAAATGGGACAAGATTGGTATGGATTTCATTACCGGATTACCAAGGACCAGATCAGGATATGACTCCATATGGGTAGTAGTGGATCGCCTAACTAAAGTGGCACATTTCATACCCGTGAAGACAACTTACACGAGTGCCAAGTTAGCCAAAATCTACATGAGTAGAATTGTATGCCTTCACGGTGTGCCTAAGAGTATTGTGTCTGATAGGGGAACCCAATTCACTTCCCACTTTTGGAGACAGCTACATGAGTCATTGGGAACGAGGTTGGAATTCAGTACTGCTTTTCATCCTCAAACCGATGGACAAACAGAAAGGACTAATCAAATTCTGGAAGACATGTTGAGGGCATGTGCCCTAGACTATGGAGCAAGTTGGGATGAGAGTCTGCCTTACGCAGAATTTTCCTATAATAACAGCTATCAAGCCAGCATTGAGATGGCACCGTTTGATTTTCTCTATGGAAGAAAGTGTACCACCCCATTGTTATGGAATGGTGTGGGAGAAAGAAGTTTATTCGGGCCAGATCTTATCAAAGAAGCCGAAGAGAAGGTCAAATTGGTTAAGGACAGATTGAAGATAGCACAGTCCTGATAGAAAAGCTACGCAGATCCTAAGCATAGAGAAGTCACCTACGAAGTTGGTGATAGAGCCTACCTTAGAGTATCACCACTTCGTGGAGTGAAAAGATTCGGAGTCAAAGGAAAGTTGGCACCAAGGTATGTTGGGCCATTCAAGATTCTGAGTCGCAAAGGAGAAGTTGCTTATGAAATTGAACTGCCAGCATCTCTATCAGCAGTCCATAATGTATTTCATGTGAGTCAGCTTAAGAAATGTCACCCAGAAATGGAAGAATCTTCTTTGAAGGATACCATACCTTTGGAAGAAGTTCAACTAGAAAGTGATCTCACTTATGAAGAAAAGCCTATCAAGATTCTTGAAACTGCAGAAAGAGTCACGAGAACAAAGACTATCAAGTTTTGCAAAGTGCAATGGAATCATCATTCCGAAGAGGAAGCAACATGGGAAAGAGAAGATGATCTTCGGAAAGACCACCCTCACCTATTTGCTAGCCAATCCGAATCTCGAGGGCAAGATTCATCTTAAGGGGGTTAGATTTGTAACATCCCTAAAATCATAATTTCAAAGTTTGCATATCATTCATGCATGCATAAAGATTTGAGAACAATTTCAAACTCATTTCAGAAAACAGTAACACAAAGTGCTATGATTTTATGTGAGCAGATTCAAATCAAATGGCCATCCCCATTTGAGAAGTTTGATTGATTTTAAACCTAGCTTGTTTGCCTTGCTTATAAAAAGGATTGAGTGTGGTTTTGGACCAAAATTTACAAATTTGAAACGTTTCAAAAACCATTTCTCAAATTTTGCAAACCAAGTGCCAAGCCTCTGATATTTTGATCCCCAAGCTTGACCAAGCCTTTGCAAAGCAACCACATGATCTTATGCCTATATTGAGACCACTGCTCACTGCAAAAATCCCAAGGAAATTTGAATTCAAATGGAACTTGAATTCATTTGAAAATCAATTCAGAAAATAGAAATAGAAAAAGAAAAAGGAGTAAACAAAAGAAAAGGGCCGAGCGCCAGGAATCTAGCCCAGCTTCTGAACAGGCCCAACTAGCCCACCCGGGCTGTTTCTTTTCCTCCCGCACGCGCGAGCACACCCACCCAGCCGCTGACAGCCAGACCCCACGCCCCTTCGGTTTATTTCGCTGACCAGCGGGCCCCGTCCACGTCACCCTCATCTTCCTCAAACTACGCCCGCGACCACGTCGCCGCTGCTGTCAAGGCCGGTAATGGCGCGGTGTAATTAGCCTTAAAGCCGCAGGCGTTTCCTGTCGCACCAGGGCCTATAAAATCCCCTCTGCACCGCGAGCTTTTCCCCCAACTCTCCTCGCTCACTCCGCCACCAGGCTGCGCACATTTTCTCCCGAAGCCCCGCGGTACCGACGACTCCGGCGTCCAATTCCGGTGAGCCTCGACCGCCCCCTCTCTCTGGTTCAAACGAGGATGCTCAGCACGTTCTTGCGCACCTGCTGACACATTTCCTTTGCCTGCTTGTGACCCAGGTTGTCGTCTCCGTTCTCGACCGAAACCACCTGCGCCGCCGCGTGTCTCCGGCGACCAATTAAGGTAAAACCCGAGCGCCCCTTGCCCCCTCCTTCACGCGAGCTTGTTCGCCTATGTCTTGCGCAACTTCTGATGCCTCTTGTTCGTGCTAGGGCGACGCCAAACCTCGGCAAGGACCACGACTGCAAGCTACCAACGCCGCCCGTTACTCCGACGAGATCCTGAGACCGTTCCCGCGCGCCCCTTCGCAAACCAACGCCACGTCGAGCTTCAGCACGCCGCTGCGGATCTGGTATGACCTTTCTCCCTCTCGCGTACGACCTAGAACGCCGGCACCGCCACTGATCGAAGCACCGCCGCCAGCCGCCGCCGCTAGCGCCGCTCGAGTTTGGTCGTTTGATCCAGGACCGTCAGATCTAGATCCAACGCGTAGATTTAGATCACTTAACGAAACGTTTTTGCTAGATCTGGACCGTGTGTTTTACTTATATCCTATGGCCGCAGAGCACGATCCGGGCGAATCGGTACGCACCAATAGAAACACGACGCGTGGCTAGGTTTGAATCAAAAACAGATTTCAAAAACAGATTTAGATCCAATTTTCAAATGACTATAACTTGAGATTTCCACGTTGGAATTTTGCAAACTTTATACCGTTGGATTCAGTGAAACAAGGCCTTTCTGAATCTACAAAGTGTTTAACAAATAGTATCTGATAAAATGACTTTTTGTACAGAAACATGTTTAAGGCTATTTTGAGTATAGATTTAATTTAGTAGTTTGTTTTAGTGTCAAATATGTTTGATTGGCAAACTTTGTGTCTTGTTATGTTTCTGTATCTTGCACTTGCTTGGTAAGGTTTTCAAAATCATCACTTAGTAAATTCTTGCATGCATGCATTCATATTTTTGCTTGTATATAAATTGTGTGTAATTGTATGCTACAAATTTTTGTGTAGATTTTGCTAGTGACTGTGATTGTGAAGAGTGCTACTCTCCCCATTACCAAGGCAAGTGATACTTCATGATATTTCCACCCTTTATTTTGAATAAGCATTAGAATTATTTTTGCTAAGTCTTGCATGCTACTTTTGCCAAAAGCTATGTTGGGAAATCCTATGTAGTGTAGAATTGTAGAATTGCTAGGGAATTTTCCTAAGTTAAGTTACTATGCCATGCTTAGCCTAGCTAGTAGAAAACAAGGGTTGGTAAAGTATGTACATGCTATGGTGAAATAATTCTAAGTCCTTTGGGACTCATGCTTTTCTTAATAAAACAACTAAGTCAATGAACCTCCTGGGTGGAATGGGACTTGAATGGTGGTTTTTGGTTGAGTGGTTACACAAGGCCATGGATTTGGCTTGTGTATCTCACTTGTGGTATGCCACCCAGGCACAAAGGGATTTGGAGGCCAAGTGTTGAGAAAGCTTACAGTGCAACCACTTGGCAATATGGGCTCTGCCTTGATCATATAGGTTGCTAGAACTTAGTCATTTGGACAGTTGGTGGTAGTGGGATGATAGGTTGGAACGCGTCCATTTGACTAAGGAAAGGCTTCTGAAAGGTCTTGTCTTGGGAAACCAAGTATGGTGGGGAAAGTGCACAACCTCTGCAGATGGAAAATCTAAGTACTTAGCCAATTCCATGGTAATGGACAATTTGAGCATCAAGACATGGAAGCTACAAGAATCTCATCACTCCAACTTCTAAGTAAAACTTGTGGGTGAACAAGGGAGAAGGACCCCAATGTCTATTGGTGGTTTCTTGGGAAGTTTTTGACAAAGAAAAACTTAGTGATTTCAACTAATAGGGAAAACCTATTTTCAAGCAAAGCAAGCCAAGCTACACTTAGCCAAAATGCATATAGTAATATAGTCCACTTAAAATTTACTAAGGTATCACTTGCCAATACTATTCCAAAGTATTGACCCACTATGGCTGTAACTTGTGATGTTGCAGGTTACTCCGATGATGAGTAGGAGTCATGAGTCTACACTCAACATGCTTGCCTGTGGCACATGAAGATGAGGACTTGTGTTTATTTACTTATTCCATAAACTCTTGTATTAGGCCTTTGGCCCTGAGTTGTAAAAGACTATGTTTTATCTCTGGAATGAATGTAATAAATGACCTTTGTATCTGTGTACTTCATCTTAAACTGTGGATGCTAGCAATGATCCAGGGACTAGCATTGCAATCACAGGGATCCTTTCCTTTACAAAGGAGGGGTCTTACATGAGGCTACCTTGTGAAGATTGTCCACCTGTGCAGTACCCAAGATGACAGCTGGTCATGGTTGGGAGGCCGAACTCACAGGAGAGGTGCTTATACTAGGGCGTGTAATGGAAAGGTTAGGATTGATTATCCGCATACTGAGTATGGTGAATTCAGGATTGTTCCTGACGGATGTATCGAATGTTGTGGTGAAAGTGTACAATCTCTGCAGAGTGTCAAACTATTCGAATAGCCGCGTCCGCGGTTATGGACAGTTGGAGTCGCCATACTGTTCCCCCGTCAGACTTTTCAAAATGACTTGTGAAATGAATTGAGACTTTGACTTGACCACAACAGAGTTGTGACCTGAAATACAAGTTCCCACTTAGGAGTTATAAAACTATGACTAGCTTTGGAACTGAGTAGAGATAAATCTGGCTTTTGCAAAACAACCCTAGAGCCTAGTGTCCTATTATCCAAAAAACCCCTTACCTGTTAGTATTAGTTTGCGAGTACTTAAAGAGTACTCATGGCTTTGTCCCTGGCTATTCCCATGGCCAGACTATGAAGAGGAGTACCTGGAAGATGGACCCCAGGAAGGTTACGATAGCTAGGATCATCTCCCATCATCAGCATTGCCTGTGACCCCGAAGATGGAGCTTCACCTACGCTACCGTTATTATTACGTATTCCGCTGCTTGATGTTGTATTAAGAACTGGATCATGAGCTCCCTATTTGTGTAAGAACTTATGTACCGTTGTAACGTATGATGTACTTGTAGGGGTTCGTAGCATGGAAAACAAAAATTTTCTATCGCATACAAACAAACAAGCCAAGATCTATCTACTAGATTGTAGCAACGAGTCGATGGAATAACTCACCCTCGAAGATTCCAAAGTGTTTAACGAGAGCAGATTCTCGTGGGTGATGTAGTCGTACTCTTTCCGATCTCAAGATCGCGTAGACGATCCTTCCGGCGCCGCGTTCCCGCAGCGCTCCCGCAGTCGGTCACACGTTCGGTACTCGACGAAGACCTTCCTCTCCCTTGTTCCAGCAGGCAGCGGAGGTTGTAGCACTCTCCTCGCGATTCCGGCAGCACAACGGCGTGGTACCGGAGGTAGAGGGGAGATCCCGCAGGGCTTCGCTTTAAGCCGGTGCGAGTATGGTGGAGCTTATGAGAGAGGCTATTAGTGGTCTAGTAATTAGACACACCAATTAGAGGGCTCTAAACCAATTAGAAGGCTCTAAACCGAAACAGCTCTAAACCGGGGTCTAGGTCTAGTTTCTAGTTTAGAGGATAGGAACTTGTGTGTACTAGGAGGGGAGCCCTGCCCCTCCTTATATAGGT
Source organism: Avena sativa (assembly GCA_916181665.1). Lineage (NCBI taxonomy): Eukaryota > Viridiplantae > Streptophyta > Magnoliopsida > Poales > Poaceae > Avena > Avena sativa. Next base: position 401,942,632 of record OV702284.1, read on the forward strand.
GGGAGGGCTGGCTGCGCCATGGGGAGGAGAGTCCCTCCCCAAGTCGGCTTGGTGGGGCGCCGGCCAAGGGAGGAGTCCTCCCCCAATTCGGCCTCCACCAATCCTCCTCTTTTCCCACTTCCCAAAATTGGCAGTTTGACTTTCAAATTAGCCGTTTGACTTTTCCAATTTAGGAATTAAATAAACCCTTTATTTTGGACAGCGAGAACACCTAGTACATGATGCAATCATTCCAACTTGCAATGACACATTCATGTACCCCTTCCCCCCCGGAGTGCCGGACATTCCGGGACCTTCTAGAATGTTCCCGATGAAAACACCGGAACCATTCCCCAACTCCGAAATGGGACTTTCCTTATATGAATCTTATTCTCCGGACCATTCCGGATCACCTCGTGATATCCCGGATCCCATCCGAGACTCCGAACAACATTCGGTCTCTTTCTCATAATACCATAACTACTCAAACAACGTCGAATCCTTAAGTGTGTCTCCCTACGGTTCGTGAATTATGCGGACATGATCGAGACACTTCTCCGAACAATAACCAATAGAGGAATCTGGAAATTCATATGGCTCCCACATATTTCTACGATTACTTTGCGATCGAATGAACCACTTACATACGATACCAATTTCCCTTTGTCTCACGATATGTTACTTATCCGAGGTCATGATCGTCGGTATCTCTGCATACCTAGTTCAACCTCGTTACTGATAAGTACTCTTTTCTCGTTCCCGTGATATGTGATCCCTTGTGACCAAGTCACATGCTTGCAAGCTAATTGGATGACATTTCACCGAGAGGGCCCAGAGAATATCTATCCGTCATGTGGATGGACAAATCCCACTCTTGATCCATGTGTTTCAACCAATACTTTCCGAACACCCAATGCCACTTTTATAGCCACCCTGTTACGGTGTGGTGTTTGATGACATCAAAGCATCCATCCAGTAAAGGCAATATGCATGATCTCATGGTCGAAGGAATTAGGTAACTATGTATCAGAAAGCATATAGCAATTGAACTATTGAAATGACTTGATCTTTATGCTACGCTTGTCTATAGGAGTATGTCCACCATATCATTCTCCTAACGATATGATCTTGTTGTTGATAACATCTCAATGTTCATGACAAAGAAACCACATCATCAATCAACCAACAAGCTAGTGAAGTATAGAGGCCATACTAGGGACTTCAAATTAAGTTTACAAATCACACAAGTATTAATGGTTTCCTTGTTAATACTATTATAGCATGAATGTAAACATTTATCATAAACACAAAGATATATAATAATAACTACATTTATTATTACCTCTAGGGCATATCTCCAACAGTCTCCCACTTGCACTAGAGTCATCTAATCTAGATTACATGGTAATATACCGAACACCCATGGCAGTTTGGTGTTGGTCATGTTTTGCCCTCGGGAGAGGTTTAGTCAACGGATCCGCCACATTCAGATCTGTGTGTACTTTGCAAATCTTTATATCCCCATCCTGGATATGTTCTCGAATAGCGTGGAAACGCAGCTTGATATGCTTCAGCTTCTTGTGTGACCTTGGTTCTTGCGCATTGGCTATGGCGCCCATGTTATCACAGTAGATAGACATTGGGTCCAGCGCACTTGGAACCACACCCAGCTCTGTAATGAACTCTTTCATCCATATCGCTTCTTGTGAAGCCTCCGAAGCAGCCATGTATTCCGATTCAGTTGAAGATCTTGCCACAACGCTTTGCTTTGCACTCCTCCAGCTAACTGCTGCACCATTCAAAATAAATACGTATCCAGATTGTGATTTAGAATCATCCGGATCGGTGTTCCAACTAGCATCGGTGTAACCATTAACAACGAGCTGTTCATCACCTCCATAAGAAAGAACCATATCCTTAGTTCTTCTCAAGTACTTAAGGATGTTTTTGACCGCTGTCCAATGATCCACTCCTGGATCACTTTGATATCTGCTAGTTAGACTAACAGCATATGCGATGTCGGGTCTAGTACATAGCATGGCATACATTAGAGATCCTATGGCTGAGGCATAGGGAGTCTTACTCATCTTTTCTCTATCTTCTGCCGATGTCGGACTTTGAGTTTTACTCAAGGTCGTATTGGGCAACATGGGCAAGAACCCTTTCTTGCTATCTTCCATTCCAAACCTCTTTAGAACTTTGTCCAAATATGTACTTTGTGACAATGATATTTGGCGTTTCGATCTATCTCTATAAATCTTTATGCCTAATATGTAAGCTGCTTCGCCAAGATCCTTCATTGAAAAACTATTATTCAAATATTCCTTGACACTATTAAGAAGGTCTACATCATTCCCAATCAACAATATGTCATCCACATACAGTATTAAGAATGCTACAGAGCTCCCACTCACTTTCTTGTAAATACAAGCTTCTCCATAAGTTTGTATAAAACCAAAACTTTTGATTACCTTATCAAAACGTTGATTCCAACTTCGGGATGCTTGCTTCAATCCATAGATGGACCGTTGAAGCTTGCATACCTTGTTAGCATCTTTAGGATCGACAAAACCTTTGGGTTGTATCATATACAACTCTTCATCAATGTCTCCATTGAGGAATGCTGTTTTGACATCCATCTGCCATATCTCATAATCATAATATGCAGCGATTGCTAACATAATCCTCACAGACTTTAGCTTCGCTACCGGTGAGAAAGTCTCATCGTAGTCAACTCCTTGAATTTGTCGAAACCCTTTTGCGACAAGTCGAGCTTTATAGACAGTAACATTACCATCAGCATCTGTTTTCTTCTTGAAAATCCATTTGTTCTCGACAGCCTTCCGGCCATCCGGTAAGTCCACCAAAGTCCATACTTGGTTTTCGTACATGGATCCAATCTCGGATTTCATGGCTTCTTGCCATTTATTGGAATCTGGGCTCATCATCGCTTCCTCATATGTCTCGGGGTTATCGGTGTTGTCCACCAACATGACATTCATAACGGAATCATACCAATCTGGAGTGGTACGAGTTCTCGTTAACCTCCGAGGCTCTGTAGTAACTTCAACCGAAGTTTCATGATCACCATCATTAGCTTCCTCTCTTATTGGTGCAGGCACCACAGGAACTTCTTCCGGTGCTGCGCTACTCGCAATTTCGAGAGAAGGTTCGACAACCTCGTCGAGTTCTACTTTCCTTCCAGTCACTTCTTTCGAGAGAAATTCCTTCTCTAGAAAGGATCCATTCTTAGCAACGAAGATTTTGCCTTCGGATCTATGATAGAAGGTATACCCAACAGTTTCCTTCGGGTATCCTATGAAGACGCATTTTTCCGCTTTGGGTTCAAGCTTGTCCGGCTGTAACTTCTTTACATAGGCTTCGCATCCCCAAACTTTAAGGAACGACAATTTAGGTTTCTTCCCAAACCATAATTCATACGGTGTCGTTTCAACGGATTTAGACGGTGCCCTATTTAAAGTGAATGCGGCTGTTTCTAATGCATAACCCCAAAATGATAGTGGCAAATCTGTAAGTGACATCATAGAACGAACCATATCTAAGAGAGTTCGATTACGACGTTCAGACACACCATTACGCTGTGGTGTTCCCGGCGGTGTCAACTGCGAAAGTATTCCACATTTCTTCAAATGCTCGCCAAACTCGTAACTTAGATATTCACCTCCACGATCAGATCGTAGAAATTTAATCTTCTTGTTACGTTGATTCTCTACCTCACTTTGAAACTCCTTAAACTTCTCGAAAGTTTCGGACTTATGTTTCATAAAATAGATATACCCATATCTACTCAAGTCATCCGTGAAGGTAAGAACATAACGATAACCACTGCGCGATGCTACACTCATTGGACCACACACATCGGTATGTATGATTTCCAATAAGTCTGTAGCTCGCTCCATCATACCAGAAAATGGAGTCTTAGTCATTTTACCCATCAGACATGCTTCGCATCTTTCAAGTGATTCAAAATCAAGTGATTCAAGAAGTCCATCGGAATGGAGTTTCTTCATACGCTTCACTCCAATGTGACCAAGACGACAGTGCCACATATAGGTCAAATTATCGCTTGATTTCAAACGTTTAGCCTCAATGTTATTAATATGTGTATTTCTACTATCGAGATTCAATATGAATAGACCATCTATCAAAGGTGCATGTGCATAAAACATATTACTCATATAAATCGAACAACCATTATTCTCGGATTTAAACAAGTAACCGTCTCGCAATAAACAAGATCCCGATATAATGTTCATGCTCAACGCAGGCACCAAATAACAATTATTTAAGTATAAAACTAATCCCGATGGTAGATGAAGAGGTAGTGTGCCGACCGCGATCACATCAACCTTTGATCCGTTTCCCACGCGCATCGTCACCTCGTTCTTCACTAGCTTCCGTTTATTCTGCAGCTCCTGTTTCGAGTTACAAATATGAGCAACCGAACCAGTATCAAATACCCAGGCACTACTACGAGTACTAGTGAGATACACATCAATAACATGTATATCAGATATACCTTTCTTCTTGATGTTGCCGTTCTTCAAATCCGCCAAGTACCTTGGGCAATTCCGCTTCCAGTGACCTTCTCCCTTGCAGTAAAAGCACTCAGTATCAGGCTTGGGTCCAGCGTTGGTCCTCTTCGTCGGCGTGGTAACTTTCTTACCACCCTTCTTGAAGTGTCCCTTCTGCTTAGACTTGCCTTTCTTGAATTTGGTGGTCTTATTGACCATCAACACTTGGTGCTCTTTTTTGATCTCCACTTCTGCAGATTTTAACATAGCAAATAGTTCTGGCAACTCTTTGTTCATGTTCTGCATGTTGTAGTTCATCACAAAGTTCTTGTAACTTGGTGGTAGTGATTGGAGGATGCGGTAAACTCCCAAAGTATTAGGAATCACTATACCCAAACTTTGAAGTTTATTTGCGTGCCCAGACATTTTAAGCACATGCTCACTGACGGAGCTACCCTCTTCCATCTTGCAGTTAAAGAACTTTTCAGAAGCTTCATAACTTTCAATTGCCGCATGAGTCTCAAAGATTAATTTGAGATCCTCGACAATATCATATGGATCTGACTCTTCAAACCTTTTCTGAAGCTCCGATTCTAAACCATACAAGATAGCACACTGAACTATGGAGTACTGATTCTTCCGAGCGAGGAAAACATTCTTTACTTCATCGGTAGCATCAGCTGCAGGTGGGTCACCTAGCGGTGCATCCAGCACATAGGTCAAATTACCAGCTGTGAGGACAATCCTCAAATTGCGGAACCAATCCGCGAAGTTGCTTCCATTGTTTTTCAACTTTTCTTTCTCTAGGAACGCATTAAAATTGATGGTAGGGGCTGCCATTGATCTACAACATATTTGCAATAGTTTAGACTAAGTTTATGACAAATTGAGTTCAAATTAATTAATGAAATTAAACTAGGTGAACTCCCACTCAAAACAACATCCCTCACATTGTTTTAGTGATCACACGAACCAAATCCACTACATCAACACCGATCATCACGAGAGCTGATATAGTTTTAATGGCGAACAATCATCATGTTCATCATATCTACTATATGATTCATGCTTTGCCTTTCGGCGATCCGTGTTCCTGAGGCCATGTCTGTACATGCTAGGCTCGTCAAGATCAAACCTTAGCTTCCGCATAAGCAAATCTGGCTTGCTTACGTTGTAGTCACCCGCGGAATCAAAGACACCCGATCATCACGTGGTGCTTCGAAGCAGCAAGCTTTGGCAACGGTGCATACTAAGGGTGAACACTTTTAGAACTTGAAATTTATGTGCATGAGGGATCATCTTATAATGCTACCGTCGTCTACTAAGCAATACAAGATGCATAAAGGATTAACATCACATGCAATTCATAATATGTGATATGATATGGCCTTTCTTCTTTGTGCTTCCGATCTCCATCTTCAAGCACGAACATGATCTCCATCATCACCGGCATAGCATCAAGGTCAATGACGCTTCTTCATGGTTGTCGTCCGCCAACTTCAACTATTACAACTATTTTGAATAGACACGCAGGCCTTAACAGAAATTAAAGACAACCATATGGCTCCTGCCGGTTGCCAACTTACAATAAGGATCATTGCATACATCAAATATAATCACAATCATGGCCATATCACATCACTGCACACCCCTGCAAAACAAAGTTAGACGCTTCTACTTTCTTTGCATATTTTACGTGGTTTGGGGCTTTCCATAAGTGTCGTTCTAACTTACGAACAAGAACCACAACATTGATACTAGCATTGTTGATCACCCGTTGTAAATTGGATCTTTACTATGCTAGGAGAAACAGGCACCCGCAAAGCCACTTATGCAAAACGAGTTGCATGTCAAGCGTGGAGCAAGTCTCATGAACGATGTCATGTAAGGTTAGCCCGGGCCGCTTCATCCCAACATACCGCAAGATGCAAAGTACACAAAAAGCAATCTACAATGAAAGCATCAACGCCCACAATGACCATTGTGTTCTACTCGTGCAACAGATCTACATATAGACACGGCTCTGATACCACTGTAGGGGTTCGTAGCATGGAAAACAAAAATTTTCTATCGCATACAAACAAACAAGCCAAGATCTATCTACTAGATTGTAGCAACGAGTCGATGGAATAACTCACCCTCGAAGATTCCAAAGTGTTTAACGAGAGCAGATTCTCGTGGGTGATGTAGTCGTACTCTTTCCGATCTCAAGATCGCGTAGACGATCCTTCCGGCGCCGCGTTCCCGCAGCGCTCCCGCAGTCGGTCACACGTTCGGTACTCGACGAAGACCTTCCTCTCCCTTGTTCCAGCAGGCAGCGGAGGTTGTAGCACTCTCCTCGCGATTCCGGCAGCACAACGGCGTGGTACCGGAGGTAGAGGGGAGATCCCGCAGGGCTTCGCTTTAAGCCGGTGCGAGTATGGTGGAGCTTATGAGAGAGGCTATTAGTGGTCTAGTAATTAGACACACCAATTAGAGGGCTCTAAACCAATTAGAAGGCTCTAAACCGAAACAGCTCTAAACCGGGGTCTAGGTCTAGTTTCTAGTTTAGAGGATAGGAACTTGTGTGTACTAGGAGGGGAGCCCTGCCCCTCCTTATATAGGTGGGAGGGCTGGCTGCGCCATGGGGAGGAGAGTCCCTCCCCAAGTCGGCTTGGTGGGGCGCCGGCCAAGGGAGGAGTCCTCCCCCAATTCGGCCTCCACCAATCCTCCTCTTTTCCCACTTCCCAAAATTGGCAGTTTGACTTTCAAATTAGCCGTTTGACTTTTCCAATTTAGGAATTAAATAAACCCTTTATTTTGGACAGCGAGAACACCTAGTACATGATGCAATCATTCCAACTTGCAATGACACATTCATGTACCCCTTCCCCCCCGGAGTGCCGGACATTCCGGGACCTTCTAGAATGTTCCCGATGAAAACACCGGAACCATTCCCCAACTCCGAAATGGGACTTTCCTTATATGAATCTTATTCTCCGGACCATTCCGGATCACCTCGTGATATCCCGGATCCCATCCGAGACTCCGAACAACATTCGGTCTCTTTCTCATAATACCATAACTACTCAAACAACGTCGAATCCTTAAGTGTGTCTCCCTACGGTTCGTGAATTATGCGGACATGATCGAGACACTTCTCCGAACAATAACCAATAGAGGAATCTGGAAATTCATATGGCTCCCACATATTTCTACGATTACTTTGCGATCGAATGAACCACTTACATACGATACCAATTTCCCTTTGTCTCACGATATGTTACTTATCCGAGGTCATGATCGTCGGTATCTCTGCATACCTAGTTCAACCTCGTTACTGATAAGTACTCTTTTCTCGTTCCCGTGATATGTGATCCCTTGTGACCAAGTCACATGCTTGCAAGCTAATTGGATGACATTTCACCGAGAGGGCCCAGAGAATATCTATCCGTCATGTGGATGGACAAATCCCACTCTTGATCCATGTGTTTCAACCAATACTTTCCGAACACCCAATGCCACTTTTATAGCCACCCTGTTACGGTGTGGTGTTTGATGACATCAAAGCATCCATCCAGTAAAGGCAATATGCATGATCTCATGGTCGAAGGAATTAGGTAACTATGTATCAGAAAGCATATAGCAATTGAACTATTGAAATGACTTGATCTTTATGCTACGCTTGTCTATAGGAGTATGTCCACCATATCATTCTCCTAACGATATGATCTTGTTGTTGATAACATCTCAATGTTCATGACAAAGAAACCACATCATCAATCAACCAACAAGCTAGTGAAGTATAGAGGCCATACTAGGGACTTCAAATTAAGTTTACAAATCACACAAGTATTAATGGTTTCCTTGTTAATACTATTATAGCATGAATGTAAACATTTATCATAAACACAAAGATATATAATAATAACTACATTTATTATTACCTCTAGGGCATATCTCCAACAGTACTATGGTATCCAATTCTGTTATGTCTCGCAAAAATGGTAATCCTGGGATTGAGATGTATGGCATAACAGACATCTAGGATTGAAAAATCCGGGTGTTGACAAATTGGTATCAGAGCCATCCTGACCATAGGAGATCCTAGTTAGACTGGACGTTGAACCAAAAACTTAGTTTCAAAACCAAAGAACACAAATATTTACGAAAACTTATTCTCATTCTTACCTCTTTAATTCTTTCATAAAACTTCATGTTCCTCAAAAACTCTTGCAAAATAGATAAAATTTTGACACACTTGATCACTCTGCTAATCTACTCATCCTCTATTTTTGTAGATGGACGTGAAGTACAGCAAGTTTTACCAACTTGGGAATGGAGGAGACCTTATCTTTGAGAGGGATCTGGATCAGCTTTCGGAACTTCTAGAGTGTCCACACCCCGAGTTCTTCGGAGCTCAGCTCAATGATCAAGGAGGAGAAGATCTGCAGTGGCTAATTGTTGCAAGTCTCCGAGGAAAGATTGAACCTCCCACTGCGGAGGGAATTCAGTTTACCTTGAGAGAAAACAACTGGCTCGATGGACTTGCCAGAGCAATGCAGGAAGCTCTTTCCCGTCTGTGTGGGCAGAGCATCAATCAGATCAAGGGAACCCGCTTTGAGTTTTCCCAAGGCGTGATGCAAATGGACAACCACTGGAAGCCCCATACCACCCCGAGCTGAAGACTCAATTGGACCACCTTAGCTTCATGATGTATGATCGTCAGAAGGAATTGGACAACTGCCGTGACTATTGCAACCACAAGTCTGCCATCATCAAGACGAAGGATCAGACCATAGCCATGCTAGCAAAGGATCGCAAGTCTCGTCGCCGTCAACTCGACAAGAAGGAGCGCATTATTGCCCGTCTTCGCCACCGCATCTCATCTCTGGAAGAGACCATCCACGAGAGGGACATGCAGTTAGAGGAAAGGGAGAATGCCGGAGAGGATCTTCGTGGAGACCCTTACTCCTATCTCAGTGATGACGATGATTTCTGGAGGATCAGGCCATGGACTTCTTCACCGATGAGGATGATTTTGCCTTCATCGATGATAATGAAGATGATGAAGCCACAGACTCCGAGGAGTAGTAGCACTGAGCACTAGCGTAGTGAGTAGTAGTCGGTCCCACTGTATCGTAGATTCCAGAATGGTTCTTAAAACCATCTGTTTTTCCTTGTTGTGGTGTGTGTTGTACTGTGTGCTATGAATGAATGAATGAAAAAGAAAGTTGCTAGAAAAATCTGAGTCAAACCTTTAAAACTTTTAAAAGACCCCAAACCTTAGAAAATTTCCCTCTTTTCTCATGATTTATCTAAATCTTCGGATGCCACGTGGAGGAAGTGGTTCAGCCTCGGATCCAATGTTGCAGATCCTGCAAATGTTGACCTCTGACCACGAAGCTGAAAGAGCGGAACGTCAAGCCAACCTAGCCACTCTGTAATAGATAGCCCAGCTAGCCCACAACAACCAAGGCCATGGAAATCAGGACAACCATGGATCTAAGCTCAAGAATTTCCAGAATACCAACCCACCTGTTTTCACCAAGTCAGAAGAACCCCTAGACGCCGATGATTGGCTGCAAACCATGGAAAATAACCTAGAAGTCACCGGAGTGGAAGCCAACGAGAAAGTCCTGTTCGCCACCCATTATCTAGTCGAAGATGCCAGGGCATGGTGGAACAGTGTTCGTGCAATGACCGGAGGCCAGATGATGACCTGGGGGGAATTCAAGGTCAAGTTTAGCAGAACCCATGTGCCACCGGGTTTGATCAAGAGAATGAGAGACGAGTTCAGAGAGTTGAAGCAAGGAAGGATGACTGTAGTGGAATACCGTGACAAATTTTTGTCATTAGCTAGGTATGCCCCGGACGAGATAGACACCGAAGCCAAGAAGAAAGAAAGATTCCTGAATGGTCTGCACGACAAGATGCAGACAGTGTTAGTCAATATCCCCTTTGCTGATATTGAAGCCCTTGTCGATTCAGCCATCTAGATGGAAGGAAAGATCAACCAAGCCAATGAGAACCGTAAGCGTCGTATGATGCAGCAACCAAGAACCCATCAGACCCCAAAGTATCGCCCCAACCCATCTCCAGGATTTTCCCCAAGAACCAACAGACCCCCTATGACCCGTCCAACCTATCCCAACCGTGGAAACCCTAGAACCGGAGGAAATCACAACAACCCCGGAAACTCTAACAATTACACCCGTGCCCCACCCAAGTTCAACACCAACAATTCTACCGCCAACCCCAACACTGCCCCGAGGACTGGAAGCAATGCTGTGCCTGTCGCAGCCAAGGACAAGTCACAAGTGACCTGTTATGACTGTGGAAATAAAGGCCACTATTCCAATGAGTGCCCCAACAAGAAGAATGCTACAGCCCCTAATACCAATGACCCAGCTCAGCAACAACGTCGTGTCCAGCCAGGAAGGAGATTTGCCCCAGGAAATTCACTCAACCGCAATGGCTGTCTTTTTCTCATGCATGCTGAAGAAGCTCAGGAAGCGCCAGACGTCGTGCTGGGTATGTTTTCTGTTAATTCAGTACTTGCAAGAGTGTTGTTTGATTCTGGTGCATCGCATTCATTTGTCACCGAAGAATTTGCATGCACTAGTAAAATTCAACCAACCAAACTGAAGCATGTGATGATTGTACAAATTCCCGGATCAACCACCAAGGCTAGGCAAATTTGCAAAGCCGTCCCTATCCGAATCCATGGCATAGATTTTTATGCTAATCTAATAGTACTCGGAACTAAAGGTTTGGAAGTAGTACTAGGAATGGATTGGATGTCCAAACATAAGGGATTGATTGACTGTGCCAAGAAAGCCATCACCATGACCAGTACAGCCAGAATAACAGTCGAGCATATATCTGAAACCTTACCTCGCCAATTCAAGTGTAACAAGAGTATAGCCCAACCTACCATTGACCAAGTCCGGATAGTCTGTGAATACTCCGATGTATTTCCAGATGTTTTGCCCGGTATGCCCCCAGATCGGGATATCGAGTTTATCATCGAACTAATCCCCGGAACAGGACCCATAGCCCAGAGACCCTATAGTATGAACCCGTCAGAACTAGAAGAACTGAAGAAGCAACTGGATTCCATGCTAGAAATTGGATTGATTCAACCAAGTGCGCCCCCATGGAGATCACCTGTCTTGTTTGTGGACAAGAAGGATGGAGGTAACCGTTTGTGTACGGATTATCGGAAGTTGAATGATGTCACCATCAAGAACAAGTACCCCTTGCCCAAGGTAGAAGATTTGTTTGATCAGTTGACCGGTGCCAAAGTGTTTTCTAAGATGGATATTAGAAATGGCTATCATCAACTCAAAATTCGTGCAGAGGATATTCCAAAGACCGCCTTTACCACCAGATATGGATTGTATGAGCATACAGTCATGTCTTTTGGATTAACCAATGCCCCCGCTTATTTCATGAACCTCATGAATAAGATTTTTATGGACTTCCTGGATAAGTTTGTCGTTGTTTTCATCGATGACATTCTGATTTATTCCAAATCAGAAGAAGAACATGAGCTACACCTAAGGACCATTCTTGGAACCCTTATAGAGCATCAGTTGTATGCCAAGTTCAGCAAATGTGAATTCTGGTTATAGGAGGTAGGATTCCTCGGTCACATTGTATCAGCCGGAGGAATTGCCGTTGACCCTGCCAAAGTGAAAGATGTAGAAGATTGGCAAGCCCCAACCACTCAAACCCAAGTTCGTGCTTTTCTCGGATTGGCGGGATATTATCGCAAATTCGTAGAAGGATTCTCGAGTATCGCCAGACCCATGACCCAATTGCTGAAGAAGGACAAGAAGTTTGAATGGACCGACAAATGTGAAGCGAGTTTTCAAGAACTCAAAAGGAGATTGATTTCAGCCCCAATCTTGATCATGCCGGATATCACGAAGCCCTTCGATGTGTATTGTGACGCATCCAAGATTGGTCTCGGATGTGTGCTAATGCAAGAAGGCAAAGTTATATCTTACCTATCTCGACAATTGAAGCAACATGAACAAAATTACCCAACCCATGACCTCGAACTCGCAGCCATAGTTCTAGCCCTCAAGATATGGAGACATTAACTGATGGGAAACCGTTGTGAGATTTATTCGGATCACAAGAGCCTAAAGTACATATTCACTCAAAAAGAGTTGAATATGAGGCAGAGAAGATGGATTGAGCTAATCAAGGATTACGACCTGGACATTCACTATCACCCTGGTAAAGCAAACGTGGTAGCCGATGCCCTTAGTAGATTGCCGTGCCGCTTGAACTCCATGATTTTGAAGGAGCAACCAAGTTTGCACAAAGAGATTGAAGATTTTCGAATGGAATTAGTAAGTGAAGGATTTTTGGCTAGCATAGAACTTCAGCCCACTTTGATCAGTCAGATTAAAGAGTCGCAGAAGGGAAATGCCAGTATCGACGGAATCAAGCGTCGTATCGGTACAGGCAAAGTACCCGGATTCACCGAGGACGAAGAAGGAGTTTTGTGGTACAAAGGACGCCTTTGTGTACCATCAGATTCTGAGATAAAAGAAGTTATCTTGAAGGAGGCTCATGATACTCTTTATTCTATCCATCCCGGAGGAACTAAGATGTATCAAGATTTGGAAGAGCAATTTTGGTGGCATAAGATGACGAGAGAAATCGGAAGCTATATCGCTAAATGTGATATATGCCAGCGAGTCAAGGCAGGACATCAAAGACCCGCTGGATTATTGCAACCTTTGCAGATTCCGGAATGGAAATGGGATTCTGTAGGAATGGACTTTATCACTGGACTACCTACTTCTAGTAGGGGAAATGACTATTTGGGTCATAGTGGACAGATTGTCCAAAGTCGCCCATTTCTTGCCCGTCAAAACCACCTATCAGAGTTCGAAGCTAGCAGAGTTGTACATCGCTAGAATAGTTAGTTTGCACGGAGTCCCCAAGAACATAGTATCAGATCGAGGAACTCAGTTTACCTCGAGATTCTAGAATAAAGTCCAAGAAGGTTTAGGAACCCGCCTAGATTTCAGTACCGCGTATCACCCTCAGACCGATGGACAAACGGAGCGAGTATACCAAATACTCGAAGATATGCTTAGAGCATGTGTGTTAGAATATGGATCCAAGTGGGAAGACTGTCTGCCGTTTGCAGAATTTTCTTACAACAACAGTTACCAAGCCAGTTTGCAAATGGCCCCATTTGAATTTATGTACGGAAGGAAGTGTCGCACCCCTTTGAACTGGTCGGAAGTAGGAGAGAGTCAGATTTTCGGACCTGACATCCTACGAGAAGCAGAAGAGAAGGTTCACAAGATTCGTGAGCACCTCAAGACAGCCCCATCCCGACAGAAGAGTTACGCCGACAAGAGACGTAGAGACCTCGCCTTCAACATAGGAGATTTTGTTTATCTGAAAGTGTCGCCATTGAAGGGAATGCAGCGTTTCCAACTTAAAGGAAAGTTAGCCCCCAGATATATCAGACCTTTCAAAATTCTGAACCGTCGAGGAGAAGTATCGTATCAATTGGAACTACCTGAAGAGATGTCAGCTGTGCACAATGTGTTCCATATCTCATTACTTCGCAAATGTCTCGAAGTCCCCGAGAAGACCAAAGTGTTCAAGAATATTGATCATCGGACCATAGAGATCAACGATGACCTGACCTATCCCGAAGTGCCCATCCGCATTTTGGAAGAAGCTTTTCGAACTACCTGAATCCGAAGCATCAAGTTTCTCAAGATTCAGTGGAGCAACCACACAGAAGAGGAAGCTACCTGGGAGCACGAAGATCACATCAAGACGGAGTTTCCCGATCTCTTCAAATCCTAGGTAATCTTTTCGTCCTTTTTCAAATCTCGGGACGAGATTTTGTTTAAGGGGGGAAGGTTTGTAACATCCCAAAAATACAAAACTTGGATCATGAAAATCTAATCATCAAAATGAGGGTTAACAAAAACTTTCTAAAGGAAATCATGAGTGCATGCATATGTGTATGCATGGATTTTGAAATCCTTTAAAACCACCTTGTTTGTTTGTTTGTTCCATTGCTTGTAAAATGTTTCTTAGGTGAAATGAACATCATCTAAAACATTTCCCACACTTTTCCTAAAGACAAGTAAATCAAAACACATATATTAATTGAATGGTCATTTTGGCCAATTTAACTACCATGCCTACTTTGGCTGTCTCAAACTTTCAAAACCTAACAGAAACTTTTCTGGATCTTTGCACCCCTTGAATGTACTCATAACAAGGTATCAAGGCCCACTTTGTGATCATCCAGAAACTTTCAAATGCATAGTTTAAATGACAATTCAAAATTGAATCTTCTTCATATGGGAAGATCCCACTCTTTCAAAAACTACTCAAACAAGCTCAACTTTCAAATCCCAAGCATCTGCAGACTCACCAGAACCAATCTAGCAAACCCACCAAAAATCATTTCAAAATTCAAAACTTGATTTCATGCGGCCATTTCATCAAACAGGTTGCAGACACAAATCAAACAAAACATCAAACACTATAGTGTGCAGTGATTCTTGCCTAACTTGTTCCCTAGTTAGCTCACACACAGCTTAGTAGATCATCTAGAAAGATTAGCCCAACACTAGCACCCCTGTGAGCTTGCCATTGCCATTAATGGTGAACAGCCGAGCACCCCAATGTCACCCCATTGTGGACAGCAAGCTAGAGGAAGAACTAGCCGTGCCAACCTTGTCTAGGAGGCAGCCCACCGTCCACCGCCACTCACTGTCCCAGCCGCAAGCGTTTCCAAGCCCTGGACCACGCGCACAAGCCGCGCCTAGACCATGCCGAGCGTGCGCCAGAGCGCCACCCTCGACCAGCATCCATAGACCGCGCGCCGCGCTCACCGCGTGCATACACGATCGCCATCAACCTAGGAGACCACCAGACATCCCCGTTTGCCGCCCCGTGCCATACAGCCACCGCCCGCCGTCGAAGACGCCGCCTCTGCTGCGCAGAGCACCGGCCGTTCCACACCAAGCCGCACCGCCCCATGCCTCGATACCATGTCGTTGAGCATCGCCAGGAGACACAACACCGTCCCCTACCCTTGCCCATGCCTTTAGCCGCCTGTAACCTCGCCCCCGACGAGCTCACCGTGCGCCCCGACGGTCCCCTCGCTCGACTATAAATAGAGGCCACCCCCGCTCGATTTCTTCACACCATTTCACTCCCCTCTCCTCACCGATCGTGCCACACCATTCTCAGAGCAAGGCGAGCGCCACCTCGCCGGAATTTCACTGGAGCCTGCCGCTGCCGGAGAAGAAAGGAGCCAGCGATTGGAGCCGCCCCAGGAGCTGCCGCGACCACCCCTGAGTTCGCCATCGTCGACTTTGTCGTTCGCCCGCCTCGCCGACCCTCGCCCGTACCCCGGTGAGCCCCCAGCACCCCTCACTGGCCGCGCTAGGTTTCGTTCTCGCCAGAGTTGTCTCGCGTCGACGATGACCCCCAGCCGTTGGATTAGAACTAGATCGAACGATCCATGTTGCCCCATACCGCTTCGCCCAGCCCCGTGTCACTGACGAGTGGGGACACCCACTTAAGCAGACCGCGGGAGCACTGCGCTTAGCAGGCCGACCCGTTAGAATTTCCCGCGCAGCCCACCGATTCAAATTAAACCTTTTTCTTTTTAAATTCAAACACACTTCTGTACCCAACTTCAAAAATCAACCCAGATCGATTCAGTGCACCAAATTGAATGAAACCAATTTTGTTGGAAAGGTCTGTGAATGCTGAATCCAAGCCCATTGGATTCAAGTCATTTGGATCTGTAGATCACCCATAGTAAAAATAACAAGGCAGAAGCTTTTCTGCATTCAAATATTTTTCAAATTTAAACCATCAAAGCTTTTGAGTTGATTCCAACTCTCAAAAATCACATTTAACCATACCTTTCAGAATATATAAAAATATATAGGTTTACTTGTAGAAATAATGTTCAAGTAATAAAAGAATGCTACATAAGCATTTCTAGCCACTTTAATTAATTAAAATAAAAGGGTAAAACCTTATTGAATTGTGACACCACTTTAAATCACTTTCCCATGGACTACAATATGTGGTGATGACATGTGTCAACATGATCCTATATTTGGTTTGGAGGATATTAAATCTTAAGTAGTTTTTCAATGAGTAGAAATTACTTTTCTAAAAAAATAAAAGGAATCAAATCAAGCCTTAACCTTGTAAGGTTAGAGATGATGCTAGATCATCTATAGGACCCTTGTGTGTGATGATTGCAAGTAGTTAAGTATTGTTTGGTGATTGTGTACCTCGTATTTATTCATAGACGCTAGTACCGACCAAGGATACGAGGAGGAAGGAGGATACTATGAAGAAGAAGCCGAGGAGAACTTCAACCACTGCTCTGCACAAGGCAAGCTAAAACTTGCAAGACACTCTACTTTATCAATCCAAATACTACTAGTGAATGTGCCAGCTTATACTGATACTGTGCAAGCTTATATTGACATTGATGCAAGCTAACCCTTGCAAGATTACCCATTTGATAAACCAATCCTAGTTTTATGTGCAAGCTTCTCACTTTATTTCTTTATCAAAGCTTACTTAGAGTTTACTTAAGTGACTGGTAGATTTTGGAAAGATGCTGAAGGTTGCATCAAGAGCATTAAATTGGCCTAAGCTAGAAACCTTGATATCAGCCTAAGATATAAGGTTGGACTTAGTAAAACTCCACTAGTTACCACCCCTCATTAGTACTACCCCCACCTGTAGAGGCTAGTGCTAAGCTTAAAACTTGATCAACTTTTAGATGGGAATACTTGGTGGAAAAATGGTTATGAAAACCTTGGAATGATGGATCATTCTATTGAAATGTTTTGGACATGTGTTTCCAAACACTTGATGATTTTGGTGATAAAAATGTTGAGGCATGAGCCTTAGCCCTTTATAAAACTGATGGTTGTCTGGATGCGATACCATTCCAATTTTTGCGTATAACCACAATACCCGAATATTGGGTAGGGCTTGACTGGAAACTTATATTCCTTGGTATTAGTTCCCTCACGGCCAAGGTCTGAGCTGAGGCTACCTTGTGAAGATTGTCCAACTGTGCAGTACCCAAGATGACAGCTGGTCATGGTTGGGAGGCCAAACTCACAGGAGAGGTGCTTATACTGGGGCGTGTAATTGAAAGGTTAGGATTGATTATCCGCATACTGAGTATGGTGAATTCAGGATTGTTCCTGACGGATGTATCGAATGTTGTGGTGAAAGTGTACAATCTCTGCAGAGTGTCAAACTATTCGAATAGCCGCGTCCGCAGTTATGGACAGTTGGAGTGGCCATATTGTTCCCCCGTCAGACTTTTCAAAATGACTTGTGAAATGAATTGAGACTTTGACTTGACCACAACAGAGTTGTGACCTGAAATACAAGTTCCCACTTAGGAGTTATAAAACTGTGACTAGCTTTGGAACTGAGTAGAGATAAATCTGGCTTTTGCAAAACAACCCTAGAGCCTAGTGTCCTATTATCCAAAACCCCCCTTACCTGTTAGTATTAGTTTGCGAGTACTTAAAGAGTACTCATGGCTTTGTCCCTGGCTATTCCCATGGCCAGACTATGAAGAGGAGTACCTGGAAGATGGACCCCAGGAAGGTTACGACAGCTAGGATCATCTCCCATCGTCAGCATTGCCTGTGACCCCGAAGATGGAGCTTCGCCTACGCTACCGTTATTATTACGTATTCCGCTGCTTGATGTTGTATTAAGAACTGGATCATGAGATCCCTATTTGTGTAAGAACTTATGTATCGTTGTAACGGATGATGTACTATGGTATCCAATTCTGTTATGTCTCGCAAAAATGGTAATCCTGGGATTGCGATGTATGGCATAACAGGCATCTAGGATTGAAAAATCCGGGTGTTGACATAAGTTCACTCTAGCTTGTTCCCGAGCTTTGATAATATTCAAATTATTCTCCACCATATCTAAAATAACCCCCAAGTCTACCCCCAAAAATAGTATCTATATCAACTAAAGTGCAGTTTTCAAAATCTAGAATAGTGGGGATTTTTAGCAAAGTACCTTCTTTGTTCTCCAAATTCTTAGTTGCAGCCAAACTTTTTTGCTCTATCCATCATAGAAATGTCCTCTTTGTGTTTCAAGGAAATTCTATCACTAAATATTTGTGTACCTTCTTCTCCCAGCTCTTCCTGGCTTTCCTTTCCACCATCATCATCAAGAGTAATCCCCAATTTTGCACCAAGACTTGTCTGTGAAAATTCCTCTTCATCTTGCTCTTCCTCTTCTGAAAGTTGTACCTTCCCCTCTTCATCATCCTCACTATCATTTCCCCCATTCCTCTCCTTTGTGTATCCCTTCAGCTCCATGTTGGATTGAGCTTTAGATTTTTGTATCATGTAATTCTTGTTAGTTTCCTTTAATTTCATAACAACATCTATATCATTCTCTCCCTTGATTTGCTTCTCCCTTAATTCCAATGCTTTTCTTGTGCTGTCACTTGTAGAGATATGCCCCTCCACAGGATCTTTCACATCTCTCTCCCACTTCTCTGCTTTTTTGCTTCTCTGTCTTCAGCATCATTCATTTCTTTGTCATCCAAACTTTCCAAAAGTTGCATCTTATCCTCATCCCTAGTCCATCCCTCTTCTACCACTTCCTCTAAGTTGAAACGAACATAGTAGAACAGTAGGTCAGGCATTGTCACTCTTGTTCTCACAGGGATCATCATGTGATTTACAACTCCAATTTTTATTCTCACCCTCTTTGATTCCCAGTCTTCATGTACACATCAATTACTTGTCCAATTGTTGACCATGAATGATAGATGCCTTGGAAATTCATCAAATTTCTTGGAATGCCCCTAGCTTGTGTCCAGACAGCAGTTAGTTTCCCAGAGGCCAGCATCCCATCGTCCGATGGTGAGACATTTACCATGAGTTTTGCGCCTCTAAGTGGGACACAATAATATAGGGCCACCTCATTGATCTGTGCCAACGACAGGTAATGCACTAGGAACATAACAACAGCAATTTTGTCAACCTTACATTCCCAGTTCCAGGGATAGGGTGCGAGGAAAATTTTAGTCCGTCTTCAGAAACATTCGGAACCGAGCCTTCCTGTATCTTTACTAGTGCAATTGCATCATTCTTATGTTCCTTAGATGGCTCTTTGACATGATCCGCCACAAAACATCCTAGGCCAGGAGCACCAAAGCCGAAAAAAGATGCAATGGGTTTCTTCTCCTTCAGCTAGGTACAGTTTTATGAAAGATGCGAGTTCTTCGAGTAGTAGATGCACTCAACCTCAGCAGTACAACTTTTTGTCGCATGCCCTTTCTCCCTACACCTCATACACAGGGTGTTTGGGCACTCAGTAGCAGAAGCACTCACCGAACCTAAAGCCAAGGAAATAGTGGTCCCTCTAGAATGAACCAATGACTGCACCTATGGAGCTTGTTGGGTCCCTGGTTGCTGTGGCTGCGTGATACGTCGGAAACGTATCTATAATTTTTTATTCTCCATGCTTGTTTAGTATCTACTTTTCTTTGCTTTGTCTACACTTTGAGGTGTTTTTATATCTTTTCTGGAACTAACCTATTAACAAGTTGCCACAGTGCCAGTTTCCTGTTTTCTTCTGTTTTTGGTTCCAGAAAGGCAGAATATCAATATTCTCGGAATTGGACGGGACAAAAGCCAAAGTCAATATTTTACCGTGGGCGACACGAAGCCAAAAGACGATACGGAGAGGGTGGGCCCACCCCACGCCTGGGTAGGGTGTGGCCCCCCAGGTGTCTCTCCTGGCTCGCCCCTTCGCCTATAAGAAGCCCCCGATGCAGAAACCCTAGGCACCCAATCAAAATTCCACGAAACCTTTTGTAGCCGCTGCCACCATCGTCCCTAGATCGAGGGGATCTGAAGTTCTTCCTGGCACCCTGCCGGAGGGGATATCATCCCGGAGGACTTCTTCTTCATCATGCCAGCCTCCGGTATGAAGCGTGAGTAGTTCCACCTTGGACTACGGGTCCATGTAGTATCTAGATGGTTGTATCTCCTCCTTGTGCTTTCATGTATAGATCTTGTGAGCTCCGTTCATGATCAAGATCTAATATATTTGTAATCATGCATGTTGTGTTTGCGGGTATTTGATGGATATTGAGATTACTATGTCAGATTGATTAATGGTTTTGTCTATTTGATACTATCATGTCTGTGTTGTTTGTGATCTTGCATGCTCTCCGTTGTTAGTAGCTATCTTGGCCAAGTAGTTGCTAGTGACTCCAAGAGGGGGTATTTATGCTCGATAGTGGGTTCATGCCTCTAGTTTCCAAGGGAAGTGACAGAAATCTCTTCGGTTGTAGATGTGTTGTTGCTACTAGGGAGAAAACAACGGCCTCTTGTTCATGGAACAAGTGGATTGTTTACCTTACACATTTTGCTTAAAGGAGTTGTTTGTTGCTTGCAACTTAATACTGGAGGGGGTTCGAATGATAACCTGAAGGTGGACTTCTAGTCATAGATGCAGTTGGATGGCGGTCTATGTATATTGTTGTATTGCCCAATCGAATCTCATAGGATCTTTTTGTCTAGTATTGCATTGTTATGCCTTGCTTAGTTCCTGTCAATTACCCTGCTGTAATTTGTTTACCCTTCATGCCATGTTGTTTATCTAAGTAGAGAACCTCTAGTGAACTATGGACCCCGGTCCAATCTTTACCACTGATACATCTTCCATTGTTACTTGTTTACTTGCTGGTTCGATAACCTCGGTTTCTTACTGAGGGAAAACTTGCTTCTATGCTGCATCACACCTTGCTCTTGGGGTTTCCTGACGAAGCACTGCATGTTGACGAGTGCCATCAAGCTCTCTCTGGCGCCGTTGCCGGGGAGGCTAAGGACGTCTTCACAAGGGGAGTCCTCCTCAACCTTTCTCTTTACTTTGTTTTTAGTTTTCTTAGTTTCTTTTGCTTGGTTTTGTTTGCCTCTTTTTACCAAAAACTCCAAAAAATATATTTTAGTTTGGTTTGCTTTCTTTATTCAAAAACACAAAAAAATTAGTTCCTGCTCTAGCTGCTGCTGCTGTTTTTGGCTTGATCCAGTTTGCCAAAATGAACTCTGCTGAGAACACCAAGTTGTATGACTTCACTAGCACAAACAACAATGATTTCCTTAGCACTCATATTGCTCCACCTGCTCCTGATGCTACCTTTTATGAAATTAAGCCTGCTTTGTTGAATCTTGTGATGAGAGAGCAATTTTCTGGTTCTAGTTCTGATGATGTTGCTGCACATCTCAATAACTTTGTTGAACTTTGTGAGATGCAAAAGTATAAGGATGTAGATGGAGATATTATTAAGCTAAAGCTGTTTCCTTTCTCCTTGAGAGGGAAATCTAAAGAATGGTTGCTATCTTTGCCTAGAAATAGTATTGATTCTTGGACTAAGTGCAAAGATGCTTTTATTGGAAAGTACTATCCTCCTGCTAAGATTATATCTATGAGAAGTGACATTATGAAATTTAAACAACTTGATAATGAACATGTTGCTCAAGCTTGGGAAAGAATGAAGTCTTTGGTTAAGAATTGTCCCACTCATGGACTCACTGCTTGGATGATTATCCAGACTTTTTATGCAGGTTTGAACTTCTCTTCAAGAAACCTGTTGGATTCAGCTGCTGGAGGTACCTTTATGGGCTTTACTTTGGGTGCTGCAACAAAACTCCTTGATAATATGATGGTTAACTATTCTGAATGGCACACTGAGAAAGCTCCACATGGTATTAAGGTAAATTCTGTTGAAGAAACCTCCTCTTTGAGTGATAAGATTGATGTTATTATGGCTATTCTTATTAATGGGAAAGATCCTTTAGATCCAAACAATGTTCCCTTAGCCTCTTTGGTTGCTCAATAAGAGCAAGTTGATGTGAACTTCATTAGAAACAACAATTTCAACAACAATGCCTATAGGAATAATTTTGGTGGTAACAACAATTATAGGACTTATCCTCCTAATAATGGCAATTCCTATGGAAACTCCTACAACAATGCTAGAAGTGCCCCCTCTAAACTTAAATTCATGCTCAAAGACTTTATTAGTAAACAAAATGCTTTCAACAAGACTGTGGAGGAGAAACTTTTAACTGTTGAGAAGAATATTTCCTCTTTGTCTGAAGCACAGTCCTACTTGATTAATAAAATGGCTGCTAAACCTGAAACCATGGAAAATACCTTTGCTGCTACTCATGCCATAGAAGTTACTATTGGTGAAAATGTTAGGCTGTTAGATCAACTTCATGCTAAGTGGGAAAGGGAAGCTGAAATTGATAGAAATAATAGTGTGTGCACCATCACTAGAATGGAGACCAGTAAATCAGAAGAAGTCCCTATTCCTCCTCCTACAATGCCTAAGCCTAATGAGTCTACTACTAGTGATGCTAAGCTTGATTTTGATATAGATGGTTGCAATATTTCTGAAGTGATTCTGTTCTTGCAAAAGCTTGCTAGAAGTCCTGATGCTAGTGATATGCATGTTGCTTTCACCAAACACATTACAGATGCTCTTGTTAAGATTAAGGAAGAGAAGCTAAAACACAAAGCTTCTATTCCTAGGAAAGTAGAATATAGTTGGGAACCCATTATTAATATGCAAGTGAATGAATTTGATCTCAAAGCTTCATGTGATGATTTATGAAATGCTTGATTTGCCACCTTTGGAAGATTTTTATTTGGATGTTCCACTTGATGATAATGCTAAGAAGAAACTAATGGGGAGTATTAATGATGTTCTCATCATGGTTAACAATGCTTATGTCCCTGTTGATTTCTATGTTTTGGATGTTGAATACAATGCTTCTTACCTTGGGAAGACCTTTTCTTAGAACTATTGGTGCCATCATTGATATGAAAGAAGGCACCATTAAATATCAATTTCCATTCAAGAAAGGTATTGAACACTTCCCTATGAGTAGAGAGAGGTTGCTTTTTGCTCCTCCTTTGTAAGCAAGGTTTGATGTTAATGCTTCCTCATTTGAAAATACTTGATTTCTTGCTTCTTGTGCCTAACTTAAAGGCATTAAATAAAAGTACTTGTTGGGAGATAACCCAAGAGTTTACTTGAGTCTTGGAAGTTATTACTTCAGTAATAACTTATCCTTTTGTTTACTTTTTGTGCCAAGAATAACCTCTAATGAGAGGGAAGTAAGATTTGGGGAGTTGCTGTCCCGAAACAGATTTATGTCCTCCATCATAAAAATTCGTGAGGAGTCTCTGTAAGTAGGATTGAGCTGAAAATTTACGAATAAATCCCCCAGTATGTTAGCTAACTTTCTTTAGTTCCACACTTTTTGATTTGAGCAACAGAAGATTTTCTACCCGCTGGTCTGTTTTGACATATTTCTGCCATTATTTGCATTTGCTTCTTATTGATTCCTTTTTGAGTTCTCTTTTGGTGAATTGAGTTTTTTGAAGGAGTTGCTACAGTAGCTTGTGTTTTTAGTCAAAAATTTTGCTATTCCAAAGCTAAACCCAAAGGTCTATTATCTTTTGAATACACTAATGTTGCTAATGAAGATTGTGTGAAGTTTTGTATGAAGGAAAATTTTCAGATGTAGAGAGAGAATGATGTAATGAGATGAAGAATGGACAAAAGATCAAGCTTGGGGATGCCACCCCGGTGTCACCCCAAGAAATATCCAAGAGGTACAAGCGTCAAAGCTTGGGGATGCCCAAGGCATGCCCTTCTTCATCAATAAAATGCTCAGGTCTGTCTAGACACTTCGTTTTTATTGTTTCATGCACTGTTGTGTTGTTCTTGGAGCGTCTTAGTTTTTGTTTGGTTTGCTTAGTTTGTTTAGTTTGCTTGAATAAAGTAGTTTGGATCCTGTTCTCGCTGTGTTGTTTTCAAATAAGTTGCTTGGTGTTAGAAAGGAGTAGAAAGTTCTTGCTTGATAAGTGCAAGAGGAGCTTGCATTGACTGTGACTTAGACTTTAGCATGACATGCTAGGTGTTGTTTTGACCTTATGCTTAGTGATTATTTCTGTAGCATGTCTTGTTCCAAACAATTAGGATTGCTTAGTGTACCTTGAAAGAATTATGTGTTGTTTTAGCATGCAAAAGCATAATATTGTGGTATTCTCCTTTAATGCTTTGTTTGGGTTGACCTGGCACATGCTCACACCATGTTATGACTATGAACAAGTCACTATAGCTTATATGATCATTTAGTCCTTGACTTGTAGTACCACTCTATGCTTTAATTAGTAATGTTTTGGTGCTCTGCATGATTATGGCCATTATTGCTCTCTTAGTTGGTTGCACCCAGTCTTTTGCTAGCCTCCACTTATATGAGTAAGCTCTACTCATGCTTCCAACTCCCAAGAAACCAAGTTATTCCAAAGTGTCCACTATAAACCCCTATGCATGGTGTGTTACACCATTCCAAGTATATTCTTGTTTTCAGCTATCTTCCAGTTAAAAAGTCTCTTTGTTATGTGAAAACTTAGTGATTAAAGCCCTCACAAACTTGATGGCACACTTTATATTCTTTGCCCTAATAAACTTGAACCATTGTGTCTATGTTGTATATGCTTGCACTTATACGTTGGAATTAGCAGAACCGTGCTGTCATAGGGAACGTTTTCAACATTGCACTTGTACTTTGTACACAGTTGATATCATGCTCTTTTGTCTATGGATGTCACCGGTGTGAAATAAAGAGGGATCTTGTAAGACCATGGAGTTATGTATTTTGTGTTAGAGAAACGCCTGAGCCGCTAGCCTAAGCCATGCCTAATCATGGTGGAAACTTGCAGCATCACCATAATGAGCTATCTATGAAGCATACTCAATAAAAAGCTATGCACATAGTAAATAAAAAATCGCTGAGATGCTCATTGTCTGCTTGCCTTGTCATTTTGGTTATGGGATAGCTCCTGTACCATGTGCAAGGGGTACCCTGTTGGCGGTTCTCTATGATATGCATGTACTTACTATGACAAGAACTTACAAGTGACTGAAGTTGAGTAGCATGAGGTGTGGCCCTCGTATTCAAGGGACTTGAGATTGCCAACTTATACTTTGTCAAGGATATACTCCATCTCTATTCACTTTAACCTTAATCACTTCAAGATGCTTATGATAGGGGGAATGAGGTCTAAAAGCTAACAAGTACCATAATTTTTGGAAGCTCTTTTTGAAACTTGAAATCACTGCTTCCTTTATGAAAGGCCTTTCTTCCACCATTATTTGAGTCTCCACCTTCTACCTTTAGGCACCATTAAGATAGCACAGTTGCCATTCTGTGTGCAGTGTCCAAAACTTATTGATTGCTGCATATTGTGATATTACTTGTTCTTGTGCTATTTGTATCTAGTCACTCTTATAAACTTTGAAGGTGTCCTATGCATCTATTTGCTACTCTATGAGGGACAAGCTGAATGCCACTATGCCATGTTTTCTGTATGTGAAACAAACAAACGTTTTTCAATGCATGTTATTCATGATCTTTGTTTGTAACCTTTCATGTTGCATGCATATTTACCTTGTCTTATTGTTAGAACTTCATATTTCATGCACATGTTTAGAGTTCTTTGATCCTAGCTTGCAATGCTTGCAAATGGTTTGATCTTGGTTTTGATGGTTCATGTCACCTCAAAAATTATTATTTTATCACTTACCTACTCGAGGACGAGCAAGAGTTCAGCTTGGGGATGCTTGATACGTCGGAAACGTATCTATAACTTTTGATGCTCCATGCTTGTTTAGTATCTACTTTGATTTGCTTTGTCTACACTTTGAGGTGTTTTTATATCTTTTCTGGAACTAACCTATTAACAAGTTGCCACAAAGTCAGTTGCATGTTTTCTTCTGTTTTTGGTTTTAGAAAGGCAGAAAATCAATATTCTCGGAATTGGATGGGACAAACGCCAAAGTCAATATTTTACCGTGGGCGACACAGAGCCAGAAGACGAGACGGTGAGGCGCCACAGGGCGGCCAGACCCCCTAGGCGCGGGTGGGCCCACCCCGCGCCTGGGTAGGGTGTGGTCCCCTTGGTGGCCCTCCTGGCCCGCCCCTTCGCCTATAAGAAGCCCCTGATGCAGAAACCCTAGTCACCCATCAAAACTCCACGAAACCTTCTGTAGCTGCCGCCACCATCGTCCCTAGATCGGGGGGATCTGAATTTCTTCCCGACACCCTGCCGGAGGGGAGATCATCCCGGAGGCCTTCTTCTTCATCATGCCAGCCTCCGGTATGAAGCGTGAGTAGTTCCACCTTGGACTACGGGTCCATGTAGTAGCTAGATGGTTGTATCTCCTCCTTGTGCTTTCATGTATAGATCTTGTGAGCTCCGTTCATGATCAAGATCTAATATATTTGTAATCATGCATGTTGTGTTTGCGGGGATCCGATGGATATTGAGATTACTATGTCAGATGGATTAATGGTTTTGTCTATTTGATACTATCATGTATGTGTTGTTTGTGATATTGCATGCTCTCCGTTGTTAGTAGCTATCTTGGCCAAGTAGTTGCTAGTGACTCCAAGAGGGGGTATTTATGCTCGATAGTGGGTTCATGCCTCTAGTTTCGAAGGGAAGTGACAGAAATCTCTTCGGTTGTAGATGTGTTGTTGCTACTAGGGAGAAAACAACGGCCTCTTGTTCATGGAACAAGTGGATTGTTTACCTTACACATTTTGCTTAAAGGAGTTGTCTGTTGCTTGCAACTTAATACTGGAGGGGGTTCGAATGATAACCTGAAGGTGGACTTCTAGTCATAGATGCAGTTGGATGGCGGTCTATGTATATTGTTGTATTTCCCAATCAAATCTCATAGGATCATTTTGTCTGGTATTGCATTGTTATGCCTTGCTCAGTTTCTGTCAATTGACCTGCTGTAATTTGTTTACCATTCATACCATGTTGTTTATCTAAGGAGAGCACCTTTAGTGAACTATGGACCCCGGTCCAATCTTTACCACTGATACATC
Source organism: Avena sativa (assembly GCA_916181665.1). Taxonomy (NCBI): domain Eukaryota; kingdom Viridiplantae; phylum Streptophyta; class Magnoliopsida; order Poales; family Poaceae; genus Avena; species Avena sativa. The sequence continues at coordinate 401,970,146 of OV702284.1, forward strand.
TTCCACTGTTACTTGTTTACTTGCTGCAAACCATCATCACCTTCCATACCATACGTTTATGAAGGGTTTTGCAGCATAGTAAATCAAAAACATTCTACGGATGCGAACGGAAAAGCCAAGATCTAATCTAGGAGATGAAATCAACGAGAGGGATAGATGAGATCTTCATACCCTTGAAGAAATCGCACAGCGGAATGTTCAACGGAACGTGGTTGATGTAGTCGTACTAGCCTTCTCCTCCTCGTGATATTGCAAGTGGCAACGACTCCGAGAGATGCACACGTACGGCACCGTGACGTCTCCTCCTTCCTCGGTCCAGCAAGTGGGTTGGAGAGATAGATTGGATCTACAGCACGACGGCGTGGTGCAAAGGTGGAGAGTTTCTGCGGCAGGGCTTCGCCTACGCGCAGTCGGGAGAGAGAGAGAGGAGGGCAGCTGTATGGCGGCTAGGGTTTTTGGGGTGGGGGGAGGGTGCGCCCCCTGCCCACCTTATATAGGGGGCTGGCCGGCCCCCTTTCCCCTCCTTCAATCCCTAGGGCCGGCGACCACAAGGGTGGAGTGGGGGGCAAGTCTTCCCCCCCCTTCTAGAAGATCCCCTAGGGTTTTGGCCGGCTGGGCCTATGGGGCCTTGTGCCCCTGGCCCAATGCAGCCAGGGCACTCCCTCGTGGGCCCACGCCCCTCCGACAAGTGGGGCCACGTTGGTACCACTCCGGAAGCTTCTAGAACCTTCTGGTATAATACCGAACATCCCGAAACAACTCCGAAATCCAAAAACTGCTTTCCTTTATATGAATCTTATTCTCCGGACCATTCCGGAACCTCTCGTGATGTCCTGGATCTCATCTGAGACTCCGAACAAAATCTCACAAACCAATTATCCATTCTATCCTAGCGTTGATGCATGTTAAGTGTGTGACCCTACGGGTTCGAGAATATGCGGACATGATCTTCTATCACTAATCAACAGCGGGATCTGGAAACCCATATTGACTCCCACATATTCATCGATGATCATATCGGATGAACCACGATGCCAGGATTCAATTAATCCCATATTTATATTCCCTTCGTCACGCGATATTTTACTTGCCCAAGATTCGATCGTTGGTATCGGCATACCTAGTTCAATCCCGTTCACAGCAAGTACTTTACTCGTTCCATAATCCGATATCACTTTGTGATTAACTCCTTAACCACTTGCTTGCAAGCGGTGTTGATATCGATTACCGAGTGGGCCCGAAGTATATCTCTCCGACTTGGGAGGGACAAATCCCATCTCGATACATACAACCCAACAAGTACTTTCCGATCACCTGAGAGACACCTTTATGATCACCCTCTCATAGGATGACGTTTGATGACCTCAAAGCTTTCTTTCGATACCAGGGACTTGCACTATCTCATGGTCTAAGGAATACAATATTTGACATAAGAAAAAGCTTCGCAAAGATGAACACGGTGACACGATCTAATTGCTCTGCTTGATTTGGGTTTGTCCATCATATCATTCTCCCAATGATATGATCTCATTATTAATCGACAACTCATGTCTATGGTTAGGAAACCTTAACCATCATTAATAAATGAGCTAGTCCAAAGAGGAGTACTAGGGACACGGTGTTGTTCATAAACCACACAAGTATCAAAGTTTCGGCTTAATACAATTCTAGCATGGAATATAAACTTTATCATGAACAAGAATTATAACAATAACATCTTTATTATTTCCTCTAGGGCATAATTCCAACAATCTCCCACTTGCACTAGAGTCAATAATCTAGTTTACATTTGGAAACAATCTAAAACCCATGGCATTAAGGTGCGGATCATGTTTTGCTTGTGTAAGAGGTTTAGTCAACGGATCTGCGACATTCAGATCCGTATGTACTTTGCTAATCTTCAGATCTCCATCTGTTATATAATCTCGAATTATATGAAATCGGCGGTTGATGTGCTTGGTCTTTGGAGGATATCTTGGTTCCTTAGCCAGTGCTATGGCGCCAGTGTTGTCGCACAATATCTCCAGTGGGTCCAAGTCACTTGGAACCACACCAAGCTCAGTGATGAAGTTCCTGATCCAAACTCCTTCACTTGACGCTTCTGCAGCAGCCATGTATTCCGATTCTACTATAGATCCCGCGATCACGCTTTGCTTGCAGCTTCTCCAGCTCACAGCTCCTCCATTCAAAATATAAACGTATCCTGTCTGAGATTTAGAATCATCCGGGTCGGTGTCGAAACTAGCGTCGACGTAACCTTTTACGACGAGCTGCTCATCACCTCCATACACCAAGAACATTTCTTTTGTCCTATATAAATACTTTAGGATGTTCTTTACGGCTGTCCAGTGTTCCACTCCTGGATCACTTTGGTATCTGCTCGTCAAACTAAGAGCATTGGACACATCCGGTCTAGTACACAACATGGCATACATGATAGAACCTATGGCCGAGGCATAAGGCACTTTGCTCATGGTTTCTCTATCGTTTAGCGTAGCTGTACACTGAGCCTTGCTCAATATCTTACCTGACAACATGGGCACTGAACCTTTCTTTGCCTTATCCATTCTAAACCTTTTCAGAACTTTGTCAAGATATGTACTTTGGCTTAAAGCTATTAGGCGTCTTTGTCTATCTCTATAGATTTTGATGCCTAATATATAAGCAGCTTCTCCTAGGTCTTTCATTGAAAAACATTTGTTCAAATAACTCTTCACATCGTTAAGCATATCAATGTCATTTCCAATAATCAATATGTCATCCACATATAGTACTAAAAATGTCACTGAGCTCCCACTCACTTTCTTGTAGATACAAGCTTCGTAGCAATTTGGAACAAATCCAAAGCTCTTGATCACTTGATCAAAACGAAGGTTCCAACTCCGAGATGCTTGCTTCAGTCCATAAATGGAATGCTGAAGTTTGCACACCTTATCAGCATCCTTAGGATCGAAAAAACCTTCGGGTTGCATCATATACAACTCTTCATAAATGTTGCCATTGAGGAATGCAGTATTGACATCCATTTGCCATATTTCATAATCATGAAACGCAACAATTGGTAATAAAATCCGAATGGACTTAAACATCGCTACGGGAGAGAAAGTCTCATCATAGTCAACACCTTGAACTTGTCGAAAACCTTTCGCGACAAGCCGTGCTTTATAGACAGTAACATTACCATCTGCGTCCGTTTTACTTTTGAAAATCCATTTGCACTCAACGGCCTTTCGGTTGCTAGGAGGGTCCACCAAAGTCCATACTTGGTTTTCGCTCATGGATCCCAATTCGGATTTCATGGCCTCTAGCCATTTCTCAGAGTCCGGGCTCATCATTGCTTCCTCATAGTTCGCAGGTTCACTGTTGTCTACCAACAAGACAGTTAAGACAGGGTTACCGTACCACTCAGGAGGGGCACGTGACCTTGTCGACCTGCGACGTTCAGTAGTAGCATCGTCCTAAGCTTCATGATCCTCGTCATTAGCTTCCTCTATTTTTGGTGCAGACGGCACTGGAACAATTTCAGGTGTTGCCCTACTCTCCAACTCAAAAGAAGGTTCAATAACCTCGTCTAGCTATACTTTCCTCCCACTCACCTCTTTCGAGAGAAACTCCTTCTCAAGAAAGGATCCGTTCTTTGCGACAAACACTTTGCCTTTGGATCTGTGGTAGAAGGTATACCCAATCGTTTCCTTAGGGTACCCTATGAAGACGCATTTCTCCGCTTTGGGTTCGAGCTTGTCCAGCATCAACTTCTTGACGTAAGCTTCGCATCCCCAAACTTTAAGAAACGACAACTTAGGTTTAGCACCAAACCACAGTTCATACGGTGTCATCTCAACGGATTTAGATGGTGCCCTATTTAAAGTGAATGCAACGGTTTCTAATGCATAACCCCAAAATGATAACGACAAATTTGTAAGAGACATCATCGATTGCACCATATCTAATAGAGTTCGATTCCGGCGTTCAGACACACCATTGCGCTGTGGTGTTCCAGGTGGCGTGAGTTGTGAAACGATTCCGCTTGCTTTAAGATGCGTGAGAAAATCATAACTCAAATATTCACCTCCACGATCGGATCGTAGAAATTTAATTTTCCTGTTACGATGGTTTTCCACTTCGTTCTGAAATTCTTTGAACTTTTCAAACATTTCAGATTTATGTTTCATTAAATAGATATACCCATATCTACTTAAGTCATCAGTAAGAGTGAGAAAATAGCGATATCCACCGCGCGTCGAAACACTCATTGGTCCGCATACATCGGTATGTATGATTTCCAACAAGTCCGTTGCTCGCTCCATTATACCGGAGAACGGGGTTTTGATCATCTTGCCCATGAGGCACGGCTCGCACGTGTCAAATGATTCAAAATCAAGAGACTCCAAAAGTCCATCAGAACGGAGTTTCTTCATGCGTTTTACACCAATATGACCTAGACGGCAGTGCCACAAATAAGTTGAATTATCACTATCTACTTTGCATCTGTTAGCCTCAATGTTATGGATGTGTGTTTCATTGCTTTCAAGATTCAGAAGAAATAAACCATTCATAGGAGGTGCATGACCATAAAATATGTTACTCATATAAATAGAACAACCATTATTCTCCGATTTAAATGAATAACCGTCTTGCAATAAACACGATCCAGATATGATGTTCATGCTCAACGCAAGCACATAATAACATTTATTAAGGTTTAAAACTAATCCCGAAGGTAAAACTAAGGAGAGCGTGACGACGGCCATCACATCAACTCTTGATCCGTTGCCAACACGCATCATCACCTCATCCCTCGCTAGCCGCCGTCTATTTCGTAGCTCCTCTTTCGAGTTACAAATATTAGCAACTGAACCAGTATCAAATACCCAGGCACTACAACGAGCGCTAGTAAGGTAAACATCAATAACATGTATATCAAATATACCTTTGATGGTGCCAGCCTTCTTGTCCGCTAAGTACTTCGGACAGTTGCGCTTCTAGTGACCCTTGTCCTTGCAATAGAAGCACTCAGTGTCCGGCTTAGGTCCAGACTTGAGCTTCTTCTCAGCAGGGGCAACGCGCTTGCCACTGCCTTTCTTGAAGGACTTCTTTGCACCCTTACCTTTCTTAAAGCTGGGGGTCTTGTTGACCATCAACACATGATTATCTTTCTTGATGTCCACCTCTGCAGCTTTCAGCTTAGCGAAGAGCTCAGTGATTGTATCAGTGGAACCAATCTGATTATGAGTAACTACAAAACCTTTGTAGCTAGGAGGGAGTGATTGCAGAACTCTGTCAACCTTGAGCTCTTCTGGAATCTTGTAGTCCGGTTGCTCAAGATGTTGAGTGTAGCCCGACATCTTAATGGCGTGCTCACTAACGGAACTCCCTTCCTCCATCTTGCAGTTAAAGAATTTCTCAGAGATCTCATATCTCTCAAAATGGGCCTGAGTCTGAAACATGGTTTTCATTTCCTTAAGAATCTCAAAGGGCCCGGCGAACTCCTCAAAACGGTTTTGAAGGTCCGATTCCATAGCAAACAACATGGTGCTCTTAATCACACCATAATCATCTTTGTGCGACTGATAAACAACTTTTTCATTAGCCGGTGCATCTACAGCAGGGGCATCACCTAGCGCTTTCTCAAGGACATAGTCCTTTTGTCCGCCAGCGAGAATGATACTCAGATTGCAGAACCAGTTGGTGAAGTTAGACCCATTGTTCTTAAGTTTTTCTTTCTCAGCAAAAACGTTGAAGTTGAAGTTGGACTTAGCCATTTGATCTACAAAATTTGCAAGTACAATTTAGACTATGTTCATGATAACTAGTTCAACTTAATCAAATTACTAGATGAACTCCCACTAAATTCAACATCCCTCAAGTTGTTTAGTGAACATGATCCAAATTCACCACACCTAATCCGATCTTCACGAGAAGATATGTGGTTTCAATGGTGGACAACAAAGTGTCGATCATATCATTCATATGACTCATGATTAACCTTTCGGTTCGTGTGTTCCGAGGCCATGTATGTACATGCTAGGCTTGTCAAGTCAAACCCAAGTATTTACGCGTGTGCAAAACTGGCTTGCACCCGTTGTATGTGAATGTAGAGTTTATAGCACCCGATCATCACGAGATGCTTGAACACGATGAACTTTCGCAATGGCGCATACATGGGGAGAACACAATTTTATCTTGATCTTTAAGTGAGGAATCATCTTATAATGCTACCGTCGCGATCTAAGCATAATAAGATACATAAAAGGATAAACATCACATGCATATAATTTTATGTGACATGGTATAGCCAATCTCCGCGCAATGATCTCCATCTTGTGCGTGCCAGCATGATCTCCATCACTCCACCATGATTGCCTCCACCACGAACAGCAACTACAACTATTACTAACTACTTAGCGATAAAGTAAAGCTATTACATGGCGTATAAGAAGTTGACACACAGGTCATACACAATTATAAAGACAATCATATGGCTCCTGCCAGGTTGTGTACTCATCGACATGTAAGTCGTGAAATATTACAAAACATGATCATTGCATACAACATACACATCATATCTTGGTCCATACCATATCACAGAAACACCCTTCAAAAACAATTTAGACGCCTCTACTTTGTTGTTGCATGTTTTACGTGGCTTATGGGAGTAACAAACTAAGAACGATTCTTACCTACGGAAAGCCACAACGGTGATATTATGGTTGCCAACATCCGGTGTAAATCCCATGACAACTATAGTGAGAGAAACTGGCATCCACCAGCCACATGTGTGGAACAAGCCACACGTCAAGTGCGGAGCCGGTCTCGCGAACGAGGTCGCGTAAAGTTGGCCTGGACCGTTTCGATCTCACTATCCCGCGTCATAAGAAGTACACAACAAGAGGCTTGCAACAGAAAACATCAACGCCCGCAACAAGCATGTTGCGTTCTACTCGTGAAACACATCTACACATAGATCTAGCTCTGATACCACTGAAGGGTTTTGCAGCATAGTAAATCAAAAAAATTCTACGGATGCGAACGGGAAAGCCAAGATCTAATCTAGGAGATGCAATCAACGAGAGGGATAGATGAGATCTTCATACCCTTGAAGAAATCGCACAGCGGAACATTCAACGGAACGTGGTTGATGTAGTCATACTAGCCTTATCCTCCTCGCGATCTGATCCGATACAACCGCAAGTGGCGACGCCTCCGAGAGATGCACACGTACGGCACCGTGACGTCTCCTCCTTCCTTGGTCCAGCAAGTGGGGTGGAGAGATAGATTGGATCTATAGCACGACGGCGTGGTGCAAAGGTGGAGAGTTTCTGCGGCAGGGCTTCGCCTACGCGCAGTCGAGAGAGAGAGAGAGAGAGAGAGAGAGAGAGAGAGAGAGAGAGAGAGAGAGAGGAGAGAGAGAGAGAGAGAGAGAGAGAGAGAGAGAGAGAGAGAGAGAGAGAGGAGAGAGAGAGAGAGAGAGAGAGAGAGAGAGAGAGAGAGAGAGAGAGAGAGAGAGAGAGTGAGGAGGGCAGCAGTATGGCGGCTAGGGTTTTTGGGGTGGGGGGAGGGTGCGCCCCCTGCCCACCTTATATAGGGGCTGGCCGCCCCCCTTGCCCCTCCTCCAAGCCCTAGGGCCGGCGGCCACAAGGGTGGAGTGGGGGCAAGTCTTCCCCCCCCTTTAGAAGATCCCCTAGGGTTTTGGCCGGCTGGGCCTATGGGGCCTTGTGCCCCTGGCCCAATGCATCCAGGGCACTCCGTCGTGGGCCCACGCCCCCCTCTGACAAGTGGGGCCATGTTGGTACCACTCCGGAAGCTTCTAGAACCTTCCGGTACAATACCGAACATTCCGAAATAACTCCGAAATCCAAAAACTTCTTTCCCTTATATGAATCTTATTCTCCGGACCATTCCGGAACCTCTCGTGATGTCCTGGATATCATCTGAGACTCCGAACAAAAACTCACAAACTAATTATCCATTCTATCCTAGCGTTGAGGCACGTTAAGTGTGTGACCCTACGGGTTCGAGAATATGTGGACATGATCTTCTATCGATAATCAACAGCGGGATCTGGAAACCCATATTGACTCCCACATATTCATCGATGATCATATCGGATGAACCACGATGCCAGGATTCAGTTAATCCCATATTTATATTCCCTTCGTCACGCGATATTTTACTTGCCCGGGATTCGATCGTTGGTATCGGCATACCTAGTTCAATCTCGTTCACAGCAAGTACTTTACTCGTTCCGTAATCCGATATCACTTTGTGATTAACTCCTTAACCACGTGCTTGCAAGCGGTGTTGATATCGATTACCGAGTGGGCCCGAAGTATATCTCTCCGACTTGGGAGGGACAAATCCCATCTCGATACATACAACCCAACAAGTACTTTCCGATCACCTGAGAGACACCTTTATGATCACCCTCTCATAGGATGACGTTTGATGACCTCAAAGCTTTCTTCCGATACCAGGGAGTTGCATTATCTCATGGTCTAAGGAATACAATATTTGACATAAGAAAAAGCTTCGCAAAGATGAACACGATGACACGATCTAATTGCTCTGCTTGATTTGGGTTTGTCCATCATATCATTCTCCCAATGATATGATCTCATTATTAATCGACAACTCATGTCTATGGTTAGGAAACCTTAACCATCATTAATCAATGAGCTAGTCCATAGAGGAGTACTAGGGACACGGTGTTGTTCATAAACCACACAAGTATCAAAGTTTCCGCTTAATACAATTCTAGCATGGAATATAAAATTTATCATGAAAAAGAATTATAACAATAACATCTTTATTATTGCCTCTAGGGCATAATTCCAACAGTTTAATCCTTTGTTACAACAAACCGGTGAGCTTGACAACCTCACTGATTCGTTGGGACAAAGTCTTGAGTTTGTGTTGTGCAGGTTTCCACGTTGCTTGCAACACCTGTGTGACGTTTCCTTCCTCCTACTGGTTCGATAACCTCGGTTTATTGCTGAGGGGAAACTTGTGCTGCATTACACCTTTCTCTTGGGGTTTCCGACGAAGCACTGCACGTTGACGCAGTGCCATCACTGCGACGGTTGCTGATTCTTGCGCATCTACTGCAAATTTTCCTGACGGATTGGTGGTGGCGGTGGCGGTCGCTGATATTGCAGGAATTGGTTGAAATTGGGGTTGAAGACGACATTGTAGCCATATCCTCCTTTCCAATTTCCCCTCCCATTAGCGCCAAATCGCTCCCCCATCTCTGATTTCTTCTCCCTCGATGAGCTCTCCGCCGTCCTAAATTCTGGATCGCACAAATGGCAAAAGAGTCTCTTGATGACCCACAAGTATAGGGGATTGCATCATCCTTCAAGGGAAGTAAAGCCCAAATTTATTAATTCAACACAAGGGGAGCCAAAGAATATTTATAAGCTTTGACAGATGAGTTGTCAATTCAGCTACACCTGGAAACAATCTTGCTCGCAATAGTTTATCAATAGCAACAATTTTGTAATAGGAGTAGCAAAATAACAGCAGCAGTAAAATAAGGACAGCGGTAGCAATTGTAATAAACAGCGTGATTAAAATGCAGTAGGCATAGGGATGGATGACAGGCATTGTATGGACAATATAATTCATGTAATAATCAAGACAAAGGCATTTGCAGATAATAAATATAAAGCATTCAAGGACTAAGTAACCATAGGCATGTGTTCCGTATATAGTCGTGCATGCTCGCAATGACAAACTTGCACAACATCTTTTGTCCTGCCAGCCTGTTTGCAGCGGGGCCTCAAGGGAATCTACTGGCAATTAAGGTGCTCCTTTTAGTAGAGCACCGGAGCAAAGCATTAACACTTCGTGAACACACGTAATCCTCACATCACAGCCATCCCCTCCGGTTGTCCCAATTGCTATCACTTTGGGGCCCCGGGTTCCGGACAACGATATGTGTACACAACTTGCAGGTAAGATCACAAACAATAATATCATCATGAATCAATAACATGTTCAGATCTGATATCATGACACTTGGGCCCTAGTCACAAGCATTAAGCACAACAAGTTGCAACAATGTCAAAAAGCACTAACAATAGATACTAGGCACCATGCCCTAACAATCTTATGCAATTACACGAGTGATCTCATCTAATCCCTACCATCCCAATAACCTACCGCGGGGATTACTCACACATGTATGGAGGAATCATGGATGGTTGATGGAGAGGCGTCGGTGATGATGATGGCGATGATCTCCTCCAATTCCCCGTCCCGACAGGGTGCCAGAATGGAGTTTCTGGTTCTGAATCGCAGTTTCTGGTGGTGGCGGCGCAGCGGAACTCTATCTGGAAAAACGTCGAACCCCCCTGTGTTTTTAGGTCAGAGGGTATATATAGGTGAAAGGAGAGGTCGAGTCGGAGTCCGGGGTGGCCAAACCATGCCCAGGCGTGGCCAGGCATGGCCCGCGTCTAGGGTGGTGTGAGCCCCTCGGGTCTTTTCTCCCCTCCGTCTTATGGCTCCGTGATTCTTCTGAAAAATAGGATTTTTGGCATATTTTCTAGGATTTTCCTAAAAGTTGTTTTTCTGCAAAAAAAAATGAGACACCAGAGCAATTCTGCTGAAAACAGCGTTAGTCCGTGTTAGTTATATCCAAATCACACAAATTATAGGAGAAACAATAGCAAAAGTGTTCGGGAAAGTAGATATGTTTTGGACGTATCAACTCCCCACAAGCTTAGCTTATTGCTTGTCCTCAAGCAATTCAGTTGAAAACTGAGCGCGATAAAAGAAAATTTCACGAACACATTTGTTTCATAAGATGTAAATATTCTCAGCATATGAGCAAGTACTTAGATAATTCATAATAAGGAGTATGCAAATAAGTCTACCATATAGTCATGAAAGCTATGAAGAGATTCCAACACAATAATAATAAGCAACATGAAACATAAGCATATGCAAGATTGTAATGCTCATAAGAAGATACGATAAACTGGTATCTTGCTTGCCTTTCTTTTTGGAGCAAAACATAAATGCCAAGGCACCACTGAAGTTCAAGTAAAGACTAGAAGTAAAAATATCAAAGATACAAGCGTCATAGTTATGTCACAATTAACTATGTTCTGGGACAAGAAAATTACACTAAGAATGACAGCTATGCTCTCGGGAAGGTGCTGATAGAAAAGATGGCGACTCGACATAAAAGTAAAAGAAAAGATTAAAAAGTTTGAAAGGCTTGCAAATGTTTGAAAGTATGGTACTCATTAGCTTTGAGCTCTCATTGCCCCTATCACAAGCATCTTTAAATGGTTAAGGTTAAAGTGAGGGCAAATATGAGTTATATGCTTGACAAATCACAAGTTGAAAATCTCATGCCCTTGAGTACGAGTACAGAGGCCTCATGCTACTCAACTTTGGTCCCAGGTAAGTTCTTATCATTATAAATATATGTGTATCATCGAGAACCGCCAAAGGGGTACCCCTTGCCCCATGACACATGAGCTATCCCATATCACAATGACAAGGCAACAGACAATGGGCATCTCAACGATCTTTTTATTTGCTATTTGCATAGTTTTTTATTGGAGATGCTTCATAGAATGACCACTATGGTTTTGCTGCAAGTTTCCACCATGATTAGGCATGGCTTAGGCTGGCCGCCCAGGCGTTTCTCTAACACATATACAAACTCCATGGACTTACAAGCTCCCATCTCATTTCACATCGACGACATCCGTAAACAAAAGAACATGATATAAACTAAATAGAATAAGTGCAATGTTGAAAGCATGCCCCATAACATCATGGTTTTGCTAACTCCCAACTTATAATTTGCAAGCATATAACTACATAGATGGTCACAATGGTTCAGGTTTATTACGTGCAAGAAATAAAATGTGCCATCAAGTTCGTGAGAGCTTTATTAACTAATTTTCGCATAACAAGCAAACATTTTTATTTGGAAGAAAACAAAGCATAATATGTATGCAATGAATAACAATGATGCTAATAGGTAGATATGGTGGACACTTTTTGACAAATTTGGTTTTGGGGAGTTGGATGCACGAGTAGAGCTCATACTCAGCACAACTGAAGGCTAGCAATAGAAAGGGAGCGACAATCGAGAGAGCAGTAACTATCATACTCATGTTTGCGACAAAACAAAATTGACAGTAGAATAAAAGTGACACAAGAACTCTGAGCAAAAATAAATCATCGAGGCTTAACTGACTTTTGTTTAGTCATAAGCATGCGTGAGCATGTTCCAAGTCGATTCAAATGAAACATCTAGAGGAGGATACCACAATGTCATACCATGTTATGAATAGAACAATGCAAGAAAATATTTATATGACATGCTACAAACTATTAGCAAATTAGAACTAATCATAAGAGAGCAATAACTACTAAGCATCCATTAAATAACATACACCTTACATGAACAGACTAAGCACGCCCACATGGATGAGTATATGTACAAAAATGAAAACAAATACAGTTCATACCAGCCTCTTACCACATCTTGAATTGTCATAAATCATCATTATTGCCTTTCACTTGTGTGGATTGAATAATATTATGAAAACCAAACTCCAAAGGAGTCACTGAGGACTGCTGAAACCTGCAAAGAACTTTACAAAACCATAGAAGAACAACAAATATTTTTGGATTTTTGATTTTTTAAAGCAAGAACTAAAGGAAAAAACAAACAAAGCAAAATATTTTTGGGTTTTCGAATAACAAACCGAAGCTAAAAAGGGCAAGCAAACTAAAGCTAAAAGCTAAAGAAGCAAACAAAGATAAACAACAAAAATAGTTTTTGGTCTTTTTTTTGTTTTGGAAAGAAGAAACAAAACAAGAACAAAAACGAAAAAGAAAGAAAGCGAAACATGAGTATACAAAGTACCGAAAAAATATGATATATAGATGAGTGTGACGTCGCTATACCTCCCCCAAGCTTAGGCTTTTGGCCTAAGTGGAGATCAATCCCAACGCGGGTAGGAACTCCAAGCCGGCGGGTCATCGTAAGAATGATCTTAATCAGGACCTCATGAAGAAGAAGCAGAAGCACCCCAATCATAAGCAGGCTGCTGGTATGAGGACTCCCCGTGTTGGAGGGCTGGACCAAATTATCCTCGGCCTCCCTTCCAACATTCTCCACTTGCTAGGAGAGCTCCTCCATGTACGTGTCGAGCTCCACCTCGGTGAGTGACCATCCTTCCCTGGTATCAAGGTTAAACAAAACAGGCGCAGGCAAAAGGACTATTCGCTCAGACTTACCTCCTCTCCATCCACTCTTGAGAAAGGTTATTTTATAAGATAAATTGCTCAAGTCAGCCCAAGGAGAAACAAATTTATGTTGTATCATGGAATTAAGATCAAGCCTCTCTATGGGAAACTGTAAGTCTAAATGATGAGGCACTACACCATGCAAAGCTAATAAATGAGAGGCAATGAGGCCTCCACAAATTCCACCTTTCTCGTGGTTAGAAGCGAGATGGAAATCTATCAAAGCTTCCAAGTTATAAGTCTCATCCTGTCTCAAAGCAGCCGAGATAAAAGCTAGATCATAAGAAGATAATTTACTAGCAGTCTTTCTAGCAAGAACACACTTGGCAATAAAATAGGAAAAATATCGAATAGATGGGAGATGAATATTTTGATTTTTACCACTCTCCTTTGAGAAGCTGCTCCCTTGGCAAATCTCTGCATACAAGTCCATAAGTGGCTTAGGCCGCTCCTTAATATTCTCCCGCAAACCCCACTGTGGCACTTTAATAGCTGCACAAAAATCATCAAAAGGGAGATCAACATCAACATTGTAAATTTTGTAATGAACCATGGGGTTAGGCAAGGACCAACTAAATCGAAAATCCTGCACCACAGACATAGTCAGTTTCACATATTGGTAAGGTTCATCACCAACAAAATGCTCCAATCCTGCATTAGAAATTAGAGTCTGGAAATCTTGAAGAATCCCTCCAGCTCTCATGAATTCGGGGCATGGATAAATAGAAGGGAAAGCACCCTCCTCACAATGGACTTTCATGACCTCAAGCACCCTCAATTCATGTTGGTTGAGTTGGTGTTCATTCATCTTATTTTCCGGGAACAAATGCTCCAAAAATCAGCAGCAAAGAGTGGCTGAGTAAGGAGATCGAAAATCACGGTGAAGAACAGTAAGAACATCAGTTTGAGAAAATTTTCGGTGTTTTCTCGAGAGAGAAAGTGAAGTGGTAGGTGGCTAGATAAGTGGAGGGCCAGGGGTGTCCCACACCATGGCTAGGCGCGTCCTAGGGCTGGCCGCACCACCAGGTAGTGAGCCTGCCAGGTGAGCTCCCCTGGGTCACTCCAGGTGCCTCTCTTTCCCTTTTTGACATAAAAGTTTAATATGAATTTTCTGGAATTTTTCGAGAAACTTTATTTTCGAGCAATTTCAGAAATTGATAAATGATTTTCCCGCAGAAAAATGATTTTGGAACGATGGAAAACCAAATCAAAACCAAAACTTCAGAAGTTCTAAGACACTCAAATATGCAAGCAACTAGCAATACAAAGATGATCAAGGTGAAAGCAAAAACTGGAATAGATAAAATAAGAGTAAACAAAGGTAATCATGGTGAAAACATTGTTTCGTTCATCCAAATCACTTTGTTAACAAGGTTGATCAGGTCTTGTTACCAAAACAGTTTTATATGAAGCAAAACTTGCATTTCACTCTATGAGTATGTTACCTCAACCTTGATAGCAATAGTCCCAATCATAATAATTTCATAATCTTCTTGTGGCATGGGACAATATATTTTCCAACTTTGATGCCGTCAATATTTTCAATTGAATTTAGACCATATTTCTTATCAATCTTCTTGGGGAAATAAACAGTATGCTCCTTGTCATTAACATTAGAAGTTACTTTTCCTTGATTACAATCAATGACAGCACCTGCAGTATTAAAAAAAGGTCTCCCAAGAATAATAGACATATTATCATCTTCAGGCATTTCAAGCACAACAAAGTCAGTTAATATCTTATTATCCACTTGAACAGGAACATCCTTGCATATACCAACAGGAATAGTAGTAGACTTATCAGCCATTTGCAAAGATATATCAGTTGGTATCAATTTTTCCAAGTGAGGTCTCTTGTAGAGAGAAAAAGGCATAACACTAACTCCTGCTGCCAAATCACACAAAGCAGTTTTAACATAATTATTTTTAATAGATCAAGGAATAGTTGGAATACCTGGATCTCCAAGTTTCTTTGGAACTTTACCATTGAAGGAATAATTAGCAAGCAAAGTGGAAATTTCCTCATTAGAAATCTTACTTTTATTAGAGACAATATCCTTCATATACTTTGAATAAGGAGGCAATTTAATAGCATCAGTCAAAGGAATTTGCAAAAACAAAGGTTTCATCCACTCACAAAACTTGTTATAGTGTTCTTCTTCCTTTGACTTGTGTTTCTTATCAGGAAAAGGCATTGGTCTTTGCACCCAAGGTTCTCTTTCACTACCATGTTTATTAGCAGCAAAATATTCCTTAGTGTACTTAGTATTATTAGTGTGCCTTTCAGGTTCCTCTTCAATTTCTTCTTTATCAGAAGCATCATTTTTATCATTACCACTTTCAGTTTCAGCATCAGAGACAGATAAACTATTAGGATCTTTAGCGGGTTCAGAAGATTCTACAACTGTTTTATGTTTCTTTTTCTTAGAAGGAGTACCACTATTTTTAGCTTGTTGAGAATCTTGCTCAATTCTTTTAGGATGTCCCTCAGGATATAAAGTATCCTGAGTAGAAGCACCACCTCTAGTTCTAATTTTATAAGTATGTTTTTCTCTAGAAGCATTAACTAGCAAATCTTTTTGCACCTTAGTAAGCTGATCAATTTGAGTTTGAACCATTTGGAAATGTTTAACAAGCATTTTAACATCATTGGAGGTTCTCTCCACAATATCATGCAATTTATTAATAGCTCTAGAATTTTCCATTAGATGATTCTGCACTCTCATATTAAAATTATCTTGCTTAACAACATAATTATCAAATTTATCTAAGCACTGATCAGGAGGTTTAGAGTAAGGAATATCACCATTATCAAAATGTTGGAGAGAGTGTACCTCAATAGTGGATGAGTGAGAGATTGGCTTACATAATTCTTCTATAGGAGGTAAATTCTTCACTTCTTCAGATTTAATACCCATTTCTTAGCTTCCCTCATCATTGAATTCAATTATTCCCCTCTTCTTTGGTGTTGGTGTTGGGGTTGGCAGGTATAGTTGGCTCAGGTATAGTCCAATCATCATGATTTTTGCTTATTTTAGCCATTAATTCCTCAGCTTCACCGGGAGTTCTTTTCCTAAAAACACAACCAGCACAACTATCCAGGTATGTACTAGATTCATCGGTTACTCCATTATAATATATATCAAGAAGTTCATTTTTAGCTACTAGATATCCATGATGTGCTCTAATTAAAGAACAAAACCTTGCCCATGATTCGGGCAATTTCTCTCCTTCTCCCTGCTTAAAATCAAAGAGTTTCTACGAAACAGCATGTTGAGCACTAGCAGGGAAATATTTCTGAAACAAAGTATTAACCATGCCAATATGACTATCAATAGATCCAGGAGATAAATTATTAAACCAAGCTTTAGCTTCACCTTTCAATGAAAAAGGGAAAATTTTGGCAACAAAATAGGTGCATTTCTTAATATCATCAGAAAATAAGCCACTCAAAGTAAAGAGCTCATTCATATGTGCCACAACACTTTCATTTTCCGTCCCACAAAAAGGTTCTTTCTCAACAATAGTTATATAATATAAATCATAATCCTTATCTTTAATGTTTATGGGAGAAGTGGCAAACTTAGCATCAGGAGATAATTTATATCTAATAGCACGTCTCTCAAGAAGACTCTTAATAGCACTTGCACCTCTAGTGTTTTAACATTCTTCAATAAATTCATCACTAAGTTCAGTGTAATCTTCATCAAGATTATCACTAGGATACTCTCTAGACTCAGGTGAACTAACAGGTGTAGCAATATTTTCATTAGGAGTTTTAGTGATTCTCATTATAGTTCTACCAATTGTGGCATCTAGGAAAGGACCTAATGAACCACTCTCATCAAGCACAGTAGAATCAGCATCAAAATTATCAGAAGCATTTTTAGATTTAGCAGAAGTAGCAGTATGTGTAACATGTGTATGTCGTGGTGTAAGAAGCTTACTCATCATAGACGGTGAATCAAGAGCAGCAGAGGTGTTCAAAGTTGTACCTTTTCTTGTAGTGGATGGCGATATAGGAACTTTTCCATCACGAGTTTTACCCATGATGAATGGATAGCAGGGAACAATAATAATTCCAAGTGAACTTATAAATAAAGCTATGCTCTCCGGCAAAGGCACCAAAAATAGTCTTGATAACCTAGAAGTATAGGGGATCACAACAGTCTTCGAGGGAAGGTAAGCCCAAATTTATTGATTCGGCACAAGGGGAGCCAAAGAATATTTATAAGCCTTAAAAGATGAGTTGTCAATTCAGATGCACCTAGAAATAGTCTTGCTCGCAATATATTATCAGTAGCAACAGTTTTGTAATAGCAGTAGCAAAATAACAGCAGCATTAAAATAAGGACAGCGGTAGCAATTATAATAAATAGCAGGATTAAAATGCGTTAGGCATATGGATGGATGGATAGGCGTTGCATGGACAAGATAATTCATGTAATAATCAAGACAAAGGCATTTGCAGATAATAAATATAAAGCATCCAAGTACTAAGTAACCATAGGCATGTGTTCCGTATATAGTCGTGCGTGCTCGCAATGAGAAACTTGCACAACATCTTTTGTCCTGCCATCCCGTCTGCAGCGGGGCCTCAAGGGAATGTACTGGCAATTTAGGTGCTCCTTTTAATAGAGCATCGGAGCAAAGCATTAACACTCCATGAACACAGGTGATCCTCACATCATAGCCATCCCTCTGGTTGTCCTAATTGCTGTCACTTTGGGGCATCGGGTTTGGACAACGATATATGTACAAAACTTGCAGGTAAGATCACAAACAATAATATCATCATGAATCAATAACATGTTCAGGTCTGATATCATGACACTCGGGATCTAGTGACAAGCATTAAGCACAACAAGTTGCAACAATATCAAAAAGCACTAACAATAAATACTAGGCACCATGCCCTAACATTCTTATGTAATTACATGAGTGATCTCATCCAATCCCTGCCATCCCCATAACCTACTGCGGGGGATTACTCACACATGGATGGTTTATGGAGAGGCGTCGGTGATGATGATGGCGATGATCTCCTTCAATTCCCCGTCTGGTGGGGGCGGTGCAGCGGAACTCTATCTGGAAAAACGTCAAACCCCCTGTGTGGTCAGAGGGTATTTGTAGGCGAAAGGAGAGGTCGAGTCGGAGTCCGGGGTGGCAACACAATGCCTAGGCGCGGCCAGGCCTGGCCTGCGCCTAGGGGTGGTGTGAGCCCCTCGGATCTTTTCTCCCCCTTCGTCTTCTGGCTCCATAAGTCTTCTGAAAAAATAGGATTTTTGGCATATTTTCTAGGATTTTTCCTAAAAGTTGATTTTCTGCATAAAAACGAGACATCAGAGCAATTCTGCTGAAAACAGCGTTAGTCCGTGTTAGTTATATCCATCACACAAATTAGAGGAGAGACAATAGCAAAAGTGTTCGGAAAAGTAGATACGTTTTGGACGTATCAGCTCTCGAGGTGGGATATCTGCATGAGGTTTCCTCGCATCTAGAGGGGAACCCTAGCAGTATCTCGTGCCTCAACTGCCTCACCAACTAGCGAGGCCGTGTTTTTGGGGCGACTAGGAGGCCATGGTGGCCCAAAGTCCAAATCAAAACAAAAAAACTCGCCAAAATAGTGACGTCATCCCATGTTTCTCTCTAAGATCTCACCAGAGAACGGGAAGGGAAAAGCGTCGCCGGCGAGCCATCACTTGCCCAACAAGCTCCTCCTATAACCCGTCTTGAAATCTCAGGATACAAATCATGCAATTTTCTAATCCTAACCGCCCTACCTCCAACAATTTTGAACCAATCTGAATCCTCTGATTCACCGTCAGAGAGCAGAGGCGTGGTGGTGCGGCGGCGCTCCGGCGAAATCTGCACATACCTTGGTTGCGGGAGGATGCATTGCTCCTTCTCAGCCTCGCCTCAAGGATTGCATATTGATCTCCCTTTCCTTTGCGCTTCTGACGAACTCCGAGCAGATCGTAGGGCATCCCCAAACATTGGTGCAGAAGCAGGAGCAGGAGACCCAGAAATCAAATTTCAAACCCAGGGTCGATCGATTGAACCTGATTCAACTGTTTAACATCGGTAGCAATACCAAATTCTTATAGCAAAACCAAACGACGAGCCTCATGACGTATGATGAGGCTACCACTACAAAACTAACTAAGTAACTTGTCAACCATCGTGTAGAAATCGGAGAAATCGGCCATTGAGTTTTCACCAATTGATCCAACGCAACCGCAGACGAGATCAAATCCGCCACCTGAATCCTTCACCGCACAACACTCTAGAGCACACGAGGTCTCCATGAAAATCTACTAACAAGATCTGTCGATCAGGACCAGAAAGAGCGACCGTCCCATCAAAAAAAGCACGACCGACTTGAGAGAAATATAGCAGTATACGTTTATTGTAGCAGTATAGGATGAAGATAGGATAAGTCTCCATATAGGCCTAATTTGACTTGTACTCCAAAATGATCCTCTATACACCTATATACACTCGCCGAGAAGGTTTAATATACATCAACATATTCTGTCAATCGCTCTATATTATTCTACATGGTATGAGTGTAAACAATTCCTAAACCTAGCCGCCACCGACACGCTTCCACCGCGCTGCCACGGGCGGATCGACCACCATAATCTCTGCCGGGGGACGCACGATAGCTAGCAGGGCTCGTCCACCGATTCTTGATCGGCTGTCTTGATGAGTCTTTTTTTTTATCTCTAGATCGGTTTTTGTATCCACCGATCGCTTATTCGGTCTAATTTTTTGGTTTACTGATCATAGATCGGATTGAGTCGCCCACCACCGTCGTCATTGTCGTGCCTCTACTCCGACCATCGGCATAGATGATCTATATCGCGCATGTGTGCCTGGCTCCACCGATACCGCACCTTCCTCGGACGGCTGCCGCGCACCTCAGACGGCTTCTACACCTTCCTCGGTTGGCTACCGTGTCCGTACCCCTCGGATCGTATTCGTCGTCATCGCCCAGGACTTCACCGACAATGCCAACGTCGACTTTGATCTATGCGTAGTCCACGCCGTAGCGCATATGGTGTACCGTTGGCCTGATCAACCGATCCCGCGCCTGTATACGCCAAGCATGTCTCCGAGAACGCGCCTACCACCGATTGAGCTATGGGCTGCCGCTGCGTCGCCACTGGAGCCGCAACGCTGCCGCCTTGGTATTTGCCTACTGGCTTCCAACGCGTCTCACAAGCATGTACGTGTCGGTGGTCTCCAGCCGCTGCATTGACTCGCGCCATGCAGCTATGCCGCCTCATCAATTCATAGCGTCACTGCACGCAGTATATATCGTTGTCCCCGCACACCAGGCTATCTCTTGCCACCTCCCATGGTACGTGTCGCCTATGTTCACGCATGGTCTTCCTCATGTCGGATTCTTATTCTTCTACATCGAGTACCGCTGTCGTGCCTATCTAAGCATCCATCGTGATCACTCCGGGCTGCCGCTGGTTTCGCCGCCTTTTACATCTTCGTCCACAACGACCTCGTCGCCATCTTCATCCCTTCCCCTACGACACTAGCGCACAGGTTCATGATGGTCCCTGCTCTTGCACGCCCGATACTGGAAACATCGGTACATGCCTTCGTTCCCGACGCGTTTCCGAGTCTAGAAAACTTGGATCGGCGCCTCATCTACATCGGCATCAACAACGTCTTCTTCGGCATCGACCTCTACGACTGCCTCGACCGCATCACTGACGAGTTCTTCTTTGCGTACTTTGGTTCTGGCAAAACCGATGTATGCATTCATTACCGACGTGTGCCTAATTCTGGAAAAACTATGGTCGCATCTCGTCCTCGATGGCTCGAACTACATCGACATCCTTGACGACTGCCTCGACACGTCTCTGTCATCATCCTCACGAACTATGCGCACGCGGTTTCACGTGCGGCTTCCTCGACACCGGCATCCCCAACTACGATATCGACCATGGCGACCCCTCGCATGAGTACCTGTACCAAGGTTGCAGCGCTCCCAGTGCCCAACGCTCTCGGCTCCCTCCATATCAACACAAGGGCTATCACATCGGTTGAGTATCTCACCAGATTCCTCTATAGTGCAAGCTACCACGACGCGACAACATCCACGACGTTCCTGCTCGGACTGCAGGGGATGTCAGCCTACTGGATGCTACTTTGGTTTATCTTGACTGTCCGAGACGTTTTAGTTGTTTACAACGCTACCGCTATGACTGTAGGAATGTTAGAGTATTACATATACGTTTATTATGGCAGTATAGGATAAAGATAGGTTACGTTCGCGGATAGTCCTAATTTGACTGCATACTTTATATTGGGTAGAGTAATTTATGTCAATCTGATTTCTTAACTACTTTCTCCGATCCAAATTAATTGACTTGGATTTGTCTAGATTCAGATGTATCTAGACATGTTTTAGTACTAGATACTTTGAATCTAGATAAATTCAAGTCAATTAATTTGGATTGGAAGGGAGTACAGCAATTAATTCTTTCCGACCTTGTTTTTCTTAGATGTATATATTTGTATATTGTAGTTTTCCCATAGGTTAGGGGGCTTCCTGCATATTTGCACCTGTACCTGTATTATATATTGTGGCCATTGGCCCCCAGAGGAATACAAGTTGCATATTCCTGACATGGTATCAGAGCTATGTTAGCCTCCTCCTACTCGCAACTTCGTCGCTGGCCGTCACCGTCCCTGTCGCCGACGGTCTTGTCGTTGTCGCCTCCGCCGGTTGCCGCCTCGTTTTTGGCCATAGTTGCCCGTTCCATCTTCAGATCGATCCGATCTGCTCCCAGATCGGTTTCGTTTTCAAAAAATCTGGATCGAATCCTGCCTTCTGTACAACTCCCGTCGGGTGCCGTCTCGGTTCCATCTCCCGCCGGGTCCCGTCCGTCCCCACCTCTGCTCTGCTCAAGCTCGGACCCCGACGCCCGCCTCTGCTCAAGCCAGGACCCCGACGCCCGCTCGACACCGCCCGTTGTCGTCTGGCAGGCCTCGCCTCTGCTTCAACCACGCGGACCACAGATCCACGCGCGGACCCCGACGCTCTGTCTGCTCCGGTCCCTCCTGCTCGACATCACGCGGGCCACCTCCACGCGTGGCCTCGGTCCAGGCGCCCTGCTCGCTCCTGCCTCGGTCCAGGCGCCCTGCGCGACATCACGCGGGTCACCGTCCCTGTCTGCTTCCACGCGCCACCCCGCCTCCCGCCGGCAGTCCGTGCTGACGTGACCTCCTGGCCTCGGTCCACTCGCCGACTCATCGACTCGTTAGACCGCTGTTGGGAATCGATCCCCGGCGGCAGGAATTGGCCTTTCCCGGTCCTTAGGCATCGCCCCTCGTCCCGATTTGCCGGAATTTCGCCGGATTTCGGCCGGCATCTGCCTGCAGCAGGGTTGACCAGATCTGTTCCTAAAAAAAAAGAGAAAGAAAAAAAAGAGAGAGACATGTCTTCTGCATCGGGCTATGTTGCGATTTCTTGCTGCCCGGTGATCTTCGATGGCTCGAATTATCCTGATTTCGTGGCCTTTATGCGTGTTCACATGCGCGGTCTCTGTCTTTGGGGTGTGCTCTCCGGCGAGGTCTCCTGTCCGCCGTGCCCCCCTGCTCCTGTGGCTCCTCTTCCGCCGACGCTGATTGTTCTTGGCGCTGATGCTTCTCAGGAGGCCAAGGATGCTGCTCAGAGTGCCGATGATAGTGTTGTTGCTGCTTATGACCTGAAGTTCAAGCAGTACTCTTCTGATCTCGAGGCCTATCGCCACGCTCTGACTGTTTACACTCAGTGGGTCGATGAGGATGCTCGTGCTGCTGCTGTTCTCGCCTCCAGTGTTCTACCCCAGTATGCTGCCGAGTTCATGAGTCTCCCTACTGTTGCCTCTCAGTGGGCACATCTTCGTTAGCGCTATCAGCCGTCTGGGGATGCTCTTTACCTGTCTGTGGTTCGCCAGGAGCATGCTCTTCAGCAGGGTGATTCCACTATTGATGAGTTCTATACTCAGAGTGCTGCTATCTGGCGTCAGCTTGATTCTCTTTGTACTGCTGTTTGTGGCACATGCTCGTGCTGCCAGATTGTGCGCTCGAATTTGGAGTTTCACCGTATTTATGAGTTTTTGTCTCGTCTCCGCCAGGAGTTTGAGCCCCGGCGTGCTCAGCTGAATGCTCGTGGTCGTGTTCCGTTCTCTGAGGTGTTGTCTGAGCTTCGGGCTGAGGAGACTCGTCTTCGTGGTGCTGGTCTTCGTGTGGTTCCATCTGTGCTTGCTGCTCGTGGTCCTCCTATGCCGTATGCTCCCTCGACTCAGCCGCGGTCCTCTGTGCCGCCGCCGATACTACCCACTCCTCCATCTCAGAGTCAGAGTCAGCACCAGCAGTCTCAGGGACAGAGTCAGCACCAGCAGGCTCGTGGTCAGGGTCGCCGTGGTTCTCTTCGTCACTGCTCTTACTGTAACAAGGATGGCCACACTTGGGCCACCTGTTATACACGGGATCCCAGTTTATGTCAGCAGCACCAGATGGCTCGTGGGCAGTCGGTTCCTTCCGGATCTTCAGCAGTTGCTCTCTCCGATCAGGACATTATCAGGAGTCTTCGCGGTCTGCTTTCTGCTACAGGCTCTTCTTCGACAGGCACTGCTGGTTCTGTGACTGATTCTTCAGGCACTGCGCGGCCACCATCTTCTACAAAGTCAGGTACGTCCCCGTGGTATCTGGATTCTGGAGCTTCCTTTCATATGACCTTTGAGTCTTCTTTTCTGTCCGCTCTTCGTTCTCTCCCTTCTCCTGTCCGTGTTTTCACGGCTGATGGCACCTCTCTTCCTGTTACTAGTCGGGGTACCCTTTCTACTTCTTCTTTTTCTGTTCCTGGTATCTCTCATGTCCCTCTTCTTAAGATGAATCTGTTCTCTGCTAGCCAGCTTACTGACTCTGGTTGTCGCATCATTCTTGATGCTGATTCTTGTGTTGTTCAGGACCGTCGCACACAGGCCCTGGTTGGAGCTGGCCCTCGCAGCCGTGATTCTTTAGGGATTTGGGAGTTAGACTAGCTTCGTGTTCCTTCCGCTGCCACTTCATCTGCCAGTTCTTCTCCGGTCGTCGCCTCTGCTACCATCTCCTTTCAGCAGTGGCATCATCGTCTTGGTCACCTTTGTGACTCTCACCTGTCGTCATTAGTTCATCGTGGTCTTCTGGGGTCTGTCTCAGGCGATGGGTCTTTACATTGTCAGGGTTGTAGGTTGGGCAAACAGATTCAGCTTCCCTACCCTACTAGCGCGTCTGTATCTCAGCGACCTTTTGATTTAGTTCATTCCGATGTTTGGGGTCCGGCTCCTTTCGCTTCGAAAGGGGGCCATCACTACTATATTTTATTCATCGATGATTTTTCTCGGTACACTTGGTTGTATTTTATGCGCTCTCGTAGTGAAGTGCTCTCCATATATCAGCGTTTTGCGGCCATGGTCCGCACTCAATATTCTACCCCCATTCGCGTGTTTCGTGCTAATTCTGCTGGTGAGTATATCTCCCAGATGTTGTGTAGTGTTCTTGCTGAGCAGGGAACCCTTGCTCAGTTCTCCTGTCCTGGCGCACATGCCCAGAATGGCGTTGCTGAGCGTAAGCATCGCTATCTTCTTGATACCACTCGTGCCATGATGATTGCTTCTTCCCTTCCTCCGCATTTCTGGGCTGAGGCTGTCGCTACGTCGGCTTACCTCATCAATATTCAGCCTTCTGCTGCTCTGCAGGGTGGTATCCCTCTTGAGCGCCTATCTGGACAGTCTCCAGACTACTCCCCATGAACGCACCAAACTGACTGCTCAGTCTGTTGAGTGTGTCTTCCTTGGATACAGTGATGAGCATAAGGGCTATCGCTGTTGGGACCCCGTTGGTCGTCGGATGCGTATCTCTCGTGATGTTACCTTTGATGAGACGCGTACTTTCTATCCTCGTCCCACCGCTGGTACCTACCCGGTGGAAGATATCTCTTTTCTTCTCTTTCCTGACACACCTCCTTCTACTCCTGTTGTGTCTTCTTCAGGATCTCCTCCCCCTGATGTCTCTTCTTCGACACCGTCCGCATCTGCTCCGTCTAGTTCTCCTAGTTCTCCTCGTTCTCCGGAGTCTTCCTCTGCTATACCTTCTTCTTCATCGTCGTCTCCTGAGTCGTCTTCCTCTGATGAGCTTCCCTCTACTCGTCCTGTTCGTCAGCGTCGTGCCCCCAACCGTTACTCTCCCAGCCAGTATGGTCTTTCTGTTGCCTCCGAGCCGACTTCTTATCAGGATCCTGAGCATCATCCTGAATGGCAGCTGGCCATGGCTGAGGATCTTGCCGCGCTTGAGCGCACTGGCACCTGGGATCTTGTTTCTCCTCCTCCCGGTGTTCGTCCTATCACGTGTAAGTGGGTCTATAAGATTAAGACCCGCTCTGATGGATCTCTTGAGCGCTATAAAGCATGTCTTGTGGCTCGTGGTTTTGAGCAGGAGCATGGTCGTGACTATGATGAGACCTTTGCTCCTGTGGCTCATATGACCACTGTGCGTACTCTTCTTGCTGTTGCTTCTGTTCGTCACTGGTCTGTGTCCCAGCTTGATGTTCAGAACGCCTTTCTCAATGGTGAGTTGCGTGAGGAGGTTTATATGCAGCCTCCTCCTGGGTATTCCGTTCCCGAAGGGATGGTTTGTCATCTTCGACGTTCTCTTTATGGCCTCAAACAGGCCCCTCGTGCCTGGTTTGAGCGCTTTGCTTCTGTAGTGACTGCTGCTGGTTTCTCCCCTAGTGCTCATGATCCAGCGCTGTTTGTTCACACTTCTCCTTGTGGACGCACTCTTCTTCTTCTTTATGTTGATGATATGATCATTATTGGTGATGATTCTGAGTATATCGCCTTTGTTAAGGCTCGTCTTCGTGATCAGTTTCTTATGACTGATCTTGGTCCACTTCGATACTTTCTTAGGATTGAGGTTTCCTCCACTTCTGATGGCTTTTACATCTCCCAGGAAAAGTATATTCAGGATCTTCTTGCTCGTGCTGCTCTTGGGGATGAGCGCACTGTTAAGACCCCTATAGAGCTTAATGTTAAGCTTTAACCTACTAATGGTGATCCTCTTCCTGATCCGATGCGCTATCGTCATCTTGTTGGGAGCCTTGTTTATCTTGCTGTCACCCGTCCTGACATCTCTTATCCAGTTCATATTTTGAGTCAGTTTGTTTCTGCTCCTACCACTGTTCACTATAGTCATCTTCTCTGTGTTCTTTGTTATCTTCGTGGTACGATCACTCGTCGCCTTTTCTTCCCGCGTTCCAGCTCCCTCCAGCTCCAGTGCTATTCGGATGCTACGTGGGCGAGTGATCCTTCGGATCGCCGTTCACTTTCTGCTTACTGTGTGTTTCTTGGTGGGTCTCTCATTGCTTGGAAGATGAAGAAACAGACATCAGTTTCCCGTTCGAGTGTCGAGGCTGAGTTGCGTGCTATGGCCTTGTTGACTGCTGAGGTGACCTGGTTGCGGTGGTTACTTGCGGATTTTGGGGTCTCTATTACTACTCCCACTCTGGTTTTGTCTGACAGTACAGGTGCTATTAGTGTTGCACGTGATCCGGTCAAGCATGACCTTACCAAGCATATTTGTGTTGATGCTTTCTATACACGTGCTCAGGTGCAGGCTCAGGTTGTTGCGCTTCAGTATGTGCCTTCAGATTTACAGTTGGCGGATTTCTTTACGAAGGCACAGACCAGAGCGCAGCATGATTTCTTACTCTCCAAACTCAGTGTTGTGGATCCACCATGAGTTTGAGAGGGGGTGTTAGATGTATATATTTGTATATTGTAGTTTCCCCATAGGTTAGGGAGCTTCCTGCATATTTGTACCTGTACCTGTACCTGTATTATATATTGTGGCCTTTGGCCCCAGAGGAATACAAGTTGCATATTCCTGACAGTTTTCTTCACAATTTGGAACCGCCAAAAAAAAGCTAAAGGCCCTTTATACCGGAGCGGAGGTACTAGTATGATTGTTTTCGGTGAGTTCATTTTGCCGATAGTTTTTTTTTTCAAACTACTGTTTTAGCCGACACTTAATTTAATTCATGTGGTGTGAAACATCACCCGCTTGGGGGTCTGTGCTTTCAAAAGTAAAAACTCGGTACAAGTTGTGCAAGAAGCACATACTGTAGATCGTAAATAAGAGCACGAAATCACTGAAGATAATTTCTTTGCGAAGAGCAAGAAAGGAAAACTAAAATGCGACAGGTAGCAATACAGCACTACTGATCAGAATGGCGACTGAGCTGCTCCGCGTCTCCTGAGAGAGCGTTTATCTTCAGTATCGGCGCCGGAGAACTTCCGGCCGTCACGTTGTGACGCTGCTGTTGTCAGGGTGGAAGAGCCATTGTAGACAACCCGCAGGTACCCGTAGTCCTCGTTGGCGGAAACAGCGACGGCGCTGAGCCAGAGGACTAGGACCTGCCCCCTGGGCATAGTTCCCCACTGGCGTGCGGACGGGCACCTGATCGCCCCTCTTGAAGGACTCCGACGAGCGGCGTGGCACTGCCGGCGGCCTGGACGGTTGCTTGCTGACCGCTCCGGCCGCTGCTGTTTCCGCGTCGTGGCTCGCCGCTCGAACGGGAGACAGAGAGCGCGCACGAGTCCGACCGTGCGCGCTCCAGGCCGGCTTCGACCCCATCGGCGCGCCGGGAAAATGGTGCCACTGCTGCGTCTTTGCTGAGACGGGAGGTAGAGGACGCCAATGAGCGAACTGTCGGCGGGCATCGTCATCAGCGTCTCGGTGTGGCTGACGTGACCTCGTGATCAAGAGGCGTTGCGGCGTCGGGGACTGGTTCTTATCGACCACTCTGGCCGGCAAGACGGCGACCCTTCTCCGGCTCTCTAGCCCACGGCGGAGTCTGTGCACGGTGGCGCACGGCACTGTTATCGTCCCCATGGTGGGTTCTTTGATCCATCGCTCCAATCAATACGATTATACGAAGGACAAGGGTGTCGACGAGTTCATGGCCAGACAACGGCTCGAGGTGTTATAGGCGGTGGAGTTCTCCTACCTCGTGTCGGATTCGCGGGCCTGACGCCATGGATGCTTTTCAATCGCGCAGCTAATCGTTACCGTCCCCGCCATCTGATTACGCGCGGTGGCTAATCGCCTAATTGATCTTCCTCGCCATCTGAATACGCTTCACTGCTTGGTTCCTACGCTTCCTGCTCCCGACTCCGCCGACTCCGACTCTCGCCATGCCTTCGCTCGATCGATATAGCTGGCCGCCGGCTGGCCCTCAGTTCCGCACAATCCATCGAATCCTCTTCCAGTTCGCCAAATCCATCGCCATGCCTGCGCTCATGTCAAAGCGCCCGTCTGCCGCCATGGCCGAGATCCGCCGCGAGCTCGATCGGCGCAGGAAGCTGGCCGCCGTGGCGAAGGGACGGATCGTCAAGAAATCATCTGCTTCTGCTCCACCGATGATCCCCACCGGAGCAACGGGAGCAATCATGCAGAAGATGGCCACGCCGATCCCGCGCAAGCCAGCCGGAGCGGCCATCAAGAAGCCGTCCATGCCGAGGCCGCGCGCGCCTGCAATCGCTTACGTGCCGCTGGAAGAAGCTCCTAGGAGGTGCACTGCCCCAAAGGGCCGACCCACCCCGTTCGGCATCGGCATGAACGCCAACACGGGAATCAAGAAGTCACCCGCGCCGATCCCGCACGAGCAGGCCGGAGCGTCCATCAAGAAGCCATCCCTGCCCATGCCGCACAAGCCTGCCGATGTGCCGACCAAGAAGTGCTCAACGCCGATATCGCGAGCGATGCCACAGCTTGTCACGTCGGCGCCCGCCTCTGAGCCTATCCAGACAGGAACAAAGGTGTGCGTCCGGACGGTGATGGGGACGATGCCCTCGGGCCTGCGCCTCTTTATCTGGCTCAGCGCCGTCGTCGTCTCCGACACGGAGGAAGGCTACTTCGACGTCATGTACAATGGCGACTTCCCACGCGACAACCCCTTCCGCGACGTGCGTGTCGCCAGGGATCAGGTGAAGAAGATGCCGTCGTCAGGCCATTGATCAGAAGGCAGCTGTCGCCGACTCGCTGGAAGCCAAAGGTCCCCGCTGATACTGGAGTGGAGTAGACCAAGCAGTCCAAAAGGACGATGTATGTAGAGATGTGACGATGTCGAAGGCATTGGGAGGTAGCTAGGATAGCTGTTATGTTCTATGTACTTGTAGTTCTTGATTCTTGGCATCAGAAGAGTACCTAATGTATGAATTCTTTTGATTATCGAATAGATGAATTTTTGGAATATTGCTTCCACCGTGTTGTGAATTGTTGTTCAAGATGATCTAAAATTGCTATCTTCTCAGAAGGATTGCAGCAAGCTGATATTTATGTTCTTATTGTTAAATTATGCTGGTGTATCTTTTACAGAATGGCAATTGAATATGAGGAACCAAGTGGTAGAGCATTAAGGTAAAACCATCCGGAAGCTCACGGTGTTTGTGGATAACTGCAATGTGATTCTCAATTAGGTGGAATTGTCTGATTTTCGTGTGTTTTCTTTTTACATATTTAATTTATGTAGCTCAATCAGGACTAGTTTTTGGTAATGCAGGGCATTTATTGACAAATGTGGGATGCTGATGATTGTATTTCAACTTCTGAATCTGCTGAACAAGCAGCTAAACTTTCTGAAGAGAATATAAAGAACCTTTACATACATCAGTTATATTGTTTTTATAAAACAAATCATTGAACTTCTGTATATCCTTTTTCTCTTGCCAGGATATTTTTTGGGATGAACAGAATCAGCCAAAACCCATGGATTGAAGTTCAGTGCGAGATGATTATAGCATTCCATCTTTCACAGAATATTTGCGTCCCAGATTCTTTCGTTAAATTTTCTAGGAACTTTGTTTCCTTCAACAAAGGGCAGACCTTCACGATTGGCAGTTGCATCATTTCTGGAGATGGGATACCTGTGATAGCACTTTGGGTTTGTATTTAAACAGTTGTTTATCTTGTTGGTTAGTTTCGTTTTAGACTTTAATTAATGTTGCAAATTGCAGGAATATGACTCTTATTTGGCCGCTGCTCCTGCTGAAACTCTTCCTGACTGGCCAGAACCAATTTCATGTGTTTGCTAACCCCTGAATTCAAGCACATGCAAACCAACAATCCAGAATTCCGTGTGCTGTGCATAATGCAAAGCAAGTTGTATCTGTTATGCTCCACTAAGTTCAGGGTAAGAAATTTAAGTCTAGCATTTGTAGTTTGAAAACACCATATGCTAAAGCTGATACTACCTCATATAGTACAATATTAGTTGCCACCAAAGTTATGTTAAGTGCACATGCTCTAATTAGGAGACTAAGAGTTAACCAGATTAGTTCTGTCAGGCCATGTTTGCATCAAACAAATATGTGTTCTTTCTACTCTACCTTGCAAAAACAAAGTGCTATTTCCATTTTCCATGATTAACAGTCTGGAATTTTTCATGATCGCCTGAACATGGTAGCCTGCTACTAGAAAACCACTTTCTAACCATTCATTTCAGCACAATAAAGTAGTTTGAACCTTTCACTGGAACATCGTAATAAAATACCCTTTCTGATTCAATCCATTTACTGATATACAGTAGTAATACAATTTACCCTTAACAGTCTGAATCTGAATACGTAAAACACCTTACTAAGCTAAGCAGCCTAAGCTTATAATAGAAAGAAAGATGTAGCATGGCAATTGGCAGCCGCTTTAGCTAAAAAACATGCGCCATGAGTCTATGGCTTGGCATTCTGTAGCAGCAAGCCTTGCGCTTGACCATCCTCAGCTGCTTCTTGCCGGAGACGGTAGAGGTCTTGATGAGCTGCAGGGCCATCAAGTATATGAACTGCTGTCTATGGCCGTCGACGTTGTTCATCAATACAGTCCAAGCAATGCAGAACTTGCCGTCCCCAAGGTAGACCAGGATGCCCTCCGGCATGAGGCCGCAAAGGTGGCCGATCTCATGGGCCCATCGGGGGAACGTGTCCTCGCATCTGTACCGGACGGCCGGCGGGGACTTCTTGACGTCGATGGCGAGGAGGTAGTGGAAGGGCAGCTCCCAGTTGCCCTCCTTGCGCCTCGCGCGGCGGACGGTGTGGAAGGAGTAACCAGATCAAGAAATGATGTTGACATAACCAGATCAAGACTCAGTCAAGAAATAATGTTGACATAACCAGATCAAGAAAGAAAACTATGAAATAGATAGTTAGAAATTATAGGCCAAAAATTTATTTTTATGTTTGCATCTTCAACAAAACAACAATCTGATTTTTT
Source organism: Avena sativa (assembly GCA_916181665.1). Lineage (NCBI taxonomy): Eukaryota > Viridiplantae > Streptophyta > Magnoliopsida > Poales > Poaceae > Avena > Avena sativa. Next base: position 402,001,735 of record OV702284.1, read on the forward strand.
TGGGTAATTCTCTTTGAACTCTAACCAAGCCAGAGTGCAAATCTTACTCTACGTACAACAACAAACATAATTATTTCTCCCTTTCTAGGTAGTACTTCTTATCCAATTTCGCCAAAAAAAATATGGTGCCTTGCATATTTCAAGAAGGAGAAACCATCAATTTCTCATATAGTTGTGTGAAGATGTCACTGGTGAAGATGTGGTATGATAGTGAAGACACTAGTGTAGCTTTCGGATTCAAGCCATGCTTCCACCTCTGAGGAGAAGTGGCAGCAAGCTGTCCACCAACAACAACCTTGAAGCAAGGAAATAAAAAAAATAGATGAAAAGGTTTTCCCCCGATTTCATTAATAGAAACCACAAACTACAAAATTCCGGTCTCAACAAAGCAAGAGAACCTGCCCAACCGCAGCAGCGAACCAAAAGGAGAGAAAAAAGAAGGGAAAGGCCAGGATAGCCTAGCATTTCCAAACCTCCCAAGGATGAGATGAAACTAAACAAGGTTCCAAAAGCTTACAAAAATACATCTGCTACACAAACTAAAACCATCTTTTTTTTCTATCTCCCATTATGTTTTTTAATCCCGAAGAAGGGCCTCCTTAGATCAAAAAATTCAACACGTTAGACGTTTAATCCATGGCCTTCATCTTCTTTTTGCCGCGAACACCTCATCGGCGATTCTTCCCAGTAGCCTTGCGCCCAGCCGCAACTCCGTTTTTGTGCTTTCTTCCACCTGCAAATCACACCAATAATCAATCCAATATACCATTATATCTATCTCATTCGGTATACTCGGCCACTTATGGTCAAAACAAGCAGTATTTCTAGTTTTCCAAATGGCCCAGAAAACCGCCGCTATCCCAACCATAAGCAACTTTCTCCTTTTCTTGGGAAATCTCCCTAGCCATTCTACTAGGCATTGTCAACACTAGTGAACTGGCACTTGAGGCCAGTAGCACAACTGACAATAGAGAATACATATTTATCTATAGGACATTCAAAAAAAGGTGGTTAATTGTTTTATTTTCCCTACAAAACAAACATTTTTTTTTCATCGTATCTTTGCTAATCAAAACATCCCTAGTGAGGATGCTTTTTTTCACCACCAACCATAGGAAGTTTTTGACACGTAGAGGTATTTTTTACTTGTCATAGGAAACTTTAAGGAACTTTCCCACAATTTTGCATGGCAAGGTAAAAGGATTTAACACTAAATTCTCCCGAATTTGATAGCGTCTAGATCAACATATCATCTTGATTCTCAGCCAAGAAAAGCGTCCTTCACAAAACCTTCAAATCATTCCAATCCTCAAGATTATTTCCTAACTACTAGCGTCTAAAAGCGAGCCTATCAATACCCATGAGAGCAACCTCGCGGACAGTAATACATTGGTTCTAGGAAATAAGGTATAACCTAGGGAAAAGTGAGGCTAGAGATTCAATTCTTAGCCACACATCTTCCCAGAAGTTTGTCTTCTCCTCATTTCCTACATTTATCCTACAACATGGCCAAATATTTTTTTCACATCCATCAAACCTTGCCAAAAGTGGGAGTCCCCCGGTTTGGCAGTAGCTTCACCCAGAGTGCATTTTTTCAGATATTTTGCTTTGAGAAAATCTTGCCATGGTTCTTTATCATTGAACAGTTTCCATAACCATTTAGATAGTAGGGAGATGTTCATGATTTCCATGTCTAAAATTCACAAACCACCTTGATCTTTTGGCATACATACAGTCGACCATTTGACTAAGTGACATTTCTTCTTAATCTTATTACTACTCCAAAGAAACAAATTTTAATCGTATCAGTTTTGTGTTTGATCCCAGGTGGGTCCCTGTAAAAGGAGAGCATGTATAAGAGCAGACTAGACAGGGAGGCGTTAATAAGTATGGATCTTCCACTAATCACTAGATTTTTTCCCTGCCAGCATCCAAACTTATTCTCATGCTTTTCTATTATAGGATTCCAGTCTGTCAACTTAAGTCTTTTTTCATCAATAGGAATGCCCAAATATTTCATAGAAAGACCAATTTGCAAGTAAAAAATCCTTCAAACTCCTTGCATCTATTTTTTTTGCATCCCCTAGGTAACAAACCTCACTTTTGTGAAAATTTATTCTCAGCCCAGACAAATGTTCAACAAGACCCATAATATATTTTTGATTTCTTGCTTGTGTGAAATCATCCTCCAATAGGAAAATAGTGTCATCTCCATACTGCAGTATTGACACTTCTTTTCCCATAATATTAGAGGCCAAACCCTTCAACAAACCCCCATTCATAGCCCTTTCTATCATAATAGCAAGAGCATCAGCAATTAAGTCAAAAAGCAGGGGAGAGAGGGGATCACCCTGTCTCAACCCTTGATAAGTGCAGAAATATGGCCCTATTTCATCATTGACTCTGATGGCAACTTTGCCTCCTCTTACATATTTCATGATCAGATCATTCCAACCTATTGGAAAGCTTTTCATTTCAAGTATCTGTAAAAGGAAGGTTCATTTGACTTTATCAAAGGCTTTCAAAAAATCAATTTTGAGAAGGACACCAAAACTTTTTTAGTGTGAATGTATTTTGAAGTTTCATGGATAATCACAACCCCTTCCAGAATGTATCTACCTTTCAAGAAAGCTGTTTGTGGCATTCTAATAACCTTCCAAATCACCTTGACAAGTTTATTGTCAAGAACTTTGGTAAAGATTTTAAATATCACATTCAATAGATAAATTGGTCTGTATTTTTGGATAGACTCCGCATCTTTTCCTTTTGGAACAAGAGTTACCACTCCATAATTGAAACGTTTAATTTCCAGATTTCCAGCTTGGAATTTTTCAAAAAGATCCAGGATATTATTTTTTCCAAGACCCCAATTCTTTTGATAAAATTCAGCATTGAAACCATCATGCCATCTGCTTTATTAGCTTCCCTATAAAAAATAGCTTCTTTAAATCTCTTCTAAAGTAATTTTTCCTTGTAGGTAAACTTGGTCATTATCAGAAATTCTAGCTATGCCACCTGGATTCAGGGACATGTGTGAAATGTCCGATTTTCCAAATAGTTTTTTGTAGAAATCATTGATGTAAGTAACCAAATTATTTTTGGCCCTCAATATTCATTCACTCTGAAAAAGTCTATTAATAAATTTTTCCCTTCTCCTACCATTATCTTTCTGGTGATAGTATCTAGAATTTATGTCACATTCCTTCAATTCAATTTCATTTGCTTTTTGAATCCATTTAAGTTCCTCTTCTCTATTAGTTTTTCTTAGTTGTTGTTGATAGTCTTTCTGTGATGCTCTGTCAGCATCTGAAAGGCCATGTAGCTCCCCAAGAATATCTAGCCTATCAATCTCCTCATTTAAACATTTCTTTTTTATGTTCCCCCTCTATGTTCATATTCCATCCTCTGAGTAATTTCCTTAAATGCCTCATTCAGTTTGCCAAATGTCCTCCACATTGTTTCCTCTATAAAAAGTTTCCCCATTCATTTTTAACAAGATTTTCCAGATCCGGCCTAAGGAACCAGAAAATTTCAAATTTAAAAGTAGCTGGTACTTCGGTTTTCCCCTATTTTCAATAAAAGGGGGGTATGATCTGAAAGCTCTCTGTTCAAACAAGTAATAGTGACTAGAGTATATTACTCCTCCCAAGATGGGGATACTAGGAATCTATCCAACAATTCATAAGTGGGGTTCTCGTGATTTTTTGACTAGGTATACCTTCTCCCACTGAGAGGAATTTCCATCAATTCACCTTGAGCAATAATATAATTAAAAAGCATACTCCAATTATTAAAACCACCAGGCTTGTTTTTATCACTATCCCTTCTAGTCAGGTTAAAATCCCTAGCAATCATCATTGGCAGCAGTTTTGACTTGTTGATGACTTGTGCCAATTCAATCAAGAAAGCCACTTTACTAGATTGATGTGCATCTCCATAAACAAAGACTAAATTCCAGACAAAATCATCAAGCTTGTTACTTAAATTCAATTTAATAAAATAATGACATGTTTCAAATAATGTAAGTGTTATTATTAATGCCAACTAAAATGCCTCCAGATCTTCCGTGTGAGACCCTGGCGCATGGCTTAATATGTTGATAGTTTACCCATACCAACAAATTGCAACTTATTTTTAGAAATCTCATACAAAAAGAACTCTGATGTTAATCTTGCTTGGCCTAGAGAAATTTGAAAATGAGTGACCGACCAGGAAATGGGTTGCGGGTGCCCACGAGTGAGGACAAATTGCACATAAAAGACTAGCGTTGGTCTGTGTGGCCAGTCTAGAGATCCTATTAAGCTACCAGGAGTGACACCCCGGAGCCAAAAGGGAACGGGGTGCTACATTCCCCTAGCAGGAGTACTAGTCCAATTAAAATCAAGGTTACCATAGAGTGAATCCAAGATTGACCGTGGGTAATCTTGCAAAACTGTCTCTTGCATCCTTACAAAATCTAGAGAAGAGGAGTAGGCAGTCTCTCTGACAAAATATTTTTTGGCTTTGTCTCTAATTCCACTACCATTCCAAGAAAAACCAGCTAACATTTTATTTTAGTTTTTTCCTCCTCAACACAGTTTTCATAGGAGATTTAACAGAAAAAACTTCAGGTGAATATTTCATCAAAAAATCCCAACCAGAGTATACAAGTTTGGTGGAATATTACCTAACAGGAATAATTCATCATCCTTTGGATTAGAAGATGTCAAGGATAGCAGCTCCTGTAGGATTTTATCTACTACAGCATGCTGTAGTATTACATCATAAGCATCTAAACTGATGTCCTGTTTTTGCTACTTTCATTATATAAGTTCACTCTATCTTGTTCCTGAGCTCTTCAAATACTCAAATTATTCTCCACCATATCTAAAGTAACCCCCCAAATCTACCCCAGTAACAGTAGCTATATAAACTAAAGTGTAGTTTTCACAATCTTGAATAGTGGGATTTTAGCAAAGTACCTTCCTTGTTCTCTAAATTCTTAGTTGCAGCTAAACTTTTTTCTCTATCCATCATAGGAATGTCCTCTATGTGCTTCAAGGCAATTCTATCATGGAATCTTTGTGTACCTTCTTCTCCTAGCTCTTCCTGGCTTTCCTTTCCACCATCATCAAGAGTAACCCCCAATTTTGCACCAAGACTTTTCTGTGAAAATTCCTCTTCATCTTCCTATTCCTCTTTTGAAAGTTGTACTTTCCCCTCTTCATCATCCTCACCATCATTCCCCCATTGCTCTCCTCTGTGTATCCCTTCATCTCCATGTTGGATTGAGCTTTAGATTTTGCTATCATGTCATTATTGTTAGTTTCCTTTAATTTCATAACATCAGCATCTATATCATTGTGTTCCTTGTTTTGCTTCTCCCTTAATTCCAATGCTTTCCTTGTGCTGTCACTTGTACAGATATGCCCCTCCACAGGATCTACCACATCTCTCTCACTTCTCTTCTTTTTTGCTTCTCTATCTTCAGCATCATTCATTTCTTTGTCATCCAAACTTTCCCAAAGTTGCATCATATCCTCATCCCTAGTCCAACCCTCTTCTACCACTTCCTCTAACTTGAAATGAACAGAGTAGAACATCAGGTCAGGTGTTGTCACTCTTGTTCTCGCAGGGATCATCATGTGATTTACAACTCCTATTTTGATTCTCACCCTCTTCGATTCCCTAACAGTCTTCATGTACACCTCAATTACTTGTCCAATTGTTGACCCTATCTGACAGATGCCTTAGAAATTCATTACATTTCTTGGAACCCCCTAGCTTGTACCCAGACAACAGTTAGTTTCCCAGCGGCCAACATCCCATCGTCCCATGGTGAGACATTTACCATGAGTTTTGCGCCTCTGAGTGGGACACAATCATATAGGTCCACCTCATTGATATGTGCCAACGACAGGAAATGCACCAGGAACATATCAACAACAATTTTGTCAACCTCTAGGGATAGGGCCCAAGAAGAATTTTAGTCTGTCTTCAGAAACATTGGGAACCGAGCTTTCCTGTATCTTTACTAGTGCAATTGCATCATTCTTATCTTCCTTAGCTGGCTCTTTGACATGATCCACCACAAAAATTGCATCATTCTTATCTTCCTTAGCTGGCTCTTTGACATGATCCACCACAAAACATCCCAGTCCAGGAGCACCAAAGACGACAAAAGATGCAATGGGTTTCTTCTACTTCAGCCAGGTACAGTTTTCTGAAAGATGTGAGTTCTTAGAGCAGTAGATGCACTCAACCTCAGTAGTACAACTTTTTCTTGCATGCCCTTTCTCCCTACACCTCATACACATGGTGTTTGGGGACTCCGTAGCAGAAGCACTCACCGAGCCTGAAGCCGAGGAAACAATCGGTCCCTCTAGAATGAACTAGTGACTGCACCTATGGAGCTTGTTGGGTCCCTGCTTCTTGTGGCTGCGACGGCTGCTGATCCCTGCGTACGTACTGCAACTTATCCTGACATATTGGTGGTGGTGGCGGCCGCTGATGTTGCGGGAACTGGTTGAAATTGGGGTTGAAGTCGTGTTTGTAGCCATATCCTCCTCTTCAATCCCCCTCCCATTAGCGCCAAATCGCTCCCGCATCTCTGATTTCTCCTCCTCCGATGAGCTCTTTGCCGCCCTAAATTCCGGCTCTCACAAATGGCAAAACAGGCTCTTGTGGTGGGATATCTGTGAGGTTTCCTCGCATATGGAGGGGAACCCTAGCAGTATCTTGTGCCTCAACTGCCTCACCAAGTAGCGGGGTCGTGTTTTTGGGGCAACTAGGAGGCCCATGGCGGCCCAGAGTCCGAATCGAAACGTAAAAACCCGCCGAAATAGTGACTTCATCCCCTGTTTATCTCTAAGATCTCACCGGAGAACGGGAAGGGAAAAGCACCATCGGCGATCCATCGCTTGCCCAACGAGCTCCTCCTCTAACCCGCCTCGAAATCTCAGGATCCAAATCAGGCGATTTCCCAATCCTAACCGCTCTACCTCCAATTTTTTTGAACCAATCTGAATCCTCTGATTCACTGTCAGAGAGCAGAGGGACGGTGGTGCGACGATGCTCCGGCAAAATCTGCACATACCTGGGTTGTGGGAGAGTGGGAGTGGCCGGCTGCGCCTCAGGCAACGCCAGCCTTGCTCCTTCTCAGCCTCTCCTCAAGGATTGCATATCGATCTCCCTTTCCTTTGCGCTTCTGACGAACTCTGTGAAGGTCGCGAGCAGATCGTAGGGTGTCCCAGAACGTCGTTGTAGGAGCTGGAGCAGGATTCCTGAAATAAAATTTCAAACCCTGGTTCGATAGCAATACCAAATTCATCTAGCAAACCCAAATGACGAGCCTTATTACGGATGATGAGGCTACCACTACAAAACTCATCTGTATCGAGTTTTGGGTAACTTCTCAACCATCATGTAGAAACCGAAGAAATCGGCCACCGAGTTTTGACCAATTGATCCAACGCAACTAGAGACGAGATCAAATCCGCCACCTGAATCCGTCACCGCGCAACACTCTAGAGCACACGAGATCTCCATGAAAATCTACTAACAAGATCTGTCGATCGAGACCAGAAAGGGCGATCGTCCCATCGAAAAATGTAGGACCGACTTGAGAGAAATGTTAGAGGTTTATGTATACGTTTATTATAGAAGTATAGGATGGATTATTTTGGTAGTATAGGATGGAGATAAGATACGTCTCCATATAGGCCTATTTGACGTGTACTCCAAGATGATCCTCTATACACCTATATACATTCGTCCATGAGGTTTAATAATACATGAACATATTCCGCCAATCTCTCTACATTATTCTACATGGTATCAGCGTAAACCGATCCTAAACCTATCTGCCGCCGACACGCTTTCGTCGCGTTGCCTCCAGGAGGATCGATCTCCATGATCTCCGCCGGGGGCCGCATGATCCCTAGAAGGACTCGTCCGTCGATCCTTGACCGGCTTTCTTGGTGAGTCTTTTTTTTCGATCTCTATATCGGTTTTTCTATCCACCGATCGCTTGTCGGTCTTATTTTTTGGTTTACCGATCATAGATCGGATTGAGTCGCCCACCGCCGTCGGGATCATCGTGCCTCTACTCCGACCATCGACATTGATGATCTACACCATGCCCGTGCGCCTTCCTGCACCACTCCCGTACCTACCTCGGCAGGCTGCCGCGCACCTCGGTCGGCTGCTACACCTTCCTCGGTAGGCTGTCGTGGCCCACCCCCCCCCCCCCCCGGATCATCTTCGTTATCATCGCCCAGGACTTCACCGACAACACCGATATCGACTCTAATCTACACCTCGTCCACGCCGTGGCGCATACGGCCTATCGTCGGTCTGATCAACCGATCCCGTGCCCTTCTACGCCAAGCACGTCCCCGAGCACGCGCCTACCACTGATCGAGCTACGGGCTGCCGCTGCATCGCCACTCGGGCTGTAGCGCTGCCGCCTTAGTCTTCTCCTACTGGCTGCCAACGCGTCTCACAAGCATGTATGCGCCGCTGGACTCCAGCCATTGCATCGACTCATTCCATGCAGCTATGCCGCCTCATCGAATCATAGTGTCGCTACACGCAGTCTATATCATTGTCCTCGCGCACCGACGCCCCATGTCGTGGTATTGCCGACGAGTACGCCATGGAGGGGTCCTCACAGAGCGTGTTTAGAGACGTGGGGTAAGGCGGAAGGTTGGCGGGTACGAGGTAACACAGCTTACCCAGGTTCATATCCCACGACGGTGGCGGGATCCTACTCCTGCTATAAATCACTATAATGGAAATACGCCGAGTTACAGGGATCGGTTTGCTGTGCGCGATATGAGTTGTGTTGTCTGATTATTGCCCTAAAGGCTCCCATAGGTCCGGCTTATATAGTCGCCGGATCTTACGGTTACAGGCAAAGTCCTAGCCGGACAGGTTACAGAGTCCTACACAGCATACAACTAGTCTAACATGTCTTGCACTCCAAGGCTCCGGGTACGTCGGTGACTCCTCCGTATCCTTCCTTTATCCGGCATGAGCCTCCTTTCTGGATCCATCTAACTGGGCCGCCCAGCAGGCCATGGGCCTTGCTACCAACTGTGGGTCACCCGGGTTATCTGGATTAGAGACATGCTATGGTGATACCCATTTAGCATATCCCCAATAGTAGCCCCCGGAGAACTCCGAGATTTTGCGCCGTCTTGCCTCTTCAGTTTGAATGCTCCGTCTAGATAAATGTCGGCAAATCGTCAAGCAATATCTTGTAGTACTCCCAAGAACCCTGCTAATGTCTACGCACTTCTATTCTTGTAGACAGTTGTTGGGCCTCCAAGTGCAGAGGTTTGTAGAACAGCAGCAAGTTTCCCTTAAGTGGATCACCCAAGGTTTATCGAACTCAGGGAGGAAGTGGTCAAAGGTATTCCCTCTCAAGCAACCCTGGAATCAAGATACAAGAAGTCTCTTGTGTCCCCAACACACCCAATATAGGTACACTAGTTCGGCGAAGAGACAGTGAAATACAAGTGGTAACGGTGCCAGAAAATAGCTTAATGGTGAGGTAAGGTAAAGGACCAAAACCTCCCCAGCAAACGGAATAAAGATGGAAGCAAGCAAACATGCAACATATCTAGTAGCAAACGGTGTTTCAATGTTTAGAAACAAGGCCTAGGGATCATACTTTCACTAGTGAACACTTTCTCATATAAATATCCTCTTTTCATGATACTACTCTTAACTACTCTCCGGTTGGACACTCTAATCCAAGGTAGGGCTATAATAACACACCTCAAAGTCCACCTTCCCCAATCTAGATAACCCCACACTGTCACCTTGAGCACTAGATGATTCCAACAAACACCACAATTTCATAGAAACATCCAACTCCAAATATAACTCATAACAAATATATATATAACCTAGCCAAAGTGCCACACACGGTATGCCCACTGTCACTTTCACACACGTGGGGAAAAGCATAGTTCTATTAAAGCACAAAGAGTATTTATGTAGACTCAAACCTAAGTGCCACCATGGCATGCACTCTGTCACTTTCACACACATGGGGAGAGCAGAGATCTAATGAAGCACTTGAGTAGCAAGGTAGATCTACTTGATTACAAAGCTCATGACCACAGCAAGATCATGCATAGAGAGAGACGAACACATAGCTACTGGTAGAGCCCTTAGCCTCGAAGGAGAACTACTCCCTCCTCATCATGGTAATCAGCAACGGTGATGGAGATGGTGGTGGAGATCGATGGAAATGGCTCCGGGGGCACTTCCCCATCTCAGCAGGGTGCCAGAACAGAGAATTTCTGTCCCACGAATCCCCCTTCGGTGGCGGCGGCAATGTGGAGGTTTTCATGGATTTCTTCGGGGATGCCTTAGGGTTTTTGGGTCGGAGGCATCTTATAGGCGAAGGGGGAGGCCGAGGAGGCGGCCAGAGGGCCCACACCCTCCCCAAGCGTGGGCCAGGATTGGCCGCTCCCAGGGGGTCTGGCCACCCTCTGGTGCCTCTGTAGGGATTCGTAGCATGGAAAACAAAAATTTTCTATCGCATACAAACAAACAAGCCAAGATCTATCTACTAGATTGTAGCAACGAGTCGATGGAATAACTTACCCTCGAAGATTCCAAAGTGTTTAACGAGAGCGGATTCTCGTGGGTGATGTAGTCGTACTCTTCCCGATCTCAAGATCGCGTAGACGATCCTTCCGGCGCTGCGTTCCGGCAGTGCTCCCGCAGTCGGTCACACGTTCGGTACTCGATGAAGACCTTCCTCTCTCTTGTTCCAGCAGGCAGCGGAGGTTGTAGCACTCTCCTCGCGATTCCGACAACACAACGGCGTGGTACCGGAAGTAGAGGGGAGATCTCGCAGGGCTTCGCCTTAAGCCGGAGCGAGTATGGTGGAGTATGAGAGAGCTCCTCGGCGATCTAGGGTTTAGACACACCAAGGAGGAAGTGCTAGAGCCGGCGGCTAGGGTTCCGGGGACCCCAAGTCGGCGGCTAGGGCAAAACCCTAAGGGGGCGGCGGCGGCTATGGTGGGCTGCAGCTTCTAGGGTTTGAGGTGAGGGACTTGTGTGCTCTAGGAGGGAGCCCTGCCCCTCCTTATATAGGTGGAGGGGCCGGCGGCCAAGGGAAGGGAGGGGAGTCCCTCCCCAACTCGGCTTGGGTGGTGCGCCGGCTTGGGGAGGAGGACTCCCTCCCCAACTCGGTTTCACCCCCTCCTCCTCTTTTCCACTTTCCAAATTTAGCCGTTTGACTTTTCAATTTAGCTATTTGACTTTTCAAACTAGGATTCGATTAATCCTTTATTTGGAACAGCGATGACACTTAGTACATGATGCAATCATACCAACTTTGATACAACACATTCATGTACCCTTCCCCTCCGGAGTGCCGGACATTCCTGAACCTTCTAGAACATTCCCGGTGAAAACACCGGAATCATTCCCCAACTCCGAAACGGGACTTTCCTTATATGAATCTTATTCTCCGGACCATTCCGGATCACCTCGTGATATCCCGGATCCCATCCGAGACTCCGAACAACATTCAGTCTCTTTCTCATAATACCATAACCACTCAAACAACGTCGAATCCTTAAGTGTGTCTCCCTACGGTTCGTGAATTTTGCAGACATGATTGAGACACTTCTCCAAACAATAACCAATAGAGGAATCAGGAAATTCATATGGCTCCCACATATTTCTACGATTACTTTGCGATCGAATGAACCACTTACATACGATACCAATTTCCCTTTGTCTCACGATAGTTTACTTATCCGAGGTTATGATCGTCGGTATCTCTGCATACCTAGTTCAACCTCGTTACCGATAAGTACTCTTTTCTCGTTCCCGTGATATGTGATCCCTTGTGAACCAGTCACATGCTTGCAAGCTAATTGGATGACATTCCACCGAGAGGGCCCAGAGTATATCTATCCGTCATATGGATGGACAAATCCCACTCTTGATCCATGTGTTTCAACCAATACTGTCGTGGTATTGCACGGCAGATGCTACTGGGGGTAGCTTACGTAGAGGGAGCAAGGCGACGTAGGAGAATCCGGGAGCGAGATTGGCACACGATGTACCCAGGTTCACGTCCCCTCGATGGAGGATCGCTACGTCCTGCTATCAATCCAGTATATGATCATAGATTGGTTTACAAGGGAGCCGTCGTAGGCGGAGGGAGACTAGATCTAATATGACGTACCCCTTGGGGGTGCCCTTGGTGGCTTTATATATGCAGCCAGTTAGGGTTTACAAGTGCTTTAGTGGGCTTTCTATTGGATTCGCCGTCTTGGGCCTCCAGTCGGCGCCAGTCGTTTGGGTCCAGCATGCGCCAGTCGTCATATCCAGCGAGTCGACCCGCTTTGGGATTGGCTTCAGTCGGCTCGATCCCATCTGGCAACTTCGCTTCATGGGTATACCCCGATTGGTATTCCCCCATCAAATACTTTCCGAACACTCAATGCCACCTTTATAGCCACCCAGTTACGGTGTGGTGTTTGATGTCATCAAAGCATCCATCCGGTAAAGGTGATATGCATGATCTCATGGTCGAAGGAATTAGGTTACTATGTATCAGAAAGCATATAGCAATTGAACTATTAAAATGACTTGATCTTTATGCTACGCTTATCTATAGGAGTATGTCCACCATATCATTCTCCTAACGATATGATCTTGTTGTTGATAACATCTCAATGTTCATGATAGGGAAACCACAATCATTTATCAACCAACAAGCTAGCGGTGTATAGAGGCTATACTAGGGACTTCAAATTAAGTTTACAAATCACACAAGTATCAATGTTTCCTTGTTAATACTATTATATCATGAATGTAAACATTTATCATAAACACAAAGATATAATAATAACTACATTTATTATTGCCTCTAGGGCATATCTCCAACAGTCTCCCACTTGCACTAGAGTCATCTAATCTAGATTACATGGTAATATACCGAACACCCATGGCAGTTTGGTGCTGGTCATGTTTTGCCCTCGGGAGAGGTTTAGTCAACGGATCCGCCACATTCAGATCTGTGTGTACTTTGCAAATCTTTATATCCCCATCTTGGATATGTTCTCGAATAGCGTGAAAACGTAGCTTGATGTGCTTCAGCTTCTTGTGTGACCTTGGTTCTTGCGCATTGGCTATGGCGCCCATGTTATCACAGTAGATAGACATTGGGTCCAGCGCACTAGGAACCACACCCAGCTCTGTAATGAACTCTTTCATCCATATCGCTTCTTGTGAAGCCTCCGAAGCAGCCATGTATTCCGATTCAGTTGAAGATCTCGCCACAATGCTTTGCTTTGCACTCCTCCAGCTAACTGCTGCACCATTCAAAATAAATACGTATCCAGATTGTGATTTAGAATCATCCGAATCGGTGTTCCAACTAGCATCGGTGTAACCATTAACAACAAGCTGTTCATCACCTCCATAAGAAAGAACCATATCCTTAGTTCTTCTCAAGTACTTAAGGATGTTTTTGACCGCTGTCCAATGATCCACTCCTGGATCACTTTGATATCTGCTAGTTAAACTAACAGCATATGCAATGTCGGGTCTAGTACATAGCATGGCATACATTAGAGATTCTATGGCTGAGGCATAGGGAGTCTTACTCATCCTTTCTCTATCTTCTGCCGATGTCGGACTTTGAGTTTTACTCAAGGTCGTATTGGGCAACATGGGCAAGAACCCTTTCTTGCTATCTTCCATTCCAAACCTCTTTAGAACTTTGTCCAAATATGTACTCTGTGACAATGATATTTGGCGTTTCGATCTATCTCTATAAATCTTTATGCCTAATATGTAAGCTGCTTCGCCAAGATCCTTCATTGAAAAACTATTATTCAAATATTCCTTGACACTATTAAGAAGGTCTACATCATTCCCAATCAACAATATGTCATCCACATATAGTATTAAGAATGCTACAGAGCTCCCACTCACTTTCTTGTAAGTACAAGCTTCTCCATAAGTTTGTATAAAACCAAAACTTTTGATCACCTTATCAAAATGTTGATTCCAACTTCGGGATGCTTGCTTCAATCCATAGATGGACCGTTGAAGTTTACATACCTTGTTAGCATCTTTAGGATCGACAAAACCTTTGGGTTGCATCATATACAACTCTTCATCAATATCTCCATTGAGGAATGCTGTTTTAACATCCATCTGCCATATCTCATAATCATAATATGCAGCGATTGCTAACATAATCCTCACATACTTTAGCTTTGCTACTGGTGAGAAAGTCTCATCGTAGTCAACTCCTTGAATTTGTCGAAACCCTTTTGCGACAAGTCGAGCTTTATAGACAGTAACATTACCATCAGCATCTGTTTTCTTCTTGAAGATCCATTTGTTCTCGACAGCCTTTCGGCCATCCGGTAAGTCCACCAAAGTCCATACTTGGTTTTCGTACATGGATCCAATCTCGGATTTCATGGCTTCTTGCCATTTATTGGAATCTGGGCTCATCATCGCTTCCTCATATGTCTCAGGGTCATCGGTGTTGTCCACCAACATGACACTCATAACGGGATCATACCAATCTGGAGTGGTACGAGTTCTCGTTGACCTCCGAGGCTCTGTAGAAACTTCAACCGAAGTTTCATGATCATCATCATTAGCTTCCTCTCTAATTGGTGCAGGCATCACAGGAACTTCTTCCGGTGCTGCGCTACTCGCAATTTCGAGAGAAGGTTCGACAACCTCGTCGAGTTCTACTTTCCTTCCAGTCACTTCTTTCGAGAGAAATTCCTTCTCTAGAAAGGATCCATTCTTGGCAACAAACATTTTGCCTTCGGATCTGTGATAGAAGGTATACCCAATAGTTTCCTTTGGGTATCCTATGAAGACGCATTTTTCCGCTTTGGGTTCAAGCTTGTCCGGCTGTAACTTCTTTACATAGGCTTCGCAACCCCAAACTTTAAGGAACGACAATTTAGGTTTCTTCCAAAACCATAATTCATACGGTGTCGTTTCAACGGATTTAAACGGTGCCCTATTTAAAGTGAATGCGGCTGTTTCTAATGCATAACCCCAAAATGATAGCGGTAAATCTGTAAGTGACATCATAGAACGAACCATATCTAAGAGAGTTCGATTACGACGTTCGGACACACCATTACGCTGTGGTGTTCCCGGCGGTGTCAACTGTGAAAGTATTCCGCATTTCTTCAAATGCTCGCCAAACTCGTAACTTAGATATTCACCTCCACGATCAGAACGTAGAAATTTAATCTTCTTGTTACGTTGATTCTCTACCTCACTTTGAAACTCCTTAAACTTCTCGAAAGTTTCGGACTTATGTTTCATGAAATAGATATACCCATATCTACTCAAATCATCCGTGAAGGTAAGAACATAACGATAACCACCGCGCGATGCTACACTCATTGGACCACACACATCGGTATGTATGATTTCCAATAAGTCCGTAGCTCGCTCCATCATACCAGAAAATGGAGTCTTAGTCATTTTACCCATCAGACATGCTTCGCATCTATCAAGTGATTCGAAATCAAGTGATTCAAGAAGTCCATCGGAATGGAGTTTCTTCATACGCTTCACTCCAATGTGACCAAGACGACAGTGCCACATATAGGTCGAATTATCGCTTGATTTCAAACGTTTAGCCTCAATGTTATTAATATGTGTATTTCCACTATCGAGATTCAACAAGAATAGACCATCTATCAAAGGTGCATGTGCATAAAACATATTACTCATATAAATCGAACAACAATTATTCTCGGACTTAAACAAGTAACCGTCTCGCAATAAACAAGATCCCGATATAATGTTCATGCTCAACGCAGGCACCAAATAACAATTATTTAAGTATAAAACTAATCCAGATGGTAGATGAAGGGGTAGCGTGCCGACCGCGATCACATCAACCTTTGATCCGTTTCCCACGCCATCGTCACCTCGTTCTTCGCTAGCTTCCGTTTATTCTGCAGCACCTGTTTCGAGTTACAAATATGAGCAACCGAACCAGTATCAAATACCCAGGCACTACTACGAGTACTAGTGAGATACACATCAATAACATGTATATCAGATATACCTTTCTTCTTGATGTTGCCATTCTTCAAATCCGCCAAGTACTTTGGGCAATTCCGCTTCCAGTGACCTTCTCCCTTGCAGTAAAAGCACTCAGTATCAGGCTTAGGTCCAGCCTTGGTCTTCTTCGCCGGCGTGGTAACTTTCTTACCACCCTTCTTGAAGTGTCCCTTCTGCTTAGACTTGCCTTTCTTGAATTTGGTGGTATTATTGACCAACAACACTTGGTGCTCTTTCTTGATCTCCCCTTCTGCAGACTTCAACATAGCAAACAGTTCTGGCAACTGCTTGTTCATGTTCTGCATGTTGTAGTTCATCACAAAGTTCTTGTAACTTGGTGGTAGTGATTGGAGGACACGGCAAATCCCCAAAGCATTAGGAATCACTATACCCAAGCTTTGAAGTTTGTTTGCGTGCCCAGACATCTTAAGCACATGCTCACTGACGGAGATGCCCTCTTCCATCTTGCAGTTAAAGAACTTTTCAGAAGCCTCATAACTTTCAATTGCCGCATGAGTCTCAAAGATCAATTTGAGATCCTCGACAATATCATATGGGTCTAAATTCTCAAACCTTTTCTGAAGCTCCGATTCCAAACCATACAACATAGCACACTGAACTATTGAGTACTGATTCTTCCGAGCGAGGTAAACATTCTTTACTTCATCGGAAGCATCAGCTCAGGTGGGTCACCTAGCGGTGCATCTAGCACATAGGTCAAATTACCAGCTGTGAGGACAATCCTCAAATTGCGGAACCAATCCGCGAAGTTGCTTCCATTGTTTTTCAACTTTTCTTTCTCTAGGAACGCATTAAAATTGATGGTAGGGGCTGCCATTGATCTACAACATATTTGCAATAGTTTAGACTAAGTTTATGACAAATTTGAGTTCATATTAATAAAATTAATCTAGGTGAACTCCCACTCAAAACAATATCCCTCACATTGTTTTAGTGATCACACGAACCAAATCCACCACATCAACACCGATCATCACGATAGTTGATATAGTTTCAATGGCGAACAATCGACATGTTCATCATATCTACTATATGATTTATGCTTTACCTTTCGGTAATCCGTGTTCCGAGACCATGTCTGTACATGCTAGGCTCGTCAAGATCAAACCTTAGTTTCCGCATGAGCAAATCTGGCTTGCTCACGTTGTATACACTTGCAGAATCTAACACACCCGATCATCACGTGGTGCTTCGAAACAACAAGCTTTAGCAACGGTGCTAACTAAGGGTGAACACTTTATGACTTGAAATTCATGTATATGAGGGATCATCTTATAATGCTACCGTCGTCTACTAAGCAATACAAGATGCATAAAGGATTAACATCACATGCAATTCATAATATGTGATATGATATTGCCTTTCTTCTTTGTGCTTCTGATCTCCATCTTCTAGCACGAACATGATCTCCATCATCACCGGTATTGCATCAAGGTCAATGATGCCTCTCCATGGTTGTCGTCCACCGGCTTCAACAATTACAACTACTTTGAATAGACACGCGGGTCTTAACATAAATTAAAGACAACCATATGGCTCCTGCCGGTTGCCAACTTACAATAAGGAACATTGCATACATCAAATATAATCACAATCATGGCCATATCACATCACTGCACACCCCTGCAAAACAAAGTTAGACGCCTCTACTTTCTTTGCATGTTTTACGTGGTTTGGGGCTTTCAATAAGTGTCGTTCTAACTTACGAACATGAACCAAAACATTGATACTAGTATTGTTAATCACCCGTTGTAAATTGGATCTTAACTATGCTAGGAGAAACAGGCACCCGCAAAGCCACTTATGCAATACAAGTTGCATGTCAAGCGTGAAGCAAGTCTCATGAACGATGTCATGTAAGGTTAGCCCGGGCCGCTTCATCCCAACATACCGCAAGATGCAAAGTACACAAGAAGCAATCGACAATAAAAGCATCAACGCCCACAATGACCATTGTGTTCTACTCGTGCAACAGATCTACATATAGACACGGCTCTGATACCACTGTAGGGATTCGTAGCATGGAAAACAAAAATTTTCTATCGCATACAAACAAACAAGCCAAGATCTATCTACTAGATTGTAGCAACGAGTCGATGGAATAACTTACCCTCGAAGATTCCAAAGTGTTTAACGAGAGCGGATTCTCGTGGGTGATGTAGTCGTACTCGTCCCGATCTCAAGATCGCGTAGACGATCCTTCCGGCGCTGCGTTTCGGCAGTGCTCCCGCAGTCGGTCACACGTTCGGTACTCGACGAAGACCTTCCTCTCCCTTGTTCCAGCAGGCAGCGGAGGTTGTAGCACTCTCCTCGCGATTCCGGCAGCACAACGGCGTGGTACCGGAAGTAGAGGGGAGATCTCGCAGGGCTTCGCCTTAAGCCGGAGCGAGTATGGTGGAGTATGAGAGAGCTCCTCGGGCGATCTAGGGTTTAGACACACCAAGGAGGAAGTGCTAGAGCCGGCGGCTAGGGTTCCGGGGACCCCAAGTCGGCGGCTAGGGCAAAACCCTAAGGGGGCGGCGGCGGCTATGGTGGGCTGCAGCTTCTAGGGTTTGAGGTGAGGGACTTGTGTGCTCTAGGAGGGAGCCCTGCCCCTCCTTATATAGGTGGAGGGGCCGGCGGCCAAGGGGAGGGAGGGGAGTCCCTCCCCAACTCAGCTTGGGTGGTGCGCCGGCTTGGGGAGGAGGACTCCCTCCCCAACTCGGTTTCACCCCCTCCTCCTCTTTTCCACTTTCCAAATTTAGCCGTTTGACTTTTCAATTTAGCTATTTGACTTTTCAAACTAGGATTCGATTAATCCTTTATTTGGAACAGCGATCACACTTAGTACATGATGCAATCATACCAACTTTGATACAACACATTCATGTACCCTTCCCCTCCGGAGTGCCGGACATTCTGGAACCTTCTAGAACATTCCCGATGAAAACACCGGAATCATTCCCCAACTCCGAAACGGGACTTTCCTTATATGAATCTTATTCTCCGGACCATTCCGGATCACCTCGTGATATCCCGGATCCCATCCGAGACTCCGAACAACATTCGGTCTCTTTCTCATAATACCATAACTACTCAAACAACGTCGAATCCTTAAGTGTGTCTCCCTACGGTTCGTGAATTATGCAGACATGATCGAGACACTTCTCCGAACAATAACCAATAGAGGAATCTGGAAATTCATATGGCTTCCACATATTTCTACGATTACTTTGCGATCGAATGAACCACTTACATACGATACCAATTTCCCTTTGTCTCACGATAGTTTACTTATCCGAGGTTATGATCGTCGGTATCTCTGCATACCTAGTTCAACCTCGTTACCGATAAGTACTCTTTTCTCGTTCCCGTGATATGTGATCCCTTGTGAACCAGTCACATGCTTGCAAGCTAATTAGATGACATTCCACCGAGAGGGCCCAGAGTATATCTATCCGTCATATGGATGGACAAATCCCACTCTTGATCCATGTGTTTCAACCAATACTTTCCGAACACTCAATGCCACCTTTATAGCCACCCAGTTACGGTGTGGTGTTTGATGTCATCAAAGCATCCATCCGGTAAAGGTGATATGCATGATCTCATGGTCGAAGGAATTAGGTTACTATGTATCAGAAAGCATATAGCAATTGAACTATTAAAATGACTTGATCTTTATGCTACGCTTATCTATAGGAGTATGTCCACCATATCATTCTCCTAACGATATGATCTTGTTGTTGATAACATCTCAATGTTCATGATAGGGAAACCACAATCATTTATCAACCAACAAGCTAGCGGTGTATAGAGGCTATACTAGGGACTTCAAATTAAGTTTACAAATCACACAAGTATCAATGTTTCCTTGTTAATACTATTATAGCATGAATGTAAACATTTATCATAAACACAAAGATATAATAATAACTACATTTATTATTGCCTCTAGGGCATATCTCCAACAGCCTCTCCGTCCCTCCTTCTGGATTCGTGTCCCTCACGAAAAGTTATTGACTTTGGCTTTTGCCCGTCCAATTCCGAGAATATTGTTTTTCTGCCTTTGTGGAACCAAAAATAGAAGAAAACAGGCAAATGGAACTGTGCAACTTGTTAATAGGCATGGAACATCAAAAAATAAATTATAGATACATTTCCGACGTATCAACGTCCCCAAGCTTAACTCCTGCTCGTCCTCGAGTAGGTAAGTGATAAAAGAATAATTTTTTAGGTGAACATGCACCCTCACAATAAAGATCCAACCATTTGCAAGCATTGAAAGCTAGGATCAAAGAACTCTAAACATGTGCATGAAAGAATGGAGTTCTAACAATAGGACATAGTAACTATGCATGCAACATGAAAGGCTACAAACAAAGATCAAGAATAACATGCATTGAAAAACATTTGTTTGTTTCACATACAGAAAGCATGGCATAGTGGCATTCAGCTTGTCCCTCATAGAGTAGCAAATAGATGCATAGGACACCTTAAAAGTTCACAAGGGTGACTAGAAACAAGTAGTACAAGAACAAGTAATATCACAATATGCATCAATTAATAAGCTTTGGAAAACTGCACACAGAATGACAACTATGCTCTCTTAATGGTGCCTAAAGGTAGAAGGTGGAGACTTAATAATGGTGGAAGAAAGGCCTTTTTATAAAGGAAGCAGGGATTTCAAGTTTCAAAAAGAGCTTCCAAAAATTATGGTACTTTTTAGCCTTTAGCCCTCATTGCCCCTATCATAAGCATCTTGAAGTGATTAAGGTTAAAGTGACAAAGATGGAGTATATGCTTGACGAAGTATAAGCTGGCAATCTCAAGTACCTTGAATACGAGGGCCACACCTCATGCTACTCAACTTCAGTCACAGGTAAGTTCTTGTCATTGTAAATATTTGCATATCATAGAGAACCGCCAACGGGGTACCCCTTGCACATGGTATAGGAGCTTTCCCATAACCAAAATGACAAGACAAGCAGATAATGAGCATCTCAGCGATCTTTTTATTTACTATATGCATAGCTTTTTATTGAGGATGCTTCATAGATATCTCAATATGGTGATGCTGCAAGTTTCCACCATGATTAGGCATGGCTTAGGCTAGCGGCCCAGGCGTTTCTCTAACACAAAATACATACTCCATGGACTTACAAGTTTCCTCTTTATTTCACACCGGTGACATCCATAGACAAAAGAGCATGATATCAACTGAGTACAAAGTACAAGTGCAATGTTGAAAACGTTCCCCATGACATCATGGTTCTGCTAATTCCAACGTATAAGTGCAAGAATATACAATATAGATGACACAATGGTTCAAGTTTATTAGGGGCAAGAAATATAAAGTGTGCCATCAAGTTCGTGAGGGCTTTAATCACTAAGTTTTCACATAACAAAATATTTTTAATTGGAAGATAGCTGAAAACAAGAATATACTTGGAATGGTGTAACACACCATGCATAGAAGTTTATAGTGGACACTTTGGAATAACTTGGTTTCTTGGGAGTTGGAAGCATGAGTAGAGCTTACTCATACAAGTGGAGGCTAGCAAAAGACTGGGAGCAACCAACTAAGAGAGCAATAGTGGCCATAATCATGCAGAGAGACAAAACATTACTAATCAAAGCATACAGTGGTACTACAAGTCAAGGACTAAATGATCATAGAGGCTATGGTGACTTGTTCATAGTCATAACATGGTGTGATCATGTGCCAAGTCAACCCAAACAAAGCATCAAAGGAGAATACCACAATACTATGCTTTTGTATGCTAAAACAACGCATGATTCCTTCAAGGCACATTAAGCAATCCTAATTGTTTGGAACAAGTCATGCTACAGCAATAATCACTAAGAATAAGGTCAAAACAACACCTAGCATGTCATGATAAAGTCTAAGCCACAGTCAAAGCAAGTTCCCTTTTGTACCACTGAAGCATGAAGCTTTCTACTCTTTTCCAACACCAAACAACTTATTTGAAATAACTCACAAAGATAATAATCAATAAAGACTAGTGAGCATGTCTCACAAATCCACAAAGAAGAACTAAAAAGTTCTAAGCTAAAAGCACTACAAAACTAAAGCTAAACGCGGTGCTCTTGGCGGGATCGGAGTCAGAAATCTGCTTCTTCGATGCCGGCATCTCCGTGGCATCGACCTTGCTCTGGATCTCCTTGAACTCTTCGTGTAGAGGACAACTTCTACAAAGGCTGCTCCTCCTATCTCGTAGTCCCTTGCCTTGGTAAATCTTCCGGATACGGTGATGATGTCGTTTGGTCCGGGTATCTTGAGCTTGTTGTAGACGAAGCATGGCTTGGCCATGAAGGCGTGGAAGATGTCGAGTCCGAAGATGACGTGGTACACGCTCTTGAAGGGGACCACCTCGAAGGTCATGTGTTCTTGGTGGTAATTATTAACATCACCAAAAGTGACCTGAAGTGTGATGCACCCAAGGGACCGAGCCTCCCGTCCAGGAACTATTCCATGGAACATGGTGCTGGTCCGCCTTAGGTTAGCCTCCGTCAAGTTCATCTTGTGCAGCGTATCCAGGTACATGATGTTGATGCTGCTTCCACTGTCGACCATGCATTTGGTGAACTCATTGCCGTCAATCAGGGGGTTGATGACCATGGCGTACTGGTTCTCCGTAGGGATGAGGTCTGCGTGATCCTTCATGTCCCAAGTGATTGGAATATCCGACCACTGCATGTACTTGGGAACTGGGGGTAGGGTGGCCATCAGTATCCTTATGGATGTTTTATGTTGCCGGACAGTAGGGGTGCCAAGGAAAGTGTGGTAGACGGCGTCCTTCTTCTCGAAGGGGTTCTTGCCCTTGCCATCGCTCTTGTCGTCGTGCTTGGTGTCAACATCCTCGTCCATGTCACTTTAATCCTTGGACTCCTATTCATTCTTCTTCCCTTTGCCCTTGCCTCGTGGTCTGTTCTTCAGACTTTGCTTGTAACCGGACTCCGGGTCCTCCTTGAGGTCGTTGACGAACTTGCAATGGCGATTGGTGTGAGTGGCTTTGTCGTTGGTGTCGAGGTGTACAAGGCATGGCATATCACGGTATTCCTCGTATGTTTGAGGAACACGGAGCGCTGTCGGGGTAGTTTCACTACCTTGCTGCTGCCCACAACCATCCCCCCGGCCTCAGCCACGCTGTCCGCCATCACCTCGTCCTGCAAAGGTCATGGCGACCATGTCGGAGGTTTGCTTTTCTTCTGGCGGGTTCTTCCACTTTGTGTTGCTGTTCCTCTTAGCTTGGGTTGGAATGGCTATTGCCGGCAAGGATCCACGAGCATCGTTGTCGGCAGCCGCGAACTCACTGGCCAACTAGATCATCTGGTTGAGGTCGAGCCTGCGGTTGTCCCGCAGGCGCTTCAACTTATGTCGGAGCAACGTACCTTTTTCCAACCCATCGATGAAGGCGGCCATGCGGTCTAGTCGTGCACTCGTGCGCATGAATTCTTCGTATCCAGCCAGCGGGAGAGGTAGGCGCGAGATGAGTCGTCATTTTCTTGCACGCACCGCTATAGATCGCCAACAGTACAGGGACACTTATACGTACCCTCGAAGTTCTTGGTGAACGCTTCTTGCATGTCCAACCAGTTGCAGATGGACTTCTTCGGCAAGTCATCGATCCATTGGTGGGCCGTGCCCGTCAACATCAGTGGGAGGTACTTGATGGCAACGTTGGGGTTACCCCCAGCGATCTCCACCGTGTTGACGTAATCCTGCAACGACGTAGCTGGTTTGGCGTTGCCGTCATAGGGCTTGATGGTCTTGTCAATTCGGAAACCCTTGGGGTAAGTTGCGGTCTATATCACAGGTCCAAAGCAACGTGGTCCCTGGTATGGTCCTTCCCGAGCCTCATGAATCTTGTCCAGGCGTGAACGTGCGTCGTATGGCTTCGGGCTTGCTCTTTTCTTCTTGCTGTCAGGGGACGGGCTACGTGAACAACACGGGCCTCCTCTGCCATGATGGCTGCTAGGTGGTGACGGAGGCGGAGGTGGTGGTGGGTTAGCCTTCTTGCTATTACCCTTCCGTGACGCCTCACACTTGTCACGGTTGCTTGTCGGACGCGGAGGGTCATGGCGTGACTTGCTCTTATCTCCTTGGTTATGCTCTCCATCGTGACGGGGCTATTCCGTGTTGTCGCGAATGACGATGCCGCTTTGCCTTGGCGGAGGCATGTCTGCACGATGGTGAGCTTTGGGGTCTTCGCGATGTCGAGGAGATCGGGGCGGTGGAGACGAGCAACGAGGATGAGCCTTGCCTCCGTGGTCGGGGATATGGGGATAGCGTCCTTCCTGTTGCGCGCATCCCTCCGTCTTCGCTCTGATGAATCTGTCTGAGACCCGACATCCTGAGGAGATCTGTCCCTTGGCGGCTTAGGATTGCTAGACTGGCAATATGCTGGGTCAGACTCAAGCCTCTGGGAGGTGGCCTTTTCCTTCTGTTTCACCGCCTTTGCTACAAGGTCATAGACCTATTTCACAGATGCAGGTGATCTATCCTGCTCCAGAAGGGTCTTGGAGATGGCTAGGTTGATAATAGGAGTGGGCATGACCTGCCTGCCCTCGCTGTCAATGTATGGCTTGGCCTGCGGCGGCTTCGGGGGAGCCCATCCTTGGTTTCGCCGTACACCAGGATCATTGATGACGCGAGCCGGAGCTTTCTTAGCCTTCTGCTGCTTGAGCAGAGTCTTGTACTCGGCCTCCATGGCTCTAGCTTTCTCTATTGACTTATGCGCCTTGGCTAGATCTTGATCCAGCTTTGCGCATTGCTTCGCGATGGCCTACGCTTCCTCCAGCAGCTACTGGCGCTTCTCGTCAAGCTGGACTACATTCCGTATATGAGCCATAGTCATGGGCTCGACGAGCAAATTGTCGTACATCACTCTATCAGCTGGAGTGATTTGGGCAGTTGCCGACGTAGATGCCGGAGGCGGCGGGTTTGCGGTGTTGTTGTTACTCGGACCGACGTTGAGTTCCTGGGGTTGCTGCACTGGGTTAGGCGGAGGGGGCATGGCCTTTGCGCGATCCTTGTCGACAGCAATAGGTGGTCCCTTCCCCTTGTCTAGCACTTTAGGCGGAGCTTGTCCGGGTTGATCTTCTTCCATCAGGTCCCAATAGCGACGAACACCTCTCAGGATGTGATGGCATTGTCGGCCTGCTCGTCGCGCCTGAAGTCCTCCTCCATCTCCTGCATAGCAAAGTCGAGTTCCTCCGGGCTGAAGTCTATCTCCTCCGAGTCCACGCTGATGTCGGCATAGAGCGCATCCAAGACAGAGTCGGAGGGTGTCGGGGCTTCCTTGATGATGGGTGGTGGTGGTGCGAGTGCAACGATGACGACTGGAAGTGGCGGTTCGGCCGCAGCGATGATGACTGGAGGCGGTGGTGGCGGTGGCTGAGGCGGCGGGGCACCGGATACGGCTGCGAGCACTGCCTGGGCGTCTACTTCGGCAGCCATGTAGTTGTTGACGTTGTGCACCATGCCCTTGAAAGTGAGGAGACCCGCGGCCTGCTGTTGACATGGTTATACCCTACGGGTACGTGACTTCAGCATACCTGGTCCAGCCCAAGGAAGAATCAGCAGGCCGATCGTGACTTCAGCATACCTGGTCCATCGTGACGGTCCCAACCCGATCGATCTACAACTCTGCAGTGACGGAGAATCAGCTCCTCTTCGGGACCTTCGACTTCACCGCCCACTCGCCGGACACCATGAAAGATTTCGAGCCCGTAGGCGACGGACTCGAGATTTTGTTCGGGAGCTTCTGCTTCCAGGTGGGACAAACTGGCACCCTCCGCCTTCCTGAGCGGGTGCCCGTGCCATCAATCAGGCCCGCCTCGTGGGCTCCACACCCCGTGCTACGCACGTCACCATCGACAGATGAGTTCTACAGCAGCAGCTGCTGCAACTCCGATCTGTGCGATCCACCTTCGGATGAAGGGACCTACGATTCCGGACCTGAAAGCTGCGGCAGCAGCGAACCGATCTACGAGAGCTACCTATGCGTCGCGGTCATCCAGGATCAACAAACGCCCAACCCGCCGCCCAACACGAACCCCAACCCGCAGGACGGAAACGGCGGGAACAGAAGAAGCCAATCCCCCCACCCGAAGGGGAGAACAACGGCCACGTCATCCAACTTAGCAAAGAAGGATGGGTACAGGCACGTCGTGCCGTCGCAGGCGACATAGTCCTGCCTGTGGATTCACCACGCGACCTACTGATGACGTACCACTACCTCCTCATCGAGGAGCACAATAAGCAAGTCAAGATGCAGGAGACGCTCGATAAACGCAAGCAAGCAGCCTCCGAGTCCAGCGCGCGACGAGCTGCGCTCTCCACCATGGCACCCGGCTCTAGCACGAACGGAAATCAGGGAAACAAGCATCGCTCGCGGGTGGAGAACATGGATCCCAAGGAACGTCGTGATGTGACCCAAACTCTCCACACGTCGTTCATGGATATGGATGCCGACGGCAACATCATCCCGAAGACACCACAAGCTGCGATCCTGGAAGTCACTGCATATCTCGCGGCCCACCAACCTTCGGAGGGGGACCCGAAAAGAGCCATGCATAAGTCCGCACTCACCGGACTCGGACTCGTCCGAGCTGCGCTCCACGAAGACGCTCCTGCGGAGCCGAAGAAGAAAGCTCCGGTCAGGCGCGACCGTAGCCCCACCCCTTCATCCGAAGAGGAAGAGGAGCACGACCTTCCTCGAAGGAAGAAGAGCTCGCATCGCCATAAACGCGACTATGACACCAGAGACGCGCTTACACAGCGCAAAATCGACAAAGCGCGAGCCAAACGCGCATGCTCGTCCGAGTCCGAGATGGATGAAGATGAAGGAGAACTCTGTGGAGCTCGATGCTTCAGCAGATCTGTTCGGTGAACAAAGATGCCACGCAATTTCAAACTTCCTTCGGATACTCCGAAGTTCAACGGCACGCAAGATCCAAAATCTTGGCTCAGCGATCATCTGTCATCCGTCAAACTGCACGGCGGTAACAAAGAAACCGCCATGCAATGCCTCCAGCTGCAGCTGACAGGCGCGGCGCGGGTCTGGCTCAGCAGCCTATCATCAGGATCCATCCGAAGTTGGGAGGAGCTAGCTTACAGCTTCATCCGAAATTTCAAGGGCACCAGCAAGAGGCCCGCCTCAATCGAAGAGTTGCGAGCCTGCACTCAGACAACGGGGGAATCTATTCGCTCGTACATATTACGCTGGTCTACCACCAAGAACTCCGCAGCGCATATCTCCGAGGAAAGGGCCATCGACGCCTTCAGAGACGGCGTCAAACGCCAAGATTTCAAGGAAGAACTTGGGCGTGTCAAGCCCAAGACACTCGACCACCTCATGGAAATTGCCAACAGTTGGGCAGACGGCGAAGATTGCATCCAGCAAGCGCAATCAGATGAAAAGGACGACTACGGCCGAAGGCGAGAACGCCGCAGCAAGAGGAGATCGCGTGTCTACGAAGACCGCGATGGACCCGACATGGTCGCGGCTGGCTACGCCGATCACCGCAACGACAATAGCCGCAACAGCGGAGGTTACCGCAGAAGAAATCTCCGAGACAGCGGACGATCATCACAATCGTGGCAACGCCGCGATCGCGACAACGGACCCTCAGCATTCGAAAAACTTTCGGGTCCATGCACCATCCACTTCTACATCGACAAGCAAGATGGCAAAAAGAAAGCCAGTCACATGCTCAAGGACTGCCGCGAGTTCCAGAAACTCAGCGAAAGCATGGCGCAGATGAGGCAACAAGCCCCAATCCCTGCGTTCGGAAACGCACCCGCGTCAGGAGAAATAGCACACGGATCTCCTCCTCCGCCACCTATTGGAGGCCCAAACCAACCAGTCGCACCAGCGCAAAACAACGCCGGGGTCGTATACCCCCCACCAAAGGGAGCACTAAATATGATCCAGAAGGGACGCCCCACAAACAGGGTGCAGAAGAAAATCACCCGACAAATCAACTTGGCCGTGGCAACTCCACCTGCAATCCCTGAGTACCTCAGCGGATCGGAGTCCTGCATCACGTTCACTCGCGCGGATCACCCTTGCCAGATCCCTCGCCCAGGTCATGCTGCCCTGGTGCTGGAGGCGCAGATCGGAGGCTTCGAGATGAGTCGCGTCTTCATGGACGGTGGCAGCGGCATTAACCTAATGTTCGCAAGCACCCTGGTAGCTATGCGGATCCCGCAATGCAGCCTGGAACAATCAGACACAACGTTCCACGGCATTGTACCAGGAAAGGGCATATTCCCCCTAGGCAAAATAGGACTCGACGTCATCTTCGGAAAGCCAGACAACTTTCGGCACGAGCGACTTGAATTCGAAGTGGTGGACTGGCCGTCACAATACCACGCCATCCTGGGGCGTGTAGCATTCGCAAGGTTCCTGGCCGTCCCACACTACGCATACCTACTACTCAAGATGCCAGGACCAAGGGGCGTCATTACAGTACATGGGAGCTTCACCCGATCGAACCAATGCGACAGGGACTTCAATAAAATCTCCCAGTCTTTCGGCATGCAAGACGAGCTTGTAAGGCTCCGCGAGGTGACAGACAACGGGCTACCCCCAGTCACAAGGCAGAACGCACCTGACATGTCCTTCGACTCCACCGTCAACACCAAAAAAGTACAGGTCCATCCGACGGATGCCTCCAAGACGGCCTTGATCGCCAATGACCTCAGCACCGCGTAGGAAGGCGCGCTTGTCGAATTCCTCCGTGAGCGCTGGGAAATCTTCGCCTGGTGTCCTGCGGACATGCCAGGAGTTCCCAGGGAATTCGCCGAGCACGCACTCAATGTATTTCCAGACACCAAGCCAGTCAAGCAGTCCATCCGAAGACTGTCGGAGCCACGAGCCGAAGCTATCGGCAAGGAAATCAATAGACTGCTCGCTGCAGACTTCATCAGGGAAATCAAAGAAAGCGAGTGGCTTCCAAACACGGTGATGGTCCCGAAGAAGGACATGGACATCCTGCGGATGTGTGTGGACTTCACGTCACTAAATAAGCATTGCCCAAAGGACCACTTCCCTCTCCCACGGATCGACCAGATCATCGATTCGACTGCAGGTTGCGAGAAACTCTCCTTCCTCGACGCCTACTCAGGCTATAACCAGATTCGGCTCAAGGTCGAAGATCAGGAGAAAACAGCGTTTATCACACCGTTCAGAGTATTCTGTTACAACACAATGCCCTTCTGGCTAAAGAACGCGGGTGCCACGTACCAGCGATGCATGCAGGCCTGCCTCAAGGACCAGATTGGTCGCAACGTCCAAGTTTATGTCGACGACATAGTAATAGAAACCAGGGAGGCAAGGACACTTATCGACGATCTCCGCGAGACGTTCGACAACCTCGATCGCTACAGGATCAAGCTCAATCCCGAAAAGTGCGCCTTCGGTGTCCCATCAGGTCAGCTCCTCGGGTACTTCATCTCTCAACGAGGGATCGAGGCGAACCCGAAGAAAATCAAAGCCATCATGACGATGGATGTCGTGGTGGTCTCACGGCAGATGCCATGGGTAGGCTAAAGTATGGGGCCAATGGATGCTAGTGGGATCTGGGGAGGGAAGATGTAGTTGATTCTACACACAGAAGATTAAGGCAAAGGACTTTATTTCTTCTTCCTTGGAGTACAAGTGCTCCTCGAGCTGTATACAGGGAGAAGAGAAGAACTTTTCCAGCCTAACGGCTCTAACTCTTGTCGATGCCCCTCTCTGAGCCCAGGCCCCTCCTTATAAGGGAGAGCCCTGGGTTCGTTTAGGGCTGACGTGGCAAGCATATTCGAAGAATATGCTTGTCCCAATATAGTAGTTCGGCGCCCCCTTTCCCTGTCGCCCCTCTAACGACGGCAAGGTTCCAGAGGGCCCCTCCTGTGCGCCTCGGTCTTCTCGACTGTCACCTCCGTGACCTTCTCCTGCCTCTCTGTAGCTCTGCGCCTTTGTCCGTAGCGCTTGGCACTGCTTAGATTCTCCCTAGCTTGCTGCTAGGGTTTGACTTCTGGCTTCTCCTTCTCCTGCAAGCCACGTATAATTCGGCCCTCCCCTGCGTAGCTTGGATTGTCCTTTACCTGCATTAAGAATACTCAGGCTAATCCGGCCGACTTACGCAGTATCTCGGCTGGGTAATATCTCAATATACATATACGGATCTCTCGCCTCCGCATGTCGGCCGACCTCTTCATGATTCGGCCGACTTAGACCGCAACTCGGAAACCAGACTGGGATCGTACTTATGTCTTTCCCTGTCTTTGATCTACCCGGGTCACCCCCCCCAACATTAGTCCCCGAAGCTGGTGTGGCCCTGTCGATAACTTCGGCCGGGTCGTATCAGCTTCATCACATTTTTCAGTTTTGTTTCCGAGTTATCTCTTCCTCGTCCGAGGTATCCTTGTTCCTTCTCTCGTACACCTTGTCCTACGTGTCACCCCCATCATCGTTCTTCTAGTTTTTTTGTCCCTCTACAGTACTTACTGACAGGCTACACTTATCGTGTGTGGCCTCGCGTGCCGTTTCCCTAGGGGGTCGTAACGTTCTTCCTTCCTGTGTGGCCGTTGGTGTGGCTCCACTTATCGTCGTGCGTTCGTGCCGCACCCACGATCTACGCGGTCAACTGCTACACCCACGATCCCACTACCTTGTTCGTGGCTCGATTATAAAGAGGGGGACGGCGTTTGGGAATTTACTTTTCCCCTTCTCGCTCGTCTCCGTCCTCCTCCTTCCTTCCGCTTGCGTGTCCTCTCGCAGCTCCGCCACCGCGCGCTCACCAGAGCTACCGTCGGCGAGGACTCCGCCGCGCCGTTCTGCCTGCCTCGCCTGCGCTCTGCGGCTTCGGCCCCGTCGCCGGTGAGTCCTCTCCGGTCGCATTGCCTGGATTTTTCCCTAGACTCCTCTGTTTCGATTTCGTGCTCGTGCGGCGGTTCCTCTGGTTCTTTGCCATTGTTCTCGTGCAAAGTCCCGACGGGGCCTTGCAGCTCTAAACTCCCCTCCGCCGCCAGCTTTTCTTCCGGCGATCTTTCCGGCGCACCCATGTCTAGTTCGTTTAGCGGCGCTCTGGTAGAGGATGACGACGCTGGCTCTGGGCCCGAGCGAGGCTCGTGGCAGGGCTCTTCTGTTACACGCCGTGAGATCGAATGGCTTATCCGAACTCGAAGAATTCCCGCCGAGGTCTCTTGCCGCTTACCCGGCAGCGAGTCCTCTCCGGATGTTAGGGAGGGCGAGTATGTGGTTTTTATGTCGCACTTCGCGCGTGGCTTCGGTCTCCCTCTTAGCGATTTTGCTAGAGAATTTCTCGACTACTTTGGCCTTCAGCCACATCATCTTCCTGCGAACGCCATCGCTTCTCTTTCTGCTTTCATCTCCGCATCGGAGGGATACTTCGGCATGTGGCCGTCAGTGCACGTCTGGTCGAAGTTCTTCCAGATTCGCTCCAACGTAGTCCCTGACAAATCTCTGCACCCTTCCGAGAAATCGCTTACCCAATGTGGGGCAGCGTCTATTACACCTCGGAGGAAGTCCGTATTTCCTCGTGTCACCGGGTTAGAGTCGTGCAAGAAGTGGCACAAATCGTTCTTTTATGTCAAGAACAGAGGGGCAGAGGACAAGATTCGGCTCCCTGCATTCTCAATTGGTCCGCCTTCTAAAGTGAACTGGCTCTACAATCCGAGGAAAACTCATGCCTTGGCCGAGGCTTTTGAGATTCGGCTTAAGGAGTTGATCCGCGCTGGGTTATGCGGCGAAGATCTGATGGCTACTTTTATTAGTAGCCGGATCTGCCCATTCCAGAAGCGGACTCACAAGCTGTGCTACATGAGTGGTCCCCTTGACCCTAATCGAGTCTCGACCGTGGAGCTGGACAACTACCTTATCTATAAGCGCGTCCGAGCTATCTTTAAGACAGAGATGCCTGAGGATTGGGCTTGGGGATTGAAACCGTTCACCCGCGATCATCCGCCTCCCGAGGTGAGCTTAATCAATAACGCTCTGCTATTCCATTGTTTTCGTAACGGGTTCATCTAACTTTCTTTTTCCTCGTCTTGCAGAGGTTCGCAGAGCAGAAGAATGAGGACACCGAAGTTCTGTTGCTCCCGTGGCCCGCGGACCGGAGCACCCCGGATATTGGTGAGCCGGACTCCGAGGAGTTCGTCCCTAAGTCGGATCCTGCCCCGGCTCGATCTCGTGGCAAGACTTCGGCGCACGAGGAGGAAGGTGATTCGGACGAGGTCCAAATTCTTGAGGTAGTTGCCGCAATGCCTATTTCTTATGCATTTCCGGCTTCTACTTTCCCAGCTAATCCGGCCGGTCAGGTTCACGACGCCGAGCCTATTGCTTCTCGACCCCCTGTTACCTTGGGGAAACGCGGGGCTCCTGCTAGTGCCTCGAAAGCGGTTCCCAAGAAACGAATGAAGAAATCCGCTCCGAATCCTCCCAGGCGCAAGACTATGCCTGGGGTTGCCGGGTAAGTTCCTTTTGCTTATATTTCTTGTTTCCCTCTTTCTGTTTTTCATACTGACGATTTTTCTTTCTTATTTTTGCAGTGCTCTGCTTTCTGTTAAACCTGGCGGTCCTAGCATGACTAGCCGCCCGATTCGGCAGCCGTCTCCTCCGCCCGTCGATGATACCAGGATTCCTAGTCCTACTCGTCCTGCTTCTCCTCCAGCTCCGAATCCGTCGCCTCTTCGTCGCGACGTGCCTGAGACCCCTTCTATTGACATGGATTCGAATCGGCCCTCCGAGGTTTTTGTCGAACCCGCCGCCCCTTCTATGGGTCCCTGCGCTGCTACTGTGCCTTTATCTACCCCGGCAGTTTCTACAGCCACTCTAGCCTCGGCCGAAGAGGTCGTTATCTCGGTGCCTTCTGCTACCGTAACTCCTGCTGCTCCTGAAGACGCCGTCCCTATCACCGAGGTGTCACTTCCTGTTGATGCTTCTTCTAAGGCGAGAAAAACTGTTGCCACCAAGGCTTCCTCTTCCCAAAAGGGTCTTGTCGGCTCTTCTCAGCCTAGTATCGCCGACATGCTGCGCAAGGGGACCGCGCCTACTAAAGCCTCCGTTGCCTCGGCTGCCAGCACCCAGCTTGCTCTACATAAGAGCCCTGCGGCCGCAGTGGTTACAGGACATGTCCGGGGTAAAGTCTTAACTCGGACAGCAAGCGGGAACAGCCTCGGCGCGCTGGTGGAGTACGCCAATAATTGGAATGCTGCTGATCAGTTTGAGGGTAATCCCATCAACCAGCCCTTTCAGCTTTCCGACATCAGTGGCCGCTTCGACCATGCTGCCAAGTTCATCCTTGACACTAACAAGATGAATGAGGTAATTGCTGTTTCTCTGAGTCTTGGATTTGTCCCCAGATGTTACTATATGCTCTAGTCCCCGAAACTTTCAAGGAAATAACTTGTTATATGCTTGGAAGTTTAATGATCTTCGATTTAATTTAAGGTTTGTTTCTAGGGTTCGAATTTCCGGCCATGCAGATCTGAGTTAAGTTTTTGCTTGATTCGGATCTGATTTTGCTTTGAATATCCAGCCACCTAGATCCGGGTTAAGTTTTGCTTGACTCGGATCTAATTTAGCTTTGAATATCTAGCCACCTAGATCCGAGTTAAGTTTTGCTTGACTCGGATCTGATTTAGCTTTGAATATCCAGCCACCTAGATCCGAGTTAAGTTTTGCTTGACTCGGATCTGATTTAGCTTTGAATATCCAGCCACCTAGATCCGAGTTAAGTTTTGCTTGACTCGGATCTGATTTAGCTTTGAATATCCAGCCACCTAGATCCGAGTTAAGTTTTGCTTGACTCGGATCTGATTTAGCTTTTACTGTCGATTTATCGTTTTGCCTCATTGCTCAGGTTGCACATGACCGGCGGACCGCCGAATTCCAGAGGTTGCTTTTTTCGCACCGCAAGCTGGAAGAAAAGTACGAGAAAATTCTTCCAGTGGTAAAGAAGGCTGGTATGTCGATAGTTCCTTTTACTTATTTCCAACGTTCTTATTTATTTGTCCGCGAGATGCCGGCTTACTTTCTTGGTGAACAGGTAACATTAAAAACCTCAATATTCGCCTTGAGAAGAAGGTCAAGAGCTTTGAAGGTTAGTTTCCCTTTTATCTTACATCTTTTCTCTTTTAACATGTGTGCTAAGCTTCCTTACCGCGTTTGGCTCTAGTAAAGCCGAGTTGCAAACCTTTGCAGCATCGCACCAAGATTGCACGCCCATGCCTGACGTGATGCTGCATTTTTTAGAGCAAAACGCTATTCATTCGGCGCAATTACAAGAAAAAGATGATGAAATAGCTCGCCTGCGAGCCGAATTGGATACCCTTAAGCTCTCTCAAAAATCCGAACTAGAAAAGGTCGACCAAGAATTTTCCGAGGAGAAGAATCGGCTGTCTGTGGAGCTGCAGAAGAACAAAGAACTCCTCGAGGCCGCCGAACTGAAAACCCAGGGGTTGAGCGAGGAAGTTGCTCGTTTTGAGAAAAACAAAATTGATTGGGCCAAGGACCTTCAGATAATGATGAGATACATTCATCGTGAGTTTCCTGGCACAGCCGAATTATATTTTTGTCTTTGTCCCTGCTGCCGCCTGACATGTTCGTGTTTTGCGCAGATCATTTTCCCGAAGCTAAGCCCGTGAGCTCTAAATCTGTTCTTGCAGCTCGCATGCGCTGAGGTGATCCTGTTACCACTGATTCGGAGTATTCAATGGAGGATTACTTGGTTGCCGTTGGTGCCGCAGTTGGTCCGATGAAGATTATGGGTCGGGACTTGGTGCAAGCCGCTATCCGAGCTTACCATGTACTTTGGCCGAATACTTCGGGGAATCCTGATATCAACGAGGTCAAATTACTGGTGAAAATACTAATGGCATCTGAGAGGCAATTAAGTCTTTGGAGGGAATCCGCTGGGCGTGCTGGTGCCGATATGGCCCTTACTGTTATCATGTCATGGTATGAAGACATCTCTCTTGACATCCTGAGAAATTTGCGCACTGGTTCCCGCTGGGTTGAGGATCCCACTTTTGTTGCTCTTCGGCAAGCTCGCGCCTTCCAACTCATCGAGTATGCCGACGTGCATACTTGGAATGAAGGGCCGAGTTTTCTTCCAGACCCGGATGAGGAGGTTGTAGTTGAGGATGCCTCGGATAATAATTCGGCTGAGCAAGGGGAAGGTGAGGATGACTCGGCCGCATCTGACAGCTCCAGCTCAAGCTCGGACAGCAACGGCGATGCGCGGTCCTCCTCCAAAGGTACCGGGCATTCTACCACGCGGACTGATGCTCCTGAGCAACCTCGGGCTTCCGCTGAAGTTGCACCTGGGTCCGCGGAGGGCGAGGCAACCTCAGTCGAAGTTCTTCCTACGTCGAAGTGCCCCGCACCTGACCAAGTTGCTGCCTCCCCAACGAACAACGCCTAAGTTATTTCTGATCCCTGGCATACCGGGCGTATGATGTAGGCGAAGCATTTGTCCACTCTCTGTATGATTCAAATTTCTTTTGCTGTGTACTGCTGTGACATATACGCTTGTAGTTGTTACCATTTGGTTAAGTGGGTGTCCGCCCGAATTCTTGCTTTGTTGGCCCTCAATTTCCTGACCTTTTAGGATTTATCTTTTCCTTTATTTTTTTTATGGTTTTATCCAGGCGTGAGCTCTGAATATCATATAATATTGATCTGTTCTGAACAGAGATTGACTACTTCGTTGTGACAATATATGGCAATCGCTGAATCATTGTTTATTGTGCGAAACTTCGATATGTAAATCAAATTTCAGAAGTAGTATAAGACTAATACGGGTGCGCTCAGCATAGGACTGGGGCAGCATATGGCAGTCCCCGAGTCGCTGCTTTGGATGCCGAGGTTTAAATATTTAATATGAAATTGATATAACATATGGCAGTCCCCGAGTCACTGCTCTGGGCGCCGAGGTTCAAATACATAACATGAAATTGATATAACATATGGCAGTCCCCGAGTCACTGCTCTGGGCGCCGAGGTTCAAATACATAACACGAAATAGATATAACATATGGCAGTCCCCGAGTTACTGCTCTGGGCGTCGAGGTTCAAATACATAACATGAAATTGATATAACATATGGCAGTCCCCGAGTTACTGCTCTAGGCACCGAGGTTCAGATACATCATTAGATCTTGACTTTGAGATATAATGCTACGAGTAGAATGGTCGAAGTAAAGCTACATTCCATGGACGCTTCGTTTCTTCGCCAGCTTTGTCTGCCTTGTTCCCTCCGGGGGACTGAGCGTCGATTAGATAATAGGCATCATTATGCAACGCTTTGCTCACAATAAATGGTCCCTCCCATGGGGGTGACAACTTGTGCATGCCGGCCGTACGTTGCACGAGTCGGAGGACCAAATCTCCTTCTTTGAATACTCTTGGATTCACTTTCTTGCTGTGATATCGTCGCAAGTTCTGTTGATAAATAGTTGATCGTGATAATGTCAACTCTCTGGCTTCTTCCAGCAGGTCTACGGCATCTTGCCGAGCTATCTCGTTTATCTCTGAGGTTGTATACTGAGCAACTCTTGGCGAGTCATATATTATGTCGGCTGGAAGTACGGCCTCTGCCCCTTACACCAGAAAGAATGGTGTATAACCTGTTGATCTATTCGGAGTAGTCCTGAGGCTCCATAGTACGG
Organism: Avena sativa; assembly: GCA_916181665.1. Classification (NCBI taxonomy): domain Eukaryota; kingdom Viridiplantae; phylum Streptophyta; class Magnoliopsida; order Poales; family Poaceae; genus Avena; species Avena sativa. The sequence continues at coordinate 402,038,522 of OV702284.1, forward strand.
CTGGGATCTCTTCGATCCAACATCCTGCCGACCTTTGCAATGGTTCGACAAGTCGTGGTTTTATTCCTGATAGCACCAGTCCATTAGACCTTTCCACTTGCCCATTGGATGCTGGGTGAGCCACAGAGGCAATATCTAGTCTTATGTGCTTCTCTCGGCAAAATCTGGCGAAAGCTCCTTCTGCAAAGTTTGTGCCATTGTCCGTAATAATACTGTGCGGATACCCATATCTTAAGATAATATCCTTGAGAAATTTCACTGCTGTGGGCCCATCACACTTTTTAATTGGTTTTACTTCAATCCATTTTGTGAACTTGTCCACCATAACCAACATGTGGGTCATTCCTCCTCGCGCCGGCTTAAATGGTCCCACCATGTCTAAGCCCCATACAGAAAATGGCCAAGTGATGGGTATTGTTTTTAATTCGGCTGATGGCATGTGTGTTTTGGTTGCGTATCTCTGACATCCATTGCATTTCTTAACTAATTCTTTTGCTTCTTTCAATGCCGCTGGCCAATAAAATCCATGCCTGAATGCTTTGGCTACTAAGGCACGAGATGAGGCATGGTGCCCGCATTCTCCTTGGTGTATATCTAGGAGGATCTCCTGACCTTCTGCCGAGCTCACACACTTCTGCAACACGTTTGTGACACTCCTTTTATACAGCTCATTGTTTATGATTGTATAAGCTTTTGCTCTCCTTACAGTTTGTCTAGCTAATACCTCATTACTCGGCAACATCGAGTCTTTTAGGTAAGAAAATATGGGTTGCGCCCACAACGGTGTGACTTTCTCTGACGTGATCTCATTGTCTATTTCCATGTTTTCTGCCGACATACCTATCTCGGCTTTTTCCATGATTGCGCTTACCTCGGTTGTCCTCCTCTTGGGGGGTTCCGAGTTATATTGCTGATCTACTTCCATCGGCGCGTTATCTTCTGCGGAATTTGCCGGGATAAAGATAGATTCGGACTCTAGTGATGGGATTATTGATGGTTTCCTGAGGTGTTCCAGGGCAATACCCGGAGGAATGGATTGCCGGGTTGATCCTAATTTTGATAATGCGTCCGCGGCATCATTTTCTGCCCGAGGTATGTGGTGAAATTCACATCCTTCAAAATATCCACTGATTTTTTGCACATGAAACCTGTACAAAGCCATATTAGCATCTAATGTGTCCCAACTGCCTGAGACTTGCTGTACTACTAGATCCGAGTCGCCATAGCATAAGATTCGGCGTATGCCTATTTCTTTCGCTACTTTCAATCCATGGACCAGTGCTTCATATTCAGCTACATTGTTGGACGCAGCAAAATGTATTTGTAACACATATTTCAGTTGGTCTCTTTTAGGCGAGGTTAACACTATCCCTGCCCCCAAACCATTCCTTAGTTTGGAACCATCGAAATGCATAGTCCAATAATTTGGATCTGGCAATGGTGGCTCATACTGTACCTCGGCCCAGTCCACGAAGAAATCGGCGACCGCCTGAGATTTGATTGCATATCTTCTATCGAATTGTGGAGCGTATGGCGATAACTCGATTGCCCACTTTGCTATTCGGCCACTTGCGTCTTTGTTGCTCAGTATGTCGGCTATGGGTGCCTCACAGATCACTTTGATGGGATGCTCTTCAAAGTAATGTTTAAGTTTTTTCGCCGAAATATATACCCCATAAGCCATCTTTTGATAATGTGGGTAATTCTGCTTTGAAGTGGATAACACCTCACTTAGATAATACACCGGCCTCTGAACCGACTTACCATCTTCAAATCGTTCCACTACGACTACAGTACTCACTACTCTGTTGGTAGCCGCCACATAGAGTAACATAGGCTCTTTTGATATTGGAGAAGCCAAGATGGGTGCTGTAACCAACATCTTTTTCAATTCACGAAATGCGATGTCTGCTTGTGGAGTCCAAACGAATTTATCTGATTTCTTCATCAGCTGATAGAGTGGTAGCGCCTTCTCTCCTAGCCGACATACAAACCGACTAAGCGAGGCCAAACACCCCGTGAATTTTTGTACATCATTTAAACATTTTGGCAACTCCATTCTTTCTATTGCCTTTATCTTTGTTGGGTTGGCCTCTATACCTCGGCTAGAAACAAGAAAACCGAGTAAATTACCAGCCGGCACGCCAAACGTACATTTTTCTGGATTAAGCTTCATTCGGAACCTTCTCAGGTTCGCAAAAGTTTGCCGTATATCTTCCAGTAATGTTTTGCTTTCTTTGGTTTTGATGACCACATCGTCTACGTATACTTGTACATTTTTTCCTATATGATCATGTAGACATTTTTGCATGCATCTCTGGTATGTCGCTCCTGCATTCCGCAGGCCGAATGGCATTGTGCGATAACAATAAGCCCCGTATGGGGTAATAAACGCTGTCTTTATTTGATCGGCCGGATTTAACGGTATCTGGTGGAAACCAAAGTACGCGTCTACAAATGACAATAATTCACAACCAGCGGTCGAATCAATGACTTGATCTATTCTAGGCAATGGAAAAGGATCTTTTGGACACGCCTTGTTCAGGTTGGTGTAATCAATACACATTCGCCATACAATGGCTACATTGGGATCATCTTTCTTCTTTTCTACTAGCACCGGATTCGATAACCAATCCGGGTATAGCACTTCCATGATGAACCCGGCCGCGAGGAGCCGAGCTATTTCATCTCCTATTATTTTTCTCCTGTCTTCGGCGAAGCGGCGGAGAGGTTGCTTCACCGGCCTTGCTCCTGGCCTCACGTTCAAAGAGTGCTCAGCCAACTCCCTCGGAACTCCTTGCAAATCTTGAGTTGACCATGCAAATATGTCCCGATTCTCACGGAGGAAGTTGGTGAGCTCGCTTTCCTATTTAGCGTCCAGGCCTGCACCAATGGTAACAGTACGCTCTGGGAATTGCTCATCGACCTGAAATTTCTTCGTTTCTTTAGTCGGCTGAAAAGAGACACTGCCATGTGGGTTGGCCAGCGCCGGCATGTTCAGCTGTGCCGACTGAGCGAGTGCTGCTACCTCTTGAATCCTTCTCTTTTCTCTTGCTATAACCAATGATTCGGCCAAATTTGACCCGGCTGAAGCACACTCCATTGACTTCTTGTAATCCCCTGCAACTGTTATTACTCCTTGTGGTCCGGGTAACTTCATCTTCAGATAATTTACATGGCAGCTGCTCATGAATTTGGCCAGCGCGGGCCGTCCGAGTAGTGCATGATAGCAACTTTCCAGATCTACCACTTCAAATTCTAAGTTTTCTGCTCTGCAGTTATCTCTCGTGCCGAATAACACATCCACTCGGACTTTACCGATGGGCTCGCATGAAAGTCCCGGCACTATCCCATGGAAGGTGGTCCTTGTGGATTGCAGCATGTTCTGTGATATTCCGAGCTTATGCATGGTATCTTTGTACATGATATTGATACTGCTTCCATTGTCAATGAGTACTTTTGAAAATTTCACATTGATGCTTGGTCCAACGAACGTTGGATCCACCACGAGTGCATACGATCATGGATTCGGCATTATTTTGGGGTGGTCCCTTATGCTCCAAGTTACCTCCTAATCCGACCATGCCACATATCTTGGTACTGCCGGCATAACTGCATTTACTTCCATATGCCGGCGCTGCACACTCTGCTTGTCTTGCTGTTCCGTTGTGAACACACAATAAGACTGATGATGTTCTCTGTAATCATTACGTCCAGTATTTGCTGGATTTGTCCTTCCATCCTGGACTTGGTTCATTACTTGATGTACTGCTTCTCTCAGATCCGAGTTATCGTATCTCGGGGGAGGAGGCGGTAACATCAGTTGCTGTGCATTTGCTCCAGTCAACTGCGGTTGATGCTGCTGATGTACTTGATGAGGTGCTTGAACTCCTGCGGGGTTCCCCATTGCATTTTTCATCCATGCACGCTGGCGGGTCGTATGATTGGCTGGTCTGGATGGGTTTGATGTGTGAAATTTGCACGGTTGATCCAACATGGATTCGAACGTGTACTTCGGCCTCTCCTGCCACTGCTTCTTTTGTTCTGGGGTCCACTGCCTTTTTCCTTCATTCTTTGGGGTCCACTGCTGAGGTCCATTCTTCTGCCGTTGAGTCGCTCCATGACTCGGCTGATCTTGTGCTACCGCTGCCACTTGGGCCGAATTATATCTATAATCCGGCCTTTCGTCTCTCCTTCTTCCTCTGAAATCACTGCGCCTGGACGACCCGGCCAAATCTCTTGCATAATGGTCCTGTTGCTCGCGATGATCTGCCGACATTAATTCCGGTTGCGTTGGGTCCCCTAGTGCATAGGAGTCTGCTATTCTGATAGTTTCTGCCAATGTGGTTGGCATATCTCTTTGCAGACGTTGCCACAACACGCTGCCATAACGGCAGCCTTGCGCGGACCAAGCTATTGCTTGCGATTCGATAACCCCTTCACATGAGTTTCTCAGGTTGCACCATCGAGTCAAAAACTCTCTATCTGTTTCATTCGGCCTCTGCTTGCACATGGCTAACTGTTGTGGCCTGTTTGGCCTCTTGTATGTGCTGGTAAAGTTGCTGACGAACATTTCTTCGAAATCTAACCAACAGTTGATACTGCCGGCTGGTAGATTATTCAGCCATACCCTAGCTGGCCCTTCCAACATTTGTGGGACATACCGCACTGCCCATCTTAAGTTCCCACCCGCTATCTTCACAGCAGTGGCATAGTCAATCAACCAGTCTTGTGGCTTGGTACTTCCATTGTATGTTTTTGTGCCTCTCGCTAACTGAAAGTTCGGCACTGGTGGTTCGCCCATGATCCGTGGTCCAAAACATGTCGGACCTGGTGGACCCTATTCTTCCAATAACTCGGACCGGTATAGCCGGTCCAGCTTCACTCTTGCATCACTTGCTGGCAAATCTCTGTACAGGAATCTGTTCTGCATCCCATAGTGGTTATTTCCACCATGGATCGCATATTCCACCTCGGAATAACCATCATTGTACCTTTCATTCATTTGATTGTGGCGAGCTGGCCTCGCTTCTCTTTCCTGCCGAGGTTCATGCCTTGGTTGCGGGTTGAGCGGCATCTCTCTCCTTACTTCGGCCGGGGTCTGGTTTTCATGATTACCTCTCGTGGGTTCTCTTCAGCCGAGGTCTCCATTGCCTCGGCTTCCGCCGTCTTTCTCCACACGGCGGTGGTTCCTCTCCCCACTGTTACCTCGCCTTGCATTGCCTCCGTTCTCATTTGCCTTTCCAGCCATTGCCGGATCATATGGAACAATTTGCTTGTTCCTCTTTCCTGAGGTTACTGCTCTGTCCCATCGTGCGTTGTTTCCGGGTGAAGATGCTGCTGCCGCGGATAAGGCAGGCGCTGCCCCTGCCGAGTGAACCATCCGCGAGGCCCCTGGCCTTGCCGGGTTTGTTCTGAATATTTCCTCATTTTGCTGGTTCGCGATGCGCACCAGCTCATTCACTCTTTCTTGTTGTTTCTGCCGGGCTTCCCCGGTCAACCCCTCTAATTCCAATGCTACGGCATTTGCCGCTCTCAGGTTCTTCGCCGGGGTACTGTACCTCGGCAAACCCAATTCACCTGATTCTGCTCTGTGAGCTTCATGCTCTTTGTTAATGTCATCCATGAGGTTCTTCCCTCTTAATCTTAATTCGTCCACCCGCTCGGGTACGATATCAAGCTTATTAGCTTTGGCATATTCTCTCAGGGTCCTGTTCAAGGACTCCCGCAAGGCCGATACTTTCTTGGCCTCTACCAACACCTTTTGCCTGGTTTCTTCTAACTCTGCCTGAGCATTTGCCAGATCAAGTATCGGCGCTACAGGTGTAGTCAAGTTTTCTATGGTCGCCTGAAGAATGTTCTCTGGCCTTTCCAGAGGTGGCCCTCTTACTCTTGGTGCCTTTGGGGTGATGTCATGTAGCTCGGTCGGGTTGGTCACTGGCGGGATTACCTCAGTGGGTTGTGGCGCGGTCTTCTTGGGTGCGCCTTGTGCGCCTGTGGCGGGTTCTCTGCTTGACCCGGCTACTGCTGCTCCAGCTTGCGCTCCTGCAGCGACCATCACCTCGACGCTGCCTCCAGGATGTACTTTGGATGGACGGCTTGCTGCGTTAAGAGGTGGCTCTCCTGCAACAACAACTTGGTGAGGATAAATGCCGGTGATGTCGACGCCGACGTAAACCTTGTGCTCGCCCAGGCTGATGAAGACACCATTGCGCGGGGGAACTTTCCCTTTGAAGCTCCCTGCATTGTCGCTGACATAGTCGCAGAGACCAAATCTCTGGACCAAGCCAGAAACAACGCGCTCGCCCGTGTTGATGAAGTTTCCCGTCCGGATCATAACTCCAGCTAGCATCGCTGCTGGCCCCACGGTGGGCGCCAACTGTCGTGGTGGTCCCACGGCAGATGCCATGGGTAGGCTAAAGTATGGGGCCAATGGATGCTAGTGGGATCTGGGGAGGGAAGATGTAGTTGATTCTACACACAGAAGATTAAGGCAAAGGACTTTATTTCTTCTTCCTTGGAGTACAAGTGATCCTCGAGCTGTATACAGGGAGAAGAGAAGAACTTTTCCAGCCTAACGGCTCTAACTCTTGTCGATGCCCCTCTCTGAGCCCAGGCCCCTCCTTATAAGGGAGAGCCCTGGGTTCGTTTAGGGATGACGTGGCAAGCATATTCGAAGAATATGCTTGTCCCAATATAGTAGTTCGGCGCCCCCCTTTCCCTGTCGCCCCTCTAACGACGGCAAGGTTCCAGAGGGCCCCTCCTGTGCGCCTCGATCTTCTCGACTGTCACCTCCGTGACCTTCTCCTGCCTCTCTGTAGCTCTGCGCCTTTGTCCGTAGCGCTTGGCACTGCTTAGATTCTCCCTAGCTTGCTGCTAGGGTTTGACTTCTAGCTTCTCCTTCTCCTGCAAGCCACGTATAATTCAGCCCTCCCCTGCGTAGCTCGTATTGTCCTTTACCTGCATTAATAATACTCAGGCTAATCCGGCCGACTTACGCAGTATCTCGGCTGGGTAATATCTCAATATACATATACGGATCTCTCGCTTCCGCATGTCGGCCGACCTCTTCATGATTCGGCCGACTTAGACCGCAACTTGGAAACCAGACTGGGATCGTACTTCTGTCTTTCCCCGTCTTTGATCTACCCGGGGTCACCCCCCAACAATGGAGAAGCCGAAAAACCTCAAGGGCGTCCAGCAGCTCGCAGGACGAGTAGCGGCGCTAAGCAGGTTCATCAGCCGTATGGGCGAGAAGGCCCTACCATTCTACCAGCTGCTGCGTAAAGCAGACAAGTTCGAGTGGACACCAGAAGCCAACGACGCATTCAAAAGCCTCAAGCGGCTCCTCTCCACCTCGCCCGTTTTGGTCACGCCAAAGAAGCGCGAGCTCCTGCTGCTGTACATAGCGGCCACACACCAGGTGGTCAGCACCGTACTCGTGGTCGAACGACCCGAAGAAGGCAAGACCCACGGGGTCCAACGCCCAATTTACTACCTCAGCGAGGTACTGACACCAACAAAGCAGAGGTACTCTCACTACCAGAAGCTAGCCTATGGCGTGTTCATGACGACTCAACGGTTGAGCCATTACTTCCAGGAGCACCAGGTGATGGTCGTCAACGAAGCACCCCTGAACAGCATCCTGAATAATCCAGAGGCCATAGGACGGGTGGCCCTGTGGGGCATCGAACTATCACCCTTGGACATCGTCTACGAGAAGCGACACGCAATCAAATCTCAAGTCCTTCCGGACTTCCTGGTGCACTGGATGGAGCTGCAGCTGCCAGACACCCCAGACATGTCGCAGTCCTGGACAATGCATTTCGACGGCTCCAAGCGCGAAGCCGGAGCAGGGGCAGGGGTCATACTGACCTCCCCGCAAGGTGACAAGATGAAGTATGTTTTTTGGATGAAATTCAGAGCCTCCAACAATGAAGCCGAATACGAAGCCCTCATCCATGGCATGAGGATGGCAAAGATATGCGGCGCAACGCGTCTGGTCATCTACGGTGACTCCAACCTCGTCGTCCAGCAGACGATGAATGAGTGTGACGCACACGCCGAAAACATGATCGCGTACCGAGCGCTCTACAACGCACTCGAAGGAGAATTCGACGGCTGCGAACTTCGGCACGTGGGAAGAGAGAGAGCAATGAGGAAGCCGATAGACTCGCCAACATCAGCTCCACTTGCGCAAAGGTGCCACCAGGTGTGTTCCTCGAACAAATCTGCGTGCCATCCATCAAGCGGAAATTCCCCAAGGGATCACCCGAAGAAGCAGAGCACTCGGGAGCTACACTACCCGAAGGACACGAAGGACCCGAAAAGCTAGACACAGAGGTAGCCATGGTCAACCTAATGCAGGTCATGGCAGTCGAAGAAGCTTGGACACGACCATACCTCCAGTTTATGATAACCGGAGAATTGCCTGACAGCCCAACAGACGCCCGGCGCATATCTCGCCGGTCAAAAGCCTTCACCATCATCAACGGCGAGCTGTACAAGCGCAGCATCACGGGTATACTTCAACGGTGCGTCACCATTGACGACGGCAAGGCCATACTCCAAGACATCCACAAAGGCATCTGTGGCCACCACACAGGTAGCCGCTCCCTTGTCGCTAAAGCTCTACGAGCAGGATTCTACTGGCCGATGGCCATGAGCGACGCAAAGGACATCGTCCGAAGATGCAACGGATGCCAAAGGTTCGCCGACAAACCGCACGCACCTGGGTTCGAGCTCAGGCCCATACCTATAGCTTGGCCTTTCGCTCAATGAGGCCTCGATATGATCGGCAAACTGCCAAAATCCTCGAAAGGAGGACACGTCTTCCTCCTGGTTGCGGTCGACAAATTCACCAAGTGGATCGAGGCCATGCCGGTCACCAACCAGAAAGGCAAAACTGCCGTCAAGTTCTTCGAGTCCATTGTCTATAGGTTCGGCGTACCACACAGCATCATCACCGACAACGGATCGAACTTCATCTCCGAAGAATTCCAGGACTTCTGCGAAGGACTTGGGATCAACATCACATATGCCTCAGTGGCACACCCGCAAACGAACGGGCAAGTGGAAAAGGCCAACGGCCTAATCGGAGCCGGCATCAAGAAGTGCCTCATGAGCTCACTCGAACACAAAGCTGGAAATTGGACGAAGGAGCTACCCTCCGTCCTGTGGAGCTTACGAACTACGCCAAACAGCTCCACCGGCTACACACCGTTCTTCATGGTACACGGAGCCGAAGCAGTGCTACCAGCCGAAGTACGCCACCAGGCCCCACGGGTCGTCGCCTACAGTGAAGCTGAATCCACGGCTGCACTCGAAGACGCTGTCGATACACTCGATGAAGCACGGGATATAGCAGCAGCTCGATCAGCGGTGTACCAGCAGAGTCTCCGCAACTACCATAGCCGCCGGCTGCGCCCAAGGTCCTTCGTCGAAGGAGACCTCGTCTTGTGACTCAAGCAAAAGCGACTGAATAAATTCGAGTCGCCATTGGAAGGACCCTACGTCATCACCGAAGTCATCCCAGGTGGCGCCTATCGCCTCAAGCACGTGGAGTCTGGAGTCGCATACTCCAACCCATGGAATATCTCGCACCTGCGACGGTTCTATCCGTAGCAACCTACCCCCTTCTTTTACTTTCAATAAGGCTTCCAGCCAAGGCTACTCAGTCGAACAATGTATCTCCTCCATTACGATATAAATAAAGCTAAGTGTCTCGCCCCAAAACTTCGTTTCACTATTTCCTGCAACTATACTATATGCTACAAACGCACTCGGGGGCTCCCCCCACCTCACGATTTCATCGACTGAGGGCCAAACGTGTACACCTGAGTAGCTGACAACGTCAGGCAAATGAAAAGGACACGTATCCAATTAAAGCACTGCGTGCTCACATACAAACAAACCTTTACAACAAAGGGCACAACACGCCTAGCCGAAATATACAAATTTTACATCTCTCTCTTTTTACAGGTACTACCTATGTTGAAGAATAACCTGGGCACGCTGCTCAAACAAATCTACAATCTGTTCGGCATACTGCCTCACAACCGCGTAATGCGGACGCATGTCCCACTCGCTACCATCAGGGCGAAGAGGTGGCCCAGCAGCCACGGCAGCCAAATCCACATTAGGCCGGTGCAGCCTCACAAGAGACAACGCAGCCTTCACTCCTGCGACAAGCTGCTGCCGCACCAACTCCTTGACATTGCTTACGTTCCGAAATTTCGACAGAAGACCCGCAAGGTTTATTGGCGCGGCATCCAAAGGGAACATGACGTGCAGCACCGAGGAAAGCGATGTCTGTACTTGGCAGAGTACCCGCGAAACTTGATGAACACGATCCTGCACCGTCTCCAGGGCTATGGCGCGATCACGATCCATCCAGAAGAAGCCGCCGGCCTCCATGTCCTGTTGAGTCAAGCAATTGACCCGAACAGCGACACACTCTTTTTCTTCCCTCGGAGCAATATTTGCACCTGCAGCAATCGGACAAAATAAGAGTAAGGCCGGCAGGCTCACCCGAAGACCAGAGCTACAGCTCGACCAAAGAACAACTTACATTGCAGCTGCTCGGACAGACGGACCAACTCCGCCATCAAGTACTCGTCTCTGGCTGCGCCACGATCCGCCTTGGACTTCCAAACATCGGCATGACCGCGTAGCCCGAGCAACTCCCTCTCCAGACTCCGCACACGATCCCGAAGGAAAGTAAGCTGCGAGGAATCATCCAAGGATGGGCGCAACGACGTTGCGTATGGGGCGTCAACAGGGTCAGCACCCGAAGGAACCTAGAGCGGCAGCAAAAGAAAGGAACACAAACATTCAGCCAAGGATGGAGCACAACTTAGAGAAATTCATTGAATATATAAAGCCACTATGTGGCACAAGGATGGTGTTTTTCAAGATATTTACAACAAAAACAAACTACAAACTAGCCTACATTTACTACGCCTAAGATGCAGGAGCCTGAGTCGCTTCGGAGCCAGACTGCCTAGCTTTGGCCCCACCCTGCTGCCGCAGTGCATACTCAGACAACAAATCAATGAGCTTGGGCCCATATCGCCTGCAGCGAGCAGAATAGGCAGCAAAGGCTACCTCGGATCCATCCGCAGCCGTCGGCATCCGAGAAGTGATCTGGGGCAGATCCAGCTCCTCTCCAGCCGCCATGGCCATCGCCAGCCCGACGGATGCGCCGATGCCTTTTTGCTTGCGTTTATACGCCGCAGGCGCTTCGGCTGACAGAGCCTCCGCCAGAGCATCCACATCGTCAAGGGCTGCGCCCTTTGGGACAAGCTCCTTGTAGAAGCGACCAAGGACCTCTTTCGCCTTGGCAAGGGAGTTGACGACGGTGCTGCAGCGGTCTTTGACCGCCGCAGTGGCATCATCTAGAGCACTCCCGTGCTCCAGAGCACCGCGATCGAACTCGATGCCTGCGGCATCTGAGGCAAAAAGAAGAAAGACATGAAGAAAAACCGCATAAAAGAAGACCCGAAGGAAAAGAAAAAAAAAGTACAAAACTAGTACTCACCCGAAATAGCCTTGGCAGCAGCCATGAGCTTCGCCGCCACCTCTTTTTCGCGAACAACCGCAACTGTGGCCAGCTGCTCCTCACGATCTGCGGCTTCCTGCTGCAGACGCTCTTTCGCTTTGGCTGCCTTAGTCAGCTCTAGCTCAAGGCGTTCTTTCGCACCAACGGCGGCTCTGGCCTTCTGCTCCGATTGGCCAAGGCTCTTCTTGAGAGCGTCAACCTCAAGGAGAGACTTGTTATGCTCCTCTGCATTCAAAACAAACAAGTGTCAAAGAATTAAACCAGGATACATAAGAGAAAAGCCAGATAAATACCTTGAAGCTGCCGAAGATTCGCCTCCAGCACCAGGCGCTCTTGCACAAGCTGCTTGGCCTCTTGCACAAAAGGCTGCAGAAAAAGAAACGTCAGTAAGAAAAGGGCTTGGGGGCTACGCCCAACACAAAGGAGTAAAAACAAGATTCGCACACGAAGATACTCGGGGGCTCCCCCCATGAGGCAGGAAAAACTTACATGCTCTGATGACGACCCCGAAGGACCGCCTGCGAAATTCTGAGGCGCAACCACCTGCACCTCCTGCAACGGAGGATCCGGAGCCGCGCCACCCAAAGTCGCCACCGTTTGAGGTGGAGGAGACGCAATTTTCGACTCCCCCATTATCTCCCATTCACCATCACTGGAGGAATCATGGGAGGATTGCCTGCATACAAACCAATCAGCACAAGTGCAAAAATCACGAAGGAACAAGGACAACAGTATAACAAGAAAACTTACGAGCCCAATGCGCTCAGGTCGAAGATAGGAGAAGCCCTTCGGGCCCTCTTCTCCTCTTTCTTCTCTTCCTTCTTCTCCTCCTTCTTTTCTTCCTTCTTCCGCTTTGCTGGCGGGTGTGGCGCTACAGCCCGCACAGGAATGGCAGGAATAGGAGAGGAAGAGCCTCCATGACCATCATCATGACGCTCAAGGCCCAGAGGGTTTCTGGGAGTCGGAGGAGTCGAGGCATCCGAAGACTCGATGGAGCTCCGTGATCGCTTGCGCGTATGGTCCTCACTCGACTCGTCGGCATCCTCCGCCGGAGATCGCGCCGACGGTAGTTCGGACACGGACTCAACCATTTCATTATCCGGGGCATTCGGATACCTTTCGGGCAATGGTGGTATCATGCCCGGCACCTTGAAGCTCTGCAAAATCAGAAGGAACTTTGTTAGCAAACAAAGGAAACAAATACACAGCCGACAAGAAAAGGGGAGCACTACGTGCACAAATCTACACCTTCGGTACGACCAACGTCGAAGAAAAGGAAGGAGTCAGCGACTTCCCCGGGATTTCTTCTCTGGCCTTGAACTTCAGCAGCGCGCGAAGGGCCCTGTCGAGATCCCCCTCGGAGATTTTCTCACTCGAAACCCTCGTCGGATCACGGCGCCCAGAATAAAGAAACATCGGGTGCGCCCTCGCTTGGAGAGGCTGCACCCGACGCTCAAGAAACGTCCGGATGATGTCCACACCGTTCACCTCCTTCCCAGGAATCAGTTGGAGATCCTCCACCCGACGGTACAGGGCCTCTATCTCCGCCACCTCACCGTCTAAGATTTGGTTCTTCCAAGACCTCTTCTTCTCAATCATTTGGGAGGGGTCAAAGGGAACAAGACCAAAATCTTGCCCGGGCACTACGGAGTCGCGGATATAAAACCATCGCCTCCGCTAGTACTAGACAGATTTGGACATGGAAAAGGAAAAGAAGAGAAGATTGGGACTAAGGGATATGATGCAACCCCCAATAGGATATACACCATCCGAACCAGATTGCCTCTTCACGGAATAGAGCTTCCGGAAGAGGCCAAAGTGCGGCTCAATGCCAAGCCAGCACTCGCAAAAAGTGATAAAACAAGCAATGTGGAGAAGAGAATTGGGAGACAGATGATGCAGCTGAATCCCATAGAAGAAGAGCAGTCCACGAAGGAAGTCATGGACTGGATACGAAAACCCACGCAAAACGAAGGCGAGAAACATAACCCGGTACCCAGATGGGGGACGGGGGATTACCTCATTGCCGGGGAGTTTAACGGCCTCCCTGTCCTCCGGGATCAAGCCCCGCTCGTGAAGCTTGCGAAGATCGCTCTCCCGCGTCTCTGATCGCCGCCAGCCACCGTCGGTGACGCGAGTAGCGGCGGCGCCCTTCTTTCCTCCGGCGGCGCTGGTCCCAACCGCAGATGAAGACTTCTTTGGTTTCCCCATCACGCTACGGCGGCGCCGGCGGTGAAAACGTACAAAGGACGACGGAAATGTGGAAGGAAATCCCAGCGCAAAGCAAGAATCGCTCGAGCGCAAGGAGTCAGTGAAACACAAGAACTGGTGCGGTGAAAACAAACCACGGTTCCCCTCAATGATTATAACAGCAAAGACGACGCATGGCAGCCGTTCATCCAGAAGACCTAACGCCAACGATAGATCTGGCCGTACACGTGTCAACACCACAACGAACCGTCGTTACCACGCCGTCCACTACGCGCGGAAATCGAGGAGACACCGTAATTATCTCCACGCCGCGCGTGACCGGTTAATTCAAAGTCAGCAAGTGGGACCCACGTTCGTCCAGTCAAGTCATCTCTGGCGTAGCAGACGCTTGAGGTCATCGATCGTAAGCACTGATGTCATCAAAAGCTATACTAGCACTTTATTCGGCTCCACAGCTAAGAGTACTCACTCGAATCTTCGATTCGACTAAATACTCGGGGGCTACTCCTATCAGGAGCGCTGGCCGCGCACCCGGAAGATGAATCAAGACAAAGTATTTCTTCGAGTCCTACGACGAGTCTTTGACTCCACTACGGACTCGGGGGCTACTCCCATAGGGAGGATGGATTTAATCATCCGAAATTTTTTGAGTCCCACGGACCTAACAACCGAACAAATGCTTGAACTAAAGTCTCTGCTCGAGTCTACGACTCGAACAGACACTCGGGGGCTACTCCCATAGGGAGAGCTGGTCACGCACCCTATGAAATCTTCGACTGCGATCTTTCGGATCAGCACGCAAAAACTTTTTGGCATCTCTGCCTCAACAAAACGCCGAGTGAGCAATGATTTCCTTGGCCACCCGAAACACCTCTGCGGTGACGAACATTCGGATGCTGTGTCTGCGACACAAAGATAAGACCTGCAGATATCATCTAAACGGCCTGGCAACGTACATGACTACGCTCTGCTAGTACAAATCCATGTCAACAGGCGTGATGAAAAATCCCGACGGACGCGTTGGGTACGTTAATTAAAATCACTGGAATTCCACTCCTGTAAGTCCTCTGCGGCCTGAGTCGAATTACCCCAGCATATGTTCCAGGTTCGAGTTGAGGGACTCGAACTTGAAGAAGATCGTGTTGTTTCGTCTTAAGACAGTTAACTGACCCTGATCCGTCGGGTGAGTCAGGCACACGCATCAACAATCCCTACACACTTATATTATTAATACATAGTTGCACCCGAAAGATAGAAGAGTCATCAGCCGAATCTACGATTCGACTGATCACTCGGGGGCTACTGACATGGTTATACCCTACGGGTACGTGACTTCAGCATACCTGGTCCAGCCCAAGGAAGGCCCACAGCAGATATACGCTGGCCCACGACGATTTTTGGGTGGCCAAGGCCCATGACGCCTTCGGATCCTTGGAGAGCAAGACTAGCATAGATAGGAAATTCAAAGGGGTAAAACCCTAGAACTTGTAACCGACTAGGACTATGCCCGGGACCTGCCTAAGTCTATATAAAGGCCGGGAGGGTACGTCCTAGATCTCTCGACTCATACTTTCGCACACACCTCCACGCCAGATCGAATCTGCACATCCTGTAACCTTCGGTTCCGCCGTAATCAAGAGCAGACAAGCAGGAGTAGGGTTTTCCCTCCGGGGGCCTGAACCTGGGTAAATCTCGTGTCCCCTGGTTGCTTGTCTGTTAACCGTGCCACGATCTCCAGCATCCCCATCTTCTCCAAAACCCAAGTCCATAACAATGGGCATTGATGAGATTAAACCTCGTCAGCTGTTGTCTTAGCGTATGCCGGAGAAGTGTACCGTGGTCCAGTCCTTCCACAAAGTGATACATGGCATCATCATTGGGGTAATGCTCCAGGTCGGCCCATATATGGAGCCACCTGGCTAGGTAATCGCGGGGGTTTTCACCCTCTCTCTGAATGCAACGCGCTAGATCGAAGATAGTTACCACGCTGACGAACTTGGATCTCTGCTGTCCAAACGCACGGAGGAAGCCAGCGGATTTGCAGCGATCTTCCACCATTATATCCTGCACAGGGGAGGTTTGGGTGGGCCTTGAATTTTTCCGATCTATGTCGGCAAACTCTAAAGAAAGATCTGACTTCGACCCTTCCGCGAACGTGTCCTGCCCATAGGAGTCACCGTGCGGGCCTTGACGATCCTCCGACTTCCAGGGAACTAGTGCCCGAGTCGGTTTTACCGATGAAGAGGTGGATGTCCCCGATTGGGATGATCGAGCAGCGGGTGGGGTTCGTCTTCGCCGGGATCCAGAACTTGTCGGGAGGGACGATCGGAACGTTGCTGGGGAAAAGAACACGGCCGATGGCTACGATTTCGCCGATTCCCGCAAAGAGCTTGGACCTCGCCCGTTGAAGAGCCTGAAGCGCCTCTTGCCCCACGGTGGGCGCCAACTGTCGTGGTATTGCCGACGAGTACGCCATGGAGGGGTCCTCACAGAGCGTGTTTAGAGACGTGTGGTAAGGCAGAAGGTTGGAGGGTACGAGGTAACACAGTTTACCCATGTTCAGATCCCACGACGGTGGCGGGATCCTACTCCTGCTATAAATTACTATAATGGCAATACGCCGAGTTACAGGGATCAGTTCACCGTGCGTGATATGAGTTGTGTTGTATGATTGTTGCCCTAAAGGCTCCCATAGGTCCGGCTTATATAGTCGCAAGATCCTAGGGTTACAGGCAAAGTCCTAGCCAGACAGGTTACAGAGTCCTACACAGCATACAACTAGTCTAACGTGTCTTGCACTCCAAGGCTCTGGATACGTCGGTGACTCCTCCGTAGCCTTTCTTTATCCGGCATGGGCCTCCCTTCTAGATCCATCTAATTGGACCGTCCAGCAGTCCATGGGCCTTGCTACCAACTGTGGGTCACCCGGGTTATCCGGATTAGAGACATGCTATGGTGATACCCATTTAGCATATCCCCAACACCCCATGCTATCTCCGTGCTACCTCCCACGGTACTGGTCGCCTATGTCCACGGATGGTCTTCATCACGTAGGATTCTTATTCGCCTACATCGAGTACCGCCGCCGTGCCTATGTAAGTGTCCAGCATGATCACTTTGGGTCGCCGCTGGTTTCAACGCCTTCTACATCTTCATTCACAACGACCTCGCTCCATCGTCATCTCATCCCCTACAACACTAGCACATAGGTTCATGATGGTCCCTGCCCTTGCACGCCCGGTACTGGCAGCATCGGTACATGCCTCCGTTCCCGATGCGTTTCTGAGTTTGGCAAACTCGGATCGGCGCCTCGTCTACATCGTCATCAACAACGTCTTCTTCAGCATTGACCTCTACGACTGCCTCGACCGTATCACTGACGAGTTCTTCTTTGCGTACTTGGTTCTGGCAAAACCGATATATGCATTCATTACCGATGTGTGCCTAATTCTGGCAAAACTATGGTCGCACCTCATCCTCGACGGCTCGGACTGCATCGACATCCTTGACGACTGCCTCGACACGTCTCCGTCATCATCCTCGCGTATTATGCACACGCGGTTTCACGTACGACTACCTCGACACCGGCATCCCAACCACGACATCGACCATGGCAACCCCTCGCACGACTACCTAGACCAAGGTTGCAGCGCTCCCCGTGCCCAACACTCTCGGCTCCCTCGACATCGGCACAAGGGCTATCACCTCGCTTGAGTATCTTCTCAGCTTCCTCTATAGTCCAAGCTACCACGTCACGACATCATCCACGGCGTTTTCGCTCGGACCGTGGGGGATGTCAGTCTACTGGATGCTACTTCGGTTTATCTGCAGTCTGACCATCCGCGATGTTTCAGTTGTTCACGATGCTACCGCTATAACTACGGAGATATTAGAGTATTGCGTATACGTTTATTATGGCAGTATAAGATAGAGATAGAGTAAGTGATCATATAGTCTTAACTTAACTTGTACTGCAAGATGATCATATGTAGACCTATATATACTCGGCTATTAGACTCAATAATATATTCAACCTATTCTGCTAGTCTCTCTCTATTGTTCTATAAGAAATCAGGATGACAAAGTAAGATGGGCATTCTGTGTGACACTTTGAGCATAACCGAATGTACATTGATCTTGCTATCGTGCTGCATACTTTATATTGGCTAGAGTGATTTATGCCAACCTGATTTGTTAACTAGTACTCTGTCCGTCCAAAATATAACGCGTATAAGAACTGGTAAAAAATTAAATTTTACTAATTTTGATCAAATATTTAGAAAAGAAAATATATATCTATATTATGGAATGGACATATTAAGAAAATATACTTTATGATAAATCTATTAATATTGATTTGGTATTATAAATATTTTTATTTTTGTGTATAATCTTGGTTAAACTTAAAAAATATTGACTTGACTTTTGACTGTTTTGGGACCGAGGAAGTATGATTGTTTCCGGTGAGGCCATTTTGCCGATAGTTCTTTTTTTTCAAACTACTGTTTTAGCCGACAGTTAATTTGACTCATGTGGAGTGAAACATCACCCGCTTGGGGGTCTGTACTTTCAAAAATGAACACTCGGTGCAATTTCTGCAAGAAGCACACACTGTACATCGTAAACAAGAGCACGAAATCACTGAAAATAATTTTATTGCGAAGAGCAAGAAAGAAAAACTAAAATGCGACAGCAAGCAATACAGCACTAGCTAGTAATCACAATGGCAACTGAGCTGCTCCGTGTTTCCTCCTGAGAGAGCATTTATCTTCAGTATCGACGCCGGAGAACTTCGTGCCGTCACCAATTTGTGTGAGTGTGTGATGCTGCTGTGATCACGGTGGAAGAGCCAGTGGAGGCGTCGGACGAGCCGTCGGCAGGAGGCATCTTCCTGACGTCCTCCGCGGCGGCGACGCGCACGGTGTTGTAGGGGTCGTCCAGCGGGAACTTGCCATTGTAGACAACCCGCAGGTACCCGCCCTCGTTGGCGGATACGGCGACGGCGCTGAGCCAGAGGACGAGGACCTGCCCCGTGGGAAGGTTCCCCACCGGCGTGCGGACGAGCACTTGATCGCCCCTCTTGATGGACTCCGACGAGCGCGTTTGCGCGTTTTCTGCTCTGGCTGGTGTCGGCGCGCCGCGAAAATAGTGCTACTGCTGCGCCTTTGCTGAGACGGGAGGTAGAGTGCGCGTCCGGCGGGCATCCTCGCCAGCTTCACGGTGTGGTCAAGGGGCGCCGCGGCGTCGGGCACTGGTTCTTGTCGACCCCTCTGGCCGGCAAGATGGTGACCATGGCCTCCGGCTCTCTAGCCCACGGCAGAGTCTGCGCACGGTGTCGGACGACACTGTTATCGTTCCCATGGTAGTTCCTTGACCGGTTGACCCTTCGTTCCAATCAATACGATCATACGAAGGACAAGCGTGTCGACCGGTTGATTCTAGCCTGACGCCATGGATGCTTTTCAACCGCACGAGCTAATCATGCCAAGAGACAATCAGTACCGTCCCCGCCATCTGATCACGCTTCACTGCTTGTTTCCTACGCTTCCTGCTCCCGACTCCGACTCCGACTCCGACTCTGGCTCTCTCCATGCCTTCGCTCGATCGATATAGCTGGCCGGCTGGCCCTCAGTTCCGCACAATTCATCCACTCCTCTTCCAGTTCGCCAAATCCATCGCCATGCCTTCGCTCATCTCTAAGCGCCCGTCTGCCGCCATGGCCGAGATCCACCGCGAGCTCGATCGACGGAGGAAGCTGGCCGCCGTGGCGAAGGGACGGATCGTGAAGAAATCGTCTGCTCCGCCGATGATCCCCACCGGAGCAACAGCAGCAGCAATCATGCAGAAGATGGCCACGCCGATCCCGCGCAGGCCAGCCGGAGCGGCCATCAAGAGGCCGTCCATGCCGAGGCCGCGCGCGCCTGCCATTGCCTACGTGCCGCTGGAAGAAGCTCCTAGGAGGTGCACCGCCCCAAAGGGCCGACCCACCCCGTTCGGCATCGGCATGAACGCCAACACGGGAATCAAGAAGTCACCCGCGTCGATCCCGCACGAGCAGGCCGGAGCGGCCATCAAGAACTCGTTCCTGCCCATGCCGCACAAGCCTGCCGATGCGCCGACCAAGAAGTGCTCAACGCCGATATCGCGAGCGACGCCACAGCTTGTCACGTCGGTGCCCGCCTCTGAGCCTATCCATACAGGAACAAAGGTGTGCGTCCGGACGGTGATGGGGACGATGCCCTCGGGCCTGCGCCTCTTCATCTGGCTCAGCGCCGTCGTCGTCTCCGACGTGGAGGAAGGCTACTTCGACGTCATGTACGACGGCGACTTCCCACGCGACAACCCCTTCCGCGACGTGCGTGTCGCCAGGGATCAGGTGAAGAAGATGCCGCTGTCGCACCAGTGATCAGAAGGCAGCTGCCGCCGACTCGCCGGAAGCCAAAGGTCCCCGCTGGTACTGGAGTGGAGTGTAGACCGAGAAGGAGAAGCGGGCGAAGGCACACCAAGCAGTCCAAGGATGTATGTAGAGATGTGACGATGTCTGAAGGCATTGGGATGAACTAGCTAGGATATCTGTTATGTTCTATGTACGAGTAGTTCTTGATTCTTGGCATCAGAAGGTTGCCTAATGTATGAATTGTGGTGATTATCGAATAAATGAATTTCTGGAATATTGCTTCCACCGTGTTGTGAATTGTTGTTCAAGATGGTCTAAAATTGCTATCTTCTCTATTATGCTACAGCCTACTTAAAATATTTCAGTTAATTTTTGTTAGCATTAATCTCGGTTGTCAGTCTTGAAGAATATGATCAAGAATTGGCAGGCAAAGAAAGAAATGTTTCATGTTCTCATTGTTAAATTCTGCAGGTGTATTTTTTTATAAAATGGCAATTGAATATGAGGAAACAGGTGGTAGAGCATTTAGGTAAAACCACCCGGAGGAAGCTTATGGTGTCTGTGAATAATTGCAATCTGATTCTGAAGTAGGTGGAATTGTTTGATTTTTGTCTGTTTTCCTTTTTCTCTTGCCAGGGATTTTCTGGGATGAACAGATTCAACCAAAGCCCATGGAGTGAAAGTTCAGTGCGAGATGATTTTAGCATTCCTTCTTTCGCAGAATATTTCCGTCCTAGATTCTTTCGTTTAAATTTTTTAGGAACTTCGTTTCCTTCAACAAAGTGCAGACCTTCCGATTGACAGTTGCATTATTTCTGGAGACGGGATACCTATGGTAGTACTTTGGGTTTGTATTTAAACAGTTGTTTACGTTAGTTTCTTTTTGGACTTTAATGTTGCAAATTCCAGAAATAGGACTCTTATTTGGCCGCTGCTCCTCCTGCTCCTGGCGAAACTCTTCCTGACTGGCCAGAACCGATGCATGTGTTTGTTGCTAGCCCCTGAACTGAAAAAAAAACACTTCCTGATGGCAAATATCTGCAGTTGCTAAAATCACTGTTGCTGGGGTACCTTTACGTGCAATAACTGTTAGAGATACAATCGGGAATTCGTCAAAAGGGGAAAATGATGCAAGTAAACTTATCATACTTGAGATAACTCTTATTGCTGTTCAAGTTCCCTCTTTTTGATGCAGTATGGAGGTGAACCATCTCTTTATCAAAGGAGAAGAATGAGATAAATCTCATAAGATGCAAACACAATGTTGTGATTGGCATGACCTATCAGATGAGAAGGTAATGTTAATGTACCCTCCGCAGCTGCATTCATCATGTTTCCGTTGATATCTGATATGCTCCACTAAGTTCAGGGTAAGAAATTTAAGTCTAGCATTTTCAGTTTGAAAACACCATATCCTAAAGCTGACACACCTCATATAGGGTACAATATTTCTTGCAACCAAAATATTGTTATGAGCCATGCTGTAACTAGGAGACCAAGAGTTAACCAGATTATAGTTCTGCACCACCGCTCAAAAAAACGAGGCCCCTCTCGCTTGTCCCCCGCGGGCGACCAGGGGGCGACCTGCACCACCGCTCCTCTTGCCACCCTCCCCTCCCCGTTCCCCGCCGTCGGCGGGGGATTCTTCCCTACCCGCATGTCGGGGGGCTGCGCGGGGCAGCCTCGGCCGGTGGCGGTGCGACCTGGCGAATGGTGCTCGGCGCAACGGCATTGACACGGCTACAGCGATTCCCAACAGGGCGACGAACGGCACGGTGACGCTCTATGTCCTGGGCGGCGGCGGTGGGTGGTTGCCGACAGCACGTCCAGATCTTGGGGGAAGGCAGGCCCCGATCTGGGCCTACGGGCCTCGCCCTGGGCCAGGCGGGCAATAACTGTTAGCACTACATGAATGGATCGATAAGCCGACGGCCGGACGCTACGAAGTCGGCCAAACGTCGGGACCGTTGGCGTAGACAGTGACCAGGCCAGCCCCCAAGCAGTTGTCGGCATAGAATTGTCGTCGGCGTAGCCTACGCTACGCCGACGGCTTCCCTCGGTGTAGCCTACACCGACGGCTGCCCTCGGCGTAGATATTTTTCCTTTTACCTCATTAAATTTTGAAAAATCATAACTAAATCATTCTAATTTGGAAAAATACAAATAATATATCAAAGTTTGCTGAAAAATAAGATCTATCTATCTACACTCAAATATTACACATTTGTAAATAAAAATTAAGTGAAACATAAAACATTATATATAGTTTAAAACATGCATAAAAAAATTAAAAACGATCCAAACAATACAAAACCTTCGCGTGGTGTCATATTATGTGACATAGTTACAAGGAGAAAATATTAAACTTGGTATATTAATTATGTCTCAAAAAAACTTTCACAAAATGACCTATCTCATTCGAGGTTTCCTAGCTTTCGGGTCAAATGACCAATGTTATGGCTAGAATCAAGTCATTGTTTGTGATAATGTGTGCATATTGTGCATACATGTGCATCATGAGATGGCGAACAATGTTGCAGGAGGAAGTTTTCCTTTTCACTGCACCAAAAAGCCATTTTCTATTTTTTGAGTGCAAAAAACGGACGGTTTTGTGAAACAACAACCAAATGGCTAATTTAAAATACTACCACCATATTTTTACAAAATACTATACCACCTTACATGGACAATGTCCTAATAGGGGGATCTCAAACCTTTTCGTCTATCCCTGGTGAAAAAGACAAATTCCTGCCGAATCGATAGGAAGTGGGTCACATATGAACTATAGGTACATGATCTGATGCTCATAATTTTTCACAAAAATCATTTTAGGTTCACAATATGCTATTTCATTAGATATCCACTTCAATTTTATCGAGGCTCAGCCTCGAGCTAAGAATCTTCATGTTCATCGTTCGACAAAGTTTGACGATAGTTTAAAACGGGCATAAGAAATTAAAAAACGATTCAAACAATGTGAAACCTTCGTGTGGTATAATATTATGTGACATAGTTAGAACTAAAAAATATCAAACTTGGTATATTGATTATGTCTCAAAAAAAACCTTCACAAAATGACCTATCTCATTCGAGGTTTCTTGGCTTTCGGGTCAAACGACCAATGTTATGGATAGAATCAAGGCATAGTTTGTGATATTGTGTCCATATTGTGCATACATGTGCATCATGGGATGACGGACAATGTTGCAGGAGGAAGTTTTTCTTTTCGTCGCACCAAAAAACATTTTCTATTTTCCGAGTGCAAAAAAACGGACGGTTTTGTGAAGCAACCACCAAATGGCTAATTCAAAATGCTACCACCATATTTTTATAAAATACTATACCACCTTACATGGACAATGTTCTAATAGGGGGATCTCAAACCGTTCCGTCTATCCCTGGTGAAAAAGACAAATTCCTGCCAAATCGGTAGGAAGTGGGTCACATATGAACTATAGGTACATGATCTGATGCTCATGATTTTTTTTAAAAAAATCTTTTTTAGGGTCACAATATTCTATTTCATTAGAGGTCTACTTCAAGTTTATTGAGGCTCAGCTCTGAGCTAATAATCTTCATGCCCGTTGTTCGATAAAGTTTGACGATAGTTTAAAACGGACATAAGAAATTCAAAAACGATCCAAATAATACGAAACATTCCCATGGTGTCATATTATGTGACATAGTTACAAGTAAAAATATCAAACTTAGTATATTGATTATGTCTAAAAAACCTTCACAAAATGACTTATCTCATTCGAGGTTTCCTGGCTTTCGGGTCAAATGACCAATGTTATGACTAGAATTAATGCATAGTTTGTGACAATGTGTCTATATTATGCATACATGTGCTGTTGGGGAGATGACCCCGGATAGGGTAAAGACGGGGAAAGACGAAAGGACGTTCCCCGCCCAGTTTTCGAGTTACAGTATAAGTCGGCCGAATCCTGTAGAGGTCGGCCGAGATATGAAAGAGCAGGACCCTTATGATAATAGCAAGGCATTACCCGGCCGAAGTGCTGCGTAAGTCGGCTGGGTTAGCCCGAGTAGTCTTAATGCAGGTGAAGGACGAGCCGAGTTATGCGAGGCAGGGCCGAATGATACGAAGCTTGCAGGAGAAGGAGAAGCCTAAAGTCAAACTCTAGTCACAGGCTAGGGAGAATCTGAGCAGAGCCAAGCACAAAGGACAAAGGCGCAGAGCGACAGAGGGGCAGAAGGAGGTCACGGAGGTGACAGTCCTGAAGCCCGAGGCACGCAGAAGGGGCCCTCTGGAACCTTGCCGTCATTAGAAGGGCGACACGGAAAGGAGGCCGCCGAGTTACTATATTGGGACAAGCATATTCCTCGAATATGCTTGCCACGTCAGCCCTAGAGGAACCCAGGGCTCTCCTTTATAAGGGGAGGCTTGGACCCTGAGAAGGGCATCGGCTCATTTTAGTACCGTTAGGCTGGTAAAGTTCTCCCTTTCTCCTTGTATACAGCTCAAGGAGCACTTGTAGCCCAAGGAAGGAGAAATAAAGATCTTTACCTTAGTCTTTTGTGTGTAGAATCAACTACATCTTCCCTCCCCAGATCCCTCTAGCATCCATTGGCCCCATACTTTAGCCTACCCATGGCATCTGCCGTGCCACCACCACGATAGTTGGCGCCCACCGTGGGGCCAGCAGCAGTGCTAGCTGGAGTCATGATCCGGATGGGAAACTTCATCAACACTGGCGAGCGCATTGTCTCTGGCTTAGTCCGGAGACTCGATCTCTGTGACTACGTCAGCGATAACGCAGGCAGCTTCAAGGGAAGAGCTCCTCCGTGCAACGACGTCTTCATCAACTTGGGCATGAACCAGATCTACGTCGGCGTCGACGTCTCCGGCGTTTATCCTCACTAGGTTGTTATTGCAGGAGAACCTCCCCTTAGCGCCGCAAGCAGTCCACGCGGAGCGCGCACTGTCAGCAGCGTCGAGGTGATGGTCGCAACCGGGGTGCAGGCAGGAGCAGCGGGCGCCGGATCAAGCAGAGATCCGACGACAGGTGTGCAGGTGGCGCCCAGGCAGATAGCTCCACAACCCACCGAGGTAATTCCTTCAATGGCCAACCAGGCCGAGGTGCAGGAGACAACCCCAAAGGCATCAAGGGTAAGAGGGCCACCTCTGGAAAGACCAGAAAACATTCTTCAGGCAACTATAGATAATCTGACTACACCTGTAGCGCCGATACTTGATCCGGCTAATGCTCAGGCAGAGTTAGAAGAGACCAGGCAGAAAGTGCTGGTAGAGGCAAAAAAGGTGTCGGCCTTGCGAGAGTCCTTTGACAGGACCCTGCGAGAATATGCCGGGGCAAACAAGCTTGACGTCGCACCCGAGCGGGTTGACGAGTTGAGATTGAGAGGAAAAAACCTTATAGATGATATCAACAAGGAGCATGATGCTCATAAGGCAAAATCAGTTGATCTAGGGTTGCCGAGGTACAGTACCCCGGCAAAGAACCTGAGAGCGGCAAATGCCGCAGCATTAGAGTTAGAAGGATTAACCGGCGAAGCCCGACAAAAACAGCAAGAAAGAGTGAATGAGCTGGTGCGCATTGCGAACCAGCAGAATGAAGAAATGCTCAGAGCAGACCCGGCGAGGCCAGGTGCCTTGTGAATGGTTCACTCGGCTGGTGCAGCACCTGCCTTATCTGTGGCAGCAGCATCTTCACCCGGAAACAATGCACGAAAGGACAGAGCGGTAACTTCGGGAAAGAGAAATAAGCAAATTGTTCCATATGATCCGGAGATAGCCGGAAAAGCAAATAAGAACAGAGGCAATGGAAGCCGAGGTAACAGCGGCGAGAGAAACCCCGGCCGTGCAGAGAAAGGTAGCGGAAGCCGAGGCAATGAGGATCTTGGAAGAGGAGAACCCGGAAGAGGGAATCACGAGAACAATATCCCGGTCGAAGGAAGGAGAGAACCGCCACCCAACCCGCAGCCGAGACATGAACCTCGGCAGGAAAGAGAAGCGAGACCAGCTTGCCACAATCAGGTGAATGAAAGGTACAATGATGGTTATTCCGAGATGGAATATGCGATTCATGGTGGAAATAACCACTATGGAATGCAGGAGAGAATTCTGTACAGAGATTTTCCGTCAAGTGATGCCAGAGTAAAGTTAGACCGGCTATACTGGTCCGAGTTGCTGGAAGAACAGGGTCCACCAGGTCCGACATGCTTCGGACCATGGATCATGGGCGAACCGCCTGTGCCGAATTTTCAGCTGGCAAGAGGCACAAAAACATATAATGGGAGCACCAAACCACAAGATTGGTTGATCGATTATGCCACTGCTATAAAGATAGCAGGTGGAAACTTACGATGGGCAGTACGATATGTCCTGCAAATGCTGGAAGGACCAGCTAGAGTATGGTTGAATAACCTACCGGCGGGCAGCATCAACTGTTGGTTGGACTTTTAAGAAATGTTCGTTAGCAACTTCACCAGTACTTACAAAAGGCCAAACAGGCCGCAGCAGTTAGCCATGTGCAAGCAGAGGCCGAATGAGACAGATAGAGAATTCTTAACTCGGTGGTGTAACCTAAGAAATTCGTGTGAGGGAGTTATAGAATCACATGCAATAGCTTGGTTCGCCCAAGGATGTCGCTATGCCAGTGTATTATGGCAACGACTGCAAAGAGATATGCCAACCACATTGGCAGAAACCATCAGAATAGCGGATTCCTATGCATTGGGAGATCCGACGCAACCAGAATTAATGTCGGCAGATCATCGGGAACATCAAGATCAATATGTAAGAGATGTGGCCGGGTCATCCAGGCGCAATGACTTCAGAGGAAGAAGAAGAGAAGAAAGACCGGATTATAGATATGGTTCAACTCAGGTGGCAGTTGTAGTGCAAGATCAGCCGAGTCAAGGAAATAGTCAGCGGCAAAAGAATGGTCCTCAGCAATGGACACCAAGAAATGAAGGGAAAAGACAGTGGACACCAGAGCAAAAGAAGCAATGGCAGGAGAGGCCGAAGTACACGTTTGAGTCTATGTTAGACCAGCCGTGTAAATTTCACACGTCAAACCCGGCCAGGCCGGCCAACTATACAACCCGCCAATGTGCATGGATGAAAAATGCAATGGGTAACCCCGCGGGAATACAGGCAGCGCCTCTCCAGGCACATCAGCAGCATCAGCCACAGTTGACTGGAGCAAATGCACAGCAACTGATGTTATCGCCTCCTCCCCCGAGGTATGAAAACTCGGACCGGAGAGATGCGGTGCATCAAGTGATAAACCAAGGTCCGGATGGAAGGACAAATCCAGGAAGCAATGGACGCAATGACTACAGAGAACATCATCAATCATATTGCGTGTTCACAACAGAACAACAAGACAAGCAGAGTATACAGCGCCGGCATATGGAAGTAAATGCAGTTATGCCGGCAGTACCAAGATATGTGCCTTGGTCGGATCAAGAAATAACTTGGAGCATAAAGGATCACCCCAAGATAATGCCGATTCCGGGGTCGTATGCACTCGTGTTAGATCCGACATTTGTCGGACCAAGCATTAATGTGAAATTTTCAAAAGTACTCATTGACAATGGGAGCAGTATCAATATCATGTACAAAGATACAATGCATAAACTCGGAATATCGCAGAACATGCTGCAGTCCACGAGGACCACATTCCATGGGATAGTTCCAGGGCTTTCATGCGAACCCATTGGAAAGGTTCAAGTAGATGTGTTATTCGGCACAAGAGATAACTGCAGAGCAGAAAACTTAGAGTTTGAAGTGGTAGATCTAGAGAGTTATTATCATGCTATACTCGGACGGCCAGCATTGGCCAAATTCACGGGCAGCTGCCACATAACTTACCTGAAAATGAAGTTACCTGGCCCACAAGGGGTGATAACAGTAGCAGGGGATTACAGGAAGTCAATGGAATGTGCTTCAGCCGGATCAAATGTGGTCGAGTCATTGGTAATAGCAAGAGAAAAAAGAAGGATTCAGGAGGTAGCGGCCCTCGCTCAGTCGGTACAACTGAATATGCCGGCATTAGCCAACCCGCATGGAAGTGTCTCCTTTCAGCCGACTAAAGAAACAAAAAGTTCCAGATAGATGAGCAGTTCCCATAGCGCACCGTCACCATTGGTGTCGGCCTAGATGCTAAATAGGAAAGCGAGCTCACCAACTTCCTCCGTCAGAATCGGGATATCTTTGCATGGTCAACTCAGGATCTGCAAGGTGTGCCGAGGGAGTTGGCTGAGCACTCTCTGAATGTAAGGCCAGGAGCAAGGCCGGTGAAGCAACCTCTCCGCTGCTTCGCCGAAGACAGGAGAAAAATAATAGGGGATGAAATAGCTCGGCTCCTTGCGGCCGGGTTCATCATGGAGGTGCTGTATCCGGATTGGCTATCAAACCCAGTGCTAGTGGAAAAGAAGAAGGATGATCCAAATGTAGCCATTGTATGGCGAATGTGTATCGATTACACGAACCTGAACAAGGCGTGTCCAAAAGATCCTTTTCCTTTACCTAGAATAGACCAAGTCATTGATTCGACCACTGGTTGTGAACTATTATCATTTGTATACGCGTATTCTGGTTTTCACCAGATACCGTTAAATCCGGCAGATCAAATAAAGACTGCGTTTATTACCCCGTACGGGGCTTATTGCTATCGCACCATGCCATTCGGCCTGCGTAACGCAGGAGCAACGTATCAGAGATGTATGCAAAAATGTCTACATGACCAGATAGGAAAAAATGTACAAGTATATGTAGATGATGTGGTTATCAAAACCAAAGAAAGCAATACGCTACTGGATGATATCCGACAGACTTTCACGAACCTGAGAAGGTTCTAAATGAAGCTTAACCCGGAAAAATGCACATTTGGTGTGCCAGCGGGAAAACTGCTCGGTTTTCTCGTATCTAGCCGAGGTATAGAGGCCAACCCAACTAAGATAAAAGCAGTGGAAAGGATGGAATTTCCAAGATGTCTAAATGACGTACAAAAGTTCACAGGTTGCTTAGCCTCGCTCAGCCGATTTGTGTGTCGGCTGGGAGAGAAAGCACTACCACTTTATCAGTTGATGAAAAAATCGGATAAGTTCATTTGGACACCACAAGCAGACAATGCATTTCATGAATTGAAAAAGATGTTGGTCACAGCGCCAGTCTTGGCTTCTCCATTGTCGAAAGAGCCTATGTTACTTTACATAGAAGCCACCAACAGAGTAGTGAGCGCTGTGATCGTGGTGGAACGAATTGAAGATGATAAATCAGTACAGAGGCCGGTGTATTACCTAAGCGAGGTACTATCAGCCTCAAAACAAAATTACCCACATTATCAGAAGATGGCATATGGGGTGTACATGTCAGCAAAGAAACTTAAACATTACTTCGAAGAGCACCCCATCAAGGTGATTTGTGAAGCACCCATAGCCGACATATTGAGCAACAAAGATGCAAGTGGCCGAATAGCAAAATGGGCAATTGAATTGTCACCTTATGCTCCGCAATTCGATAGGCGAGATGCAATCAAATCTCAGGCTGTGGCCGACTTCTTCGTAGATTGGGCCGAGGTACAATATGAGCCACCATTGCCAGATCCAAATTATTGGACGATGCACTTCGATGGTTCCAAACTAAGAAATGGTTTGGGAGCAGGGATAGTGTTAACCTCGCCAAAAAGAGATCAGTTGAGATATGTGTTACAAATACATTTTGCCGCATCAAACAATGTAGCCGAATATGAAGCACTCGTCCATGGATTGAAGGTGGCGAAAGAGATTGGCATACGCCGAATCTTGTGCTATGGAGATTCAGATCTAGTAGTACAGCAAGTCTCAGGCAATTGGGATGCGTTAGATGACAATATGGCCTTGTATAGGTTTCATGTGCAAAAACTCAGTGGATACTTCGATGGATGTGAATTTCATCATATACCTCGGGCAGAAAACGACGCCGCAGACACATTGTCAAAACTCGGATCAACCAGACAGTCGATTCCCCCAGGTATCGCCATAGAACACCTGAGGAAGCCGTCAATAACACCATCTCCAGAGTCCGAATCCATCTTCATTCCGGCAAACTCAAGAGAAGGTAATGTGCCGATGGAAATTGACAAGGAATGTAACCCGGAATTTCCAAAAATGAAGCCGGCGGATGCAAAGATGAATATGGAGAAATCCGAGGTAGTTATGTCGGCAGAAAATATGGAAATAGATAGTGAGATTACAACAGAAAAAATCACACCAACATGGGTGCAACCCATATTCTCTTTCCTTAAAGATGCGATCTTGCCGAATAACGAGATATTGGCAAGACAGACAGTGAGAAGAGCTAAAGCTTATACAATCATAAACAATGAGCTGTATAAAAGGAGCGTCACGAGCGTGTTGCAAAGATGTGTGAGCTCGGCGGAAGGCCAGGAGATCCTCCTAGATATACATCAAGGAGAATGCGGTCATCACGCCTCATCCAGAGCTTTAGTGGCCAAAGCATTCAGGCATGGGTTTTATTGGCCAACAGCGTTGAAAGAGGCCAAAGAACTGGTCGAGAAATGTAATGGTTGCCAGAGATATGCCAGCAAGATACATATGCCATCGTCCGAGTTAAAAACGATACCAATTACTTGGCCAGTTTCTGTATGGTGCTTAGATATGGTGGGACCATTTAAGCCGGCCCGAGACAGGATGACCCACATCTTAGTCATGGTTGACAAATTCACAAAATGGATTGAGGTAAAACCAATAAAGAAGTGTGATGGGCCCACAACAGTGAAATTCCTCAAAGATATTATCTTACGATATGGTTACCCACACAGTGTTATTACAGACAACGGTACAAACTTTGTAGAAGGAGCCTTCGCTAGATTCTGTCAAGAAAAGCACATAAGACTAGATGTCGCCTTTGTGGCTCACCCAGCATCCAATGGTCAAGTAGAAAGATCTAATGGACTAGTATTGTCCGGAATAAAACCACGACTCGTCGAGCCGCTGCAAAGGTCGGCAGGATGTTGGATTGAGGAATTACCAGCAGTGTTATGGAGCCTCAGGACTACCCCAAACAGATCAACACGTTATACACCATTTTTTCTAGTGTATGGGGCAGAAGCTGTGCTTCCAGCCGACATAATACATGACTCGCCAATGGTTACCCAGTATACAACCGCTGAAGTAAATGAAGTAGCTCGGCAAGATGATGTCGATCTGCTAGAAGAAGCCAAAGAGCTGGCGCTATCAAGATCAGCTATCTATCAGCAGGACTTGCGACGATATCACAGCAAGAAGGTGAATCCAAGAGTGTTTAAAGAAGGATATTTGGTTCTCCGGCTGGTGCAACGCATGGCCGGCATGCACAAACTGTCGCCCCCATGGGAAGGACCATTCATCGTGAGCAAGGCATTGCACAATGATGCGTATTACCTCATCGATGCTCAGTCACCAGGAAAAAAGAAGGCAGACAAAGCCGGCGAAGAATCGAAAAGACCATGGAACGTAGCTTTACTTCGTCCATTTTACTCATAGGAGTCATCTACGACACATCTTAAAGTGACGCTTCAGGACGGAGCATCAGCTATGTATTGAACCTCGGCGCCCAGAGCAGTGGCTCGGGGACTCCATATGTTTTTTTTTATTTTGTGTTATTTATTAAACCTCGGCACCTTGAGTAGTGACTCGGGGACTGCCCTATATTGTTTCTAAGTTTGGTTTATGTATTAAACCTCGGTGCCTTGAGCAGTGGCTCGGGGATTGCCATATGTTGTCTTTAATTTTGTGATATGTATCAAACCTCGGCACCTTGAGCAGTGACTCGGGGACTGCCCTATATTGTCTCTAAGTTTGGTTTATGTATCGAACCTCGGCGCCCAGAGTAGTGGCTCGGGGACTGCCATATATTGTTTTTAATTTTGTGTTATGTATTAAACCTCGGCACCTCGAGCAGTGACTCGGGGACTGCCCTATATTGTTTCTAAGTTTGGTTTATGTACTCAACCTCGGTGCCTTGAGCAGTGGCTCGGGGACTACCCTATGTTATTTCAAAGTATGGGTATCCCGCGTTACAAGAGTGGGTATCAAACTTCGGCACCCAGAGTGATATTATTTCGCTCTCCCCAAATACGGCCTTCGAGGTTTACGCCCAGATTAACAGTCCAAACCACAGTGGTCAAGTTGCAAAGCTTATCAAAGTCAGGCAATATTGAACGCCGAACTACGGTAGAGCAAAGGCAAATATATACTCCAAACTCAAGAAATTGAAGGCTGCCAAAGCAAAGATTCGGACGAACAAAGATTAGTTTAAACAAAGTGATAAAGATTACAACCACGTGTGCCTCAGCGGCGACAGGAAAAAGAGGTTCATACCGCAGAAAAAGACGGACAAATGTTTGACACACATCATACGCCCGGCATACCAGGGATAAGAAATGACTTAGAGTTCTTTAACTGGAGAGGCAACGACTTGATCAGGAGCCGGGCACTCCGAGGTAGGTGGTACTTCGGCCGAAGTTGCCTCGCCCTCCACAGACCCAGGAGCGACTTCGGGGGAAGCCGGAGGTTGTTGAGGAACGTCAGTTTGCGTTGTGGAATGCCCAGTGCCTTTGGAGGAGGATCGCGCGTCGCCCTTACCATCCGAGCTCGAATTGGAATCACCAGAAGTAGCCGAGTCACCCTCATCTTCACCCTGTTTAGCTGAGTTATCATCAGAGGCATCCTCAACTTCGACCTCGTCTTCCGGGTCAGGAAGGAAACTCGGCCCTTCGTTCCAGTTATGCACATCTGCATACTCAACAAGCTGGAAGGCACGAGCTTGCCGGAGAGCGACAAAGTCTGGGTCCTCAACCCAACGCGAACCAGTGCGCAAATTTATCAGGGTATCAAGGGAGATATCCTCGTACCATGACATAATGACTGTGAGAGCCATATCAGCACCAGCTCGTCCGGCGGATTCCCTCCAAAGACTTAGCTGTCTCTCAGATGCCATTAATCTTTCCACCAATACTTTGACCTCATCAATATCAGGAGTCCCAGAAGTATTCGGCCAGAGAACATGGTAGGCCCGGATAGCTGCCTGCACCAAATCCCTGCCCATAATCTTCATCGGATCAACAGCAGAGCCAACAGCAACCAAGAAATCTTCCATCGAGTACTCTGAGTCTGCATCAGCAGGAACGCCTCGGCGCACACGAGTAGTAATCACCGCTTTAGAGCTCACGGGCTTAGCTTCTGGAAAATGGTCTGAGCAAAACAAAAGTGCGTCGGTCAAAAGTAAGCAAGGGAAAAGATAACTCGGCCGCGGTCAGAAGCTTACGGTGAATATAGCTCAGCATTATCTGAAGATCTTTAGCCCAGTCACTCTTGCTTTTCTCAAAGCGAGTGATCTCCTCGCTCATCCCCCGTGTCTTCAGTTCGGCAGCCTCGAGGAGCTCTTTATTTTTCTGCAATTGCAGAGCTAGCCGATTCTTCTCCTCGGAGAACTCCTGGTCGACTTTTTCTAACTCAGACTTCTGAGAAAGCTTGAGGGACTCCATCTCGGCGCGCAAGCGAGTTATCTCGTCATCTTTATCTTTCAACTGCGCCGAGTGAGTGGCGGCTTGTTCTAAAAAATTCAGCATCATATCAGGCATGGGTATGCATTCTTGGTGTGATGCTGCAAAAATTTGTAACTCGGTTATACCGAAGCCAGATGGGTTAAGAGAAACCCGGTGCATATTTCACATAGATATGTGTAAAAGAAAAAAGAGTAACTACTTCCAGGGCCTTGACTTTCTTTTCAAGACGGATATTAAGATTGTTGATATTACCTATTCACCAGCAAAGTCAGCTAACACCTCACTTCCAAAGCAATAAGAATTTTAGGAATAATGAAAAAGCTCGTTAACTTACCAGCTTTCTTCACCACGGGAATGACCTTCTCGTACTTATCTTGCAACTTTTTATGAGCAAAGAGCAGCCTTTGGAATTCGGCGGTACGCCGATCATGCGCAACCTAAGCAACAAAATAGATAGCAATAAGATATTCGAACATAAGACAGATCCGAATCAAGCAAAGCTTAATTCGGATCTAGGTGGCTGAATATTCGAAGCTGAGACAGATCCGAATCAAGCAAAGCTTAATTCGGATCTAGGTGGCTGGATATTCGAACCTCAGGCAGATCCGAATCAAGCAAAGCTTAATTCGGATCTAGGTGGCTGGATATCCGAACCTCAGGCAGATCCGAATCAAGCAAAGCTCAATTCGGATCTAGGTGGCTAGATATTCGAAGCTGAGACAGATCCGAATCAAGCAAAGATTAATTCAGATCTAAGTGGCTGGATATTCGAACAACTAACGAAAAACTGAACTAAGTAAAGCATTATAAAACTTCCAAACGAATAACAAGTTATTCGGTTGCAAGCTTCGGGGACTAGAGTATATATAATAGCATCCGGAGAACTAATCAAAACTCCATAAAAACAATTACCTCATTCATCTTGTCACTATAAAGAACGATCTTGGCAGCCAAATGTAGGCGGCTGCTGATGTCAGAGAGTTGAAACGGCTGGCTGCTTGGATTACCCTCGAGCTGATCGGCAGTGTTCCAGTTGTTGGCATACTCGACTAACGAGCCGAGGCTGTTCCCACTTTTCGTGCGAGTCAGAACTCTACCTCGGACGTGTTGGGTAGCCACCGCCGCCGCGGGACTCTGGTGAAGATCAAGTTGTGTATCAGCAGCCGGGGTAACAGCGCTCTTGGCAAAGGAAACCCCCTTGCGCAGCGCATCGGCAATTGTAGGCTGAGATGAGCTGGCAAGTCCTTTCTGAGAGGACGGAGGCTTGGTAACAACGATCTTTCTTGCCTTAGGAGAGGCATCGGCAGGAGCCGTTACCTCAGTACTTGGAATAACGTCTTTAGGGGCCGGAGGGATTACGGTGTCTGAGGGCACCGAGATATTGGTATCCTCGGCTGAAATCGGAGTCGCACCAAGGGTTGAGGGTGCCGAGATATTGGTATCCTCGGCTGAAGTCGGAGTCGCATCAAGGGTTGTGGGGGTCAAAGGGACCTCAGGCAAAACTTCAGGGTTCACGGAGGAGGCAGCGGGCTCAGTAGAAATATCTACTGGCCGAGTTGTATCGGCATCAACAGCAGAAATCTTAGGCGCATCCTGGCGAGGTGGCGTCTGATTCAGAGCAGGAGGAGAACCAGCGCGAGCAGGACTCGAAACTCTGGTATCCTCAGGAGGCGGAGGAGAAGGCGGCCGAGTCGCACGACTCTTCATGCTAGGACCGCTGGGCTTAACAGAAAGAGGAGCCCTGCAAAGACAAAAAGATCAGATCAAAAAGCAGAAAGAGAGAAACAAGAAATACTAAGAAAAAGCAACTCACCCAGTAACCCTGGGCATAGTTTTACGCTTCGGAGGGTGCTGGGCTGATTTCTTTATTCGTTTCCTGGGAGCCGCTTCTGAGGCATCAGCTGGAGCGCTACATTTCCCCGAGGTAACAGGAGGCCGGGAGGCAAGGGGCTCGGCGTTGTGAACCTGACCGGCCGGATTAGCTAAGAAAGTAGAAGCCGGAAATGCATAAGAAATTGGCATTGCGGCAACTACCTCTAGAACTTGGACCTCGTCTGAATCACCTTCCTCCTCGTGGGCCGTGGTCTTGCCGCGGGCGCGAGCCGGAGCAAGATCCGACTTGGGGACGAACTCCTCCGAGTCCAGCTCCCCGCTGTCCGGAGTATTCCGGTCCGCGGGCCATGGGAGGGACAAAACCTCGGCATCCTCAACCTTCTGCTCCTCAAACCTCTACAGGACAAGAAAGAGAAAAATTAACAAGAGAAAACACGGATGCGATTAAAAGACAAAACATGACTGCGAGAACTTACTCTAGGAGGAGGGTTCTCGCGGGTGAACGGCTTCAATCCCCAGGCCCAGTCCTCCGGCATCTCTGTCTTAAAGATAGCCCGGACGCGCTTGAAGATAAGGTAATTGTCCAGCTCAACCGTCGAGACTCGGTTGGGATCAAGGGGACCGCTCATGTAGCAGAGTTTGTGTGTGTGTTTCTGGAATGGGCAGACCCGGCTGCTAACGAAGGTAGTCATCAGATCCTCGCCGCGTAGCCCGGAGCAGATCAGTTCCTTCAGCCGAATCTCAAAAGCTTCGGCCAGAGCATGACTCTTCCTCGGATTATAGGTCCAGTTCTTCTTGGAAGGAGGGCAAATAGAAAAAGCAGGGAGCCGAATCCTATCTTCATTCCCGGAGTTCTTGACATAAAATAACAACTTATGCCACTTCTTGCATGATTCCAGACCTGCAACGCGAGGAAATTCGGATTTCCTCCGAGGCGTGATGGACGTGGCTCCACATTGGGTGAGCAACTTCTCGGAGGGTTGCAGAGATTTGTCTGGGACGACGTTGGATCAAATCTGGAAAAACTTTGACCAAACGTGCAGAAGCTACCTCGGCAGGAATCCGGTGAGTCCGGATTAGCCACTCAACCTCTCGGCGGGTGACGGAAGAGCCCTGCCATGAACCCCGCTCAGGCCCAGACGCAGTATCGTCATCCTCAATGAGCGCACCGCTGACGGAGCTCGACATGGGGTCGCCGGAGAAACTTACGGAGGAAGAAATAACGGAGGAGGAAAACCTAGAACTGCAAGGCCCCGTCGTGATTCTATGCGAAAACAGCGGCGGAGCAGAGAAGGAACTACCGCGCGAGAACGAAAGAAAAGCAGAGGTGTCTAGAGGAGAGCCTAGGCGATAGGACCGGAAGAACTCACCGGCGACAACGCCGGAGCAAGCGAACGGGGACGAGGTCGACGGAGCAGTGCGGTGGGATCCCTGCCGTTGAAGACCCAGATGAGCACACGGCGGCGGAAGCAAGAACGAGAGCAGAGGCGATAGGAAGGAGAAGGGCGCAGGTAAGCGGAGGGGGAAAGTGAATCCCCCAGCCCCGCGCCCCTCTTTATAACCGCGTCGCCTGAGAGGTAGTGGGATCGTGGGTGTGGCGGTTATTCGTGTAGACCGTGTACGCGGCACGACCGCACGCCGCTAAGTGGAACCGCACCAACGACCACGCGATGAAAGAGAAGGCCAAGATCCCTGACGGAAACGGTACATGAGGCGTCGCAGCACCGACGCGACAGGCGCAGTAATAACTGTAGCCTGTCAGTAAATACTGTAGAGGAACAAAAAACTAGAGAAACAATGATGAGTATGACACGTAGGAGGAGGCGTACGCGAGAAGATATGTTGATACCTCGAACGAGAGAAAGATAACTCGGAAACAATGGGAAACGAATATCATGAAAATGATACGGCCCGGCCGAAGTTATTGGCAGGGCCATACCAGCTTCGGGGACTAATGTTGGGGAGATGACCCCGGATAGGGTAAAGACGGGGAAAGACGAAAGGACGTTCCCCGCCCAGTTTCCAAGTTACAGTCTAAGTCGGCCGAATCCTGTAGAGGTCGGCCGAGATATGAAAGAGCGGGACCCTTATGATAATAGCAAGGCATTACCCGGACGAAGTGCTGCGTAAGTCGGCTGGGTTAGCCCGAGTAGTCTTAATGCAGGTGAAGGACGAGCCGAGTTATGCGAGGCAGGGCCGAATGATACGAAGCTTGCAGGAGAAGGAGAAACCTAAAGTCAAACTCTAGTCACAGGCTAGGGAGAATCTGAGCAGAGCCAAGCACAAAGGACAAAGGCGCAGAGCGACAGAGGGGCAGAAGGAGGTCACGGAGGTGACAGTCCTGAAGCCCGAGGCACGCAGAAGGGGCCCTCTGGAACCTTGCCGTCATTAGAAGGGCGACACGGAAAGGAGGCCGGCGAGTTACTATATTGGGACAAGCATATTCCTCGAATATGCTTGCCACGTCAGCCCTAGAGGAACCCAGGGCTCTCCTGTATAAGGGGAGGCTTGGACCCTGAGAAGGGCATCGTCTCATTTTAGTACCGTTAGGCTGGTAAAGTTCTCCCTTTCTCCTTGTATACAGCTCAAGGAGCACTTGTAGCCCAAGGAAGGAGAAATAAAGATCTTTACCTTAGTCTTTTGTGTGTAGAATCAACTACATCTTCCCTCCCCAGATCCCTCTAGCATCCATTGGCCCCATACTTTATCCTATCCATGGCATCTGCCGTGCCACCACCACGACATGTGCATCATAGGATGACAAACAATGTTACAGGAGGAAGTTTTCCTTTTCGTCACACCAAAAAGCCATTTTCTATTTTTCGAGTGCAAAAAACGGACGGTTTTGTGAAGCAACCATCAAATGGCTAATTCAAAATGCTACTAACACATTTTACAAAATACTATACCATCTTACATGGACAATTTCTTAACATGGGGATTTCAAACCTTTCCGTCTATCCCTGGTGAAAAAAGACAAATTCCTGCCGAATCGGTAGGAAGTGGGTCACATATGAACTATAGGTACATGATCTAATGCTCATGATTTTTTACAAAAATCATTTTTAGATTCATAATATGCTATTTCATCAGAGATCCACTTCAAGTTTATCGAGGCTCATCCCCGAGCTAAGAATCTTCATGCCCGTCGTTCGACAAAGTTTGACGATCGTTTAAAACGGGCATAAAAAAATTCAAAAAAAATCCAAACAATGCGAAACCTTCGTGTGATGTCATATTATGCGACGTAGTTACAAGGAAAAATATCAAACCTAGTAGATTAATTATGTCTAAAAAACTTTCACAAAATGACCTATCTCATTCGAGGTTTTCTCGCTTTCGGGTTAAATGACCAATATTATGGCTAGAATCAAGACATAGTTTCTGATAATGTGTCCATATTATGCATACATGTGCATCATGGGATGACGAACAATGTTTCATGAGGAAGTTTTCTTTTCGTCGTACCAAAAAGCCAGTTTCCATTTTCTGAGTACAAAAAAGGGCAGTTTTGTGAAGCAACCATCAAATAGATAATTCAAAATGCTGCCACCATATTTTTCAAGAATACTAGACCACCTTACATAGACAATATACTAACAGGGGATCTTAAACAATTCCATCTATCCCTGGTGAAAAAGACAAATTCCTGCCAAACCGGTAGGAAATTGGTCAGATATGAACTATAGGTACATGATCCGATGATCATGATTCTTTTTAAAAAATCATTTTTAGGTTCAAAATATGCTATTTCATCATATATCCACTTCAAGTTTATGGAGGCTCAGCCTCGAGCTAAGAATCTTCATGCCCATCGTTCGACAAAGTTTGGCAATAGTTTAAAACAAGCATAAGAAATTCAAAAACGATCCAAACAATGCAAAACCTTCGTGTGGTGTCATGTTATATGACATAGTTATAAGGAAAAATATTAAACTTGGTATATTGATTATGTCTCAAGAAACCCTCACAAAAATGACATATCTCATTCGAGGTTGTCAAAAAGCCATTTTCCATTATAAACGGGCAAATAAAATTATAGCTAGAATCATGGCATAGTTTGTGATAAGTTGATATTGATATCATATTTTGATTCCTCTCATTTTTATGATCAATTTAGACATTTCTTGAATTCCAATTTACGATTTAAAGATATTATTTAATCCATATTAAATAGAAAAATACAAAAAAATAAAATCATTATATTTTTATTTGAATTCAATAATATTTTTACTTATTCATTATTGTTTACTTAAATAATTGTTTGTAATTTCAAAAAATACAAACATGTGACATGATAATATAAGAGTTAATATGATAGATATCATAGTATTGACAATAATGTATAAATTGCTTTGCGGAAACACATTCTGAAGGAACGAGGAAGTTAAGCATGATGGAGCTGGAGTAGTGAGGATGGTTGACCGACCTAGAAGTTTGACCAAGACTGGAATTTGATCAAAGGTTAAGTGTAATTAGTGCTAAAAATGTTTTTAAAGTGAGAGATTAACGAGTCAAACAATTTAGAGATTAAAAAAATTGAGAAAAAAGCTGAAAAAATAAAAATGAAAAAAGTGCTCTTAATTTTTTTTTTGCAACCGGCCGGCAGGCTATGCCGATGGCCGCTACACCGAGGGGAGCCGTCGACGTAGCATACGCCGACGTCATTTTGATATGCCTCCGGCCTCCGTGTGCTCCGTCAAGGGAGATCTTTGCCGAGGAGCCTACGCGGAGGGCGGCCGTCGGCGTAGCATATGCCTAGGGATTTTTGGCCTACGCCGACGGCTTTTAGCCATCTCATTGGAGAATGAGTGATGCATAGATACGTAAAGACATGCAATTACACACGTACCTGAAAGTGTCGGATCTGAAGATTAGTTAACCACTAGCAATCATGTATATACAACACTAAAAAGTCATAGGTGTTAAATGCACAAAGTTTTACAAACTAGATTATTGACTCTAGTGCAAGTGGGAGACTGTTGGAGATATGACCAAGCGGCAATAATAAAGTGGTTATTTTCATATCTTCATGTTTATGATAAATATTTACATCCCATTCTATAATTGTATTAACCGGAAACATTAATATTTGTGTGTTTTGTAAACGTAAAAAGGTCCCCAGTAGGCCTCTTGTTTAACTAGTTTGTTGATTAATAGATGATCATGGTTTCCTGATCATGGACATTGGATGTTATTAATAACAAGATCATGTCATTAGGAGAATGATGTGATGGACACACTACTATAGTTAGCATATCATAAGATCAAGTTATTTAGAGTTTGTTTGCTATAAGCTTTCAAATACATAGTAACCTAATCCTTTGAGCATGAGATCATGTTAATCACCATCATCGGATGGATGCTTTGATGATATCAAACACCACTTGGCATTAGGTATTCTGAAAGTATGTGTTGAAGCACATGGATCAAGAGTGGGATTTATCCATCCATATGACATATAGATATACTCTGGGTCCTCTCGGTGGAATATCATCCAATTGGCTTGCAAGCATGTGACTAGGTCACAAGGGATGTCATATCATGGAATGATTAAAGAGTACATATCGGTAACAAAGTTGAACTAGGTATAGAGATACCAACGATCAAACCTCGTATAAGTAAAGTGTCGCGGGACAAAGGGAATCAGTAACGTATGTAAATGGTTCATTAGATCACGAAGTCATCGTATAAATATGTGGGAGCCATTATGGAATATCAGATCCCACCATTGGTTATTGATCGGAGAGGTGTCTCGATCTTGTCTGCATAGCTCACGAACCGTAGGGAGACACACTTAAGGATTCGATGTTCTTTGAGTAGATATGGAATGTGAGTTGGAGACCGAATGTTGTTTAGCGTATCGGATTGGATCCAGGACAACACGAGGAGATTCGGAATGGTCCGGAGAATAAGATTTATATAAGTAAAGTCAATTTCCGGGGTTCAGAAATGTTTTTGGTGTTTTGACCGGAAGCTTCTAGAATGTTCTATAGGGACCACCAGTGGATCCACCACCCCGGGAGGGGTAACTTGGGCTGCGGCATGCCCTAGGGGCTAGCCACACCAAGCCCAAGTGGCAGATTCGGAAACACAAGGAATTGGGGACAAACCCTTGTTTGTCAAACCCTAAATAAGGAAAGAGGCAAGTTCCCACCTCTCCCTTCCTTGTGTGCCAAGTTTAGGAGTTGGGGAAGGACTCGTCCAGGGGTGGGAACCCTGGCCGCACCCCCCTCTATGTAAAGAGGGGTGGGGCGCACCCCTCCTATATCACCCAAAACCCTAGCCATCGGCGCCTCCCCTCTCTCCTCCACACCCTGCTCCGGCTTAGGCGAAACCCTGCAGAAACTTCTCTCCTCCTCCACCACCACCACCACACCTTCATGCTATTGGGATTCCGAGGATATCTACAACCTCCGCCGCCCTCCTAGAACAAGGGAGAGGAAGGTCTTCATCAACTACCATACGTGTGACCGACTATGGAAGCGCTGCCGGAAAGCGGCATCGAAAGGATCGTCTACACGATCTTGAGATCGGCAAGTGATCGACTACATCAACCACGCGAATCCGATCTCGTTAAACGCTTTGGTTCTATGAGGGTTAGTTCTCTACAGTCTCGTTGCACCGATCTCGTAGATTAGATCTTGGCTTTGTCATATATTAGATATTGATTTTGTGTGTTCATGCGATAGAATTTTTTATTTTTCATGCTACGAACCCTACACTAAGAGAGAAAGGAAACAATCTCAATTTAACATCATTTGGATCTACACCCTTAATACGCATCATGTCACAAATTTCAGTAAAAATATTAAAGTGCAAACCTGAATCCTTAGAGGATGAGCCCCCAAATTGGTTTTGTTGAACCAAGATTAAAAGGTTGGGCTTAATTTCATAAGTTTCCGCATCAACAGCGGGCTAAGTCATAGGTGCATGAATAAAGTCATCAGTGGGAGTAGCATACTCCCCAAGTCTCTTTTGACCATTGGCTCTTATATTTTTGGTAATTTTTAAGTAATGAAAACAAATAACAAGTAACTATTTTTTTGGGGTTTCAAATAGATAACAATAAAGTAAACTAATAACAAAAACTACAAACTAATAATAAAACTAAAAACAAGGTCTCTAGTGCCCTCACCAGGATAGCAAAATTGCTTCCCCGACAACGGCGCCAGAAAAAAGGATTGATACCTTTGATTGAGATTCATAGATGTAGTATAATAGCTTTTTCCCTAAAAGACCTAGATTTAATCAAACCTTGGAAACCAATGCTAAAAGGGAATAAATAAGCACACGTCTACAAGACTTTGTTTCTTTGTTTTACCTTAGTTTAGCAGACCAATCTAGTTTACTTCCTATAGTGGGTTGAATCAATGGATGGAGATAGGCCAGGGTTGAAGATCCACCTGCAGCTGCAAATCATATGTGATAAAAGATAATAATAATAATAATAATAATAATAATAATAAGCATAGTCATGTGTAATGTTTGAATGGAGATAATCTCTTGTGGGCAATACATCCTAATATACTAAAGCACATGTGATGCAGCGGGCATCGCAATAGCCTTTTAATCCAACCGAGTGCACACCAAAATGATACGTCCATTTTGCGTACTATTCTATATCATAATTTACTATTATTCATTGATATATTTCATATTAAGAGGTGATACTTATGTTATTTTATCTATTTTTGCATGTTGGATGATTCTTGGAGGATGAACCGCCGGAGTCAGGATTCTGATGGAAAAAGCGGTGTCTAGATGCAATTTTCACGAAGATCAGAAAAATACCAGAAAATATATGGAAAATTATATTTTCCAGAAGACGAAGGAAGCCAGAAGGGTAGGCGGAGTTGGGCCACAGGGGGCCCACACCCCCCAGGCGCGGGCCACC
Organism: Avena sativa; assembly: GCA_916181665.1. Classification (NCBI taxonomy): domain Eukaryota; kingdom Viridiplantae; phylum Streptophyta; class Magnoliopsida; order Poales; family Poaceae; genus Avena; species Avena sativa. Next base: position 402,081,958 of record OV702284.1, read on the forward strand.
CTGGGCCGCGCCACCAGGGAGTGTGGCCACCCTGGCCCTCCTCCTTCTCTGCCCCTTCGCCTATATCTTCCTCCCGAAACCCTAAAGTTCGAGGAGCGACCACAGAAAGATTCCGCCTCCTCTGCAGGGCGGAAACTACAGAGAGAGAGAGAGAGAGAGAGAGAGAGAGAGAGAGAGAGAGAGAGAGAGAGAGAGAGAGAGAGAGAGAGAGAGAGAGAGAAAGAGCTCTCCGACAGATAGTTTTCTACCGGGAAAATTCCTTCCCGGATAGGGGAGATCATCGCCATCAACACCGTCATCAAGCTAGACTTTATCAGGATCATCATCATCATCCACACCATCATCTCCAACAGCACCATCATCACCACTTCATCCCGCTGTAACAATTGTGTTGAATCTTGCATAGTTCTTAGGGGAAACTTTCCCGGTGTTAATTACTTCTGTAGTTGATGCTTGTGAGTGGAACCATTGAATTATTGTTTATGTTCAGATTGTTATTCATCATCATATCATCTATGATATTGATCCACATGATTTCTCGTGAGTAGTTCGTTTAGTTCTTGAGGACATGGGAGAAGTCATGTTGTTAGTAGTGGAATTGTGTTGATGTATTTATTCAATGGTTAATATTTAAGTTGTTGTGCTATTCTTCTAGTGGTGTCATGTGAACATCGACTACATGTTACTTCACTATTTATGGTCCTAGGGGAATGCATTGTGTATTTAGCTACTAATTGTGGGGTTGCCGAAGTGACAGAAACCTAAACCCCGGTTAGAAAACCTTTGCGCAAGGGAGTGTAGGATCTCAGAGTTTAAGACTGTGGTTAGGTTTTTATCTTAATTACTTTCTTATAGTTGCGGATACTTGCAAGGGGTTTAATCACAAGTATGTATTAGTCCTAGTAAGGTCAGTACATTAGCACAGGTTCACCCACACAACACTTATCAAACCAGAGAAGATTAATCAGTTATATGAAACGAAAGCACTTGACAGTATTCCCATGTGTCCTCGAGAACGTTTGGTCCTCATAAGTATTACCACCGTCTTGTCCTTTGCTAAGAAAGGATTGGGCCACTTGCTGCAGTTATTTCTGTCTTTATTTTTTTGCACTTTATTTCCTTGCTTTATCAAAAACCCCTAAAATCTGTTTGCTAAGTATTTACAGAGATTTCCTGCTCCAAACCACTAGTCAACACCTTGTGCTCCTCGTTGGGATCGACACTCCTATTTATAGAAAGTACTATGATACACCCCCTATACTTGTGGGTCATCACAAAGCCATGGGTTACAAACAATTATTAAGTGAAGAACACATATTAGAGCATTAATTGGTGATGGTGTGATCCCGAATGGGTCGCTAAGCGAAGACTGTACTATCCTTTCTGTTACTGAGGTTCCTATGAGATCGCTGCTAGCCAAGTATATCACCTCAAGCCTTTATCAATCTGTGGGATCTTGGGTACCTACAAGTCCACAGATCGAGGCAAGAGACAAAGAAACAAAAGATACAAATCTCAATTGCAAACAGGATATAATACTCCCTGCAAGTTTTCTCCCCAACCCACAGCCTGTGAGGACTACTTACTCATAACAAATAGATCAAGGATAGAAAACATTGTGCAAAATACTTAGATTGAAATCGAATATTCTTACAATGGTCGCCAAATCACAAGAACATCTAAAGTACTCCCTCTGTTTCAAAATATAAGATGTTTTAGGTTTGTGAAGAAAATGAATCTAGACTTCTTTTAGTGTTTAGATTCACCCCAAAGTTGAGTGAACCTACATACTAAAACAAGTCTAGATACATTTGCTTCACAAAGCTAAAATATCTTATATTTTGAAACGGAGGGAGTACAAAGTAATGGCTATGGCTACTGGAGGGATAGATGGTGGAGTGGATGAACAATGGACGAACAATGGCGTGGACCTCCTTTGATGGTGTTGTGATGAAATCTGAGAATGGCGGCCCTCTCGACGACGGCTGGAGTCTCAAAATATATAGGCGTCTTCACAAATGTTGTAGGTTTTTACGAGACGAAGCCGTCGGTACCCCGTATGGGCAGGCCTTACAGGAGGACCCTGTCCGTATCGTAGGTCGTTACGCGTACTGACGCCTGGAATTTGCTTCCCAATTACTTGGCTGTGTGGACTTTCTCAAATTCCTTCATTATTGTTCCTAATTTCACATTAAAACCCGTGATTTCCTGCACAACACAATTTAAAGCAAGATTTTGCATATCTTTGCAATTATTAGTCATTAGTGGCAAGGATTGAGAGTTTATTGTCAATTTCTTGACTAAAAACAATGTTTAAACACAGAGAAAGATGGAAATTTTCAGAGCCATCACCATCCCATCCAAATCTCCACCCTTCTCCTTGACATAATACATCTTATCATTCATGCTATAACCCTGGGTCTCAATTACTGCTAACATATTGAAGTATGTAATGTTAGATCTACAACTCTTCGTTCAATATTTTCAATGCCATCAAAATGGAATTTCATCTCCCAAATCTCATAATCCAAACTACAATGAATTACATAAACATTAATTTAAGCTAAACTACAACATTTGCAAAACCCTAGATAAGAAATCTAAATCGGTAGTGTGCACAAATTAATTTGGCTCAGCCAGACAGAGAAGTGTTACCGGAGTACTCCAAGACATGTGTTGTACTAATGGCTACTTTCCACCGGGAAGAGCGACTACGTAGCCATGGTGGGGTTCGAGCTCCTGCAGTAGTCGCCATCATCCGCAGGATTCTTGTCCACCACACTGGCGCCACCGCCCCAGGCCCCCATTAAGCTTGTCTCACGGATTCCGCCGCCGATATGCACTACGCCTTTGCCGTCAGTTTCCATGATGAGGAGAGATGTGAGCAAGAGTGAGATGGGATACTAAGACTGACCCGTTAACCCTAAAGAAACGGGTGCGACTCGGACCGACCGAGACAACCGTTAATAGTTGGCCTGACTGTTACACCCCCACTATGTCAACCTAACATCAGGGTCCACCGGTCAAAATTGTTGTTAACGCAGGCAAAACGAACGACGAGTGTACTTGCAATGGCGTGGTTGAATGCTGGTGTTTTTTTATAAAATATCATAACATGATGGTTTTTTGAAATCCTAGACCCAATTGTGGTGGATTTTTGCAATTTACTAATGATAGAACCATGCCATTCCAGATACTTGGCACATTATAGTAGGCCCAGGACACAAAATCCGCGCAACACCATATTGCACATTTCGAGAGAAGTTATTGCATGCCTAGGCCGACTCTGTCACCTTCATCCTAATTCTATTGAAAGGTGTCACATGTCTGCAAGGTTCCTTCATGGTGTGATCACATGCGCCTGTCTGACGGCCATCCTCCTGCATCTCGTTCCCTACTGTTGTCGCCGATGATGCAGCTAGAAGGATATGTACTCCCACATCACACTGGATATGGTAAACATCCATGTCCACCATATATAGATTCGACCTCCATTCTTGATAAAATATCAGGAAGCCTGATGTAGCCCGACCTACGGTCGTTACTACATCAAGGTCTCCAACTTACGCCAAGTCGTCATGGACTCCAAAGGTGAATCCGTTCCTCTATGCAAGCTCACTTACTACCCTATTGAATGGTATACTACTTCATACTCCGTCCTATGGCCATGATAGGTTCACATTGATAAGTACAGAGGCAAGGGAGGAAGCCCGGAGCATCAAGCCCGACAAGACGGAGGCTTGGAAGAGGAGGCGAAAGAAGCCAAATTCTCTTTGTCTCTAGCGGTACTACCGGCCAGTGGCAGTACCGTCCCCGACTACCGCTCCCTACAGACGACGCCAACAGAATCCCCAGGACTGCAAGCGGTACTACCGGATCTGGAACCGGTACTACCGGTCAGCGGCACTACCGCCCCCTTCTACCGCTCGCTACTGACGGCTCCAACTGACGCTCCAGGACCGCAAGCGGTACTACCGGCCCCGGAGCGGCACTACCGGTTGCGACCGGTACTACCGGTCCCAAGTCCGGTACTACCGGTCATGTCTGCCTGCGTGCACCAGTTGGGCCAAAGCCCATGTATTCCCCTTTACTTACCTATTCGCCTATTTTATCCCCAAACTACCCTTGTTTAGTGGCTGGCCTATAAATAGAGCCCCCACTCCTCATGTATCCCTTAGGCATAGATGGTAGACTAAAGACAACCCCCTTGTGTGGAATCTCTAGTTTTGCCTCATCCCATTATCCAAGGGGACCGACTATCGTCACCAACCTCGATTGGACTTTTCATCACGCATCCATCGTTCAACAAGGCCTTGGAGTTCGATGTCTCGTCTCCAAGTTGTCAAGACCCTCCCCAAGGTGTTCTTCCCTCTCCGATGTGGATTTGAGGGAGCACGTTGACCGATCTTTCCTTGCGAGGATTCTATCGGACCGGTGGCCGCCGTTCGGGAGCAATCGGCCTTGTATCGTGTGAGTTTTGCGTGTGTTCATCGTGTTCTTCGTGAGGTGTGTGTTCGCTTCCGCTACCTTCTCCCTTTCCCCTCGCTTTCCCATCGATTTGACCACGAGATCCGTGAAGATCGGGACACCCAAGAGGTTAACCCCTCCATCATCTGGTATCAGCAGCTTTTGGTTGCCACGGATTTCTCATCGATTTGGCCTTTTCCCCATAAATTCAAAAATTCCACCAAAAATAGCCCAAATTCGTGTTTTGGATCGATCTGTGATTTGAGTGCGTTTTGGTAGGTTTTGATCCGTGGATTTCTTGCTAAACTTGTTGATGTACGTTCCTTTGCGTTCCCATAGCCTAATTCCTTGATTTCTCCCATCGATTTGGTGTTTTTCTTGAAGATTTTCCGCCCAAATCGCCCCAAAATTGCGAAAACGCGTCAAATCTGGGCGTCCCTGGACCAAGCGGTACTACCGGTCCAAATATCCGGTACTACCGCTCACCGGTACTACAGCTCACAATATCCGGTACTACCGCTCACCGGTACTACCGCTCCCAACATCCGGTACTACCGCCCAGTACAGAAATAAAACATCAGGTTCCCAGATTTCAGCCGCTCACCGTTTTGAGCATAACTTTTGCATTCGAACTCGGATTTTGGTGTTCTTTAGCTCGTTTCGAAGAGGAGAAGGAGCTCTACATCATCATACACGTTTTTCATGCTATCTACTCCATCCAAATTCCGTGATCAAGGCGGAATCCAACAATAAAGGGTGAAGATCGTCGACGAAAGGTATAAACATTTCGCGACTTCTCCCCACTTGCATTCCTTTGTGAACCCCACTATATTTGCGAGCAACAAACACCTATTGAGACTAGTTCCTCTTATGATTGCTTGGGCTATGCACATTTGATACCTTGTAGATTCCGAGCAAACATTGTGAGCGCTATCTCATATAGTTATCTTATATAGTTGTTGGCACAAGGAAGAGGCAAGTGAAAAAGAGAAAGAAAAACAAAAGAGAAAAACAAAATAGAAAAAGGAAAAAAAAAAGAAAAGAAAGAAATATACATGTGCCTCATATAATAGGAAGCGCAAGCTCGATGAACATCATATAGGTGGTACTTATTATGCATATCTTGCAGCCCACCAATTTTGTGCAATCGAACTAGCGTCTCTCCTTGTACTTGTGTGACATGAGATTTTAGTCTTCGCTAGGTAATCATTTGGTTCTTAGCTCACTTTCTCCGTCGCACAAGTCCCATTTATCCCACCGTGTGTGTTTCCTTGTACATATTTCCTATCTTGTGGATTGACTTGTTTTGCTTTGTGATCATTGTGGTTCTTTACTTGTCATTACAACATCTTGATTTCGGATTGGTTCTTGACATGCCACTTTCCATACCTATCCACCATAGGCCTTGTGTGTCTTTGTTTTTTGTTGGTAGTTGGTTTTGGTGTTCCACGTGAACTTCACTTTGCTTGGTTTATTGCTCTCAAGTGTGGACACTTGCACGATACGATCTTCCAAGGTATAGTAAGGTTCGACGTTGTATCCCTAACACCCTCTACCACTTCCATATACAACACTTGGTCTTGTGAAGCATGTCTAGGGACTCCGGGACCGAGGATGATTTCTATGAAGAATCCACGATGAGCCACCATGCCTATGTCTCCACAAGAATGGATAACATGATGGAGCACTACACCAACAATGACTCCACATGCTTGGGTGACATGGAGTGCTACAACAACAACGACTCCCCAAGCATGGGCGCTTCAAGAACGACAACGACAAGCTCCTCAAGTCGCACCGTCCAAGACGTAGCCTACACCTCGAGTGCGCCAAGGTCCACCATGAAATGGAAAAGTTCGAGAGCGACCTCCACAACTTCAAGAAGGGCATGGACAACGACTTCGACAAAACAATGAGCAGGGTCTCCAAGATTAACGATGCTTTGCAATCATTACAATAACTCACCAAGAAGAGTGCCAAGTACAAGGGTCATCGTCGCGAGCGTCATGTGGATGACCAAGTGCGCCACCTACACCAACCATCGGCAAGGCACGCCAATGACCTCCATCGACACCGTCACAAGGCACCTTCAACTACTAGTGCCACCACCAAAATGGCACTAAGAGCAAGCCTTCGTCCACGCCATCAAGCTTCAACGACTACGCTTGCATTCGAAGACCTCATGAACGAGGAAAATGAAGACCTCTACTTTGCCAAGTTGGATAGCATGAGCCTACCTCCACCACTACTACAAGATGGCCACAAGACGGTCGAGCATGGGATTTTCCCTTCGACCATGGAGGCGAGCAATGATGCCCATCTTATGGCATCCAACCTTGGAGGCGACAAGGTCAAGAATGGTGAGCATGGGATTTTCCCTTCACCAAAGGAGGCGCATGGAGTTGAGGAAACCGAGCCTATCCCCATATGCTTGAGTGATGATGTGTTACCAATCCCATGTGAGTATGAGAGCCACTTAGCCCACTTGAGTGAGAACAAGAGTGCGATGAGTGACTCCACCTTATGTGAGATTGAGTGCTTCCACTTGGAGGGAATGAGCGATACTCCTAGTGAGTTGAGAGTGGTAGTTGATAGGTCAAGTGAGACCATTTCAATTTCTAACAACTTACCCTCTACCTCTAGTGTGTTCTCTTGTGTTATGCTAGGTTCCATGGATGAAGAAGCGCCAAGCCATGAAGCAATGATGCCTCAATTGGAGAAGATGTACATGGTGCACGAAGATGATGCTACGCCATGGCTACATCAAGAATACGAAGTCGTCCACAAGGAGGCCACTACTTCCACAACACCCACTTCATATGAGAGGTATGACCAAGGTAACAATAAGGGTGTTGATGATGCCATGATCCCACTAGTGGACATGATGAATTGTGAGGATATGCATGCTATGGATGATACTTGTGACATTACATATGCTTCACTCATATTCCCATGTGATGCTTTGCCTTTGCATAATATTGATCATGTAGAATTGTTTGATTGCGATATCATTGCCATAAACATGCCATGCTATGCATCTTGTGTGTATCCTCCAATTGCTTCGGACTTGCCTTGTCATGCTAGTCATTCAATTTCTCCCGTTGCTTGCGATAAGATGAATGCTTGCTATTTCACTTGTTTTGCTTGCAACAATGTTGATTATATGCGTTATAATGAGATGGCCCCCATAGCTTTCTCAATTTTTGGAGATTTTTATGATGGCCATGATAAGCATGTTCCCCACTTGCATACTCACCATGCATCTATTTCATACTTGAATGACATTAATGGTGATGTGCACAAGAAGAGATACATCATGATGGATGATGTGTATCTCTACCATGCACACATGTTCTTCCTTTTACATATGATGTGTGTAGGTACCCACACAAGAATGTCAACCTCGGTTGAGCACGAGTTGACAAAAAGAGCTCTAGAGAGCATGCCACAAGTGAGTTCAAGATCGAACCCAGCTCTGATACCTTTTGCATGCTTTGCATCTTTCATGTTGGCAAATTGCTATTTCCTATGGTTTGATTGCAAGCATGTTAATGGTATTATCTCCCCTTGTGACATTCGTGTTTCTTCGCTTTTAGATAATGATGTTTTGTGTGTTGTAACAAAATTGTTGAACAATTTCTCTCTCCGATGTTTTGTGTGCAACCACAATTCCATTAAGAGCATGTATTGTCATGAGAGCTTCCAAGAATCTCGTCTTGTTGTTGCAACAAACATAAGGACCACTAGCTCTTTCATTTGGTTTGTTTGCAAACATGTTGTTTTTCTTCCGTTTGGGATACTCATATTCCCCTGATATTTGCTTTTGATGATTTGTGTGTGACATCCAACATGTCGAACAATTTCTCTTTCCAATGGTTGGTTTGCACACATAATGATGTTGCTTTGGACATTCTTCCTTGCGTGTTTTTGCCGAATTCTCCTATTCTCGCATCAAGGACGTTGATCAAAATTCTAGTTAATTGCCTTGAGTGCCCCACTACTACGTTATATGGAGTTTTTGAGTTTCCACATTTGGATGATGTTCAAACGATTTCCATGCACTTTGACCTTGCATATGCATCCCATTTTCTATACATGCATTATGCTAATAGTGTTGTGAAGAAGAATGGACATGCCACATTTGACATGCTCCACTATCACGCGCGAAAATATTTTGCTTGGTCTTTGTTGTATGAAGGTACAAATGCATACACGTCAACCTCTATGGACCATGTGTTGACAAGAAGAATCGAAGAGAGTTACCTATGGCCACCCTTCATCGAGCTATCTCTACAAGCTAAGGTGACTTCTTTCTACTCGAGGACTCATGCTATAATCTTCATGAATTGGCTACGCTTTGAGTGTTGCTTCGCTTTTGTCGTGAGCTTTGTAGGCTTCATGGAAGGTGAAGAAACATTGAAGTGTTGTCAAGTCAATCTTCCCGAGGACGACTATATGGTGAACCCCAGGATCAAGGATGTCCTTCGACCTCTTATACTTCGTGATGAACATGGAGAGTCGAAGACGACTCTTTTTGAAGGGGGGGAGATGATGCAGCCCGACCTACGGTCGTTACTACATCAAGGTCTCCAACTTACGCCAAGTCGTCATGGACTCCAAAGGTGAATCCGTTCCTCTATGCATGCTCACTTCCTGCCCTATTGAATGGTATACTACTTCATACTCCGTCCTATGGCCATGATAGGTTCACATTGATAAGTACGGAGGCAAGGGAGGAAGCCCGGAGCATCAAGCCCGACAAGACGGAGGCTTGGAAGAGGAGGCGAAAGAAGCCAAATGCTCTTTGTCTCCAGCGGTACTACCGGATCCGGCGGCCGGTACTACCGGCCAGCGGCACTACCACCCCCGACTACCGCTTCCTACAGACGACGCCAACAGAAGCCCCAAGACTGCAAGCGGTACTACCGGATCTGGAACCGGTACTACCGGTCAGCGGCACTACCGCCCCTTCTACCGCTCGCTACTAACGGCTCCAACTGACGCTCCAGGACCGCAAGCGGTACTACCGGCCCCGGAGCGGCACTACCAGCCCCGGAGCGGCACTACCGGTCCCAAGTCCAGTACTACCGGTCATGTCTGCCTGCGCGCACCAGTTGGGCCAGAGCCCATGTATTCCCCTTTACTTACCTATTCGCCTAGTTTATCCCCAAACTACCCTTGTTTAGTGGCTGGCCTATAAATAGAGCCCCTACCCCTCATGTATCCCTTAGGCATAGATGATAGACTAAAGACAACCCCCTTGTGTGGAATCTCTAGTTTTGCCTCATCCCCTTATCCAAGGGGACCGACTATCGTCACCAACCTCGATTGGACTTTGCATCACGCATCCATCGTTGAACAAGGCCTTGCAGTTCGATGTCTCGTCTCCAAGTTGTTAAGACCCTCCCCAAGGTGTTCTTCCCTCTTCGATGTGGATTTGAGGGAGCACGTTAACCGATCTTTCCTTGCGAGGATTCTATCGGACCGGTGGCTGCCGTTCGGGAGAAATCGGCCTTGTATCGTGTGAGTTTTGCGTGTGTTCATCGTGTTCTTCGCGAGGTGTGTGTTCGCTTCCGCTACCTTCTCCCTTTCCCCTCGCTTTCCCATCGATTTGACCACGAGATCCGTGAAGATCGGGCCACCCAAGAGGTTAACCCCTCCATCAAAGCCGCTCTTCTGCATGTACCATAGCTTTGCTCTTGGAATCGTCCAACCCACATTTGCATTTGTTATGGTATGACATGAAGATGTTCTTTGTGTTTCACCACCAAGCAAGAATTTTCATCTCGTGTAGTTCTCGTGGTTTCATTACTTAGTTAGTTTCCCCTTGCATATAAAACCAGTGAGCAACCGTGATCAGTTTTTAAAGAAAAATGTTAATTAAAGTAATTTGATAGCCATTTTAATTATTCATTCCTTCGGAATTTTAGCGATTTTTTATTCCTTTCATGTTTTCTCACTAACTGTGACATAGCAAACTTAAGGGAGCACCTTTTTCATCGATTTTTAATGCTTTGTTTAGGTCATAATTCTTCTTCTGGCCTCAACTCAATCAAAATGTTTATGAATGCAGGCAGTCACAAGCTCACAAGAAAAAATGGAAAGAAAGGAACACTCATTGAATTCCCAATTGAGAATGTATGTTTAAATAAACTATCTGGATTGTTATCCTTTTTTGTGAGGTAAAAGTGCTTGACCTAGGTAAGAAAATCGCTTTGGCCAACTACATGTTCATCAACAAGTACACATGTACCCTTTGCTGAATACATCTTCTCAATAATCATCAACGGAAATGGTTAGTATCTTGCCAACCAAGCGTAGCAGTTGCATATCTACTATATTTATTTTTTCATTTGAGATTGGGAAATAAGATTATGGTTTTACAAATTACGAGTTTGTGTATGCTCCATAATTCTGCATGACATTTACAGGGAGCGTGTGAACGAAGTAGTGTTCAATTTTTTTGGCTGGGATGCAACTAGTGGGACTTACTAATTTTGTTTTCGTCCATATATGTGATTAAATTTGGCCTTACTCTCAATAGTTTCCAATGAAATGAATAACTCCAACATAGATTTTGTATCTTTTAATATGTCACACAAATGTCCCACCGAGCTCAGTTCGTCGAGGACCCACCATGCTCCTTCAAGAAAGTTGTCTGGAAAACCTGGGCATCACCTAAATTTTGCGAAGAGCAAGATATGAAAACAAAAATGCGACAGCCGACAGGTAACAATACAGCACTACTGATCAGAATGGGACTGAGCTGCTCCGTGTCTCCTGAGAACTTCCGGCCGTCACTGGTTTGTGTGACGCTGCTGTGGTCACGGTGGAAGAGCACGTGCAGGCGTCGGACGAGCCGTCGGCAGGAGGCATCTTCTTGACGTGCAGTAGGGATCCTCCAGCGGGAACTTGCCATTGTAGACAACACGCAGGTACCCGTCCTCGTTGGCGGAAACGGCGACGGCGCTGACCCACAGGACGAGGACCTGCCCCGTGGGCAGCTTCCCCACCGACGTACGGATGAGCACCTGATCGCCCCTCTTGATGGACTCCGACGAGTGGCGTGGCACTGCCGGCGGGCCGGACGGTTTCTTGCTGACCGCTCCGGCTGGTGCTGTTCCCGCGTCGTGGCGCGAACGGGAGACAGAGAGCGCGCACGAGTCCCACAGTGCGCGCTCCTGGCCGGCTTCGACCCCGTCGGCGCGCCGCGAAAATGGTGCCACTGCTGCGTCTGTGCTGAGACGGGAGGTAGAGGACGCCAGTGAGTGGACTGTCGGCGTCCGCGTGCGCTTCCGGCGGGCATTATCGTTCCCATGGTGGTTCCTTGATACTTCGCTCCAAATGAACACGATTATACGAAGGACAGGTGTGTCGACGAGTTCATGGCCAGAGAACGGCTCGAAGTGTTATAGGCGGTGGAGTTCTCCTCCTACCTCGTGTCGGATTCAGGCCTGACGCCATGGATGCTTTTCAACCGCGAGAGCTAATCATGCTTCACTGCTTGGTTCCTACGCTTCCTGCTCCCGACTCCGACTCCGACTCTCGCCATGCCTTCGCTCGATCGATATAGCAGGCCGGCTGGCCCTCAGTTCCGCACAATCCATCGACTCCTCTTCCAGTTTGCCAAATCCATCGCCATGCCTGCGCTCATCTCTAAGCGCCCGTCTGCCGCCCTGGGAGAGATCCGCCGTGAGCTCGATCGGCGGAGGAAGCTGGCCGCCGTGGCGAAGGGACGGATCGTGAAGAAATCATCTGCTTCTGCTCCGCCGATGATCCCCACCGGAGCAAGGGCAGCAATCATGCAGAAGATGGCCACGCCGATACCCCGCAGGCCAGCCGGAGCGACCATCAAGAAGCCGTCCCTGCCGAGGCCGCGCGCGCCTGCCATCGCCTACGTGCCGCTGGAAGAAGCTCCTAGGAGGTGCACTGCCCCAAAGGGCCGACCCACCCCGTTCGGCATCGGCATGAACGCCAACACGGGAATCAAGAAGTCACCCGCGCTGATCCCGCACGAGCAGGCCGGAGCGGCCGTCAAGAACTCGTTCCTGCCCATGCCGCACAAGCCTGCCGATGCGCCGACCAAGAAGTGCTCAACGCCGATATCGCGAGCGACGCCACAGCTTGTCACGTCGGCGCCCGCCTCTGAGCCTATCCAGACAGGAACAAAGGTGTGCGTCCGGACGGTGATGGGGACGATGCCCTCGGGCCTGCGCCTCTTCATCTGGCTCAGCGCCGTCGTCGTCTCCGACGTGGAGGAAGGCTACTTCGACGTCATGTACGACGGCGACTTCCCACGCGACAACCCCTTCCGCGACGTGCGTGTCGCCAGGGATCAGGTGAAGAAGATGCCGTCGTCACGCCATTGATCAGAAGGCAGCTGTCGCCGACTCGCCGGAAGCCAAAGGTCCCCGCTGGTACTGGAGTGTAGTGTAGACCGAGAAGGAGAAGCGGGCGAAGGCACACCAAGCAGTCCAAGGATGCATGTAGAGACGTGACGATGTCGAAGGCATTAGGATGAACTAGCTAGGATAGCTGTTATGTTCTATGTTGATTCTTGGCATCAGAAGATTGCCTAATGTATGAATTGTGTATATTATCGAATAGATGAATTTTTGGAATACAGTTAACTGAATGCTTCCACCGGGTTGTGAATTGTTGTTCAAGATAATCTAAAATTGCTATCTTCTCTATTATGCTACAGCTTACTTAAAGAATTTCAGTTAATTTTTGTTACCATTAATCTCGACTGTCATTCATGAAGAACATGGTCGAGAATTGGCAGGCAAAGAAAGAAATGTTTCATGGCCTCCTTATCTTATAGAACCATATTGCAACTCTTTGACATTTTTTGCTGCCCGTGGCATGTGGATGTTTATCAGAAGGATTGCAGCAAGCTAATATTTATGTTTTCATTGTTAAATTATGCTGGTGTATCTTTTATAAAACTAGCATGGTGGCCCTCGCATTTGCGAGGGCATCATATTTACTACTCCCTCCGTCTCAAAATAGATGTCTCAGATTTATCAAAATTTGAATGAATCTAGACACTATTTAGTACATAGGTTCATCCAAAATTTGAAAAATTTAAGATATCTATTTTAGGATGAAGGAAGTATTTGACTATTTATCTTTTCTCTTTAATTACTGTCAACCATATGTATTCCTATTGTGTTGATATGTTTTATAATCAACCAAGATATTATGCTTGTAACATCTTTTTTTGTATAAAAATGATCATTATGCTATTTAAATTTGTCACTCTAGTGGTCACATGTATTGTTTGTATGCGACATTTTATTTGCACATAGAATTAAAGTTAGCTAGCTATCCCATTGTGTTTATATGATCTAAGACGTGAAGTAGGTTTTCTTTTTAGCTTAGATGTATGCCATAAAACAAATTCTAAGATGCTAATTTTATTGATCAAACAATCTATCTTATAGGTGACATCTTCACTCAACAACCATGTATTTTGTGATATTGTTTTAAAATAATAATAATATGATTGTTCTCCCATGTGCATGCACATGCCTAATTATCTGCCACAGAGTCTCCTCCTTTGTTAACCGATGAAACTATCTCATTCATTCCACAATAATTGTGATAATATATTGTGCATAGATTTTTTCTTTTTGATTCATTATTTTATAGATTTCCTAAATATATACACATGCATAGTTGAATGGAAAGTTTAATCTTTTTTCAAAACTTGTGTATCTATTTTTACAGTTTGCACTTCCATTAGCAATATTTATGCATTTTTATTTTAGATACTCGTTCGCGTACACATACACCAAAGTTTATAGCTAGCATATAGTTCCTTAGACCATGACCTAGTGTTTTTATCCCTACCACTTCCTTATTCAACATGGTAATATTTGTTTCAAATTGGGTTTTATGTAAAACAAATTCAAAGATTCTAATCATATTGATCGGACAATTACATGTAATCGGTGATGTCTTCTATCAACAAACATCTTTGCACTTATATTAAGTATTTAATATCAATAAAAAAGTATTTAATAATAATACGATTGTTCTCTCGTGTGCATGCACATGCCTAATTATCTGCCACCAAGGCTCATCCTTATTTCACATCTCAATCTATATCTTTCATTTGACTATAATTGTGCCAGTATGTTAGGGATCTCAACTCAATTATAGGGCTCTCATATAGTTTACCCTTTCGGAAAAAATCATGATATTAGAGAGAAATATTGTGTGTCTAATAATAACCCTTGTGCAATGATATCATTGTCATTACTTGTCTACAATTATCATGAACTCTTAGGTATGATCTAGTATGATAATTTATTAGTTGTGGTCTACTAATAAGAGCATCCAAATTAGTGTCCCACTATTATGGTTCTATGAGAATTTTAGCGCATAGATTTTTTCTCTTGCATTATGATTTGATATAGGTGATACGTAATTAGGAGGATCTATCTATTGGGATCATCTATATAGGATGTCTTATTAAATTGACATACTAATGTCTGTCTTGAGATTTTCTAATAAATGTTTTAATTTTTTCCATAATGTGTATTTAAGTATACTGTCACTTTGTAATCAGTTGTTGACCATATGGATCAGATGATGCTTAATTTTGGTTAACATTGACATTTCAAAGATTTTTTCTTATACCGGTGCATCCTTGAAAGGATTGCTTAAATATTGTTTTCAAAACATCCGTAACCTTGACATACTTAGTTTTACCTTATGTATTTTAAATAATCATTGTTGTATCAAATAGCTTATTTAACGCGCTAGAGCATATTTGGAGAGTTCACACTATTTTTTCACGACTTTGTTCTCTATGGCGCTATTTACCAAAAAGCTTGCTATATCATGCAAAAACATCATAGCATTAGCGCTATTTCAAGTATAGCACGTTATTTTTTTGTTGGTGGCTGTGAAGTAAGCGAGCATATGATAAGGGTGTGGAGTAAGCAAATATATATTAAAAAATTTAATTGTTAAACTTAAGTAATCGCATCAAGCCGCCGCATCCTACCACAACACCCGACGTTGCGCCTATCTTCATCCCTACCGGTTCTCCTCCAACTCCGGAATTGGTTATGCATGTACAAATGTTTCTATGGCCAACTCATTAGATGTTGAAATCCTTGGTATTCATGATATACTGGTTACATTTTTAAATTTTTTACAAAATGCATGCTATAACTTTCACACTGTCTTAAGAAAGGCCACGCTAAATTAAATAGCGCGCTATTTTTTCCTTGATTAGGATGCATATAGTTTTTGGTCAAAGTTAAACTTTTCAAAATTTAACTAACTATATAGAAAAAGTGTTAACATTTATAATATCAAAATAGTATTGTTAGAATCTTAATGGAATATATTTTTACACTACGTGCATTTTATAACGTAGATGTTTATATTATATATATATATATACTTAGTCAAACTTTAAAAGTTTTTTCTTTGACAAAAACTATATGCGTCCTAATTTGGAATAGAGGGAGTATTAGCCTTGCATCGCATGTCTTTGGACCGTGTCTACTTTCTAATTCAAAGTGGTAGTGCGGTGATTTGCCTGGCCTGGAGCTTAAATGTTAGTCCAAAGAAAATAATATTGAAGTGGGCCTACGGTTTGAGAGGAGTCCAACTCAAGCAGCGCCGGGACTCTTTTAGAGGAGATGTTTCTCCAAGAAGTATTGGACATGGACTCTGTCACGGATAAGATAACCAAATATGATGGAAGATGTAACGTGTTGGTGCTGCCGTACGATTACGTGTCAATTTTTTATTCACACTTTTTTGCACCTCGTGACAGGACTACGTAACATGTTATGCCTTTAAATCTTAACCGTTATAATCAAGATAAAGGGATCATATAATTTGAGCATATGTGGATCAACTTGGTGCCTCTAAATACATCCTTATATTGCTTTTAGTATATAATAGATGGAAATTGAATATGTGGAAGTGGAACCAGGTGGTAGAGCATTTGGGTAAAACCATCCGGAAGCTTACAGTGTTTGTCGATAACTGCAATCTGATTCTGAACTAGGTGGAATTGTTTGATTTTTGTGTGTTTTCCTTTTTCCCTTACCAGGGATTTTCTGGGATGAACAGATTCAGACAAAGCCGATTTTAGTATTCCTTCTTTCGCATAATATTTCCGTCCCAGATTCTTTCGTTTAAATTTTTTAGAAACTTTGTTTCCTTCAAGAAAGGGCAGACCTTCCGATTTCATTTCTGGAGAGGGGATGTATTTGGGTTTGTATTTAAACAGTTGTTTATCTCGTTGGTTACTTTTGTTTTAGACTTTAATTAATGTTGCAAATTTCAGGAATAGGACTTTTATTTGGCCGCTGCTCCTGGTGAAACTCTTCCTGACTGGTCAGAACCGATGCATGTGTTTACTAGCCCCTGAACTGAAAATAACACTTCCTGATGGCATATATTATGCAGTTGCTAAAATCACTGCTGCCGTGTGGTACCTTTACATGCAATAAGACCAGTCACACTGTTGAGCCGATTCAAAGAAAAAAGTGTCAGACTAAGAATCGATACAATTTTGCTGCACCGTATGAAACCGTCTGTAGGACCCGCTATCAAGTAAACAACAACCTACTTTTTACTCTTTCAATGCCTTCTTCCTCACAAGCCTGCAACGATGGCCCACACATGCATGAAAAAAAGTGAACCATAAAATTGAATCGCTTTTGTTGTCAGGTCTGAGGAACCGATGCCCTGCACCGTATTGAATCGATTCAAAGCTATAAAAGAGAGTGCTAGGAATCGCTTCTTTCTCACACAGTGTGTGGCTGGTCTAACTGTTAGAGATACAGTTGGGAATTCATCAAAAGTGGAAAAAGATGCAGTATGGAGGTGAACGTGTCATTCTTCTTGAGATAACTCTTATTGCAATGTCATTCTTTATTTTTGCTCTTCAAATTCCCTCTTTTTGATGCAGTATGTAGGTGAACCTGTCTCTTGGTTCCAGAAGAAGATGAGAGAGCACGATCACTCATCAAAGGAGACGAATGAGATAAATCTCATAAGATGAGCATAAACTATCAGTCCAGGGAAATGCTGTGGAGAAGGTAAGCCCCGCGGGCGGCGCGTCCGAGCTTGCGCAGGGACTCCGCCGCCGGTGCTCGATCTCCTAGCTCCATCTACCTCCTCCGCAGTCGAGCACAGATCCGGGACCTCCTCCGCGCCCTCTCTCCACTCTGCCGGAAGTCCAGCACCACCGTCGCAGGGTCGCAGCTTCAATCACCGTCTCCATCCGCCCCCGACCTCGAGCCCAAGCTCGCTTCCCTGCGCCCAGGTCGACCGCAACGCGGCGCCCCCGGCCAGCTGCCCTCGTCTCCCTGCCTCGCCCTCCCCACACCGCCGCGCGAGGGTCGCCTGGGCAGTCCCCACGTTCGCCGCCATAGGCGGCTCTGGGTGAGCTCCGGCCGCCAAAGTTTGGCCGGCCGGCATGCCGCCGCGGCCTCAGGTCGCCATGTTCGCCGGACTTCCCGTAGGCAGCGCTCTTGGCGAGGCCGTGGCCACAGCTGCTGCATCTCTGAAGCCCGCCGTCGTGCTTGCTGCGGCCGCCCTCGCTCGCCGTAGGTCCGACCCGGCCATTGGCGGGAAGATGTGTCGGGCTCGTCGCTTCCGCAAGTCTGGGATGGTGCATCCTACAGCTTCTCGCCCTTTCGATGAGTTGTTGCGCGACCCTGCAGTGATGGTTGAGGGGCTCGAGTCCTTGTCGTTGCCGCCAGATGACTTGGGAGGCCCTATCTCTGTCGAGATCCCCCTTCCTGTTGGTGCAGCTTTGTCGACTGTGAACCCACTTTGGGATGCTTCCTTGAGCTCAGATGAAGACAACAACAACGAAGGGTTGGCTCCAAGGACACCATCAAGCTCTGTTACTTGCTCGGTCCACTGCACCGCTAATGTGAGCGGAGCCTTCCGATGGCCTCTCTGCTGCAACTGCCGCTCTAGGAGTTGAGGAAGGCTGGGTGTGAAGGGAATATGCCCGAGAGGCAATAATAAAGTGGTTATTATCGTATTCCTTGTTTACGATAAATGATAAATGTTTATTTTGCATGCTATAATTGTATTAATACGGAAACGTTAATACATGTGTGTTTAATAAACAAACAGAAAGTTCCTAGTTATGCCTCTCTTATAAACTACCTCGTTGATTAACAAGATGATCAAGGTTTCCTGATCATGGACATTGGATGTTGTTAATAACGGGATCACAACATTAGTGTAATGGTGTGATGAACATTCATCCGAAGTATAGCATTACGATCAAAGTCATTGAGTTTATATTGCTATAACAACTTACGAAGTGATCCTAATCCTTAGACCATGAGATCATGTCAATCACTAACACCGGAAGAGTTTCTTGATAACATCAAACGTCACACCGTAATAGGGTGATTATAAAGATGGATTCAGAACTAATAAAGTGTTATGTTGAGGCCCATGGATCGAGAGTGGAATTTGTTCATCCCGATGACGGATAGATATGCTCTGGGCCCTCTCGGTGATATCACATTGATTAGCTTGCAAGCAAGTGATTTGATCACTAGAATGTTATATCACGGGAACGAGAAAAGAGTGCATGTCAGTAACGAGATCAAACTAGGTATGGAGATACCGATGATCGAATCTCGGACATGTAATATATCGTGAAACAAAGGGATTAAGATACTAGCGTAAAAGGTTCCGACGATCACAAGAAAGTCATCGTTGAATGTGTGGGAGTCAGTATGGGTCTCCAGATCCCGCTTCTGATTATTGATCCGAGAGGGGTCTCGATCATGTCCGTATTATTCGCGAACCGTAGGGTGACACACTTAAGAGACACCGACATCCATTTGGAGAAAAAGTTTCATGCCGAAAAGAATAACAAGCGCAGGAATTTATTTCACTAGATACCGAAACGGGTTTTCGGGTGAAATTGTAGAAAGTGTTTCTGCATGTGAAATCAAATACTAGCAAGGGGTTATATGTGAATGTTTGTCATTAAAGTAATTGACAAAATTCTGAATAAATAAAAGGAGTTTTATTTAATGAGAGTTTGCATTAAATTTGGTGGAAATTTAATGGGAATTTGAGTGGGTTTTTTAGTGGAGGGAATTGAAAGGCATTTGAGTGAGTGGAGTGTCCACCCACATGAATGTGGAAGAGGTGGGGGCAGCCCCATGGCTGGGCGCATGGCCCCTTGGGTGCCCCTCCTCTCCCTATAAAATGAGCCCCCTCCCTCTCTCTCACTCACACCTCCTCGTGAAGGATCTCTCTCCCCCTCTAGTATTTATTCCCCATGGTCTCGGACTAGCGAGATACATGTTCCCGGTGGATTTTCGGCAAGAAAGAGTTGCGCTTCCGCTGCATCGTTGGAGCGAGGAGGCGGAGGTTGCTCGGTGCCTCGAACGTGTGTGCGAGCACGGATGCGCTGCTGTTTTGCGGCGCTAGGACTTCCTCTCGATCTTGAGATCGGCAAGAGATCGTCTACATCAACCACGAGTTTGGACTCGTTAAGCTTTGTCGGTCTTCAAGGGTATGTTCTCTACGGATATACATCCGCCCGTTGTTTGTATCTAGTAGATAGATCTTGGTACATAGTTGTTCCCATCGTAGGAAAATTTTTGTTTTCTATGCTGCGAACCCTACAGTGGTATCAGAGCCGGATCTATGCGTAGATACTTTGCACGGGTAGTACACATATGAGTATGTGGGCGATGATGATCATTTTATTGCTTCTTAGTTGTACTTTGGATATTGGTGGCATAGTGGGATGAAGCGGCCCGGACAAACTTTATATGTCCTCGCACATGAGACCTGTTCCACGCTTGACATGCAACTAGTTTTGCATAAGTGGCTAGCGGGTGTCTGTCTCTCGTACTATAGTAAATATCTAATTTGCAACGAGTTGTCAACAATTTGGTTATCCTCGTTGTGGTTCATGTTCGTAGGTAAGAACGGTTCTATCTTCGAAAGCCCTAAGCCACGTAAAACTTGCAATGGATAAATTAGAGGCGTCTAGTTTAGATTGTTGCTGGGCTAGTGTTATGATATGGTGATGTTGTAAGTAGAAGTATGAGATGATACTCTTATAACACACATAGCGTGTAAGTTCCATAGACCTTGGCCTTACACATAAAGGTATGATAGAGATCATACCACGGTGCACATGATGGAGATCATATGCGGGAACCATATCATTTCACTAATAAACATGTGATGTTTTGATTGCATCTTATATTGCTTGTTTGGCGTTTTATTAGCATAATAAGATGATCCCTCATTTAGATATCAAGATAAGAATGTGTTCTTCCTTAAGTATGCACCGACAATGTTTCGTCGCTTCAAGACATCACGTGATGATCAGGTGTACTTGAATCCATGAGCATATCTCGGGTGTAAGATAGTTACACACGCGAATACTAAGGTTCTTACTTGGCGAGCCTAGCATGTACAGACATGGCCTCGGAACACGGACCGAAAGGTTATGCATGAGTCATATGTTTTTGATATGATGACCATATGGATGCTCGCCTTTGAAGCTACACCGACTCACGTGATGATCGGACTTGGTGTAGTGGATTTGGTTCATGTAATCACCAAAAAGACACGAGGGATGTTGTTTTTGAGTGGGAGTTTATTTCTAATTTGGATTAGTAGAACTCAATTTATCATAAATTAAATCAAAGTGAATTTGCATAATTTGTTGTAGTCATTGGCATTCGTTCACCACCTTATGCATAGTTGTAATTGAGATAATAGAACTATAGAATTCTGGATATATACTTTACAAACTGGTATCGTATTGAGTTGATTGTCAATCTAAAGTTTAAAGTCCTATTGCAAACTTTCAGCAAACTCTATTTACTCCGTGAAATTTAATAGTTGGTATTAAATCGAGAGTAACAATTCCAGTGTTAGTATCTTAAGTATCATATTTGCCTCCATGATTCTTGATTTAAATATCAAGATTATCTAGGAGCTGAAAGAATTGTTTCAGAAACCATCATGTGTGACAGATATAACGATATCTGAAACAATGTTTTGGTTGCAATATGATAGAGTATAATATATGTTCTCATATTGGATGAGAATTTATGAAGGTTGGAGATGCTAGACATCCTAATCATCCAAAAGGGTTTTGAAAAGTAATGTTATACTCACGATTCGCCTTTATAAGCTACAGTAGCTTGATCATGAAAGTCGTCATGATAAGGATGAATAGAAGATGTATGTAAAGTGTTTACTACACTAAAAGATTACTAAAGAATGGATTTTGAAAGAATACCGATCATTTTGATGATGGTGATCTACTTCAAAGTGCAAGTCCAAAGGCATTATTATTTGAATATACACGCTTTGGACTATGTGTCATGTATATGGCGCCACTTTTGATGTTGATAGATTCTTTTAAAAAGGAAAAGGAAATGCTGAAAGAGAATCTATAAAATATACTTGGCAGAAAAGAAAAGATTGGAAATATCCAATTTAGGTATATATATGATATACATGTTATGGTTGTATTCTTTGCTTGTTAAACAATGTGGTTCTTGGATATTGGATACCGAATTGGTTGGTATGAAATTTCATACGGAACAACGCAATTCATGAACCACAATGGCCTAAGTAACTAGCAAGAGAATATGTGATCATGTTCATCGAAAACAAACAAACCGTTGTTTGTATTTCTCGTTGACATCAAAGCTTGACTTCAATATTTGTTTTAATAATTGTTATTTAAATCAGGTATTATGAGAACAAAGGTTGTTCAAATAATTACCGTATTCCATATAAGATGGATGATTTACAAATCTAGTTGGAGAAATCACATCCATAAAACCTAATGCTAAAATGTCGCAATACAAATGATTGAAAGATCACTTACGAAGTGACATCGCTGTTTAAATTATATTGGAAAGAAAACATGAAGAATCTCCATATTCATGGATTTTTGGAGTCTTTGATTTGATCAAGTGACGCTTGTGAGACTTTCCTCGGGATAATTAAAACTTCGTTCAAAGGCCAAAGAAGAACGAACGACTAAAATATTGGAATTTATACATATCGATGTATGTAGTCCATTATGTGTAGTCATAAGCGATGGGTTTCAACTTCATATACTTTCTCTAGAAATTTGAGTGAATATTCACTTAATGAGAAAGAAGTGTGAAATATTTGAAAATGTTCAAAGACTTTCAAGATGAAGTGAAAATCACTGTGACAAGAAAATAAATGGTTTATGATTTTATCATAAGGGATTTGTTTGAGTTACAAGTGTAACAAGAAAATAAATGAATTATGATTTTATCATAAAGGGATTTATTTGAGTTGCAAGTTTAGCAAAACACCTAGATTTACATATCCCGAAACACCATAGGAATATGGAATGTTTGAGATTTGTAATGAAACCTTGTTTGACATGGTTGGATCAAAGGTGTTATTTATAAAACTGCCATTATGTTTTAAAAGATTAAAGCTTTAGATACTTCCACTTTTACACTAAAAAGAGCTCCATCTTGATCCGTTGAAATGACACCATGGAAGTTATGGTTTGGGGTAAAACCCAAGTTGTCGTTTCTTAAATTTTTGTATGCTAAACATAAGTAAGATGTTTACAACCGAAGTCGGATGAGCATGTCTTTGTAGGTTATTTCGAATAACAATTGGTTATTCCTCCATAACACCAAGAACAAAAGGGTTTGTCGCTTGAAACGTGATGTTTCTTGAAGAAGGAATTTTTCATAAATGTTAAGTGGGAGGACAATAGAACTTTGATAAGGTTAACGAACCTTAGCTATATGTGCTGAGTTGCGCAGCGCCGGAAAATGTTCCGGAGGCAGCCAGAATGCTCATGGATTACGTGCCTCAAAGGTTGCGGTCACGGAGGTCTAAAGTTCCTATTGAACCAAGAAGGTCGGATAAACAATCAAATGATTAAGATTTGAGAGTAAATCATTATTGTTTGACAATGATGAACCGACTTATATGCAAAGAAGCGATGATGGGCCCTGACTCCGTCAAATGTCTTGAAGCCATAAAATCCGTGATAGTTCTATACACGATAAATCAAGTTTTGAACTTGGAAGACCCTCCGGAAAGGTGTAAAAACCTATCGGTCGTATTTGGATCTATAAAGAAACAGACATGGATGTCTCTCATCTATGAAATATTCGACATGTCGTAAAGTATTTTATGACAATGTTCAAAGAGTTGACTATGACAAGATTTGATCTTTCATAGCGATATTTATTCTGAACGGATTAAAGTAGCAACCACTACATATAAGTTGGTATATGGTAGATGAATAAACAAAACAAAGTTCTTCTAATAGAATGGTTACCTAGGACGTGTACATGACACGGTCCAAAGGGTTTTGTTAATTCAAAGGATGCTAAAAAGGGCATGCAAACTTTAACGGTTGAAGTAAGCATCGCGGAGTTGGAATCTTCACCGTGATGAAAAGGAGTTTTCATCTAGAGACGATGAAGATGCTTGCATTTGCAAGAAATTAAGTGGGAGCGCTGAGACATATTTCTAATACATTATGTGAAGGACATCTTGTTGATTAGAAATGATGTATCTTTTATTGACAAAGGTTAAGGATTTCATTTTGATGAAAGACTTAGGCAAAACCCGAATATTTAGCATGAATGTCTATAGTGGATAGACGGTGACGCTAATATGGTTGGGCCAAACATACATATATGAGATATTGAAGGAGTTCAATATAGAAACGACAAGAAACGGTTCTTGTCGCATGGAAAGGAATTGAATCAAGATTCAAGTGTATCGACACTTGATAAGTGAAACAAGATTCAAGTGCTTTGACACTTGATGAGTGAAATCACGAGAATGTTTTGATCAATCGTACCATGATATGTACACATCCAGATATGTCCTATGCTCTAAGTGTTATGAGCATATACAAGAATGAATCATAAAATGATCATTGGACGATAGTGAGAATATTCTTATGATCTTTTGGAAGAACTAAGAATATATTTGTGTAGAGGTGACAAACAATTACAAATAGTTCATTGTAAAGCGTTACATTGATACTAGTTTTGTCACAAGATACAAATTAAGTTTATCTCAATTTAAACTATGGGTGGCACAACGTAATGGAAAGGAGATTCCATGATGAATTTGGATGAATTCCAAAGTTAAGACATTGTGACGGATACTACAACAAAAGGCTAAGTATATGACTGCTATAGTAGCAGCAAAGGAGAGAATTTGCGTCAAGTAGTTTGTTATCAAACTAAGGTGTGGTTCGCAATGGGCTAACACTAAAGATATATTGTATGACAATAGTATCGACATGATTTAACCCCAAGGAACTAAAGGTCTCACCGAAAGACCAAATTTATACAATGTCATCTCATTGGAGAATGAGTGATGCGTGAAGACGCAAAGACATGCAAATACACACGGACCTGAAGCGTCAGATCCGTAGATTATGTTAACCACTTGCAATTGCGTATATGGAACACCGGAAAGCCATAAGTGTTCAATACACAAAGTTCTCAAACTAGATTATTGTCTTTAGTGCAAGTGGGAGACTGAAGGGAATATGCCCGAGAGGCAATAATAAAGTGGTTATTATCGTATTCCTTGTTTATGATAAATGTTTATTTTGCA
Organism: Avena sativa; assembly: GCA_916181665.1. NCBI lineage: Eukaryota > Viridiplantae > Streptophyta > Magnoliopsida > Poales > Poaceae > Avena > Avena sativa. The sequence goes on from OV702284.1 coordinate 402,107,065, forward strand.
TGCTATAATTGTATTAATACGGAAACGTTAATACATGTGTGTTTAATAAACAAACAGAAAGTTCCTAGTTATGCCTCTCTTATAAACTAGCTCGTTGATTAACAAGATGATCAAGGTTTCTTGATCATGGACATTGGATGTTGTTAATAACGGGATCACAACATTAGTGTAATGGTGTGATGAACATTCATCCGAAGTATAGCATTACGATCAAAGTCATTGAGTTTATATTGCTATAACAACTTACGAAGTGATCCTAATCCTTAGACCATGAGATCATGTCAATCACTAACACCGGAAGAGTTTCTTGATAACATCAAACGTCACACCGTAACAGGGTGATTATAAAGATGGATTCAGAACTAATAAAGTGTTATATTGAGGCCCATGGATCGAGAGTGGAATTTGTTCATCCCGATGACGGATAGATATGCTCTGGGCCCTCTCGGTGATATCACATTGATTAGCTTGCAAGCAAGTGATTTGATCACTAGAATATTATATCACGGGAACGAGAAAAGAGTGCATGTCAGTAATGAGATCAAACTAGGTATGGAGATACCGATGATCGAATCTCGGACATGTAATATATCGTGAAACAAAGGGATTAAGATACTAGCGTAAAAGGTTCCGACGATCACAAGAAAGTCATCGTTGAATGTGTGGGAGTCAGTATGGGTCTCCAGATCTCGCTTCTGACTATTGATCCGAGAGGGGTCTCGATCATGTCCGCATTATTCGCGAACCGTAGGGTGACACACTTAAGAGACACCGACATCCATTTGGAGCAAAAGTTTCATGCCGAAAAGAATAACAAGCGCATGAATTTATTTCACTAGATACCGAAACGGGTTTTCGGGTGAAATTGTAGAAAGTGTTTCTGCATGTGAAATGAAATACTAGCAAGGGGTTATATGTGAATGTTTGTCATTAAAGTAATTGACAAAATTCTGAATAAATAAAAGGAGTTTTATTTAATGAGAGTTTGCATTAAATTTGGTGGAAATTTAATGGGAATTTGAGTGGGTTTTTGAGTGGAGGGAATTGAAAGGAATTTGAGTGAGTGGAGTGTCCACCCACATGAATGTGGAAGAGGTGGGGGCAGCCCCATGGCTGGGCGCATGGCCCCTTGGGTGCCCCCCCCTCTCCCTATAAAAGGAGCCCCCCTCCATCTCTCTCACTCACACCTCCTCGTGAAGGATCTCTCTCCCCCTCTAGTATTTATTCCCCATGGTCTCGGACTAGCGAGATACATGTTCCTGGTGGATTTTCGGCAAGAAAGAGTTGTGCTTCCGCTGCATCGCTGGAGCGAGGAGGCGGAGGTTTCTCGGTGCCTCGAACGTGTGTGCGAGCACGGATGCGCTGCTGTTTTGCGGCGCTAGGACTTCCTCTCGATCTTGAGATCGGCAAGAGATCGTCTACATCAACCACGAGTTTGGACTCGTTAAGATTTGTCGGTCTTCAAGGGTATGTTCTCTACGGATATACATCCACCCGTTGTTTGTATCTAGTAGATAGATCTTGGTACATAGTTGTTCCCATCGTAGGAAATTTTTTATTTTTTATGCTGCGAACCCTACAGGGTGCATGTGGGCCGGGGCGGTCACCCCTATCGCGAGCCATCGCCTTTACTTCAGAAGGAAGATCTCGAGCGAAGTCTTGCCTTCAAGCGTTGGGCTCGAGGGAGATGCTTCCGGTGCCTCGAGCGTGACCACCTGGTCAGCGCTTGCCGCAAGCCCTTCAGATGCATCCGTTGTCGTCGTCCTGGTCATCGGGAGCTTTCTGTCGTGCTCGCTTTTCGGATGCTCTTGGAGACGAGGTGGTCACCCGTGCTCCTTCTCCGGTCGCTCGTGCTCCTTGCCAGCAGAGCCGTTCTCCGTTTGCTCAGCCTCGTCGTCCCTCGTCACCCCGGAGTTGGGCTGAGGTTGTGGGCCACTCTTCGGTGATTGTTGTGGTGCCTCCAAGTCCCTCTACTAGGTGTTGCGAGAAGTTCAAGGTCAACGCCGCTTTGGACTCTCTGTTCTAGTCCCAGGTCGCCTTGATGCGCATGGAGCTCCTTCAGCTGGTTGACATTCGCATCAAGGAGGTGTGTCGCCCTCCTTCGTGAAGAGGTGGAAGCTCTCAAGTTGTTGGTGCGTGGTGCTGGTTCTCTGGAGCCGATGGATGCATGCCCTTCTGATGGTCTAGTGCACACTGAAGCGCAGGTTTCGACTGTGCTTGATTCCTCCGAGCAGAAATCGTTAGTGGTTGAGGAAGAGCAACTCTATAGTTGTTTCTCTCCTCGTGGTTCGTTGTTGCATCATGTTGTGTCGGCTGCCTCTGAGTGTGAGGGCATGGGTTTGATCATGGCTGAGGAGCTTGACTTCGAGGAGAGTGGTGATGTCGATGCTGCGATCCCTCTCTCGCAACTTCGCGATAAAAACAACTTTGGTGTCCAGCGACTGCCACACCGCCACTGCCACACCGCCATCCTAATGGACTATCGAAGTTGCTTTGTTAGGCACAGAAGTTGCCCCGTCGGGCTCTGCAGTTAAGAAACTTTGAGCTTGTGGAGGCAACTTCGAAGCCCGGTGAGGCAACTTTGGTGCCCGACTTAGCAACTTCCAAAAACTTTGAAGCCCGGAGAGGCAACTTCGGAGCCCGACAAGGCAACTTTTGTCCGGCGAGGCAACTTCGGTGCCCCACGAGGCAACTTTTTCCCGGCGAGGCAACTTTGGTGCCCGGTGAGGCAACTTTGAAGCCCAATGAGGCAAGTTCGGTGTCCGGCGAGGCAACTTTGAAGCCCGGTGAGGCAACTTTGGAGTCGGACGAGGCAACTTTTGCCCGGCGAGACAACTTCGGTGCCCGGCGAGGCAATTTTGGAGCCTGACGAGGCAAATTTTCCTGGCGAGGCAACTTTGGTGCCCGACGAGGCAACTTTGAAGCCCGGAGAGGCAACATCTGCCCGGCGAGGAAACTTTCGGTGTCTGGCGAGGCAACTTTGGAGCCCAGCGAGGCAACTTTGCTTACTGGGACACAAAAGTTGCTTACTGGGCACAAAAAGTTGTTCGCCAGGCTCATTAGGTGACTCAAATTAGTCAAGATACGAATATTGCTGAGACGGGCACCAAAGTTGCTCAGACGGGCACTAAAGTTGGCTTATCGGGCTCTGATGTAGTTTTCCCTCAGCGCACAAAAGTTGTTTTGTCATGAATCAAAGTTGCTTGGTCGCACACAAAAGTTGTCTGTTAAGTTTTTTTGTCGAAACATATACAAGTGGGATCTATTTTTGAAGAGTTCGTTGCGAGGGTTTCAAAAGTGAAAACAGATCTTAATTCTGACATGTGGTTCAAACATTATAGTATTTTCAATTTCTAGAAAATTACATAAAGTCCTTTTTTTTTATGTTCCGTATATCATAGGACAACAGAATCTTGTCTTTTTTAGAGGTATGTCAGAGTTGACGATCTAGCGTCCACGCACTTGGACGTAAATAGGAAAGAATATAGGCCTGGCCCAGGACCGTTTTGGTTAAGGCCGCGCTTGGCAGTAGTGCCGCATTAAGCGGCAAATAGCATTTGCCATGGTACACGAGCTCCCTCAGAGAAGCACGCAGGCAACTCGGCCGAACAATATTGAGGCCCAGTCGTCTGAGAGTGTGAACAATATTGAGGCCCAGTCATCCGAGAGTGTGGATCTTCATAGAATGATTCACATCGCAAAAGATGGGGCCAGAAAAGGCGCCCGAACTGTGATCCTCACAAGCGAAGCGAAAACCCAAAGCAGGCCAGAGTTTCGAGTGCCGCCCCCTTACAAGTATTTCCTTTCCAGAAGAAGCTCGCCTTGTTTGTGACGTCGCGTACGTCGGCATGATCGCCGTCTCTCGACCGATCGCCACGGCGCCGGCGCTCGTGTCTCCAGTAAGCTTTACACCGCTACAGGAAGAAGATGCTGCTATAGTCCCGCTCAGGCTGCCGCCGGTATATTCTTTTTGAATTATTCCACCTACTCCGCTCCGGACCGCCTTTTCCACCCCCACCCCCATATCCCTCCCTCGATCGCCATCATTGTGTCTTCCGGTGCCTGCCGGGCCACCCCGGCCGGTGGCTGTGGCCACTCGATCGAGTTGTGCCGCCTCCGGCCGGCAGAAGGCAGCAAGGGAGAGACCCACGCCACGAATAAACAATGATGCTCGCTGCCGACGAACGGGAAGGCCCACAGCACTGTGCTTGCTCGTGGCCATAGGCTTTTGCGTCATCTGTCAACTCGAACGATCCAAGGATGGAGGATCGATCGTGAGTCGTCCAATTAAGTAAACTACGTACGGAAGCAGAAGCGAACCAATTAAGCACGTCGATCGATTAGGGCAGCTAGCACGAGGCTGGAATATATGGAGCCACAAGCAGCCGGCACCGGAGCCGAAGAAGAAGGCGGCGGAGAGAAGCGGCGGGAGGTGTGCATCGCGATCAGCCCCGACGGCACCGTGTCCGTGGCTCACCCCGGCTCGACCACCGCGCCACGCACGGCCCAAGCACCGGCCGTCCAGTCGCGTCCAGCTGACGTCACTGACGTCACCGTCCAAGCTGCTGCGGCTGCGACGATGGGCTTGGCGGTCCTTGTGTACCGACAGCCTGCAGCAGCGCCCGTGCCACCAGTAGTTGACGCTCCTTCTGATGATCTCAAGGCGTGCTTCAACTTCATGCTTTTCCTATTAATACCTGCCACGGCCACCTATTTACTTTGGCTCGATCGGACTCAAATCCATGTGAATGTGCACTTCCTTTTTCTTTCTCAAGTTATCTCTTTATTTTGAGGGTTTGTCTAATTCTCAGTCTACTCCCTCCTCCCTAAAATAGGATGCACATAGTTTTTGTCAAATATTTTCTACGTAATTGGTCAAACTTTAGCACTGAGAAAAAAATATGTATTATATTTTAAGAGAGAGAGAGAGAGAGTACTAAGTGATAGACGTATTTGTATAGGACTCTAATCTAACTTATACCTGTACCAGTATTATAACTTCACCCCCATATAAATTGAGATAGGCCGGACCCGTGGAGGTACCGTGCAATACCCTTACCAATATTATTTCTCACACTAAGTATTAATTTAATACGCAGTCAGGCCATGTCGCTCAATTTCAGTTGCAACTTCATTTGCAACCACACTTTAAACTAATTTTTTATTTACAACCACTTGCAAATGAAAAATCTAAGTTGCATCCGAATAGCGATGCATTTTTTCGTGAGCAACAAATGCATGGACGACGAAAACATGCATGTGTGGAAGCCTTCTTCACTCTCTCAGACTCACGCACAACTGTTAGTCAAAGAGCTCCCTGCGCTAGATTTTTTCGACAAGTGCATGAAATATACGCATCCTTTTTGGTGGTGGACCTAAAATAATGCATTGTCGAGTTTTGAGATCACAAATAATGTTTGCGATCGATGGCATGATGCCGACATAAAACTCTGAAGTGTCATGGTCAGAGTTGTCGTGATTTAGGAACGCACATGTGGGTGGGTATCCTCCCAGGAGCACTTAAATCTCACCCCCAATATAAATGTGCCCTTCCATTGAGGACACCTTCTATCTAGCAAGTTCCTTCACGGGAGTAGCTAGTTGTCGTCAAGATGCAGACCCAAATCTTCCCGATTGGAGAGAACAATGTCTAAGTCAAATCTTCGCTCATAGAGAGAGCGATGTCTAAGTCTTGTAGTAGCTAGGGCATAGCCCAACGACAACCCAACATCATATTGTATGTTGGTATATTTAAAAACCATAAAACATATGGCGGCCACATCAAACATCACGGTCGGCAATGTATGTTGTCTTGATTGCAGTAGTGTAGGAATTTTCTCCTAGGAACACAAATTTCCTCCTAGAGAGGATTTCTTTTGGCTAGCACATTATTGATTTTCACAAATGATTATCATCACAACACCCTGACATAGAGAATATGGTCATCATGAACTAGATCAAAAGGGCCTCATTGGTTATATTTCTGAGGTTTCAGGAGATCCCTTGAGGAATACATTTATATTGACTTTGGCTCGGACTCAAATCCATGTGAATGTGCACTTCCTTTTTTCTTTCTCAAGTTATCTCTTTTGAGGGTTTGTCTAATTCTCAGTCTACTAAGTATTAACTTAATTCGGTTACAACTCCACTTGCAACCCCACTTTAAATTGTTTTTTTATTGCAACCACTTGCAGTTTTGCGTGAGCAACAAATACATGGAAGATGAAAACATGCATGTGTGGAACTTAGCCTTCTTCACTATCTTAGTCTCACGTAAAACTATTAGTCAAAGAGCTCCTTGGGATAGAAACTTTTCGACAAGTGCATGAAATATACGCATCTTTTTTGGAGGTGGACCTAAAATAATGCATTGTCGAGTTTTGAGATCACAAATAATGTTTGCGATCGATGGCATGATGCCATAAAACTCAGAAGTGCCATGGTCTGAGTTGTCGTGATTTAGGAAAGCACATGTGGGTAGGTATCCTCCTAGGAGCACCTAAATCTCACCCCTAAATGTAAATGTGCCCTTCCATTGAGTGACAAGGTTTGATCTCATCAATGCCCATTGTTATGGACTTGGGTTTTGGAGAAGATGGGGATGCTGGAGATCGTGGAACGGTTAGCAAACAAGCAACACGGGGACACAAGGTTTACCCAGGTTTAGGCCCCCAGAGGGAAAACCCTACTCCTGCTTGTCTGCTCTTGATTACGGCGGAACCGAAGGTTACAGGGGTGCGTAGATGCAATCTGGCGTGGAGGTGTGTATGCGAAAGTATGAGAGAGGTTAGATCTGTAGATCTATCTATTGGGGGTTATGGTGTCTGTAGGTCGTGCCCTCCTCGTTGGACCCTCGTAGCCTTTATATATGGGGAGGCTAGGTCTCAGGTGCCAATACGAGTAGGTTACAAGTTGTATTCAAACTCTAGTATTGAGGTTTCCTTGTCTTGTGTGCTTCAGAGTCCGTATCCACATGGGCTTCATATCAGCCGAACCGTCATAGGCGTCATGGACCCTGGCAGGTCGTCGAGTGGGCCTTCCGTCGGGCTGGACCAGGTATGCTAACATCGGGTACCCGTAGGGTATAACCATGTCATTGAGGGAACCTTCCATTGATGATCTCAAGGCGTGCTTAAATTTCATGCTCTTCCTTAATACCTGCAACGGCCACCTATTTACTTTGGCTCGGACTCAAATCCATGTGAATGTGAACTTCTTTTTTTTCCTAAATTTATCTCTTTTGAGGGTGTGTCTAATTCTCAGTCTACTCCCCCCTTCCTAAAATAGGATGCACATAGTTTTTGTCAAATACAAACTTTTTAAATTTTGACCAACTATATTGAAAAGAATATGAATATCTACAACACCAAATGTACACAAAATAAAAATATATTTCATTATGGTCCTAACAATATTGATTTGAGATTATAAATAGTCCTAGAAAGTTTAACTTTGATCAAAAACTATATGCATCCTATTTGGAAAGTAGGGGTGCTAAGTATTAACTTAATTTGCAGCCAGGGGATGTCACTCAATTTCAATTGCAACTCCACTTGCAACCACACTCTAAACTGATTTTTTTATTTGCAACCACTTGCAACTGAAAAATCGCAGTTGCAACCGAATCACGATGCAGGTTTTTCATGAGCAACAAATGCATGGACGATGAAAACATGCATGTGTGGAATTTAATTAGCCTTCTTCACTATCTCATGCATGAGTATGTGCATCTTTATTGGTGGTGGACGTAAAACCATGCATTGTCGAGTTTCGAGATCACAAACAATGTTTGTGATTGATGGCATGATGTCGACATAAAACTCCGAAGTGCCGTGGTTAGAGTTGTCGTGATTTAGGAACGCACATGTGGGTGGGTATCCTCATAGGAGCACCTAAATCTCACCTGCAATATAAATGTGCCCTTCCATTGAGGACACCTTCTATCTAGCAAGTTCCTTCTCGGGAGTAGCTAGTTGTCATCAAGATGCAGACCCAAATCTTCCCGAATGGAAAGAGCGATGTCTAAGTCAAATCTTTGCAGATAGAGAGAGTGCAATGTCTGAGTCTTGTAGTAGCTAGGGCATATCCCAACGACAACCCAACATCATATTGTATGTTGGTATATTGAAAAACCATAAAACATATGGCGGCCACGTCAAACATCACGGTCGGCAACGTATGTTGTCTTGATTGCAGTAGTGCAGGAATTTTCTCCTAGGAACACAAATTTCCTCCTAGAGAGGATATCTTTTGGCTAGCACATTATTGGTTTTCACAAATGATTATCATCACAACACTCTGACATAGAGAAGATGTTCATCATGAACTATATCAAAAGGGCCTCATTGGTTATTTCTGAGGTTTCAGGAGATCCCTTGAGGAATACATTTCTACTAAGTTGTTTGATCCACACATTGCATTGCTCCAGCACAACACCACATAATTATTTGAGGACCTAGAATCATGCATACGAACTTTGATTCTGACCAAACACGTATGTGGTGGTCATAATCGGTTCCGAGGGTTCCGACATGTGGAAAACATGCTCATACATACACAATTACGTCGGTCACGATCAACTACCTTCCACTTGAACATGGAATGCATATTGGTTATTCATTTGACCCTCACACTTGCATAGAGAGTAGAGTGATCCTATGTCTAGACCCAAGTGGCCACGTGTCATGTTTACACACTAGCTAAAAAAGCAAGAAAAAGGTGATGGGGATAACAACCAGTGGCGGAGCTAGGGGACCAGCAGGGGCCTTGGCGCCCCTACGACAGGGTACAACAAGCTTTTTTTACACATAAAGCTTGGTTTGGATGAGAGTTTGAGAGAAAATCATCATGGTTGGCCCCCCTAATTGAGAATTATCGGCTCAGGCCCCCTCTAATGCTGAATACTGTCTCCGCCGCTGATGACAACATGTGTAGAACTTATTGTTCTTCACTACTATCTCACTCTCGCATAGTACTAAAACATCATTGACAAATGCGTTAGCTGACATCTTTCTTCACTGTTAGACTCAAGATAAGCTCCATGCACATACAAATTTGAAATAATTTATGCATGTACATGTTGACTTGAATCTTACTCGTGCAAAGTTTCAAAAAAAAAAAGAATTTGTGTCGTACGAGGCCTCCGTAAAAAAAAAGATGAAAATTGCATAGTGAATTACCCGATGCTTCTCATGTTATGGATCGGTCTACTTGCATCATTTGTTTTGGATCCTTCTCTTGTATTTGTTTTTCGATTTTACAGTTCTTCCGTTTCTGGAGTACTCATGTTATGAAGAACACTTCATTTTTACTAGCATTTTTTTTGCATGTATGCGTTGTTTTCTATCTTGTATGCGTATAATTGTATGAATAAACTTTTTTTAGGTATATACATCTTTATCGGGATACCATGTGGGGTTTAGCTAAAATCCAAGACGAACCATGTCCAGGAAACGAGCGGCTGCTGCTCGATCGTACAAGTCATGCACGGCACGGTGGTCTCGCATTGATAGCCAGACCGGGCGCCAGCCACACGTTCCGTTTGTTTATTGATTCCCCCTGATCGAGTCCAGGCGCTGCCGCCGTCCGCCGCCGAGACACCGACGCCGACGCCGTGTCGTACATGTCGCCTTTTCCTAGCTCGCGGCCAGCCTCGATCGCTGGCGGATAAGCCCGCGCGCCCTCCGTGCTTCTTCGCTGGCACGCTTTGTTGGTTTCCTCTGGTTGGAAGATTCGTACGATCTCGATCGGCGCCCGGAGGCCGATGGGTGCCGATCGATGGAGGCGTAGGCTGGCACACGGATGCCGACGCCGTAGACGGGCACATGCATGCATGCAGAACTGTGGCCGGTGGAGCTGGACCGATCGTACGCCGCCCGGTTGGCCGCGCAAGCGGACGGAGAGCGCGAATACGTACGTGGGTGACGGTGAAGTGATAAGCCGATCGATCGAGCTGGGCACACGATCGATGACATGTGACGACCGATGATAAGCCAAGAAACATGCATGAGCTATTGATCCTGCAGATCTCATCGTACAGTATCATTTTGTATCGTTCCTTGAGTTACGCCGCAAAATGGAACCATGGCAGTTCTCCTGATGATGCTCTCAGGACAACAAAGGCATACATCTTCGTGGGCGTGGCATGTACATACTGGTCCCACGTACGTCCCAGGTCGCTCGGAGAAGGACGCCGAACAGACGTACGTCTATGCATGATGCATCCACTGCTCGTCTGTCGACCGCCCTACCGCCGATACGTACGCCGAACCAACAGGGCCGGGGTACGTAGTGCGTATTTTATTTCGCATCTCATCATTTCAGGTTCCCATCATCATATTTGGTGTGCCCTGCCGATGCACGCGGTAGCTAGGTACGCTCTCCCCCGTTCGCGCAACCACGCACGTCCAGTGGCGCACGCACACGTCCGCCGTGGTCTCCATCGATCGATCGTAGCTTTCCTCTATACTACTCCTACTGTCGCGGGTCGACGGCCAGCCAGCCACCAAGGAAACAAAAGCCGGACATGATATGATGTGCCGCCGGGCGGGAATCTTCCTCATCCCCCGGTTTCCTCTCTGCTTAGCTTTCCGTTGGTGCGCCCCGATTCCTTCTTGTCGACGTACGCGGATCAGATTCCTTCTACTCCCTCTGATCCATATTACTTGTCACTAAAATGGATATATTTAGACATGTTGTAGTGCTAGATACATCCATTTTAACGACAAGTAATATGGATCGGAGGGAGTACTTCTTTCTCCGACCTAAATTATTTGACTCAAATTTATCTAGATTCAGATGTATCTATACTTATTTTATTGCTAGATACGTTTAAATCTAGACAAAACAAAGTCAACTAATTTGAATCAAAGAAAGTATTCGTTTTAGACTTTTAGGGTTCGATACCATCGATCGAGTGCATGTGGTTGCTGCCGCCTCGGTGCGGCATGCACCAGCTGCGCAAAAAGGCACAGGTAGTGTCCCTCAAAGCCACGCCACAGGTATGGCACGCACGGGGCCACGACACGCCCTGTTTGCGGGGCAAACCCACTGCTCGCCGGTCGCCAAGCACGTATACGGCCAATACACACCTGCTCACGGCACTTGTGATCTTTTCCACAGCAAACTTGACCACTACTACCAGCAACCTGTTGATATATATGGTTGGAAAAGATACGGTCCTTCCTTCTTCTTCTTTTTCGAAAATCCCGTCAATCTATTACTGTACTAATAACTATACTACTGAAAGGCTCTAAAAAATACTCCTACTAAGTCCCTCCTTTCTTTGTTTCGCAACCGAAGTCATTTGTTTACGGCCGGAATGACGGCATCAGGCCATCAGCTATAGGAAATGAAATTCTTCATTGATCGATGAAGATAAGATAAGACGCGTATCACACCATCGTAGCCATAGCCGCCTAGCAAGAGCAGCATTGACACGTAACGTCTGGTCCGCATTTTCGGACCACTAGCAGCCACTCATCATGATGCATGCATGTCCTCCGAGGTGCAGTCGACGCTAGCTCCTCGGATCAGAATTCGCAAGCTATACGCACTGCACACACGTACGTAACAAAATAACGTACTGGTACTACTCCTCTGTAGATGCACATGGAAATATTAAAATATGGACAACTGCCCTTTTGTTGTTTCACCCCAGTAGACTAGTCCTACCGTTCAAAAAAAAAAAGTAGGCTAGTCCTCCATTCTACAATTCCACCAACTAGTAGTAGTAATTGCTGCATCATGTGTCGTCATGTGTCGTCAGATCTGCCCGTACGTATTAGCCAGCTAGGCCGGGCCCACCCTGATAAGGGAGGCTGGTTATTAGATCGACTTGACAGCGAGAGTGCCACCTAATAATCTCGTTCCACGTCATTCTAGAACCAGCTAGTACTACTTGTCTAAAAATTACTACTCTTTATTTTTTTAATTCATATTAGTTGACTCAATTTTGTCTAAATACGAATAAATTTAAAGTTTTAGACTATATTCTTAACTATAGATACATATGAATCTAGAGGTGCCACTGTTATTCTTAACATATGAATTTAAAGTTATTTGGCACCATTAGCTACGTGGAGGTGCCACTGTTCAACTATACGCTAGCCAGATTATCTTAAGTGGAAAAGAATTAATGATGTATGAAATATAAAACGCACGAGGAGAAAGCAGGGAAGACAAGTTTTTCTAGACGGAAAACGCCATCAATTTACTCCAACTTTCTTATGATTTGCAGCTAGCGAGGTCCTTCCTATCCCCATCAGCATTGATTAACTGGGTTATCGATAGTAGATCACGAGCTAGCTAACGAGTGGCAGCACGAGAAGTTTGGCAATGCCCGGAACTGGAGCGAACTGGGTTACGTTGATCAATTAATTTGCAATCGACATTTGCATGGATGCATGTCGAACCATCCAGGAGTGGCTACTGGCTAGAGTATAAAGTTGGCTAGTTGCAGGAGTAGTATGTATAGAGGTGAAAATTGAGTTAAACAAAAGATGTTTTATTTAAGATAATAGATAACCCATGGCGATGTTATAAAGGCATGCAGGCAACGCTGGTAGCCGTATAGCAAGCATTTTCTGAAACATGAACGCACACCCTCTTGCACGTGAGTTTGGCCAGAGTCAAACTTTAGAAAGTTTGATCAAATATGTAGGAAAAAATATTACTATTTGAAGTATTAAATTATTAGAATCGTTAGAAAATATAGTTTCAAATTATATACATTTGATATTACGAACATTGAATTTTTTCCATATAATTGATCAATTTTTTAAAATTTTGACTGTGACTAAACCCAAAACACATGGTAAATAAAAACAGAGCGAGATGCTTATGAAACACTTGCATTTCACAAAGTAGATGAAAAGAAAAATACTACTAGTGTGTAACCCAGCAAACAGTGGCGAAGCTTGGCAGAAACAGCAGGGGGGCAAAACACAAAATCTGAGAGTTTGGGGGGGGGGGGGGGGAGGGGAGGGGAAGACTATATTTTTTCATATAGTCCCTTCCTCAAAGAAATTTCTTCAGGATTTGGTACAAAGCTCTGTGTGGGGTGGGGGGGGGAGGGGAGGGGAAGACTATATTTTTTCCATATAGTCCCTTCCTCAAAGAAATTTCTTCAGGATTTGGTACAAAGCTGTGTGTGGGGTGGGGGAAGACTATATTTTTTCCATATAGTCCCTTCCTCAAAGAAATTTCTTCAGGATTTGGTACAAAGCTGTGTGTGGGGTGGGTGGGGGGGAGGGGAAGACTATATTTTTTCCATATAGTCCCTTCCTCAAAGAAATTTCTTCAGGATTTGGTACAAAGCTAGGTGGGGGGGGGGGGGGTGGCCCCCCCGACTTGTACTAAGCTCCGCCACTGCTAGCGAAGTTTGTTCCATTCCAGAGTGTTTTTGTTTAGGCCAAATTCACTCCATAAAACATTGGCTAGCCAAAATTTTGGTAAAGGCGGCTTGCTAAAGATTTGACTCTGGCAAAAGAAAAAAAGGTACGCTGGAATTGGCAGAAGGATAACATCACGCGGACCCTCCAAAGAAGGTCCCAAAATTTGACGATGACCGCTTTTTCGGTAGGGAATACATACATTATAAAACAAACATACCCCAACATTTTGCACCGTTTTTTTCATAAAAAATAAGCCATCGAAAGAAAAGAGGTGTCTACATTTTTTTAGTTAAGTTTATTTATGTCTAAATCAACAAAGTGCACCTACTCCGTCCATTCTCAAATAAGTGTACTTCTACCTCTTGTTATAAGTTTCCTTAGAGTGTTTCCTCACCCATCTACATATTTTCGAGTTTAAGATAATGGCTATAGTTTCTTACAGGTTCTTAGCTATAGTTTCTTACAAGTTCTTAGCTATACATTTTCGTGGGGATATATATCATGTGTATAAGGTTTAGCTAAAATTCAAGACGAAACCTACCCGCAAAAGAAAAATTCAAGACGAACACGAGTAGGCAGTGGGCTGCTACTCGATCGTCGTACAAATCGTGCACGCCACGCCAGTGTGGTCTGCTATTGATAGCCAGACCTTACCGGGTGTCGTCAGCCACACGCTCCGTGCGGTTATTGATTTCCCCTGATCGTACGTGTCCAGTGGCTGCCGCCGCCCGCCGCCGACACCGACGGCGACGCGCACGTGTCGTACAGGTCGGCTTTTTCCGATCGAGCCCGCGCCCATGCATCCTGGATCGCTGGCGGATCAGCCCGCGCCCTCTGCTTCGCTGGCACGCTTTGTACCTCAGTTTCCATCCCGTTGGGCGCCGGGATAGCTGATCGATGGAGGCGTAGGCTGGCACATATGGACGCCGGCCGACGCCGTAGACGGCGCATGCATGCCGAACTGTGGCTGGTGACGCGCATGCATGTTGGTGGTGGATCTGTGCCGATCGTACGCCCCACCGGCCGCATGGTGCTGCGCAAGCGGACAGTACTGAAGTGATAAGCCGATCGAGTCGAGCTGGACACACGACGATGGCATGTGACCCGGTGATCTCCGGTGATAGTAAAGCCAAGAAACATGAGCTATTGATCCTGCATATATATAGTATGTCCTACTACTATCATTTTGTTCCTTTTTTTTTCTGCGCAATGGAACATGCATGGCAGATCTCCCGAGCTATTCGCATGACAACAAATGTTTTTCTTGGTTCAGGCTCGCCATCAGGGATTAATTAATAGAGCGGGCCGCATCTTCGTCGATCGCAAGTCTTTCTCAACGAACAGGACCGAGCTTGCCCATGCATCGAGGGCCATTCCACACACATACTGGTCCCAGGTCGTCCGAAGAATGACGCTGGACAGCTAGCCAGATGTACTCCCTCCGTTTCATAATATAAGATGTTTTAGTTTTGTGGAGATAATGTATCTAGACATCTTTTAGTATGTAGGTTCAGAAATGTTCGCTATGAATCTATACACTAAAAGATGTCTAAAAACATTACCTTCATAAACCTTAAACATCTTATATATTAAAACGGAGGGAATACGTCCGATGGTCCACTGTACCGTGTCCTACTCGTACCACCGGCCGATACATACACCGAGCTAGCCAACACGAGTAGTACTAGTATAATTTTATGACGCACGCACGCTGTGGCCTCCGTCGTAGCTTTTCCCTCTCTACACCGTCGTGTCTCGACGGCCAGCCACTCAGGAAACAAAAGACGGAGCTGATATGATCGATGCCACCCGGAATTAATCCGCTGCCTCCTCCCGGTTTTTGTTTCCTCTCTACTTTGTCGACGCCGATCGAGTGCCGCCTGTGGTTGCTGCTGCCTCGATCGGTGCAGCATGCACCAGCTGCGCAAAAAGGCCACAACTGTCCCTCAAAGCCACGGCAACGTTAGCATGATATGACACGGGCCACCACAAACCGTCTTTGCGGGGCAGCCCTGCTCGCCATGCACCTGGCCACGCCGCTAGTGATCTTTTCCGGAGCAAAATTGACCACTACTGCCACCACTCCGATGATATGGTCGGAAAAGATACGACTCCTTCCTTTTCTCTGCGACAATTTTATCGAATTTAGAGAACCGACCATTGGTCGGATGGTTAGGAGGGTATGGTACCTAGTCCACCAGAGTTCAAATCCTAGGTTTGACGCTTTGGTGTCTTATAAAGACGGAATATTTTTTCAATAAAAGGCGACGTTCCCGTCGATAGCGAGGCGCTTGCGGTGACTTCGTCAATCTCAAGATCCGTCAATTCAGTCTCTCGAAGGTGCTCATAGGGCTAGGGTGTGCGTGCGTGTGTTTATAGGGGTGAGCGTTTGTACTGTGTTTCTCAAAAAAAATATATCGAATTTATTACTCCCTCCGTCTAGAAATAATAGTTATAGGGTATAAAAAGCTAGCTTTAAAAAAATATATATATATAAATCCTAGTTCACAAAAAAAAATATAAATCCTAATTTTGATTTTGCAATCGAAATCATCATGTCTCCGGAATGACGGCATCGCCTCTATAGGAAATGAAATCGTGCGCGTAAGAGCATCTCCATTAGCATTTCCACGATGCTGATTCGGACGTCGAAATTCGTCCAATCGTGTTTCCAGAAATCTCTTTCAGTTCGGATTTGGGCCAATTTTGGTCCGAACTTTTCAGGCCATACCCAGGATCCCGGAAACGCCATGGAAACGCCGAACAAAGTGAACTTGCCGGAAAAAAGGAAGCGACACGTGGACCCATCCAGTCAGCGAGGGAAGCCGAGTCGTCGTCGTCCTCGGAATCACGCGTCGCCGCAACACCGCGCCAGCGCCGCCCCTCGGCTCTCGCGATGGACCGGCGGGCAATAACTTCTCGCCGTTTTCGCTTTTCCCGCCCTCGACGCCCGTCTCGGCCTATAAAAGCCGCGCCCCTCGCCGGAACTCTCCACACTCTCCCACAACTTCCTAACTCCGGCGAACTCCGAGCTCTCCCTCTCCACACTCCAACACTTCACACCGTGGGCGAAAGGTACCCCGGCGATCCAGCCGTGGGAGGCCCGCATGTTGTACGAGGCGGGCTACATGACGCCGTCGGACATCCGCCTCCCGTCCGACTGGAGGCTCAGCGCCGGTGGGATCCCGATTCCGCCGGAGCCGAAGCCCGAGGAGCTCGACGACGAGATCCAGGCGGCCATCACCGCCATGGAGGACCCGAACCTCACCGAGGATCCAGGCAACCGCGTCTTCTGGGAACAACATCTCGCCCACTAGCGGCAGCAGGCTCTCGCCTGCCACGAGGGGCCACCGGGCTCGCCGCCGAAGAGGAATAGCACGACTGGACGCCGTCGCTGGTGGAGCGCTCCCAGGCGCACCCTCGCCGCCGTGCTGGAGCACATCCACGCCGGCAACGAGCCCCGCCTCGGCTTCCCCCGCAACCCCACGCCCGCGTCAAGGGCGAGGCGCCATCCTCCGGCGAACTGGCTGCCGAGAAGGATGACCAGCCTCTCCTCCTCGTCCTTGGCCTCGGCGACCCGCTCCTCCGGGTCCGCGCCGACGACCTCACCGCCGCTTTGGCCGGTTAAGCGGGAGCTGGAAACGCCGGTTCGATCGCCGCCGAAGACCTGGCCGCGCGACATCGTCATCAACGAGCCGCGCGCTCCTTCGCCGCCCACCGGCCGTCTCCGCCTTCGCAAGACGAAGCCGGAGCCATAGAACTGGCGGTGCCCGTCGACGAGGATGCATTCGTCGTCAAGATGGCGATGGAGCAGTCCCCGCGGGTGGCGGCGCCGCAGCCGCCGGGGGAGCCTTCCTCGTCGAACATACCGCCTGGTCCAGGGCAAACTGGGAGGAGACGAAGCGGCGGCGCGTGCATCGCCTGCAGCAGGAGGCCGAACGTCAGGTCTGGTCTGACCGCGTTCTCGCCTACCAGGGCGCGCCGACGAGGCCGGTCCCTCCTACCAGCCCTAGAGGTGCGGCAACGCCAGTCAGGGGAGCTCCCGCCCGCCACAGCCGCCGAGCGACGACGACGGCGGCAAGGACGATGGCAAGGCCGGTCCCGGCTACAAGTCCTTCTACGACCACCTCGGCATGTAGAAGCGGCGACGACATCGGCGAAGACGACGACGGCGACCTTTTTTAATGTTTTTTAGTTTATTACGTAGTAATGTAGTTTTCAATTCAATCTAATCCGTCTATATTCGCCCAAGTTTAATGAAATCCACCTAAATTTGCCAGATTCGTCTGAATTTTCGCCGAACACGGGAACCCGAACTGAAAACGCGAGTAGAAAACTCGACGGTTTCAGGGCGAAATCAAATTTCATCTGGCCTAAAATTGGTCCGGATTTTGGCTGGAATCGTCTAACGAGTGGGATGCTCTAACCTTTCTGATCGGTCTCCCAAGTTGATCCATGGCCCATTCAAAAAAAAAAGTTGATCCAGATATGACCCGTATCACACCATCGCAGGCAGCTAGCCATGCCCGCCTAGCAACAGCAGCATTTTTTGACACGTAACGTCTGGTCCACATTTTCGGACCACTAGCAGCCACTCATCTCATCATGATGCATGCATGTTCTCCAAGGTACAGTCGACGCTCCTCGGATCAGAATTCGCGCAAGGGAACCTCACTCTTCCCGTGTACTAGCACTAGTACTGTAGATGCACATGGAAAATAATTAAATATGGACAACTGTCCTTTTGTTGTTTCCTAGTAGTAGACTAGTCCTCCATTCTACTATTCCACCTAGCAATTGCTAGCACGCACATGGCGGATCTGCACGTCGCATGTGTTGTCAGATCTGTCCGTACGTATTAGCCAGGTAGACCAGGCCCACCCTGATAAGGGAAGGTGGTTATTAGAGCTGGTCGATCGACCTGACAGTGAGAGTGCCACCTAATAATCTTGTTCCACGACATTCTAGAACTTGTCTAAAATTTACTAATGATTTTGGGTTAGCCTAATCCCCTACGTATAGTGCTTCTCTTAAACACGAGCCACGTGTTTCATGGGTGACGACGGCAATGTGTTCTACAAGCGCTAGAGATGACGCATGTATATCGATTAGCTCAAACAACTATAGTTATCCTCTCATCGACACGATTTCACTGGGATTACGTCGTACGTGCTTGTCATTTGGCTCCATTTGCTACGTGGATGTGCCACTGCTCAACTACGACACTAAACTAACCAGATGATCTTAAGCGGAAAAGAATGACGCTTGAAAAAGTCCTAAAACACGAGGAGAGAGGGAAGGGAAGACAAGTTTTTCTCTTGCCGGAAACGCCATCGATTTAGTCCTAACTTTCTTGTGATTTGCAGCTAGCGAGGTCCTTCCTATCCCCATCAGCATTGATTACTCGATAGATCACGAGCTAGCTAGCGAGTGGCAGCACGAGAAGTTTGGCAATGCCCGGAACTGAAGCGAACGGGCTACATGCGGTACGTTGATTGATTAATTTGCTATCGACAATTACATGCATGCATGTGGAACCATCTAGGAGTAGCTATAGACTATAAAGATGGCTACTACTTGAAGCCCTTCTTTTTGGCATCATACCGGTATGTATAGAGATGAAAATGGAGTTACACAAAAGGTGATTTATTTAAGATAACCCATGGCGATCTTAAAAAGGCATGCAAGCTACGCACGTTAGTGGAAACATGGCGATCTTAAAAAGAGGGTGTGAAGAGTGCTAGTTTGTGTTTTTTTCATATGCACAAGAGGTGTTCGGTGAAATGCCCGAGAGCTCAAAATAAGTTTTCTCGTTGCTCTTTCCTTCTCGGTCGAGGTCGGCAACTATCCTTTCATGTGTCATTGATGTACTATATATATAAATGGTCATCTCCCTATTAATTTTTGATATATACTACATATTAATGCAGATGAACCGGCAATGGATGTACGGTGACCGCCGCACTTCCGAGTACATTACGGGCCTCCAAAATTTCATCGTTGTGGCTAATGCAAACCGTGGTCACAATGGTTTTATGTGTTGTCCGTGTGTTCACTGTCAGAACAAGAAAGACTACTCAAATACCAGAACCATTCACTCCCACCTGCTTCGATCCGGTTTCATGCCCAGCTATAATTGTTGGACCAAGCACGGAGAAAAAGGGGTTGTGATGGAAGACAACGAAGAAGAAGAGGATGATGACAACTATCATAATATGTATCCTGAATATGATGATACTGCAACGGGGGTAGATAATGAAGATCAAGAGGCGGCAGATGGGCCCGCTGATGACGATCTTGGTCGGGCCATTACTGATGCAAAGGAAGAATGTGAAACTGAAAAGGAGAAGGAGAAGCTGGATCAGATGTTAAAGGATCACAAAACATTGTTGTATCCAACTTGCGAAGATGGCCACAAAAAGCTAGGTACCACACTGGATTTGCTGCAATGGAAGGCAGAGAACGGTGTGACTGACAGCGCATTTTCAAAGTTGTTGGTAAAAATGAAGAATCTTCTTCCAAAAAATAATGAGTTACCCGACAGTACATACCAAGCAAAGAAGGTTGTCTGCCCTCTAGGATTAGACGTGCAGAAGATACATGCCTGCATTAATGACTGCATCCTCTACCGCGGTGAGAAGTACGAGAATTTGGATGCATGCCCGGTATGCACTGCACTGCGGTATAAGATCAGACGAGACGATCCTGGCGATGTTGAGGGCGAGGCCCCTAGGAAGAAGGTTCCCGCCAAGGTTATGTGGTATGCTCCTATAATACCACGGTTAAAACGTCTCTTCAGAAATAAAGAGCATGCCAAGTTGTTGCGATGGCACATGGAAGGCCGTAAGAAAGACGTGATGCTGAGACACCCCGCTGATGGGTCACAGTGGAGAAAAGTCGAGCGAGAGTACCCGGACTTCGCACGTGACGCAATAAACTTAAGGTTTGGTCTAAGTACAGACGACATGAATCCTTTTGGTGAGCAGAGCTGCAGTCACAACACCTGGCCTGTGACTCTATGTATCTATAACCTTCCTCCTTGGTTGTGTATGAAGAGGAAGTTCATTATGATGCCAGTGCTCATCCAAGGCCCAAGGCAACCCGGCAACGACATTGATGTGTACCTAAGGCCATTAGTTGAAGAACTTTTACAGCTGTGGGCCAAACCAGGTGTACGTATGTGGGATGAGCACAAAGGGGAGCCATTTGACCTACGAGCATGAAGGGAATATGCCCGAGAGGCAATAATAAAGTGGTTATTATCGTATTCCTTATTTATGATAAATGTTTATTTTACATGCTATAATTGTATTAATACGGAAACGTTAATACATATGTGTTTAATAAACAAAAAAGGAAGTTCCTAGTTATGCCTGTCTGATAAACTAGCTCGTTGATTAACAAGATGATCAAGGTTTCCTGATCATAGACATTGGATGTTGTTAATAACGAGGTCACAACATTAGTGTAATGGTGTGATGAACATTCATCCGAAGTATAGCATTACGATCAAAGTCATTGAGTTTATATTGCTATAACAACTTACGAAGTGATCCTAATCCTTAGACCATGAGATCATGTCAATCACTAACACTGGAAGAGTTTCTTGATAACATCAAACGTCACACCGTAACAGGGTGATTATAAAGATGGATTCAGAACTAATAAAGTGTTATGTTGAGGCCCATGGATCGAGAGTGGAATTTGTTCATCCCGATGACGGATAGATATGCTCTGGGCCCTCTCGGTGATATCACATTGATTAGCTTGCAAGCAAGTGATTTGATCACTAGAATGTTATATCACGGGAACGAGAAAAGAGTGCATGTCGGTAACGAGATCAAACTAGGTATGGATATACCGATGATCGAATCTCGGACATGTAATATATCGCGAAACAAAAGGATTAAGATACTAGCGTAAAAGGTTCCGACGATCACAAGAAAGTCATCGTTGAATGTGTGGGAGTCAGTATGGGTCTCCAGATCCCGCTTCTGATTATTGACCCGAGAGGGGTCTCGATCATGTCCGCATTATTCACGAACCGTAGGGTGACACACTTAAGAGACACCGACATCCAATTGGAGCAAAAGTTTCATGCCGAAAGAATAAACAAGCGCATGAATTTATTTCACTAGATACCGAAACAGGTTTTCGGGTGAAATTGCATAAAGTGGTTATGCATGTGAAATGGAATTCTAGCAAGGGGTTATTTGTGAATGTTTGTCATTAAAGTAATTGACAAAATTCTGAATAAAATAAAAGAGTTTTATTTAATGAGAGTTTGCATTAAATTTGGTGGAAATTTAATGGGAATTTGTGTGGACTTTTGAGTGGAGGGAATTTAAAGGGCTTTTTGTGAGTGGAGTGTCCACCCACATGAATGAAGGAGGGGAGGGGCAGCCCCCATGGCCGGCGGCCACCCCTTGGGTGCCCCCCCTCCTCCTATAAAAGGAGCCCCCCTCCTCACTTGTCTCTCACACCTCCTCGTGAAGGATCTCTCTCCCCCTCTAGAATTTATCCCCCATGGTCTCGGACTAGCGAGATACATGTTCCCGGTGGCTTTTCGGCAAGAAAGAGTTGTGCTTCCGCTGCATCGCTGGAGCGAGGAGGCGGAGGTTGCTCGGTGCCTCGAACGTGTGTGCGAGCACGGATGCGCTGCTGTTTTGCGGCGCTAGGACTTCCTCTCGATCTTGAGATCGGCAAGAGATCGTCTACATCAACCACGAGTTTGGACTCGTTAAGCTTTGTCGGTCTTCAAGGGTATGTTCTCTACGGATATACATCCGCCCGTTTTTTGTATCTAGTAGATAGATCTTGGTACATAGTTGTTCCCATCGTAGGAAAATTTTTGTTTTCTATGCTGCGAACCCTACAGTGGTATCAGAGCCGGATCTATGCGTAGATACTTTGCACGGGTAGTACACATATGAGTATGTGGGCGATGATGATCATTTTATTGCTTCTTAGTTGTACTTTGGATATTGGTGGCATAGTGGGATGAAGCGGCCCGGACAAACTTTACATGTCCTCGCACATGAGACATGTTCCACGCTTGACATGCAACTAGTTTTGCATAAGTGGCTAGCGGGTGTCTGTCTCTCCTACTATAGTCAATATCTAATTTGCAACGAGTTGTCAACAATTTGGTTATCCTCGTTGTGGTTCATGTTCGTAGGTAAGAACGGTTCTATCTTCGAAAGCCCTAAGCCACGTAAAACTTGCAATGGATAAATTAGAGGCGTCTAGTTTAGATTGTTGCTGGGCTAGTGTTATGATATGGTGATGTTGTAAGTTGAAGTATGAGATGATACTCTTACAACACACATAGCGTGTAAGTTCCATAGACCTTGGCCTTACACATAAAGGTATGATAGTGATCATACCACGGTGCACATGATGGAGATCATATGCGGGAACCATATCATTTCACTTATAAACAAGTGATGTTTTGATTGCATCTTATATTGCTTGTTTGGCGTTTAATTAGCATAATAAGATGATCCCTCATTTAAATATCAAGATAAGAATGTGTTCTTCCTTTAGTATGCACCGATTATGTTCTCGTCGCTCCAAGACATCACGTGATGATCGGGTGTTTTTGGATCCACGACCATATTTCGGGTGTAAGACAGTTACACACGCGAATACTAAGGTTCTTACTTTGGGAGCCTAGCATGTACAGACATGGCCTCGGAACGCGGACCAAAAGGTTAAGCATGAGTCATATAGTAGATATGATGCCCATTTGATGCTCGCCTTTGAAGCTACGCCGACTCACGTGATGATCGGACTTGGTGTAGTGGATTTGATTCATGTAATCACCAAAAAGGCACGAGGGATGTCGTTTTTGAGTGGGAGTTCATTTCTAATTTGGATTAGTAGAACTCAATTTATCATAAATTAAATCAAAGTGAATTTGCATAATTTTTGTAGTCATTGGCATTCGTTCACCACCTTATGCATAGTTGTAATTGAGATAATAGAACTATAGAATTCTGGATATATACTTTACGAACTGGTATCGTATTGTGTTGAGTGTCAATATAAAGTTTAAAGTCCTATTGCAAACTTTCAGCAAATTCTATTTACTCCGTGAATTTTAATAGTTGGTATTAAATCAAGAGTTACAATTCCAGTGTTAGTATCTTAAGTATCATGTTTGCCTCCATGATTCTTGATTGTTTTAATATCAAGTTTATCTAGGAGTTGAAAGAATTGTTTCAGAAACCATCATGTGTGACAGATATAACGATATCTGAAACAATGTTTTGGTTGCAATATGATAGAGTATAATATATGTTCTCATATTGGATGAGAATTTGCGAAGGTTGGAGATGCTAGACATCCTAATCATCCAAAAGGGTTTTGGAAAGTAATGTTATACTCACGATTCACCTTTATAAGCTACAGTAGCTTGATCATGAAAGTCGTCATGTTAAGGATGAATAGAAGATGTATGTAAAGTGTTTACTACACTAAAAGATTACTAAAGAATGGATTTTAAAAGAATACCGATCATTTTGATGATGGTGATCTACTTCAAAGTGCAAGTCCAAAGGTATTATTATTGGAATATACACGCTTTGGACTATGTGTCATGTATATGGCGCCACTTTTGATGTTGATAGATTCTTTTAAAACGGAAAAGGAAATGCTGAAAGAGAATCTATAAAATATATTTGCCAGAAAAGAAAAGATTGGAAATATCCAATTTTGGTATATGGATGATATACATGTTATGGTTGTATTCTTTGCTTGTTAAACAATGTGGTTCTTGGGTATTGGATACCGAATTGGTTGGTATGAAATTTCATACGGAACGATGCAATTCATGAACCACAATGGCCTAAGTAACTAGCAAGATAATATGTGATAATGTTCATCGAAAACAAATAAACCGTTGTTTGTATTTCTCGTTGATATCAAAGCTTGACTTCAAGATTTGTTTTAATAATTGTTATTTGAATCAGGTATTATGAGAACAAAGGTTGTTCAAATAATTACCGTATTCCATATAAGATGGATGATTTACAAATCTAGTTGGAGAAATCACATCCATAAAACCTAATGCTAAAATGTCGCAAGACAAATGATTGAAAGATCACTTACGAAGTGACATCGCTGTTTAAATTATATTGGAAAGAAAACATGAAGAATCTCCATATTCATGGATTTTTGGAGTCTTTGATTTGATCAAGTGACGCTTGTGATACTTTTCTCGGGATAATTAAAACTTCGTTCAAAGGCCAAAGAAGAACGAACGACTAAAATATTGGAATTTATATATATCGATGTATGTAGTCCATTATGATGTATAGTCGTAAGCGATGGTTTCAACTTCATATACTTTCTCCGGAAATTTGAGTGAATATTCACTTAATGAGAAAGAAGTGTGAAATATTTGAAAATGTTCAAAGACTTTCAAGATGAAGTGAAAATCATTGTAACAAGAAAATAAATGATTTATGGTTTTATCATAAGGGATTTATTTGAGTTACAAGTGTAACAAGAAAAATAAATGAATTATGATTTATCATAAAGGGATTTATTTGAGTTGCAAGTTTAGCAAAACACCTAGATTTACATTTCCAGAAACACCATAGGAGTATGGAGTGATTGAGATTTGTAATGAAACCTTGTTTGACAAGGTTGGATCAAAGGTGTTATTCATAAAACTGCCATTATGTTTTGAATGATTAAACCTTTAGAGGCTACCGCTTTTACACTGAAAAGAGCTCCATCTTGATCCGTTGAAATGACACCATGGAAGTTATGGTTTGGGGTAAAACCCAAGTTGTAATTTCTTAAATTTTGGTATGATAAACATAAGTAAGATGTTTACAACTGAAGTCGGATGAGCATGTCTTTGTAGGTTATTTCGAATAACAATTGGTTATTCCTCCATAACACCAAGGACAAAAGGGTTTGTCGCTTGAAACGTGAAGTTTCTTGAAGAAGGAATTTTTCGTAAAAGTTAAGTGGGAGGACAATAGAACTTTGATAAGGTTAACGAACCTTAGCTAAATGTGCTGAGTTGCGCAGCGCCGGAAAATGTTCCGGAGGCAGCCATAATGCTCATAGCTTATGTGCCTCAAAGGTTGCGGTCACGGAGGTCTTAAGTTCCTATTGAACTAAGTAGGTCGGTTAAACAATCAAATGCTAAGATTTGAGAGTAAATCATTATTGTTTGACAATGATGAACCGAATACATACAAAGAAGCGACGATGGGCCCTGACTCCGTCAAATGGCTTGAAGCCATAAAATCCGTGATAAGTCCATACACGATAAATCAAGTTTTAAACTTGGAAGACCCTCTGAAAAGGTGTAAAAACCTATCGGTCGTATTTGGATCTATAAAGAAACTGACATGGATGTTTCACATCTATGAAATAGTCGACATGACGTAAAGTATCTTACGACAATGTTCAAGGAGTTGACTATGATAAGATTTGATCTTTCATAGCGATATTTAGTCTGGACGGATTAAAGTAGCAACCACTACATATAATTTGGTATATGGTAGATGAATAAACAAAGCAAAATTCTTCTAATAGAATGGTTACCTAGGACGTGTACAAGACACAGTCCAAAGGGTTTTGTTAAATTCAAAGGATGCTAAAAGGGCATGCAAACTTCAATGGTTGAAGTAAGCATCGCGGAGTTGGAATCTTCACCGTGATGAAAAAGGAGTTTTCATCTAGAGACGATGAAGATGCTTGCATTTGCAAGAAATTAAGTGGGAGCGCTGAGACATATTTCTAATACATTATGTGAAGGACATCTTGTTGATTAGAAATGATGTATATTTTATTGACAAAGGTTAGGGATTTCATTTTGATGAAAAACTTAGGCAAAACCCGAATATTTAGCATGAATGTCTATACTGGATAGACTGTGAAGCTAATATGGTTGTGCCAAATGTACATATATGAGATATTGAAGGAGTTCAATATAGAAACAACAAGAAACGGTTCTTGTCGCATGGAAAGGAATTGAATCAAGATTCAAGTGTATCGACACTTGATAAGTGAAACAAGATTCAAGTGCTTTGACACTTGATGAGTGAAATCACGAGAATGTTTTGATCAATCATACCATGATATGTACACATCCAGATATGTCCTATGCTCTAAGTGTTATGAGCATATACCAGAATGAATCATAAAATGATCATTGGACGATAGTAAGGATATTCTTATGATCTTTTTGAAAGAACTAAGAATATATTTGTGTAGAGGTGACAAACAATTACAAATAGTTCATTGTAAAGCGTTACATTGATACTAGTTTTGTCACAAGATACAAATTAAGTTTATCTCAATTTAAACTATGGGTGGCACAATGTAATGGAAAGGAGATTCCATGATGGATTTGGATGAATTCCAAAGTTAAGACATTGTGACGGATACTACAACAAAAGGCTAAGTATATGACTGCTATAGTAGCAGCAAAGGAGGAAATTTGTGTCAAGTAGTTTGTTATCAAACTAAGGTGTGGTTCGCAACGGGCTAACACTAAAGATATATTGTATGACAATAGTATCGACGTGTTTTAACCCCAAGGAACTAAAGGTCTCACCGAAAGACCAAATTTATACAATGCCATCTCATTGGAGAATGAGTGATGCGTGAAGACGCAAAGACATGCAAATACAAACGGACCTGAAAGCGTCAGATCCGTAGATTATGTTAACCACTTGCAATTGCGTATATGGAACACCAGAAAGCCATAGGTGTTCAATACGCAAAGTTCTCAAACTATATTATTGTCTCTAGTGCAAGTGGGAGACTGAAGGGAATATGCCCGAGAGGCAATAATAAAGTGGTTATTATTGTATTCCTTATTTATGATAAATGTTTATTTTACATGCTATAATTGTATTAATACGGAAACGTTAATACATGTGTGTTTAATAAACAAAAAAGGAAGTTCCTAGTTATGCCTCTCTTATAAACTAGCTCGTTGATTAACAAGATGATCAAGGTTTCCTGATCATAGACATTGGATGTTGTAAATAACGAGGTCACAACATTAGTGTAATGGTGTGATGAACATTCATCCGAAGTATAGCATTACGATCAAAGTCATTGAGTTTATATTGCTATAACAACTTACGAAGTGATCCTAATCCTTAGACCTTGAGATCATGTCAATCACTAACACCGGAAGAGTTTCTTGATAACATCAAACGTCACACCGTAACAGGGTGATTATAAAGATGGATTCAGAACTAATAAAGTGTTATGTTGAGGCCCATGGATCGAGAGTGGAATTTGTTCATCCCGATGACGGATAGATATGCTCTGGGCCCTCTCGGTGATATCACATTGATTAGCTTGCAAGCAAGTGATTTGATCACTAGAATGTTATATCACGGGAACGAGAAAAGAGTGCATGTCGGTAACGAGATCAAACTAGGTATGGATATACCGATGATCGAATCTCGGACATGTAATATATCGCGAAACAAAAGGATTAAGATACTAGCGTAAAAGGTTCCGACGATCACAAGAAAGTCATCGTTGAATGTGTGGGAGTCAGTATGGGTCTCCAGATCCCGCTTCTGATTATTGACCCGAGAGGGGTCTCGATCATGTCCGCATTATTCACGAACCGTAGGGTGACACACTTAAGAGACACCGACATCCAATTGGAGCAAAAGTTTCATGCCGAAAGAATAAACAAGCGCATGAATTTATTTCACTAGATACCGAAACAGGTTTTCGGGTGAAATTGCATAAAGTGGTTATGCATGTGAAATGGAATTCTAGCAAGGGGTTATTTGTGAATGTTTGTCATTAAAGTAATTGACAAAATTCTGAATAAAATAAAAGAGTTTTATTTAATGAGAGTTTGCATTAAATTTGGTGGAAATTTAATGGGAATTTGAGTGGACTTTTGAGTGGAGGGAATTTAAAGGGCTTTTTGTGAGTGGAGTGTCCACCCACATGAATGAAGGAGGGGAGGGGGCAGCCCCCATGGCCGGCGGCCACCCCTTGGGTGCCCCCCTCCTCCTATAAAAGGAGCCCCCCTCCTCACTTGTCTCTCACACCTCCTCGTGAAGGATCTCTCTCCCCCTCTAGAATTTATCCCCCATGGTCTCGGACTAGCGAGATACATGTTCCCGGTGGCTTTTCGGCAAGAAAGAGTTGTGCTTCCGCTGCATCGCTGGAGCGAGGAGGCGGAGGTTGCTCGGTGCCTCGAACGTGTGTGCGAGCACGGATGCGCTGCTGTTTTGCGGCGCTAGGACTTCCTCTCGATCTTGAGATCGGCAAGAGATCGTCTACATCAACCACGAGTTTGGACTCGTTAAGCTTTGTCGGTCTTCAAGGGTATGTTCTCTACGGATATACATCCGCCCGTTTTTTGTATGTAGTAGATAGATCTTGGTACATAGTTGTTCCCATCGTAGGAAAATTTTTGTTTTCTATGCTGCGAACCCTACAGTGGTACCAGAGCCGGATCTATGCGTAGATACTTTGCACGGGTAGTACACATATGAGTATGTGGGCGATGATGATCATTTTATTGCTTCTTAGTTGTACTTTGGATATTGGTGGCATAGTGGGATGAAGCGGCCCGGACAAACTTTACATGTCCTCGCACATGAGACATGTTCCACGCTTGACATGCAACTAGTTTTGCATAAGTGGCTAGCGGGTGTCTGTCTCTCCTACTATAGTCAATATCTAATTTGCAACGAGTTGTCAACAATTTGGTTATCCTCGTTGTGGTTCATGTTCGTAGGTAAGAACGATTCTATCTTCGAAAGCCCTAAGCCACGTAAAACTTGCAATGGATAAATTAGAGGCGTCTAGTTTAGATTGTTGCTGGGCTAGTGTTATGATATGGTGATGTTGTAAGTAGAAGTATGAGATGATACTCTTACAACACACATAGCGTGTAAGTTCCATAGACCTTGGCCTTACACATAAAGGTATGATAGTGATCATACCACGGTGCACATGATGGAGATCATATGCGGGAACCATATCATTTCACTTATAAACAAGTGATGTTTTGATTGCATCTTATATTGCTTGTTTGGCGTTTAATTAGCATAATAAGATGATCCCTCATTTAAATATCAAGATAAGAATGTGTTCTTCCTTTAGTATGCACCGATTATGTTCTCGTCGCTCCAAGACATCACGTGATGATCGGGTGTTTTTGGATCCACGACCATATTTCGGGTGTAAGACAATTACACACGCGAATACTAAGGTTCTTACTTTGGGAGCCTAGCATGTACAGACATGGCCTCGGAACACGGACCAAAAGGTTAAGCATGAGTCATATAGTAGATATGATGCCCATTTGATGCTCGCCTTTGAAGCTACGCCGACTCACGTGATGATCGGACTTGGTGTAGTGGATTTGGTTCATGTAATCACCAAAAAGGCACGAGGGATGTCGTTTTTGAGTGGGAGTTCATTTCTAATTTGGATTAGTAGAACTCAATTTATCATAAATTAAATTAAAGTGAATTTGCATAATTTTTGTAGTCATTGGCATTCGTTCACCACCTTATGCATAGTTGTAATTGAGATAATAGAACTATAGAATTCTGGATATATACTTTACGAACTGGTATCGTATTGTGTTGAGTGTCAATATAAAGTTTAAAGTCCTATTGCAAACTTTCAGCAAATTCTATTTACTCCGTGAAATTTAATAGTTGGTATTAAATCAAGAGTTACAATTCCAGTGTTAGTATCTTAAGTATCATGTTTGCCTCCATGATTCTTGATTGTTTTAATATCAAGTTTATCTAGGAGCTGAAAGAATTGTTTCAGAAACCATCATGTGTGACAGATATAACGATATCTGAAACAATGTTTTGGTTTCAATATGATAGAGTATAATATATGTTCTCATATTGGATGAGAATTTGCGAAGGTTGGAGATGCTAGACATCCTAATCATCCAAAAGGGTTTTGGAAAGTAATGTTATACTCACGATTCACCTTTATAAGCTACAGTAGCTTGATCATGAAAGTCGTCATGTTAAGGATGAATAGAATATGTATGTAAAGTGTTTACTACACTAAAAGATTACTAAAGAATGGATTTTAAAAGAATACCGATCATTTTGATGATGGTGATCTACTTCAAAGTGCAAGTCCAAAGTTATTATTATTTGAATATACACGCTTTGGACTATGTGTCATGTATATGGCGCCACTTTTGATGTTGATAGATTCTTTTAAAACGGAAAAGGAAATGCTGAAAGATAATCTATAAAATATATTTGGCAGAAAAGAAAAGATTGGAAATATCCAATTTTGGTATATGGATGATATACATGTTATGGTTGTATTCTTTGCTTGTTAAACAATGTGGTTCTTGGGTATTGGATACCGAATTGGTTGGTATGAAATTTCATACGGAACGACGCAATTCATGAACCACAATGGCCTAAGTAACTAGCAAGAGAATATGTGATAATGTTCATCGAAAACAAACAAACCGTTGTTTGTATTTCTCGTTGATATCAAAGCTTGACTTCAAGATTTGTTTTAATAATTGTTATTTGAATCAGGTATTATGAGAACAAAGGTTGTTCAAATAATTACCCTATTCCATATAAGATGGATGATTTACAAATCTAGTTGGAGAAATCACATCCATAAAACCTAATGCTAAAATGTCGCAAGACAAATGATTGAAAGATCACTTACGAAGTGACATCGCTGTTTAAATTATATTGGAAAGAAAACATGAAGAATCTCCATATTCATGGATTTTTGGAGTCTTTGATTTGATCAAGTGACGCTTGTGATACTTTTCTCGGGATAATTAAAACTTCGTTCAAAGGCCAAAGAAGAACGAACGACTAAAATATTGGAATTTATATATATCGATGTATGTAGTCCATTATGATGTATAGTCGTAAGCGATGGTTTCAACTTCATATACTTTCTCCGGAAATTTGAGTGAATATTCACTTAATGAGAAAGAAGTGTGAAATATTTGAAAATGTTCAAAGACTTTCAAGATGAAGTGAAAATCATTGTAACAAGAAAATAAATGATTTATGGTTTTATCATAAGGGATTTATTTGAGTTACAAGTGTAACAAGAAAAATAAATGAATTATGATTTATCATAAAGGGATTTATTTGAGTTACAAGTTTAGCAAAACACCTAGATTTCCGTAGATTATGTTAACCACTTGCAATTGCGTATATGGAACACCAGAAAGCCATAGGTGTTCAATACGCAAAGTTCTCAAACTATATTATTGTCTCTAGTGCAAGTGGGAGACTGAAGGGAATATGCCCGAGAGGCAATAATAAAGTGGTTATTATCGTATTCCTTATTTATGATAAACGTTTATTTGACATGCTATAATTGTATTAATATGGAAACGTTAATACATGTGTGTTTAATAAACAAAAAAGGAAGTTCCTAGTTATGCCTCTCTTATAAACTAGCTCGTTGATTAACAAGATGATCAAGGTTTCCTGATCATAGACATTGGATGTTGTTAATAACGAGGTCACAACATTAGTGTAATGGTGTGATGAACATTCATCCGAAGTATAACATTACGATCAAAGTCATTGAGTTTATATTGCTATAACAACTTACGAAGTGATCTTAATCCTTAGACCATGAGATCATGTCAATCACTAACACCGGAAGAGTTTCTTGATAACATCAAACGTCACACCGTAACAGGGTGATTATAAAGATGGATTCAGAACTAATAAAGTGTTATGTTGAGGCCCATGGATCGAGAGTGGAATTTGTTCATCCCGATGACGGATAGATATGCTCTGGGCCCTCTCGGTGATATCACATTGATTAGCTTGCAAGCAAGTGATTTGATCACTAGAATGTTATATCACGGGAACGAGAAAAGAGTGCATGTCGGTAACGAGATCAAACTAGGTATGGAGATACCGATGATCGAATCTCGGACATGTAATATATCGCGAAACAAAAGGATTAATATACTAGCGTAAAAGGTTCCGACGATCACAACAAAGTCATCGTTGAATGTGTGGGAGTCAGTATGGGTCTCCAGATCCCGCTTCTGATTATTGACCCGAGAGGGGTCTCGATCATGTCCGCATTATTCACGAACCATAGGGTGACACTCTTAAGAGACACCGACATCCAATTGGAGCAAAAGTTTCATGCCGAAAGAATAAACAAGCGCAGGAATTTATTTCACTAGATACCGAAACAGGTTTTCGGGTGAAATTGCATAAAGTGGTTATGCATGTGAAATGGAATTCTAGCAAGGGGTTATTTGTGAATGTTTGTCATTAAAGTAATTGACAAAATTCTGAATAAAATAAAAGAGTTTTATTTAATGAGAGTTTGCATTAAATTTGGTGGAAATTTAATGGGAATTTGAGTGGACTTTTGAGTGGAGAGAATTAAAGGGCTTTTTGTGAGTGGAGTGTCCACCCACATGAATGAAGGAGGGGAGGGGGCAGCCCCCATGGCCGGCGGCCACCCCTTGGGTGCCCCCCTCCTCCTATAAAAGGAGCCCCCCTCCTCACTTGTCTCTCACACCTCCTCGTGAAGGATCTCTCTCCCCCTCTAGAATTTATCCCCCATGGTCTCGGACTAGCGAGATACATGTTACCGGTGGCTTTTCGGCAAGAAAGAGTTGTGCTTCCGCTGCATCGCTGGAGCGAGGAGGCGGAGGTTGCTCGGTGCCTCGAACGTGTGTGCGAGCATGGATGCGCTGCTGTTTTGTGGCGCTAGGACTTCCTCTCGATCTTGCGATCGGCAAGAGATCGTCTACATCAACCACGAGTTTGGACTCGTTAAGCTTTGTCGGTCTTCAAGGGTATGTTCTCTACGGATATACATACGCCCGTTTTTTGTATCTAGTAGATAGATCTTGGTACATAGTTGTTCCCATCGTAGGAAAATTTTTGTTTTCTATGCTGCGAACCCTACAGAGCATTGCTTTTCGTAACCATCAATGATTGGCCTGCTCTTAGTAACATTTCAGGGCAGACAAACAAGGGATACAATGCATGCACACACTGTTTAGATGAGACTGAAAGTGTATATTTGGATAAATGTAAGAAGGTTGTGTACCTAAGGTATCGCCGATTTCTTCCGGACCTGCATCCAGTAAGAAAGAAAGGCAAGCATTTCAAACGTCTGGCAGAACCCCGGAGGAAGCCTGTCCTCCGTACCGGTGAGGAGGTATTTGGTATGGTCAAGGACCTAGAAGTAATCTTTGGAAAAGGTCCTGGCAGTCTATCTGTTCCGAATGACGATGCCGGACACGCGCCCATGTGGAAGAAGCAATCTATATTTTGGGACATACCCTATTGGAAAGTCTTAGAGGTCCGCTCTTCAATCGACGTGATGCACGTGATGAAGAATGTTTGCGTGAACCTGCTAGGCTTTCTAGAAGTGTATGGGAAGACAAAAGATACACCGAAAGCACGGCAGGACCAGCAACGTCTGAAAGCCCCTGAAGAGCCTATGCATCCTAAGAACAAGAAGGGTAAACGATGCCACTTAACTCCTGCCAGCTACGCTCTTACCAAAGCAGAGAAGGAAATCTTTTTTGAATGTCTGAGCAGTATCAAGGTCTCGTCTGGCTTCTCGTCGAATATAAAGGGAATAATAAATATGGCAGCGTAAAAATTCCAAAACCTGAAGTCTCATGACTACCACGTGATTATGACACAATTGCTTCCGATTGCATTGAGGGGGCTTCTACCTAAAAATGTTCGAGTACCCATTGTGAAGCTATGTGCATTCCTCAATGCAATATCTCAGAAGGTAATCGATCCAGAAAGCCTACCAGGGTTACAAAGAGATGTGGACCAATGTCTTGTCAGCTTTGAGTTGGTGTTCCCACCATCCTTCTTCAATATTATGACGCATCTCCTGGTTCACCTAGTAGAAGAGATTGCCATTCTCGGTCCTGTATTTCTACACAATATGTTCCCCTTTAAGAGGTACATGGGAGTCTTAAAGAAATATGTTCATAATCATGCTAGGCCAGAAGGAAGCATCTCCAAGGGCTATGTAACAGAGGAGGTCATTGAGTTCTGTGTTGATTTTATTCCTGACCTTAAGGCGATTGGTGTTCCAGAATCATGACATGAGGGGAGACTGCGTGGAAAAGGCACCCTAGGATGTAAAGCAATGATATGTAGGGACGGGCATTCTCTCAATCAAGCACACTACACGGTTTTACAAAGATCTATCGCCCTGTATATCAATGAACACAAGAATTTAATACGCCTCAAACACCCGGGGCAGTCTGATGAATGGATTATAAGTGAACACATGGCGAGTTTTGGCGGCTGGCTGCAAAGACTTCTCACGAATAACACCACTGTTGGGGATCAGCTGTACTTGTTGTCCAGGACACCATCTTCGACTGTATGTACTTTCCAAGGGTACGAGATAAATAGGAATACATTTTACACGATACGCCAAGATAAAAAGAGAACCAACCAAAATAGTGGTGTCCGCTTCGATGCAGCAGAAGACAATGGGCAGAAGACCACGTATTATGGGTTCATAGAGGATATATGGGAACTTGACTATGGACCTAATTTTAAGGTCCCCTTGTTTCAATGCAAATGGGTCAAGCTAACAGTAGGAGGGGTTGAGGTAGACAAGAAGTATGGAATGACAACGGTGGATCTCAACAATCTTATGAAGGTAGACAAGAACTTAGACGAACCATTCGTCCTAGCCAATGATGTGGCTCAGGTTTTCTATGTGAAGGACATGTCCTCTAGACCAAAAAAAAGAAAAAATATGCAAACGAATACATCATATGATGAGCCAAAGCGTCACATAGTTCTTTCAGGGAAAAGAAACATCGTGGGAATCGAGGACAAGATAGACATGTTAGAAGATTATAATAAGTTTGATGAAATTCCGCCCTTCACAGTGAAAACTGACCCAAGCATTTCGTTAAGTAAAGAAGATGCTCCATGGTTACGTCTGAAGCGATCATAAGGAAGGACATATGCCAAGAAGTTCATGCTCATATTATGTAACTCTAGTTCATGTTTTTAAGATTAATACATGTCTTGAGTGTTAGTCTTGTTTTGTGGATGGACCGGGACTATGAGAAGAAGTTGTCCCGATTCATACTTACCATTAAGATCTGATCTCCAAACGCGCGCGGTCACATATTAGGGAGTGCCTCTATGACCAGTTTCTTGGAGATGCCGGAGGACTGGGCTCTGTCGGCATCTCCCTGAAACTGGCCGTAGTGGTGTCCCTACTCTCGAAAACCATCTTGCAGCTTGTAACTTCTCTAACTAGATCAATACACCTAGGAGCTAACTAATTTCACATATTAGGGAGTGCCTCTATGACCAGTTTCTCAGAGATGCCGGAGGACTGGGCTCCGTCGGCATCTCCCTGAAACTGGCCGTAGTGGTGTCCCTGCTCTCGAAAACCATCTTGGAGATGCCTCAAACTGGCTGGAGGACTGGACTCACAAGGATGCCTATTTATAGTACAAGCAGCTCGACATAGTGTCGACACTTACGAAATAATGTCGACACTCACCCCTATTATTAGTGCTGACTCGTGTTTTGTCCCGGTTGGTGTCTCCAACCGGGACTAAAGGTTCATCTTTAGTACCGGTTGGTGTCATCTTTAGTCCCGGTTGGTGACACCATCCGGGACAAGGTACACGCCGCACGACATAATGTCGACACTCACCCCTATTATTAGTGCTGACTCGTGTTTTGTCCCGGTTGGTGTCTCCAACCGGGACTAAAGGTTCATCTTTAGTCTCGGTTGGTGTCTCCAACCGGGACTAAAGGTTCTTCCTTCTATTTCTTCCCTCCATATTTTTTCCCGCCATTTTTCCCGGCAGTTCTTCCCTCCAGTTCTTCCCGCCAGTTCACTATATATATATGTAGGGTTGGCCTCCATTGTCATTGCACATCTCTAGACTCATATCTGCAACGTCATCACTCTTTCCCATGGCTTCCACCGTAGCACTAACCCCCAGGGAGGTGGAGGCGCTTTGCGCCTCGAACTACCCCTGCCCGCCGGGCTACTGTGTCCCCGTCGGCTGGATGCTAAGCGCCGGAGGCATGCCGGTTCCTCCTGTCCCTCTAGGTGTGGCGCGCCGGATGGCCATCACGAACCACTACTACTTCGAGCTCACGCCGGAGCAGCGGAGGAATCCCAGATGGCATCTCGACTATTTCCCTACTTGGGAAGCCTTCTTCGTGGATCAGCGTGAGAGGGCGCTCGCCAGGCACGAGGAGGACGGCCCACATCCTCCTAACTTCAACGAGGCCGGCCGTCGGCTATGGTGGCGCGGTCGGACTCTCCAGAGCGTCATGGCCTATGACACTGCCGCCGACTCTAACCCCCGTCTGCGCTACCCTGAAGTCCAGCCCATGCGTACTCAGCCTTCAAGGTTCAATTACGGCGACCCCGACGACGACAGCGATGACGGCGGCGGCGAGTACTATGACTACAGTGGCGAGTATTACAGGTGTAGGCAGGAGCATGACTAAATCACTCCAACATTCCGAAACAAGTTCGGCCGATTGTTACTTAATCTGGCCATGTATCTTAATTTTCAGTTCTTTTATGTATCTTAATTTTCAGTTCCAGTTCGGCTTTATGTAACTTACTATTAGTTGCATTCTGTATTTTAATTCCAGTTCTATCTCCTTCACAAAATGACCTATCTCATTCGAGGTTTCTTGGCTTTCGGGTTAAATGACCAATGTTATGGCTAGAATCAAGGCATAGTTTGTGATAATATGGCCATATTGTGCATACATGTGCATCATGGCATGGCAAACAATGTTGCAAGAGGAAGTTTTCCTTTTTATCGCACCAAAAAGGCATTTTCCATTTTACGAGCATAAAAAACGGACGGTTTTGTGAAGCAACCACCAAATGGCTAATTCAAAAAACCACCAACACATTTTACAAAAATACTAGACCACCTTATATGGACAATGTACCAACAGGGGGATCTGAAACCTTTCCGTCCACCTCTGGTGAAAAAGACAAATTCCTGCCGAATCGGTAGGAAGTGGGTCAGATATGAACTACAGGTACATGATACGATGCTCATGATTTTTTACAAAAATCATTTTTAGGTTCACAATATGCTATTTTATCAAAAAACCAATGCAAGTTGAGCGAGGCTTGGCCCCGAGCTAAGAATCTTCATGCCCGTTGTTCGACAAAGTTTGTCGATAGTTTAAAACGGGGATAAAAAATAAAAAAAGGTCGAAACAGTGCGAAACCTTCGCGTGGTGTTATATTATGTGACATAGTTAGAAGGAAAAATATCAAACTTGGTATATTGATTATGTCTCAAAAAAACTTCACAAAATGACCTATCTCATTCGAGGTTTCTTGGCTTTCGGGTCAAATGACCAATGTTATGGCTAGAATCAAGGCATATTTTGTGATAATATGGCCATATTGTGCATACATGTGCATCATGGCATGGCAAACAATGTTGCAAGAGAAAGTTTTCCTTTTTATCGCACCAAAAAGGCTTTTTCCATTTTCCGAGCATAAAAAACAGACGGTTTTGTGAAGCAACCACCAAATGGCTAATTCAAAAAACCACCAACACATTTTACAAAAATACTAGACCACCTTATATGGACAATGTACCAACAGGGAGATCTGAAACCTTTCCGTCCACCTCTGGTGAAAAAGACAAATTCCTGCCGATTCAGTAGGAAGTGGGTCAGATATGAACTACAGGTACATGATACGATGCTCATGATTTTTTACAAAAATCATTTTTAGGTTCACAATATGCTATTTTATCAAAAAAAACAATGCAAGTTGAGCGAGGCTTGGTCAGATTCATGTGTATACAAAAGATGCGGCATTTAAATATCCAATCAATTCAAAAATGTTAATACAAAAGATGCGGCATTAAAATATGATTTGCTCTAATAAAATAGGGTTAGATTCCTTTTTAGATGCTTAATATTTCTTATGTTCAAAGTTTTAGAATTTCACAATTTATTTTTGTTTGAATTGAATAATCAAAATTTATAAGTAAGTGTTTTAATCATTTTGAAAAATTTCATGTAAAGTAAATATAAAATGTTTTTACATGAATGGATAGATATTATTTTCTGAAAATTATGATATATTATTCATATTTTTCTGAGTTGAAATGAAAAAGATATGAATTTTCTAAATTCATATCCTATTTTAACCGGTGTTAAAGGGGGTGTGTTAAATGCGCGCGCGAAACGAATCCCCCCATTTAACACCGGTTCCAGCCCCGAACCGGTGTTAAAGGGGGGGTATTAAATGCGCCTTCCCCTTCCTTTCTCCCCCCAGAGCCAGATCGAACCCGCCGCCGCGCGTAGAGAAAAACAGAGAGCAGCCGCGTCGGCGCCCGTCCAACCCTCGCCGTCGCCGCCCTCGCCCTCGCCGTCGCCGCCCTCGTGTCGGACGCCACCGCCAACTCGATCGGAGCCGCCGTCGCCCTCGCGCGCGCCAAGACCGCCACCGCGCCCGCGCCACCGAAGCCGACGACGACGCCGACGCCTACAAGAACCCCACCGACGCCGTCGTGCTCGTGGTGAGGAGCTCTGTTTCCTCTGTTTCCTCCCTCTCTGTTTCCTCCCTTTGGCGGCGGTGTGGAGCTCGCGCGGTGGCGCCGCCGGCCGACAGATTTCAGTGGAGCTCGCGCGGTGGCGCCACTCCGTCCACGCCTCTGTGTCGTTCGAGGAAGCAGGCGGCCGACAGTTCGAGGAAGCAGGCGCTGCCGCTGCCCTGCATCATCCTGGTCCGCATTGTCGGTGGTAGCTCGCGTCGGGGTTATGTTGGCAGTCGTCGGCGGCGCCCCGGTGCGGCCTGGCGCGGCCGCACGGGAGCGGGTCTCTCTGTTACTTATTTGTAGTGAACCTTTGTAGAAAGAAATGACATTAAAACAAGATGAATAGACTTTGAATCAATCCGATTAGAGATATTTAAAAAAGGTCACCCTTCGGAAATCATGTTTCGCTCCTATAGGTGTATATGCACATATTATCTAAAACCTCATTTCGAAATGTCAAAGAATGCTTTGACATGCATGTCAATGCACCATATGTGGCATGGTGCGGTGATCACCGGCTTTGCGCACTTAAAAGTTTTGATCCACTAATTTCCTCTACATAACAAACAACCTATGACTACATAGGAGTACTTACTCTATTTCTCCGAGCCTCTGTAAAACTAGACAGTTGTTTATATCAAAGTGAAGTCAAACTTTATCTATTTGATTGTAGGTAAAATATCTAGAAATAGAGAAATAAACCATGGGCATATATTTATCTCAAATACTACATTTGTACTCCATCCGTCCACAAATATTGACCATCATTTGGTGAACAATGTGGGGAATATGTGTGATGTATAAAAGATATAGTCGTGTATTCATATTTGAGTAAAGTTTCTGATGTTGTAACATCGATAATATTGTTTACTTGGTGTTGGTGAACTCGATGGTCAAAATCGGGAAACTCGAAACTAAGATGGCATGTAATTATGGAGGGAGTAGTAGTATAGATAGGGTGTCAAGCGGGGTGGGTTCGCGGGCAACATAGTTTCACCGGCTAATATAAATTATACTACATGCATAAATTAGAACTTGTATACAAATTGGACTGCGTGTAGGTGTAGCTGTCTGAGACTAAATAATTGTCCGCAAACCCGCCCCACTTGTATACAAACTTGCATCCTGCCAACGTTACCCTCTTGGGGGTGTCGTTGTGGAG
Source organism: Avena sativa (assembly GCA_916181665.1). Taxonomy (NCBI): domain Eukaryota; kingdom Viridiplantae; phylum Streptophyta; class Magnoliopsida; order Poales; family Poaceae; genus Avena; species Avena sativa. The sequence continues at coordinate 402,147,191 of OV702284.1, forward strand.
CTCTGACTCATCCTGATTAGGATTTGAACCCCTCGGAACTCGTTTAAAATGATCAAGCATCCTTAGGGTTTTAATTTCATTTGTGTATTTTTGTATGAATAATATGTATATTTGTGTATGAATCCAAGTCCACTTGAATGTTTACTCTCTTAGTCTAGATAATATTATTGTTTTAGAAACTATGGATCCACTTAGTAGGAACCTTGAAGAAGAAGAAATAATGGAGAACATTATTGATGAGGACACCTCACAATATCTGAACTTGGAGGGACATGATGACAGCTCAAGTAGTCATGGAGAAGATGAAGACTCCGGTGAACGCAATTTAGTGATTACAAGGTCCGGCGAGGTATATGCATTGATTAAGCCTCTGCTGACTTCCACCAACAATATTCTTCTACATGTATTAATTAGCGCTTCTTTCTTCTTTTAGCCCTCTGGATCGACCAGCCAGCAACCATCTTCTTCTATGAAAAAGAGCAAGCGAGGCGCGAGGCGCGAGCCATCGGTTGAAAGATCGTGCAAAGTTCACGATCGAAGCAGTCCGTGTTGATGGCAGGCCGATGGAGCCCAAGAAGGCCGCAGACAAATTTGTACGTCAGGTTGGAGTTCTTGTTAGGGACCAAATCCCAATCATAATTGAATATTGGAATAAGCCAAAGAAGGGCGACGGTGCCTTTGTCGATGAAAGATCCAAAGAAACGCTTTGGAATTCGTTGTTGGTAAATTTCACCCTTCCGCCAGAGGAGGATGAAAACAACCCGGTTATAAAGGAAAAGGTCAAAGAGTGGACTCTAAAGAAGATGGCTGACGCTTTCCGCAACTGGAAGACAAAATTGAACAAATTTGTCAAAGCTGGCGAGACTCCAAATTTCGAAGACGCATATTATGCGAAGATAAGACCTCACTGGCCCGAATTTGTGACATATAAAAAAGGTGCTATAGCTAAAAAGAGATCAGAAACCAATACGCTTAATGCCCAGAAGAAGGAATATCACCAGAGGACGGGGTCAGGTGGCTACATATCTCAGAGGCCTAAGTGGGAGGAAGTTGAGAAGGCCCTGCGCTAGAGGGATCACACCCCAGACAGATGCGTGGGACCTACGTGCAAAGACTTGGTTCTACGGAATCGAGGCAAGGTTGGACCTAGAAACAGGATTGTGTATCTTCCCAACCCTCTTTGCCAAACCGGTCACTGAACTCATCACGGCATACGAGGAAACAGCCGCCAGGACCTTCCATCCCGATAGAGAGAATGACCAGCTCACACGCGCCATCGGTAAAAAAGAACACCCTGGACATGCACGAGGCACAGGGGGTATGACGTGGAAGGATGAGTTTGCTGAGTGGAGCGACTCTTACAGATGGCGCGGCAAAAAAGAAAAAGAGCGTACAGAGCGGATGACACAGATAGAACATGCACTTGTGGCGCTGCAGGCGCAAGTGAATGCACAACAGAGCCATCAAGCTACCGGCCCATCTCAGCGGCACGAAGAGCCTGCATTGGAAGCTGCCGGCGGCCCAGACTCTGCGCGGAAAAGCAGCGTGGCTTCCACGGAGAACGTGCAGCCCATGCTTGAAATGGCGGGTCCTCGATACCCCGTGGATGAGATCACGGAGAGCGAACACGCTGAGCTGCATGTGAGATTAATGGGCTTATCCATTAAGGTGGTTGTCGGCTATGCCTTACCTCCTGTAGCTGGTGGAACTTACCACTGCCGACCGATTCCAGATGGCTATGCTATTGTCGGGGTGGATGAGGTTGTGAAGGAATATGAGGAAGCACAGCTTGACCATGCTACAGGTGAAGGGGAAAATCAACTCAAATTTGCAGTGAAAACAACCATTCTTTGGAAGAAGGAACACATCATGCTTCCAAATTGGAGGCCACTGGCACCCCCGCCGTCTCCGCAGCGTCAGCAGTCTGAGCCGCTTCAGCTATCTCCTGCGCGGCAGCCATCTCCGGCGCTTCAGCCATCTCCTGCGCGGCAGCCATCTCCGGCGCTTCAGCCATCTCCTGCGCGGCAGCCATCTCCGGTGCGCCAGCCATCTCCGGCGTGCCAGCCATCTCCTGCCCGTCAGCCATCTCCGGTGCTTCAGACATCTCCTCAGCGTAAGCGGAAGAGCACTACCACGAAGAGCATCACTAGCACTGCCACAAAGAAATCCGCGGGAAACCGTACGCCAAAGAGTTTAAAAAACTATGTCCCGCAGCCTTCCGCCAAGCCATTGCCGGTTTTACCGTGGAATCGCAGCGACGAGGAGACCAATAGGATCTCGAAAGAAGAGGCCAAGAAATTCTTTGCACCTAGACGGGCCGAGCCAAAGGAGAAAATAGATCTGGCGGTGGTGGAGAAGTTTTACAATAATCTTTTGAAACCTGAAACCCCACTTGTGCCGGACTACGAGCGCCAGATTTTGAAGGGGGTGCAAGGAGCCGTAGGGAGACTGAAAGTAGTAGTCGTGCGGCACCCCAGAAAACAGTTCCCATGCTCGGAGAGCAGGAAAACCAATCATGCGCCCTGCTCCAGGTGTTCGACACACGGGACGCTCCTCCCGTAAATGATTACGAGGCAGAGCTACAAAGAAAGGCCAATGAGATGGGGATGACTTACATTGCATACTTGTCTAGGGGTTCGTAGCATGGAAAACAAAAAATTTCTACCGCATGCACACAAACAAGCCAAGATCTATCTACTAGATTGTAGCAACGAGTCGATAGAGGAACTCACCCTCGAAGATTCCAAAGCGGTTAACGAGAGCAGATTCTCGTGGGTGATGTAGTCGTACACTTGCCGATATCAAGATCGTGTAGACGATCCTTCCGGCACTGCGTTCCGGCAGCGCTTCCGCAGTCGGTCACACGTTCGGTACTCGATGAAGACCTTCATCTCCCTTGTTCCAGCAGGCAGCAGAGGTTGTAGCACGCTCCTCGTGATTCCGGCAGCACGACGGCGTGGTACCGGAAGTAGAGGGGAGATCTCGCATGGCTTCGCCTTAAGCCGAAGCGATTATGGTGGATTAGGGTTTCCCGGAAAACTAGGGTTTAGAGATCCGGGAGGAGGAGGAGGTGTCGGCGGCGGCTAAGGCGGCGGCGACGGACCGACGGCGGCGCGGCGGCTCGTGGAGAGGGCTTGGAACTTGTGTTGTTTGGGGCAGCCCTCCCCCTCTATTTATGAGAGGGAGGGGCAGCCTTGGGAGGGGTGGGTTTGAATCCAAATCCAAACCCAAGTTGGATTGAGAGAAGGACTTGTTTCTTCTCCCACTAGGAAACTATTGTTCCAGTTTGACTTTTCAAACTTCCCGTTTGACTTTCAATTTAGAGCTTTATTTCTCTCTTGCATATGCCAACACCAAGTGACCTTGGACATGATCCAATCATTCTACTTACCCATGACACATTCATGGACCATTCTCCTTTCGGACCGGTGAACCTTCTAGACCCTTCTAGAACCTCTCCGATGAAATCATCCGAAACTTTCCCGAACTCCGAAATAGGACTTTCCTTATATGAATCTTATTCTCCGGACCATTCCGGATCTCCTCGTGATATCCCGGATCCCATCCGAGACTCCGAACAATATTCGGTCTCTTACTAATCATTCCATAACTACTCAACAACATCAAATCCTTAAGTGTGTCTCCCTACGGTTCGTGAATTATGCGGACATGACCGAGACACTTCTCCGATCAATAACCAATAGAGGAATCTGGAAATTCATATGGCTCCCACATATTTCTACGATTACTTTGTGATCGAATGAACCACTTACATACGATACCAATTTCCCTTTGTCTCACGATAGTTTACTTATCCGAGGTTTTGATCGTCGATATCTCTGCATACCTAGTTCAACCTCGTTACCGATAAGTACTCTTTTCTCGTTCCCGTGATATGTGATCCCTTGTGAGCCAGTCACATGCTTGCAAGCTAATTGGATGACATTCCACCGAGAGGGCCCAGAGTATATCTATCCGTCATATGGATGGACAAATCCCACTCTTGATCCATGTGTTTCAACCCATACTTTCCGAACACTCAATGCCACCTTTATAGCCACCCAGTCACGGTGTGGTGTTTGATGTCATCAAAGCATCCTTCCGGTGATGGTGATAAGCATGATCTCATGGTCAAAGGAATTAGGTTACTATGTATCAGAAAGCTTATAGCAAATGAACTATTTTAAATGACTTGATCTTTATGCTATGCTTAACTATAGGAGTATGTCCATCACATCATTCTCCTAATGATATGACCCTGTTGTTAATAACATCTCTATGTTCATGATCAGGAAACCATGATCATATATTAACCAACAAGCTAGTTTAACAAGAGGCTTTACTAGGAACTCTTTTATGTTTACAAATCACACAAGTATTAATGTTTCCTTTTAATACAATTATAGCATGGTATGTAAACATTTATCATAAGTATGAAGATATGATAATAACCTACTTTATTATTGCCTCTTGGGCATATCTCCAACAGACTCCCACTTGCATTAGAGTCAATAATCTAGTTTCAAACCTTTGTGTATTCAACACCTATGGCTTTCCGGTGTCGTATGTACACGATTGCTAGTGGTCAACTGATCTCCAGATCTGACACTTCCAGGTCCGTGTGTAATTGCATGTCTTTGCGTCTCTACGCATCACTCATTCTCTAATGAGATGGCTTCGTACAAATTTGGTCCTTTGGTGTGACCTTTAGTTCTTTGGGGTTAAAACATGTTGATAATATTGTCCTACAATATATCTTCATAGTACTATCCCACTATGAACTACACCTAGTTTGATAACAAACTAATTGACACAAATTCCCTCTTTTGCTGCTATTATAGCAGTCATATACTTAGCCTTTTGTTGTAGTATCTGTCACAATGTCTTAACTTTGGAATTCATCCAAATTCATTATGGAACTTACTTTCCATCATATTGTGCCACCATTAGTTTAGATTGAGATAAACTTAATTTGTACTTTGTGACAAAACTAGTATCAATGTAATTCATTTACAATGAACTAACCATCTATTTGTCATTTCTACAAAATAATATATTCTTAGTTCTTTTACAAGATCATAAGAATATTTTTACTATCGTCCAATGATTATCTTATGAATCATTCTGGTATATGCTCATAACATTTAGAGCATAGGACATATCTGGATTTGTACATATCACAATATGATTGATATAAATACTCTTTGTGATTTCATACATCAAGTATCAATCTATACTTGAATCTTTGTTTCACTTACCAAGTGTCAATACACTTGAATATATCATCAATATTGAACTCATTCAATCCTTTCTGTGCAACAAGAACCTTTCTTGTATTTTCTATATTGAACTTATTCAATACATCATCTATGTACTTTCGGCACAACCATATTAGCGTCTATTGATGCCAAATATTTAGGTTTTGTCTAAGTCTTTCATCGGGATGAAATTCTTAATATGTGTTAATAAAAGATACATCATTTTTTTAATCAACAATATGTCTTCCACATAATGTATTAGAAACATGTCTTAGCGCTCCCACTTAATTTCTTGCAAATGCAAGCATCTTCATTGTCTCTGATGAAATTAAACTCTTTTAACAGTTTCATCATAGTGAAGATTCCAACTCCGCGATGCTCACTTCAACCATTGAAGTTTGCATATGCTTTTAGCATCCTTTGAATTAACAAAACCCTATGGACCGTGTTATGCACATGTCCTAGGTAACAATTCTATTATAAGAACTTGTTTTGTTTATTCAACTCCCACATAATAAAATTATATGTAGTGGTTGCTACATTAATCCTTCTAGACTAAATATCGCTATGAAAGATCAAATCTTGTCATAGTCAACCTTTGAACATTGTTGTGAACTCTTTCCCAACATGTCGACCATTTCATAGATGCGAAACATCCATGTCTATTTCTTTATAGATCCAAACACAACTGTAAGGTCTTACACCTTTCTCGAGGGTCCTTTAAGTTCAAAACTTGATTTCTCGTGTATGGAACTATCACGGATTTTATGGCTTCAAGCCATTTTACGGAGTCAGGGCCCATCATCGCTTCTTTGCATGTAGTACGTTCATTATTCTCAAATAATGATTCAACCCTCAAATCTTGGTATTTGATTGCTTACTCGACCTACTTGGTTCAATAGAAACTTTGACCTTCGTAACCACAACCTTTGAGGCACGTGAGCCATGAGCATTGTTGCTGCCTCCGGAACACTTTTCGGTGCTGCGCAACTTTGCACATATAGCTAAGGTTCTTTTAACCTTATCAAAGTTCTATTGTCCTCCCACTTATCTTTTCACGAAAAATTCCTTCTCAAAGTAACTTGACATTCTAAGTGACAAACACTTTTGTCTCCGGTGTTATGGAGGAATACTTAACAGTTATACAAAGACAGGTTCATCCGACTTTGGTTGCAAACATCTTTCTTATGCATAGCATACCAATGTTTAAGAAAGGACTACTTGGGTTTTATCCCAAACCATAACTTTATATGGTGTCATTTCAACGGATTATGATGAAGCTCTTTTCAGTGGAAAAACGATAGTCTCTATAGCTTTTAATCTTTAAAATATAATGGCAGTTTCATGATTTACACCTTCGATCTTACCATGCCAAACAAGGTTTAATTACATATCTCGAACGCTCCATACTCTTATGGTGTTTCGGGACATGCAAATCCACGGAACGATTCCTTAAATCTTAGGTATTATGCTAAACTTGTAACTCAAGTATCTTCCTTTATGATCTTATCATAAACTATTTATATTCTTGTTACAATGATCTTGCACTTCATCTTGAAAGTCTTTGAACTTTTCAAATGTTTCATACTTCATCCTTATTAAGTAAATGTTCATATATTCACTCAAATTTTCGGAGAAAGCATATGAAGTTGAAATCCATCGCTCTTGACTACACATAATGGACTTCGTACAACAATATGTACAAGTTCCAATAAGCTAGTCATTCGTTCCCTTTTGGCCTATGAACGAAGTTTTAATTATCTCTAGGAAAGTTTCACAAGCGTCATTTGATCAAAAATCAAAAGAATCCAAAATTCCATCCACATGGAGTTTCTTCATGTTTTCTTTCCAATATAATTTAAACGGCGATGTCACTTCCTAAGTGATCTTTCAATCAATTTGTCTTTCGACATTTTTAGCACTAGTTTTATGGATGTGATTTCTCCAACTAGATTTGTGAATCATCCATCTTTTATGGATTACGACAATTATTTGAACAACCCTTTTGTTCTCATAATACCTGATAAAACAAATCTTGAAGGCAAGCTTTGATGTTTAACAAGCAGCACAATAACCCTTTATTTGTTCTAGATGAACATCATCACATATTGTTTTGCTAGTTACTTAGGCCATTGTAGTTCATGAATTGTGTTGTTTCGTATGACGATTCACACCAACAAATTCAGTATCAAATACTTAAGAACCACATTGTTTAATAAGCAAATAATATAGCCATAACATGTATATCATCTATATAATTAAACTGAACAATTCTAGTCTTTTCTTTTCTGCCATATATTTATGAGATTCTCTTTCAGTATTTCCTTTTCTGTTTGAAAGAATCTATCAACATCAATAGTGGAGTCATACATATGACACATAGTCCAAAGCGTGTATAATTAAATACCAATGTCTTTGGACTTGCACTTTGAAGTAGATCACCATCATCAAATGTTTGGTGTGCTTTCAAATTCCATTCTTTAGTAATCTCTTGGTGTGGTAAATATTTTACCTACATCAAATATTCACCCTTATCATGGAATTATTCATGATCAAGCTACTTTTAGCTTATAAAGATGAATCACGAGTATAATGTTGCTATCCAAAACCTTTTAGTGGATTAGGACAACTAGTGTCTCCAACCCTTTGCAAATTCTCATCAAATATGAGAACACGACTTTTGCCATATTATACTCTGTCATGTTGCAACCAAAACTTCGTTTTAGATATCACAATATCTTCCACACATCATGGTTTCTGAAACAACTCTTTCAGATCCTAGATAACCTTGATATTAAGACAATCCTTTGAATATCAAGAATCATGGAGACAAACATGATACTTATACACTAACACTTGGAATTGTCACTCTTGTTTTAATACCAATTATTAAACTTCATGGAGTAACCGGAACTTTACTGAAAGTTTGCAATAGGACTTTTAAACTTTAGATTAACACTTCAAAACAATACGATACCAGTTCGTAAAGTAACTAACCAGAATTCTATAGTTCTATCATCTCAATTAAAACTAAGCGCAAGGTGGTAAACGGATGCCAATGACTACAACAACTATGCAAATTCACTTTGATTTAATTTATGATAAATAGTGTTCAAATTTTAATCATATTGCCGTTGAACTCCCACTCAAAACAATATCCCTCACATTGTTTTAGTGATCACACGAACCAAATCCACCACATCAAAACCGATCATCACGAGAGTTGATGTAGCTTCAATGGCGAACAATCAACATGTTCATCATATATACTATATGACTCATGCTTTACCTTTCGGTGATCCGTGTTCCGAGACCATGTCTGTACATGCTAGGCTCGTCAAGATCAAACCTTAGCTTCCGCATGAGCAAATCTGGCTTGCTCACGTTGTATACACTCGCAGAATCTAACACACCCGATCATCACGTGGTGCTTCGAAACAACGAGCTTTAGCAACGATGCTTACTAAGGATGAACACTTTAAAACTTGAAATTGTGTGCTTGAGGGATCATCTTATAATGCTACCGTCGTGAACTAAGCAATACAAGATGCATAAAAGGATTAACATCACATGCAATTCATAATGTGTGATATGATATGGACTTTCTTCTTTGTGCTTCCGATCTCCATCTTCAAGCACGAACATGATCTCCATCATCACCGGCATTGCATCAAGGTCAATGATGTCGCTCCATGGTTGTCGTCCACCAGCTTCAACTATTACAACTACTTTGAATAGACACGCGGGTCTTAACAGAATTTAAAGACAACCATATGGCTCCTGCCGGTTGCCAACTTACAATAAGGAACATTGCATACATCAAATATAATCACAATCATGGCCATATCACATCACAGCACACCCCTGCAAAACAAAGTTAGACGCCTCTAATTTTCTTTGCATATTTTACGTGGTTTGGGGCTTTCAATAAGTGTCATTCTAACTTACGAACAAGAACCACAATATTGATACTAGTATTGTCAATCACCCGTTGTAAATTGAATCTTAACTATGTTGGGAGAAACAGGCACCCGCAAAGCCACTTATGCAATACAAGTTGCATGTCAAGCGTGGAGCAAGTCTCATGAACGATGTCATGTAAGGTTAGCCCGGGCCGCTTCATCCCACCATCTCGCAAGATGCAAAGTACACAAGAAGCAATCGACAACAAAAGCATCAACGCCCATAATGACCATTGTGTTCTACTCGTGCAACAGATCTACATATAGACACGGCTCTGATACCACTATAGGGGTTCGTAGCACGGAAAACAAAAAATTTCTACCGCATGCACACAAACAAGCCAAGATCTATCTACTAGATTGTAGCAACGAGTCGATAGAGGAACTCACCCTCGAAGATTCCAAAGCGGTTAACGAGAGCAGATTCTCGTGGGTGATGTAGTCGTACACTTGCCGATATCAAGATCGCGTAGACGATCCTTCCGGCACTGCGTTCCGGCAGCGCTTCCGCAGTTGGTCACACGTTCGGTACTCGATGAAGACCTTCATCTCCCTTGTTCCAGCAGGCAGCAGAGGTTGTAGCACTCTCCTCGTGATTCTGGCAGCACGACGGCGTGGTACCGTAAGTAGAGGGGAGATCTCGCATGGCTTCGCCTTAAGCCGAAGCGAGTATGGTGGATTAGGGTTTCTCGGAAAACTAGGGTTTAGAGATCCGGGAGGAGGAGGTGTCGGCGGCGGCTAAGGCGGCGGCGACGGATCGACGGCGGTGCGGCGGCTCGTGGAGAGGGCTTGGAACTTGTGTTGTTTGGGGCAGCCCTCCCCCTCTATTTATGAGAGGGAGGGGCAGCCTTGGGAGGGGTGGGTTTGAATCCAAACCCAAACCCAAGTTGGATTGAGAGAAGGACTTGTTTCTTCTCCCACTAGGAAACTATTGTTCCAGTTTGACTTTTCAAACTTCCCGTTTGACTTTCAATTTAGAGCTTTATTTCTCTCTTGCATATGCCAACACCAAGTGAACTTGGACATGATCCAATCATTCTACTTACCCATGACACATTCATGGACCATTCTCCTTTCGGACCGGTGAACCTTCTAGACCCTTCTAGAACCTCTCCGATGAAATCATCCGAAACTTTCCCGAACTCCAAAATAGGACTTTCCTTATATGAATCTTATTCTCCGGACCATTCCGGATCTCCTCGTGATATCCCGGATCCCATCCGAGACTCCGAACAATATTCGGTCTCTTACTAATCATTCCATAACTACTCAACAACATCGAATCCTTAAGTGTGTCTCCCTACGGTTCGTGAATTATGCGGACATGACCGAGACACTTCTCCGATCAATAACCAATAGAGGAATCTGGAAATTCATATGGCTCCCACATATTTCTACGATTACTTTGTGATCGAATGAACCACTTACATACGATACCAATTTCCCTTTGTCTCACGATAGTTTACTTATCCGAGGTTTTGATCGTCGATATCTCTGCATACCTAGTTCAACCTCGTTACCGATAAGTACTCTTTTCTCGTTCCCGTGATATGTGATCCCTTGTGAGCCAGTCACATGCTTGCAAGCTAATTGGATGACATTCCACCGAGAGGGCCCAGAGTATATCTATCCGTCATATGGATGGACAAATCCCACTCTTGATCCATGTGTTTCAACCCATACTTTCCGAACACTCAATGCCACCTTTATAGCCACCCAGTCACGGTGTGGTGTTTGATGTCATCAAAGCATCCTTCCGGTGATGGTGATAAGCATGATCTCATGGTCGAAGGAATTAGGTTACTATGTATCAGAAAGCTTATAGCAAATGAACTATTTTAAATGACTTGATCTTTATGCTATGCTTAACTATAGGAGTATGTCCATCACATCATTCTCCTAATGATATGACCCTTTTGTTAATAACATCTCTATGTTCATGATCAGGAAACCATGATCATATATTAACCAACAAGCTAGTTTAACAAGAGGCTTTACTAGGGACTCTTTTATGTTTACAAATCACACAAGTATTAATGTTTCCTTTTAATACAATTATAGCATGGTATGTAAACATTTATCATAAGTATGAAGATATGATAATAACCTACTTTATTATTGTAGGGGTTCGTAGCATGGAAAACAAAAAATTTCTATCGCATACAAACAAACAAGCCAAGATCTATCTACTAGATTGTAGCAACGAGTCGATGGAATAACTTACCCTCGAAGATTCCAAAGCGGTTAACGAGAGCAGATTCTCGTGGGTGATGTAGTCGTACTCTTTCCGATCTCAAGATCGTGTAGACGATCCTTCCGGCGCTGCGTTCCGGCAGCGCTTCCGCAGTCGGTCACACGTTCGGTACTCGACGAAGACCTTCCTCTCCCTTGTTCCAGCAGGCAGCGGAGGTTGTAGCACTCTCCTCGTGATTCCGGCAGCACAACGGCGTGGTACCAGAAGTAGAGGGAAGATCCCGCAGGGCTTCGCCTTAAGCCGGAGCGAGTATGGTGGATTATGAGAGAGGGCTATTAGTGGTATAGGGTTTAGACACACCAATTAGAAGGCTCTAAACCGCAGGCTAAAGCAATTAGAAGCTCTAAACCAAACGGCTCTAAACCTGAGATTAGAGGTGGAAACTTGTGTGTCTCAAGGAGGAGCCCTGCCCCTCCTTTTATAGGTCGAGGGGCAAGGCGCGCCAGGGAGGGAGGGAGTCCCTCCCCAACTCGGCCTAGGGCTGGGCGCCGGCCAAGGAGGAGAGGAACTCCTCCTCCAAGTTGGTTTCAACCTCCTCTTGCTTGTTTCCCACAGTTTCTTGTTTCCCACAGTTTCCTGTTTTCCACAGTTTCCTGTTTTAGCCGTTTGACTTTCAAACTGGCAATTTGACTTTCATGTTTTTGGAACAGCAAGAACACTTAGTACATGATGCAATCATTCAATGACACACTCATGTACCCTCCCCCCCCGGAGGGCCGGACAATCTGAACCCTTCTAGAACATTCCCGATGAAAACACCGGAATCATTCCCGAACTCCGAAACGGGACTTTCCTTATATGAATCTTATTCTCCGGACCATTCCGGATCACCTCGTGATATCCCGGATCCCATCCGAGACTCCGAACAACATTCGGTCTCTTTCTCATAATACCATAACTACTCAAAACAACGTCGAATCCTTAAGTGTGTCTCCCTACGGTTCGTGAATTATGCGGACATGATCGAGACACTTCTCCGAACAATAACCAATAGAGGAATCTGGAAATTCATATGGCTCCCACATATTTCTACGATTACTTTGCGATCGAATGAACCACTTACATACGATACCAATTTCCCTTTGTCTCACGATAGTTTACTTATCCGAGGTTATGATCGTCGGTATCTCTGCATACCTAGTTCAACCTCGTTACCGATAAGTACTCTTTTCTCGTTCCCGTGATATGTGATCCCTTGTGAGCCAGTCACATGCTTGCAAGCTAATTGGATGACATTTCACCGAGAGGGCCCAGAGTATATCTATCCGTCATATGGATGGACAAATCCCACTCTTGATCCATGTGTTTCAACCAATACTTTTCGAACACTCAATGCCACCTTTATAGCCACCCAGTTACGGTGTGGTGTTTGATGTCATCAAAGCATCCATCCGGTAAAGGTGATATGCATGATCTCATGGTCGAAGGAATTAGGTTACTATGTATCAGAAAGCATATAGCAATTTGAACTATTGAAATGACTTGATCTTTATGCTACGCTTATCTATAGGAGTATGTCCACCATATCATTCTCGTAACGATATGATCCTGTTGTTAATAACATCTCTATGTTCATGATCAGGAAACCATGATCATATATTAACCAACAAGCTAGTTTAACAAGAGGCTTTACTAGGGACTCTTATTTTAGTTTACAAATCACACAAGTATTAATGTTTCCGGTTAATACAATTTTAGCATGGTATGTAAACATTTATCATAAGTGTGAAGATATGATAATAACCACTTTATTATTGCCTCTTGGGCATATCTCCAACAGTCTCCCACTTGCACTAGAGTCAATAATCTAGTTTCGAACCTTTGTGTATATAACACCTATGCCGTTCCGGTGTTGTATGTACACGATTGCTAGTGGTCAACTGATCTCCGGATCGGACACTTCCAGGTCCGTGTGTAATTGCATGTCTTTGCGTCTCTACGCATCACTCATTCTCTAATGAGATGGCTTTGTACAAATTTGGTCTTTCGGTGTGACCTTTAGCTCTTTGGGGTTAAAACATGTTGATAATATTGTCGCACAATATATCTTCATAGTATTATCCCACTGTGAACTACACCTAGTTTGATAACAAACTTCTTGACACAAATGCCCTCTTTTGCTGCTATAATAGCAGTCATATACTTAGCCTTTTGTTGTAGTATCTGTCACAATGTCTTAACTTTGGAAATCATCCAAATCCATTATGGAACTCACTTTCCATTATATTGTGCCACCCTTAGTTTAGATTGAGATAAACTTAATTTGTACTTTGTGACAAAACTAGTATCAATGTAGTACTTTTACAATGAACTAACCATCTATTTGTCACTTCTACAAATATTATACTCTTAGTTCTTCCAAAAGATCATAAGAATATCCTTACTATTGTCCAATGATCATCTTACGAATCATTCTGGTATATGCTCACAACATTTAGAGCATAGGACATATCTGGATTTGTACATATCACAATATGATTGATATAAATACTCTTTGTGATTTCATACATCAAGTATCAATCTATACTTGATTATTTGTTTCACTTTACCAAATGCCAATACACTTGAATATATCATCAACATTGAACTTATTCAATCCATTCTGTGCGACAAGAACCTCTCTTGTAGTTTCTATATTGAACTCATTCAATATCTTGTCTATGTACTTCTGGCACAACCATATTAGCGTCTATTGATGCCAAATATTTGGGTTTTGCCTAAGTCTTTCATCGGGATGAAATTCTTAATATGTGTTAATAAAAGATACATTATTTCCAATCAACAATATGTCTTCCACATAATGTATTAGAAACATGTCTTAGCGCTCCCACTTAATTTCTTGCAAATGCAAGCATCTCCATCGTCTCTGATGAACTTTTAAACTCCTTTAACAGTTTCATCACAGTGAAGATTCCAACTCCGCTATGCTTACTTCAACCATTGAAGTTTGCATATGTTTTTAGCATCCCTTGAATTTTAACAAAACCCTTTGGACTGTGTCATGCACACGTCCTAGGTAACCCTTCTATTAGAAGAACTTGTTTTGTTTATTCAACTACCATATAATAAAATTATATGTAGTGGTTGCTACACTAATCCATCTAGACTAAATATCGCTATGAAAGATCAGATCTTGTCATAGTCAACTTTTGAACATTGTTGTGAACTCTTTCCCAACATGTCGACTATTTCATAGATGTGCAACATCCATGTCTGTTTATTTATAGATCCAAACACAACTGTAAAGTCTTACACCTTTCTCGAGGGTCCTTCAAGTTCAAAAATTGATTTCTTATGTATAGAACTATCACGGATTTTATGGCTTCAAGCCATTTGACGGAGTCAGGGCCCATCATCGCTTCTTTGCATGTAGTCGGTTCATTATTCTCAAATAATGATTCAACCCTCAAATCTTGGTATTTGATTGTTTATCTGACCTACTTGTTTCAATAGGAACTTAGATCTCCATGACCACAACCTTTGAGGCACGTGAGCCATGAGCATTGTTGCTGTCTCCGGAACACTTTTCGGCGCTGCGCAACTCTGCACATATAGCTAAGGTTCTTTTAACCTTATCAAATTTCTATTGTCCTCCCACTTTTCTTTTCACGAAAAATTTCTTCCAAAAGAAATTTGACGTTCTAAGCGACAAATACTTTTGTCTCTGGTGTTATGGAGGAATACTTAACAGTTATTCGAAATAACATACAAAGACAGGTTCATCCGACTTTGGTTGCAAACATCTTTCTTATGCAAAGCATACCAATGTTTAAGAAAGGACAACTTGGGTTTTATCCCAAACCATAACTTTATATGGTGTCATTTCAACGGATTATGATGGAGCTCTTTTCAGTGGAAAAACGGTAATCTCTAAAGCTTTTAATCTTTAAAATATAATGGCAGTTTTATAAATTATACCTTTGATCTTACCATGTCAAACAAGGTTTAATTACATATCTCGAACGCTCCATACACTTATGGTGTTTCGGGAAAATGCAAATCCACGGAACGATTCCTTAAATCTTAGGTATTATGCTAAACTCTGTAACTCAAATATCTTCCTTTATGATCTTTATCATAAACTGTTTATATTCTTGTTACAATGATTTTGCACTTCATCTTGAAAGTCTTTGAACTTTTCAAATGTTTCATACTTCATCCTTATTAAGTAAATATTCATATATTCACTCAAATTTTCGAAGAAAGCATATGAAGTTGAAATCCATCGCTCTTGACTACACATAATGGATTTCATACAACAATATGTACAAGTTCCAATAAGCTAGTCATTCGTTCCCTTTCGGCCTATGAACGAAGTTTTAATTATCTCTAGAAAAGTTTCACAAGCGTCATTTGATCAAAATCAAATAGACTCCAAAATTCCATCCATATGGAGTTTCTTCATGTTTTCTTTCCAATATAATTTAAACTGCGATGTCACTTCCTAAGTGATCTTTCAATCAATTTGTCTTTCGACATTTTTAGCACTAGTTTTATGGATGTGATTTCTCCAACGAGATTTGTGAATCATCCATATTTTATGGATTACGGCAATTATTTTGAACAACCCTTTTGTTCTCATAATACCTGATAAAACAAATCTTGAAGGCAAGCTTTGATGTTTTAACGAGCAACACAATAACCCTTTATTTGTTCTCGATGAACATCATCACATATTCTTTTGCTAATTACTTAGTCCATTGTAGTTCATGAATTGTGTTGTTTCGTATGACGATTCACACCAACAAATTCAGTATCAATTACTTAAGAACCACATTGTTTAATAAGCAAAGAATATAGCCATAACATGTATATCATCTATATACTTAAACTGAACAATTCTAGTCTTTTCTTTTCTGCCATATATTTATGAGATTCTCTTTCAATATTTCCTTTTCTGTTTGAAAGAATCTATCAACATCAATAGTGGAGTCATACATATGACACATAGTCCAAAGCGTGTATAGTTAAATACCAATGTCTTTGGACTTGCACTTTGAAGTAGATCACCATCATCAAATGTTTGGTGTTCTTTCAAATTCCTTTCTTTAGTAATCTCTTGGTGTAGTAAACATTTTACTTACATCAAATATTCACCCTCATCATGGATTTATCCATGATCAAGCTACTTTTAGCTTATAACGGTGAATCATGAGTATAATGTTGCTCTCCAAATCCTTTTGGACGACTAGGACAACTAGTGTCTCCAACCTTTTGCAAATTCTCATCAAATATGAGAACATGACTTTAGACATATTATACTCTATCATGTTGCAACCAAAACTTCGTTTCAGATATCACAATATCTTCCACACATCATGGTTTCTGAAACAACTCTTTCAGATCCTAGATAACCTTGATATTAAGACAATCCTTTGAATATCAAGAATCATGGATACAAACATGATACTAACACTTGGAATTGTTACTCTTGATTTAATACTAATTATTAAACTTCATGGAGTAACCGGAACTTACTGAAAGTTTGCAATAGGACTTTTAAACTTTAGATTAACACTTAAAAACAATACGATACCAGTTCGTAAAGTAACTAACCAGAATTCTATAGTTCTATCATCTCAATTATAACTAAGCGCAAGGTGGTAAACGGATGCCAATGACTGCAACAACTATGCAAATTCACTTTGATTTAGTTTATGATAAATTGAGTTCTAATTAATAATTAAATTAATCTAGGTGAACTCCCACTCAAAACAATATCCCTCACATTGTTTTAGTGATCACACGAACCAAATCCACCACATCAAAACCGATCATCACGAGAGTTGATGTAGCTTCAATGGCGAACAATCAACATGTTCATCATATCTACTATATGACTCATGCTCTACCTTTCGGCAATCCGTGTTCCTGAGGCCATGTCTGTACATGCTAGGCTCGTCAAGATCAAACCTTAGCTACCGCATAAGCAAATCTGGCTTGCTTACGTTGTATACACTTGCGGAATCTAACACACCCGATCATCACGTGGTGCTTCGAAACAACAAGCATTAGCAACGGTGCATACTAAGGGTGAACACTTTCGAACTTGAAATTCATGTGCATGAGGGATCATCTTATAATGCTACCGTCGTCTACTAAGCAATACAAGATGCATAAAGGATTAACATCACATGCAATTCAATAATATGTGATATGATATGGCCTTTCTTCTTTGTGCTTCCGATCTCCATCTTCTAGCACGAACATGATCTCCATCATCACCGGCATTGCATCAAGGTCAATGACGCTTCTCCATGGTTGTCGTCCACCGGCTTCAACTATTACAACTACTTTGAATAAACACGCGGGTCTTAACATAAATTAAAGACAACCATATGGCTCCTGCCGGTTGCCAACTTACAATAAGGAACATTGCATACATCATATATAATCACAATCATGGCCATATCACATCACTGCACACCCCTGCAAAACAAAGTTAGACGCCTCTACTTTCTTTGCATATTTTACGTGGTTTGGGGCTTTCAATAAGTGTCGTTCTAACTTACGAACAAGAACCACAACATTGATACTATCATTGTTGATCACCCGTTGTAAATTGGATCTTAACTATGCTAGGAGAAACAGGCACCCGCAAAGCCACTTATGCAATACAAGTTGCATGTCAAGCGTGGAGCAAGTCTCATGAACGATGTCATGTAAGGTTAGCCCGGGCCGCTTCATCCCAACATACCGCAAGATGCAAAGTACACAAGAAGCAATCGACAATAAAAGCATCAACGCCCACAATGACCATTGTGTTCTACTCGTGCAACAGATCTACATATAGACACGGCTCTGATACCACTGTAGGGGTTCGTAGCATGGAAAACAAAAATTTTCTATCGCATACAAACAAACAAGCCAAGATCTATCTACTAGATTGTAGCAACGAGTCGATGGAATAACTTACCCTCGAAGATTCCAAAGCGGTTAACGAGAGCAGATTCTCGTGGGTGATGTAGTCGTACTCTTTCCGATCTCAAGATCGTGTAGACGATCCTTCCGGCGCTGCGTTCCGGCAGCGCTTCCGCAGTCGGTCACACGTTCGGTACTCGACGAAGACCTTCCTCTCCCTTGTTCCAGCAGGCAGCGGAGGTTGTAGCACTCTCCTCGTGATTCCGGCAGCACAACGGCGTGGTACCAGAAGTAGAGGGAAGATCCCACAGGGCTTCGCCTTAAGCCGGAGCGAGTATGGTGGATTATGAGAGAGGGCTATTAGTGGTCTAGGGTTTAGACACACCAATTAGAAGGCTCTAAACCGCAGGCTAAAGCAATTAGAAGCTCTAAACCAAACGGCTCTAAACCTGAGATTAGAGGTGGAAACTTGTGTGTCTCAAGGAGGAGCCCTGCCCCTCCTTTTATAGGTGGAGGGGCTAGGCGCGCCAGGGAGGGAGGGAGTCCCTCCCCAACTCGGCCTAGGGCTGGGCGCCGGCCAAGGAGGAGAGGAACTCCTCCTCCAAGTTGGTTTCAACCTCCTCTTGCTTGTTTCCCACAGTTTCCTGTTTCCCACAGTTTCCTGTTTTCCACAGTTTCCTGTTTTAGCCGTTTGACTTTCAAACTGGCAATTTGACTTTCATGTTTTTGGAACAGCAAGAACACTTAGTACATGATGCAATCATTCAATGACACACTCATGTACCCTCCCCCCCCCCGGAGGGCCGGACAATCCGGACCCTTCTAGAACATTCCCGATGAAAACACCGGAATCATTCCCGAACTCCGAAACGGGACTTTCCTTATATGAATCTTATTCTCCGGACCATTCCGGATCACCTCGTGATATCCCGGATCCCATCCGAGACTCCGAACAACATTCGGTCTCTTTCTCATAATACCATAACTACTCAAAACAACGTCGAATCCTTAAGTGTGTCTCCCTATGGTTCGTGAATTATGCGGACATGATCGAGACACTTCTCCGAACAATAACCAATAGAGGAATCTGGAAATTCATATGGCTCCCACATATTTCTACGATTACTTTGCGATCGAATGAACCACTTACATACGATACCAATTTCCCTTTGTCTCACGATAGTTTACTTATCCGAGGTTATGATCGTCGGTATCTCTGCATACCTAGTTCAACCTCGTTACCGATAAGTACTCTTTTCTCGTTCCCGTGATATGTGATCCCTTGTGAGCCAGTCACATGCTTGCAAGCTAATTGGATGACATTTCACCGAGAGGGCCCAGAGTATATCTATCCGTCATATGGATGGACAAATCCCACTCTTGATCCATGTGTTTCAACCAATACTTTCCGAACACTCAATGCCACCTTTATAGCCACCCAGTTACGTGTGGTGTTTGATGTCATCAAAGCATCCATCCGGTAAAGGTGATATGCATGATCTCATGGTCGAAGGAATTAGGTTACTATGTATCAGAAAGCATATAGCAATTTGAACTATTGAAATGACTTGATCTTTATGCTACGCTTATCTATAGGAGTATGTCCACCATATCATTCTCCTAACGATATGATCCTGTTGTTAATAACATCTCTATGTTCATGATCAGGAAACCATGATCATATATTAACCAACAAGCTAGTTTAACAAGAGGCTTTACTAGGGACTCTTATTTTAGTTTACAAATCACACAAGTATTAATGTTTCCGGTTAATACAATTTTATCATGGTATGTAAACATTTATCATAAGTGTGAAGATATGATAATAACCACTTTATTATTGCCTCTTGGGCATATCTCCAACAATTATTGCCTCTTGGGCATATCTCCAACAACTTGAACCTCATGGGAGACAACTTTCCCAAATGCGACGCCAACCCCATACAACCATGGAAGTATGAGAAGAATCTCGTCAAGAAAGAGGAGCTCAAGAATCTACCAACAAAGATGCGAAGATTGCACAAGTGGTACCTTGATTTCTGCAAGACGAGAAAGGAAGAATGGATCACGACGCATATAAGAGATCAGATTTTCTTGTGCGGAGACGACGCGATCGACTTCAACATTCAAGACCTGCATTTTCTATTCAATCAGAAGGAACTCGACAAAGCTGCCATCAGCCTTTATTGTGTGTAAGTACTATTTATGTAATTTATATCTCATCTCATTCACTTCATTAATTGCATGTATATATATATGCTCACCATATATGTATATACTATTATGCAGGAAAAAGGTTATGGAATGCATGAAAGGAGGCCCTTTTGACATTGGGTTCGTTGACCCAAATAGAGTTCATGAAGAAGTGGTAAGAACCAAACCCGGGCAAACAGAAGATTACTTGCTAAAGTCTTTACTGAGACAACAAACCAAAAGAGAAATACTATTGCCTTACAACTTCTCGTGAGTACTGTTACCCTCTCTCTTGTACACATTCTATTTCGGCTTACTTGATGTTAAGTGTAACTGATGATGAGTTATGCGTGTGTAGGTTCCACTTTATTCTGCTAGTCATTCAACCCGACTCAGGAAAATTCCTTGTCATGGACTCGTTACGAAAATAAAAAGAGATATGGGCAGACTTTAGAGAGGTGCTCCAGAGGTAATTTCAATCATATTATCGCACTAGATCGGCAACTTTCGTGACAACAAGTAATTAATTACTCCTTTATCCATTTTCTTTGCCGGACAGGGTTTGGAAAAGGTTCACGGGCAGGGCCGTGGGTGAATGGTCAGAAGAACTAAAATTTGTAGACCAAAATGTAAGTAATTCTAGCTAGCTAGGTCTGCGTATCTCTTTGATTCTGCTTCCAATTCTATTATATCATGCTTTATTGATTATTATTTTGATTGAACTCTCTATTCTCGTAAAGTGCGTGCATCAGGGACCCAACAATAACTTATGTGGGTACTATGTTTGCGAGTTCATTCGCAACACGATATGTGCGACGGGCCAAGCCGCACTAGAACAACTTAGAGTAAGTAAACAAAGTACACAACATTATTTTATTACCATCAATTGTGTTGAGTTTTATTATTATATATATATTGACCCTATTCTTCATATATATTCAGATCGAACTGATGCGGGACCAACTCCTACCATTTGACCGCATACGAGCCATTCAAGAGGAACTGGCGGGGTTCATACTTGATGAGGTCGTCACGCCTGGCGGATAACTCTTTAGATATCCACCAAAATGAACGATGACGATGTATGTGCCGATGACGATGTATGTGCCGATGACGATGTTTGTGTATAATAATAGTTGCTTAATTATTCATGTACTCATATGTACCGATGACGATGTATGTGTATACCGCTCCCGATCGATTCCCCCTCCCCCCTCCCGCAGAAATACGCCCAGAACGGGGCAGAGGTAGAACTCTGCCGCGGCAGAGATTTATGCCGTTTTCCTGCCGCGGCAGAGATTTAGGCCGTTTTCCTGCCGCGGCAGAGAACCTACGAACCGGTGTTAAAGGGGGGGGGGCTGAGCCCTGCGGCAGCCCCACGTGCGCCACCCTTTAACACCAGTTCGTATAAAAACCGGTGTTAAAGGGGGGCCTGTTGGAGATATGCCCTAGAGGTAATAATAAATGTAGTTATTATTATATATCTTTGTGTTTATGATAAATGTTTACATTCATGCTATAATAGTATTAACAAGGAAACCATTAATACTTGTGTGATTTGTAAACTTAATTTGAAGTCCCTAGTATGGCCTCTATACTTCACTAGCTTGTTGGTTGATTGATGATGTGGTTTCTTTGTCATGAACATTGAGATGTTATCAACAACAAGATCATATCGTTAGGAGAATGATATGGTGGACATACTCCTATAGACAAGCGTAGCATAAAGATCAAGTCATTTCAATAGTTCAATTGCTATATGCTTTCTGATACATAGTAACCTAATTCCTTCGACCATGAGATCATGCATATTGCCTTTACTGGATGGATGCTTTGATGTCATCAAACACCACACCGTAACAGGGTGGCTATAAAAGTGGCATTGGGTGTTCGGAAAGTATTGGTTGAAACACATGGATCAAGAGTGGGATTTGTCCATCCACATGACGGATAGATATTCTCTGGGCCCTCTCGGTGAAATGTCATCCAATTAGCTTGCAAGCATGTGACTTGGTCACAAGGGATCACATATCACGGGAACGAGAAAAGAGTACTTATCAGTAACGAGGTTGAACTAGGTATGCAGAGATACCGACGATCATGACCTCGGATAAGTAACATATCGTGAGACAAAGGGAAATTGGTATCGTATGTAAGTGGTTCATTCGATCGCAAAGTAATCGTAGAAATATGTGGGAGCCATATGAATTTCCAGATTCCTCTATTGGTTATTGTTCGGAGAAGTGTCTCGATCATGTCCGCATAATTCACGAACCGTAGGGAGACACACTTAAGGATTCGACGTTGTTTGAGTAGTTATGGTATTATGAGAAAGAGACCGAATGTTGTTCGGAGTCTCGGATGGGATCCGGGATATCACGAGGTGATCCGGAATGGTCCGGAGAATAAGATTCATATAAGGAAAGTCCCATTTCGGAGTTGGGGAATGGTTCCGGTGTTTTCATCGGGAACATTCTAGAAGGTCCCGGAATGTCCGGCACTCCGGGGGGGAAGGGGTACATGAATGTGTCATTGCAAGATGGAATGATTGCATCATGTACTAAGTGTTCTCGCTGTCCAAAATAAAGGGTTTATTTAATTCCTAAATTGGAAAAGTCAAACGGCTAGTTTGAAAGTCAAACTGCCAGTTTTGGAAAGTGGGAAGAGGAGGAGAAGAGGAGACCGACTTGGGGAAGGAGTCCCCAAGCCGGCGGCCAGCCCTAGGCCGAGTTGGGGAGGGACTCCCTCCCTCCCCTAGCGCGCCAGCCCTCCCACCTATAAAGGGAGGGGCAGGGCTCCCCTCCCAAGACACACAAGTTCCTATCCTCTAAACTAGAAACTAGACCTAGACCCCGGTTTAGAGCTGTTTCGGTTTAGAGCCTTCTAATTGGTTTAGAGTCCTCTAATTGGTGTGTCTAATTACTAGACCACTAATAGCCTCTCTCATAAGCTCCACCATACTCGCACCGGCTTAAGGCGAAGCCCTGCGGGATCTCCCCTCTACCTCCGGTACCACGCCGTTGTGCTGCCGGAATCGCGAGGAGAGTGCTACAACCTCCGCTGCCTGCTGGAACAAGGGAGAGGAAGGTCTTCGTCGAGTACCGAACGTGTGACCGACTGCGGGAGCGCTGCGGGAACGCAGCGCCGGAAGGATCGTCTACGCGATCTTGAGATCGGAAAGAGTACGACTACATCACCCACGAGAATCTGCTCTCGTTAAACACTTTGGAATCTTCGAGGGTGAGTTATTCCATCGACTCGTTGCTACAATCTAGTAGATAGATCTTGGCTTGTTTGTTTGTATGCGATAGAAAATTTTTGTTTTCCATGCTACGAACCCCTACAGTGGTATCAGAGCCGTGTCTATATGTAGATCTGTTGCACGAGTAGAACACAATGGTCATTGTGGGCGTTGATGCTTTTATTGTAGATTGCTTTTTGTGTACTTTGCATCTTGCGGTATGTTGGGATGAAGCGGCCCGGGCTAACCTTACATGACATCGTTCATGAGACTTGCTCCACGCTTGACATGCAACTCGTTTTGCATAAGTGGCTTTGCGGGTGCCTGTTTCTCCTAGCATAGTAAAGATCCAATTTACAACGGGTGATCAACAATGCTAGTATCAATGTTGTGGTTCTTGTTCGTAAGTTAGAACGACACTTATGGAAAGCCCCAAACCACGTAAAATATGCAAAGAAAGTAGAAGCGTCTAACTTTGTTTTGCAGGGGTGTGCAGTGATGTGATATGGCCATGATTGTGATTATATTTGATGTATGCAATGATCCTTATTGTAAGTTGGCAACCGGCAGGAGCCATATGGTTGTCTTTAATTTCTGTTAAGGCCTGCGTGTCTATTCAAAATAGTTGTAATAGTTGAAGTTGGCGGACGACAACCATGAAGAAGCGTCATTGACCTTGATGCTATGCCGGTGATGATGGAGATCATGTTCGTGCTTGAAGATGGAGATCGGAAGCACAAAGAAGAAAGGCCATATCATATCACATATTATGAATTGCATGTGATGTTAATCCTTTATGCATCTTGTATTGCTTAGTAGACGACGGTAGCATTATAAGATGATCCCTCATGCACATAAATTTCAAGTTCTAAAAGTGTTCACCCTTAGTATGCACCGTTGCCAAAGCTTGCTGCTTCGAAGCACCACGTGATGATCGGGTGTCTTTGATTCCGCGGGTGACTACAACGTAAGCAAGCCAGATTTGCTTATGCGGAAGCTAAGGTTTGATCTTGACGAGCCTAGCATGTACAGACATGGCCTCAGGAACACGGATCGCCGAAAGGCAAAGCATGAATCATATAGTAGATATGATGAACATGATGATTGTTCGCCATTAAAACTATATCAGCTCTCGTGATGATCGGTGTTGATGTAGTGGATTTGGTTCGTGTGATCACTAAAACAATGTGAGGGATGTTGTTTTGAGTGGGAGTTCACCTAGTTTAATTTCATTAATTAATTTGAACTCAATTTGTCATAAACTTAGTCTAAACTATTGCAAATATGTTGTAGATCAATGGCAGCCCCTACCATCAATTTTAATGCGTTCCTAGAGAAAGAAAAGTTGAAAAACAATGGAAGCAACTTCGCGGATTGGTTCCGCAATTTGAGGATTGTCCTCACAGCTGGTAATTTGACCTATGTGCTGGATGCACCGCTAGGTGACCCACCTGCAGCTGATGCTACCGATGAAGTAAAGAATGTTTACCTCGCTCGGAAGAATCAGTACTCCATAGTTCAGTGTGCTATCTTGTATGGTTTAGAATCGGAGCTTCAGAAAAGGTTTGAAGAGTCAGATCCATATGATATTGTCGAGGATCTCAAATTAATCTTTGAGACTCATGCGGCAATTGAAAGTTATGAAGCTTCTGAAAAGTTCTTTAACTGCAAGATGGAAGAGGGTAGCTCCGTCAGTGAGCATGTGCTTAAAATGTCTGGGCACGCAAATAAACTTCAAAGTTTGGGTATAGTGATTCCTAATACTTTGGGAGTTTACCGCATCCTCCAATCACTACCACCAAGTTACAAGAACTTTGTGATGAACTACAACATGCAGAACATGAACAAAGAGTTGCCAGAACTATTTGCTATGTTAAAATCTGCAGAAGTGGAGATCAAGAAAGAGCACCAAGTGTTGATGGTCAATAAGACCACCAAATTCAAGAAAGGCAAGTCTAAGCAGAAGGGACACTTCAAGAAGGGTGGTAAGAAAGTTACCACGCCGACGAAGAGGACCAAGGCTGGACCCAAGCCTGATACTGAGTGCTTTTACTGCAAGGGAGAAGGTCACTGGAAGCGGAATTGCCCAAGGTACTTGGCGGATTTGAAGAACGGCAACATCAAGAAGAAAGGTATATCTGATATACATGTTATTGATGTGTATCTCACTAGTACTCGTAGTAGTGCCTGGGTATTTGATACTGGTTCGGTTGCTCATATTTGTAACTCGAAACAGGAGCTGCAGAATAAACGGAAGCTAGTGAAGAACGAGGTGACGATGCGCGTGGGAAACGGATCAAAGGTTGATGTGATCGCGGTCGGCACACTACCTCTTCATCTACCATCGGGATTAGTTTTATACTTAAATAATTGTTATTTGGTGCCTGCGTTGAGCATGAACATTATATCGGGATCTTGTTTATTGCGAGACGGTTACTTGTTTAAATCCGAGAATAATGGTTGTTCGATTTATATGAGTAATATGTTTTATGCACATGCACCTTTGATAGATGGTCTATTCATATTGAATCTCGATAGTAGAAATACACATATTAATAACATTGAGGCTAAACGTTTGAAATCAAGCGATAATTTGACCTATATGTGGCACTGTCGTCTTGGTCACATTGGAGTGAAGCGTATGAAGAAACTCCATTCCGATGGACTTCTTGAATCACTTGATTTTGAATCACTTGAAAGATGCGAAGCATGTCTGATGGGTAAAATGACTAAGACTCCATTTTCTGGTATGATGGAGCGAGCTACAGACTTATTGGAAATCATACATACCGATGTGTGTGGTCCAATGAGTGTAGCATCGTGCAGTGGTTATCGTTATGTTCTTACCTTCACGGATGACTTGAGTAGATATGGGTATATCTATTTTATGAAACATAAGTCCGAAACTTTCGAGAAGTTTAAGGAGTTTCAAAGTGAGGTAGAGAATCAACGTAACAAGAAGATTAAATTTCTACGATCTGATCGTGGAGGTGAATATCTAAGTTACGAGTTTGGCGAGCATTTGAAGAAATGTGGAATACTTTCGCAGTTGACACCGCCGGGAACACCACAGCGTAATGGTGTGTCTGAACGTCGTAATCGAACTCTCTTAGATATGGTTCGTTCTATGATGTCACTTACAGATTTGCCACTATCATTTTGGGGTTATGCATTAGAAACAGCCGCATTCACTTTAAATAGGGCACCGTCTAAATCCGTTGAAACGACACCGTATGAATTATGGTTTGGGAAGAAACCTAAATTGTCGTTCCTTAAAGTTTGGGGATGCGAAGCCTATGTAAAGAAGTTACAGCCGGACAAGCTTGAACCCAAAGCGGAAAAATGCGTCTTCATAGGATACCCGAAGGAAACTGTTGGGTATACCTTCTATCATAGATCCGAAGGCAAAATCTTCGTTGCTAAGAATGGATCCTTTCTAGAGAAGGAATTTCTCTCGAAAGAAGTGACTGGAAGGAAAGTAGAACTCGACGAGGTTGTCGAACCTTCTCTCGAAATTGCGAGTAGCGCAGCACCGGAAGAAGTTCCTGTGGTGCCTGCACCAATAAGAGAGGAAGCTAATGATGGTGATCATGAAACTTCGGTTGAAGTTACTACAGAGCCTCGGAGGTCAACGAGAACTCGTACCACTCCAGATTGGTATGATTCCGTTATGAATGTCATGTTGGTGGACAACACCGATAACCCCGAGACATATGAGGAAGCGATGATGAGCCCAGATTCCAATAAATGGCAAGAAGCCATGAAATCCGAGATTGGATCCATGTACGAAAACCAAGTATGGACTTTGGTGGACTTACCGGATGGCCGGAAGGCTGTCGAGAACAAATGGATTTTCAAGAAGAAAACAGATGCTGATGGTAATGTTACTGTCTATAAAGCTCGACTTGTCGCAAAAGGGTTTCGACAAATTCAAGGAGTTGACTACGATGAGACTTTCTCACCGGTAGCGAAGCTAAAGTCTGTGAGGATTATGTTAGCAATCGCTGCATATTATGATTATGAGATATGGCAGATGGATGTCAAAACAGCATTCCTCAATGGAGACATTGATGAAGAGTTGTATATGATACAACCCAAAGGTTTTGTCGATCCTAAAGATGCTAACAAGGTATGCAAGCTTCAACGGTCCATCTATGGATTGAAGCAAGCATCCCGAAGTTGGAATCAACGTTTTGATAAGGTAATCAAAAGTTTTGGTTTTATACAAACTTATGGAGAAGCTTGTATTTACAAGAAAGTGAGTGGGAGCTCTGTAACATTCTTAATACTGTATGTGGATGACATATTGTTGATTGGGAATGATGTAGACCTTCTTAATAGTGTCAAGGAATATTTGAATAATAGTTTTTCAATGAAGGATCTTGGCGAAGCAGCTTACATATTAGGCATAAAGATTTATAGAGATAGATCGAAACGCCAAATATCATTGTCACAAAGTACATATTTGGACAAAGTTCTAAAGAGGTTTGGAATGGAAGATAGCAAGAAAGGGTTCTTGCCCATGTTGCCCAATACGACCTTGAGTAAAACTCAAAGTCCGACATCGGCAGAAGATAGAGAAAAGATGAGTAAGA
Source organism: Avena sativa (assembly GCA_916181665.1). Classification (NCBI taxonomy): domain Eukaryota; kingdom Viridiplantae; phylum Streptophyta; class Magnoliopsida; order Poales; family Poaceae; genus Avena; species Avena sativa. The sequence goes on from OV702284.1 coordinate 402,175,555, forward strand.
CTCCCTATGCCTCAGCCATAGGATCTCTAATGTATGCCATGCTATGTACTAGACCCGACATCGCATATGCTGTTAGTCTAACTAGCAGATATCAAAGTGATCCAGGAGTGGATCATTGGACAGCGGTCAAAAACATCCTTAAGTACTTGAGAAGAACTAAGGATATGGTTCTTTCTTATGGAGGTGATGAACAGCTCGTTGTTAATGGTTACACCGATGCTAGTTGGAACACCGATCCGGATGATTCTAAATCACAATCTGGATACGTATTTATTTTGAATGGTGCAGCAGTTAGCTGGAGGAGTGCAAAGCAAAGCGTTGTGGCGAGATCTTCAACTGAATCGGAATACATGGCTGCTTCGGAGGCTTCACAAGAAGCGATATGGATGAAAGAGTTCATTACAGAGCTAGGTGTGGTTCCAAGTGCGCTGGACCCAATGTCTATCTACTGTGATAACATGGGCGCCATAGCCAATGCGCAAGAACCAAGGTCACACAAGAAGCTGAAGCATATCAAGCTGCGTTTCCACGCTATTCGAGAACATATCCAGGATGGGGATATAAAGATTTGCAAAGTACACACAGATCTGAATGTGGCGGATCCGTTGACTAAACCTCTCCCGAGGGCAAAACATGACCAACACCAAACTGCCATGGGTGTTCGGTATATTACCATGTAATCTAGATTAGATGACTCTAGTGCAAGTGGGAGACTGTTGGAGATATGCCCTAGAGGTAATAATAAATGTAGTTATTATTATATATCTTTGTGTTTATGATAAATGTTTACATTCATGCTATAATAGTATTAACAAGGAAACCATTAATACTTGTGTGATTTGTAAACTTAATTTGAAGTCCCTAGTATGGCCTCTATACTTCACTAGCTTGTTGGTTGATTGATGATGTGGTTTCTTTGTCATGAACATTGAGATGTTATCAACAACAAGATCATATCGTTAGGAGAATGATATGGTGGACATACTCCTATAGACAAGCGTAGCATAAAGATCAAGTCATTTCAATAGTTCAATTGCTATATGCTTTCTGATACATAGTAACCTAATTCCTTCGACCATGAGATCATGCATATTGCCTTTACTGGATGGATGCTTTGATGTCATCAAACACCACACCGTAACAGGGTGGCTATAAAAGTGGCATTGGGTGTTCGGAAAGTATTGGTTGAAACACATGGATCAAGAGTGGGATTTGTCCATCCACATGACGGATAGATATTCTCTGGGCCCTCTCGGTGAAATGTCATCCAATTAGCTTGCAAGCATGTGACTTGGTCACAAGGGATCACATATCACGGGAACGAGAAAAGAGTACTTATCAGTAACGAGGTTGAACTAGGTATGCAGAGATACCGACGATCATGACCTCGGATAAGTAACATATCGTGAGACAAAGGGAAATTGGTATCGTATGTAAGTGGTTCATTCGATCGCAAAGTAATCGTAGAAATATGTGGGAGCCATATGAATTTCCAGATTCCTCTATTGGTTATTGTTCGGAGAAGTGTCTCGATCATGTCCGCATAATTCACGAACCGTAGGGAGACACACTTAAGGATTCGACGTTGTTTGAGTAGTTATGGTATTATGAGAAAGAGACCGAATGTTGTTCGGAGTCTCGGATGGGATCCGGGATATCACGAGGTGATCCGGAATGGTCCGGAGAATAAGATTCATATAAGGAAAGTCCCATTTCGGAGTTGGGGAATGGTTCCGGTGTTTTCATCGGGAACATTCTAGAAGGTCCCGGAATGTCCGGCACTCCGGGGGGGAAGGGGTACATGAATGTGTCATTGCAAGATGGAATGATTGCATCATGTACTAAGTGTTCTCGCTGTCCAAAATAAAGGGTTTATTTAATTCCTAAATTGGAAAAGTCAAACGGCTAGTTTGAAAGTCAAACTGCCAGTTTTGGAAAGTGGGAAGAGGAGGAGAAGAGGAGACCGACTTGGGGAAGGAGTCCCCAAGCCGGCGGCCAGCCCTAGGCCGAGTTGGGGAGGGACTCCCTCCCTCCCCTAGCGCGCCAGCCCTCCCACCTATAAAGGGAGGGGCAGGGCTCCCCTCCCAAGACACACAAGTTCCTATCCTCTAAACTAGAAACTAGACCTAGACCCCGGTTTAGAGCTGTTTCGGTTTAGAGCCTTCTAATTGGTTTAGAGTCCTCTAATTGGTGTGTCTAATTACTAGACCACTAATAGCCTCTCTCATAAGCTCCACCATACTCGCACCGGCTTAAGGCGAAGCCCTGCGGGATCTCCCCTCTACCTCCGGTACCACGCCGTTGTGCTGCCGGAATCGCGAGGAGAGTGCTACAACCTCCGCTGCCTGCTGGAACAAGGGAGAGGAAGGTCTTCGTCGAGTACCGAACGTGTGACCGACTGCGGGAGCGCTGCGGGAACGCAGCGCCGGAAGGATCGTCTACGCGATCTTGAGATCGGAAAGAGTACGACTACATCACCCACGAGAATCTGCTCTCGTTAAACACTTTGGAATCTTCGAGGGTGAGTTATTCCATCGACTCGTTGCTACAATCTAGTAGATAGATCTTGGCTTGTTTGTTTGTATGCGATAGAAAATTTTTGTTTTCCATGCTACGAACCCCTACAGGGCCCCCTCTAACACCGAACCCTCAACAACGGTTCTACAACCACTGTTAGAGGGCCCTCCCAACCGGTGTTAGAGGGGGGAGTCTGCACTAGTGGCAGGTAGCCGTAAAGCAAGCATTTTCTAAAACATGAACTCATACTTCCTCCGTTTACAATTACCTTGCTTCTGAGTTTGGTCAAAGTCCAACTTTAGAGAGTTTGGCTAAATATGAAGAAATAAATATTACTATCTGAAAGAGTAAATGTATTGTATTAGAAACGCCATAAAATATAGTTTCAAATTATATGCTTTTGATATTATGAACAATGATATTTTTTTCTACTATTTGGTCAAAACATTTAAAGTTTGATTTTGAATAAACCCAAAATGGATGGTAAATAAAAACAGAGGGTGACACTGATGAAACACTTGCATTTCATAGAGTAGACGAAAAGAAAATACTACTGGTATGTAATCTAGCGAAGTTTGTTCCATTCAGAACCATGTGTTTTCTTTTGAATGTTAGGAGGAGAACTGCTAAATTCATTGATTAGATAGAAGGTTAAACAACTCAAAGGGTGAAAAAACAAGGACAGGGACCCAAGTCACCTCCAACAAAACAGAAACAAGAAGAAACGAAATTAGCAAAAAATCTAGCGAGGCCACCACGATAGAAGGTTAAACCATGTGTTTTTTTATTTAGGCCAAGTTCACTCCACCAAAATATTGACCAGCCAAAGTTTTGGTTAAGGCAAATTGCTAAAGATTTGACTCTAGCAAAAGAAAAAAAAGGCGCACTAGAATTGGCAAAGGGCTAATATCATGCTGACCCTCCAATGAAGGTCCAAAATTTGATGATAACCATTTTTTGGGTAGGGCATACATTATACATTACAAAACAAACATACCTCGACATTTTGCACATTTTTTTCATAAAAATGAAGGCACCGAAAAAAGAGGTGTCTACAATTTTTTTATTTAAGTTTCTTTATGTCTAAATCAACAAAGTTGCGCCTTCTCCCTCAGTGTCAAATAAGTGTACTTCTATCTCTAATTAGAAGTTTTCTGATGTGTAAACATATAATGTTATCCATCTGATATAACCTTAACTTTCTGTTGTGTGGGACGCGAAATGTTTTTTTTTCTCACCCATCTACATATTTTCGATTTTAAGATTATGGCTATAGTTTCTTACAGCTTCTTATATTAGCTATACATTTTCATGGGGAGATATACTATGTGTAGGGTTTAGCTAAAATTCAAGACAAATACGAGTGGGCTACTGCTCGATTGTACTTCCTCTAGAAATATTAGATGTTTTAGTTTTCTGAGTCGAATATATCTGGACGTCTTTTAATATATAGATTGGTAGAGGTTAATTTTGATTGGACCTATACACTATAAAACGTCTAGATACATTTATTCCATAAAACTAAAATGTCCTTACATTTCTGAATAGAGAGTGTACAGGTGATGCTCGAGGCCTCGTATTGATAGCGAGACGCCCAGACCGAGCGTGAGCCACACGTTCCGTGCGTTGATTGATTCCCCTGATCGTACGTGTCCAGTCGCTAGCGCCGGCCGCCGCCGGGACACCGACGGCGGCGCGCGCGTGTCGTACAGGTCGACTTTTCCGATCGAGCTCGCGGCCAGCCTCGATCGCCGGCGGATCAGCCCGCGCCCTCTGCTTCGCTGGCAGGCTTTGTTGTTTTCCTCTCTCGTTGAAAGATGCATGGGTACGATCGATCGGCGCCGGGAAAGCGATTGATGCCTATCGAGGGAGGCGTAGGCTGGCACATGCATGCATGCAGAACTGTGTCTGGTGACGCGTGTCGGTGTGGAGCTGGACCGATCGTACGCCGCATGATGCTGCGCAAACGGACGGAGCGCGCCTACGTACGTGGTGACAGCAGTGAAGTGATAGGCCGATCGAGCTGGGCAACACACACGAAGCCATGTGACCCCTCAGTGATCTCCGGTGATAAGCCGACCAGCGTGAACAATTGATCATGCAGATCCCCTATGTATCATTTCCTTGAGATCTGATGCGCAATGGAACATGGCAGTTCTCCCGATGTTCGCATGACAACAAAGGTTGTTTCCTTCGGGCTGACGGATCAAAGCATCTTCGTACGTCGCACATGTGTTTCTCAACGAACAGAACCGTGCTAAGAGCACCCAAAACAGACAGATCCGATCCGGTCCGAAAAAATCGGACAGAGAGCAACACCCAACAGGTCACCCCAAATATAGTTTTGTCCGGTAAACCGTCCGGATCTTCGCATTTAGTCCCTAATTTTGCGGCCCATTTCCGGTGAAACGGACAACACGAGGCGCGTCTGGCCCGTCCCCTCCCCCGTCCGCTCAGTGGCCCACATGTAAGTCACAATACTCCCTACCAAGCGCTGGTCTGGCCGCCGCCCTCCTCTCCAGCACAGGCGGACGACCGGAGGCGGCACACGAGCACGACCCGACGCGAGGATGCGGGCTCCGGCGTGGGCAGGGCCTCCGGTGAGATGCGGCAACGCCCCTTCTCGCCCTCTCTCCCTCATTGTGTGGACAGCTCTAGCGAGGAGCGCGACGCGAGGATGGCTCCGGTGACGATCCGAGCGAAGCGCGCGCCGAGGGGATGGTGGGCGACAGCGACGGGGTGATGGCGAGCTTGCTGTGAGGACGACTCCAGTGAGGCGAGCTCTGGCTAGCACGGAGGCCACCGGCGATGGTCGTGGGCCCAGTTTTCTTCTATGACACGTGTGCCTGATTTGCTCTGTCCAGATGCGTCGGGAACTAGCTTTGGGGACACCCTCAAAGCCAGGGCACCGGTATGGCACATGTATGGCACCCTCAAAGCATCCTCGTAGGTCGCATGTGTTTCCCAACGAACATAACCGTGCTAAGGGCACCTCCCAACGGAACCCCCAAAACACACAGATCCGATCTGGTCGGAAAAAAAATCGAAGAAAGAGCAACACCCAACGGGCCACCCCAAATATAGTTTTGTCCGATAAACCGTCCGGATCTTTGCATTTAGTCCCTAGTTTTGCGTCCCATTTCCGGTGAAACGGACAACACGGGCACGCCCGGCCCGTCCCCTCCCCCCGGTCTGCTCGGTGGCCCACATGTCAGTCACACTACTCCCCACCAACCGCTGGTCTGGCCGCCGCCCTCCTCTCCAGCACCGGCGGGATGCCCGGAGGCGGCACACGAGCAAGACCCCGCGCGGGGACGCGAAGGTTCTGAGACGCGAGGATGCGGGCGACGCCCCTCCTCGCCCTCTCTCCCTCATTGTGTGGACAACTCCGGCGAGGAGCGCGACACGGGGATGGCTCTGGTGACGATCGCGAAGCGCGCGCCGAGGGGATGGTGGGCGACAGTGACAGGGTGATAGCGAGCTCGCTGTGAGGACGACTCCAGCGAGGCGAGCTCTGGCGAGCACGGAGGCCACCGACGGCGGTGGTCATGGGCCCGATTTGTTCTATGACACGTGGGCCTGATTTGCTCGTTTGGATGCGTCAGGAAGTAGCGTTGGAGACACCTACCAAGTTGGGCTGGACGAGTGTCAGTTTTTTTCTCCCATACCGCAAATAGACCGAATAACAGATTTAGTGTGTGTTTGGTAGCCCGGGGCTACTCAGAAACTGTCCTCCCAACCGAGATTTTGAGGCGATCCAGTGTTTGTTAGGCCGACTCTTTCCATCTGCGCACTGCCAAGGGGATACGGAAAAGGGCTCAGCGCCCTGCCGAGCAGCGAAGGCCGAATCGACCTTCGCAAGTGAGCTCGGTCGAGCTCGCCCCGAAAAGAGAGAGCGCGCGCCCCCGAAAATATCTATGCGTGTCCCGCTAAGAGGGGTAGACCCTGACTCCCGTCACCCCCTCCCCCATTCCCCACGATCCCGGTAGACACCGCTCCACCTCCCCAAAAATCGCCCTCCTCCGTCCGCCGCCAAGCTCGCCGCCTCCCACGGCTCCCCCGCCTCCCCTGCCTCCCCTAAGACACACGTGGATGTCGCCTTCCTCGTCCACTCCTCTCTGCCTCCCGTCGCTCCTCTCCCGTTCCGCACAAGATCCAGATCGAGCTGGCATGGAGAGGGCGGGGTCGACCTCGCCGCCCGTCACTGACGGTTGAACCAACCCTTCCTCTATCGTCTTCTCCCTCCGACGATCGTGACCTCCTCCTCTTCCACATGTGGCGTCGTCAAACCCTAGCAGCAGCACGTCTTAGACCGGAACAAGCTCCGTAGATCTGCACATCTCCAACCTGAATATCCCCGGCCGGATCTGCACGAGCTGTGAAGGTAGTAGCAAATCCTGCACATTCTTGTGATCTGCGCTTTGGGATGATGCAAAAATGATTGTTCAAGCCGTGCAACATTACTTGGATCACACTCAGGTGTGTACATACATGCTACTCCCTCCCTCCGTTTCAGGGCTTAAGGCGTCTTGGTTTTGCGTGTTTTTTCTTTGACCAAGAATTAATCTAAATACGTAAAGAGTTTTGGTATAAAACTAGTACCACTGGAAAGTATTTTTCAATATGAATCCAACGGTACTAATTATGTACAATATTTGCAAGATTTTGTTGTTCAATTTTTTCGGTCAAACTTTGTTTTAAAAAGCGTGTGCGCCTTAAACCCTGAAACGGAGGTAGCATAGTATTCTATAAATGTGTTGGAGACATGCTATTTTAGTGCTGAAATCTGTTGAAAACATGTGCAGCATCATAATTATGATGCAGAATTTCTAAACACACCTTTTGTAAGCTATGAATATATGGAAGCTTGCTTTGCTGAAATCTGTTGGGAACATGTATTATGCAATATTATTGATGTAGACTTTGTAATATTGATTGTTGGACGCTGAATGATGTTATGCACGTATGTATTGGAGTGTATATGTACGTATTTGCTAAAAGTTTATTCCATTTAGTGGTAGTCTCACCAACTTAGGAAGAAGGTAACCACATCTCATCTCAAATAGTCTGTCAAAAAATAATGCTACGCTTACGGATGAACTTTTACGGAAGTTGTGTTACGGGATGACGTGGAAGCACATTGTTGGTTCAGTTTTTTCCCTTCCATGATTATAGGACTCGTGCGGACGTTTTGGCTACAAAAGATCCTACAGGATGACATGGAAATACTCTGTTGGTTCTAATCCTTTCCCCTCCCGTGATGTAAGGACCATTCTTCAACTGATTTTCCCCACGTCTCCTCGGTAAATGAATTCCGTAAGTACAGTCTGACATATAGCATTACTCCCCACGCATCACCATGTATGTCCGTACCGCGAGTCTGTAATATATCTCTGTTCAACTCAGCTAAGATCAGCTTGTATAAAGGGAGATGGAGAATCTGAGTAGCCCGGTCTACCAAATACCCACTTAGTGCAATTTGGGATGGGCCGTTGGAGATGCTAGCCGGACAGCTAGCCAGACGTACGTCCGATGGTCTACTAGTACGTTTGTCGACCGCCCTACCACCGATACGTACGCCGAACCAACACGGGTACGTACGTATTTTCTTTGGCATCTCATCATTTCAGTCAGGTACCCATCATCATTGCTGTGCCCTGCCGATGCACGCGGTGGCTAGGGCGGTGTGCTCTCCACGTTCGCGCAACGAGCACGCGCACACGCGCCGTGGTCTCCATCGATCGATCGTAGCATTCCTCTATACTACTACTACTCCTACCGTCGCGGGTCGACGGCCAGCCACCAAGGAAACAAAAGCCGGACCTGATATGATGCGCGCGCGGATGCCACCCGGCCGGAATCTTCCTCATCGATCCCCCCGTTTCATCTCTGCTTTCCGTTGGTGCGCCCCGATTCCCTCTTGTCGACGCGGATCAGATTCCTTCTCTACTACTATTCGTTTTGGGCTTGGATACGATCATACGATCCAGTGCATCTGCTGGCTGCTGCCTCGGTGCGGCATGCACCCAGCTGCGCAAAAAGGCAGAATTGTTCCTCAAAGCCACGGCACAGGTATGGGCACGGGGCACGACACGCCCTGTTTACGGGGCAACCCTGCTCGCCAGTTGCCAATTGCCATGCATGTATATTAATACTGAACAGCTGAATAATAAAATCATAAATAAATCCCTTTTTTTTTTCTTTTGCGATCGAAATCATTCGTTTACGGGAATGACGGCATCATCAGCTATAGGAAACGAAATTCTCCGCGTGCGCCGTTCTGATCAGTCTCCGATCGATGTTGATCCGTACGTGAAGATAAGGCATGACCCGTATCACACACCAGTCGCAGCCATGCCAGCCTAGCAAGAGCGGCATTGATCGTGTACGTCTGGCCACGACACGCCCTGTTTGCGGGGCAACCCTGCTCGCTAGTTGCCATGCATGTACCCGGCCAACACACACCTGCTCACGGCACCTTTGATCTTTTCCAGAGCAAAATTGACCACTACTACCGCACTCTAATGATATATATATATATATATATATATATATATATATATATATATATATATATATATATATATATATATATATATATATATATATATATATATGGTCCGGAAGATACGGTCCTTATTTCTTTTTTGAAGATTTTCATCAATCTATATTAATTATGAACAGCTGAATAAAAAAAGATCTAAAAGTAACCTATAATTCAAGAGTAAATAGATGGCAAAATATCGAACAGGTGTACCGGGGCGAAGCCAGAAAAAATCACCATTGGTGTCATTGGGGTCATTCTTTAGATTCTGCTTGATTTTTCCCCTATTACTAAGAGTGATTCTCTAGTTTTAAAGGGAATTAATACAAATCCATTGGTGTCATTTGACACCAATGGTTGTATGCTAGCTCCGCCCCTGGGTGTACGGGCGGCTGTTCCAGGAGGATGAGGCGACGGCTCAAAAAATTCATCCAGGTTTCCTTCCATCCGCCGGTGACACCATCGGTCTGCTCCGCCTTCGATGGCTGTAGGGCTTTAGAGGTGTGGTGGACCACGGTCTCTCGCCGGCGGGAGGTTTTTGTTATTCGATAGTAAGGTGCCCGTGCGTTGCTACGGGACAAGAAAAATTGTGTGACATGCCTAACGATTATTTTCACGTCTACTCAAATGAAATTGTGGAGATTTATCCAAGAAATTATATTTTGTACAAACTAAATTCACACATTCCGCTAAATCCACGGGATTTATACAAGAAAAATAAAATCCACAAGTTGGAACCTTTTCCTAACAAGATATTATCTCTAACTACAGAAATTTTGTAAGTAGCTTGACATGCCACACCTCAGAATCATATGAGTACTGAGAAGTGCATCATTGTATGATGTACCAACCATTTTAATAAGGCGTTTTGATAGCGCCTACAAACGCTCCTTGACCATGGGCATCAACTATCTGCAAGCATGTGACAAGAATACTTATTACTCCCTCTGTTTGTAAATATAAAATGTTTTGCTAAGCTAAATTGATTTTTCAAAAGATCTTATATTTAGGACCAGAGGATGTATTTTCCAAAAAGATATAAGAAACAGTGAGCACATGGCAAGATGATGTTTTCCAATGATCAAGAAACAAACAACACAAAAGATAGTACTCTTGTCAAAACTAAAGAAGATTCCAGCAAGTGTCACACGATAAACTGTAACAAGACATAAGAACGTCACATAGGATTCAGATACTTACTCCATAGTTTGGATTAATAATCCTCTTTGTGCAAATCTTGAAGCATCTAAAAGACAGAAAATTTTTAAGTACCTCCCACAGCACAAATCAAGGCCTCCAAAAAACTATTATTTTTCTCCTATTACTACCGGCATCAAATCACCCGTGAACTTTCAGTTCGAAGCAATATGTCGTAACTTAGCTCACTTGCTTAGAGTTGAAAATGAAAACAATGTGGTGAAAACAATTTATTTTCTTGGTCAAGTGAACAGAGGTGAAATTTGCTAGCAGGGTATCTTGTGATAAGCAATCAAAGTTGTTCTACAAGTGGAAAGAGTTACAAAAAACTTAAGTTATCAGTTGTCAACAATGTCAAAATTCAGAACGTGCAGCAAATTGAACCTCGCCTATTATTTTGATTTGAATAGAAAACCTCTACAAGATATGCATAGGAATCTTTCATGTCCATCTGGCTGCAGCAAACGCTTGAGGAGGTCCATACCAAACGAACTTGTATGTGCTGGGACACCAACGGCGACAATCTACTTGCGGCCCTCGAGCATCTGCACAAGGGGCAGTTCTACAACTTCCAGCGGCTAAATTCTTTGATTATGATTCTTCTACCAAAAAAGGAGAACCCGCTGGATATTCAAGAGTTCAGGCCGATCAGCCTGATCCATGCTTTCTGGAAGATTCTAACCAAAGATCCTGGCTGCCTGTCTTGCACCTCTGCTTCCCTCGATCATCTCCAAGTCACAGTGTGCTTTTGTGCAAAGCAGGAGTATACATGAGAATTTCAAACTTTTGGCTAACACAGTAAGGTTTCTCCAGAGGAAAAAGATGTGAATAATATTGAATCCCTAATATTTCGGTGTTGTTTGATCTGACCCTTTGAGGGTTTATACAGAGTTACACGGGGTAGGAGGAGACTTGGAGTACAAGTTGTAGAGTCCTAGTCTATTTCTAGCCTATACGTATACGTACTCTAACATCCCCCCTCAGTCGGAGCGGGAGTGAAGCGGACGTTTGCGACTGGATTTTAAGTCTTGTGTTTCCGTCGTCTTCACCTCCTTGTCATCATCACCTGCGTGGACATGATCATGGATGACACCTAGCGGCGGTGACTGCGTCCCCTTCTGCCTCTCTTCCCTCCCGTAGTCACAGCGGGAGTGGCGTGGACGCAAGTGACGACGCGGACGCTGTTGACTGGAGTTCTTGAGTTGTTGTAGACGTTGTTTTTTATGTCGATGTCGAGGTAGCCGATCGTGATGTAGCCGTGGTCGAGGTGGGTGTGGTCGATGTCGTAGCCGTCGTAGTGGTGTGGCCGCCATTGCCGGAGGCGCAAAAAATTGCGTGGTTTTTTTGTTGTTGTTGACGAAGCTGCAGTTGTGAACGTTTTGCACCTTGTAGAGGTACCGTCGGTGGCGTCTTTTGGACGCGATCATAAGTGAGACCACCGGTTTTGCCAAGACCGGAGGAACCCACCAAACACACAAGGTTTTGCCAGAACCATATATGCGGTCGTAGGGGCGTCACAATTGTGATGTCAGTTTGTTGTTGCAGTCGTCGGGGTCGTGGACGCGGTTGATACCGTCGTCGGGGTCGTGGACGCGGCGATGTCGTCATCGTGCCTTGCAGTAGTATACTGTCAGAGGGCGTCGTAGTTGTATGTCCATCATGTGGACGGTTATAGCGGTGGCGGCGATGTGTCGATGAAGATGTTGATGAAGACCATGTTGATATATAGACCTTGGCGATGATGTGTTGGTGATGATGGAGTAGGCGTGTCGGCGATGATCGTCGCTTGAAGGCGTCCCTTGTGGCAGCGATGATGTCGAAGCCTTGATGTTAGAGAAGTCGGAGACGAAGTGTCCCACACCGGCCTGGCGTGTGGATGATGTTGATGTCGCTTCTCCGTGGATGTGCTCGACGAAGATCTTGGTATAGTCGTACAGCTTGACGTAGATGTTTGGGTCGATGTAGTCCGACTTGATGCAGTGCAGATCTTGATGTCGGTGTAGCAGCGTCTCGAAGCAGTGCAGATCTTGATGCTATGTAGGCAGCGTGTTAGCCTTAGAAGACCTGTAGGCCCTCCCAGCGTTTCATGCTGCAAACTGGCTCGGAGAACACTTGGACGTGCGAGCGCATGCAAAGATCTGATCGGCAGCAAGGTCATACGCACACAGCACACACGCGTATGCATCTTCATGTATTTTTTTTCCATGCATGCTTGTACGGCTTGGCTGCTGTTGCATGTCCAACGCTGGAAAGCCCACCTGTGGCCGTGTCGATACGGCACCCTGCACGTTAGGGGGGCATGTCGAGGTACCGGCTGGGGCCTCCTCTCATCGCACGTTAGGGCGCCGCCGGGAGGCCGCAATTGATTTTTGTGACCGGTTTTCGTCGGAATCTGACAATCGTTGTGATCTAGAGATCTATGGATTTCGGTAGCTAATCTAATCTATGAAAAATCTAGGAATTGTGAAATTGGATCTAATCTAGTCTAAAAAACCGATCCGATCTTTGATCGAAACCGGGCTCTGATACCATGTAAAAAATATTGAGTCCCTAATATTTTGGTGTTGTTTGATCTGACCCTTTGGAAGTTTATATAGAATTACACGGGGTAGGAGGAGACTTGGAGTACAAGTTGTAGAGTCCTAGTCTATCTTTAGCCTATACGTATACGTACTCTAACAAAAGAAACAAGCGGTGATGATGAAAATTGATATCTCAAAAGTTTTTGACACACTTTTATGGGAGTTTTTGCTTGAGGTGCCGAGACGGAGGGGTTTTGGCAATGTGTTCTGCAACTTAATATGTGGCATTCTTCGCTCCAATCTAACCTCGATCATGATCAATGGGGTAAGAGGAGGCCAGATTCACTTGGCAAGGGGAGTCCGCCAAGGCGACCCGCTTTCGCCCACTCTCTTCATCCTCGCAATGGATTCCTTGCAGGCGGCTATACAATTGGCGGTAGACCATGGCTTTCTCAGCGATCTCGGGCTGAATCAGGGCATTCCTCGGATCTCTATCTACGCGGATGACGCTGTCCTTTTCTTCAGACCATATGTGACTGATATGGAGACCATGGCGTCGATCCTTGATCTCTTTGCAAGTGCATCCGGCCTGAAACTGAACATGCAGAAGAGCCACACAACCTGTGTGCGCTGCGATGATGACACGACCCAAGGAGTGGCTAATTTCTTCAGGTGCATGAGGAAGGATTTCCCTGTCACATATCTTGGCCTGCCCCTCTCCACTGGCCGCCTTCACCGAGCCGATATTTGGCCTCTTATCGACAAGTACTCGGGCAAGATGAAGGGATGGAAGCCGAGATTTCTAAGAATTAGTGGCCGCCTTACCTTGACCCAATCAGTGCTCATGGCCCTCCCTCTCCATCTCCTATCGGTATTGCCCCTACCCCAATGGGTGCTAGACATCATCAACTGTCGCTGCAGAGGCTTCGTGTGGAAGGAGGAGGAGGAGGTGAATGGAGGCCACTGCCTCCTCCCTTGGTCCAGTGTGTGCCAGACTACGGAGAACGGTGGCCTCGACGTGCTTAACCTGAAGTTCTTCGGCACCGCAATCCATTGCCGTTAGCCCTGGCTGTGTCGGGCCTTGGAGCCGCGTCCATGGGCACTAATTCCGGTCGATGATGACCCGGAGGTGATGGCCATCTTCAGAGCTGCAGCTTTCTTTCGCATTGGTGATGGGACAAGGGCTTTATTCTGGACTGATGCATGGCTCCCTAGAGGAAAATCTGTGCAAGATGTGGTCCCTATTCTGCACTCCTTCGTCAAGAAATCAAACATCACTATGGCGGCGGCGCTGCAGAATAATCGTTGGGTTAGAGATATAACAGGGGGTCTCTCTTCGCAAGCGCTCGCTCAGTATTTGCAGCTCTGAGATTTACTGGAGGGCATCACCTTAACTTACGGACAACAAGATGAGGTGGTCTGGCGCCTCTCGCAAGACGGCGCGTTCTCTATCAACTCAGCCTACAAGCTCTTTTACATCGGGAACACGCAATTCACTTGTGCGGAACCTATTTGGGAATCCAAGGCTCCCATGAGATGTAGGTTCTTCATGTGGTTAGTGGTGCACAAGCGCTGCCTCACGGCAGACAACCTATCTCGCAGAGGGTGGACACATAATACCTCATGTCCACTGTGTATTGTGGCCAATGAAGACTGCACTCATCTCTTTGTGCACTGCCATTTCACAAAGCAAGTATGGGAGCGTGTTCGGACATGGTCCAGGGACAACTTACCAATTCCTGAGGATACGTTTGGCAACACCGAGGAATGGTTGCTTATGGCAAGGAAGAGGGCGCCGAAGATCATGTGTCGTGACTTCGACACAGTGGTGATTCTGGTGCATTGGAGGATCTGGAAGGAGAGGAATTCACGCATCTTTCAGCAGGAGTGTAGCACGGCTAATCGTGTCTTTGAGCTAATCATCGAAGACATTCACTCCTAGAAGGCTGTCGGTTGTATCATTGTGTTTTAGGCTCCCGCTTGCTTTGGACGGTCGCATCTGGCACACCTAAGCCTTCTCCTAGAGGTTCACCCAGAGTTGTGTTCAGATCTTGGAAGTGTTTTCCTTTGCTCGACAACCTTGGCCGTCTCTTGCCACGCGGTGGTGCTCTTGTAAAAAACTTTCTTTTCTTCTTTAATGAATTTCAGCCTAAGGCCCTTCGATATACTTCACCTAGGAAGTCGAAGATGAAAGATAGAAACTAACTTCATGACAATAATTAAGAGTAGAAAACTAACAGAAACCCAAAGGTGTATACTAATAATTAGTTGGCGAGCAATCTATACGACTGAGTGATTCCACTATACGATCTATACAACAACCTTCATGAAAAAAGGAACAAAAAGTTGGCACTTATTTTCCAATCTACTGTGTTTACATATCATGGATATCTAGAAGTAATGAATTTTTCACATACAAATTCATGTAATTATTGTAGGATTTAACAATTCAATTACCCATTAGGCTTCACGGCATTCCTGGATATCTCCATATTTCATGTCAAACCAGTCTATAACTCATGGAGCATGCAGGGAAGTTTAGTCTCCATGGGCTGTGACTTCAGAGACTGGCTATAACTGGCACTAACGGGATCATACCACACTAAGATGGCGTGCCCCATCCCCTCAAAAGGCTTGCTGATTACAATACCAAACAGATGGTTACAATCTTTAACCTACTACTACCATGTTCTATGTCATCAGTACTCCAAGATAATCTTATTCTAGGGAGGCCTAAGTTTTCAAATTTCTATCGGTCGATTAGGAGGGATAGACATAATGAAGTACCAGACTCCACATTCATGCAGTCCGATTGGTAAACACAGTTGATGTAGCCCAATGGATGAACTATAAACACACTTTTGGTGAAAAAAGAAAGGGGTGGTGTGAGGAAAAAAGAAACTTACAGCACCAAATATTTGACCAGAAAAATGTCCTAGTCTTACACCCATATATCAAGGGTGGACCACCAAAAATTAATTTTAGAAGGATCAGCTCTGAATTGAATTTGGCAGACTGCATAGCAGGAATAACATGATCGCGGCCACTGCAAAAGAAGTAAATTACCCGCAAACATCAAGAGATTTCCTCATGTCTCCGAAGTCTATAGTTAATTTTTCTAACAACGGAACAAACAAAGTGAGCAATATGGCAAATATTTTTATGTTCATCTATTATCTGAGTGGTAGGACGCCGACACCTCCTATCGTTCACACTCCTTTCCACCACGACTGGACAACACAGGAAGGACGGCAGGATCGCCACCGATGTGTCACCGCCTCCACCTTTCTCTACCCCCTCTCTTGTGGTTGGTCTTGTATTAAGCCCCTCAAACTTGGTTGATTGATTCCTAGCATGTATGCATTGCATAATAGATGTAAAGTTTTCACAAGTTAGACATAGAGATCATAATCAGCATCCCACATTCACAAGATGTACATATAGTCTATTTGCATGAGATTTATAGTGAAGATTTTTCAAGAATACAACACATGCTATCTTTCCACGTATCATGAAAAATCAGTGCAGGTTAGATTCTCAATTTATGGAAATAAAACACCAGCATTAAATCTCTCATATCAAGGCTTATGTTCGAACTCAATAAAACAAGTACAATTTTCTTGGTGATTTGTTGAAATAGTAACCTTCGAATCATAGATATCCAAGAGAAACAGAAGGATCATGTTGAACTTTAAATAAGCCATGCACAGAATGGACAATGAAGATTTCATGGGTTTCTTCACCCCAAGCCCAGGTATCCAGGTTAAGCTTGCCCGATGAAAATTTTATCACTGTCAAGACAGTCGCACCAGGCTGCTCACTGAAACAATAATATCAGGTAGGAGTAGCATATTTGTTGCTAGAAATTGTGCATAACAGGCACCTAGAGAATTATTCTTTGATCGCTTCTAGTGCAGGAGCCACACCAGAAAATAATTAATATGTTAGAGAAGATATAAACCGAGCATGATATTATCGAATCCTTTCAAATTTCAGACTAAGAAAAAAAGGAGGACACCTAGGCCAAAGAAGTAATTGAGGTGGAGCTTCATAAATACGTAACCTGAATATATGGGCATATGGCTGCCTAACACTCGTGACAATGGCAATACATATATGTTGGATTATCCATCACGCAAGCTCCTCAAACTGAGCCTACCAGACATAAAGAAAGAAGACCATTCATGAATTTACAAATGAATCTGAAGGACATTTGAGTAGTATAGCAAGTGTGGACAAACATGTAATAATATAAATAAAATAAAAAACATCAAGGAAGTAAAGCCAAAGATATTTTTAAAGCCAATCAATCTGACAGCTATATCCTTGACTATTATGAAGAGAAAATATTTTATTTCAAACAAACAAATTGAAATTTTTATTTCACCATTTTATTCTTAGAACTGCATATCATACATCTTTCCATTCCACTGTCATCTAGGCACCACCAATAAGTTCACACATGAAAGACCGTAATCCAGTTTACAGTATTAATATGTATATCATTGGATTTTTGTGCTCAATATAGTCTGTCGGAATCGCATATGGTAACCCACTGAAGTTTCTAGTCCGCGCGCTGACACATTTTCAATATAAATATTAAGTTTAAACCTAATGATTCACAAATCCTTTCATCATCGCCACCAAATCCTAGCTGATCTCTTGCACATATTAATACCCTATAAAAAAGGTTATAAAAGGTTTTTCAGAGGAAGTATACTAAATCTTTCCATTCGTGATATTTTTTCCTGCATTAATAAAAAAGGTTATTATAAACCCTAGATAGTCCATCGATCCATGCAACAAATTCACACCTAAATATATGAACAAGTGAGCTACGTGGAACTTCAGTATCTAAATAATTTTGATCCTCCCTTGCACATATTAATATCCTAGAGACATTCGGCTTCATTTTCCCAGAGAAAAACTAAAATGATGATAAACGAAGGGAACACAAATTAACATATATAGGCAAGATGGATAAAAAAATCAATCATGACCTTCTCATTTTTAAAAACCTTAAGAAAACATTTATTAGAGCAACACAAAGCTTAGGCTCAGGTATATGTGATCATATTATTACGGTGCAACCATTTGTAGTTATCAATCTTGCTCAACAGATTGCGAAAACTGCCTGCCAGAACTCATCCACACAGTATCCAACAATCTGGAACTGATTCTTATTCTACCCGCATATAAGAATATATGAGAATATTGCACGATTGTTTGATAGAATGATCCTACGACTGATTATGATCATAGAGTATGACAAGGGGAGGGGTACAAATACCTGGAGGACATTGCATCATGGAGAAGCAAATGGTGGCAGGCACGTTGCACAAGATCGGCAGGCACCTCACATTGTGCAGCGATGCTTGTTACCCCAAAAGCACCTCACATTTAGTTAGTTTCAACTCTTAATTTAACATCCAACATTTTTATAAAGAACTTGCATGAAGCGGATATAATTGGAACTTGCAATTAGTTAGTTTCAATCTTAATTTTTGATATCCCAATTGAGTATCTGCCTATTCTTAATGTCAAAATGACACACCCTAGGGCTACACCAGACAAGTACTATACTAAGAGTACTCATTTCTAGTGATACAAAATGCATTAAGAGTAAACTTAAACCGAGAGGAGATATACTAAATCTCTACATTCGAGAAATATAGATCTCCTTAGTTGTTGATCATTGTGTAGATAAATAAGCAATGAATAAGAACATATTGAAACTGAATATAACCAAGATTATTAGTAAAACTTGGTTTTGATATTATTAGTATTAGAATCCTAGGCGGGAATATCAACACCAATGACTCACGTGCTGAGCATCCAATATACGTTTGGATCCCTGCTTAATGATTGATCAGGCTGGTTCTTTGTCTCACTGTTGTTATTGAACCTTGATTTCTTCTCTTAGTGACTTTTTTCCTTTATTATTAGTTTCAACTACAAAAAGAATTTGGTAACCAAAGAAACACAAATTCAGTTTGTCTTACCATTCAGTGCACGTTTCAGGGGAAAAAACTGTTTTGAAGTCAATGTAGGTATTGTATTGGTTGAGCGTTGTTCCAAATATGATACTCAAAAAATTGAGACATGAATAAATCAGGAATCTGGAAGGTGTAGAAAAGATCTCTGACACGGTGTCCTCCTGTTAATTGTATATAATGGGACTGAGCTGGGATGGTGCAAGATAATAGCCGGACTACGGATGGAGGTGCACCCAATTTTTGGAGAGCTAAAATTTTTTGGATGCCGGAATTTTGGAAACTCACATAGCACCACGGCATGCATGGCGAGGCTCGGGTGTGCGGCGGCGGCGTGGTCCTCCTCGGCGTGGCGCTCCCACATTGTGTTTGAGGTCGACATAGGGGCATCCCCTAGATCTCCCTGCACCGGTGCTTGACATCGGTCTTTCACTTGACGACCAGAAGCTCCGCCATGAGCGGGGCAGAGGCAAGGGAGCAACATACTGCAGGGCCTCGAAGCACCGGCCTGGCCGACCCATGGCGGCGGCCCCATACGAAGGCGAATCACCCTCAGGCCCTGGAACAGGACCAACGCATGGCTGCTGCGGCGGATTGGGGAGGATCGATCCCAACTTAGAGGATGGGAAGGGTTGGCCAAGATTGGGGACGGCGGGATGGAGAAGCAACGCCACGGTGGGTTGCGCGCGATTTGCAGCACACCACGATGGGTTTGAGCAGTTCGGTAGGCGGCTGACGGTGAGGGCACGTGGCTTAGAGGATGGGAGGATCAGCAGATCATGCGCTTGGGCTGGGCTTCTAGAGACGAGCGGGCTTTCTTTCAGGCTTGATTGAGTAATACCACGCGCGGTGTTTAAGGAAATTAATGTGCAGCTTGGGGGTTACTGCACGGAAGCGGGAGAGCGAGAGCTTGGGGGGTTACTGCAAGGAAGCGGGAGAGCGACGAAGGGCAGCGCGACGAAGGGACCGACGTATCGCGGAAGTGGCAGAAAACGGAACACAAAGTTCTTTTTAGATAGTAGAGATTAGGTTGTTTTTTCGTGTCTTTTTCTGGGCTACATCCTAAAGTCAGAATAAAGTCCTTCCCGCTCTATCCTCAATTCGGTGGTGCTCCTAGCATCGACGGAGGGCGTGTGGAGTCGTGTGTCCGACTGATCTCCTGGGATCTAGTCGTTTTTCGTGTTAATTTCAGGTCAGTCTCTTCCAATCTACTGATGTCATCATTGGCGATGGTTCCTGCTTTAGTGCGCTGGTTTCTTTGGGACCTTAGCACGACGACTTCTCGTCTGTCTACTATAACAAGCTCTACTACGACAAGCTTTGCTCGGCTCCGGTAATGGAGGGGTGAGGACCGCGGCACGCCTTCGGCTCGTGCTATTGTTTGTAGTTTTCGCTAGGTGTCTATCGGTCTATTTATAATTTTTATTACTTTTAGACCTGTTTGTACTACCGTTGATAATTATTAATAGATCGGTGAAATTTTTGCCAAAAAAATAAACTAAAAGTAAAAAAAATTATAAATAAATCCTTTCTTTTTTGCTTTTGCGATCGAAACCATTCGTTTACGGAATGACGGCATCATCAGCTATAGGAAACGAAATTCTCCGCGTGCGCCGTTCTGATCAGTCTCCGATCGATGTTGATCCGTACGTGAAGATAAGACATGACCCGTATCACACCATTCGCAGCCATGCCAGCCTAGCAAGAGCAGCATTGACGTGTACGTCTGGTCCAAATTCTAGGACCACTAGCAGGCGCTCATGATGCATGTCTTCCCAGGTACTACTACTGTACATATATATGGAAAATTTTATTTGAATCACTCCCTTTTTTTATTGTTTCCTAATATTCCTCCGATGCATATCAGTTGACTCAAATTTATGATTCATTCAAATTTTAACAAATTCAAGTAGATATGTATGTATCTAGCACTAAAAGTTGTCTAGATAAATTCATATATCTAAATAAATCTAAATCAACTATTAATATGGATCGGAGAGCATAGTACTATACCGAACGCAATAAAATAAAATAAAAATATAGTACTCCCTCCGTTCCAAAATAATGTCTTTGATTTGTTAAAATTTAGATTAATCTAGTCACTGTTTATAGATTCATCTAAATTGTGACAAACCCACGACGTGTGTTTCGGAAGGGAGTAGGTACTATACTAGTGATGCATTCTACACCACATGGCAATAGCTAGCTCGATAGCTAGCAAGCACATGGCTGATCTGCACGTCGCATGTGTTGTCAGATCTGGCCGTACGAACTAGCCAGCTAGGCCGGGCCCACCCTGATAAGGGAGGGTGGTTATTCGAGCTGGTCGATCGACCTGACAGTGAGAGTGCCACCTAATAATCTTGTTCCACGTCATTCTAGAACCAGCTACTAGTACTACTTGTCTAAAAATTAGTACTAATGCTTTTAGATTAGCCTAATCCCCTACGTATAGTGTTTCTCTTAAACACGAGCCACGTGTTTCATTGGTGTGCCGACGGCAAAGTACTAGTGTTCTACAAGCTAGAGATGACGCATGTGTGTCGATTAGCTCAAACAACTATGGTTATCCTCTTATCGACACGATTTCACTGAGATTACGTCTAAGCGCGCGCGTACGTGCTCGTCATTTGGCGCCATTTGCTACGTGGAGCTCCTACTGTTCAACTACGACACCGGCTAGATGATCTTAAGCGGAAAAGAATGACGCATGAAGAGTGCTACTGTATTAAAACACGAGGAGAAAGGGAAGACAGGTTTTTCTAGACGGAAACGCCATCGATTTACTCCTAACTTTCTTGTGATTTGCAGCTAGCGAGGCCCTCCATATCCCCATCAGCATTGATTACTCGATAGATCACGAGCTAGCTAGCTGCTAGAGAGTGGCAGCACGAGAAGTTTGGCAATGCCCGGAACTGAAGCGAACTCTGGCTACATGCATGGGGTACGTTGATTAATTAATTTGCAGTCGACATTTGCATGCTTGCGTGTGGAGTAGCTAGATCGAGTATAAAGTTGGCTAGTTGCAGCCCTTCTTTTTGGCATACGGGTAGGGCTGAACATAAAACTCGAAACTCGACGAGTTTAATGAGCACTCGTTTGCTCGGCTCGTTTGAGATCGACTCGTTTTCTTAACGATTCGAGCCGAGCTGTAGTTTTTGCTCGATATCCTTAACGAGCTAAATGATCGAGTTAACGATGTTCGTGAGCTACTCGTTAAGCTCGATAACAACAAAGGTATGGCCCACTTATGTTGCTACGTGTCTAATTCGACAGCCATCTAAGACAAACAACTGACCTATTAAGAAATACCACATCTCCACCTTCTCGATCTAGATCTGGTGACCACGGCACCGACCGAGCCCTGCCGGCTGGAGTCCTTCTCGTCCGTTCTAGGCCTCCCTACTCACACCAATTCACGTGGATAAGCGTAAGATGCCATCCAAGCACTGCTATTGATAATTATCTGTCATATTTTAATACTGATATATATGTGGTTGTAATTGTCGTTTTTAATTATCGGTATGCCTTTGTCTATGCATTTTCTTAATGAGCAGCTCGTGAGCGCTCGATAACATCTAACGAACTGAGCCGAGTTTTACTTTTTGCTTATTATCCTTAACGAGTTTAATGATCCGAGCCTTAACGAGCCGAGCCTTAACGAGTCGAGCTACTCGATAGTCCAGCCCTACATACGGGTATGTATAGAGATGAAAATGAAGTTAAACAGAAGATGGTTTATTTAAGATGACCCATGCCGATCTTACAAAGGCATGCAAGCTACGCCTAGCTAGAGCCGTATAGCAAGCATTTTCTGAAACATGAACGCATACTCCCGTGCTTCTCAATTTGGTCAAAGTCATACTTTAGAACGTTCGACCAAACATGTAGACAAAAAAAAAATACTGTATTACTATTTGAAATATTAAATTATTAGAATCATCAGAAAATATAGTTTCAATCTATATTCATTTGATATTACAAATATTGATATTTTTTCCATATAATTGATCAATTTTTTTAAAATTTTGACTATGACTAAACCCAAAACACATGTTAAATAAAAACAGAGGGAGATGCTTATGAAACACTTGCATTTCACAAAGTAGGCGAAAAGATAATACTACAAGTGTGTAACCTAGCGAAGTTTGTTCCATTCCAGAACCATGTGTGTTGTTATTTAGGCCAAGTTCACTCCACAAAACATTGGCTAGCCAAAATTTTGGTAAAAACGGCTTGCTAAAGATTTGACTGTGGCAAAAGAAAAAAGGTGTGCTAGAATTGGCAAAAGGATAACATCATGCTGACCCTCCAAAGAAGGTCCCAAAATTTGATGATAACCGTTCTTTTGGGTAGGGCATACAATACAAAACAAACTTACCCCGACATTTTGCACTGTTTTTTTTTTCATAAAAATGGAGTCATCGAAAATAAAGAGGTGTCTACAATTCTTTTTTATTTAAGTTTCTTTATGTCTAAATCAACAAAGTTGCGCCTACTCCCTCAATGTCAAATAAGTGTACTTCTATCTCCAGTTATAAGTTTTCTTATGTGTAAATATATAATGATACCCATCTGATATAACCTTAACTTTCTGTTGTGTGGGCCGCGAAACTATTTTCTTATATAGTTTCAAGCTATATGCATTTAATATTCGAATATTGATATTTTTCTTATATAATTGGTCAAACGTTTTAAAAATTGACTTTGACTAACCCAAAACGCATGGTAAATAAAAACATAGTGAGACCCTTATGAAGCACCTGCATTTCACAAACTAGGTGGAAAGAAAATACCACTAGTATCTAATCTAGCGAAGTTGTCCCATTTCAGAACCATGCGTGTTTTTATTTAAGCCGAGTTCGCTCCATAAGAATATTTTGATTAAGGCGGATTGCTAAAGATTTGACTTTGGCAAAAGCAAAAAAAAGGCGCACTAGAACTGGCAGATTGATAACATTATGCCAACCCTCCAAAGAATGTCCTGAAATTTGATGATGACCTTATTTTTTTGTAGGGCATACATTACAAAACAAACGTATCCCAATATTTTGCACCCCCTTTTAAAAAATGAAGCTATAGAAAAAAAAGAAATTCATGACTAAGGTGCATGTGTTCGTACTTCAAATAATGTGTCTACAACTTATTTGATTTAAGTTTATTTATTATTTCTAAATCAGTAAAGTTGTGTCTACTCCCCCTTTCTCGAATAAGTGTACTTCTAGCTCTTGTTGTAAGTCAAAACAAACTAATCTTTGACCAATCTGATAAAAAAACATAGTAACATATATAACCGCAAATTAGTATAATGTGAAGTTCTTTTGGGGGTTGTGCTGTCTGGCCCAGCAACGGTCTCAACTGGTTGCTATATTTATATAGCTGGGTGTATGCTTGTTTTGAGGAGGTATAATGTGAAGCTACATTTAAGAAAGATCTTATGATAATACTAAATTGGCCCAACAAATGTTGCTAATTTTTCCCATAAAGTGAGTCAAGCTATAAAATATTTGACTTAAGATAAAAGCTAAAAGTATACTGGCTTTCGGACGGAGATAGTAAAACTAAGTTGATTTAAGTTTCCTTATGTAAAAATAAATGATGTTAGCCGTCTGTTCTAATCTTACCTTTCTATTCACTATGCAAATCTCAATGTCGAGACATCAACATCTACTTAGACGAAGAAAAATCTTAACCAATTTGATCTAGTCTAGAGATAAAGTTCTGTTCTTTTGCAAGAGGAAAAAAAAACCCAGATAAAGCTATCACATGTTCAAACAACACGAAAGGAACTTGAACTGAACCACAAAAGCGAGCACTCCACGTGGACAGGGATACCACAACAAAGTTTACCGCCGTGTCACTGTAGTGCAAAACATGGGTGGACACAGGGTGTCCACCTGGACAAATCCAGATCGGACCAGAGCCTCCGGCCACGTCACCCGGGCACCCGCATCCTCTATCCCCCACGAACACCAGCCACCAGACGCCACCCACTCCCCGTCCACCACGCGTCCACGGCTCGCCCGAACGATCCAGCCCACCCCGACCCCAAGAACGCACGAGCCACCTTGCTTCGGCTTTAAATACGAGCCGGGCCAACCAAAATTACGGAACCTTTTTTTTTTCCCGGATACCGCTCGTGTCGCGCGCAACCAAACCCAAAACTGGGAGCAGAATCCCGGACTCCTCGTCGCGGAATCCGCTCGCGCGGCTGCGCAAAAGCTCATCTCCCCACCTCTATTTATCCCGAATTCGCCGTGCTTCTCCTTCCCCCCACCCCTCCTCGGCGGCCTCTGGGGACGAAGCGGCGGAGAGGGGGCAAGAACAGGGCAAAAGCTTGGTTCTTCTTCCTGCCGATTCGTTTCCGGATTAGCGGAGGAGGCGACCGTTTTATTCCTGCCGGAACCAATTAACCATTCCCCAGGCCGGGTCGATCCACAGCTCGCGCTTCTTGGCGCGGGATCTCGCCGGAGCTATCTCATTGGCCGGATTGGCGGAAGAGGCGGGCGGGATGGAGATGGGCGTGGTGGCGGAGCAGCTGGCGCGGCTGGGCGACGCGCTGACGACCTCGGACCACGCGTCCGTGGTCTCCATCAACCTCTTCGTGGCGCTGCTCTGCGCCTGCATCGTCCTCGGCCACCTCCTCGAGGAGAACCGCTGGCTCAACGAGTCCATCACCGCCCTCATCATCGTAAGCTCCGCTAATTCCATCTCCCCCTCTCCAGCAAATCTCTGCCTGAGTCCACGCTAATCCTCCTTGCCCGGTCGGCTGACAGGGGCTCTGCACCGGCGTGGTGATCTTGCTGACAACCAAGGGGAAGAGCTCGCACGTGCTCGTCTTCAGCGAGGACCTCTTCTTCATATACCTCCTGCCCCCAATCATCTTCAACGCAGGGTAAGTAGGAGCACTACAGATTCTCCCTGTGAAGGTTGGTTTTCCTGTGGGGATCTCGCGCGGTTTCGATCTTGTTTTCTTCTGGGCCTAGCTGTCCGCGCCCTATCAAAAAATGACCTGTGCATGTGAGGCGAATTGTTTATTCATGGGGAAACATGGATGCTTCCCTCGTCCATCTGGCATACCTGGCTGGACCTGCAAGCAGCAGCAGCAGATGCTGCTGATTGGCAATCTTGACACTTGCTCCATCCTGGGACACTAAATAAGTAGTCAAGTGGTGTTAATTTCAGGGGATGTTCTTTACTCCAGAAGTGCTGCCCCATTAGTAACCCTGTTCCATTAAGGAATTGACTTTTTTTTATCGAAGATTCTGACACATGATCAGCTGAACTTTGACTGTCCGTTTAGATCTATTCTTATTGTTATTGTGCCGTGCAATACAAAACTGAAGGTTCTCATAACAATTTTCTCACCAGTTTCCAGGTGAAGAAGAAGCAGTTCTTCCGGAACTTCATGACAATCACATTATTTGGTGCTATTGGGACAATGATTTCCTTCTTCACCATATCTCTGGGTATGCTCCTTTTTTCTCAAAATTGCTTTTTTTTTCATGATAATTTGTAGAGTTTAGATCAAATAGATGATTGTTCAAGGTTATCTTGAACTTTTCTGACGACGTGGTTACTTTTTTTTTCAGGTGCCATTGCAATATTCAGCAGAATGAACATTGGGACACTGGATGTAGGGGATTTTCTTGGTAAGCCGCCATTACTTGTCCACATGATCTGCAGCCTGCAATAATGTTATCAGCAAACGAACCTCATTTATTTCTGACGTGTGGCATATGCAGCAATTGGAGCTATCTTTTCCGCGACAGATTCTGTCTGCACTTTACAGGTTTGCTAATAAAATGTTCTCATGATTCTGTCTTTTCTCTCTCTCTTGGAATTGCCATGTTCCTCTGAATTAGTGGCTCATGTAACTATATCCGCTATTAACTAATCTTTATCCGAAAACAGGTTCTCAACCAGGATGAGACGCCCTTTTTGTACAGTCTGGTTTTCGGCGAAGGTGTTGTGAATGACGCCACATCAGTCGTGCTTTTCAACGCGCTCCAGAACTTTGATCTTAACCACATCGACACAATGGTCGTTCTGAAGTTCTTGGGGAACTTCTTATACTTATTTGTGTCTAGCACCTTTCTGGGAGTATTTGTAAGTTTATTTTAGGTCTCACACTTCCACTCCTTCATTTGGCTAAATTGATCTTTGACCACATGGATTTGACATTCCTTCTGCAATTTCCAGTCTGGATTGCTCAGTGCGTACATAATCAAGAAATTATACATAGGAAGGTTTGTTCAACACCTGATTTTTCATGAAGTGTTGTTCTTATGCTCGATACTAACTTGGTTTTTCCCCATTTTTCAGGCATTCTACTGACCGTGAGGTTGCACTTATGATGCTCATGGCCTACCTCTCATATATGCTAGCTGAGGTTTGTGTCTCATTTGATACTACACAGATACTTAAATCGCCGTTAGCATTCTGAACTTATGAACTTGCTCCTTTTCTTTTATCTTTGCAGCTGCTAGATTTGAGTGGCATCCTCACTGTATTCTTCTGTGGTATTGTGATGTCACATTATACTTGGCATAATGTGACAGAGAGCTCAAGAGTTACAACCAAGTAAATTATTTCCTACTCCACTTTTTTTCAATAAATACTCTATCTTCAGTTCAGTAAAAAACTGCTGGCTTATTTTGTCATCCTTTTTCATCTACTTAGGCATGCTTTTGCAACCTTGTCCTTCATTGCTGAGACTTTTCTGTTCCTCTATGTTGGGATGGATGCGTTGGATATTGAGAAGTGGAAGTTTGCCAGTGACAGGTCAGAGACATGTACTTGTCACCTCTAAACTGCATTACCTAATTTTCATTTTTGGTCTTCTTTTTCCAAAGAGTCAATCTTATTCTTTCTTGTTGCAGCCCCGGGAAATCCATCGGGGTAAGCTCAATTTTGCTAGGATTGGTTCTGGTTGGAAGAGCTGCTTTTGTTTTCCCGCTCTCCTTCTTGTCCAACTTAACAAAGAAGACGGCTCTCGAGAAAATAAGCTGGAGGCAGCAAGTGAGTGGTTGTAGCATTAGACCATTTGCCAACTGAATTGAGTTAAACATCTAACTGATTTCTTTTTTGATAGATTGTAATATGGTGGGCTGGGCTGATGAGAGGAGCTGTGTCAATTGCTCTTGCTTACAATAAGGTTTGTTCAAAAACCATTCCTTAGTTGTGACAGACCTCAGGTTTCAAACAAGAGGCCATGAATATGTGAAAATTCTTATGACCCCAGTTTTTGAAATATCTCTGGCCGATGCTTTTGCATACTTTTGCTTTAGTCAATTTGTTATCAGTTCACGCTCCAAATATGTAGTTTCTTTTCTGCAAGCTTAACCCTTTACATTGGAATCGCAGTTTACAAGAGCTGGTCACACACAGCTACACGGCAATGCGATAATGATCACCAGTACCATCACTGTCGTTCTGTTTAGCACTATGGTGAGTCATCTCATCTTGTTGCAATACCATATCAATGTTAGATCTGAGGTAGTAGTGTCATATTCTGAATTGAAGAACTGTTCTGGAACCATCTGACATTTTAACATGTTTTGCCAGCTGTTTGGCATGATGACAAAGCCTCTGATCCGGTTCCTGCTGCCTGCGTCGAGCAACTCCATCTCGGATCCCCCGTCACCGAAGTCCCTGCACTCTCCTCTCCTCACAAGCATGCTAGGGTCGGATCTGGAGACGGCTGTCCCCATCGTCAGGCCCTCCAGTCTCCGGATGCTCCTCACCAAGCCGGCCCACACCGTCCACTACTACTGGCGCAAGTTTGATGACGCGCTGATGCGTCCGATGTTTGGGGGGCGCGGGTTCGTTCCCTTCTCCCCCGGATCACCCACCGACCCGAACGTACTTGTCGAGTAATGAACGTCGCAAGGAAACAGAGAAGCCATGACAGCTTCAGAAGACACTTGAACTGTGACAGGAAGAGCTTGAAGAAGCATTACAGCTTCAGAACAAGGCGAGTTTTCGGTATATATGTAGAGTTTGACTGCCCTATGAGTGGACGATAAAGTGCTCGATCCAGAAGGCTGAAGAAGGGGCCTTCTGATCATGGTTCAGATGATCGGTTGGTTACGGCACCAACAGGGAGATGAACCCCTAAGTGACGATGACGCGGGATACCGCCGCCTTATCGGCTACGACAAGCCTGTAAATTTTGTAGATGATGAAATAACAAGCTGCACCTGTATGTATCTCATGATCTCTACTAGTAGCAGCAGACTGGTCATTCCTTCCTTGCTCCTTGGCAGGAACCTGACCCTCCTGCATCTACTCATAAACTCATCCTCCCTCTTATGTAATGGACTGGTGTGTGTGTATTGTGCCAAGTTTTGCCAGACGAGTGATGGTTTCGTGGCCTGTTTGCTACGAAGAACTCATATCAGACATTGCCTATTGTACCTGGATGCCAAATACAGGTGAAAGCTGCCGAAAATTTGCTATGTTTCCAGGTTGCAAGCTCATGTTTTATCTGTCAATCAGGTCTACATCGAAGTTATGTGCTACTTTGATGCGCTGCACATGATTTAGGTTCAGTTACTTTTGTAGCAGCACACGAGCACCCGGCTAGATTCAGTTATAACACGGCATGTTAGGCTAAAAACATACTCGCAGGATTTATTGTCTCCTTTTCCCTCTTCTGCTCTGTCGTTCTGGTCCGTTTCCCAGAATCGCATGTCTCAGGTCAGTGGTCTGAACATTCAGAAAGCACTTCGATTTCTACCCTCTTCCGGCAACGGAGAGCGACGTTTCCCTACTCCCTGGGACTGGGAGGGCTGGTCATTCTTCATCAGGAATTCAGGATGGTTGCTGCAAAAGTACAATCTCCATCATCAAGCAAAGAAAAAGAAAGAGAATCTTGATCTTGGGAGAATTCAGGATGTTTCCTTTACAAGCAAAGTGTTTCTTCAGAGATGGAAATGGTCTTTATCCTTGCACGAGGAAGAAACAAAAAGTATTGGAAATGGTCTTACTCGAAATGGTCTTCTCCTGACAGAGATGCCGGGAGTATCATATTGCTGGTGTGTACAATTTTTTTCTGCCAGCTGCGTGCGGATTACTGCACAGCACACTTTTTTGTGCAGAACCTTCTTTGCTCCCCGCACATCCCTGTCTCTCTCCCGCATATAAACAAGCGGAAGGATAGCGCAAAGGGGTTGCGATTTCGCAAAGATTCCGGCGTCGTTCGCTGAGAAAATCCAATCCAATCCCCCTTCTAGCGCTCCCAGTCCCGGTCCGGCATGGTCTCTTCCGCCGGGCTGGTGTGATCCGGGCGAGGCCCCGCTCGCCGGAACACAGCGGTTTCTTGGGGCGAATTCTGGTGCGAATTGGATCGTAGGAGAAGAGTCCTCTCCTCGGGGCTGATTTGGTTCTTTTTTTTGGGGGAACGGCCGGAGGAGGAAGCCAGGCGATGTCGTTCAGGAGCATGATCCGGGAGATGAAGGGGGAGGTGGGCGCCATCTCGCGGCGCGGCCTCCTCCGGTCCCGGACGCCGTCGGTCCGGCGGGTGGCGGCGGTGGCGCCGGAGGAGGCGGCGCGGCAGGGGTTCTGCTGGGCGGAGCTGCCCCCGGAGCTCCTGCGGGAGGTGCTGGCGAGGGTCGAGGAGTCGGAGCCGCGGTGGCCGCGCCGCCGGGACGTGGTGGCGTGCGCCGGCGTCTGCCGGAGCTGGAGGGGCGTCGTCAGGGAGATCGTGCGCGTCCCGGAGGAGTCCGGGAGGCTCACCTTCCCCATCTCTGTCAAGCAGGTAGTTGCCCCTGTCCATTCTGAATCTCTCTTCACTTTTCCTCTCATGGGTGTTCACTGTTAATAATCCTGCAATGCTTCATGGCATACGTGTTACGGTTCATTTTCATCTTAGCCTAGGATGATGATATCTAGCCTTGCAATTCAGGAGTGATTTATGTGTGCCGTCGGTGTGTGGTTTTGTTTGTGAGTTAGTTTGGTGGAATGGATACATGGTAATTTCATTCATCTTTCCAGCTTATTAAACTCCTGTGACTTCTTGATCTCCAGTATTTTCTGGCAATGGTAGTTGGTAGTGAGCCTTCTTTTTTCTTTTTTGGAAGTCGTCAGAGAGAGATTAGTGAAAAATGGTTCCAATATTAGGTACTAACTAGCAAATAGACCCGTGCGTTGCTACGGTTTGACCCGCTCCCTTCATCCGACTTCCACATCGCATCACTCTCTCTATCTATGCGCCGCCTTCCTGCCCTCCACCAGTGCAGGAGGCCCTCCCACCCCAACGCCTCCTTTATCGAATTCCCTATGCATCGCCCAACTCAAGGACCCACCTGCCTTCACAACGTTCCGCCCAACCTTGGAGAACAGGCGGCAATGTTTCACCAAACCCTAGGGCGAGCGAGTAGGAGGTAGGCGGACTCAAAGTGCATATTAGTTTAACTGTTCTGAAAAAGCTGTCTAGATACATCCAAATTTAAAAAGTTTAAGACATCTATTTTAAGATGGAGAGAGTACATATAATTGGTTTTTAACGGGAGTGGGTAGATACTAAATAATGTCCAGATACATCTAAATTTAGAAAAGTTTGAGACATGTTTTTTAAGACAGAGAGAGTACATGTAATCGGTTTTTAACGTGAGTGGGGAAACATGCTTTGTAAAATGGATTTCACTTAGAAATACTGCAAAGAAGAATAGTCTAGGTAGTTCCACATAAACTACTCCCGTGGATCTATCAGGTGGTGCAAGGATCGAGGTGAGTTTTTCTTTTTCAAACAGCTCACAGTGCTTCCTGTGCCCCGAAAAAAAATACTGCTGCCTGCGTTTGTTTTTCTTTTGAGAGATTAGACCGTTGCCTGCTTGGCTTGATCGAAAGATGTCAACCCGCTGGACCGCTTGTGCGCAATCTTTTTTTAGATGAACGATGGGCCAGTTTACATGGATGGCCGGACAACGAGGTCTCTAATTGCTCACGGAGTCGGCCAGCGGATCATGCATGACAGTTATAATAAACCTTAAAACAAATGGTTATTTGACTTACCAGTGGCATTGGTTCGTAATATAGGCTTTGGTGGGAGGGTAAACCTGTCTAAAAAAGAGTTGGACCGGAAGAAACACTTTGTCCTTTATTATTAGGTATAGATTTACCTGGTCATATCTGTTTACTTTTCCATTTTGGAAGTCGTAATAAGTAGTTGTTGGAAATATAAGCAATAATCCATATGATTTAATCCGAATAATAAATTGATAAATCATGATCATACAGACAGTAGTAAAACCAATCATGCAGATCAACAAAGTAGATGAACAGATTACATCTATAAGAGATAAACCTATCACATCTACACCAAACGCTAGAATAAAGAACTCTAGCATAATCTGAAAAAGACAGTTGACTATTACGTACAGTGTAGGCTGAATAGCAGCCGCAGCGGTTGCAGCAGCGTCGCCCATGTTGAGGTTGTCGAAGAGGTCGCTGACGTCCGGGAAGAAGTCGTCGTTCGGAAACTCGTCGTCGGACGACGTCGTGGTTGCCAGTAGTCGCGCTGAGCGCTCCCCAAAAACCTGATCGCCCCTCACCCGTACAGGTTCACGAGAGGCGGGGTTTCGGAGGCCTACTGTCCCGATCTGCGGTGCACGCCGCAAGCCGGGATGGAGAAGACGAAAGCGGCGGCGCAAGGTTCTGGAGGTAGGCGCGTGTGTGGATTGATTTCGTACCGATTAGGTTTAGCCCGGACGCTTTATATAGTGCAGGTTAGGAGGATCGTGGGCTCAGCCCACGTCCGAGTCGGTAACAGCCACGTCCATAAAAACTGGAAACGGCTGTAATTAACGCGTCCGTTAATGACTCATAATCAGTTTTCCCAACAAGCAAAATAAAGCTCGGCTCGGCGAGATTCCCGCAACCCGCGGCGCGCGTCGTGACGAGGCGAGGCGTGGCGAGGCGGGCGGCGTCGGAGGAGTGCGCGAGGGCTACTCTTCTTGTCACACCTTAGTGAGTGGTGCAACACTCTACTATATAAGGTGGTCCAACTCCCCTTCAACTAGCAATGTGGGACTAAACTTTAGCACCACTAGTACAGCCATATGCTGCCATATACAAGTGGGCCAAAGAGAATTTCAGAATTTGTCTAATGGGCCAATAGCCCAATATACACCAAATTCCAACAATCCCCCACAAAGTCTCATTGGCACATCACAACACCTTTCTTCCAGAACATTGTTTTATATACCGGTGTGTAGTGGAGACTGTTAAGTTGAACTTCCACGTTAAACTTCATGCTACACTAGCTTGCAACTTGAATAGTGGACTATGCCTTGAACTACAAGTTTTCTGCGCGCTAGTTTCACACAAAATCTAGACCGGTACAGGGCTACCGTCGGCTTCCCCGCGGTTTGGAGCTTATGCGCCATACTCCAGGGCCTTTCATGAGTTTATTAGAGAGCACCCAACTCTCACGGACTGCGACGTTTGACAGTCAGACTCATATAGGTGTGTTCCTCAAGAGATGTTCTGCAGGACAACATCTCCGCTTATAAAAGGCCACTTGGAACACATTAAGATAAATATCAACCTGCCATGCAGAATAAGAGAGTATTGCATCTTTATGGAGATGTAAATATAATATAGAGATACTCTCCTCTCAGCTGACCAACAGCTTGTCTCCCAGCTCTAATTCACGGGATCTCCGATCACATAGAGTGGGTTGCCACTAGGATCAACTCATAGCGTGGGTCTCAAACCCATCTCCCTCGATGCATTATCTATCACATTACGTGATAGTCCCTTTGTGAAAGGATCTGCCAGGTTCTTAGATGTTTGGATATAATCCAACGCAATAACTCCGGAGTTTCTCAATTTCTTGACAGATTTCAATCTCCTCTTCACATGCCTTGATGACTTCATATTATCCTTAGAACTGTTTACTTTGACGATCACAGTTTGATTATCACAGTTCATCGGGATAGCGGGTATTGGTTTTTCAACCACAGGTAAGTCCATCAAGAGCTCACGAAGCCACTCTGCTTTAACAGTGGCTGTGTCTAATGCTGTGAGTTCTGCTTCCATTGTTGATCTCGTTAAGATGGTCTGCTTGTAAGACTTCCAGGAAACAGCGCCACCACCAAATGTAAACAAATAACCACTTGTGGCCTTAATCTCATCGGCATCAGATATCCAATTTGAATCACTATAACCCTCAAGTACCCGAGGATACCCAGTATAGTGAATACCATAACTCGCAGTGCCTTTCAAATAGCGCAAAACTCTTTCAAGAGCATGCCAATGATCATCTCCAGGATTTGACACAAATCGACTCAGTTTGCTTACAGCAAAGGAGATGTCAGGTCTAGTAGCGCTGGCTAAATACATGAGCGAGCCAATAATTTGAGAATATCTCAATTGATCTTTAGCATTCCTTCGATTCTTTCGAAGTAGCACACTCGGATCATAAGGCGTTGGAGAAGAATTGCAGTCACTATACCCGAAGCGACTCAATATCTTTTCCACATAGTGAGACTGAAGCAATGTAATCCCACAATTGTCATCCTTTAGTAGCTTGATGTTTAAGATTACATCAGCCACTCCCAAGTCCTTCATCTCAAAGCAACGAGATAGGAACTCTTTGACCTCCTCTATAACAGCGAGGTTGGTCCCGAATATCAATATGTCATCAACATAGAGACACATAATAACTCCCTCGCCCCCACCATGGCGATAGTACACACATTTGTCAGCTTCGTTTACAACAAAGCCTTCAGCAGTTAAAGTTCTTTCAAACTTCTCGTGCCACTGCTTAGGAGCTTGCTTAAGACCATACAAAGACTTCACTAATTTACACACCTTTCCTTCTTGACCATCTACTACAAATCCGTCAGGCTGCTCCATATAAATTTCCTCATCTAGCTCTCCATTTAGAAAAGCTGTCTTAACGTCCATTTGATGAACGAGAAGATCATGTGAGGCAGCCAAGGAAAGTAGTACTCGAATAGTGGTCAATCTGGCTACAGGTGAGTAGGTATCGAAGAAGTCTTCACCTTCCTTTTGAGTATAACCCTTAGGCACAAGACGTGCCTTGTACTTTTCAATAGTACCATCAGGTCTAAGCTTTTTCTTGAACACCCATTTACATCCTACAGGTTTACACCCATAAGGACGATCAGTGATTTCCCAAGTACCATTAGCTAAGATGGAGTCCATCTCGCTTCGGACAGCTTCCTTCCAGTAGTCAGCATCTTGAGATGCATAGGCTTCTGATATAGAAGTGGAAGTATCATCCACAAGGTACACAATGAAATCATCACCAAATGACTTTGCAGTCCTTTGTCTCTTGCTCCTTTTGGGAGCTTCATTGTCATCCTCCACAGGATCATCAGAGTGTTCTATCGGCATAGTGGGTTCAGGAATTATAGAAAATTCCTGACTAGATGAACTAGTCATCTCCTGATTTGATGAGCTAGACATACCTTTCATAGGAAAGATGTCCTCAAAGAAAGTCACATCATTCGACTCCATAATTGTACCAACATGCATGTCGGATACCTCAGATTTTACTATCAAAAATCTATAGCCAATGCTATGAAAAGCATATCCCAGAAAAACACAATCAACGGTTTTTGGTCCAAGCTTTCGCTTCTTGGGTATTGGAATATTGACTTTCGCCAAACAACCCCAAGTTCGTAAGTAAGAGAGTTTAAGCCTTTTCTTTTCCCATTCCTCAAATGGAGTCATGGTTTTATCCTTTACAGGAACACGGTTTAGGACATGACACGCGGTCATTAGCGCCTCCCCCCACCATTCCTTGGAAAGACCAGATGTATCTAACATGGCGTTAACCAAATCAGTTAGAGTGCGGTTCTTTCTTTCGGCCACCCCATTTGACTGAGGTGAGTAGGGAGGCGTCCTCTCATGTATAATACCATGTTCCGCACAGAATAAATCAAATTCATTTGAAAAGTACTCTCCACCACGATCCGACCTTAGCCGCTTGATTTTAAGATCAAGTTGGTTTTCTGCCTCAGCTTTATCGATTTTGAAGTAGTTCAAAGCTTCATCTTTAGATTTCAGGAGATAAACATAGCAGTATCTAGTGGAATCATCAATCAACGTCATAAAGTATCTTTTTCCACCTTTTGTCAACACACCATTCATCTCACAAAGATCTGAATGGATAAGTTCTAGCGGTGCTAAGTTTCTCGGTTCCGCAGTCGTATGAGACTTGCGGGGTTGCTTTGCTTGCACACAAACTTGGCACTTAGAACCTTTGACAGTGGTAAATTTCGGAATTAAACTCATATTGGCTAGCCGCGTCATGCAACCAAAGTTAATATGACAGAGTCGTGAATGCCAAATATTGGACTCATTATCATTGCAAACATGATTAATAACTTTAGTACATGAGTCTGACAGAGACAAGCGGAACAAACCTCCGCACTCATAACCTTTTCCAACAAATTGTACATATTTAGAAATTACAACTTTATTGGACTCAAAAACCAACTTAAAGCCATCTCGACATAAAAGCGATCCGCTGACGAGATTCTTATTGATGGAGGGAACATGCTGCACGTTCTTCAGTTGTACGGTCTTCCCTGAAGTAAACTTCAGATCTATCGTACCAACACCATGAACAGAAGCACGTGAGCCGTTTCCCATCAGCACGGAAGAAGTCCTTGAGACCTGATAAGAGGAGAACATGGAAATATCAGAACATACATGTGTATTAGCACCCGTATCTATCCACCAATCAGGAGAATGACATACTGAAAGGATAGTAGGTAAAATACCGTACCCAGCATCCTTCATCTCAGTATCGCTAATAACAACATTCGCGGTCTTGCCGCTGTTCCCATGTTGACGCTTGTCAAAGCGATTAGGGCAGCTAGGAGCCCAATGATAAGGATCACCACAGACGTGGCAAGAGCCTTTCCTCTTATCATTTTTCTTCTTGAAGTTGGTTGAGTGCGTGGCCTTGTTCTTGCCATCGAACTTTCCCTTTCCTTCAGTTTTGTTCTTATTCTTGAACTTGTGGGATTGGAAGTTTTTCCTCTGCACTAAATTGGCAGTAGAACTTCCCTCAAGTCCTCGAGCAGTTTTGTCCTTTGCTCTCGCCTTCTCTTCCACATGAGGAGACCCAATGAGATCCGTAACGGAAAACTCTTGTCTCTTATGTTTTAGAGAAGTAGAAAAGTTCCTCCACGAAGGAGGAAGCTTGGCAATAATGCCACCAGCCACAAATTTGTCCGGTAAGGAACACTTGAACTGCTCAAGTTCTTTGGCAAGTGATTGTATCTCATGAGCTTGCTCAACGACGGAGCGCTTATCAACCATCCTGTAGTCATAGAATTGCTCCATGACGTACAGCTCAGTGCCAGCGTCCGAGACCCCAAACTTGGCCTCGAGCGCTTCCCACGCGTCCTTGCCATTATCAAATGACATATAAGGGTCAACTATGTTGTCCCCAAGAACACTGAACAAAGCCGCCATAAACATGGTATCGGCTTTCTTAAAGTTCGCTTCCTGCTC
Source organism: Avena sativa (assembly GCA_916181665.1). Classification (NCBI taxonomy): domain Eukaryota; kingdom Viridiplantae; phylum Streptophyta; class Magnoliopsida; order Poales; family Poaceae; genus Avena; species Avena sativa. The sequence continues at coordinate 402,212,829 of OV702284.1, forward strand.
AGCAGAAAGATCTCCTTCAGGCTTGCCAAGAGTGGCGCTATAGCAGTTTAGGTTTTCAAACCAGAGAACTGCTCTCTTGCGCCATCTCTTATAGTGCATGCCATCAAAAGGAGGCGGCCTAGTAGCCGCGGCTACACCGGTGGAATTCAGTTGCCTATAATCAGGTTTTTGGATTGTTGGAAATATAAGCAATAATCCATATGATTTAATCCGAATAATAAATTGATAAATCATGATCATACAGACAGTAGTAAAACCAATCATGCAGATCAACAAAGTAGATGAACAGATTACATCTATAAGAGATAAACCTATCACATCTACACCAAACGCTAGAATAAAGAACTCTAGCATAATCTGAAAAAGACAGTTGACTATTACGTACAGTGTAGGCTGAATAGCAGCCGCAGCGGTTGCAGCAGCGTCGCCCATGTTGAGGTTGTCGAAGAGGTCGCTGACGTCCGGGAAGAAGTCGTCGTTCGGAAACTCGTCGTCGGACGACGTCGTGGTTGCCAGTAGTCGCGCTGAGCGCTCCCCAAAAACCTGATCGCCCCTCACCCGTACAGGTTCACGAGAGGCGGGGTTCCGGAGGCCTACTGTCCCAATCTGCGGTGCACGCCGCAAGCCGGGATGGAGAAGACGAAAGCGGCGGCGCAAGGTTCTGGAGGTAGGCGCGTGTGTGGATTGATTTCGTACCGATTAGGTTTAGCCCGGACGCTTTATATAGTGCAGGTTAGGAGGATCGTGGGCTCAGCCCACGTCCGAGTCGGTAACAGCCACGTCCATAAAAACTGGAAACGGCTGTAATTAACGCGTCCGTTAATGACTCATAATCAGTTTTCCCAACAAGCAAAATAAAGCTCGGCTCGGCGAGATTCCCGCAACCCACGGCGTGCGTCGTGACGAGGCGAGGCGGGCGGCGTCGGAGGAGGAGTGCGCGAGGGCTACTCTTCTTGTCACACCTTAGTGAGTGGTGCAACACTCTACTATATAAGGTGGTCCAACTCCCCTTCAACTAGCAATGTGGGACTAAACTTTAGCACCACTAGTACAGCCATATGCTGCCATATACAAGTGGGCCAAAGAGAATTTCAGAATTTGTCTAATGGGCCAATAGCCCAATATACACCAAATTCCAACAGTAGTTGTGGTCCAGAAATAATTTTTTTTTTAGCGGAACTACGGCGGGCTTACGCCAGCCTGAACGATTTTATACCAGACAATAAGTTGTTCAGTTACAAAGGTTTTAGAGGAGTCCAGAAATAATTCCATATATTGAGAAGAAAGAAACATGACAAGTCAAATTATTTAATTTGTTCTTCATAGTTTGTTTGGTGGGTCAATCTGTAGTTGGTTGAACGATCCATTGTCACATGTTATTTAGTTATATAGAGGGTCATTGTTGAAAAGGGTTCCAATATTGGGTACCCATTACTTGGTCATATCTGCTTACTTCCATATTGGAATTCATGAAAGTAGTTTTGGTCGAGAAATAATTCCTTTTTTTTTTGAAAAAACGCAAAGGACTCTCTGCTTTTCATTTCATTGAAAAGATAGAGTTTGTTACACGCCTCCTAGGAGGTTCAAGACATTACAAGGGTAACCTCATTAGTGTACATCCCAGGTCCTAGACCAAACATCTCTAAGGCCTTTAGCCCCTGCAGTAAACCATGAAGCTGCTTCATCTTTGATTTTAGTGTACAACAGCAATTACTTCTCCTCCTCTATATCATCTAGCAGATCCACAGAAGCAATCACTCCTCCTCCTCCTCGTCTATCTCATCCAGCAGATTAACAGCTGCACTGAAGCAAGTGGCAACGCCTCCAAATAATTCTATATTGGGAAGAAAGTGGTCGCCATATCCATATTAACAGCTGCATTGAAGCAAGTGGTCACCAAATTTTAGGGGGGGGGGGGGGGGGGGGGGCTGCCCCCACCCCAGCCCAAATTGTTATGCTTAATCAGCATCTAGTAAGGTTTGGGTTTAGGTTAGAGAAAATAAGGTACTTGGGCCCTGCAGCTTGCCCATCTTCATGTATGTACGTTTCTGTGCAGTTCCACCAATTCTCATGCGGACGCACGACATAATCTCCTCCCACAGTTCTTTTCGGTCATGATGGTTGCCATACATGAAACTTGAGTGATACCAGTCGAGGGAGTGGAGTGCAAGCGGCAGGTCACACCAATTGTCACCAACGAAGCCATAACCATGGAAACAACTCTTGTAGCTCCGTCCTAGAAAGTGCACGATCATACTTCTATTGCTCTGCAGTTATCAGTTCAGTTATCATGACATCAATTCATAATCCAAATATATAAATATGAAGACACAAGATTGTGAATCATACATATGTACTGGAGAAATGTCAAAACAAACAGCGTAATCTTCTCGTGAAGTAGCAGAGGCAGCTGGTTCTCCAACACCAGCACGTCAGAGTGGATAACCGGGGATGTGTACACGAAGCTGTGTTTGCTGAATGCTGAAGAAGGGGTTGTCGGACTAGGAAACGTAACCTGGCTTGCTCCTGTCAGGGAGCTTCATCAAGATGGAGCCGTCCGGGACCATAATCTTCACGAAGCGGAGCCTATTCTCCCCATACCACTCCATGGCTAGGTCCTTGCCGTACGAGGCCTCTAGTTGCTCTGATACCTCCTCGGCGGTGGCAAAGTAGGCCTACAGTGGTTTCCCGCTATGTTTAAGGTGCTCCACTGCCCAGGCGCTTGAAGTCAGGGAGATCCACTGCCCCCCACGCCACTCCATGGCCAGGTCCTTGCCGTACGAGCCTCTAGTTGCTCCGGTACCTCCTTGACGGCAGAAAAGTAGGCCTGCAGTGGTATCCACCTCCGTTTAAGGTGCGCTACTGCCCGGGCGCTTGTGCTTCTCCATGGGCTGCAGGTCGAGATCGTCGAGTCAGGGAGGGCCACTGCCCCCCCGCCCTCCGCTCATTTTTTTTTTGTGTAACTAACAATCGATGATTTGGGTTCAGATTGAGAAAACAGGATATCTGGCCCCTGCAGCTTGCCCATTGTTTTTTTCCCGAGAAAACTCAATGACATTGCGTTTCATTTCATTGAAAAGATAGTGTTTTTTGGTTACAATCCTCCTAGGAGGTGATATTATAGCATGAATAGAACTGATGAACTTCCCATGTTGATGGCATTGCAACTCGCAGGCCCAAAGCTCCAGCTTGAGCCCAGAGTGCTGCTTCTGCCTTGATTGTGGCCATCAACTGCGTGAGAGGGCCGTGCTCTGTCGAAGACGCTGGCATTCCGGTGTTTCTAGATCGACCAGGGGATGAGCAGCACCATCGTCCCAAGTCCCTTGCGTAGTGCCGTAGGTGTTTGTTACTTCGCATCGATGAGCCAGTCTAGGATTGAGGCATCGCCGTCACCTATCTTCGTCATGTGCATAGAGGACAGGGTGTCGTGCTAGATTTGCCTCGAGAAGGGGCATTCTATGAGGAGATATCGCTTGGTTTCAGGCTCCTGGTCTCAGAGCTTGCATCGAGGGTGGTACTGCAGGCCATGGCGTTCAAGGCGCCCGGCGGTCCAGCACCTATCTTGGTGTGCTAGCCAGTGGAACATCTTGACGCGAGGCGGTGCCCAGGCCTGCCAGATCTGCTTCCAGATGAGGCAAGACCAGGATCCTTGGAAGGTGGCAAGATAAGCAAAGCGTGCCGTGTAAACTGTCCACTTCCAGAGTAGGCGGTCTGGCTCGTAGGTGAGGTGTGTGTCTTCGATCATGCGCCAGATGAGAAGATATTGGCCTATTTCATGGATCCCTATGCTGCCTTGAATTTCTCTTGCCCAGCTATGCCCTTGTAAGCCATCAGCCACTGTCCTGATCTTCCTGTGGCGTTTAGGGACGCAAGCATGTAATAGTGGCATGATCTCACTGATCGAGCGCCCGCCCGCCCAGCCAGTGGTCCTCCCAGAATTTGGCAGTGAGGCCATTGCCTATTTGCATAGTAGTGGAGGCGAAGAATAGGTCGCGCTCTCTGGTAGAGAATTGCAAGTCGAGCCCCTTCCAAAGCTTGCCCATTGTTGGTGGGTCAATCTGTGGTTCGTTTAGCATGAGAATTCCAGTCCAAATTTTACTTCGTTAAAAGGGTCATTGTTCAACAGGTTTTGGATGGAAGTTCCACTACCAGATGTATGGGTCACTAGAAACTAGAGATCATCTCTTCTGGAGCTGCAGCTTTAGTAGGCAATGCTGGCAATCTATCAATATAACGCTCGGCGACACTTTGGAACTCTCTCAAATGATCACCGCTTCAAGAAGCAATTTTAGAAGACCTTTTTTCTTCGAGGCGTTTGCCACGTCATGCTGGAATATTTGGAAGCACAGGAATGCTCTAGTTTTTGACAATGTAACTCCTCCTTTTAGAGCTTGGTCCTTCTCGCTTAGAAGGGACCTTTTCCTTCTTTCTTATAGAATGAAGGATGATCTGAAAACCTCCCTAGTTAATTGGCTAGACGCTCTGTAGTTTCTCTGGGCTACGCCCTGGGCTAAGCTCTCTTGTATATTCTTTTGCCCCTCTTGTACATATTGTTTCCTCTTAATAAAATTTACTGTCGGGGCCTCCCCTACAGTTTTCAGCTAATAAAAAGATGTAAACATGTAATTGTCTATAGTTTTTTATAGCTTTTGTCGGTGGATTAGTTTTAACTTACTTTTTCTAACATGTAGCCTGGCCCAAGGGATGCTCCTTTGAAATGTTTCATCCAGAGGAACAGGACTACTCAGACATATTACCTGTATATTGGGCTGACTGAGGGTATGTTTTTTGACAATATGTATATGTAATCTGAATGACTGGATGTGTTTGTTTTATATGAACAGTGCTCCTTTTGCAGCACTTACTGATGATGGGAAGTTCATACTTGCTGCACGCAAATGCCATAGGCCTACATGTACCGAATATCTGATTTCACTTGATCGGAGTGATGTGTCAAAGGGGAGTCACACATGCATTGGCAAGTTAAGGTGATCCTTCGACACTGATACCTTGAAGTCATGAGTTGCCTTAGTTTGAGCAAAACACACAGTCAAGACATATATTAAAAAAGAATGACTGATTTTATATTTTGTTCTTGGCCCAACAGATCAAACTTCCTGCGAACGAAATTTACTGTCTATGATGTGCATCCACCTCATGCTGGAGCTGTGGCTTCAAAGAGATGGCCTGCTGGGAATTATCCAGTTTCCCATATTTATTATGAACTGAACGTTTTGGGATCTAGGTATGTCATCTCATGTGGTAGCACATCCATTCAGCAAAGTTCATGTTCACACATACTCCTATGTGTTTTGTTAAGACAACATAACAGTATTTACAGGATCATGCCAATCAATTTACCAACCAATATGTGGAGAACACTGTTGCTAATTCGAATACTTATAACAATCTTATTGTCAATAAATTTGAAAGGCATTATAGTCTCTGAAAGTAGATCCAAACCACAGTGGAATAATGATAGTTCCACTATATCCATAGGAGGGGTTGCTCTAGTGTGTATTTTATCTGAAGAAAATAATTATATACACAACTTTTTTCGAGAAAACGCAAAAGGCCTTTGGGTTTCATTTCATTGGATAGATAGAGTTTGCATACACCCTCCTAAGAGGTTTCATTACAAGGTGAAAAAGGAGACTGAAAATTAGTGTACATCCCAGGTGCTAGGCAACACAACTCGAAGGCCGTGTGCTCCAGCTCTAGCCCATAATCTTGCTTCGTCCTTGATTTTGTTGATGATATACACAACTTTGCAAGTTTAGGTTTAGACTGAAGGTCATACCTTGGTAGTTGATAAGAAAAGCTATGTTGTTCATGAATAATGCAGCGGAAAATATTTTTTCATGCAAGAAGCATCATTAATTATGTTCTGGCATATTTATTTGTTGTAGGGGCCCAAGAAGGATGCGATGTGTTATGGATTCTATCCCTGCATCAGCAATTGAACAAGGAGGAAGAGCTCCAACACAGTCTGGGTTTCCTTTGAGTAACAATGACTCTTCTGCATCAATCTCGTTCTTCAAGTCTAAATCATCTCGAATGGACAGCTCCACCGCTCCATTATCCACTCAGGATCAAGCGGAAAGTAAGCTAGTGCTGAAGAATAAGTCTCCCAGGTGGCATGAAAATCTGCAGTGCTGGTGCCTCAACTTCCATGGACGGGTGACAGTTGCATCAGTGAAAAACTTTCAGCTGGTGGCTACAGATGAGAGTGCTCCAACTAACCAGGAGCATGAAGACACCACCCTCCAGTTTGGTAAGATAGGGAAGGACTTGTTCACCATGGACTACCGTTACCCGGTATCGGCGTTTCAGGCATTTGCAATCTGCCTGAGCAGCTTCGACACCAAATTAGCATGCGAATGAAACAGAGGTGCAATTCCCAGTTTCCCTTTTGTTTTATCTTTATTCATATAGCAATTTAATGACGAGGCATATGATAGTGCATCTGGAAGTTGCTTGCACTCCATTGAGTTGCTTCAAACTTCTGGAGATCTTCAGACATAAGAAATGTCAGCTCCAGCGTTTCTTCTGGCTGTTAGGATATCTAACCAGCAGATCGGTGTCACCTACCTAACGAATACAAGCTATTAAACCTAACTTCGAAGTACCATTTTGCCTGCAGGTGTCGAAGAACCGATAGAGTGTAGAAACAAGTGGCTGGATTAATCCAGAACTACATGCTAGATATCGGAGCCCAAGTAGGTAATTAGAAAGCTTGATATTTCTGTTGAACAATATCAGAATGTAAATCCAGCCCCAACAATATCTAGCTCGGTGTGGCTTGGAATTTATTTTATATATTTTTCCCCAACAAAGTCACATTCTTTACCCCCAGTTGTATGTATACTGAAAATGATTGCCGTTCTTCACATCCGAAGAGAGACAGTTCTATAGGCACAATTTTCTACCTGGTTTGTTGTATGTTACAGATTATGTTATTGTGTGTTTTATGTTTGTTGAACAATATCAAAGTTTTTATTTTGTAACGATGGTTTTCTGGAATCAAATTTTGACAGTGAGGTTAGAGAATATTTATCTGGTAGGGAATGCAATTTCTAGTTTACTTGAGCTGGATGCCAGCCAAACTTGGAACTGAACCAACACAAGTCATGCCAATTCCAACATTAGTGACAAAATTCCATTCTCCATACTATATTTTGTCTCATTTCTTCTACTCCCTGCTATCCAAAAAGCAAATGTCGTTGATTTAGTACAACTTTGTACTATTAAATCAAACGACACTTGTAATGGAAAGGTGGGAGTAGAAAAATCGTCTCTCATGCATGTTGAGACAATACTCATGATAGTCTCCAAGTAGAACAGTATGGTCAGAAGAATTGTAGAATTTGTGTGCACTTCATCTCTGATCCACTAATATTTTGGACCATCTTCTCAGCTAATTGAACACTACTAGAAGTTGAGTCTAGTAGTAGTCCATGGAGATAGGTTGAGTCGTATAGCATGATCAGTAAGGGTATTCGATTGAAAAATCAAGCGTCAAACTGCCTGCGCCTCCCAGGCCTTGGCGTAGCCGGAGACGTCGGCGGCCATCTGGCGCTCCTCGTCGTCCTCGTCCCACTCTCCGCAGACGACGCTTCGCACGAACTCGGTGAACTGCGGCCAGTGCTCCGGCGAGAAGAACTGCGCCCCCATCCGCTGGTACGTGAAGTGCGAGGGCCTGACCCGCTCCGTGGTGAGGATGTTGCTCCTGATCCTGGAGAAGCTGCTGGTGTGCGTCATGACCAGCGACGCGTTCTCGCCGGCGATCCGCGCGCCGTGCCGCCAGCACGCGTTCTTGATCTGTATTAGCAGCCGGTCCGGGCTGGACCCCGTGCTCCGGTGCTGCTTGTTCATGCACACGTCCATGCCGGGCACGATCATGGTGCAGCCGTGGCTGGCGAACACCTTCGCCACGGGGCTGTAGCAGTTCTTCTTGTTGCTCTTGTAGAACCCCGCCACCGCCTCCGCCGGCCGCGACTTGGCGCCGTGGAACCAGTGCATGAACGGCACCTTGGCCGACAGCTCCACGGGCTTGCTGCCGAACACGCGGCTCGCCATGCCCAGCACGCGGTCGCCGTGGCTCAGCAGCTTCCCGGCGTACCAGGAGAGGAAGAAGTCGCCGTAGGGGCTCTGCCACGACCCGTCCTGGTCGCGGAAGAATTCGCGCGAGTCCGGCGACTCGTGGTACCCTGGCACGTCGTGCGGGCCGGAGAGCCCCCACATCGGCTGGCCGAACGCCTCGGCGTGCTGCTTCAGCTGCGCCAGCATGTACTTGTCGTAGCACTGGAACTCGCCGACGCCGATGAACTTGGTGGCGTCGCTCCCTGGCGGGTACGACGGGTACCGGAGCTCGCCGTTGGGCCCCAGCCCCACCGTCACGTCCTGATTGGTGATCAAGGTCGATCGACATATCGTAGTTAAATTTAAAGACGGAGAAATTTAATGACGATGCATGGCACATTAATTATATTGATCAAATTAGTATTACGTACGGTGATGGTGGACTCGAAGAGGTCCTCGAATGCGTTGGCGAAGCTGCGGAAGAAGGCCTCGTAGCGCTGGAGCGGGGACATGCCGGCCAGCACTGGGAGCTCGTCGACGGCGAAGGAGAGGCAGTCGTCGTGGCGCTTACCGGCACTGTCGGTGAAGAGGATGTCCCGGTCGATTGCGGCAGCGGCGCCGACCCAGGCCGGGAGCCTCGGGACGTTGCCGCCCGGGGAGCCGTGGATGCGGAGGGAGACGCGGAGGCTGAGGCCCTCGGCGCGCGCCATGTCGGCCACGGCGCGGTACCCGGCCCAGCAGAACCGGTCCGGCGAGTCCGGCTGCACCACGGACCAGAACACCTGCATCTCCACGCCGTCGGCGCCCAGGAGCTTGACGGCGCGTATCCCGGCCTCGATGCCCCTGGCGCTGTTCACCGTCGTGCCGTCCGTCACCGAGTTGATCGGCAGGCCCACGAACAGCCTCACCATGCCCACGTCGTCCGCCTGGCACGTCCACGGGTTTCAACTGTCAGATTCGCGCCTTAATTGAAGCTAGTAATTAATGTACGATTTCCGCCGTGTAATTAAGCACGTACTGTAGTAGTATTACCTCGGGGGAGTTCTTGCTGTCGGCGGCGGCGGCGGCCTGGCCGAGGTAGCGGTCGAGCCCGGCGACGCTCAGGACGTCCCTCCCGCTGCCGGTCCGTCGCGCGCGTCCGAACTCAACCCTGCCTGGCGCCGCGTGTCCGGCCCCTCGCAGGCGCCTTGTAGAGGGCGACGCCGTGGCGGCGTGCTGCGTCAGCAGGGCCTCCATGGCTGGCTCTCAGGCTCGGCCGGGAAGGAGAATAAGACTCTCAAGATCGGGGACTTGATGGCGCGGCGAGCTTTGCTTCGGCGTGTGGAGCTGGGCATCCGTGGGTTGCTTCGGGCGGGGGTAGTATTTATGATGGACTGCTGGCGGGAATGGCAAAGGAGAAAAGGGGCAGCGAAACGCGCGGTGGGGCGAACACAGAAGAGACTATGTTTAACTTCAGAAAATTTAGGGAAATACAGTGCTATTATTAGTTAGTGTCCCTAATCCACAACTTTTTTTAAGATAAAAGGCCATGAGGCTGATATTAAGGGCTTGTCTGATTCAAAGGATTTATAAAATACGGAAATAGGAAAAATACAGAAATAGAATGATACTATAATTAAAATCCTACATGAATAAAAAATTGTAGAAATTGGTAAAATAAGTTGTTTGGTTGCACCATAGAAAAAATGTAAGAAATTTTCGAAGGGTTTAGGTACATATTGAAATTTTTCCAAGAGGTCGCACCTTTTGTTAAAAATCCAATAAAATCGCAGTGTAGAAAAGTAATGCATATGAATTTTGTAGGATTCTTCGTTCCTTTAAAGCAAACAGACTTTGTAGGCAAAATTCCTATAAATTAGAATTTTATAAAATTTCTTTGAGAATCTTTTAAATCAAATATACCCTAAATTAGTAACGTCCATCGCCCACGACGAAAGATATATCATGCTGAACTGAGCTTACAAGATTACACGCAAATGCACACAAGATACCCCGAAGGAGCTACAGACGAAATCACAAAATAGAGGACCATCCTAACACCTAACGAGAAACGCTGAGAGGATGAGTACTTGCTTGACGGCAAAGTCGTCGGGCCAGAGCTCACCCTAGAGTTCGGGCACACCGCCAAGACCCTGCAGGGAAAAATCGTTGGGTCGAAGGTCATCTTAGAGCTCCGGCACACCAATAAAAGTTGCACCCTGCCAAGACCCGCACATCGCCATCACAGAGCTCGCCACAAGGAGATGACATCACCACCATCCATGAACGGTCACTGACAAGCTCAGCAAGGTAGGCCACAAAAATCTCCTAGGTGTAGAACAAGATACAAAATAGGCCAGAGGAAACACAACAAAGATGCGACACCAACCAAAGGATACAACACAATGAAAGACATACAACGTCCGTAGAGCCACACGGTGAGCTCCAAGCCAGCTTCTTCAAAAAGAGTCCCAAGAGAGCCGCCACTGGCCGATCCTAAGATCATGGGTTTTCACCTAGAGCATGAACGAGAACCAAGAGAGTCGCAACGACGCCTTCAAGAAGGGGACGGCGTCCATGGATGACGCCACAACGACCTAAACGGGCATGGGTTTCCTCTCGCCATGACCAATCTGCCTCCAATAAATGGTACTAGGACACCACCGAACGATACGAAAACATAATATGCAGGGTGATACCATTACCGGTCTATGGCATGTGTATAAATATCAAGACAATCGGGATATTACAATGGTTCCTAGCTGTGTTGATCTAGGTATTGTACACCTGAGTCGGTGATAACACAAACAACATATATACTATGTTTAACACTCCAACTCAATCATAACTTATCGAAGTTAAGATTGTGTTTAAAAGCTTCTGAGCGACTAGTGTAGAGTGTCTTTGTAAAACCGTATGTTAGTTGATCTCCTGAAGGAATAAACCTTATGTCCAAAATCTTTTGAGCTACTCTCTCACAAACAAAATGATAGTACACTTCTGTGTGCTTTGTCCTTGCATGAAACACAAGATTAGCAGAAATATATGTAGCTTCAATATTATCACACCACAAACACGCAACGCTTTGTTGTGGTACTCCTAGCTCCTTTAACAAAGTTTGTATCCATATCACTTCTACATTAGCATTTGCTAGGGATTTATACTCAGCTTTTATACTTGAGAGAAAAACTGTGGCTTGCTTTCTCACACTACAAGATATCAAATTAGATCCAAAGAATATAACAAAACCGCCTAGGGATCTTTGATCATCTGGACAACCTGCATAGTGAGCATCAAATAGTGCACTAACAAGAATAGACTCAGGTTTACTCAATCTCAAGCCAACAGAGATGGTTCCTCTCAAATACCGCAAAATTGTTTTTACTGATGTCCAATGAACCATACTAGGCGCATGCAAGAACTGACACACCTTATTGATCACATAGGAAATATCTGGCCGAGTCAAAGTAATATACTGCAATGCTCCTATAATACTCTTGTATCGAGTAGAATCATCACTACTTAATGCATCACCACTGATTAAGGACATCTTTTCTGAAGTCGACGAGGGAGTATCAACCGGTTTGCACAACTTCATGTTCACACGGGAAAGTAAATTGTTAGCATATTTTTCATGTGAAAGAACAATACCATCATGATCTCTCCCTCTTGATTTGCATGAGCTGAAGTGCTCCTATGTGTGCATGAGCTGGTAATATTTCCTTACCACGATGGATCTCCCATAATTTTTCATCCCATAATGTGAAATAACAATACCATCATGATCTCTCCCTCTTGGTTTGAAAAGAACAATACCAACCTCGACAATATGTCGATGCTTCAACAGAGCTATTTTTTTGATGCGCGTGAGGACAAGATACATGATGCAAGATTCCTACCCTTTCAAGAAACGAATTTAACTTATGATACTCAACACCCCAATCGGATTGAAGAGCCAAAGTTTTCTTATCAAAGAGTCGCTCCACATGATGCCGAAAGTCATGGAATTTCTAGAACACATCAGACTTATTTTTAAGCAAATCAATAAAATTTTATGTCAATTTTGTCCAAGTAAACATGTTGTAATCATCAATAAAATTGACATACTATTTGTTTCTTCCAATAGAAAGGATAGCAGGATCCCATACATCGAAAAAGACAAGCTCCAGAGGAGCAAAAGGCTCACTAGAAGACCTAGGATAGAATAATTGTTGAACTCTTAGAATTTTGACATGCATCACAAAATGAATCTTTATTTGGCTCTAAAAATTTCTCCACAACAATGGATGGATGTCCTAGACGCCTATGCTAATGTGATAAAGATTGGACACCAAGTGCTTGCTTAATCGATGACCAGGATTGAGAAAATATAGGATAGATACCCCCACACATCTATCTTGAAGAAGAGTTTACCTCGTGTCCTGGTCCTTAATAGAGATAAAATTGGACCAATATTCAAGGAAGGTATGATTATATTTTGCAAGACGATGAACATAAATAAGGCTTTTGGTGGCGGAAGGAACATGCAAGATATTATTAAGGCAAAAATTATGATTGGGGTATGATAAAACGAATGACCAATGTGATGGATATCTATACCTTTACCATTGGGGACACCAACTTGATCTTGACCATCATATTGTTCTCTCATGGTCAACTTGTCGAGCTTCCCTGTAAGGTGATTGCTGGCACCCATATTAGTGTATCAACCGGGATCTACACCATCATATGATCCTATGGCTGCATTACATGAGCGTTCAGGACCCTAATTTTTTCTTGAACCTTTTCCAACACCAAAACGCATAATGCACTTCTTTGCCACGAATTTGACATGTGACCTGATGACCTTGACGATCATTGGGGCGACCTCCTCCTTGGTGCTGCTACTGGTAGCCACCTCCTTGTTGATAACCACCATAATTGCCACCAAAGTTGCCACCGCCCTCTTCTTGACCATTGCCATTGCCACCATAGTAGTGGTTTCCACCGCCAATGTTCTCACCACGACCACCACCATAGTTTCCTTGTCCTCCACCTCGGCCATCCTTGTTTCGGTTTCCATAGTTCCATGGTTTGCAGCATTGGCGGAGAACTCACCACCCGTTACCACTTCTAGGGTTTTGGCTATCCAGGCGAGACTCATATGCAAGGAATTCTAAGTACAAGTCATCAAGGCTCATAGACTGTTGTGCCTTGATCAGGGTCGTGATCGCTGCCACAAAACCAGTGTATGGATCATCTAGTCCGACAAGCACATAGGAAGAAGTGTCATCATCGTCTTGAGGCTTGCTCGTTGTGGTCATCTCATTGGCTAGGGACTTAACGCGCTCAAAGTAGCATGTTCCTGAGGTAAAATTTTCCCTCTTGGTTTGCATGATCTAGGTGCATAGATGCACAACTCGATCCATTGTTTGCGACGAAAACATCTTGGTCACTTTCGCCCACACAACAACAACACTCATAAAGGCCTACCAGCTGCGTGAGCACCTTCCTTGTCGACCCGTCCAAGTACCCCATGAGTTGGGCACCTCGACTCTACGGTAGGACCTGGGATTGCAGATCAAGTAGGACCTAGGATTTCCAGATCCATGCTGGCATGCGTCCCGGTTCGAGCGGGCATGGTGGCCGAAGGCATGCGTCCCGGTTGGTAGGGATGCATGCGTCCCGGTTTGTAACACAAACCGGGACTAAAGTATGGGCGCCAGACACATGGCCTGCCACACACACAAACCGGGACGTATGAGCCCGTCCTCTATAAATACGACGTCCCAGCCCTCTGCCTTCTCTCTGTTTTTTCTTTGTGGAAGGTATGAGAGGTGTGCTAGTTTATTTTTTCCTATGCATGCATTCAAGGTGTTTGATGAAATGTTTGAGTGAATGATCCCGTTCAATTTCTCATAGAACAAAAAATAGGAGGTGCCCGATACGCACTTGAGCTTTCTCCTCTTTATTTCCCTCGATCGAGGTTAGCAATCTTATATTTTCTCTGTCATTGATACAATGCATGTGTCGATGTGAATTGGTCATTTCACTATTTATGATGTTCCGTTTTGATAAACTTAATTATATGATGCAGATGAACGGTCGGGAATGGATGTACGGTGACCGGTGTGTACCCGGGTACATAAAAGGCGTGGATAAATTTATCGATGTGGCTACGGCAAACAAAGAGAATGGTTTTATACGTTGTCCATGTGTTCAATGTCGGAACAACAAGGATTACTCTTCCTCGAAAATCATTCGCGGCCACCTAGTTATGAAAGGTTTCATGCCCAACTATAATTCCTGGACCAAGCACGGGGAAAGAGGGGTTATGATGGAAGACAATGAAGAAGAAGATGATGATAACAACTATCATCATATGTTTCCTGAAAGTGATACTGCAATGGAAGACAATGAAGAGGAAGGAGGTAAAGAATGGGCATCAGATGAACCCGCTGATGAACTTGGTAGGGTCATTTCTGATGCAAAGCGAGACTGTGAAACAGAAAATGAGAAGTTGAAGTTGGAGGGCATGTTAGAAGATCACAATAAATTGTTGTACCCAAATTGCGAAGATGGAATCACAAAGCTCGGTACCACACTGGAATTGCTGCGATGGAAGACAGAGTGTGGTCTAACTGACTCCTCATTTGAAAAGATGCTGAAAATAATGAAGCCGAAGTTTTCAAAACATAACAAACTTCCTGAGAGTACGTACGAAGGAAAGAAGACTCTCTGCCCTCTAGGATTAGATATGCAGAAAATACATGCATGCATTAATGACTGCATCCTCTACCGCAGTAAGGAGTATGTGAATTTAGATAAATGCCCATTATGCAATGCATTGCGGTATAATATTACACGAGATGACCCTGATGATGTTGAGGGAGAGCCCCTCCGGAAGAGGGTTCTGCTAAGGTTATGTGGTATGCTCCTATAATACCAAGGTCAAAACGCATGTTCAGAAACAAAGAGCATGCCAGGTTGTTGCGATGGCACAAAGAAGACCGTAAGAAAGACGGGAAGTTGAGACACCCTGCTGATGGGTCGTAGTGGATAAAAATCGAGAGAGACTTCCCGGACTTTGCAGGTGACGCAAGAAACTTATGGTTTGGTCTAAGTACAGATGACATGACTCCTTTTGGGGAGCAGAGCTACAGTCACAACACCTGGCCCGCGACTCTATGTATCTACAACCTTCCCCTTGGGTTTGTCCATTTTTTAGTTGTTCAGTTCAGTAAATGTAATTATCCTTATTATGCAAAATGAAGATCCTGAAATGTAAAAGAAGAAGAATCTATAATGTTGGGTTTATTGACCCAGATAAAGTGCATATAAACATGCTAACGTCAAAACCTGAGGAGACGGAGAAAAACATTCTAAGGTTTCTAATAGAGAAAAATTTCTCTGACCACATATTGTTTCCTTACAATTTCAAGTGAGGGTCTTACTTTGTTGTACACATTCACTTTTGATTAGTCGATGCTAAGTGTAATTGATAAGTTACTGATGCATATATAAATGTTTGCAGCTTTTGCTGGGTTCTGCTAGACATTTAACTTGATAAGGGAAGAGTTGATGTCATGGACCCATCAAAGAGAAAGCTGGAAGATTTCCGCAGCATGCATGACATGCTCCAGAAGTAAGTTTCGCGCTATATCGGTCTCTTTCATTGATTTCTTGAGATATCAGGTAATGAATAACTCATTCATTCACTTTCTTCGCCTGGCAGGATTTGGATCCGGTTCAAGCGCGAAGTTACGGGTGTATTTAGTCAGAAGCTGACGTTTAAGGCGGTTTTGGTAAGTAGCACGTGATACGTCCGTGCATCTCTTTACTTGTAGTTTCAATACAATAATGATGCTAGATTATTATTTTGATTAAATTTTATCCTCGTAAAGTGCGCGAGGCAGCCACGGGGGTTAAATCTATGTGGATTCTACGTTTACGAGTTCATTCGCACGTTTACCACTGAGCACAAGGATTATATAGTCGACATAAGTAATACATTCACACCATTATTTTATTACCGTTACTTTTTCTTATCATGATTGATATTTATATTGATCTCCTTTTTCTTATATAGTTCGAGAGCATGCGGGATCAACTCCTACCAGAGCAACGCGTACTAGGAATTACAGAGGAGCTGGCATGATTTATTTTTAAAGATATCGTAGACGATGCCAGAGAATTTAGTGTAAATAGGCGCTACTGATCTCCATGTAATCGAACATAGGGGCTCTAGTTCCGGTAATTGTGATCTTCATGTAACTATCAAAATTGTATATATTCGTATGCTCGATATCATAATACAAGTTATCTTATATATGCACGAACGTGTGCGATATGTGGTGGTGTAAAAATATTTAAAAACTATGTTGAAAAAAACAATACAAAATGAATGCTCTGCCGTGGTAGAGAAAGGGCACAAAATGCTGCCGCGGTAAAGAACCACTAGTCCTGGTCCTTAACACCAACCGAGACTAGTGGGGTGCATCCGCAGCGCGTCGCCACGTGGACAACCATTAGTCCCGGCTGGTGATTAGGTCGGGACTAGTGGTTGGGTCTCTAGTCCCGCTTGGTTAGTCCCGGTTCTGAAACTGGGACTAGAGGCCCTTACGCTTCGGGACTGGAGGCCCTGTTTCCACTAGTGATACACCGTCGGCTTTTTAATGGCACTCGACATATGGTTGTATATGCCAACGGTCAGGATAAAAAAAGTCGTCAAAATATAGAAGCCGTCGACAACTGGTTGTTTTCTGTAGTGCGAAAGGTAAAATAATTTGGAGAGAGGTCTAGAGAGGAAAAACTCCTCGATCCTTTGTTCCTAACCTTTTTTTATTGAAGCGTAGAAATATAAGTTCTACATAGGCATTTTATACGATTTCTAACCTACAATTAATCTTTGTCTCTTCTTATTAGTTTCTAAAACCAAAATGTGGCTCAAGATATGTCCACTATAATGAAAAATAATGGTCCTAACAGGAAAATCTTTACACGTCGTGAAATAAGTGACTTGAATTTATCTAGATTCGTATTATGCACGACAGCTCTAGGCTTGATGTTAGTTCTCATGATACATGAACTTTTGTTAGGTGTGAGTAGAACATGGATGAAACCATGAGAAAATACAATAAAAAGAAAAAGCCCAAGAAAAATATGCCATCAGATTAACATTCATACACGAATTACATTTCAAAACAATACTATTATTACAGGAGTTACATTGACCTTATATATTTTGCAAATGGAGATAATATATAATACTTTCGAGGTAAAAGTAGTAGCATGCAAATTAGGGGTCTAGACAAGGAGCCTGCATGGAGAAGTTGCATGGATGACGTATCTTGATCATATAATTAGCACACGAAGGAGTGGCGGTGAACTATATCGCGACGGATGGGTAGACGTCGAGCTCTTGGTAGCAGAAGGTCCGCTGGACCTCGAAGGCGAGGTCCTCGACGCTGAGCTGGCACTCGAGCCCGATCTGCAATGCATGCAACAGTAGAGTTAATTCACTGAAGGCATGCAGCTGATGGAATGCATCCATGGCGCATGCATGCATGCAGAGAATTTAATCCGCTGATCGATGGAGTTAATTACGGTACCTTGAGGACGAAGGAGTGGAGGACGGTGTCGTCCATGGTGCTGATATTGACCTGGAGTACCTCGAGGTGGAGGCTCTCGAGCAGCGCGACGATCTTGGCGGCCTGGCCGGGGAGCCGGCCGGAGAGCGTGCGGAGCAGCACGTTGGCGCCGGAGATCCTGGCCTCGACGTCTGCCGCCGGGGAGTTGCAACATGCGGCGAGCTCCTTGACGGCGCCGAAGGGGGGCGGCAGAGCGCAGCAGCCGCCGCTGCTGTTGCTGCCGTTGCTGCTGGGGGAGACGTCGGAGGAGGAGCCGGTGGCACCGCCGGCGCTGGTGGGCGTTGTGCAGCTGGTGAGGAGGGAGCGCGGGCTGGGGGTGGGGCTGGCGTGCAGGCGGCGCCTCTTCTTGGCCTCGAGCGCCTCCAGCACGGTGTGCAGCTCCCTGATGAAGTCGATGGCGCCGCCGATGATGGAGGCCTGGTCGACGCGCTTGATGTAGAAGGCCGGCGTGAGCGCGCGGAGCACCTTGAGGTGGTCGTTCATCTGCCTCCGCCGGTTCCGCTCCACCGCGATGTGCGACATCTTCTTCTTTCGTCTGCTCGATGGTGTCGTCGCCGGCGTTGGGTTGCAGAGAGGTAACAGGCAGCGCACGTCGCCGGACGGATATATGTAGACGCGCACGGCGCCGCGGATATTTAGCCGTGCGCGCGTTGGTGCGTGCATGGGCATGGGAATGAAGAGCGGATGGCTGGATGCTGTGTCGTACGTGTGAGCGAGCGCGTGGTTCATTTAATTGGGCGTGCATTTGGCGCGGCGCTGCCTGTGCCCGTGACAGGGGCACGTACGGACGGATCTCGCCTGCGTACGTGCATGGAGCGTGGGGACTGTCATTCAGTTCAGCCGAACGGGAAAATAACGGCTTTTACGGCACCACACTCCACCACGCACACTGAAATAACAGTAGAGAGTAGACCATCAACTTCGGTAGTGAGCAAAATGTTGATCAACGGCCTTCTTCGTGTCAGCCCGCGAAAATACTCATATGCCTATTAGACAGTTCAGGCCGATGCCTCTGCAGATGGTGGCATGGGACCATATCGAGTGAAACTGTCACCCAATGCACCCACGTTATACTTAAGTTTACGTAAGTTTCCATCAAGTTACATACTCCTTTCGTCTCAAAATAGATGTCTTAGATTTGTCAAAATTTAGATAAACCTATATACTAAATAGTGTTTAGATCCATCCAAATTTTGATAAATCTGAGACATCTATTTTGGGACGCAGGGAGTATATAAAACGTAATACGGGTTGAGTTTTATGGTATACATGGTTCTTTGTGCAAGAAAATGAGCATATTTCGCAAATTAGGCTTTCACCCTGCTATACTAAAATAGCAAACACACATAAGGCAAGAGCTTGATTTAAAAGAAACACACTCTTTTTTTCGACCTAGCGCTCTGGCGAGCGACAGCCATGCGACTAGGATTTTGACTCCTCTGCCGCCGGATCTTCTCCGGTGTGGAGTTTCCCTCTGCCTTGACTCGGGTTCCTCCCTGGTGTCCGACTATACACCTAATCTCCCTGGATTGTTTCCTTCGTTTTGGTTCGGTTTCCAGGGTTTCGCGTGGTTGGTGGTGTTTGGAGAACATCATGTCGACTGCTTCTGGCCAATCGGGTACCCAACATGCTGGTCCGGGGACAAAGAAGGGTGAATCGATAGATGATCTGCTACTGCGATTGAGAATTGAGGATGACGAGTTTGATGACTTGGTTTTTGAGGATGAGGAAGGGGCCCCCACTGAGGGCACCAGGTGGATGGCTTTGGCTAGGGTGCACACAACGAACTACTTTAGCCCCCAGACTTTTGAGCAACATATGCGTGTGGCTTGGAGCCCAACGCATGAAGTTCAATTCCAACAATTGGAAGGTAATCTGTTCACAGTTCAATGTTTTTGCTTGGGTGATTGGATGAAGGTGGAAAATGGGAGGGTCCGTGGCTATTTCGTCAAGCGGCGGTTTGTATAGAACCGTATGATGGTCTGTCCCCTACAGAGGAGTATGATGTAAACTTCTTCACTACATGGATTCAGATTCATAAGGTTCCTGTAGGATACCGTGAAAAAACCCTGTTGACGAATATGACTGAAAAGAAGGTGGGGAAGGTTGTGGAGGTCCAAACTGATGTTCTTGGGGCTGGTAATTTTGTGAGGGTTAAAGTAAGTTTGGATGTCCAGAAGGTGTTACCTCGCTTTGTCTCTATGTCAAGAGGTGGTAAACGAGAAGTGTATCAACTCAAGTATGAGAAGAAGCCGAGGTTCTACGGCGTTTGCGGGTACATTGGTCCTACTCATTTTTTTCGAAATGGGGGATAGAGCCCCGGCCTCTACATCAATTGATGCACACAGCCCTTTTTATTGCATAGTTCAGCGAAAAATAGTTTTAAATATTCATGAATCATCTAAGGTTGAGACATGTATCAACCATCTGAAAAGTAGAAATAACAAAATTCTATCCATTCTCAATTCTACTAATGTGCCGCCAGCCACTAGCCCGGAAGTAGAAGTCCCGAGCGACCATGAGGAGCCGGGTACATCCAGAAACCATGGGTTCTCGCTGATCCTCTAGTAGAAGATGTGCCCATAGTTGAATCCAATGCGTCGCCAGTCGAATAACCTGCAGAAAATTGGTACCAGTCTGTTTGTTAAAGACAATGTTATTTCTAGACGCCCAAATGGACCAACATAAAGCCGATACACCAATGCGTATCCTTGATTTGTTCATCTTATCAACCCCCTTCAACCAATTTCCAAACAAATTTTTGATATTGGCGGGTGGAGGCATGTCGTATGCAAAATAAACCAAAAGCCAAATGAAACGAGCAAAAGGGCATGAAATGAAAAGATGTTCAACAGATTTCAGTGAATCACAGAAACAACATCGTTGACATCCCTCCCACTTTCTTTTGGCAAGATTATCTTTTGTTAATAAGACTTTATTTTTAAGAAACCACATGAAAATCTTTATTTTTAGATGAATTTTCAACTTTCACAAGTATGTTTGTAAAAATCTCGTGTGCCCATTCATTTGGTCAAGATACATAGATTTTATAGTAAATTTACCTGAGGGGGTAAGATTCCAAGTAAACTGATCGGGTGTCTCATTTAGCTGAACCGTCATCAACCGCTGACATAAGTTTAACCATTGTGTCCACTTATTGCCAGTTAAAGACCTTCTAAAACCAATATTGAGAGGCCTATGGCTAAGGACATCTGCCACCAGGACATTCTTCCGTTGCACAATATTATATAATGATGGATATTGATGAGCCAAAGAAGATTAGCCTAACCATATATCTTCCCAAAAACGAACACTTTCGCCATCTCCAATTTTAAAAAAGCCATTGGTAAAGAAAAGTTCTTTCACCCGTATAAGGCCTTTCCAAAAGGGGGAATCACTAGGTTTGGCCTCTACTTGAGACAACGTTTTACCTTGCAAGTATTTATTTTGAAGTATCTGTTGCCACATGCCATCTTCAGTGAGCAATTTAAAAAGCCACTTGCTAAGTAAACATTTATTTTTTATCTCAAGTACCTCAATCCCTAGACCTCCCTGATCTTTCGGGCGACAAACTATATTCCATTTAGAGAGTCGATATTTCTTCTTGGTATCATCACTTTGCCAAAAGAATCTAGATCTAAAAAAATCCAGACGTTTTCTAACCCCCTTTGGAATTTTAAGAAAAGATAACATGAACATTGGTAAACTAGTCAGCACCGAATTAATCAAGACAAGCCTATCTCCATAAGAGAGTAGTTTTCCTTGCCAACATCCTAGCTTAAGACAAAACGATTCTCCACAGGGTTCCATTCGGAATTCCTTAATTTTCTATAATGGATAGGTACCCAAGATACCGAAAGGGTAGGGAACTAGACTCGCATCCCAAAACACGCTTATACTCATGTTCCCACTCCTTCGCATTCCCAAAACAGAAAATTTCACTCTTATGAAAATTAATCTTCAAACCCGATAATTGTTCAAAGATGCAGAGTATGAGCTTCATATTTACAGCCTTTTCTAAATCATGCTCCATAAACAATATGGTATCATCTGCATACTGTAATATAGAGACGCCCCCATCAACAAGATGAGGAACCAAGCTACCGACTTGGCCATCTGCTTTAGCACGAGCGATAAGAATAGCCAACATATCAGCAATGATATTGAAAAGTATTGGAGACAAAGGATCACCCAGTCTCAAACCTTTTCGTGTCTGGAAATAATGACCAATGTCATCATTTACTCTTATGCCGACACTCCCATCTTGCACATATTGCTTCATCCATTCACACCATTTTGGAACAAAACCCTTCATGCGCAAAACTTGTTGTAGAAAAGGTCATTTTACTTTATCATATGCCTTTTCAAAATCAATTTTGAAAATCACTCCATCTAACTTTTTGCGGTGCAACTCATGGATGGTTTCGTGCAAGACGACCACCCCTTCAAGGATATGTCGTCCCGGCATAAAGGCGGTCTGTGTTGGACTAATCACCTTATGGGCCAATTCCGTAATGCGATTAGTGTCCACCTCGGTAAATATTTTGAAGCTAACATTGAGAAGACATATAGGTCTATATTGTTGGATTTGAACTGCATTCTCTTTCTTAGGTAATAGAGTAATCACCCCAAAATTCAACTTAAAAAGGGGTAATCTCCATCATGCAACTGCCTAAAAAGGGCCATGAGTTCAAATTTAATAACATCCCAAAACGTTTGGTAAAACTCCACCGGAAAACCATCCGGACCAGGAGCTTTATTATGTTCCATCTGTAAAATAGCTTCAAACACTTCTTTCTCAGAAAAATCAGATATGAGGATAGCATTCTCCTCGGCTGAAATTTGTGGGATATCAATCAGGAGATCTTCTTGCAACGAGAAATTATTATAAGTCGGCTCACCAAAAATCCCCTTATAGTAATCCGTGATATAAAATTTCAGATCCTCCTCACCAACAATAATACCTTCATCTTGCTCTAATTGAAATATTTTTTTCTTTCTATGTTTGCCATTGAAAATAAGATGAAAATATTTGGTGTTGTTTTCTCCTTCTTGCATGTGTTTTACCTTAGCCCGCTGAGCCCATTTGGTCTCCTCATCATGTCTAAGTTGATTTACGTGCTCATTTGCCTCTTTTAATCTATGTCTTTCAACTTCACTTAAAGGAAACGTCTCTGCTTTAATATCCAAATCATCAATTATGGATAATAATTTGTTTTTCTCCTGCTTATATTTACCGCTGAGATTCTTAGCCCATCCTTTTAAGAATCGACGTAAGTGTCTAATCTTAGCTTGCCAAGTTTGAATTACTGTTTTCCCATTTGGTACCGATTCCCACTCCCTTTTGATCATCTCATAGAACCCATCCTGACGCAACCAGGATAGTTCAAAGGAGAATCGAGATTTATTATCTATATGAGCATGATGACCAGAGTCAATTAAAAGTGGCGTATGATCAGAACCCGACCGTGTCAATGCCCTTACCGAAACTAAAGGGAATTTTTGCTCCCAGTCGACACTTGCAAGTATCCTATCCAACTTCTCAAAAGTTGGTTGATCCCTGCGATTTTCCCATGTAAACTGTCTACCAGAGAGGGCAATTTCTCTAAGGTCCAAACTCTCGATGATAGCATTAAACATAAATGGCCATCGAGGATTAAAATTATTATTGTTTTTATCTTCTTATCTACGCATAATATTAAAATCACCACCTACCAACATAGGTAAGGGTTCTAACTCACACATGCGCACCAGTTCAGATAAAAATTCAGGTTTATGTGAGTCTTGCGCAGCCCCATACACCGACAAGAGGACCCGGTGTGGTTCTAGGGAACATGATGAAGAATCTCTGAAATGGGGAAATTGGTTGAAAGCTGACTGGGAGACCTGGTATGGGCGCAGTCTGGGAGGTAACCGCGGCGGTGGTCGTGGGAGCCGGGGTGGTCGAGGCGACTTTGTCCATGGCAGAGGCCGTGGTGCAGAACAAACTGGTAGACACCAAGCTAGCAGGAGGTTTAACGCATCCACTCGTGATGAAGAGGTGGCGATTGATGAATCTCTAAAGGATACAACTACTAGCCCACTTAAAGGAAAGGACATGGAGTTAGATGAAAGAGATAATTCAAATTCAAGTGCTAAACGTGGGCTGCTGGGTGACCTTGACAAACAAGCCGAGACATGGGCCGATGCAAGAGGTGCTGATAAACCCATGGCAATCACTACAGGAATGGGAAGCTACGCCGATGACCAAACGTCGGGGACGTCGGCGTAGCCATCGTCCAGGCCAGCCCCACCAAGCAGCCATCGGCGTAAAATTGCCCTCGGCATATTCTATGCTACGCCGACGGCTTCCCTCGGCGTAGCTATTTTTTATTTTATCTCATTAAACTTTGAAAAATCATAACTAAATCATTCTAATTCGGAAAAATACAAATAATATATCAAAATTTGCAGAAAAATAAGACCTATCTATCTACACTCAAATATTACACATTTATAAATAAAAATTAAGTAAAACATAAAACATTATATATAGTTTAAAACGGGCATAAAAAAATTCAAAAACGATCGAAACAATGCGAAACCTTCGCGTGGTGTTATATTATGTGACATAGTTAGAAGGAAAAATATCAAACTTGGTATATTGATTATGTCTCAAAGAAACCTTCACAAAATGACCTATCTCATTCGAGGTTTCTTGGCTTTCGGGTCAAATGACCAATGTTATGGCTAAAATCAAGACATAGTTTGTGATAATATGCCCATATTGTGCATACACATGCATCATGGGATGGAGAACAATGTTGCAGGAGGAAGTTTTCCTTTTCGTCGCACCAAAAAGCCATTTCTCATTTTCCGAGCATAAAAAACGGACGGTTTTGTGAAGCAACCACCAAATGGCTAATTCAAAATAGTACCACCATATTTTAAAAAAATACTATACCATCTTATACGGACAATGTACCAACAGGGGGATCCGAAACCTTTCCGTCCACCTTTGATGAAAAAGACAAATTCCTGCCGAATCGGTAGGAAGTGGGTCAGATATGAACTACAAGTACATGATCCGATGCTCATGTTTTTTTACAAAAATTATTTTTAGGTTCACAGTATGCTATTTTATCAAAGATCCAATGCAAGTTTAGCGAGGCTCGGCCCCGGGCTAAGAATCTTTATGTCCGCCGTTCGACAAAGTTTGACGATAGTTTAAAACGGGCATAAAAATTTCAAAAACGATCGAAACAATGCGAAACCTTCGCGTGGTGTCATATTATGTGACACAGTTACAAGGAAAAATAGTAAACTTGATATATTGATTATGTCTCAAAAAAACCTTCAGAAAATGACTTATCTCATTCGAGGTTTCTTGGCTTTCGGGTCAAATAACCAATGTTATGGCTAGAATCAAGGCATAGTTTGTAATAATGTGTCCATATTATGCATACACATGCATCATGGGATGGCGAACAATGTTGCAGGAGGAAGTTTTCCTTTTCATCGCACTAAAAAGCCATTTTCTATTTTCCGAGCATAAAAAACGGACGGTTTTGTGAAGCAACTACCAAATGGCTAATTCAAAATACTACCACAACATTTTACAAAAATACTATACCACCTTATATGGCCAATGTCCCAACAGGGGGATCCGAAACCTTTCCGTCCACCTTTGGTGAAAAAGACAAATTCCTGCCGAATCGGTAGGAAATGGGTCAGATATGAACTACAGATACATGATCCGATGCTCATGTTTTTTTTACAAAAATCATTTTTAGGTTCACAATATGCTATTTTATCAAAGATCCAATGAAATTTTAGCGAGGCTCGGCCCCGAGCTAAGAATCTTTATGTCCGCCGTTCGACAAAGTTTGACGATAGTTTAAAACGGGCATAAAAATTTCAAAAACGATCGAAACAATGCGAAACCTTCGCGTGGTGTCATATTATGTGACATAGTTATAAGGTAAAATATCAAACTTGATATATTGATTATGTCTCAAAAAACCTTCACAAAATGACCTATCTCATTCGAGGTTTCTTGGCTTTCGGGTCAAATGACCAATGTTATGGCTAGAATCAAGGCATATTTTGTGATAATGTGCCCATATTTTACATACACATGCATCATGGGATGTCGAACAATGTTGTAGGAGGAATTTTTCCTTTTCGTCGCACCAAAAAGCCATTTTCTATTTTCCGAGAATAAAAAACAGACGGTTTTGTGAAGCAACCACCAAATGGCTAATTCAAAATACTACCACCACGTTTTACAAAAATACTATACCACCTTATATGGACAATGTACCAACAGGGGGATCCGAAACCTTTCCGTCCACCTTTGGTGAAAAAGACAAATTTCTGCCGAATCGGTAGGAAGTGGGTTAGATATGAACTACATGTACATGATCCGATGTTCATGTTTTTTAAAAAAAAATCATTTTTAGGTTCACAATATGCTATTTTATCAAAGATCCAATGAAATTTTAGCGAGGCTCGGCCCCGAGCTAAGAATCTTTATGTCCGCCGTTCGACAAAGTTTGACGATAGTTTAAAACGGGCATAAAAAATTCAAAAACGATCGAAACAATGCGAAACCTTAGCGTGGTGTCATATTATGTGACATAGTTATAAGGAAAAATAGCAAACTTGATATATTGATTATGTCTCAAAAAACCTTCACAAAATGACCTATCTCATTCGAGGTTTCTTAGCTTTCGGGTCAAATGACCAATGTTATGGCTAGAATCAAGGCATAGTTTGTGATAATGTGCCCATATTATGCATATACATGCATAATGGGATGGAGAACAATGTTGCAGGAGGAAGTTTTCCTTTTCGTCGCACCAAAAAGTCATTTTCTATTTTCCGAGCATAAAAACGGACGGTTTTGTGAAGCAACCACCAAATGGCTAATTCAAAATACTACCACCACATTTTACAAAAATACTATACCACCTTATATGGACAATGTCCCAACAGGGGGATCCGAAACCTTTCCGTCCACCTTTGGTGAAAAAGACAAATTCCTGCCGAATCGGTAGGAAGTGGGTCAGATATGAACTACAGGTACATGATCCGATGCTCATGTTTTTTTACAAAAATCATTTTTAGGTTCACAATATGCTATTTTATCAAAGATCCAATGCAAGTTTTTCTTTTCATCACACCAAAAAGGCATTTTTCATTATCCGAGCGCAAAAAGGGGATTTTCTAAAGCAACCACCAAATAGCTAATTCAAAAACGTAGGGTTTGTGATTAGTTGATATGGATATCATATTTGGATTCCTCTCATTTTTCTGATCAATTTAGACATATTATTTGTTGAATTTCGATTTACAGATTTAAAGATATTAATTATTCTATATTAAATAGAAAAATACAAAAAAATAAAATTATTATATTTTTATTTGAATTCAATAATATTTTTACTTATTCATTAATATTTACTTAAATAATTGTTTGTAATTTCAAAAAATACAAACATGTGACATGATGATATAAGAGTTAATAGGATTGATATCATAATATTGACACCAATGTATGAATTACTTTGCGAAAACAGATTTTGAAGGAACGAGAAAGTTAAGCGTGCTGAAGTTGGAGTAGTATTATGATGGCTGACCTACTGGAAAGTTTGACTAAGACTGGAATTTAATAAAATATTAAGTATAATTAGTGTTAAAAATGTTCAAAGTAGGAGATTAACAAGTGAAACAATTCAAAGAAGAAAAAAATTGAGAAAAAAAATAAAAAAAAATATTTTTTTTCAAAAAAAAAAGTTTTTGCAACCGGCCGACAGGCTATGCCGATGGCCGCTACGCCGACGGCAAAGCCCTCGGTGTAGCATACGCCGACGGCATTTCGATACGCCGACGGCTTGAGTGTGCTCCGCCGAGGGAGATCTTTGCCGAGGAGGCTACGCCGAGGGCAGCCCTCGGCGTACCATACGCCGAGGGTATTTTGGCCTACGCCGACGGCCTTTTGCCCTCGGCGTAGCGCGCACGTCCCGTAGTGAATGGTTACTGATGGTACGGTTCCCTCTATCTTGGATGTCATGAAGGTAAAGGACAGTAACAAATGACCAAAGAAGAATGGAGCAGACTCCTCTTCACTAGGATCGGCGGGTTCCCGAGAGGAACTCGTCCGATCGCAATGAAACTAATAAGTTGGAACTGCCACAGGCTGGGGAATACCGCGACAGTCCTAGCGCTTCTTGATGTTTTGAGGCTCCATAATCCCAGGGTGGTGTTTTTGTCGGAGACCCACCTAGATCGCTATCCCGCCGACCGTCTTCGTAGGCGCATGGGAATGGATTTCATGATCGTTCAACCGAGTGATGGTAGACATGGATGTATCATGATGTTGTGGAAAAAATAAATAAAGCTGTATCAGATTTATGCATGCCCAAACTACATAGATGTACGTATTGTGGAAGAACAAAATAAGGAATGGCGCTTCGCAGGCATGTATGGAGAGTTTCGTTGGGCTGATAAATACAAAACATGGGATATACTGAGGCATCAGCATAATAATCTTCACTGGTTGATCATGGGCGACCTAAATGAAATCATGTATACTCATGAGAAGGAGGGTGGAAATGATAGACCTGAAAGGTTTATGAAAGCATTCCATGATGCTTTGGATGATTGTGAGCTTGAGGACATTGGATTCATTGGTGATCCGTTCACATGGCATAGAGGACTGATGAGGTCAAGGCTTGATCGTGGTCTGGCAAATTCTAGTTGGTTACAAATACATGTAGATGCGGCGCTAGTACATTTGGAGTATAATCACTCGGACCACCGCCCCCTTCTGATGGATACGGAGTTCTATTCGATACATGCTAGTAATTCTGGATGTAAACAACTTAACTTTGAAGCTAAGTGGTTTAGAGAGGAAGAATTTAGAGGTGTCGTTGAAGAAAGCTGGAATGTTGCAGCCCCTGATGATAGCCCGATCGACATCCTTGAGCGTCTAAAAAACATCCACCGTCATCTTCTCTCCATGCCGAAGCCTACTGCAGTTACTTATGGTCTTTGCCGCAGCGAGTTTATGTTTCATGAGGTCCCAGTTTCAGATGAAGTCAGCTTCAAGCATGACAGTGGTAAAGTAGGGAAGATCACGGTGGAAGGTGGGAAAATGGCAGCTCATGAAGTAATTAAGGAGCTTCATTTGATCATACCGGGTGATCATCAATGGGTGCTTTCCTCAGCTGGAGAGAACACTTTTCAAACAACTTTTCCTACTAAAGCAGATCTGATTAGGCTGACAAAAATTATTAACATTCCAATTGAGAACAGTATGAATCTCAGGTTTGAAGAATGGAACTCAGCGCCGGTCGATAAATATCGCCTAGAGGAAGCATGGGTCTTAGTTTCGGGTTGTCCATATAAACTGCGATGTGACTATTTGGGTTTGTTTGCGGTGGGATCTTTAATTGGAAAAACTAAGGAGGTTGACATGGAATACACACGGGAAAAAGGAGTTGTCCGTATGTATGTTCAGTGTACTAGCATCGAGTACATTACCGCTGGTACTGATCACACGTATGATGGTGTGGGATATGGTATTACCTTCACAGTGGAGGGAATTCAACAAACTAGAGATGGTGATGCTATTATGCATGATGCCCCAACTGATGGAGATGATAAACCATAAGGAAAAGGTAATGAAAAGGATGAGAGTAATGGTCCTGTTACTAAGAAATTTGAAAAAGCTCCTGAGCCTTCTGCAGTTAGTATGGGGCAGCAGCTTTATGGTGGGTTCAAAAATGCTGACCTACTTCAGGTTGGGTCTATTTTAATACACTCCCCCACCCGTTCTTGTTTTTCTGAGGGCAAGCTTTTGACTTTGAAACCAAGGAGGCTACGGGGTGACCGCGTTGATGATGAGGAAGATAGTCTTCCTTCTCCCCTAGCGCGTTTAGCACCTACCATGAAATCTACTGTAGCTTTGTCGCTGTCAGTTCAGTGTGGCTTGGCTGTGCCTTGTCTGACCACTGCCGCGGCAGATTGTGAGAATGTTTTCTCTGCTAAGGCTGATATGCACGCTGCTTTTCATGCTTCGCCTGATGCATCCCCGATTGGCTCTCCAAGCCATGTGTCGACAACAGGATTGAGCAACGATTTTAATTTGTTTGGGTCGGCTATGAGGGAGGAGGAGCTTAACAGTGGTATGGATCTCGATCAGCCCAAGTCTGTGACACAGTTGAGTACTCCGGGAGGGAGTGCTCGTCGTGACTCGCAGCTCAGCTCTCCACAGGGGACAGGAGTGTTCTTAGGAGGCCGATACTCTCAAGACAACATCATCGCTTTTGGTGGCATTCCTTTGGCAGAGACCAAGGACGTGCGCTCAAGTGAGCCCAACCAAACGCTGATGATACTCAGTTGGAAAGGGCGCAGAAGCTCGCTTATGATCGGGATCACGCTTCACCATCAGGTAATAAACCGGCTTTAAAGTTTTCAATTGCTTCTTTTTCAAATGAGGTTGTAGTTCAGAGAGCTTCTAAGCTAGGGGTTTCTCTAGGTGTTTCACCGAATAAAGTGTCCACATCAGTCAAATTAATTAAAGATTTAGATCTCCAGCGAACGCTCATAGCTCTTAAAAAGAATGAAGAAAGGGAAAAAAAAGGTGATGATTCTTTACATACTTTCGTTCTAGACGAAGCCATGAACCTGAGTACTGATTTAGAGGAAGTTGAGCATCAAGGCTTATCGGATCATAAGGATCTGAAACTTCCTATTTCGTCCTTTAAGAAGGCAAAAATAAGGAAATCAAAAGAAGTTTCTATTATCCGGCGTAGTGCTAGAATTAATAAAAAATCAATTAAAATATGAAAGGCTGCTTCTGGAATAGTGGGGGGTTTCGTGATACAGCCAAGCATGCTGTTGTTCATGAGACGATAAGAGACCACAAACTTGAATTTTTTGCTATTTTGGAAACTGGTAGAGATAATTTTTCTGCGCCATTCCTTAATAATCTTTCTGCTGGCCTAGATTTTGTTTGGTACTGTATACCTCCACAAGGGAGGTCGGGTGGCATTTTAATGGGCATAAATTCTCAGTCTTTACAAGTCAAAGGGATCACTCCTGGTGATAGATGTGTCAAGCTACATCTTTCATCAAAAATAGATAAGTTTGAATGGTCTTTGGTGACGGTTTATGGGGGATGCTCAGAAAGGTGAATTCCTAGCAGAGCTTGTGCGCATTTGTCAAGATGACCCGCTGCCCATTTTAGTGGGGGGCGATTTTAATATTATTCGGAGACAAGAAGAAAAGAACAACGATAATTTTAATACTAGGCGGCCTTTTATTTTTAATGCTATAATTGAAAGTCTTGATCTACGTGAGATATCTTTATCCGGTAGACAAATTACTTGGGCGAATAGAAAAATCAATTCCAACTTACAAAAAGTTAGACAGAGTGCTGACAAGTGTGTCTTCGGAACAAAAATTTCCGTTAGTTTGTGTTAGAGCTCTCACTAGAGCGGCCTCAGATCACACACCTCTGTTACTTGATTCCGGTGAGCAAGCCCACAGAGGTAATAAACCACACTTTTCCTTTGAACTATCCTGGTTAAGACAAGAAGATTTTTACGGATTGATTGCTCGAGAGTGGGCAGCCACAAATAGAGGAAATAACCCTATGGAGGTGTGGCAAAACAAAATTCGGCATCTTCGCAATTTCTTGAAGGGTTGGGCTCGTAATAAGAGTAGTGAGTACAAGATAGAAAAAGAGAAGTTACTACAGATCATTGAGAAATTTGATCTGAAAGCTGAAGTTACTCCCTTGTCACAAGAAGAAAGGGAAGCTATGAGAGATGCGAATGAAAAATTAGCAAATCTTAGGAGGGACGAGGAGTCTAAATGGGCCCAACGGGCAAAAGTAAAGCATGTCCAAGAAGGAGGTAATAACACAAAATATTTCCATTTGATTGCAAATGGCAAGCATAGGCGAAAGAAAATATTTCAACTTGAGCAGGACGAGGGGACCATTTTAGGTCAAGAGAACCTGAAAAGATATATCATGGAGTTCTATAAGAGATTATTTGGAGCAGAGCCTCAAAATAACTTCTCTTTAGTAGAATCTCAAGTAGCTGATATACCCCAAATCTCACAAGATGAAAATGACATCCTTATTGCTGACTTTAATGAGCAGGAGGTACACGAGGCAATAATCCAAATGGAAAAGAATAAGGCGCCAGGGCCTGATGGATTCCCAGCGGAATTTTATCAGAAATTTTGGGATATAATTAAAACCGATCTTATGAATATGTTCATAAAATTCCAAGTGGGGGAATTACAGTTGTTCCACCTTAACTTTGGCACAATAATTTTACTTCCTAAGAAAGAAAACGCTGTCCAGATTCAACAATTTAGACCGATTTTCTTACTAAATGTTAGCTTCCATTTTTTTTACTAAAGTTGGCACTAATAGAGTGGTGGAGGTTGCGCATAAGGCGATTCAACCAACTCAGACGGCTTTTATGCCAGGTCGTCATATCCTTGAAGGGGTGCTAATCTTACATGAAACAGTCCATGAGTTACACACCAAAAAGTTGGATGGTGTACTCCTTAAAATAGACTTCGAGAAGGCGTATGACAAGGTGCGATGGCCCTTTCTGCAACAAGTGTTGCATATGAAGGGCTTCGATCCAAAATGGTGTAGATGGATACACGACTTTTTAAGTAAGGGGAGCGTTGGTATCAAAGTCAATGATGACATAGGTCATTATTTTAAAACCCAAAAAGGTTTACGACAGGGAGATCCTTTATCCCCTATTTTATTTAACATTGTCGCCGATATGTTAGCTATTATGATAGCGCGAGCAAAAGAAGATGGTCAGGTTGCTGGCCTTATACCTCATCTAGTTGAGGGAGGGATATCAATACTTCAATACGCTGACGACATTGTGTTTTTTTTCTAGAACATGACATCCAAAAATCCCTGAATATGAAACTTATCCTTTGCATTTTTGAACAGTTGTCTGGTCTAAAAATTAACTTCCATAAGAGTGAAGTCTTCTGTTTTGGACGAGCACGGGAGGAAGAGGATGATTATAGGACTTTATTTGGATGTGAAATTGGATCACTCCCATTTCGGTACTTAGGAATACCAATTCACTATCGCAAGCTAAAAAATGGGGAATGGAAACCGGTGGAGGACAGATTAGAAACAAAGTTATCTAACTGGATAGGCAAGTTGCTATCTTATGGTGATAGATTGACACTCATCAACTCAATTTTAACAAGTCTTCCGATGTTCATGCTTTCGTTCTTTGAAATACCCAAAGGGGTAAGGAAAAGACTAGATTATTTCCGATCACGTTTCTTTTGGCAAAGCGATGGACATAAAAAAATACAGGCTCACTAAATGAAACATCATTTGTAGGCCAAAAGATCAGGGGGGGTCTAGGAATTGAGGTGTTGGAAATAAAGAACAGATGCTTATTAAGCAAGTGGCTTTTTAAGCTTCTAACAGGGGAGGGTGTTTGGCATGAATTAGTGCAAAATAAGTATTTGCACTCAAATTCGTTATCTCAAGTCAAAGCAAAACCATCTGACTCTCCTTTCTGGAGAGGGATTATGAAAGTAAAAGATGATTTTTTTGAGCGTGGTTCTTTTAAGGTTGGTAATGGAATAAGCACTCGGTTTTGGGAAGATACTTGGCTAGGGGACGAGCCTTTATCACACCAATATGCTTCCCTTTATCGCATTGTCCAAAGGAAACAAGTTTCTGTGGCCAATGTTTTATCCCATATTCCTATAAATATTCAGTTTCGAAGAGCTCTCCCAGGTAATAGATGGAATTTATGGCTTCATCTGGTCAGACGCCTCATGGATGTTCATCTGACTGGACAACCAGATAGTTTTGTTTGGAGATTAACATCATCGGGTGTTTACACAGTCAAATCCTTATATTTGGATCTTTTAAATGATCACACTAGATTCCTTCGAAAGTATATATGGAAAATGAAAGTACCAGTCAAAATTAGGATTTTTATGTGGTTCTTACATCATAGGGTTCTTCTTATAAAAGATAACTTGGCTAAAAGAAATTAGCAGGGTAGTAAAAGATGTTGTTTTTGTGACAAAGAAGAAACAATTCAACATCTGTTCATTGAGTGCCCTCTTGCAAAAATAATATGGAGGATTGTGTATATGAATTTTAACATAGTACCACCATCTGATATCACGAATTTGTTTGGAAATTGGCTTAATGGCGTGTCAAAAAAAGGTAAAGTGCAAATTCGAGTAGGAGTTTACGCTTTACTATGGGCCGTATGGAATGTAAGAAATGATTTTATCTTTAACAATGCAAAATCTTCTTCGTTCATGCAGGTTATCCCATTGGCAACTCACTGGATCCGTATGTGGTCTTACCTACAACCAGTGGAGATGCGCGACGCTCTGGATAATGGGTGCAGCCGCTTGGAAATGGTAGCACGGGATATATACTGCCAGTTCAATTGGCATTTTGATCTTCGTTTAACATGATGATGACAAGTCGCTTCATGTTATCATGTATTTTCCTTTGGTTGATTCACGTTGCTACTTTGTGTGATCCATGATGTAATAATTTATAAGGATGTTAATAAAGTAATAAAGTAAGCCGTATGTATCAATTGATACAGAGGCTGGGGTAAGACCCCATTTCGAAAAAAAATGAGTGGGACAATAGAGTGCTGAAAAATCCTAGAAAACAGCTGCGCAAGGCCCAGAGGGAGCTGGAAGCTGCGATGCTGTCCCTCTAAACCGGGAAAATGAACAAAAAAGGAATAGTCTGGCCGCGTTGATTGAGAAACTATTGGAGCATGAGGAGGTTAAATGGAGTCAGCGCTCTCGCGCAAATTGGCTTCAGAGTGAAGATAAAAATACGGCCTTCTTTCATAACTACGCGTCTGCTAGGAGGAAGCGCAATTTCATAAAAAAAACCGAAGAACGCAGCTGGTGAGTTTGTGGAAGGTACAAATAACCTTAACCGAATTATTTATGATTATTTCTCAAATCTCTTTACTTTCGAACATAGCGAGATTGATCCTGACTTCATTGAGAAAATAATCCTAAAAATCACTACCGAAATGAATTCTCGATTGATAGCATCTTTCATGGATGAAGATATGAAAAAAGCGGTGTTTAGTATTGGTGATCTGAAAGCGCCAGGGCCAGATGGTTTACACGCTCTGTTCTATAAAAAGTTTTGGCACCTGGTTGGCAGTGATATCACTCGTGTTGTGTTAAAAGCTACTACTATTAATGAGAACGTTATTACTGCAGGCTAGAATG
This sequence comes from Avena sativa, assembly GCA_916181665.1. Classification (NCBI taxonomy): domain Eukaryota; kingdom Viridiplantae; phylum Streptophyta; class Magnoliopsida; order Poales; family Poaceae; genus Avena; species Avena sativa. Next base: position 402,247,802 of record OV702284.1, read on the forward strand.
AAACACGGTGGTATTGATACCAAAGGTGGATAATCCAGAAGATGTATCTCAATTCAGATCTATCTCTCTTTGCAATGTAGCGTACAAAATTATTTCCAAAATGCTTGCATTTATGCTGAAAGGTATTCTCCCAGATATTATTTCACCGACACAAAGTGCCTTCGTCCCGGAAAGGCTTATTACTGATAATGTCTTGGTGGCTTATGAGTGTGTGTATAAAATAAAAAAGAGTAAATTCCATTTTTTACCCCCTAGTTTATCATTTGTGACCGTAATTATCCTATTTAGTAAAAATTCCTTCAGTTTACCCCATTTAGCAAAACTCGTGCCACTTTTTACCCCATTTAAACTTTTACGCAGCTCTGCCTGGTGAGACCGAGTCATCACGGCGATATACCTTCTCGCATCTCAAGCGTTTTTTTCCTCACATATTTCATCCCTGGCGATTTCTCTTCCTAGTACTCATTGGGCTCTATCGCGTTACTGTCGCCCTCCTGGTAACATCTTCCGTTGGTGGCATGGCTTTGTACCTGTCTCCTGGCGCTAGCTAGTGATACAATAGTTTATCGTAGTGTCACTCGACTGAAACATGCGGAGCAGCTAGCCTGTAACGCTGCTATATGCTAGACTGCTAGTACACAAATAAGTACCGTAAGTTTGTACAGGATCGAGTATAACCAACGTATACTTAATTTGATTACTACTATAGCATTCTCTAGCTAGCTAGCTAACTAATCAGTGTTTAGTTGTGTCCGGAAGATAGAAGACGACGGTCTTGCAGCCGCTGTCAACACAATTGATGGCCCCTTCAAGCTCATCTCACAAGAACAGTACATCAATCCGCATATTCGTTAATGGATGGGAGAACACTGCTAATGCCATGGTGCAACCACTGTCAATGGAAGTGATGATACCAATGATCTTGTCAGTCGTCACACAAGCAAACTACCTGAGTCGAATTATTTCGTCAATGGACAGCAAAACCATGCTAAAGTTTGAATGGAGTAAGAACTGGCACAAGTTTAGCTAAATGGGGTAATAATTGGCACAAGTTTAGCTAAATGGGGTAAACCGAAAGAATTTCTACTAAATGGAGTAATTACTGTCACAAATGGCGAACTAAGGGGTAAAAAATGGAATTTATAAAAGAAAGGGTAAAACAGGGCTTTGTGCAGTTAAGCTGGATATGCACAAGGCATATGATAGAGTCAAATGGATTTTTTTGAGGAGAATGATGGAGAGACTTGGGTTTCATCCTCGGTAGGTAGAACTGGTAATGGCTTGTGTCACTTCCGTCTCATATTCTGTCAGGTTTAATTCTCAGACGACATATGGTTTTATTCCCACAAGAGGTATCCATAAGGGGGATTCATTATCCTCTTAGTTGTTCTTTCTATGTGTATGTTGTTTGTTGCATGTTGAGGAGATTGGTGGCATTGAAGGGGTCAAGGTGTGCAGAAATGCACCATTAGTATTACACCTACCATTTGTTGATGACTCTTTGATTCTCTTGAAAGCTGATTTGAATAATGCAATCTCGTTGCAGCAAGTTCTTGATACCACTACAAGAAAAATGTCCTTTTACAACAGACGATTTTCGTGGTTGAAGGTCCGTTTTTTGTGGCTGAAAAGCCTTCTACGACGGTGTCCTTCGTGGTAGAAGCCCCGTCAGAAATGAATCTATCACGGGTTTTTTTCGACCGTGGCGGATCGTACCCTTCAGCCACGAAAAGTCGTTTCATCGTAGATCTGTTCGCCAGCCCCGTTGACTGCTGACGTCATACAAACTGCCACGTGACGAACGCCGTTAACGGCCAGTTAGCGCCATTAATTGTCAAGAAAACCATGATAGAAGCTAGGCCCAACCAAGACTTGGTAACAATTAAGTGGGCCGGTCCATTAAGGGAGCCCAATAGTATCTTGGCCCATTAATGTTTCGTTCTATACTGTTTGAATTGAGCCCATTTGTGCTGCCCGTAGTGGCCCATAAAATTTCTAGCCCGTTACAGTTTCAGCCTAGTGAAGACCTGCTGGGCTCACTACTGTATGGCCCATTGGAGGCCTGCACAATGTCGGCCCGGTACTGTTAATGTCTGCGATTGGCCTGACACTATTCTTACATACCGTAATGGGCTACCAACTGATGTCCCATTTGTAGGAGGCACGTTACTATTATGGCCCATAAAGCGGCCTGCTCATTTTCTGGCGTGTTACTGTTCTAAATCAGGTAGGTTTTCCAGCCTGCTACTGTTCTGGTATGCTCCTGTTCTGTTTTGTACTGTTCAAGCCAGTTACTGTTAAGGCCTGTTACTGTTCTGGTTTGTTATTGTTCTGGCCGGATACTGTTTTAGGCTGTTACTGTTTTGGCCTGTTTCTCTTTTGCTATTGGCCCATTATTTTTTTGGCAGGTACATTTTAAGGCCTATGGAAGCTTATGCAACCTGCCGTGATTTAGGCCTTTTACTGTATATTGAGCCCGTCTGCTAGTCGGCATATCGTATTCTACAATTATGGCACAATTCTTCTTTAAAATAGTCTGTTAATATTTTGTGTCATTAATGCCGCGCAAGAATCAGCATATTACATCAATAGGAAAATACTAAAATTTATTACAGACCAGAATTTCAACAGAAACAAAAGATGCATTACACAAACATCGCCAATCATGGGTTAAAACAGGGTATCTGCTAGATCTTACATGGCCATACAAGTAACAACAGGCTTACCATGACAGCCGCAGAAGAGATTATCAAGTAGACAGTCAGTCCAATCTTGTCTGATCTTTCAGTTCTTGTATATGTTTGCGTGTAATCGTGATTATTGCATCTGTTTTTGCTGTTTCTTGTTCAACTAAATCAATTATTTTGAGTGCAGATGTAACACGTCTTTATGCTGAAAAAACTAGAACAGTTGACCGATGCAAGTAATAACCATTGTCACTGCTGCTTTGTGAAATAACCTCAATACTTAACATAGGAGTCCTCGTTTCTGCCTCTATAGCTTCATGTGCAGCCTGAAACAAATAAAACAAGTCAGAATAGCATACCAGCAAACTGACAGCCAACTTATATTTAAAATAATTGTAATGCATCATTGGCCAGGAACAATCAATGATGTGCCTCGTACACTTCTTTCCAAAATAAAAGGAACAGCGGACGTTCTGGACCGATGCGAGCATGTGCCTGTATCACAGCCGCTATATGAAACAAACAATACAAATTATTTGCAGGCTGAAACTAATACATATTACGTTAATGCAGCAAAGCAGGCAAAGAAACACTGTTGTTGTCAAAGATTTTTTAAATTAGTATTGTCCTAATATAACAAATCAAGCAATCAACATGTGTCTCATGCAATCTAACTAAACTTGTTTGAAAGTGAATATAGTGAACCAATAAACTACTCTTTCCCTCATAAACAAATCATATCACTTCCTAATGGAAATATAGAAAATATAACAAAAAAGGTGTCTGGGATCCCTTGAACTGCTTAGAATTGGTCAAGACAATAAGCATTAACCTATAATATAATCATAGCATTTAGAAATGGTCTATTGTACGAACTAGCCAGATCAGTGTGCATTTTGGTAAATTATGGTTGGACCTCCAACCACAGAAGGTGGCATTGTTTTAATCATCAGCGAACTATGATAGTACCTTAGAAAAATAAGCAATAGATCAAGTGTGTGTATTAAATAGACTACCAACATATTTTTAGAGAAACAATATATCAATCACTGCTTTTCAGTAACCAGATCATTCATAAATTTTGATCGTCAGGCCAATATATAAAAAAAGAAGAGAAACAAAGAGATGAGTCATTTGCTGCCAAAACAATAGTTAGATGCATCCAAAAAGTAGCACAAACCTTATATGTAATGCCTACAACTATTGTATTTTCCAACTACTGACAATATGATTATACATATAACCAGGCAACTAAGAAAATCAAGTAGACAAACAAGCAACTGATACATTATGCACCTTGCAAGATCAATGAAGTATTTGAACAATGTATGACTGGTATGAAGTGGAAAATCAAATTAAGCATAATGTGACATTCTTTCGATAAAAGCACTTTGTTCACCATATAGAGTTGGTATCTAGGAAATGTAGCAACGCTGTATGCATCATATAAACTGCTATTTGAAAAAAGATACCCAACATATATAATGTCAAGTAAATTTGTACGAGCTCTATTATCCATATTATATCCAACCATGACACAATATCGCATTGTTGCAATCACAAGTCAACTAAAAATGCAAAGGACTCATAACCAATTGAACCATCTGGTGGCTAATATTCAACTAGCAAGATCATCTGATCATCTATAGATTAAATCGAGCAGATATGAGTCGGAACATATGTATAATGTCTCATGTTTCTTAGTAATCAACAATTGTATTGTCAAAGAAATTGACATCATTTAAGTTAAGAAAATCATAACATTGCTTTAAACATGAGCAAACTAAAGAATCAAATTGGCAACGGAATCTATATGTGCATCATGTACACTAGCTACTCAAACACTATGTGCACGATAGACTTCCAGATCATAATAAGATGGTTATAGTACATATATATAGTAACTAAGTATCATATGAAGCTTAATTATGCTTTTTATATCCAGGGAGAACATTGCGATAATGGTCATCTTGTTCTAATCATTGGCCAGCTCATGTGGTGCTAACACTAGACAATGTGACTATCTCTAGGATTCATACAAACTCTTAATAGCAGAAAAATACTACAATAGACTATAAATTATCATAAAAGTGGATATACTTAAATTAGCACCACCTAATAATAGTCTAGTTAATGCATAGATAACGGTAACTGCTAGAGATGCTCTAACCGCCACACTTCACTCGACGGCGTCTTTGAAACATTCGAGACTGATGATTATGGTGCATAATAGGTAGCGTGCATGTTAGCACCATCTAGTTTGTCTAAGTTTCATGCTTTAAGATTAGTGTTGTACCATTTGTTAAGTTTCATTTTGTTTCAATACTTTGAGCCTGATTGAGGTCAACTCTAGCAATCCAACCCATTCGACCATAGGCGGTCCGATAGGTCCGCCCGGAAGTCCAAAACCCGCCCCAGTGGCCCAACCCAAAGGACCACGCTTGTCCAGACTGAACCATTCCTCGCCCAAAAATGCGCTGGGTATGCGTCGCCGCAGATGCGTCACGGACGTTGCGCGTATCCTCCCTCGTCTTATCGCGTCCCCGCACGTGCCTGCCACCCAATAAACACTGGTCTCCAACCCAAAAGCCATCAATGGAGTAGGCTGACTCGTAGGCTAGTCGTGCCGCCTGATGCCTGCGCTTCATGCGTCTCCCAACACTTGGGTTGTACGCTCGATATCAATGTCGGTGTATCGACCTCCGTGTCGGCATCCAAGGCCCTCGCCTATTTAAACACGGCCCCGCGGCCATATTCTCCTCACCGCTCTGCTCCCAGCATCCCCTCCCCCGCGCGTAACCAACCACATGCCTACCGTCATGTACTCTGGGCGGCATTGGCTTCACGAGAGGGAGGTGCACGCCTTGTATGAGGCGAACTATCTGACGCCTCCGGACTGCGTCTAACCTAGTGGGTGGGCGCTGAGAAGAGGCGACATCCTGATTCCACCGGTGTTGCGCGGTGAGGAGCTACATGCGGCCATCCAACACCAGTGGACGGAGCAGTTCATGACGGCGCAGTGGTCAGATCTGGATCGAGTTCTTCCGCAAGTTGGGAGAGGAAGCTCGCCTGGTACTACATCGGTTGTACCCCGCCCTCAGCGGACAACGACAATAAAGGGCGTAGTTTCTGGTGGAGCGTGTCGGGCCGCATGCTAGCCTTCGTCATGGACCTCATCACGGCGGGGGTGCCTCCTACCGCCTCCGCCACCGCCTTGTCGCCCTAGAACGACATCATTCATCGACCTCACGGAGGACGATGATGAGTAGGGACGCCGCTGGAGGACGACGAAGACTAGGTGTTGTCGCTGCCTCTGCCGTGCCGGCCGTCAGATGCCCTAATTGTATCTAGGGTTATTTTAATTTTGTTTTCTTATTTTCTATTGTGTAAATTAATACTGTTATATAGTATATTTAAGTTTTTAATGTTTGCATTTCGTGGAAAAAAGAAATGGGTCACGCCCGCTGGGGACACCCCGGACCCAAACAGATTGAGACCAAAAATGACATGTTTCTGTGTCTGCGGGCTTATCCAAATGAACCGATCTGGATACATCCTGTATCCAAAATGTGTCGGTCAGCTGGAGATGGCCTATATGCAAAGGAACTTGTGACCTAGCGTGCACGGTGGAGTTGAACTTGTGACCTAGCGTGCACGGCAGAGTTGCCTTACGGCCTGGAACCTTGGCACAGCTTTGTTACTAGTTGTTGTCGCATCGCATATGCATATGAGTCCGTCAACTTCCTCTCTTAGAAAAAAAGTCGTCAGTCAACTAACCAAGTCAAAAGTGTGGAATAATTGATATAGACATGCTCGACGAACGCACACACATCCACTAATTATTCATTGTAGCTAGTCTCCCTCGGTGCATATATATATGCATATAGTGATTACTAGTACTACTACACATCTGGATATACACACAAAATGGGGAAGGCAGTAAAAACTAGCGGTGTTAGAAGAACGTTCTCTAATGCCGTACTAGCTGTAGTCGCCGGGCTGCTGATGTTGGGGTTGGGCGCCGTAGCAGTAGCACCTGCAGTCGCCGGGATAGGTAATAACTGCACCACCAGCTGCGGCAACATCAGCATCCCGTACCCGTTCGGCGTGGAGCCCGGCTGCTACCTCAACGGCTTCAACCTAACCTGCAGGAACGCCGCGCGCCGGCCCAAGCTGTTCCTCGGCGACGGCACCGTCCGGGTGCTGAACATATCTCTGCGCGACGGCACCGTGCGCATCCGTAGCAGCCTCGTCTACCTTCCGCAGGGCGCCGCCGCGGGAACTCGCGCGTACCAGGCCGTGGTCGCGAACAGCACCTGGGGTGGCGCCCTCGGGGCGAGCGGGCCGTACTTCCTGTCGGAAGGAGGGAGGAACAAGCTATCGGCCGGAGGATGCGACGTCCAAGCCGCCCTCTTGGGAGAGGACAACGAAACCGTGAGCACCTGCGCCGCTTTCTGTCCCGATGGGGACGACGATGCCCCTCCCAACACCACCACCGGCAGCGGCAGCTGCTCCGGGATGGGCTGTTGTCAGGCGAACATCATCTTCGGCCGCAGTTCCTACCGGTTCCAGGTCCGGTGGCTGAACGGATCAACCGCAGGGGCAGCGGCCGCGGTTTTCTTGGGCATAGTGGAGTCCACTGTCGCCTTTGACCCGCTCAGGGACAGCTTTGCAAGAGCGCTCCCGGCCGTGCTGGACTGGAGTATCAACCACACGACCTGCGTCAACGCTTCTTCCTCTGCATGTCGCAGCAATAACAGCTTCTGTCAAGACACCGATGCTTATGGACACCATGGCGGGCATCTCTGCCACTGCTCATATGGTTACGATGGAAACCCCTACATTCCCGATGGATGCCAAGGTAAATCCATTGGAACACAAGAATTTAGATTCCATTTTCACGTGAGGATTTGTTTACAGCAAACAGTTTGGTTCTGCGATCCAAACGCTTGCGTAAGAGCTTATAGCTTGCTTAATTTCCTATTTTCATACCCGCTGTTCTCTTATTTTGTTAGATTTTGACGAATGTCTATTTCCGAGCATTTATCCGTGTCGTGGAGTATGCATAAACACTGTGGGAGGGTACATGTGCCGGTGCCCTACAGGATACCAAGGCAATCCAACCAACCCGGGAGGGTGCAAAGGTACCAATATGCAAATCATTTTATTTATTCCTTTATTAGTTCCTGATAGTACAATAATTTGCTCATTTCTAATGTGGTTTGCTTAGACATTGATGAGTGCGTGAATCCCGAGGCACATTCATGCTACGGAATTTGCATAAATATGCCCGGAACTCATCATTGTCGATGTCGTCATGGAACCCAAGGGGATCCTTCCATAAAAGGGGGCTGCATCATGGTCAAGAATTCATTTTCAGGTGACAAGTCACATGATTCTGCAAAACATCATCTTTAACACTAATGTTACCCTACTACATTCTTTTGTTTGCAATCACTTACACTGCTTATTTTCATGCTTAAGTAAACTAGTATACTCCAAATACTTGAATTCATGTCTTCATATGTACATATGTATTTCAGGTTTAAACGTAGGTCTACTTGTCAGCGGTGGCTCGATTCTTCTTCTTATGGCCCTGTCGGCTCCTTTCCTAACACGTAATATCAAGAAACGAAGAGTTAAAAGAAGAAAACATGTCTTCTTTAAACAAAATCATGGGCTATTACTGCAACAGTTAATATCACAAAACACTGACTTTGGAGAAAGAATGATTATTACCTTAGGGGAGTTAGAGAAGGCCACAAACAACTTTGACAAAGCTCGTGAAGTTGGTAAAGGAGGACACGGCGTTGTATATAAAGGAATTTTAAACCTACATGTCGTTGCAATCAAGAAATCAAAGATTGCAGTACAACGAGAGATAGATGAATTCATAAATGAAGTTGCGATACTTTCTCAAGTGAATCATAGAAATGTTGTGAAGCTCTTAGGGTGTTGCTTGGAAGCAGAAGTTCCATTGCTAGTTTACGAGTTCATCTCAAATGGAACCCTTTATAACCATCTTCATAGTGAAGGACCGATATCACTATCATGGACTGATCGCTTAAGAATTTTGCTTGAAGTTGCAAGGGCTCTATCCTATCTACATTCAGCTACTTTGATGCCAATTTATCACAGGGATATCAAATCCTCCAACATACTTCTTGATGGGCATTTAGTAGCAAAGGTATCCGACTTCGGTGCTTCAAGGTACATACCCATTGATCAAACGGGGGTGACTACGGCCGTTCAAGGAACAATTGGCTACTTAGATCCCGAGTACTATTATACCGGTCGTCTAACAGACAAGAGTGATGTTTTCAGCTTTGGGGTTCTTATTATTGAGTTGCTAACTAGAAAGAAACCATTTGTCTATCGCTCTAACTGTGGTGCCGGTCTTATTTCACATTTTGACTCACTGTTGTCAGAAGGAAACTTGACTGAAATAGTAGACCCTCAAGTCATGGACGGAGAATCTGGTGAAGTCCAAGAAATTGCCGTACTAGCTGTGATGTGCACTAAATTGAAAGGAGAAGAGCGTCCTACAATGAGGGAAGTGGAGATGGCACTTGAAAATTTGAGAGATACCCACCGTGGTAGTGCACCAAGGAGATGTAATGGGGATTATACTACGGCTCATTACATGTCAGTCCAAGGAGTTATTAAGGAAGCAAGCAGACAATACACTATGGAAGAGGAAATATTGTTGTCGGCAAGGTATCCTCGATGATTTGTTTATAGTTGAAACAAAGCACTATTTTATCTATCATTTCTAAAGCATGACGGGGCAAGGAACAATAATAGTACCCCATTTCCCTTCTTTTCCACTCAATTCATTCTATTTTTGGCAGCCACAATTTGATGGCCAATTTCACGTGTTTATGTTTCTTTTTGTAGTTTGTAAAGTTGGATATTTATGTGGATTACTACGGTTATTCAACATACTTATTGTATCTATTTTTACTCAATGATGAAGTATTCATATGATTGATGTATGTGATTGAGACTGATAATAAGTGATGCTGAATTTTACTCAAGAAGTTGACTATCCATCAAAACATGTGAAATTGCAACGGACGTCGCCTAGAGGGGGATATGATTTTAAAATTATTACGGTTTAGGCTCTAATAAATACAGAATAAAACTAACGTTTAATTTATAGTGCACAAAACCTAAAACCACTAGGTTAGTGCACCAACAACCTATGCTAAGAAAGACAAGCAACAATGTGATAGCAGTATATAATACTTTAAGCTCGAAGGTTATCACTATCTAAATTGCATAAGTAAAGGACTCGGTTGAGAGATAACCGATGGACGGGGAGACGATGATTTTTATCCCGAAGTTCACTTCCAAAGAAGCTACGTCTCTGTTGAAGATGTGCGATGGCGCAATGCTCTCTGAATGCCACAAGTGGCCCACCTTGAGGTGTGATGGCTTTATGCTCACCCAATGCCACATAAGGCCTCACCCCAATATGTGAAGGCACGCAACTCGCCGATGCCACAACAAGCTCACCCTATTCTCTTGTGATCTCACTACAAAGGCCTACTTACGATCCACTATGGGACACTTGAGGGCGGTCGCAGAACCCGTACAAGGTTGTGGCTAGCTCCACAACTTAATTGGAGGCTCCAACAACAAAACCATATAAGGCTACAAGATCGATGCTTCTCCACAATTCAATTGGAGGACGCAAGAAGTCAACACACCAACCACACAACCGTCTAGGGTTCCAAGAACCCAAGAGTAACACGCCCACAAGCTTATACTCTCCAAATCTCCGAGGAGAACTCAAACATATGCACCAAATGCAAGGGCAAGTCCTTCACTATAAAATTCCACCAAACATACAAAAACTATTGGGGGAATAAGGGAGGAAAAACACAAGAGGAGAGCACAAAACTCTTCAAGATCTAGATCCCAAGGATTCCTTCACAAAGAAGGGATTTGTTTTGGTGGGGTTGTAGATTTAGATCTCCTCTCACAAATCCCTCAAAAAGATGCAAGAATCATAGGAGGGATAAGGGGAAAGGACAAGCTCTTCAAGGTCAACAATGAAGGAGAGAGAAACAAACCAAAAAGAGCTGCCCAACGAAGGGGAAGAGGAGCCCCTTTTAAAGGGATCCCAAAATCTGACCATTTGGAATATTTACGAGTCTGGCCGGCAGTACCGGTGGGTGGGCGGTACTACTGTTGTCACTCGGCTAACAGTCACAAACAGCGACGCGAAAGAGAGAAAAGGAACAAGGCCAGAACTATTGCCGGAGCATCGGTACTTCCGTTGGGCGGGGCCGATACTTCTAGCAAACTTCCGTTCAAGTTCCAGTAAATACCATTCCATAAGATGCAGTGTACTGAGCGAAAAACATCCCTCCGCAGAAGTAGGCCAGAACTTCCACTAGTACTATCGGCGGCAAAATGCCCGAGCTATACTTCCGATGGAGCAGCGGTACTTCTACCGTGGACGGTACTACCTCCTTTAATTTTGTTCAAGTTCCGGTAAAGAGACGCGCCCAAACAGAAAGGTTACTGAAGGGAGACACAGGCATCGCGGAAGTGGCCCAATACTTCCCCCAGTACTATCGGTGGCAAAAAATGACCCAGCGGTACTACCGGTCGAGCGCCGAAACTACCGCCCATAGAAACTTCAGAACCAAAACTCTCATAACTTTCGCATTCGAACTCCAATTGAGATAAAGCCAATTTTTTTTGGAAATATAACAACGAGAAGAATCCAATAAGGGAGAAAATATAAAGTATATATATGTGAGATACCTCCCCCGGTGTGGAGCCGGAAAACCCGCAAGAACAAAAACGCAAAAAGATATGCAAGGGAAACATGTTTTTTATGAACTAGAGCTTGTTATGAAAATAACCACAAGCTCTAGATCCTTAGATGGACAAGATCCAAAACTAGCAACAACCAAGTAAGATGATGCAATAATGCTAAGGTTTGAGCTCTCTCCGAAAGATGCGACCGAGTCACTCACTCGAGAGCCCCTATTGATAGTACGTCTATCTATCTTAAACCCGGTCTCCCAACTAACAACATGAGGCCGAAAAAAGAGAAACCCTATCAAGATCATGCCTTTTCCTTGAGCATTACACTTGAGCTTGATGTAGACCATATTGTCCTTCTCAAGATGGAAGACCTTTCTTGATTGCTCTTGTTTGCTCTTGATTATGAAGACTTGCAAATTGCTCCCCATGCACCATAGGGAGACCTCTTTCTTGAACTTGTCTTCATCAAACCATGATCACCGAGGATGGCAAGCTTCAAGCATGAGATCTTCTAGAGATGGTGCATCTTGAACTTGCACTTTATTTCTTCTATCCCCATAAGGATGATGTCTCGAATATGCACATGAGGACCTCTATCTTCTTCTTCAAGACACTGATATTATTGTTCTTTATTTTGTCTACCTTGAAACCAACACATGGTCCAAGCAATGCCAATGGACAAAACCTATAAGTAAAACTTAATTTACACATTAGTCCATAGAGATTGTCATTAATTACCAAAATCACACATGGGGGCATACATGCCCTTTCAACATGGATTTGGATTTTCATTCAAATCAAACAAACTCTGAGGTCCACAGGTCGGTGGCCAATGCAAGGCAGAAAAGGTTTGACGCGCAGGGCCACATCGGCCAACCGCTTCAGCGAGAAGAGTCAACTGTTCATTGGATTTACATTTGAACGCCTACGTTGCCACTCATTTTGGGCCGATAGTGTTAAGAATGATGAGCACCTAACGAGTCGTTAGTGCTCATTGAATATGCACCATTCCTATCATGTGAAGTCGTGCGATAATCAACCTTGATAGCCGATTATGCTAGTACTCAGAAAAGACTCGGAGATTGATATATGGAGGCTTCCACTATAACTCCTTTAAGACGATCTCAAATAAAAAATTCACCAACATGAAAGTTGTACGTCTCATCAAGAAAAGAAATTTTGATTTTTCGATCATTGCAACCCGAGAAAGTAAGAAATTTCTAGATCCAAACGAGAAATAAGAATGTCCTGAGTTCAAAAATTCGTGCCAAAACTGTGCATGTGGATAAGTCCTTGCCGAGATTAGCTTGGGCTGAATCCAAACCAAAGTTAGAAACATAGAAAAAGAGCATCAAGACCAACTCGGTTGGAAAAGTTGCTAACATGTAAGTACTTCATTTTTTGAGATGAACTACTTTGTCGTTTATGATATTTTGATATGAGATGGTTTATTGCTTTAAAAAGTGTTTGAAAGGTACATACAAGTTTTTGACCGAACAATTATGGGAATTTCGGGTTTTCCCATCCGAGTTGGATCCTAATTATGGTTTTCGACGTGATTATGATTCTCTTTCTTGGATAGAAAATCCAGCCGCTCCTTATATACGTGAGGGGCGCAGGACGATTGAACCAACTCCAATCGAACAAACATATATACTGATTTTTTCTGTTTATCTACTTTTTATCTTTCTTTTTGTTCTTCGTCGTTCTACAAGATTGGGGGTTGCGAATCCACGAGGTCCAGGGGAGGTTAGGCCGACCTACGGCAACCCATAGCCACCATGCTTGTAACACCCTCGAATTGTCCCTATGCAAGTTTCAGCGATTCCCGCCAAACCCGTATAGAATCAATTCAAAGATGCCCACCAGGAACTTACATGCGGGTGGAAATCGAAGTAATACCATTACACAATAGTTCACGATAGAACCCACAGAAACATATATATACAACAACGACTCCATGAGTCAAGAATACATAAATATAGTACAAAGACTCAAATCACCTTGGAAACTATACAACATCCGAGCATGAATAAGATGCAAAATATGCTAAGAGCCCTAAAGAATAACCACTGGTGTCCATAACCCTTCCCAGGCCAAGCCGAAAGGGTAACCTTGCTAAATACTTGAATCTCAAACCTGCTAAAACAAAAGGGGGTGCCAACAAAGGGCAAAGGAAAGAGAGAGAGCTGTCAGTACTGAGGCCAGTACACGGAGAGTTCAATAATTCGGTGGCTCTTGCCTACATAGATATGGTGGGCTAAAGCGACAGTGAAGCATGCACTAAACAATCTATAGAGACTCGATGCAACTTACGGATATCAGAGAGGGATAAGAAAGAACTATTCAGATCCAACCTGATACTAACACCAAGCATACCCATCCAAGCATTTCCTCCTCGAAACCAAACGAGGAGGTCATTCTGAGGAACGCACATAGTTGGAAATTTTATTCATTCCATTACATTTGCAGCACTTACTAGTCAGATATAGATAGCAAGAGACAGTCTGATATCATAAGCTATGGGCAATTTTAGTTAACCATTTTGTTGTAGTTGCAATACATATTACAGATATACAGTACATGAGTACAAATATACAGTACAAAGACCCAAATCACATTGGAAATGATACAACATCCGAGTACGAATAAGATACAAATTGGGCTAAGAGCCCTGAAGAATAACCACTGGCGTCCATAACCCTACCCAGGACAAGTCGAAAGGGTAACCTTGCTAACGATGTCGATCTCAAATCTGCTAAAACAAAAGGGGGTGCCAACAAAGGGAAAAGGAAAAAGAAAGTGTCCAGTACTAAGGCCAGTACACGGCGAGTCTTAGAATTCGGCGGCTCTCGCCTACATAGGTATGGTGGGCTAAAGCAGCAGCAAAGCATGCACTAAACAATCTATAGAGACTCGATACAACTGATGACTATGAGAGATATCTATCAGAAAGACCTATTTGAATCCAACCTGATACTGATACGTTGGAAACGTATCTATAATTTTTGATGCTCCATGCTTGTTTAGTATCTACTTTGCTTTACTTGTCCACACTTTGAGGTGTTTTTACATGTTTTCTGGTACTAACCTATTAACAATTTGCAACAGTGTCAAATGCCTGTTTTCTGCTGTTTTTAGTTTCAGAAAAGTTAGTAAAGAAATATTCTCGGAATTGGACGGGACAAAGGACAAAGTCAATAACTTTCCGTGGAGAACAAGAAGTCCAGAGGAGAGCCGGAGGGGCCAGCCAGGGGGTCCAGACCCACCCTAGGCACGGGTGGGCTCTAGCCCGCGTCTGGCTAGGGTTTGCCAGCCCTGGCGGCTACCTCGGTCTCCCTCTTGCCTATAAGAAGCCCTCGATACAGAAACCCTGGGAACCCGATCAGAAATCTACGAAACCATTTGTAGCCGCCGCCACCATCGTCCCTAGATCGGAGGGATCTGAAGTTCTTTCCGGCACCCTGCCGGAGGGGAGATCATCCCGGAGGCCTTCACTCCGGTATGATGCTTGAGTAGTTCCACCTTGGACTATGGGTCCATGTAGTAGCTAGATGGTTGTATCTCCTCCTTTGTGCTTTCATGTATAGATCTTGTGAGCTCCGTTCATGATCAAGATCTAATCTATTTGTAATCATGCATGTTGTGTTTGGGGGGATCCGATGGATATTGAGATTACTATGTTGGTTTGATTAATGGTTTTGTCTTTATAACTCTATCATGTCTATGTTGTTTGTGGTCTTGCGTGCTCTCTGTTGCTAGTGGTTATCTTGGCCAAGTAGTTGCTAGTGAATCCAAGACGGGGTATTTATGCTCGATAGTGGGTTCATGCCTCTAGTTTCCAAGGGAAGTGACAATAATCTCTTCGGTTGTAGATTTGCTGTTGCTACTAGGGAGAAAACAACGTTCTCTTGTTCATGGAACATGTGGACTGTTTACCTTACACACTTTTCTTAAAGCAGTTGTCTGTTGCTTGCAACTTAATACTGGAGGGGGTTCGGATGATAACCTGAAGGTGGACTTCTAGTCATAGATGCAGTTGGATTACGATTTATGTATATTGTTGTATTTCCCAATCAACCTAATATGATCTTTCTGACTAGTAATTGCATTGTTATGCCTTGCTCAGTTCCTGTCAATTGCCCCGCTGTAATTTGTTTACCCTTCATGCCATGTTGTTTATTTAAGGAGAGCACCTCTAGTGAACTATGGACCCCGGTCCAATCTTTACCATTGATACATCTTCCACTGTTACTGTTTACTTGCTGCAAACCACCATTAACTTCCACACCATACGTTTAATGCTTTGTTACAGCAAACCAGTGAGCTTGACAACCTTACTGATTCGTTGGGGCAAAGTCTTGAGTTTGTGTTGTGCAGGTCTCCGCGCTGCTTGCAACACCTGTGTGACGTTTCCTTCCTCATACTGGTTCGATAACCTTGGTTTCTTACTGAGGGAAAACTTGCTGCTGTGCTACTTCACACCTTTGTTCTTGGGGTTCCCAACGAAGCGCTCCTACATCAACTCAGCGCTGCATCAAGCTTTTCTAGCGCCGTTGTCGGGGAGGCTAAGGACGTCTTCACTAGGGGAGTCCTTCACTTCCTTTCTCTTTACTTTGTTTTTAGTTTTCTTTGTTTCTTTTGCTTGGTTTTGTTTGCCTCTTTTCAAAAAACCCAAAAAATTTAGTCTAGTTTGGTTTGCTTGCTTTATTCAAAAACAAAATAAAATTAGTTCCTGCTCTACTTGCTGGTCTGTTGTTGCCTTGCTTGGTCATGATTTCAATCAATGGATGGTTTCTTTGAAACTAGTTCTTATTAGCAAGGTGGGTTCACGGAAGAACAAAAGTATTATTATAAGGAACACCGTTTGTCACAAAAAGGGAAACTCTTATGGGAAGAAATTGATAAGTTGAATACTATTGCTAGAGACGTGTGCTCTACTTATAATGTTACTTATTGCTTTGATGAAGCTTGTTGCTGTAGGAGGTATAAACACCTAACCTTTCAATGTGAGTATACTGATAATGTTACCATATCTTCTTATGTTAAAGGAAATTATGATTTTTATGATGTGGAACAAATTGAAGAATTTATTGCCTTCAAGGGTGCATTTCAACTTACCGGTTTTCTTGAAAATACTGATGATGCACCTTATGAATGTGAGGTTTATGAGATACTTAAATTTTTCTTTGATAATTACCAGAAAGAAAATAGCTATATTCTTGAATATTTTAATAGGCGTTTTCCACAAATGGAAGATACTAATGCCTTGCAGGAGCCTATGAAAGAAGAAATTGTTGAAACTGGAAGCTCATTAGATGAAAAACAGGAGGAGAGTGATGAACAAAAGGAGGAAGAATGGATTATCTACCCATGCCTACCTTCTAATGAGAGTAACTCTTTATCCCTTACATTATTTGATTGTCCCCCATGCTTACCAAAGGAGGATGAATGTTATGTTCTTGTGGATCCTTTTGAAATATCTACTTTGGATAAAACCTGTGGAGGTTTTAATCCCACTGTTTTTGAGCATGATAGAAATTATGAGTTTGTAGATCATGAGAAGCATGCTTTATGTGATACATATATTGTTGAGTTTATTCATGATGCTACTGTAAATTATTATGAGAGAGGAAAGTATGGTTGTAAAAACACCTCTCTATTGTCTGAAAGTTTTGAAGTTACTCTTTGATACATTGGAATCGTATCTATAATTTTTGATGCTCCATGCTTGTTTAGTATCTATTTTGCTTTACTTGTCTACACTTTGAGGTGCTTTTTACATGTTTTCTGGTACTAACCTATTAACAAGTTGCAACAGTGCCAGATGCCTGTTTTCTGCTGTTTTTGGTTTCAGAAAAGTTAGTAAAGAAACATTCTCGGAATTAGACGGGACGAAGGACAAAGTCAATAACTTTTCGTGGGGAACAAGAAGTCCAGAGGAGAGACGAGGAGGCCGGTCAGAGGGGCCAGACCCCCCAGGCGCGGGTGGGCCCTATCCCGCGCCTGGCTAGGGTTTGGCTGCCCTGGCGGCCGCCTCGGTCTCCCCCTTCGCCTATAAGAAGCCCCCGATACAAAAACTCTCAGTACCCGATCAAATCTCCACGAAACTGTCTGTAGCTGCCACCATCGTCCCTAGATCGGGGGGATCTAAAGTTCTTCCTGGCACCCTGCGGGAGGGGAGATCATCCCGGAGGCCTTCTCTCCGGTATGATTTGTGAGTAGTTCCACCTTGGACTATGGGTCCATGTAGTAGCTAGATGGTTGTATCTCCTCCTTTGTGCTTTCATGTATAGATCTTGTGAGCTCCGTTCATGATCAAGATCTAATCTATTTGTAATCATGCATGTTGTGTTGGCGGGGTTCCGATGGATATTGAGATTATTATGTTGGTTTGATTAATGGTTATATCTTTATGCTTTCATCATGTCTGTGTTGTTTGTGATCTTGCATGCTCTCCGTTGCTAGTGGTTATCTTGGTCAAGTAGTTGATAGTGGGTTCATGCCTCTAGTTTTCAAGGGAAGTGACAATAATCTCTTCGGTTATAGATGTGCTGTTGCTACTAGGGATAAAAAAACCGTCTCTTGTTCATGGAACATGTGGACTGTTTACCATACACACTTTTCTTAAAGCAGTTGTCTGTTGCTTGCAACTTAATACTGGAGGGGGTTCGGATGATAACCTGAAGGTGGAATTCTAGTCATAGATGCAGTTGGATTATGGTCTATGTATATTGTTGTATTGCCCAATCAACTTCATAGGATCTTTCTGGCTAGTAATTGCATTGTTATGCCTTGCTCAGTTCCTGTCAATTGCCCGCTGTAATTTGTTTACCCTTCATGCCATGTTGTTTATCTAAGGAGAGCACCTCTAGTGAACTATGGACCCCGGTCCAATCTTTACCATTGATACATCTTCCACTGTTACTTGTTTACTTTCTGCAAACCATTACCTTCCACACCATACGTTTAATCCTTTGTTATAGCAAACTGGTGAGCTTGACAACCTCACTGATTCGTTGGGACAGAGTCTTGAGTTTGTGTTGTGCAGGTATCCACGTCGTTTGCAACACATGTGTGACGTTTCCTTCCTCCTTCTGGTTCGATAACCTCGGTCTCAACTGAGGGAAGACTTGTTGCTTGTTGCTTCACACCTTGCTCTTGGGGTTTCTAACGAAGCGCTTCCACGTCAAAGACCAGGCGCCATCAAGCTTTCTGGTTCCGTTACTGAGGAATCTACTTCAACCTCTTCCACCTCGTCAAGCGCTATCAACAAGTTTTCTGGCGCCGTTGCCGGGGAGGCTAAGGACGTCTTTACTAGGGGAGTCCTTCACTTCCTTTATCTTTACTTTGTTTTTAGTTTGATTTGTTTCCTTTGCTTGGTTTTGTTTGCCTCTTTCCAAAAAAAAATTAGTCTAATTTGGTTTGCTTGCTTTATTCAAAAACACAAAAAAATTAGTTCCTACTCTAGTTGCTGGTCTGTTATTGGCTTGCTTGGTCATGATTTCTATCAATGGATGGTTTCTTTGAAACTAGTTCGTATTGGCAAGGTGGGTTCACGGAAGAACAAAAGTATTATTATAAGGAACACCGTTTGTCACAAAAAGGGAAACACTTATGGGAACAAATTGATAAGTTGAATACTATTGCTAGAGAGGTGTGCTCTACTTATAATGTTACCTATTGCTTTGATAAAGCTTGTTGTTGCAGGAGGTATAAACACCTACCCTTTCAATATGAGTATAATGATAATGTTACCATATCTTCTTATGTTAAAGGAAATTATGACTTTTATGATGTGGAACAAATTGAAGAGTTTATTGCCTTCAAGGGTGCATTTGAACTTGCCATCTTGCTTGAAAATACTGATGATGCACCTTATGAACATGAGGTTTATGAGATACTTAAATTTTGCTTTGATAATTACAAGGAAGATAATGGCTATATTCTTGAACATTTTAATAAGTGTTTTCCACAAATGGAAGAGACTAATGCCTTGCAGGAGCCTATGGAAGAAGAAATTGTTGAAACTGGAAGCTCATTAGATGAAAAAGAGGGGGAGAGTGATGAACAAAAGGAGGAAGAATGGATTATCTACCCATGCCTACCTTCTAATGAGAGTAAATCTTTATCTCTTACATTATTTGATTGTCCCCCATGCTTACCAAAGGAGGATGAATGTTATGTTCCTGTGGATCCTTTTGAAATATCTACTTTGGGTAAAACCTGTGAATGTTTTTATCCCACTATTTTTTAGCTTGATAGAAATTATGTGTTTATAGATCATGAAAAGCATGCTTTATGTGATAGCTATATTGTTGAGTTTATTCATGATGCTACTGAAAATTATTATGAGAGAGGAAAGTATGGTTGTAGAAGTTTTCATGGTACTGAAACACCTCTCTATGTGCTGAAAATTTTGAAGTGACTCTTGTTTTATCTTCCTATGCATGTCACTTTGTTCTTTGTGAATTTATTTTCTTACAAGATTCCGATGCATAGGAAGAGGGTTAGACTTAAATGTGTTTTGAATTTTCTTCTTGATGCTCTCTTTGACTTCAATTCATATGAGAGCATCTTCTCAAACTTTCCGTGCCTAACTTAAAGGCGTTAAAGAAAAGTACTTGTTGGGAGATAACCTAAGAGTTTCCTTAAGTCTTGGAAGTTATTAATTCTGTAATGACCTCTCCTTATCTTATTTGTTTGCTTTTTGTGCCAAGAATGACCTCTAATGAGAAGGAAGTAAGATTTGGAGAGTTGCTGTCCCGAAACAGATTTCTGTCCTCCACCAAAAATATTCGTGAGGAGGCTCTGTAACTCATATTTAGCTAAAAATTTACGAATATATCCACCAGTATGTTGGATAACTTTCGTTAGTTCAACACTTTTTTATTTGAGCAACAGAAGATGTTCGAAAAAATTCGTTTCTACCTACTAGTCTGTTTTGACAGATTTCTGCCAATATTTGCATTTGATTCTTATTGATTCCTTTTTGAGCTCTCTTCAGGTAAATTGAGTTTCTTTGAATGAGTTACTTCAGTAGCTTGTGTTTTTAGTGAAAAGCCTTGTTGTTCCAAAGCTTTGACAGTGGTCTAATATCTTTTGAATAAGCTAATGTTGCTAATGAAGATTGTGTGAAGGAAAAATATCAGGTGTAGAGAAAGAATGATGCAATGAGATGAAGAATGGACAAAATCTCAATCTTGGGGATGCCACCATGGTGTCACCCCAAGAAACATCCAAGAGTTACAAGCGTCGAAGGTTGGGGATGCCCAAGGCATCCCCTTCTTCATCAATAAAAAGCTCAGGTATGTCTAGACACTTCACTTTTATTGTTTCATGCACAGTTGTGTTGTTCTTGGAGCGTCTTAGTTTTCGTTTGCTTTGCTTAGTTTGTTTAGTTTGATTTAGTAGTTTGGACCCCCGTTCTCGCTGTGTTGTTTTGCAAATAAGTTTGCTTGGTGTTTAGAAAGGAGTAGTAAGTTCTTGCTTGAAGTGCAAGAGGAGCTTGCATTGACTGTGACTTAGGCTTTAGCATGACATGCTAGGTGTTGTTTTTGCATTATGCTTAGTGATTATTGCTGTAGCATGTCTTGTTCCAAACAATTGGAATTGCTTAGTGTGCCTTGAAGAAATTATGTGTTGTTATAGCATGCAAAAGAATGTATTGTGGTATTCTCCTTTGATGTTTTGCTTGGGTTGACTTGGCACATGCTTACACCATGTTATGACTATGACAAGTCACCATTAGCCTCTATGATCATTTAGTCCTTGACTTGTAGTACAACTCTTTGCTTTGATTAGTTTGCTTTGTTGCATTGCATAGTTATGGCCATTATTGCTCTCTTAGTTGGTTGTTCCCAGTCTTTTGCTAGCCTCCACTTGTATGAGTAAGTTCTACTCATGCTTCCAACTCCCAAGAAACCAAGTTATTCCAAAGTGTACACTATAAACTCCTATGCATGGTGTGTTACACCATTCCAAGTATATTCTTGTTTTCAACTATCTTCCAATTAAAAAATATTTTGTTATGTGAAAACTTAGTGATTAAAGCCCTCACGAACTTGATGGCACATTTTATTCTTTGCCCCTAATAAACATGAACCATTGAGGCAACTTTGTTGTATATTCTTGCACCTATAAGTTGGGATTAGCAGAACCGTGCTATCACGGGGAACGTTTTCAACATTGCACTTGTACTTTTTGTACTCTGTTGATATCATGCTCTCTTGTCTATGGATGTTACCGGTGTGGAATGAAGTGGGAACTTGTAAGTTCATGGAGTTTGTATTCTGTGTTAGAGAAACGCCTGGGCCGCTAGCCTAAGCCATGCCTAATCATGGTGGAAACTTGCAACATCACCATAGTGACATCTATGAAGCATTCTTCTTATAAAAAAGAGAGACACATTGAGAAAAGAGGAAAGAGAGAAAAAAGCACCATATTCCCATGGTACATAAGAAGAATTGCTGAGATGCTCATTGTCTGCTTGCCTTGTCATTTTGGTTATGGGAAAGCTCATGTGCCATGTGCAACGGGTACCCCGTTGGCGGTTCTCAATGATATGCAAATACTTACAGTGACAAGAACTTGTCTGGGCCCTAAGTTGAGTATCCATGAGGTGTAGCCCTCATAGTCAAGGGACTTGAGATTGCCAACTTATACTTTGTCAAGCATATACTCCAGCTTTGCCACTTTAACCTTAATCACTTCAAGATACTTATGATAGGGGCAATGAGGGCTGAAAGCTAATAAGTACCATAATTTTTGGAAGCTCTTTTTGAAACTTGTAATCTCTGCTTCCTTTACGAAAAGGCTTTTCTTCCACCATTCTACCTTTAGGCATCATTAAGAGAGCATAGTTGTCATTCTGTGTGCAGTGTTCCAAGCTTATTAATTGATGCATATTGTGTTATTACTTGTTCTTGTGCTACTTGTTTCTAGTCACCCTTGTGAACTTTGCAGGTGTCCTATGCATCTATATTGCTACTCTATGAGGGACAAGCTGATTGCCACTATGCTATGTTTTCTGCATGTGAAACAAACAAACGTTTTTCAATGCATATTATTCATGATATTTGTTTGTAGCTTGCCATGTTGCATGCATAGTTACTATGTCCTATTGTTAGAACTCCATCTTTCATGCACATGTTTAGAGTTCTTTGATCCCAGCTTTCAATGTTTGCAAATGGTTGGATCTTTATTGAGAGGGTGCATGTCACCTCAAAAATTATTCTTTTATCACTTACCTACTCGAGGACGAGCGGGAGTTAAGCTTGAGGATGCTGATACGTTGGAAACGTATCTATAATTTTTGATCCTCCATGATTGTTTAGTATCTACTTTGCTTTACTTTGAGGTGCTTGTTACATGTTTTCTGGTACTAACCTATTAAAGAGTTGCAACAGTGTCAGATGCCTGTTTTCTGCTGTTTTTGGTTTCAGAAAAGTTAGTAAAGAAATATTCTCGGAATTAGACGGGACGGAGGACAAAGTCAATAACTTTACATGGAGAACAGAAGTCCAGAGGAGAGATGAGGAGGCCGGCCGGAGGGGCCAGATCCCCCCCCCCCCCCAGGCCGGCCAGAAGGACAATGTTCCTAATGAAGATTATGTGAAGTTTTGTATGAAGGAAAAATTTAAGGTGTAGAGAGATAATGATGCAATGAGATGAAGAATGGACAAAAGAGATCAATCTTGGGGATGCCACCATGGTGTCACCCCAATAAATATCCAAGAGGTACAAGCGTCAAAGCTTGGGGATGCCCAAGGCATCCCCTTCTTCATCAATAAAAAGCTCAGGTCTGTCTAGACACTTTGTTTTTATTGTTTCATGCACAGTTGTGTTGTTCTTGGAGCGTCTTAGTTTTCGTTTGCTTTGATTAGTTTGTTTAGTTTTCTTGAATAAAGTAGTTTGGACCCCCATTCTTGCTGTGTTGTTTTTCAAATAAGTTTGCTTGGTGTTTGGAAAGGAGTAGTAAGTTCTTGCTTGAAGTGCAAGAGGAGCTTGCATTGACTATGACTTAGACTTTAGCATGACATGATAGGTGTTGTTTTTGCATTATGCTTAGTGATTATTTCTGTAGCATGTCTTGTTCCAAACAGTTGGGATTGCTTAGTGTGCCTTGAAGAAATTATGCGTTGTTTTAGCATGCAAAAGCATAGTATTGTGGTTTTCTCCTGTGATGTTTTGCTTGGGTTGACTTAGCACATGCTCACACCATGTTATGACTATGAACAGGTCACCATTAGCATCTATGATCATTTAGTCCTTGACTTGTAGTACCACTCTTTGCTTTGATTAGTATGCTTTGTTGCACAGCATGATTTTGGGCATTATTGCTCTCTTAGTTGGTTGCTCCCAGTCTTTTGCTAGCCTCCACTTGTATGAGTAAGTTCTACTCATGCCTCCAACTCCCAAGAAACCAATTTATTCCAAGGTGTCCACTATAAACTCCTATGCATGGTGTGTTACACCATTCCAAGTATATTCTTGTTTTCAGCTATCTTCCAATTAAAAACTATTTTATTATGTGAAAACTTAGTGATTAAAGCCTGTTGGAGATATGCCCTAGAGGCAATAATAATAGTGGTTATTATTATATCTTTGTGATTATGATAAATGTTTACATTCATGCTATAATAGTATTAAACGGAAACATTAATACTTGTGTGATTTTTAAACTAAATTAAGAGTCCCTGGTAAAGCCTCTTTATAATACTAGCTTGTTGATTAATAGATGATCGTGGTTTCTCGATCATGAATATTGAGATGTTGTTAATAACAAGATCATATCATTAGGAGAATGGTATGATGGACATACTCCTATAGATAAGCGTAGCATAAAGATCAAGTCATTTTAATAGTTCATTTGCTATAAGCTTTCTGATACATAGTAACCTAATTCCTTTGACCATGAGATCATGATAATCACCATCACCGGAAGGATGCTTTGATTACATCAAACACCACACCGTAACTGGGTGGATATAAAGGTGGCATTGAGTGTTCGGAAAGTATGTGTTGAGGCACATGGATCAAGAGTGGGATTTGTCCATCCATATGACAGATAGATATACTCTGGGCCCTCTCGGTGGAATGTCATCCAATTGGCTTGCAAGCATGTGACTGGCTCACAAGGGATCACATATCACGGTAACGAGAAAAGAGTACTTATCAGTAACGAGGTTGAACTAGGTATGCAGAGATACCGGCGATCAAAACCTCGGATAAGTAAACTATCGTGAGACAAAGGGAAATTGGTATCGTATGTAAGTGTTTCATTCGATCGCAAAGTAATCATAGAAATATGTGGGAGCTATATGAATTTCCAGATTCCTCTATTGGTTATTGATCGGAGAAGTGTCTCGGTCATGTCCGCATAATTCACGAACCGTAGGGAGACACACTTAAGGATTCGATGTTGTTTAGTAGATATGGAATGTCAGTAGGGATACCGAATGTTGTTCGGAGTCTCGGATGGGATCCGGGATATCACGAGGAGATCCGGAATGGTCCAGATAATAAGATTCATATAAGGAAAGTCCGATTTTGGAGTTCGGGAAAGTTTCCGATGGTTACATCGGAGAGGTTCTAGAAGGGTCTAGAAGGTTTGCCGGACCGGAAGGGGAATGGTCCATGAAAGTGTCATGGATAAATGGAATGATTGGATCATATCCTAGGTCACTTGGTGTGGGCATTCGCAAGAGAGAATTAAAGCTCTAAATTGAAAGTCAAACGGGAAGTTTGAAAAGTCAAACTGGAACAATGGTTTCTTAGTGGGAGAAGAAACAAGTCCTCTCAATCCAACTTGGGTTTGGGTTTGGATTCAAACCCACCCCTCCCAAGGCTGCCCCTCCCTCTCATAAATAGAGGGGGAGGGCTGCCCGAACACCACAAGAGCCAAGCCCTCCCCACACCCGAGCCGCCGCCGCGCCCAAGCCGCCGTCGTGCCGCCGCCGCGCCGCCAGCCGCCGCCGCCGACACCTCCTCCTCCCGGTTTTCTAAACCCTAAATTTTCGGGAAACCCTAATCCACCATAACTCGCACCGGCTTAGGCGAAGCCCTGCGGGATCCTCCCTCTATTTCCGACACCACG
Organism: Avena sativa; assembly: GCA_916181665.1. Classification (NCBI taxonomy): domain Eukaryota; kingdom Viridiplantae; phylum Streptophyta; class Magnoliopsida; order Poales; family Poaceae; genus Avena; species Avena sativa. The sequence continues at coordinate 402,273,371 of OV702284.1, forward strand.
CCGTCGTACTGCCGGAATCACGAAGGGAGAACTACAACCACCGCTGCCTGCTGGAACAAGGGAGAGGAAGGTATTCATCGAGTACCTAACGTGTGACCGACTGCGGAAGCGCTGCCGAAACGCAGCACCAGAAGGATCGTCTACGCGATCTTGAGATCGGCAAGCGTACGACTACATCACCCACGAGAATCTTCTCTCATTAACCACTTTGGAATCTTCGAGGGTGAGTGCTTCTATCGACTCATTGCTACAATCACTACAACATGACCCCCCCCCCCCCCTACACCAACACGTAAATCTGTATTTAAATGACCATATAGGCGTTGCTAGCATGTTTACCAACGATTTAGTGTGCGTTGCGTTTTTGGGCGTTGTTAGGATGTAACGCAACACATATATGTGCGTTGGTAACCAATGAATCAAGCGTTGTAAAGTTGCAACAAATGTCAAGCAACAATTATATCCATTGATACGTAACATACACATAGAATAATTTAATTTTAAAATAAATATAATTATATGGATTGATTGCTTCAAAGATGGTAGCTTAATTTTTTTATTTGAAGAGAATATATACTGTGAGAGACATATGGTAACACACAAACCACATAATAGTAATGCATTACATGAATTTTTTTTTCATTATTGATCATTGGAATCACGATCTCATACATGAAAAATATCTTGAGAATACACATCTTATGTTTTTGCTTCCGTATATGATAGTCTAACTAATCCTATATATATTCCTACTACTGTTCTCTCTCGTCTTCTAACGTGCAGAGCTGATACCGGCATATAGCATCCTCTGCTGATATCTTAGGCTTGCAAAGACAAATTTCAACTTCAGAATCAATCTTAGGCCTGCAAAGACAAATTTCAACTTCAGAATTAATGTGGCAATTTTTTTGGAAGTATAATTCTACTATTCATCAAGCAAAAATTGTATAAAGAACTATACATATTTGAAAATGGGATATCTTCACCATGCAAAGCAACGGTCAAAATGCTTCTTTCCTAGATAATAAATTAAATAGAGACCTCAATTTTAGCAATAGTAAGAGCATGTTTGTAGGTATTTCAAGTCGCGTGTAAATATAGAGTAAATTATCAAAAAATGAAAGAAAAATAAATCTGGTCTTGTTTGATGATGCCTTTTTATTCATCAGATCTGCATGCTGCTTATAATATTTTTCCAAGTTTTATCTTGGAGAACATGAATGCAGAAACAGTTTTGAGTATGAGTTTTTTTAATAAAACACCAGATTATGGTGTATGTGATTGTAAAAATATGGTACTGAATAAAACTACTCCCTCTGACTCATATTAGTTGACTTAAATTTGTCTAAATACAGATGTATCTAGCACTAAAACTTGACTAGATACATCTGTGTCTAGATGAATCTAAGTCAACTAATATGGGTCGAAGGGAGTATTAGAACTAAGAATTACTTACAGAAAGATACTATGTATGTGTTCTATTCCGAGGTTTAATCGAAGAATAAAACGTTTCAGAAGTTAGAAGTTTGTGTACTTACAGTAGCAGCAACATCATCACCTAGCCAAGGATGCCATGGTGCTGAAAGAAAAAACATACAGTCGCGGACAAACTTTGAAATCATTCTTAAGCCTGATTATGTAAACTCATTGATTAATATTTTTCTACATAAATGATACACTGCAAAAGATATGCAGATATAACTATTTAGAGACAACATTAGCATATATATTTCCTGAACTAAAATATAATTTCAGAGTGTACTAACACAGAGAAAAAATTGAGAGGTACAGAATAAATACAAAAATTAGGACATGTGGGGGCGTATCCATTTAGTATTACAACAAGGTCGAATAATTAATATGGACTCTCCCCTTATTATAATCCATGATAGTATCATACATCCATAATAGTGCTGACCTATTTATCCTTGTAGATACAAAAAGCATAGGATATTGGATCACAAGAAACGACACTAGGAAACAAGAGGATGTACATAATCTTCAGGTCACTTATTTACAGTGAACATGACGTCTTGCTGAAGATGAGTCAGATACGGAATTTAAAGAAGCAAGCCAAAAATCAAAGTAGGACATACAAACATGATGGTCCGGTCTCTGTTGAGGTCACTAAAGCACGTACCAGTTCTGCTGTGATCGACGGAAGCACGCCGGCAAAGCTATAGGCATCAGTGAACAACAAGGGCTTAATGTAGCTGATGAGTGGCCATGTTAGGCGATGCAGCAAATTTGCACAAAACTCCTACTCGAAAAAATGGAAAACGGATCAAGCCAGAAACTGAGAGAGGAAACTGAATGGGGGAAAAGTAGATATCTCATCCTGGATTAACGGATCTCCATCATGCCGTCACTGCTCAAATTCACTGCTGCACCTTGTAGATAAGGAGAAATCTCACCCTGGATTACCGGATCTCCGTCGTGCCGTCACTGCTAACTCACGGCTGGACCTTCTGGATCGCCCATGCTATGATCTAGGGTTAGGTGGGTGACATGTTTCACGAAGTCGATACATGATATGGCGGTATGAACCGAGTGGTAGAGCATAGAGGGGGTGGGATCTGCGCGCTTCTGTGGCGGCGCTAGCCGGTAGTCGGAGATTGGAGTGGCGGCGGGAGGAAGAGGCGAATATGCAGGAGGATGCGAGAGATCAGGAGATTAAAAGTCAATGGCGAAGGAATAGATGGAAGAGAGAACACTGGCTTGTTATAGTGGCCCACTCAAACGCCAACTCCCGCATGTCCACACTTAGCGTCAACAAAAAATTTGTAAAACGCGGGCAACAAAAAAATTCGTGTACCATCTTAAAAAACAGATACATTCAACAACGATTATATGCGTATCTACAATAATTTTTTACAACGTCTATGAAAAGGGTTGCTAGGTACGTGTTGCTATACGATGGTTCTTCTTGTAGTGTAATCTAGTAGATAGATCTTGGCTTGTTTGTGTGCATGCGGTAGAAATTTTTTGTTTTTCATGCTACGAACCCCTACAGTGGTATCAGAGCCGTGTCTATATGTAAATCTGTTGCACGAGTAGAACACAATGGTCATTGCGGGCGGTGGTGCTTTTATTATCAATTGCTTTTTGTGTACTTTGCATCTTGCGGTATGATGGGATGCAGCGGCTCGGGCTAACCTTACATGACATCGTTCATGAGACTTGCTCCACGCTTAACATGCAACTTGTATTGCATAAGTGGCTTTGCGGGTGTCTGTATCTCCCATCATAGTATAGATTCAATTTACAACAGACACTTGATAGTTCAAGCATCAACGTTGTGGTTCTTGTTCGTAAGTTAGAACGATACTTATTGAAAGCCCCAAACCACGTAAAATATGCAAAGAAAATTAGAGGAGTCTAACTTTGTTTTGCAAGGGTGTGCTGTGATGTGATATGACCATGATTGTGATTATATATGATGTATGCAATGTTCCTTATTGTAAGTTGGCAACCGACAGGAGCCATATGGTTGTCTTTTAAATTCCGTTAAGACCTGCGTGTTTATTCAAAGTATTTGTAATAGTTGAAGCTGGTGGACGACAACCATGAAACGGCGCCATTGACCTTGACGCCATACCGGTGATGATGGAGATCATGTTATTGCTTGAATATGGAGATCGGAAGCACAAGAAGAAAGGCCATATCATATCACATATTATGAATTGCATGTGATGTTAATCCTTTTATGCATATTGTATTGCTTAGTTTGCGACGGTAGCATTATAAGATGATCCCTCATGCACACAATTTCAAGTTTTAAAGTGTTCATCCTTAGTAAGCACCATTGCTAAAGCTCGTTGTTTCAAAGCACCACGTGATGATCGGGTGTGCTAGATTCTGCGAGTGTATACAACGTGAGCAAGCCATATTTTCTCATGCGGAAGCTAAGTTTTGAACTTGACGAGTCTAGCATGTACAGACATGGTCTCGGAACACGGATCACCGAAAGGTAAAGCATGAGTCATATAGTAGATATGATGAACATGTTGATTGTTCGCCATTGAAGCTACATCAACTCTCGTGATGATCGGTTTTGATGTGGTAGATTTGGTTCGTGTGATCACTAAAACAATTTGAAGGATGTTGTTTTGATTGGGAGTTCACCTAGATTAATTTAACTATTAATTAGAACTCAATTTGTCATAAACTTAGTCTAAACTATTGCAAATATGTTGTAGATCAATGGCGGCCCCTACCATCAATTTTAATGCGTTCCTAGAGAAAGAAAAGTTGAAAAACAATGGAAGCAACTTTGCGGATTGGTTCCACAATTTGAGGATTGTCCTCAATGCTGGTAATTTGACCTATGTGCTGGATGCACTGCTGGGTGACCCGCCTGCAGCTACTGCTGCCGATGACGTAAAGAATGTTTTCCTCGCTCGGAAGAATCAGTACTCCACAGTTCAGTGTGCTATCTTGTATGGTTTGGAACTGGAGCTTCAGAAAAGGTTTGAGAACCATGACCCACATGATATTGTCCGTGAACTCAAAATGATATTTGAGGCTCACGCGGCAGTTGAGAGTTATGAGGCTTCTGAAAAGTTCTTTAACTGCAAGATGGAAGAGGGCAGCTCCGTCAGTGAGCACATGCTTAAGATGTCTGGGCACGCAAGCAAGCTTCAAAGCTTGGGTATAGTGATTCCTAATGCTTTGGGGATTTACCGTGTCCTCCAATCACTACCACCAAGTTACAAGAACTTTGTGATGAACTACAATATGCAAAACATGGACAAGTCATTGCCAGAACTCTTCTCCATGTTGAAATATGCAGAAGTGGAGATCAAGAAAGAGCACCAAGTGTTGTTGGTCAATAAGACTACCAAATTCAAGAAGCAAGGCAATTCTAAGAAAAAGGGAAACTTCAAGAAGGGCGGTAAGAAAGTTACCGCGCTGGCGAAGAAGACCAAGGCTGGGCCTAAGCCTAATACTGAGTGCTTTTACTACAAGGGAGAAAGTCACTGGAAGCGGAATTGCCCAAAGTACTTGGCGGATTTGAAGAACGGCAACATCAAGAAGAAAGGTATATCTGATATACATGTTATTGATGGGTATCTCACTAGTACTCGTAGTAGTGCCTGGGTATTTGATACTGGTTCAGTTGCTCATATTTGTAACTCGAAATAGGTACTGCAGAATAAACGGAAGCTAGCGAAGAACAAGGTGACGATGCGCGTTGGAAATGGATCAAAAGTTGATGTGATCGCGGTCGGCACGCTACCTCTTCATCTACCATCGGGATTAGTTTTATACTTAAATAATAGTTATTTGGTGCCTGCATTGAGCATGAACATTATATCTGGATCATGTTTATTGTGAGACGGTTACTTGTATAAGTCCGAGAATAATGGTTGTTCGATTTATATGAGTAATATGTTTTATGCACATGCACCTTTGATAGATGGTCTATTCTTATTGAATCTCGATTGTGGAAATACACACATTAATAACATTGAAGCTAAGCGTTTGAAATTGAGCGATAACTCGACCTATATGTGGCACTATCGTCTTGGTCATATTGGACTGAAGCGTATGGAGAAACTCCATTCCGATGGACTTCTTGAATCACTTGATTTCGAATCACTTGAGAGATGTGAAGCATGTCTGATGGGTAAAATGACTAAGACTCCATTTTCTGGTATGATGGAGCGAGCTACGGACTTGTTGGAAATCATACATACCGATGTGTGTGGCCCAATGAGTGTAGCATCGCGCGGTGGTTATCGTTATGTTCTTACCTTCATGGATGACTTGAGTAGATATGGGTATATATATTTCATGAAACATAAGTCCGAAACTTTCGAGAAGTCTAAGGAATTTCATAGTGAGGTAGAGAATCAACGTAACAAGAAGATTAAATTTCTACGATCTGATCGTGGAGGTGAATATCTAAGCTACGAGTTTGGCGATCATTTAAAGAAATGCGAAATACTTTCACAATTGACACCGCCGGGAACACCACAGCTTAATGGTGTGCCGAACGTCGTAATCGAACTCTCTTAGATATGGTTCGTTCTATGATGTCACTTACAGATTTACCGCTATCATTTTGGGGTTATGCATTAGAAACAGTCGCATTCACTTTAAATAGGGCACCATCTAAATCCGTTGAAACGACACCGTATGAATTATGGTTTGGGAAGAAACCTAAATTGTCGTTCCTTAAAGTTTGGGGTTGCGAAGCTTATGTAAAGAAGTTACAGCCCGACAAGATTGAACCCAAAGCGGAAAAATGCGTCTTCATAGGATACCCGAAGGAAACTATTGGATATAACTTCTATCATAGATCTGAAGGCAAAATCTTCGTTGCCAAGAATGGATCCTTTCTAGAGAAGGAATTTCTCTCGAAAGAAGTGACTGGAAGGAAAGTAGAACTCGACGAGGTTGTTGAACCTTCTCTCGAACTTGCGAGTAGCGCAGCACCGGAAGTAGTTCATGTGACGCCTGCACCAATAAGAGAGGAAGCTAATGATGTTGATCATGAAACTTCGGTTGAAGTTGCTACGGAACCTCGCAGGTCGACGAGAACTCGTACCACTCCTGATTGGTATGATCCCGTTATGAGTGTCATGTTGGTGGATAACACCGATGACCCTGCGACATATGAGGAAGCAATGATGAGCCTAGATTCCAATAAATGGCAGGAAGCCATGAAATCAGAGATTGGATCCATGTACGAAAACCAAGTATGGACTTTGGTGGACTTACCGGATGGCCGGAAGGCTATCGAGAACAAATGGATTTTCAAGAAAAAAACAGATGTTGATGGTAATGTTACTGTCTATAAAGCTCGACTTGTCGCAAAAGGGTTTCCACAAATTCAAGGAGTTAACTACGATGAGACTTTCTCACCAATAGCAAAGCTAAAGTCTGTGAGGATTATGTTAGCAATCGCTGCATATTATGATTATGAGATATGACAGATGGATGTCAAAACGGTGTTCCTCAATGGAGACATTGATGAAGAGTTGTATATGATGCAACCCAAAGGCTTTGTCGATCGTAAAGATGCTAACAAGATATGCAAACTTCAACGGTCCAGATATGGATTGAAGCAAGCATCCCAAAGTTGGAATCAATGTTTTTATAAGGTAATCAAAAGTTTTGGTTTTATACAAACTTATGGAGAAGCTTGTATTTACAAGAAAGTAAGTGGGAGCTCTGTAGCATTCTTAATACTATATGTATATGACATATTGTTGATTGGGAATGAAGTAGACCTTCTTAATAGTGTCAAGGATTATTTGAATAATAGTTTTTCAATGAAAGATCTTGGCGAAGCAGCTTATATATTAGGCATAAAGATTTATAGAGATAGATCGAGACGCCTAATATCATTATCACGGAGTACATATTTGGACAAAGTTCTAAAGAGGTTTGGAATGGAAGATAGCAAGAAAGGGTTCTTTACCATGTTGCCCAATACGACCTTGAGTAAAACTCAAAGTCCGACAACGGCAGAAGATAGAGAAAGGATGAGTAAGACTCCCTATGCGTCAGCCATAGGATCTCTAATGTATGCCATGCTATGTACTAGACCCGACATTGCATATGCTGTTAGTTTAACTAGCAGATATCAAAGTGATCCAGGAGTGGATCATTGGACAGCGGTCAAAAACATCCTTAAGTACTTGAGAAGAACTAAGGATATGGTTCTTTCTTATGGAGGTGATGAACATCTCGTTGTTAATGGTTACACCGATACTAGTTGGAACACCGATCCGGATGATTCTAAATCTCAATCTGGATAAGTATTTACTTTGAATGGTGCAGCAGTTAGCTGGAGGAGTGCAAAGCAAAGCGTTGTGGCGAGATCTTCAACTGAATCGGAATACATAGATGCTTCGGAGGCTTCACAAGAGGCGATATGGATGAAGGAGTTCATTACAGAGCTCGGTGTGGTTCCAAGTGCGCTAGACCCAATGTCTATCTATTGTGATAACATGGGCGCCATAGCCAAAGCGCACGAACCAAGGTCACACAAGAGGCTGAAGCACATCAAGCTATGTTTTCATGCTATTCGAGAGCATGTCCAAGATGGTGACATAAAGATTTGCAAAGTACACACAGATCTGAATGTGGCGGATCCGTTGACTAAACCTCTCCCGAGGGCAAAACATGACCAGCACCAAATTGCCATGGGTGTTCGGTATATTACCATGTAATCTAGATTAGTTGACTCTAGTGCAAGTGGGAGACTGTTGGAGATATGCCCTAGAGGCAATAATAAAAGTGGTATTATTATATCTTTGTGTTTATGATAAATGTTTACATTCATGCTATAATAGTATTAAACGGAAACATTAATACTTGTGTGATTTGTAAACTAAATTAAGAGTCCCTGGTAAAGCCTCTTTATAATACTAGCTTGTTCATTAATAGATGATCGTGGTTTCTCGATCATGAACATTGAGATGTTGTTAATAACAACATCATATCATTAGGAGAATGGTATGATGGACATACTCCTATAGATAAGCGTAGCATAAAGATCAAGTCATTTTAATAGTTCGTTTGCTATAGCTTTCTGATACATAGTAACCTAATTCCTTTGACCATGAGATCATGATAATCACCATCACCGGAAGGATGCTTTGATTACATCAAACACCACACCGTAACTGGGTGTATATAAAGGTGGCATTGAGTGTTCGGAAAGTATGTGTTGAGGCACATGGATCAAGAGTGGGATTTGTCCATCCATATGACAGATAGATATACTCTGGGCCCTCTCGGTGGAATGTCATCCAATTGGCTTGCAAGCATGTGACTGGCTCATAAGGGATCACATATCACGGTAACGAGAAAAGAGTACTTATCAGTAACGAGGTTGAACTAGGTATGCAGAGATACCGACGATCAAAACCTCGGATAAGTAAACTATCATGAGACAAAGGGAAATTAGTATCGTATGTAAGTGTTTCATTCGATCGCAAAGTAATCGTAGAAATATGTGGGAGCTATATGAATTTCCAGATTCCTCTATTGGTTATTGATCGGAGAAGTGTCTCGGTCATGTCCGCATAATTCACGAACCGTAGGGAGACACACTTAAGGATTCGATGTTGTTTAGTAGATATGGAATGTCAGTAGGAATACCGAATGTTGTTCGGAGTCTTGGATGGGATCCGGCATATCACGAGGAGATCCGGGATGGTCTAGAGAATAAGATTCATATAAGGAAATTCCGATTTCGGAGTTCGGGAAAGTTTCCGATGGTTACATCGGAGAGGTTCTAGAAGGTTTGCCGGACCGGAAGGGGAATGGTCCATGAAAGTGTCATGGATAAATGGAATGATCGGATCATATCCTAGGTCACTTGGTATGGGTATTTGCAAGAGAGAACTAAAGATCTAAATTGAAAGTCAAACGGAAAGCTTGAAAAGTCAAACTGGAACAATGGTTTCCTAGTGGGAGAAGAAACAAGTCCTTCTCTCAATCCAACTTGGGTTTGGATTTGGATTCAAACCCACCCCTCCCAAGGCTGTCCCTCCCTCTCATAAATAGAGGGGGAGGGCTGCCCCAACACCACAAGAGCCAAGCCCTCCCCACACCCGAGCCGCCGCCGCCGCGCCGCCAGCCGCCGCCGGTCCGTCGCCGCCGCCCTAGCCGCCGACGACACCTCCTCCTCCTCCCGGTTTTCTAAACCCTAGATTTCCAGGAAACCCTAATCCACCATAACTCGCACCGGCTTAGGCGAAGCCCTGCGGGATCTTCCCTCTACTTCCGACACCACGCCGTCATGCTGCCGGAATCACGAAGGGAGAACTACAACCACCGCTGTCTGCTGGCACAAGGGAGAGGAAGGTCTTCTGTAACACCCTCGCCTGATAAGGCTGAGTTCATGTGTATAGTGCCAATCCCTGGATCGGTTCACTGGCACACACAGTACAAAATGATACCAAAGATAACTGTGCATCATAAATACAACGAATATGATCCAGAATTTTCATTATTTATACAAGTACACAGTGGAAAACGAATACAAGGTAGATCTCCATCCTTCAAATGTGCCACAGGCGAACAAATGTTGAGTGGAGTCTCGCGACCTATGAACGATCACTCAGATACGATATAACCTGCAACATGAAACGTTGCAGCCACGAATGGTCAATACATTGAATGTATGGCAAGTAGGCTAAAGTGGTTAACAACAGATCTATCAACTACATGCTTATTTGGCCAAGTGGAGTTCAGGCTCATTTGCATAAAGCAACCGTTTTATCCTAACATTTGTAACAAAGTAGTTTCCCAATACGATAAATAGGACACTCTGGTTCACTCCCAGGTGCTCCTACCCAATTATGTTCACCCAACAAGTTTTAAGTAATTAAGAAATAAGGATGAGTGAGAAATATTATAGCATCAGTATCAGGTCGCTCAAATTGTCCATAACCGGGGACACGGCTAATCGATTAGTTTATACACCCTGCAGGGGTTAGTACACTTTACCCATGTGACTTGGCCAGCCCAGCTCGTACCACCACTCTCATATTGGGTGATGATAGGAAGTCCAAGAAGGAACCGTTCGGGAAGTAGCTCCCCAATCCCGACGCGCACCGGTCCAACCTACACTATCTACATCTCTGGATACACGGGTTCGAGTTACCACAACCTACTGAGTTCAACCAACCGCCCATTTCATTATTGGCACATGGTTGCACACGAAAGCTTCCAAACAAAGAAACCAATCATTTCTCAGTGTCATGGGCGGCATTCCCCACCATAAATACACTCGATGACCCAATCAATGCCATTCCGCCTAGGTGGTTCATTAAAACATATTGGTTTGTCATTTAGCAAAACATAAGCCTTTCAAAACAAATAACTTTTCATGATGTGATTCCCTTCCTCGTCTAAATAGCATAGCTAAGCAATCTACCAATACGATGGCTCATAAACAAGGAATACTAGGAAATAATATGGGACATAACATAGCATATACACATCAATTCCTACATATGAAATTCTACAAAAACATCTACGATGCATAGGAAAACAGTAGGACATTTATGACCAAGATAGCACCACTTGCCTTTGTTGTAGATGTAGTCGATTAGATAATCCTCACAATTATAATGGCCTCTTTCGCAATAACCACAATACTTGCAATCATAGTAGTTGCAATCACAGTAGTTGCACTCCTCGCAATCTAACGTTTGAAGCAAACACAACAAACACACCATTCAAAACATTGAAAACATGCAACAGTGCAACATTACAAGAAAACAATGATGAACAGATGCATGTATGACGATTTAATGAGTCACAATGGTTGCATTTAGTGTTCTGAACATAACTAGATTACATGATGCACGTGGAAAGTCATTTAATGCACTAAAGCTTTTATTACTAAAGTTGTATCGATTTAAAATGGTGTATACCACTTTAATCGAACTAAAGATGTTTATGTCGTATTAAATTGTGAACTATATGCTACTGGATAGATAATGCAATTTAGAGACAGTGGCAATTTGAATCACCTAAAAAGGAGTTACAGATATTTTCCTATGATTAAAACACTATTTCAATGGGTTTAAATATTTCTGTATGATTTTCTCTTTTAACAGTACCAAATAATTTGCAATGCAATTTCTCTGTATATATATTGTCAATACAAAACCTTAGCACTTGGATTCACCCTAATCGGAGTTATAGATCTTTTTGTATGATTTAAATAGTGTTTAATGGGTTTTAAATAATTCATATAGTTTCTGTAGTCTAAAAATAAAACTAAAATTATATCTGTAATCTCCACGGAATTGTGAATCCAGGGACATATTATTTGTAATTTTCTGAATAGTATTTATTTTCTTATGAATTATTACTCTAAATGAGCCATTAAACCATTTATTTAATTACTGCAAAACCTTACAGTATTTAACTGAACCATTTGCATATTGATGATATAGATGGAACCAGATTTCCATCGATATATCATTTATATTTTTGTGACAAGCAATTAATTTACTATGAATTTAATGATTTATAAAGCCATTAAAACTAATTAAATTGCTACAGGTTAAATAAAACGCAAAGGCTAGATCCAACCAGATATTATTATTGTACATTACAGTAGCTTCAATTTGATATATTGTTCATATTTTTCGGAGTTACAGATAATTTTCTATGAATTTATTAACCTAAAAGACCATTAAAACTAATTAAATTACTGCAGTAACTACGTACAGTAAAAGTTGGATCTATTCTGATAAAATTATTCTACGTAAAATTATCTTCAATTTGATATATTATACGCAATTTTTGGGCATGGTATGAATTTCTAATGAATTTTACAAGTTAGACCTATAATATGCAATTATTCCGCTGACTGGACATGTTGACTTTGCATGCTGACTGGGACTAGATGTTGACCTGACGTTGACGTGGCGTTGATGAGGAAGATGACCGGGATGACGACATGGCACACACCGGTTTAATTGAATCTCGACCGTCTGGATAGGATCCGGTGGCTAGAAGAAGAGATTGACCTGATTTTGGCTCAGAATAGACAAGAAATAGATCTGTGTTAGAGAGATAAATCCGTAGGTCAAATTGAAAAACTCAGAACATGAAAGTTGTGGGAATCATTATTCCTACCTTCTCACCAAAGGAATTTGGATTTGAAGAAACGAGCGCGAGTACATCTTGGATTTACACCGTAAGATCTGAAATATTGCGATACGAAATTCTTTGGCTGTGGTGGATGAAAAGAGGTGAGGTTTGTTGGGATTGAAAGATTCGACGATTCCTACAACTTTCGTTTTTTGACTGAAGGCAAACAACGAAGTCTAGATGGGTTAAAAAGTGAAATAAGATTCGTGCATGTGTAGATTCGGGATTTCGAGAAGGGAAACTTGTACAGATGTGGCTCCACGAGTTTATATGGAGATTTAGGATGTTGTAGAGATAGGTATTGAAGTAGGGAACAAGTAGAAACAAAAGGAAGTCGATTCGGAGTTGTAGATAAAAAGTTATAGCAGTTTGAGTAGAGATAGGTTTGTTAAAAACTGATTCGCACGGTTTTTAAAGCACCAATCGATCCATCCTTCCCATGCGTGTTGGTTCGATCCGGGTGCGCCGGCCCATTAGGTTTTTTTTCCTTTTCTTTTTTTCTTTTTCTATTTACTTGTTTCTCTTATATCTTTTGCATACGAATTCCAAATGACATGATTCTTGTTTTTAAATTTTTCTAAAATCGAATAGATCATTATAGGATCAAATTTGTAATTTTTTTACTAGTTTGGAAGTAGTGGATTTATAAATCCTTGTATATTCCATTTTATTTATATCTTTATTTGTTTGTATTTATTCCATAAGTTTTTCATACTAGCTCCGAATGAGCTCAATTTTGTTTCTAAAATTTTGTAATATTAATTGGATCTCTTTAGGCTATAATTATAAATAATTTATGCCTTAGCAATAGTGGGTTTTATAAAGTCAATTTAATTACCCTTAGAAACATTTGGGCGAATCAACTATAGGATTTAGATACCAGGATTTGGATTTAGTTTGTGAGAACTTTGCATGGATGTAATGAAATGCTTATGAATACTTATGATTTTCATTTTGAAATCTTGCACACCAATTCTACAATCCATAATCAATACATGCCCTTTTGCCTATATGGCTACTTAGGTCATAACAAAAGAATATAAGATTTTGAATTCAAGGTTGAGAGGATTTTCTATTCAAAACGTTTCTTATCTTTGAGAATTTTCAACGTAGTCAAACAATCAATCAAACTTATTTATTTATTTCACATTCCAAAATTAGGAGAATTTTGGGATGTGACATCTTCATCGAGTACCGAACGTGTGACCGACTACGGAAGCGCTGCCGGAACGTAGCGTCGGAAGGATCGTCTACGCGATCTTGAGATCGGCAAGTGTACGACTACATCACCCACGAGAATCTGCTCTCGTTAACCGCTTTGGAATCTTCGAGAGTGAGTGCTTCTATCGACTCATTGCTACAATCTAGTAGATAGATCTTGGCTTGTTTGTGTGCATGCGGTAGAATTTTTTTGTTTTGCATGCTACGAACCCCTACAAAGCCCTCACGAACTTGATGGCACACTTTATTCTTTGCCCCTAATAAACTTGAACCATTGTGACAACTTTGTTGTATATGCTTGCACTTATAAGTTGGAATTAGCAGAAATGTGTTGTCATGGGGAACGTTTTCAACATTGCACTTGTACCTTGTTGTACTAAGTTAATATCATGTTCTTTTGTCTATGGATGTCACCGGTGTGAAATAAAGAGGGGACTTGTAAGTCCCTGGAGTTTGTATTCTGTGTTAGAGAAACGTCTGGGCCGCTAGCCTAAGCCATGCCTAATCATGGTGAAAACTTGCAGCATCACCATAATGAGCCATCTATGAAGCATCCTCAATAAAAAGTTATGCATATGGTAAATAAAAACATTGCTGAGATGCTCATTGTCTGCTTGCCTTGTCATTTTGGTTATAGGAAAGCTCCTGTACCATGTGCAAGGGGTACACCGTTGGCGGTTCTCAATGCTATGCAAATACTTACAGTGACAAGAACTTACCTGGACCCAAAGTTGAGTATGCATGAGGTGTGGCCCTCGTATTCAAGGGACTTGAGATTTCCAACTTATACTTTGTCAAGCATATACTCCAGCTTTGCCACTTTAACCTTAACCACTTCAAGATGCTTATGATAGGGGCAATGAGGGCTGAAAGCTAACAAGTAGCATAATTTTTGGAAGCTCTTTTTGAAACTTGTAATCCCTACTTCCTTTACAAAAAGGCCTTTCTTCCACCACTATTGAGTCTCCACCTTCTACCTTTAGGCACCATTAAGAGAGCATAGTTGTCATTCTGTGTGCAGTGTTCCAGAGCTTATTAATTGATGCATTGTGTTATTACTTGCTCTTGTGCTATTTGTTTATAGTCACCCTTGTAAAATTTGCAGGTGTCCTATGCATTTTATTGCTACTCTATGAGGGACAAGCTGATTGCCACTATGCTATGTTTTCTGCATGTGAAACAAACAAATGTTTTTCAATGCATATTATTCATGATCTTTGTTTGTAGCTTTCCATGTTGCATGCATAGTTACTATGTCCTATTGTTAGAACTCCATCTTTCATGCACATGTTTAGAGTTATTTGATCCCAGCTTTCAATGCTTGCATATGGTTGGATCTTTATTGTGAGGGTGCATGTCACCTAAAAAATTATTCTGTTTATCACTTACCTACTCAAGGATGAGCAGGAGTTAAGCTTGGGGATGTTGATATGTTGGAAACGTATCTATAATTTTTGATGCTCCATGCTTGTTTAGTATCTACTTTGCTTACTTGTCCACACTTTGAGGTGTTTTTTACATGTTTTCTGGTACTAACCTATTAACAAGTTGCAACAGTGCCAGATGCCTGTTTTCTGCTGTTTTTGGTTTCAGAAAAGTTAGTAAAGAAATATTCTCGGAATTGGACGGGACAAAGGACAAAGTCAATAACTTTCCGTGGGGAACAAGAAGTCCAGAGGAGAGCCGGAGGGGCAGCCAGGGAGGCCAGACCAACCCTAGGAGCGGGTGGTCCCTAGCCCGCGCCTGGCTAGGGTTTGCTAGCCCTGGCGGCCGCCTCGGTCTCCCCCTTCGCCTATAAGAAGCCCATACAGAAACCCTGGGCACCCGATCAGAAATCTACGAAACCGTCTGTAGCCGCCACCACCATCGTCTGTAGATCGGGTGGATCTAAAGTTCTTCCCGGCACCCTGCCGGAGGGGAGATCATCCCGGAGGCCTTCTCTCCGGTATGATGCTTGAGTAGTTCCACCTTGGACTATGGGTCCATGTAGTAGCTAGATGGTTGTATCTCCTCCTTTGTGCTTTCATGTATAGATCTTGTGAGCTCCGTTCATGATCAAGATCTAATCTATTTGTAATCATGCATGTTATGTTTGCGGGGATCCGATGGATATTGTGAAGGGTTTCGTGGAATAGTAAAACAAAATTTTCTACGGATGCAAACAGAGGGAAAGCCAAGATCTAATCTAGGAGATGCAAACAACGAGAGAGATTGGATTAGATCTTCATACCCTTGAAGATTCGCACAGCGGAATGTTCGTCGGAACGTGGGTGATGTAGTCGTACTCGCTTCTCCTCCTCGCGATCCGATCCGATCTAGCACCACAAGTGGCGGTGCCTCCGTGAGATGCACACGTGCAGCACCTCGACGTCTCCTCCTTCCGTGGTGGTGCGCCCCCAGCCCTCTTTATATAGAGGGGTGGGCGGCTTCCCTAGCCCCTCCCCCAAGTCCAAACCGGCGGCCACAAGGAGGAGGAGTGGGGGGCAAGGAAACACCCCCCCCCCTTCTAGAAGGTCTAGTTAGGGTTTTACCCTAGCTGGCCGGTTGGGCCCTATGGGGACTTGTGCCCCTGGCCCAATGCGGCCAGGGCACTCCCTCATAGGCCCATGCCCCCTCCCGGAAGGTGGGGCCACGTTGGTCCCCTTCCGGAAGGTTCTAGAAGCTTCCGGTACAATACCGATTAACCCGGAACAATTCCGAACTCCAAAAACTGCACTGTCTTATATGAATCTTATTCTCTGGACCACTCCAGAACCTCTCGTGATGTCCCGGATCCCATCCGAGACTCCAAACAAAAACTCATAAACCAATTATCCAATCTATCCTAGCGTCGAGACACGTTAAGTGTGTGACCCTGCGGGTTCGAGAATATGCAGACATGATCTTCTATCAATAATCAACAGCGGGGTCTGGAAACCCATATTGACTCCCACACATTCATCGATGATCATATCGGATGAACCACGATGCCAAGATTCAATCAATCCCATATATATATTCCCTTCGTCTCGCGATATTTTACTTGCCCGAGATTTGATCTTCGGTACCGTCATACCTAGTTCAATCTCGTTCACAGCAAGTACTTTACTCGTTCTGTAATCCGATATCACTTTGTGATTAACTCCTTAACCACATGCTTGCAAGCGGCGTTGATATCGATTACCGAGTGGGCCCGAAGTATATCTCTCCGACTTGGGAGGGACAAATCCCATCTCGATACATACAACCCAACAGATACTTTCCGATCACCTGAGAGACACCTTTATGATCACCCTCTCATAGGATGACGTTTGATGACCTCAAAGCTTTCTTCCGATACCAGGGAGTTGTATTATCTCATGGTCTAAGGAATAGAATATTTGACATAAGAAAAGCTTTGCAAAGACGAACACGATGACACGATCTAATTGCTTCGCTTAGTTTGGGTATGTCCATCATATCATTCTCCCAATGATATAATCTCATTATTAATTGACAACTCATGTCCATGGTTAGGAAACCTTAACCATCATTAATCAATGAGCTAGTCCATAGAGGCGTACTAGGGACACGGTGTTGTTCACAAACCACACAAGTATTAAAGTTTCCGCTTAATACAATTCTAGCATGGAATATAAACATTATCATGAACAAGAATTATAATTATAACATCTTTATTATTGCCTCTAGGGCATAATTCCAACAGTCTCCCACTTGCACTAGAGTCAATAATCTAGTTTACATCTGGCAACAATCGCACACCCATGGCACTGAGGTGCTGATCATGTTTTACACGTGGAAGAGGTTTAGGCAATGGATATGCGACATTCAGATCTGTATGTACTTTGCTAATCTTCAGATCTCCATCTGCTATATAATCTCGGATTATATGAAACTTGCGGTTGATATGCTTGGTCTTTGGATGATATCTTGGTTCCTTAGCGAGTGCTATGGCGCCAGTGTTGTCACACAATATCTCCAGTGGGTCCAATGCACTTGGAACCATGCCAAGCTCAGTGATGAAGTTCCTGATCCAAACTCCTTCACTTGACGCTTCAGCAGCAGCCATGTATTCCACTTCTACTGTAGATCCCGCGATCACGCTTTGCTTGCAGCTTCTCCAGCTCACAGCTCCTCCATTCAAAATATACATGTATCCTGTCTGAGATTTAGAATCATCCTTGTCGGTGTCGAAACTAGCGTCAACGTAACCTTGTATGACGAGCTGTTCATCACCCCCATAGACTAAGAACATTTCTTTAGTTCTATTTAGGTATTTTAGGATGTTCTTCACGGTTGTCCAGTGTTCCACTCCTGGATCACTTTGATATCTGCTCGTCAAACTAAGAGCATTGGACACATCCGGTCTAGTACACAGCATGGCATACATGATAGAACCTATGGCCGAGGCATAAGGCACTTTGCTCATAGCTTCCCTATCATTTACCATAGCTGGACACTGAGCCTTGCTCAATATCTTACCTGACAACATAGGCACTGAACCTTTCTTTGCCTTATCCATTCTGAACCTTTTCAGAACTTTGTCTAGGTATGTACTCTGGCTTAAAGCTATCAGGCGCCTTTGTCTATCTCTATAGATTTTGATGCCCAATATATAAGCAGCTTCACCTAGGTCTTTCATTTAAAAACACTTGTTCAAATAACTCTTCACATCGTTAAGCATGTTGATGTCATTTCCAATAATCAATATGTCATCCACATATAGTACCAGAAACGTCACTGAGCTCCCACTCACTTTCTTGTAGATGCAAGCTTCGTAGCAATTTGGAACAAATCCAAAGCTCTTGATCACTTGATCAAAACGAAGGTTCCAACTCCGAGATGCTTGCTTCAGTCCATAAATGGAACGCTGAAGTTTGCATACTTTATCAGCATCCTTAGGATCGACAAAACCTTCGGGTTGCATCATATACAACTCTTCATCAATGTTGCCATTGAGGAAAGCAGTCTTGACATCCATCTGCCATATTTCATAATCATGAAACGCAGCAATTGCTAATAAAATCCGAATGGACTTAAACATCGCTACGGGAGAGAAAGTCTCATCGTAGTCAACACCTTGAACTTGTCGAAAACCTTTCGCGACAAGCCGTGCTTTATAGACGGTAACATTACCATCCGCGTCCGTTTTCTTCTTGAAGATCCATTTGCACTCAACGGCCTTACGGTCGCTAGGAGGGTCCACCAAAGTCCATACTTGGTTTTCGCTCATGGATCCTAGTTCGGATTTCATGGCTTCTAGCCATTTCTCAGAGTCTGGGTTCATCATCGCTTCCTCATAGTTCGTAGGTTCACTGTCTTCTACCAACAAGACAGTCAAGACAGGGTTGCCGTACCACTCAGGAGGGGCACGCGACCTTGTCGACCTGCGACGTTAAGTAGCAGCATCATTTGAAGCTTCATGATCCTTGTCATTAGCTTCCTCTATTGTTGGTGCAGGCGGCACTGGAACAATTTCAGGTGCTGCGCTACTCTCCAATTCAAGAGAAGGTTCAATAACCTCGTCTAGCTCTACTTTCCTCCCACTCACTTCTTTCGAGAGAAACTCCTTCTCAAGAAAGGAACCGTTCTTTGTGACAAACACTTTGCCTTCGGTTCTGTGATAGAATGTATACCCAATAGTTTCCTTAGGGTATCCTATGAATACGCATTTCTCCGCTTTGGGTTCGAGATTGTTTGGCATCAACTTCTTGACGTAAGCTTCGCATCCCCAAACTTTAAGAAACGACAACTTAGGTTTAGCACCAAACCATAGTTCATACGGTGTCGTCTCAACGGATTTAGATGGTGCCCTATTTAAAGTGAATGCAGCGGTTTCTAATGCATAACCCCAAAATGATAACGGCAAATCAGTAAGAGACATCATTGATCGGACCATATCTAATAGGGTTCGATTCCGGCGTTCAGACACACCATTGCGCTGTGGTGTTCCGGGTGGCGTGAGCTGCGAAACGATTCCGCTTGCTTTAAGATGCGTGAGAAAATCATAACTCAAATATTCGCCTCCACGATCGGATCGTAGAAACTTAATCTTTCTGTTACGATGGTTCTCCACTTCATTCTGAAATTCTTTGAACTTTTCAAACGTTTCAGATTTATGTTTCATTAAATAGATATACCCATATCTACTTAAGTCGTCGGTAAAAGTGAGAAAATAGCGATATCCACCGCGCGTCGAAACACTCATCGGTCCGCATACATCGGTATGTATGATTTCCAACAAGTCCGTTGCTCGCTCCATCATACCGGAGAACGGGGTTTTGATCATCTTGCCCATGAGGCATGGTTCGCATGTGTCAAATGATTCAAAATCAAGAGACTCCAAAAGTCCATCAGAATGGAGTTTCTTCATGCGCTTTACACCAATATGACCTAGACGATAGTGCCACAGATAAGTAGTATTATCACTATCTACTTTGCATCTCTTAGCCTCAATGTTATGGATGTGTGTTTCATCCTTTTCGAGATTTAGAAGAAATAAACCATTCACAATAGGTGCATGACCATAAAAGATGTTACTCATATAAATAGAACAACCATTATTCTACGATTTAAATGAATAACCGTCTTGCAATAAACAAGATCCAGAAATAATGTTCATGCTCAACGCATGCACATAATGACACTTATTAAGGTTTAAAACTAATCCCGAAGGTAAAACTAAGGAGAGCGTGCCGACGGCCATCACATCAACTCTTGATCCGTTGCCAACGCGCATCGTCACCTCATCCCTCGCAAGCCGCCGTCTATTCCGTAGCTCCTGTTTCGAGTTACAAATATTAGCAACTGAACCAGTATCAAATACCCAGGCACTACAACGAGGGCTAGTAAGCAAAACATCAATAACATGTATATCAAATATACCTTTGATGGTGCCAGCCTTCTTGTCCGCTAAGTACTTCAGACAGTTGCGCTTCCAGTGACCCTTGTCCTTGCAATAGAAGCACTCAGTGTCTGGCTTAGGACCAGACTTGAGCTTCTTCTCAGCAGGGGCAACGCGCTTGCCGCCGCCTTTCTTGAAGGGCTTCTTTGCACCCTTACCTTTCTTGAAGGTGGGGGGCTTGTTGACCATCAACACATGATTATTCTTTTTGATGTCCACCTCCGCTACTTTCATCTTAGCGAAGAGCTCTGTGATCATATCAGTGGAACCAATCTGATCGTGAGCAACTACAAAACTTTTGTAGCTAGGAGGGAGTGACTGTGGAACTCTGTCAATCTTGAGCTCCTCTGGAACCTTGCAGTCCAGTTGCTCAAGGCGTTGAGTGTAGCCCGACATCTTAATGGCGTGCTCACTAACGGAACTCCCTTCCTCCATCTTGTAGTTAAAGAATTTCTAAGAGATCTCATATCTCTCAGAACGGGCCTGAGTCTGAAACATAGTTTTCAGCTCCTCAAGAATCTCAAAGGGCCCGGCGAACTCCTCAAAACGATTTTGAAGATCCGATTCCATAGCATACAACATGGCGATCTTAATCAAATCATAATCATCCTTGCGCGACTGATAAACAGCTTTCTCATCAGCCGGCGCATCTATAGCGGGGGCGTCACCTAGCGCTTTCTCAAGGACATAGTCCTTTTGTCCGCCAGCGAGAATGATTCTCAGAATGCAGAACCATTTGGTGAAGTTAGACCCATTGTTTCTAAGCTTTTCTATCTCAGCAAAAACGTTGAAGTTGAAGTTGGACTTAGCCATGTGATTTACAGTATTTGCAAGTACAATTTAGACTATGTTCATGATAAATAGTTCAACTTAATCAAATTACTAGATGAACTCCCACTAAATTCAACATCCCTCAAGTTGTTTAGTGAACATGATCCAAATTCACCACACCTAATCCGATCATCACGAGAAGAGATGTGGCTTCAATGGTGGACAACGAAGTGTCGATCATATCATTCATATGACTCATGCTTAACCTTTCGGTTCATGTGTTCCGAGGCCATGTCTGTACATGTTAGGCTCGTCAAGTCAAACCCAAGTATTTCCGCGTGTGCAAAAACTGGCTTGCACCCGTTGTATGTGAGCGTAGAGTCTATAGCACCCGATCATCACGTGATGCTTGGACACGACGAACTTTCGCAATGGTGCATACTTGGGGAGAACACAGTTTTTATCTTGATCTTTAAGTGAGGAATCATCTTATAATGCTACCGTCGCGATCTAAGCATAATAAGATACATAAAAGGATAAACATCACATGCATATAACTTTATGTGACATGGTATATCCAATCTTCGCGCAATGATCTCCATCTTGTGTGTTCCGGCATGATCTCCATCACTCCACCATGATTGCCTCCACCACGAATAGCAACTACAACTATTGCTAACTACTTAGCGATAAAGTGAAACTATTACATGGCGCATAAGAAGTTGACACACAGGTCATACACAATTATAAAGACAACCATATGGCTCCTGCCGGTTGTGTACTCATCGACATGCAAGTCGTGAAACATTACAAAACATGATCATCACATACATTATACACATCACATCTTGGGACATACCATATCACAGAAAACACTCCCTGTAAAAACAAGTTAGACGCCTCTACTTTGTTGTTGCATGTTTTACGTGGCTTATGGGAGTAGATGCTAAGAACGATTCTTACCTACGGAAAGCCACAACGGTGATATTATGGTTGCCAAACTCCGGTGTTAATCCCATGACAACTATAGTGAGAGAAACTGACATCCACCAGCCGCATGTGTGGAACAAGCCACACGTCAAGTGCGGAGCCGGTCTCGCGAACGACGTCGCGTAAGGTTGGCCTGGACCGCTTAAATCTCACTATCCCGCGTCATAAGAAGAACACAAACAAGAGGCTTGCAACAGAAAACATCAACGCCCGCAACAACCATGTTGCGTTCTACTCGTGAAACACATCTACGCATAGATTTAGCTCTGATACCACTGAAGGGTTTCGCGGCATAGTAAATCAAAATTTTCTACGGATGCGAACAGAGGGAAAGCCAAGATCTAATCTAGGAGATGCAAACAACGAGAGAGATTGGATTAGATCTTCATACCCTTGAAGATTCGCACAGCGGAACGTTCGTCGGAACGTGGGTGATGTAGTCGTACTCGCTTCTCCTCCTCGCGATCCGATCCGATCTAGCACCACAAGTGGCGGTGCCTCCGTGAGATGCACACGTGCAGAACCTCGACGTCTCCTGCTTCCTCGGTCCAGCAAGTATGGTGGAGAGACGGATTGGATCTACAACACGACGGCGTGGTGTATATGGTGGAGAATTTCTGCAGCAGGGCTTCGCCTACAAACAGTCGGGAGGGAGAGAGGAGGGCAGCAGGGCGGCTAGGGTTGCAGGGGAAGGTGTGTGTGTGGGGGGGGGTGGTGCGCCCCCAGCCCTCTTTATATAGAGGGGTGGGCGGATGCCCTAGCACCTCCCCCAAGTCCAAACCGGCGACCACAAGGAGGAGGAGTGGGGGGCAAGGAAACCCCCCCTCCTTCCAGAAGGTCTAGTTAGGGTTTTACCCTAGCTGGCCGGTTGGGCCCTTGTGCCCCTGGCCTAATGCGGCCAGGGCACTCCCTCATAGGCCCATGCACCCTCTCGGAAGGTGGGGCCACGTTGGTCCCCTTCCGGAAGGTTCTAGAAGCTTCCGGTACAATACCGATTAACCTGGAACAATTCCGAACTCCAAAAACTGCACTGCCTTATATGAATCTTATTCTCCGGACCACTCCGGAACCTCTCGTGATGTCCCGGATCCCATCCGAGACTCCGAACAAAAACTCATAAACCAATTATCCAATCTATCCTAGCATCGAGACACGTTAAGTGTGTGACCCTGTGGGTTCGAGAATATGCAGACATGATCTTCTATCAATAATCAACAGCGGGGTCTGGAAACCAATATTGACTCCCACACATTCATCGATGATCATATCGGATGAACCACGATGCCAGGATTCAATCAATCCCATATATATATTCCCTTCGTCTCGTGATATTTTACTTGCCCGAGATTTGATCTTCGGTACCGTCATGCCTAGTTCAATCTCGTTCACATCAAGTACTTTACTCGTTCCGTAATCCGATATCACTTTGTGATTAACTCCTTAACCACATGCTTGCAAGCGGCGTTGATATCGATTACCGAGTGGGCCCGAAGTATATCTCTCCGACTTGGGAGGGACAAATCCCATCTCGATACATACAACCCAACAGATACTTTCCGATCACCTGAGAGACACCTTTATGATCACCCTCTCATAGGATGATGTTTGATGACCTCAAAGCTTTCTTCCGATACCAGGGAGTTGTATTATCTCATGGTCTAAGGAATACAATATTTGACATAAGAAAAGCTTTGCAAAGACGAACACGATGACACGATCTAATTGCTTCGCTTAGTTTGGGTCTGTCCATCATATCATTCTCCTAATGATATAATCTCATCATTAATTGACAACTCATGTCCATGGTTAGGAAACCTTAACCATCATTAATCAATGAGCTAGTCCATAGAGGCGTACTAGGGACACGGTGTTGTTCACAAACCACACAAGTATTAAAGTTTCCGCTTAATACAATTCTAGCATGGAATATAAACATTATCATGAACAAGAATTATAATAATAACATCTTTATTATTGCCTCTAGGGCATAATTCCAACATATTGAGATTATTATGTTGGTTTGATTAATGGTTTTGTCTTTATGATTCTATCATGTCTGTGTTGTTTGTGATCTTGCATGCTCTCCGTTGCTAGTGGTTATCTTGGCCAAGTAGTTGCTAGTGACTCCAAGAGGGGGAATTTATGCTCGATAGTGGGTTCATGCCTCTAGTTTCCAAGGGAAGTGACAATAATCTCTTCGGTTGTAGATGTGTTGTTGCTACTAGGGAGAAAACAACGGTCTCTTGTTCATGGAACATGTGGACTGTTTACCTTACACACTTTGCTTAAAGCAGTTATCTGTTGCTTGCAACTTAATACTGGAGGGGGTTCGGATGATAACCTGAAGGTGGACTTCTAGTCATAGATGCAGTTGGATGGCGGTCTATGTATACTGTTGTATTGCCCAATCAACCTCATAGGATCTTTCTGACTAGTAATTGCATTGTTATTCCTTGCTCAATTCCTGTTAATTGCCCCGCTGCAATTTGTTTACCCTTTATGCCATGTTGTTTATTTAAGGAGAGCACCTCTAGTGAACTATGGACCCCGGTCCATTCTTTACCATTGATACATCTTCCACTGTTACTATTTACTTGCTACAAACCACCATTACCTTACACACCATACGTTTAATCCTTTGTTACAGCAAACCAGTGAGCTTGACAACTTCACTGATTCGTTGGGGAAAAGTCTTGAGTTTGTGTTGTGCAGGTCTCCGCGTTTCTTGCAACACCTGTGACGTTTCCTTCCTCCTACTGGTTCGATAACCTTGGTTTCTTACTGAGGGAAAACTTGCTGCTGTGCTACTTCACACCTTGCTCTTGGGGTTCCCAACGAAGCGCTCCTACATCAACTCAGCGCTGCATTAGATACTAACACCAAGCATACCCATCCTGGCATTTCCCCCTTGAAACCAAATGAGGAAGTAATTCTGAGGAATGCACACAGTTGGCAATTTTATTCATTCCATTATAGTTGCAGCACTTACTAATCAGATATAGATAACAGGAGACAGTTTGAGATCATAAGTTGTGGGCACTTTTAGTTAACCATTTTGTCATAGTTGCAATACTTACTAGTCAGATACATATAGCATGAGACATTACAATTCCATCAATTGTTGTCACTTTTATTTATCCATTCCGTTGAAGTGAAGCTAACTACTAGTCATGCCAAAGTCAAATTTATAGCACTACTTTAGTTATAGTTATCTATGGTCGAGACACTATGATCCAAGTAGTCCATAATCATGGACACGACTTTTTGAAAAGATTTACCCTATAGGGGTGCAAAAATAGCAACACATGCACGATCAACCTTGAAAAATCAAAAAACCAACAAGGCCTCATAACAAAGCAATCACAAGATTCAGAAATTATTTCAAGGGGCCACCCTACTAAGCTACCCGCAACGAAGTTGGGCGGCTCTCACACGGGCACAGGGTTTGTGCCAATGGCTATAAATGACTAAGAACCCAAAAGTGTGGTTGGGCTTGTCGATACCCCGTAAACATTTCACATTCCTAAACAGTACAATAGTAAATACTGCTTGAGCAATAGTAGTAAATAAAGCAGTAAAGCATGGCATAAATACATGATAGTAATAATGCTCCAAACTATTTTGTGGCCCCAAGAAATAAGATGTGAATCAATCTCTAGCTAAGGGGATTCATGGTCCCACATGTGGATAGTGCGATAGTCAAGGAACAAGTATCAAGTACTCGGGGTCCTAGGAGACACAAGTGAGCAGGTAAAAACCAAATAACAGCTATTGCCCAGCTGTGCCTCTGTATTAGTTATAACTATTCCAGCATTTTAATATCAAATTGTAATTAAAGTCATGATCATCTTCACCACTAAGCATATGGCAACCTCCAACAACTGTGGAACATCGACGACGAAAAACAACACCTAAGCAAGCGTCTACGAGTCGTGATGCCAACTATCTACCAAGCAACAGTTAATAGGAGGTGTTCAAGGCAATATAGGCTGCAAGGGATATAACAGGTACAAAAATACTAAAGCATCACAACACAAGTAGCAATAGATCAACAGTAGAAAGTAAAGACTATAAATTTAAAATAGATAGAAAGGGGGAGATTGCTCGCCTAGAAAACACTGCCGAAGGTTCATCCAAAGATCGGGCCGAATCTCGCATCAACTTAATGACCTAATATGTGAAGAAACAAATCACTAAAAGAAACATAGGATGTACTATTTAATACTACGATAGAAGATCGGGCATGATGCATGTATGATGCATGACATGGCAAAGATACGACGCGACTAGGCAATATTAAGCAAAACTAGGTCCCGATAATTAATTATATGGTTCAAGTTGTTTAGATACTCCGCAATTTAAATATTGTCTTAACAATGCAAAGCATGGCATCGGTTCGCTACACAAATTTAAATGGAGCCAATATAAAATTAGGAAAGCCCGCATATCGTCTCCGTATTTAGCATATCGTCTCTATATTTAGTTATTAGGTGAGTCAGCAAGATTACCCCAAATGAACAAGTATGTATGCAATCATGAACAATTTAGTATGCACAAGTGGATGTCATTTATAAAATAGAGGTCTCGGAAAAGGGGATCACACATGGTGTATCGGCGATCTTGGAGGTCTCGAAGTTTTACGGGGTTTGGTCTCGACGGGATCGGTCTTCACATCCGGGAATGGGGTCTTGGCGTCTATGTCAAAGATCATGGTGTTCCTCGACGTAGATCTTGACATTGGATGGTTCTTGTCATAGTTCCTTCGAGTGCACCTACTCTCGACGGTCTTGGGTCATCGTTAGGCGGAACTTGACATCGGTTATCTTTGAAGATCTTGGCTGAGCACTTTCGGCACGAAGATCTTTATGTTCCGTCATTCTACATAAAATCTTCGTGGGAGCCGCTCAGGTACACCATCACAACACGCAGGTAGTGACTTGGTGATGTATCGTTTGAAGAAAAGGTCCACCAATCAAATGTGGGTTTCATCATGCCCATGAGCGCTGCGTCCCAACGAGGACCTGCAGAGCACCAAGTACAGTGGCAGCCTTGGACGCAGATGGGGCGGTGGTGGGGCTTGAAGCAGAAGGGGAAGGGCTCGAGCGACGTGACGCAAGCGGCGAGCACGTGGGTAGGCGACGACGACCGGGTGGCGCATGTCAGGAATATGCAACTTGTATTCCTCTGGGGGCCAAAGGCCACAATATATAGTACAGGTACAGGGCAAATATGCAGGAAGCCCCCTAACATATGGGGGAAATACAATACAGATATATACATCTAACAAACCCCCCCTCAAACTCATGGTGGATCCACAACACTGAGTTTGGAGAGTAAGAAATCATGCTGCGCTCTGGTCTGTGCCTTCGTGAAGAAATCCGCCAACTGTAAATCTGAAGGCACATACTGAAGCGCAACAACCTGAGCCTGCACCTGAGCACGTGTATAGAAAGCATCAACACCAATATGCTTGGTAAGCTCATGCTTGACCGGATCATGTGCAATACTAATAGCACCTGTACTGTCAGACAAAACCAGACTGGGTGTGGTAATAGAGACCCCAAAATCCTCAAGTAACCACCGTAACCAGGTCACCTCAGCAGTCAACAAGGCCATAGCACGCAACTCAGCCTCAACACTCTAACGAGAAACCGCTGTCTGTTTCTTCGTCTTCCAAGCAATAAGCGAACCACCAAGAAACACACAGTAAGCAGAAAGGGAACAGCGATCCGAAGGATCACTCGCCCATGTAGCATCCGAATAGCACTGGAGCTGGAGGGAGCTAGTATGCGGAAAGAAAAGACGACGAGTGATCGTACCACGAAGATAACGAAGAACATGAAGAAGATGACTATAGTGAACAGTAGTAGGATCAGAAACAAACTGACTCAGAATATGAACAGGATAAGAGATGTCAGGACGAGTGACAGCAAGATAAACAAGACTCCCAACAAGATGACGATAACGGGTCGAATCAGAAAGAGGATCACCATCAGTAGGTTGAAGCTTAACATTAAGCTCCATAGGGGTCTCAACAGTGCGCTCATCCCCAAGAGCAGCACGAGCAAGAAGATCCTGAATATACTTTTCCTGGGAGATATAAAAGCCATCAGAAGTGGAGGAAACCTCAATCCCAATAAAGTATCGAAGAGGGCCAAGATCAGTCATAAGAAACTGATCACGAAGACGAGCCTTAACAGAGGCGATATACTCAGGGTCATCACCAGTAATGATCATATCATCAACATAGAGAAGAAGAAGAGTGCGTCCACGAGGAGAAGTGTGAACAAACAGCATTGGATCATGAGCACTAGGGGAGAAACTAGCAGCAGTCACTACAGAAGCAAAGCGCTCAAACCAGGCACGAGGGGCCTGTTTGAGGCCATAAAGAGAATGGCGAAGACGACAAACCATCCCCTCGGGAACAGAATACCCAGGAGGAGGCTGCATATAAACCTCCTCACTCAACTCACCATTAAGAAAGGCGTTCTGAACATCAAGCTGGGACACAGACCAGTGACGAACAGAAGCAACAGCAAGAAGAGTACGCACAGTGGTCATATGAGCCACAGGAGCAAAGGTCTCATCATAGTCACGACCATGCTCCTGCTGAAAACCACGAGCCACAAGACGCGCTTTATAACGCTTAAGAGATCCATCATAGCGGGTCTTAATCTTATAGACCCACTTACACGTGATAGGCCGAACACCGGGAGGGGGAGAAACAAGATCCCAGGTGCCAGTGCGCTCAAGTGCAGCAATCTCCTCAGCCATGGCCAGCTGCCATGCAGGATGATGCTCAGCGTCCCGATAAGAAGTCGGCTCGGAGGCAACAGAAAGACCATACTGACTAGGAGAGTAACGGTTGGGGGCACGACGCTGACGAACAGGACGAGTAGAGGGAAGCTCATCAGAGGAAGACGACACAGGAGACGACGATGATGAAGAAGGAATGGCAGAGGAAGACTTCGGAGATCGAGGAGAACTAGGAGAACTAGACGGAGCAGAGGAGGACGCTGTCGAAGAAGGTGCATCAGGGGGAGGAGATCCGGAAGAAGACACAATAGGAGTAGAAGGAGGTGTGTCAGGAAAGAGAAGAAAAGAGATATCTTCCACCGGGTAGGTACCAGCGGTGGGGCGAGGATAGAAAGGACGCGTCTCATCAAAAGTAACATCACGAGAGATACGCATCCGACGACCAACAGGGTCCCAACAGCGATAGCCCTTATGCTCATCACTGTATCCAAGGAAAACACACTCAACAGACTGAGCGGTCAGTTTGGTGCGTTCGCGAGGAGCAAGGAGAACATAGCAAACACAACCAAACAAGCGAAGCATGGAGTAGTCTGGAGACTGTCCAGATAGGCGCTCAAGAGGGATACCACCCTGCAAGGCAGCAGAAGGCTGAATATTGATGAGATAAGCTGACGTAGCGACAGCCTTAGCCCAGAAATGCGGCGGGAGAGAAGAAGAAATCATCATAGCGCGAGTGGTCTCAAGAAGATGGCGATGCTTACGCTCAGCAACACCATTCTGGGCATGTGCGCCAGGACAAGAGAACTGAGCAAGGGTGCCCTGCTCAGCAAGAACACCTCGCAACATCTGGGAGATATACTCACCAGCAGAATCAGCACAAAATACACGAATGGGGGTAGAATACTGAGTACGGACCATGGCCGCAAAACGCTGATATATGGAGAGCACTTCACTGCGAGAGCGCATAAAATATAACCAAGTGTATCGAGAAAAATCATCGATGAATAAAATATAGTAGCGATGGCCCCCTTTCGAAGCGAAAGGAGCCGGACCCCAAACATCAGAATGAACTAAATCAAAAGGTCGCTGAGATACAGACGCGCTAGTAGGATAGGGAAGCTGAATCTGTTTACCCAACCTACAACCCTGACAATGTAAAGACCCATCTCCTGAGACAGACCCCAGAAGACCACGATGAACTAATGACGACAGGCGGGAGTCACAAAGGTGACCAAGACGATGATGCCACTGCTGAAAGGAGCTGGTGGCAGAGGCAACGACTGGAGAAGAACTGGCAGATGAAGTGGCAGCGGAAGGAACACGAAGCCAGTCTAACTCCCAAAGTCCTGAAGAGTCACGGCTGCGAGGGCCAGCTCCAACCAGGGCCTGTGTGCGACGGTCCTGGACAACACAAGAATCAACATCAAGAATGACGCGACAACCAGAGTCAGTAAGCTGGCTAGCAGAGAACAGATTCATCGTAAGAAGAGGGACATGAGAAATATCAGGAACAGAAAAAGAAGTAGAAAGGGTGCCCCGACTAGAAACGGGAAGAGAGGTACCATCAGCCGTAAAAACACGGACAGGGGAAGGGAGAGAACGAAGAGCAGACAGAAAAGAAGACTCAGGTGTCATATGAAAGGAAGCTCCAGAATCCAGATACCACGGACGTACCTGACTGTGTAGAAGGTGGTGGTCGCGCAGTGCCTGAAGAATCAGTCACAGAACCAGCAGTGCTCGTCGAAGAAGAGCCTGTAGCAGCAAGCAGACCGCGAAGACTCCTGATAATGTCCTGATCAGAGAGAGCAACTGCTGAAGACCCGGAAGGATCCAACTGCCCACGAGCCTAGTGCTGCTGATGTAGACTAGGGTCCCGTGTATAACAGGTGGCCCAAGTGTGACCATCCCTGTTGCAGTAAGAGCAGTGACGAAGAGAACCACGACGGCCCTGACCACGAGCCTGGTGGTGCTGACTCTGACCCTGAGGCTGCTGAAGCTGACCCTGACCTGGAGGAGTGGGTAGTATCGGCGGCGGCGGCACAGGGGACCGCGGCTGAGTCGAGGGAGCAGACGGCAAAGAAGCACCACGAGTATCAAGCACAGATGGAACCGCAATAAGACCAGCACCACGGAGACGGGTCTCCTCAGCCCGAAGCTCAGACAACACCTCAGAGAGCGGAACACGACCACGAGCATTCAACTGAGCACGCCGGGGCTCAAACTCCTGGCGAAGTCGAGACAAAAACTCATAGATGCGGTGAAACTCCAAATCCGAGCGCACAATCTGGCAGCACGAGCATGTGCCACAAACAGCAGTACGGAGAGAATCAAGCTGATGCCAGATAGCAGCACTCTGAGTATAGAACTCATCAATAGTGGAATCACCCTGCTGAAGAGCATGCTCCTGGCGAACCACAGACAGGTAAAGAGCATCTCCAGACGGCTGATAGCGCTGACGAAGATGTGCCCACTGAGCGGCAACAGTAGGAAGACTCATAAACTCAGTAGCATACTGGGGCAGAACACTGGAGGTGAGAACAGAGCAGCACGAACACCCTCATCGACCCACTGAGTGTAGGCAGTTAGAGCGTGGCGATAGGACTCGAGATCAGCAGAATACTGCTTGAACTTCAGGTCATAGGCAGCAACAGCACGATCATCAGCGCTCTGAGCAGCATCCTTGGCCTCCTGAGAAGCATCAGCAGCAAGAACAATCGGCGTCGGCGGAAGAGGAGCCACAGGAGCAGGGGGACACGGCGGACAGGGGACCTCGCCGGAGAGCACACCCCAAAGACGAAGACCGCGCATGTGAATGCGCATAAAGGCAGCGAAATCGGGATAATTCGCGCCATCGAAGATCACCGGGCAGCGAGGAATCGCAACGTAGCCCGATGCAGAAGACATTGCACAATTTTTTTCAATTCTCAGATCCGACGAAAAAGAAACTGCTGGCAGCAGATCCGATCAGATCCGATCTCGTCGACGGGAGAGGGCCAGTAGAGAGAGAGCCTGCAGTGCACCAGCCAGCAGGTGGGGCGCATGCGGGCGAGCGTCGCGCGGGTGTCGCAGGCCAGCAGACGGGACAGCAGAGCAGCAGCAGTAGACGACGTGGGCGGTATTCCTGGAGACCCGCGCGTGGGCGATGTAGAGCAGTAGAGTTCCTGGAGGAGGCCCGCGCGTGGGCGCGTGGCAGGAGACCTGCGCGGGGCGATGGGCGCGCGGGGCGGTGGGAGCGTGGCAGGAGACCGCTCGTGGACACACACTCGAGTCGAGGCAGACCTTTTGATCAGGAGACTAGGAGACCAGGCGGGACTGCAGCGATCAGGAGACCAGGCGGGGTGCAGCGATGCCAGGCGGGATCTGCAGGAATCGATCCAATCTGGAGACCGAAGAAATCGAGTAGGAATCGATCTGATCTGGATACCCAAGAGGAGATCGATCTGGAACGGGAGAAGGAAGGTGGTGAACGAGGCGGCAACCAGCGGTGGCGACGACGACAAGACCGTCGGCGACAGGGACGGTGGCGGTTGTAGCGACGAAGTTGCAAGTAGGAGGAGGCTAATCTAGCTCTGATACCATGTCAGGAATATGCAACTTGTGTTTCTATGGGGGCCAAAGGCCACAATATATAGTACAGGTACAGGGCAAATATGCAGGAAGCCCCCTAACATATGGGGGAAATACAATACAGATATATAGATCTAACAGCGCACACACGGGGTGACGCAGCAAAGGAACAAGGCGAGGGACGTCGACGCGGGAGGCGAGATCGGCGGGGTTCATGGCGGTGGACAGAGATGCTCCGCTGGCGGGGAGGCGGAGGTCGGACGGGCTGGACGTGGGACATAAGGAGCGGGAAGGCGGAACTCGGAGGCGGAGGCGATGAGTGGTGCTCCCGTGGGGCGTTGTGAGGCGACGGTGGTGCGCTCGGGCCACGGAAGGAGGCGAGACACGGCAGGGGCGATCGAGGAGGCGGCCTCCGGCGAGTGGGGACGGGGCAGTGAGGCCGGGGTTGGGCGAGCGGGGGAGACGAGATAGGCGGCGGGGTTCACAAGGTAGAGAGATGGTGCAGAGGGACGCATCAAGGAAGGTGAGGCCAGGCGCGGGGTAGGGCCAGGCGGGGGTGGGTGGACGCGGTTACGACGGCAGGAGGGGCGCGTCAGGATGGCGGGATCCACGGGTGGTGTCGATAGCGGGTAGGTCGCACGGGGTGGGGCGCGTGGGGTCGGTCGGCTCGCGCACGCGTGTGTGATTGCTCGCGTGCGGTGCAGCTAGTGGGTGTGATGCGCGCTGTGTGCCGCTGCGCGCGCGAGTGTGTGCGTCTGCTTGCAGCGGGTCGGATTGGGGTGTCGGTTTGTTTATCGGTAGATGGGGTTAGGGTGGGGACTATGGTTAGGTTAGGGTTTAGAAAAAAGGGGTGGTAGATCTAGGGTATGGTTTTAGGGTTAGGTTAGGTCTAGGTTTAGTTTAGATGGGCCAGGTAGTAGGTAGTCTGGCCCGGTTGGGCCTCTGGCCTGACCGGCTGGACTGCCTCCCCGGGCATTTTATAAAAATAGGTTTTTTTATTTATTCATTTTATTTTGTTTAAAACAAAAATTGCAAATATGTTTTAGACAAAGTGAAGATCCGAGAGGACTAGGGGTTTGATTGAAATAAAGACGAGGGATATTTAGAAAGCCAAGATAGGCTTTTAGAAAATAGTTTTAGGCAAACCTATGCATAATGTCATGATGATGCTCAAATACAATGTGGCATGATGACATGAGCATGTGATCATGATGATGCACAAAACAAAAAGACCAAGCGATCTTTTAGTAGTGATTTTACCCAGGATGCTATAGTGCCGCCCTGATGGGGTCCCTCCCGGGCAAGTGTGGTTTTAGGTCTCAAAAGTGACCACCTGACTGTCTTGCGTATCACACTTCCGACGAGCCCCCCTCGTTGTGTTCTACCACACATCACGCTCGATGTCGAGGGTACACGGAGACGTGTTTGTTGTGAACACACTTTTTGGCGACTCCGCTAGGAACGAAGCTTTGAACATTATCCATCTAGTTATTTTTACGAACATAGCATCATCAAGAGGTTGTAATCTACAATGATATCATGAATCCTCAATCTCCTTACATAGATGCAAATTACTCTAATGTTGATGTTACTAGATCTTTTGATATGTGTACTGTATCACTAGTCCTAGTTTCTATTATGTTCAAAAGTCGATGCAAAATAATCTCTATGCATCAACTAGTTTTAGCAACTTACAACATGTACAATTGAATTCTCATGCACCGGCAACCACAGAAATTCATATGTCTATGAATTCAGTTAATCAATTGAAACACCTAATGTTAGAATTTCAATAGCATGCAAGCGGGTGTTTCATTTTCATATTCATTGGAAACTAACTCGCAATTTATGGATTCACTTTCAAACATGCAAATGGATAGGGAAATTGGACATGCTACTACTAGCTATTTTTCCAAATACCCTCATTCCCATATGGTACACCGTATGTTAGTAATGTTTCAACACCGTATGCAACTAGTGATATTCATAATTTGGTTCCACACCTATAGCCAAATAAGTGGAAATTCAATAGGAGCTAATGTGCCTTCATCTAGTATTGTAGCGTATGGTACGAGTCCATCCGCACAATTGCAGAACTTTCAGTGACACCTCGTTTTTAAAAGAGACAAAACCATTGGGGGCATTATTTTCCAAAAACAAATGATTGGAAGAAAAAACTTGCGGCTGAGTTCAAGAAGCTTAATTCTCTTACCAAGAACTAGAAGAAAGGCCACACGATCTTGCTACAATACATGCGTATGAGTCATATAAAAGAAGTGTGAAGAGGAGAATAAGGAATACAATATCATATTATCCCCTACACAATTGCAAAATTTCAGCAACCCATGTCCAAAAGAAACTGAAAGTGTCAGGTGGCAATCCTATCCAATCTGTGATGAGGCTAATAAAAATTCATGGCATGTAGAAACAAAGATAAGACAAAGTCATCAGGGAGTAGCAGCGGCGAATTCACTACGTCAACTTTTGAGGAATTACCCGAAAAATATCGCCAAGCTTATGAATTACTCAAAAAGAAGAGAAGAGAAGAAATTGAGGTGCCCAGAAGAAGTGTGAGGAAGAAGATATGTAGGTGTTTCATGCAAACCTCGAGAAGGATCTTTAGTACGTCAAATCCCTTCCTCCATGCAGCAATCAAGTTGAAACTTCTGCTACAACAAGGCAAAAAAATAAACTTTATAATCTGATGAAACCCATGAAGGTATGAATGATTTGGCTAGGATGGTTAATTTGGTTATTAAAAAGGCTGAATCAGAAAATACATGTGGCAAATGTATCGAATTAAAATAAGTAAGTTTCGTTGATCAAGATCATGGCAAGTCTACCAAAATAGTCGGCGTTGATTTTTTTGGACGTAAGGGAGCTTACTTGCTGCCCTATGAATTCCCTGCCAAATAAATTGATTAACATCAATAAAAAGAGAACATATTACAACAATGTTTGGTTGACAAAGACCATCAGAGTGAAGAGCCACAAAATCTAGAAAAGGAAGAAGACAAGGCATTGGAGAATTATCTAGAGGCCAAGAAAGATATTGTTTAGGTCATGCGACCATCATGCCATTCCAACATATTTAAAGAGGTACATCTAGCAAATACTTTACTTATATTATGATTTGGTCAAAACTTTATTGTTGATTTTTATATTAACAAAACTCTCATAAGCTATGAAAAACCAATCGAGAGAGGTGATTTATTTGTTAGCAATATAATTGCCACAAAACATATCGTTCAACATGTTGTACCCTTTAGAGAGACCC
Source organism: Avena sativa (assembly GCA_916181665.1). Classification (NCBI taxonomy): domain Eukaryota; kingdom Viridiplantae; phylum Streptophyta; class Magnoliopsida; order Poales; family Poaceae; genus Avena; species Avena sativa. Next base: position 402,309,469 of record OV702284.1, read on the forward strand.
ATAACAACAAATTATTACAAGCAAAGCTTTGCACATTGTTTCATATGAATTTCATATCTAAGTGGATACCTTTGCTTACTTAATACTTGGATTACATTTGGTCCTAAGTGAGACATTTTTTTACTATTTTGGTTTCAGAAATTTAAACCAAAGTTCCCGTCTTGCAAAAAAGCCGATGCTAGTATAATTGTGTATCCAGATACATCAGAAAAGAAGTACAAAAGACATGTAAAATCTGAACCATTCGGTTTCTTAATTCTAAAAGCCGTTCTCACAACAAGATTGGCTAGAACATAAAAAGTGTACCTTTGGTTTGAGTATGTGTGATAATATCTTTGACATATTGTTGAAAATTTATTATATTAGAATTCTTGATCATAACATTGAGCCATCATTACAATGAGAAATATATTGCAAGTTGCATGATTGGTTCGAGCATAGTATTGAGAACTGCAACATGTTAATAGTAACCGCCTATAATAAAGAACGATTGAAATATGTTGAATCGCAAATAGATGACCAATATATTTTGATTGGTCTTGATGGCAAAAAGGTATTGCATCAGCTGCCTCTTACTGATTCATGTAATGATGTGAAGGTACACACTAAAGATGATGGGATCAAGCCTACAAGTAAAAAACATTGTTCAAGAGCACGCTGAAGATATTCTTGAAGGCGAGAGTTCATTAAAGATACATCAAGCCTAGGGGAAACAAGAAAATATGAAGATTGATGCATTCCAAAATAAAAAAAGTCAAAGGCACCAATAAGCATAAGGATAAGAAGTCAAAACTCACTTTCAGCTATTGGAAAAATATCAAAAGGAGAGTGACGCAAAAAGTTCTTATCGTTAAAGTAATTCAAATGCATCAAGATCACCCCCAAGAAAAAAGTCTAAGGACAGGGATTGGCGAAAGGAGAAATTCAATGCAACAAATTCATATCCTCCTTTTCGGCCACCAATGCCAATATCATGGATATATCCCTATGCTAATTTTTATTCACATCCACTATGGGACGGAAAAGTATGATCCACGAGTACGTTATCCATCAAATTTTAGATCATCTCACCCAAATTATGTAGCTCCAAGAAGATCAAAATTTGATTAAAAAAATAGCATTGCAAAGACCGTTTTGATAAAAAAAATAAGTTTGGAGCTCCTGGGTAAATAAAGAAGTGATCAACCAAGTATACCGAGTAAAAAAGGATGGAAAAGTGTGATGTTTTAGACTCGACTCAGAATAATGAAATGCCAGTTGATTTGATGTTGCCAAATAAAGGCAAGGAAGTGAAGAGAGTAACTTTCAAAGACCTAATTGCCGAGTCAAAACAAACAAAGTTGAAAGTTCCCAAGGTCGGATAAGAGATGCCACTACATAAAACTAAATCACAGTTGGATGCCCACTCGGCTTATCAAGTTGGTGAGAGATAAAATTGCAAAGGCTTTGTGTAGAACAGATGAAAAAGGATAACATGAAATGGATTTCCAAAGAGAAACACAAGGACAGTAATGATGTGCAAGCTGCTATTGAAAGGAGAATAACAATAGTGAAGAAAGAAAACAATAAAGCTAACAAGCCACTTAGCCGAAGGTTTGTGTCACCCCACCAAAATCTTCAGTTGGCACAGCATACATATTCTTCAGTTGTGTCATCGATGCCTTTGCCATGGATCTCATCCCCAGGTATGATTGGTTAACCCCATGGGTTTATTTTAATCCATGCATGCATCATAATTGTTTATATCATGAAAGGGTCCTACCAAATCATTATTCATATGATTATTTGCAACATTGTTCCTAATCCAAGAGGTCGAAATATTGGGAGTCCATAATTAGATTTATTGTCTTGTTTATTTTGGTCATATATACTTTGGTGGATGAATTGTATATTCCCCTTAGGGAAAATATATACAGACTATATTTCTTTTATTGCTCTGAGATCATTATATAATCATGGATGATCTGCTTTTTCAAAACCGTCCTTAGTATTATTGGAGACCAAGACAAGGTATGCATTCAACATAAATTGTGCTATTCTTATGCTTTGATGACTTGGCTTATGTTTTTAGTTTATTTTTTGTGCATGGGTGATGAGTATGATTTGGATATTGATCTTGTCTCTATAGTACCATGAAGATTATATTTCGAGTGTTTAGTTTAAAAGAAATAGCCAATGCATTGGTATTAGTTACTTATTTCCTTATGGTACTATTTTTGAAGTATCATGCCTCTTATAATATATTGCACAAAGAATCAGGAGAAATATACAGCTTTGCTATTCCTGCTAGAACTTTTTACTGCTATAGGTGATACACATATTGAGGCTTCTAATGATTCGTTATGAGTAGTTCAACAATGTCCATCGTTTACCAATGTTTTGACGAATCAATTGTTATTTATCTTTATACATGTAAAAATGTAAATTTCATTTTTGATTGATTTATCATTGCTAATGATATATCTAGACGTGAAAACTAAGGAGCAAATGAGTTAGCTCAACAAACATCCAGCTACCATGTTTTTCATGGTGTACAAGAATCGATGCTTTATTTCACCAATATAGGTAAGGAAGGATTAGAGACCACCGCTTTGGCCACTAATGAAAGATCTAGTGCAGGTTAAGATGAAGAACAAAGAAATCCCATTGTTTATTACATGTAAAAACTGAACCAAAGGGTGAACATGACCATGCGGCCGGTGCTCTTCAAATACTCATTAATGGGTAATGACCTCTATTGCCGAACAGTTGGTGATATTCTTCTAGGAAACTTGGATGAAGACCGGACGAGAATCATTATGGAGATGTTAATGAAGGCATTTGTGATATTCATTAATTGTCAAGATGAAGTGGTTGTTCTCAAAGAAAAATATTTGAAAAAGTTATACCCAAGTTACAACAAGTCTGAACATAAAATGGTCGATATATGTACCAATGGTCGGTAAAGTGTTAACATCGTCCTTAGACTAAAGGTGAAGCAAATTATTTTCTGACATGCAAACTCTATCAGAAAACATGGGCATGTGTTGGCCTATATATATATAGCCTATATATAGTGTAGCGCTATTTGACCCCAGGGTGTAGAATAAACTATTCTACACCCACCCTCTGTTTTTAGAACTGTATATTATTTTTACATCGTGTAAATTTTGTCTTACCTCGAGAGTTAAGAAGAACGTAAAGAAATATAGGCATGTCATAATTTTTTTGTTTACATGCCGTATAAAAATATGACGTAAAATGCATATTTTTAATGTTTTTTACACTATAATTACTCATAAACTATTTTTTATGTCAATTTTTTTGCGTCGTGGATGAATATGAACATAATTATTTATATACAAAACATAAATTTATAAATATGACAACATAAAATTATGTTGGGTGCAAAATAACTATTCTACATCCTGAGATATATATATATATATATATATATATATATATATATATATATATTATATGTATATATATTATATATATGGAGGCTTCCACTAAGACTTCTTTAGGACGATCTCAAATAAAAAATTATCAACATAAAAGTTGTGTGTCTCGTCAAGACAAGCAACTTTGATTTTTGGATCATCAAAATCTGAGGTAGTATACATTTTCTAGATCCAAAACGAGAAACATGATTGAACCTACGCAAGACAAGTCCTTCCCAAGTTTAGAAATCCGTGCTAAAACTAAGCCCCTGGACAAGTCCTTGTCAGGATCAGCTTAGGCCGAATTCGAATCGAAGTTAGAAACATAGCAAAAAGAGCATAAATATCAACTCAAATGGAGAAGTAGCCAACATGAATGTTCTTCATTTTTCAAGGCGAACAACTTTTTTGTATACGAGATTTTGATATGAGATGGTCTACTTTCTCAATAAGGGTCCGGAAGATACATACAAGTTTTTGACTGAACAATTATGGAAAGTCCAGGTTTGTCCATATGACTTGAACCCTAATTAGGGTCTTGGACATGATTCTAGCACTCTTTCTTATACGGAAAGCCCAAGTGCTCCTTATATATAGGGGGTTTGTATGCCAATTGAACCAACACCAGTCGAATAAATACATCTACTATATTTTCATGTTCATCTACTTTTTATCCCTTTTCCTTGTATCTTTATTTTCGTTATTCATCGTTCTTCAAGATTGGAGGTTGCGAATAAACGAGATTCTAGGGGCGGTCATGCCGACCTAGGGCATCCCATAGCCACGCAGCCCTGACGATTCCTCCGGACAAGCGGGGTTTCGGGTCTCAAAAGCGCTTGTCAGACTGTCTTGCGTATCGCGCTTCTGGCAAGCCTCCATTGGCGCGTGTTGCCGCGCATTGCACTTGGCATCGAGGGTACACGTTGACGTGTTGGTGAGAGAAGGATATCACCTTAGGTGAGAAAAGGAATCATGTTTTTTTCGAACCATCAAACATCCATGTTCTTTTAACCATCAAACATCCATGTTTTGGAAACTGGCAAGTAGACACCCTCGAAATGTTGCGACACCATACACGTACTACAAGTGGAGTAATTTATTTGTGCGAGGGGAAACGAAATTAAGGTTTGTTAGAGCAACTCTAACAACATATCCCGAATTGTAAACGCGCCGCACGGTAAACACGAATCCTTCCAATTTTTGTGTCTGTGCCAAGCAGTCCGTGAACCGCAAAACGGAATAGTCTGTGCCAAGCAGTCCCTGCAAATGCGAACCACAAAACGGAGCACATAATCCGAACCCGCAAATGGAAAGGAAACACATCAAATTTTGATCAACGTTTTAAACATCACAATACATAATATTCAAATTATTACAATATTCCTCAAATCAAATTACAACAATTGTTCAAATCAAATAATTCATACAACAAATACATCGTTCAACTCACACAAATAATAACACAGCAAATTTTGATCAATGGTTTAAACATCACAATACATAATATTCAAATTATTACAATATTCCTCAAATAAAATTACAACAATTGTTCAAATCAAATAATTCATACAATAAATACATCGCTCAACTCACACAAATAATTGTTTAAATCAAATTAACAAATGAATGAAAGACAAAGGGCCATCATTGCAGCCCATTTAGCATCCAATGGTCCTCGATGAGATCATTGTTGAGCTGAACATGCGTGGTTGCATCTTCAATCTTTCTATGAGTATTGAGAAATGCTTGAATCAGTCGGGGTTTCGCTATGGTTGCACACGGATACCAACATTATCATAAAAGAACTCTAGATTTAACCCTCTCTCATCTTCTATGATCATGTTTTGGAGAATCACACAACATGTCATGATGTTGCGGAGGGTTTTCTTGTCCAAAAAACGAGCTGGACCCCGAACAATTGTAAAGCGTGTTTGCAAAACCCCGAAGGCTCTTTCAGTGTCCTTTCGGCATGCTTCTTGATCTTTAGCAAAATTTGCTTCCTTCTTATTTTTTGGATGTTGGATGGTTTTTACAAATGTTGCCCAAGTCGGGAAGATAACATCGGCAAGGTAGTAGCCCATGGTGTAGTCATGCCCATTGACTTTGTAGTTGCGATCCGGAGCTTCTCCCGCCACTAATTTGGCAAACAAAGGAGATCTATGCAAGATATTAATGTCATTGAGGGATCCTGGCAATCCAAAAAAAAACAATGCCAAATCCACAAATCTTTCGATGCCACCGCTTAAAGATCATGACTCTTACCACAATATTGTGCGTGCCATGCCTTCCGGCAATTCTTCCACCTCCAATGCATGCAATCGACACTACCTAGCATCCCGGCCAACCTCTTATATCATTTATCGCTAGCAATTTTTGCACATCTTCATCATTTGGGGAACAGAGATACTTGGGGCCAAACACCGGATCACCACCTTGGCAAACATACGTACAGATTGAATGGTGGTATCTTCGCCAATGCGAAGGTACTCATCTGTGTAGTATGCTGGGATGCCATATGCAATCACCCGCATTGCAACCGAGATTTTTTGGTAGGCGCTAAATCCTAAGATGCCGGCGGCATTTCTCCGGTAAATGAAATAGCAACAATTCGCTTCACAAGATTTGACTATGTCGACGAACAAGCTACAGTGTATCCGGTATCTTCTAAGAAAGAGGTGTGTGTGTATGTTGGTACCTCGAGAAAATAGTCTTGCATGAGGTTGGCGTGGTTGAGTGTTCGATTTCGGGCGATGCAAACGCGGCCGACCATCGACCCGAGCCGCCATCGAAAGAAATTGGCCCGTTCTTGGAGCTCCTTCGCCGCCAGTATCATGACGAGTTGCTCTATGTCGTCGTCGTTGAGAAACTCATCCAGTTCCGAGTTGAAGGACGAAGAGGAGTCGTCGTCCAGAAGGAAATCCATGGTCAGCGAGAGCGACATCTACAAAATCCTGAGGCGAAGCTCCATTGTCAACAAAGCATCAGCCAAACAAATCGAGAAGGAAACCAACCAAACCTTACCGCTGCACCGGAAGAGGACGCATGACAGGCACCGCCGCCGCCGAATCGGGTCTTCCAGCTCGAGGGTGTGGCCGAATCCAAGCTCCGCCGGGAAAGCTTTCCATGAACCCCCGCAAGTTGCGGCCTTTCACCGACACGGCGAGGTGCGGCAAGGTGCGGGGCACTTGTCTGTGGCGGGTCACGACAGCTGTGAGGCAGGAATCGATGGAGGGAGGCGGTGGCGGCGGCTCGGGAGAAAGGAAAGCGAGGAAGAAATCAGGGACGGGGAAACGTGAAACTTCAGCATGCCATCTCTGCCCACGCGAGTAGAGGCCGCAGTTTCCCACTTGACCCATGGATATACAGGCCGGTGGCCGAAAACTACCGTCCCCGTAAAAACCTGTAAACTTTTGACGGTTATTTTACTGTTCAGCCTAGAGTTGCTCTTATGCGAAACCGTAGGTCTACGCTCAAAATTGGTTCCGTCGAAGAAAAAAATGGAAGCCCTCGTTAATGTGGCTGAGGCTGAGCCGCTCCCTCATTCAGAGTTTCAGACACGGCTCCGTGGCTGCTCTTGCCGAGACAGCGATCACGCCTCCCTCGGCAGCTCGCTTCTCGGTTGGCGTGGACGGGAAAGGGTTTCTGGATTTGGTCTGTCCACCCCGCTCGCAAGTCGAGAAAGGAGGAATTTTGCAGCGATGTCGAGGAGAAATTGAGGAATTTGCAGTCGGCGGCGCGCGGTCGACTCTGCCGCCCAAGCCCAACCGTATGAATCCATCATCCATGATCTTTCCAGTCCGAGTCGGAGAGGAATCGCCTTCATCAGGAGGAACCCGAGACCCGCTGGTGTTTGATAAAGGCCAAGAGGAGAACCGTCCTTGCCTGGCTGGCTAAAACAAGAGCGGAAGAATTAGATCGCGCGAGGCGAGGATGGCCGCCGCCGGCAACCAGCGGAAACGCCTCATTGTCGTGATGGAGGACCAAAAGCCTGACTATTTCGTGCACACCATCGGCATCAAGCATCTGTTCCAATCCTCCGCTCCCGCCCGAGGAGGGGCGATGGAGATTCGCAGCCTCCCAAACCCCATGGGGCAGATCCCCAAGCCCCTCGCCCATCCCGAGCGCATCGACTTCGCCCTCGCCGCCGACGGCGCTACCTTGGTGGGCGTCAGCAACCTCAAGCGCACCGTCATGTACGACACCAGGTCCGGCGCCTCGTCCACAGGGCCGGAGCTCCAGCACGGGAAGACCGGCGGCACCTACGTCATCCCGCTGGGGCGCAGGCTCTACGCGCTCAAGTGCCGCCTCAACGGATCCGACCAAGGGAAGCCCGCCGGCGAGGACTGCGACCTCTTCCTCTCCGACGGCGGCCTCAGGCCAGACTGCTCCTCTACCTCCTCCTGGCGCACTCTCCCAGAGCCCCCGCCCGATTACCGCTACCTGAACAGCTCGCAGCTCAAGTGCCAGCTCACGGCCTACTTCACCGCCGGCGCGCGCGTCTGGGTGTCGGCGGAGGAGAGGGGAACCTACTCTTTCCACACCGTCCGCCGCGCGTGGCGCAAGGAGGGTGACTGGGAGCTGCCCTTCCACTACCGCGCCGTCTTCGTCCCCGAGCTCGACGGCCTCTGCTTCGGCCTCTGCTCCAAGGGCCGCTACCTCCTGGCCGTCGACGTCAAGCAGTCCCCGCCGGCCGTCCGGTACAGATGGGAGGACACGTTCCCCAGGTGGGCCCGTGAGAACGGCCACCTTTGCGGCCTTATGCCAGAGGGCAGCCTCGTCTACCTTGGGGACGGCAAGTTCTGCATTGCTTGGACTGTACTGATGGACGACGTCGACGGCCATAGGCAGCAGTTCATACACTTGATGGCCCTGCAGCTCATCAAGACCTCTACCGTCTTCGGCAAAAAGCAGCTGCGGATGGTCAAGCGCAAGGCTTGCTGCTACAGAATGCCAAGCCATGGACTCATGGCGCATGTTTTTTAGCTAAAGCGGCTGCCAATTGGCATGCTAGATCTTTCTTACTACTACTACTTAGCTTAGCTTAGTTAGGTGTTTTATTTCCAGCGTTATATTCAGACTCAGACTATTTAAGGGTATTGTACTAGGTGAAAGGATTCGATCGCAAAGGGTGTTGTATCATGATATTGTAGTGAAAGGATTCAGATTATTTTGTTGTATTGAAATGATTGGCTGGTAACTGGTTTTATTGTATGGTGTGTCACAGGCTGCTCTGTTCTTTTTGCAAGGTAGAAAGAACACATATGTTTGATGAAAACATGGCCTTACAGAGCTAATCTGGTTAACTCTTGGTCTCCTAGTTACGGCATGGCTCTTAACATAATTTTGGTTGCAAGAAATATTGTACTCCATATGAGGTGTGTCAGCTTTAGCATATGGTGTTTTCAGACTGCAAATGCTAGACTTAAATTTCTTACCCTGAACTTAGTGGGGCATATCAGATACAACTTGCTTTGCATTACACACGGCACAAGGAATTCTGGATTGTTGGTCTGCCTGTAGTTGATATTGATGGTGCTCACAAACTGGTAGCTCCAGAAAGCCCTGCACACATGGATACGTTTGAGTCAAGTTGTCTACTACCCCATGCAGTTTATTGGAACATGTTTAAGGGTAGTTTGTATGCATATGGGGATGGATCTAGAGCATCTTAGCTTGCCTGAGACCGTGATGGTCCTGTCCTGGTCAGGGTGGAAGCACATGCCAACCTTGCCCATCGGCTGGGGATCTGTCACAGATGTCAAAAAATTGAGCTCCCAATTCAACCTCCGATAGCAGCGTCAGGGAAAACCAAGCTATCAAGTCCATCGCTTGCCTAGAAGATAGCTTGACGGGCACATATTTTGGGAATTAACAACTCACAGACAACAGGAATCTTAAGACGTAGATTGAGATCAACGGAAACATGGTGAATGCAGCTGCGTAGTAGTTTTTAGTACAGTAACATTACCTTCTCATCTGATAGGTCATGCCAATCACAGCAATGTGTTTGCATCTTATGAGATTTATCTCATTCGTCTCCGTTGATATGTAATCGTTCTACCTCTCATCTTCTTCTGGAACCAAGAGACAGGTTCACCTCCATACTGCATTAAAAAGAGGGAACTTCAAGAGCAAAAAGAAAAGAAAAGAAGAATGACATTGCAGTAAGAGTTATCTTAAGTGTGAGTTTACTTGCATCATTTTTCACTTTTGGCAAAACCCCGATTGTATCTCTAACAGTTATTGCACGTAAAGGTGCCCCACCAGCAGTGCTTTTGGCAGCTGCATAGTATTTTCCATCAAGCAGTGTTATTTTCAGTTCAGGGCTAGCAATCACAAGCATCGGTTCTGGCCAGTCAGGAATAGTCTCACCAGGAGCAGCAGCCCAAATGAAAGTTCTTTCCCTAGAATTTGCAACAACGAAAGTCCAAACCAAAACTAACCAACAGATAAAAAACTGTTAAAAAATTAAGACCCAAAGATGTGCTTACATTGGTATTTTAAGTAGACAATGACAAAAATCAGCACCTGGTATACCATCTCCAGAAGAGATGCAAGTGCCATGGGCTTTGGAATGCCCTTTGTAAATTTTTCTAAAACAAAGAATATGGGACAGAATCTACTCTATGGACTTTGGTTGAATCTGTTCATCCCAGAAAATCCGTGGCAAGAAAAAAAAAAGGATATACATAATTCAATCGATTGGTTAAATTGTTTAACAGAACTTTGATATATGTTTAGCTAAACAATATACCTGACAGGGAGGACCACCATTTATGTTCTTCACCAGGCACAGGAAGGTTCTTTATATTCACTTCAGCAAGTCTAGTTGTATGTTGATCGAGATGTTTGCGGTGCACCGCCAAGACTGTATTTGTATGATGATGCCGTTGGGGCTTTATTAATTTAAAGCTGGGCTCAGCTCGAGCCTTTTATCTAAAAAACAAAGTCTAGATGTTTGTTTCACAGTTTCAGAAGTTGAAACACAGTCATCAGTATCCCCACAGTTTTCCATAATTGCCCTGCAATGCCAAAAACATAGTCCTGATTGAGCTACATAAATTAAATATGTAAACGATAAAACACACAAAAATTAAACAATTCCACCTACTTCAAAATCACATTGCACTTATCCACGAACACCGCAAGCTTCCGGATGATGGTCCTTTGCTAAATGAGAGTGTAATTTTGTCCATGATATTTCTCTGCTTAGGCAAAGAATTACTACCTCCATTCCAAAAAGGAAGGCGTATAAATTTTTCTAGAAGTCAAACAACATGAAGTTTGACCAAGTTTATAGAAATATCGACATCTATAATACAAAATTATATCATTAGATAAATCTTGCAATATACTTTCATATTATGTCTATTTTATGTTGTAGATGGTGATAGTTTATTCTATAAGTTTGGTCAAACTTTACAACGTTTGACTTTAGAAAAATTTATACGCCTTGTTTTTTTTTGGAATGGAGGTAGTAAAGCTAAACACCATGATAGCTTGCTTGCTTGGATAAACAGTCTAGATTATGTATACAGTAGGTTGGTAGGTGCTTCCTCTTGTCATCTTGTACTTTATTTTTTTATAAAAAAAGCTTTGCTGTGGGGCTGTTGACTCACAGTTCAGTGTAAATAAAGCTTCCGGATGATTTTACCGAAATGCTTCACCAGCTGGTTCCTCCTGTTCAGTTGCCCATTTTTTTTAAGATACTCCTGCAAAAACTTAACAATGAGAAAATAAATATCAGTTTAAAGGCCAACAAGTGAATGGTAAACAATATTACTCAAGAAAGTGAATACCATCTTGCTGCAATCCTTCTAATGAACCTCCACGGCCAGAAAAACTGTCAAGAGTTCCAATATAGTTCTGTTAAGGTAAGGATGCCATGAAAAATCCTGCTGCCTCATTAGTAAGTGCAGCCTTTTTAGAACATTTCTTTTTCGCCTACCAGTTCTTGATCATGTTCATCAGGACTGGCAACCGATATTGATGGTAACAAAAATAAAACTGAAACATTTTAAGTAGGTTGTAGCATAATAGGGAAGATAGCAATATTGGATCATCACTTGTCGATTGTCTGTTTCTTCGCTATGTGCAACCTTGTTAAATACTAACATCCTTGGAAGTTTCGTTGCTGCTATGTAACTTGATATTCTTATGTTCATTCCTTCTATAACATTTCCAGAAGACTTTCTAGTTTCATACGTGAACATTTTAAAGAGAGTCTGCATCATTTACCTTCAAGCCAGATTAGTTGGGCTGATGTCCCTCTGCCACTAGCATTTCTTTACCTGGAAGTGCATTTATCATATACTTGTCGTGGCCCTTAGTTTTGCTCTATATTTCCCCTTTTTGTGATGTTTTATTTTATCTTGTTCTTGTATGTGTTCATTTTGGTGGGTAGAAAATGGTGAATGGTGGTAGAGTCAGCCACTGGGAATGTATTAACTTCTCTCAGAATGTGCAATATGGTGCTGCCAGGAGTTTCTGTCATGAGCTTGCTACAATGTGCCAGGTATCTGGAAAGGTATGGTTCAATCTTCCAGCTAGCTTCTCATACTATATCTGTATCACTTTGGTCTTCAATTTCTCCCTTTCTGTCTTTCTTAGGACTTTGCACCTGGACCTGTGCTACCCCAACTTACTGAGAAACCTGAACACGTAGAAAGAGCACAAAAGCACATAACTAGACCCCAGGACAGAGAATTCGGGGCTGATGTTACACATTCTCATCCTGGAGAAGATTCCAGTCCTTCCATTTCTGTTGTAAGTGACCTACTACTTATTACTATGAATATGTCTTAAGTTCTGCTAGGATGTAAGGGTGCCTCTGTTTTGCTAAATAATAGAATATGTACAGTTTTGCTAATCGTGTGACGATATTCATTCCTTTAAGTGGTTGCTTCTCAAGACGGCCAAAGGTCACTAAGTATGCGAGATTAGTGAGTGCCCAAGCCCATAGGGAATATTTGATACAGGATCTTTTTGAAATTTTAGAGTATGGCAAGATCACCAAAGAGGAACTGTGACTGGCAACATAGCCTACCAAATTCTGCCCTCACCTACAATTAATTTTTGGAAAAATGGCCTTATTAAGTTTATAGGGACCTGGGAAAGAATGTCGGACAGTGGAATGGCATATTGATATAACACTTGCGCGTTACCTTTTAGTTATACAAATAGCAAAAGAGATCAGACAACAAATCCATAGTTTTATGTCAGATTTTTTTCATTAACTAACAATACTCACAGAAAGGTAAAGAAAAAAGATTCTCACATCAGGTTTTAGCACTCTACCACATTGAGTGCAACTAGGAATGTCAAAATCTTGCTCCCAGAACTTCTAAATATCTGCATTCCAAAACTTGTGCTTGAGCCAGGTTGTCCCTCTTCCAAACTGTCAATAGCTAGAGCCCACTGCAATACAACAATATATCGCTTAGTCCTCGGAATTACTGAAATCATAATCCAAATTAAGCTGCTAAAAAGCATGGAAAACAAAGGCTGGAATAGCGGAAGCTCTGCTATAACTTTGTACATGGTAAAGTACTTACAACACTTGATAGCGGAACAACAAAGGCCAACACACAGGAAAGAAAAACAAATATAGTCAATACTGGGAATACACACAACACTGTTTAAGAGGCATCAGCCCTGTACTTGAATGGCTCAGCAGTCGATCTTGATAATTTTAAACAATATTAGCATCTAAATAATCAGTAGGAACCATGAAAAATAATTCAAAAGGACTTTAAGTCATAAAATATCAACAATTTCACAAGCAACAGAAATGAAAGTTTATATATATTCTTCTCTTATTAAACCTTACACAATTATCACTTATATAAGGAACCACAGTTTTAAGGAAAAAAATATAACCAATACCAAACAGACAAACCTTTGGGTTGATGTCCTTCACTTGTTCGTGAATGACTCTTGGCTGATGGGTGTACCACATTCTAAGCAAATTATCTCATATACACTTCCATGGAACTCAACTGGCTTACTACCAGCACGATGATGCAACCTAAAATACTCATACACAAAATGATGGTGAGAAATAAGCTGTGTAGTCATTCCCAGTTAACAATAACAGACTCAGGTCACTACCTATCCGCATTCTGGGTAACTGTTGAGTGAACACGACCGACTCTTTCTAGTTTTAATCTAATGCTACCGATTTACCCATGAATTGGGTCACGCATATAGGCCGAGCAGTCGAAGCCTCCAAAGAGACAATAAATAAAAGAACAGTCTCCAAATCAAGGAATAATAAAAAAAGGAAGCATGGAGCATTATACTCAATCCATTGATAATAGAAAAAAATGACTGAAGTCATATGTTACAGTAGACAATACGATGTTGTCTACAGTAGGCAACAAAATGTTGTCTACAGCTATACACATCTAGACCAAAGAGGTTGGAAGAACAGCAATTTGAAACAACATTATAGTGCTGCTGATCCCATTCAGCGCACCACCCTCGGTTTTGTCTCCATTTGGCTCAAGTATTTGTTCCGATGAAGTCCTTTGAGTGCGCTTGACAGAAGCTTTTGGAAATAGTGCAGCAGCATTACGTTTAGAGCTTTGATGCTGTACTGAACTTGCCGTTTCTTCACGGAGTAGTCAATACCATGTGTCCCACTGTTCCGGTAATATCTCATTACCTCCTCAGTTGGTTTGGTTCCTGGACGATTGTACTTTTTTTTCTTGGAAATCTGTGCTTGCTGAGGAGCCTGCTTTAGCTGCCCTTGCAATTGAGAGGAGCCTGTCCCAGAACTTGATGTTTGTTGAGGAGCCTGTTTTAGTCGCCCATGCAGTTGAGAGGTAGTAGTTGGCACTGTCTTGTAAGCTTGACGAGTATTTGACTGCGTATGCCGTTGAGAGGGGTCAACTGATGGCACTGTCTTGCAAGGTTGTTGAGTAGCCTGGTGTGATTGCTTCTGCACTTGAGAGGGGTCAACTGATGGCACTGTCTTGCAAGCTTGTTGAGTAGCCTGATGTGATTGCTTCTGCACTTGAGAGGGGTCAACTGATGCCACTATCACTGTGCTTGGCGGCATGGTGGGATTGTACTTTGGTATATCCTTGTTCACTGGTGGCTTACACGGTTGAGTGGGATGTTGAACACGTTGCCACTGTTGCTTTACCTTATACCTTGGTAGCACAGGTGTAATAGGGTGCACAGCCAGTAGCTTCCCATTGTTGTTGACTTTTTGGACACTGGGAGCAATAGAGGAGATTCCTTGAGAGCTTGTTGATGCAATATTTCCGTCTTGAGCTTGCGCATTTTGAGCCTTTTCCTTCCTAATTGGTAGCGCATGGATGATAGATTGCTTCTCATTGTTGTTGACTGCTTGGACACTGGGAGCAACAGAGGCACTGCCTTGAGAGTCGATTGCGGTCTGAACTTGCGTATTTTGAGCGTTTTCCTTCCTCGGCTCCCTCCTCGTGTAGCAGATCTTCAGATGAGTATTATTTTCAATAAGATTCTCCCAATCTGCAGGAAATTCGAGACCACTGAGTATGTCTTCATAAACTACAGTATCCAACTTCTTCACAACTTTTAGTAAGAAATCATGGGTGTTACAAAAATAGTCAATCTTTTGACAAATAGGTACAATTACAGAATGCACAATTATGAGCTCAAAATTCATTGACCCGTGCACCCTAAACAAGTCTAGAAACTCTTCGGTCTCTCCCAACAAAGGACAATTGGCCAAAACTGTATTTTCAATAATTTGACCTAACAACATAATATTTTGGTCCTTTTGACTTTCCGTTAACTCCATAAATATCACGTGCTGACTAAGCTTTGGGATAGCCCCATCTAACATGATAACGAGGTGATTTGCATTGAAATCACGTAAACAAATATTAGCACTAAACATATCCTTAAAGATTTGCAATAAATCAACTATGAGATCAATTATTTCCTAAGATAGAATAGGGCAAATGGTAAATATCTTTTCTCCTGGAATACTAACAAATTCATTCTTGGCCACGGTAGAGAGAAAATCCAACAAAGATGATTTTTTTGAATTTACAAGGACACCAGAAACATCATAAATATCATAATCAATATGCCTTCTAATCAGGTCAACAGCAACAGCAATATTGAACGAACTCATATTAAGAAACAGAATTACTCCCTCTTAAGTGCCGGTCTAAGTAGGGTCCAAGAGTCCCAAAAGCCTCTTGTTTCCTACTCGCTGATCACTGCACACATGAATGTCAAGTAGAAATGAAAAGGACAAGAGTTCATGTCAGATCCTATGATTCTTCATGTGAGATACTCATCCATCTTTACTAGAGAAATACTAGAATAAACGTCTTCCAGAAATCCCACAGATCGGTGTAAGAGAGTTCAAAGCCATACAATCACTCAAATCAAGAGTAGAAACCCGAGCCAAAACATTCTGAAGAGCATAATAAAAGAACTAGCTAATAAACGATAGTGAAGAAGGTTGCATTTTTAGATGGAGAGGCAAGGGCAGATCTTGAGCAATATACTAGACCATGTATTCCGGCAATCCCACAGATCGATGAAAGAGAGTTCAAAGCAATATAATCACTCAAATCAAGAGTAGAAACCTGAGCCAAAACATTCTCAAGAGAAAGATAAAAGAACTAACTAACAAAAGATAGCGAAGGAAGGTTGTATTTTTAGACCGAGAGGCAGATACAGACCAAGGGGGAGTTCCATGGGACCATAGGTGCCATGACATCCCCTTCAAAAGCTCAAAACAATCTGTACCATATAGTATTTGTACTGATGACTAGCCTATTTCAGGACAATCTGTTGAAATTATGATGATAATGAGGCCCAAACTGAACTATTTCTACCATAATATTCATAAAGTTCGAATCGATGTGTTGAAGGAATTTATGACGTGTGGCAAGATCCTAGATTGAGAGATGAGAATTTTGTATGCAACCAGTAAATCCGACCTCTTAATTTCACGCACAAAAAGGTTGTAACTGTAACTGGACTCGCTTGTTCATAGATCCTATGAACTATTCATCAGTACACAAGATTCTCATGACTAGCAATTGGAACCTATCGAGACGGCGAGTGGAACTACCCAACTTACAAATTTCAGTACAAAAGATTTTCTCCGTACTAAAAAGAATGTTAGAACCCATCAAGCATCAATACCAAGTTCAGAACAAACTGATCCTGCCGATATGATCCGAGCTAAGCGACGGTGGCGCGACGGATTGGATGCGAGGCCTCCGCGGCAGCGGCGGGACAGATCAGATGCGAGGAGGCCTTGGCGGCGGCGCGACAGATTGGATCCGAGGCGTCGACGGCGCCTTGGATCCGAGCCGGCGACGACGCCTTGGATTGGATCCGACTGGAAGAGGCAAGGGAAAACTAGCCGTTGGTCCGTTCGTGTAAATACAGGACCTGGATCGATCCTGCATGAGGCCCAAGAAGGACGAAGGCCCATGGACTAATAAGTGTACAGGCGATTTTAACCACAGAAACTGGGCAATTCATATATTTCGCTCTGTGCGGCCTGTATCTGGGGCTCCGCCTGAAGAAACCTGGAGGTAGGCCGGCCCATTTTCAGGTGCAAGTTTTTCCTTTTCTTTTAGTTTCTGTATTTTCTTTTTCACTTCTTTTATTTTTTATTTTCGGTTTTCATTTTTGTATTTTATAATTTTATGATTTTGATAAATGACCACCTTGAAAAAATGTTTAATTTCAAAAATTGTTCAGATATGAAAATGTTCAGTATATACAATCTTAAAAATTATTGGATTTTTAAAAATATTTATTATTTTAAAAAATGTTTGATTCAAAAAAGATAGATTTTAAAAAGTGTTCAGATTTAAAAATTGTTCTGTTTACGAAAAGTAAAAAAATGTTCATAATAAAAACTGTTCAAATTTGAACAATGTTCCAATTTTAAAAATGTTTCAATGTTGGAAAATGTTCTAATTTTGAATAGAAAAATGTTTAAAACAAAAAAATGTAAAACTAAAATAAATAAACAAATCATCTCCGGTTAAACTAGACCTTTGTTATCAAACATATCATTTCCGGTTAATAGCTACAGCCTACAGCCACCTCGTTCAATCGGGAATCATGGGACTTTTCGAGCGATATGGCTAGTTAGCGCGGCCTGTAAAATCGGTGATACGGTGTATTGATAACATGGATTTACATTGACAAAGCATCAATTAGATCCTGTAAACTAAAACTGAATAATTTAAAAGATCAGCACAGCCTTCGCGGCAAAGTTCAGATAAGAACCAGGAAGAACATCACGATTCATCAAAATTCCATTTATACATAATTTACATATTTCAATCACAGAAGTAACCGGCATAATTTACTTCTAGACGGAGGTGCGTACCTAGCTACCAAAATTTGGCTCGTATGGAGCCTCGCGTGTTGTCAGACGCGAAGGAGACGGCGCCTTCGTTCAGTCGAGGATGATGATCCTGGCCTTCTCCGCCTCGCGCTCCTCCGCCTGGCGCCGGAGGCATTCCACCTCGCACTCCTTCACTTTCTGGCGCTCGATGAGGCGGAGCGCCTCCTTGGCGACGTCTAGGGTTGGATATAAAACTCGAAACTCGACGAGTTTAATAAGCACTAGTTTGTTCGGCTCATTCAGAATCGACTCGTTTCCTTAGCGATGTGACCTGAGCTACAGTTTTTGCTCATTATCCTTAACAAGTAAAACAATCGAGTTAACAATGCTCGTGAGATACTCATTAAGCTCAGTAACAATGTATGGCCCATTTACGTAGCTACATGTCTAATCTGTAATGCAATCTATCAGTTTACATCCTTTCTATCTTTTTGTCAGCATTTGTATAATTTGAGTAAAATATTTAACTTATATCATTTCTTTTTCAGCAAGATGTCAGTGATGATGATGTGGAATTCATACCATTTCCTGATTCTTGTGTTGAAAGCAACTAGCTATCTTCTCTAATAGTTTGCTGTTTTGGTGACCTTTCTATTGAAGCACCGTGTTGCAATGTCGGCTAGTTGGCAATTGTATTATTTTATATATTTCTGTTGGGTCGAGTTATTAAGGTATTGTTGAGTATCGGCGAGTTAGAAAGTGTTGGTCAAGTGTGTGGCACTTCTATTGATAATTATCTGTTGTTTTTAAGTACTAGTATATATGTGATTGTAACTGTCGTTTTTAATTATCGGTACATCTTTATCTGAGGCCGATGCATTTCGTAATGAATAGCTCATGAACGCTCGTTAACATCTAACAAACTGAGTTGAGCTTTACTTTTTACTCATTATCCTTAACAAGTTTAATGATCCAAGCCTTAACGAGTGTGAGCCTTAACGAGCTGAGCCTTAATGAGTCGAGCCGCTCGATAGTCCAGCCCTAGTGACGTCGTGCATGTGCCACTGCTCCGGGCGGTGGCAAAGGCACGCCGCCGTGCGCTGCTCTGCCTCATCGGAGTCAATGAAATCACGCGAGATCACCGTCCCTCCGTCGCTCTTGTCGGAGTTGTCGCTCTCTCCGGCGGTCGCGATACCCGGAGCTTGAGCTCGACGGAGACGGCGGGCGCGGCCGCGAGGAACCCGCCCCCGACGAGCCGCTTCCGGTGTACCAGGCGGGGGTGACAAGGATTCGACTCGTCTATGACCATTGTTATGGACTTGGATTTTGGAGAAGGTGGGGATGCTGAAAGTCGCGAGATGGTTAACAGGCAAGCAACGCGGGGACACGAGGTTTACCCAGGTTTAGGCCCCCGGAGGGAAAACCCTACTCCTGCTTGTATGTTCTTGATTACGCGGAACCGAAGGTTACAAGGGGTACACAGATTCAATCTGGCATGGAGGTGTGTGTATGAGGTGTTGATATCCTTCTCGCTGTGCCCTCCTGGCCCTTATATATAGATAGTCCAGGTCCCAGGACAGGTCGAGTCGGTTACAGATTAGGGTTGAATCCTTTGAAATTCTATCTAATCTAGACTTGTCCTCCGAGGAGTCGAACTCACCATGGGCTTGGGCCACCCGAAATCTTCCTGGGCTGCAAGTCTGCACGTGGGCCTTCTTGGGCTAGACCGGGTACACCAACGTTATGCACCCGTAGGGTATATCCATGATAGGAGGCGTAGGGGAGGAGGGATGTCGGCATGTCGGTGAAGACACATACTAGAGCGTCACGCTTTTTGGCGCTAATGCCGCGACTACGCTTGATCTCCTCCTCCGTCTTGAGGAGCTGGATGCGCGAGCCGATGCGACACTTGATCGAGGCGTTGTCGGGGCGCATGGTGGTGAGGCGGGTTGTTTGGCGGTAGCGACGTAGAAAATGGGGCGGCAAGGCGGCCAGATTTGGGCGCTGGAGGGCTTGCCGACGACGGCGAAGAGGGATAGGACGCGCGGCGGAGGTATATACATATATCCTGCGAAGGAAGAATCTCGCACCGTTCGCTGCTTGGAGATCTATGTGGGTGGAGAGAATATCCTCACTTTTGCTCTTTTCACGCCACGCCCATTATATCCTAAAGAGGAATATCAGTGCTATTCTTTCACTGTGTCCTTCCTACGGCTCTGCACCGCACGCCAGAGACTGCCGTATCCGACACTGGCCAGAACCAGCTGCCCCCGCAGCCATTGAGGTGCAGGTGACCGTTCACCTGTCGAGGAGGGGTCCAAGTTGCAACTTGATTGTAATTGAGCTCCACCGAGGACCATTTAGAACTTGCTTGTACTGAGCACCCGTCCAGAGGGGGGCATTTGCAAGTTGATTGTAATTGGGCTCCCGCCGTGTCCTAGTTGCAACTTGATTGTAACCGACCTCCCGTCGGTTCCCCGCTGAGGGCCAGCTGCAACTTAATTGCAACTGAGAACCCGTCGTGGGGAGGGGAATTTGCAACTTTCTTGTAATTGGGCCCCCGCCTGGTCCCAGTTGCAACTTGATTGCATCTAACCTCCAGTCGGTTCCCTGCCGAGGGGCCAGTTGCAACTTGATTGCAACTGAGAACCCGTCGGGGGGAGGGGAATTTGCTACTTGCTTGTAATTTGAGCCCCCGCCGAGGGTCAGTTGCAACTTGATTGTGACTGGGTGGGCGGGGGGGGGGGGTCCTAGTTGCAACTTTTTTGTAACTGAGCTCCGCCAGGGGCCATTTGCAACTTGCTTGTGACTGAGCATCCATCAAGAGGGGGCATTTGCAACTTTTTGCTTGTAATTGAGCCCCCGCCGCTGGGAAGTTGTCCCCGAGGGCCAGTTTCAACTTGCTTGTAACTGAGCACCCGTCAGGAGGGGGCATTTGCAACTTGCTTGTAATTGCGGCCCTCGCCCGGTCCTAGTTACAACTTGATTGTAACTGACCTCCCATCGGTTCCCTGCCGAGGGGCCAGTTACAACTTGATTGCAACTGAGAACCCGTCAGGGGAGGGGAATTTGCAACTTGCTTGTAATTTGAGCCCCTGTTAGGGTCCCAATTGCAACTTGATTGTAACTGACCTCCCATCGGTTCCCTGCCGAGGGGCTAGTTGCAACTTGCTTGCAACTGAGAACCTGTCCAGAGGGGAGGGGCATTTGAAACTTGCTTGTAATTTGAGCCCCCACCAGGGTCCCAGTTGCAACTTGATTATGACCGGGTGGGCGATCGGGGGATCCTAGTTGCGTGGATATTTGATTGGGTCCTAGCGGCGGCTACAGACGGTTTCGTGGATATTTGATTGGGTACTCAGGGTTTCTGCATCGGGTGCTTCTTATAGGCGAAGGGGGAGGCCGAGGCGGCGGCCAGAGGGGGCAAACCCTACCTAGGCGCGGGGTAGGGCCCACCCGTGCCTAGGGGGTTTAGCCGCCCTGGCTCGCCTCCTCGACCTCCCCTCTGGACTTTTTGTTCCCTACGGAAAGTAATTGACTTTAACGTTTGTCCCGTCCAATTCCGAGAATATTTCTTTACTAACTTTTCTGAAACCAAAAACAGCAGAAAACAGGGATCTGACACTGTTGCAACTTGTTAGTAGGTTAGTACCAGAAAACATGTAAAAAGCACCTCAAAGTGTAGACAATTAAAGCAAAGTAGATACTAAACAAGCATGGAGCATCAAAAATTATAGATACGTTTCTGACGTATCAGGAAGTCTACGTTGTGCTGTCCCGTACCTAGCAGATGGTAAGACGGTTGCACTCAGTCCCGACATCTACGCTGCTACGGTGCCACCGTTTCGTTCTGCTATTGGAGTCGAAGCGTGCGTAGAGAAGGAGCTGGCCTACTACTCGAAGGTGAGCATCGAGGGCCTACTGGTGTGCTCCTGGGATGCAGAGTTTTTTTTCAATATGGTGATTGCGCCAAAGGACAAGTTCGTCTCGATTGAGCCTAGCTTGAACCGTTGAAGCATCACCATATACGCCTGGCTCGAGGTTCGTTCGTTGTAGCGTTCCTAAGGCAATGAAAGTCGAAATCCCCGAGTCGCCGCTGCTGATGTTGATGCCTTAGGATTCCGACAAGCCATACTCACCACCGACACTAGTATATCACACCATGTTGGTGCACACTAATTTACCTAGTCATTATGTACGTCGAGGAGGTGCTTGAGAGGGCCCCTCTCCTTACTGATCATTTACCGCTAGTTCATGTCGACAAACACTAGGGACTCGACATGGAACCATGAGTTTCCTGTGTGGCTTGATCGGCTCGATGAAACAGGATCCAACAATGAAACACAAGACGACTGCCACCTGTTTAGGGGACATAGGAATTCTCGAATGCACGGTAGCTTCAAAGGCGATGACACGGTGGTGTCTGCATTCAGTTTTGTTGTTCAAATTCAGTTTGCATTTGTATAGTTTGGACTATTCAGTGATGTTGTAATTTGAATTCACTATAAATATTGTAATGAATTTAACCTAAATGTTGTAATTGGTATTCTGTTTAAATGTTGTATTTCGATTTCTATATTTGCAACTTGAAGTAATTTTTTAATTTGAAGTGAAATTTGGACAATGGCTTCACTAAAATTTGACTGTACTACATCAATTTCGCAAAGATATTCGCTGAAATTGGATATCATTAACTGAAATAAGCAAGTATTATGAACTAAAATTGACGAGAAAACAACATGAAGATTATGAAAACATTCGTACTGACATTCAAGTAAAAATAAAAGGAACAACATGACAACATTTTTCACTGAATATTCAATACAACATCGGTGCACACCATCATTGGTAACACATCTACTTTTCAAAAGGACTACACTCAGTACATCAGATTAGTGGGGACCCCATCCATTATACAAAATGAACAGAACATTCAACATTACATTAGTTTTCAGCCGAAATATCACCAAGTGTACCCTAGATAGTGTTGATCACCTCAACATTTTGATATTCTTTAGGGTCTGGTTGCCGATATGTGTTTTGTTATCCTTCGCCCTGTAACCAATATGCACCTCTTGACCCTCTAACCATATGTCTACCTTTTCCCCTGCCTCTTCCTCCTCTTACAGCTAATTTTCTTGCGTGTCCAGTTGCAGTGGCTTCCAAGATGCCAAGGTCGTTGTAGTTCTATCAGGACTAGGGAATTGATCTCTATATTGAACTACAAAAGAGCACTCTACATTTTATCTAGCTAATGAACAACTACCGCCCTTGTGGATAACATAAACAAGAAGAATAGGAAATAAGGATACTAAAAATAAATTATCACTTAAATAACTTGCATCACGTGACAACTTGTAGAAAAGTGTGCTTTTCAGCTGGGACGGATCATAAGCATGAACAAGTTGTTTTGGATTGACGTGTTGCAGATATTCAAGTAAAGTCAAGTAAAGTTCCAGTTCATACATAAAACTCACGTATTTGATTTGCAAAAAAATCTAGTAAAATACTAAGAATAATCAAGTAGTTTTTAGTTATTTTTAAACTATTTTAGAAAAAATTACTAATATACGATTATATTCTAGTTAATATGAGAAAATTGCAGAAAGCTACCACAATTCGGACTGTCAGAACGAGTCAGTACCAACATTTTTAATTTTTGCTTGTCAGTACCAATTTTGAGTCACGGCATTGCAAATCACACTAATTTACATCTGACAGCATTTTAACATGTTTCCTAACAAGTGGGACCCATCTAACAGAGTGGACTAGTCAACAAAAATTGCCACGGTGGAGCATGAGCTGAGCTAGACATTGGGCCCACTTGTCAGACCCGTCACTCCTCTCCACCCAGGCAGCGGATGTCGGCTGGTACTGTTCATCCTACGCCGCCGACTTCGGCAGCTTGCCGCTCCCGGCCCAGGGTTGATGACCGGGACGACAACCTTAAAGACGCGGCTGCGGATTCCTTGTTCGCGGCAGACTCCTTGGTCTTGTCCTTGTAGAAACCCCGAACACCGGGCGCGAGCAGACGGGGATATTGAGGACCACAGGAGTCACGCGGACGCCGGAGGAGTAGGACCGGTCGACGACGCGGGCCATGGACCGTGACCTGGCCGCGGCGTGCAGGCTGTACGGGGAGCTGCAGTTGCGCTCCAGCCCCGTCGTCTGGAACACGATCTTGTCGCAGGAGTTCATGTGTGGGGAGTCCGCGGTGATGCAGCTTTGTGGCGGGGGTGGTGGCGGCGGGGAGGAACCACGGCTGTGGCGGATGGAGGTGGAGTGGCGGTGGGGCATGAGGCGGAGGCGGGGAGGGTTGTTGTGGTCCAGGGCCGCGGAGTCGAGGGAGAAGCGCGAGTTGACGCTCGCGAGGTCGTCGGGGTCGTGGCCTCCGCCGGAGCTGGACGAGGAGGAGTGCGAGAAGCGGGAGGAGGCGAGCGACAGGGAGGCCTTCGAGTCGGAGCTGTCGTGCAGGAGTGACGCCGATGCGATGTCTAACGCGGCCCCGCTCGACGCGCGCCCGCCGTTGCTCTGCTGGAGGAGGAACTTCAGGATCTCGCCGCCGAGGAGCCCGTCGCCGTTCTCCCGGGAGTCTTTGCCAATGCAGTTGCCGCCGATGGGGACGGAGACGGAGACGACGCCTTGGGGCTCTGAGCTCGTTGCTCCACAGCTGGGCCCAACGTCTAGATCATCTCATCCTCCACCGTGGCAATTTTCGTTGACTAGTCCACTCTGTTAGATGGGTCCCACTTGTCAGGAAATATGTTAACACACTGTCAGATGAAAATTAGTGTGATTTACAACGCTGTGACTCAAAATTGGTACTGACAAGGAAAAATTAAAAATGTTGGTACTGACTCGTTCTGACAGCCCGAATTGTGGTAGTTTTCTGCAATTTTCTCAATTAATATAGGAAAGATCAACTAATATGTAAGTAATTCTCCAAAAACATCTAGTGAAATGTAGAGAATAATCAAGTATTTTAAAGTGATTTTAAACTATTTTTCTATAACTTTATGGAATATTATACTAATATTTAGTCATTATTCTAGTTCATATAGGAAAATTCAACCAAAATTCAAGTAAAATTCTACACTTCTAGAATGTTTGGGTCATCAATGTCACCATTCTCATTAAATGTTGTAGCTTTTTCTCAGTTTTTTAGACACTTTGTTTGGTTCTTGTTGCTCTCTAACTTTACGACTAGGTTTCCTTTTCCTTTTTGATTTTTTAGTGAACAGGTGTTCAACATCTTCTTTTCTAATCCTCTTCCTCCCGTGTTGCTAAATATGTGTTTCATCATGTTATTTCTCAGAGGGTAGCTGCACTTGCTCAACTTCTTCCTCGGCAGATTGTTGCACTTGTTCACCTTCATCATCTAGTTGATGTACTCGTTCATCTTCTCCCTCAGCTGGTTGTTGTAATTGTTCACCTTCTCCCTTAACACTTTGTTCTCTTGCTATATCTTTCGTGTAATTCTTGCAATTCCTCCTTGTGTGGTTTGCATCTCTGCAATACCCATAATGCATCTTGACCACCATGTTTTCTTAATCTGGTGCCATTTTCTAGTTCTTCATTATTCTTTCTTCTACTCCTCTTTGGTTTTCCAACCTTTTTGTCATAAAATGGTGGCAGAATTGGTCTTTGCACTCTCTGATATGTCTCCAATTGGAAAAAATGTTACAATTATGAGGGTAACTCCAACGACGCCCTCCCTACTTCGGACACCAAAAGTGTCCGATCTAGTCTGTTTGCGATGCCCCGTGGATAGGCCGTAGGCCCATGTCCGGCCAGGGCAGGCCACTGCACCTACCGGCGTTCCTCCCCTTTTGTCCACGACCGGTCAATTTATTGTTTCTTCCTAAAATGGTACTCTTTATAGCAAATTAAAATAGTAATACAAGGTTCATCTTCATGCTTTACTAGTTGTACTTATTCTACTAAACCTAACACTAGATTAGCAGCGCTATTCGTCGCTGTTGGAGCGTAGTCCCTCAGTTGTCGAGGTAGCTAGAGGCAGCGCTGTTCATCGACGTCGGAGCGCAGTCCCTCAAATAAGTCTTTTGATTGCATTGTTCAACTTGTAACTCCTTCAGTTTGATTAACAATTATTGCTGGGTAGTTCAACCACAAGGATATTCGAAATGGCACCCCCACATAACACACTCGCAAAACGTTCTAGCATAAGAATGCGAAGCGACTACAACCACACAATTTCATGGAAGCATTTTCTTCCAGCAAGGTGTTACAGACATAGCACAATTGCACAATTTGCATATGCACAAAAAACACTATATATAAACTTGGAAACAAGTAGCGTAGAGGGAGTATTGAACATCTCTACCTTTTGTTACTTTCTGTCTAGGCTAGATACTAAAAAATTTCCGTCTGAATATTTTGGTATGACACAATATAATCATTATATTACACTCCTAACTTTCTGTAAACTTTTTGTTGTGGTTTAGTATCAAAGGAAAATCAAGAGGTAGTGTGGGTGTAGGAGTCCTGGTGCTCAACTATAACTTTCTCACCAAACCCATAATGACCAAATTTACCCTGGCTATTGACGCTTAGGGTTAAAGAAGTGTTTGAGTTGTGATCTAAATTCATAGGAATGCTAACTTCAGGCTCTGATCCACTCAATCTGTAACATCGTGCCCTATAGATGGTATGGATTGTTGTTGTCCTAGCGTTTCGCCTCTATATATACCTCTTTTAAACCCTCTATATATACCTCTTTTAAACCGCTGGTTCGAATAAGTCGTGTCTGAGAAAATCCATGGCGCTGTTTAAACACTCTCCATATATTGAAATTTCGCTGGCTGGCGCCGTGGTTTTTCTCTCTTTGTTAGAGAGGTTTTCCACATTAAAATCTTGTTCCCTAGCGCATGTTCCTATTTTTGTTCTACGTTTGGCTTGTCGTGTTTATAACAAGAAGCACGTCCACCAAAGTATTCATTGCTATTGAAGATTAGTTTCTACTAATATTAGAAAGGAGTCTCAGAGAAATATAGTCGGAAGGTCTGAAAAAACGGAATTTCTGTGTTTCTCTGAAAACTTGTTTCTTGTGGGATCACTCGCAACCATCAGCAGAATCGGATATCTAGACAGGGAGTTAGTTCGACGATACCTTTCCTCAACTGCAAGAACGAAATCATTGCATGATCAGTTTCATCCTGGAAGACTAGGCAGCAGGCAGTGCCCGCACAGAAGCGAAGTTTCTATGCGCGAGGAAGAGAACGAATAAGCAGACGCAGGCCTTGCGAGCCACGCCCTTGATCGCGTCGAGAAACACGACCGGGGCAGAGCCCTCGCCCCAGACGAGGGATGCCACCAGCGCGGCGACCGAGCTACTGAGGAGAACCGACGCAGTTCCGGTACACAGGTAGGGGCGCGCGTCGGCGGCGACAAGCGCGAGGAACAATATGGAGGCGAGGACGAAGCACACGAGCGGCCGGGGCAGCGACGGCATCATGGCGCCGGCGAAGGGCATCCTCGAAGCTTCTCACTACTATCGTCGATGGGGGGGATTGGGGGCGGAGTGATTTTGGGCCGGGCGAGGGGTTAGCGATGAACACGGGAGTGGGTTTTACGGCGAGCTGTTCCGTTTCCGGGCCGGGTTCTCTTCTAATCCGTTCTTTTCCTTGGTTGAAACGGGTTCCAAAACGGGTACAGGGGCCAGGGGGTGCCCGAATTGATCATGCATAACTAAGTCCTCTCGTTCACTCCCTAAAAAAAGTCCTCTTGTTCACATTTGTTGCCAAAATTCTTTACAAAATAAAAATTGTGAGTTTCAGATTAAATTTTGATGTTTCAATATCTTGGAGACTTGGATGATACTTTGATCGGCAGAAAATGAAACTAGGAAGTTTTAACAATTCAGAATGGGTGGGCTACCGATCGTGCGTCGACTCACTTCTTTTTCTCCTATGACATCTTCTTCCTCGAGTGCACATCGCTCCCACTTCATCGAAGGGCAGTAGCCACGCCCTTTTCGGCTTCTCCACGTATCCGCTCCTCTGTATGCATCCCAAGGCTGAGCTCCGCCGCCACACATCCCATGGTCGAGCGTCGCGCCACGGATGAGCTTTTTTGTGTGACTACCATGGATCCGATCTTTAGACTTTCACGATGATGTGCTCGGTGAGAAGGTGGGCTTGCTAATCTGGCTCCGAGGTGGCTCCACATTCGTCACCTGGTAGCTCGGTGCTCCAACACAAGATTAGGTTTTCACGGATTTCGATGCTATATATGTGTGACAAAATTTCTAGAGGTATATACATTTTTAGTCCCACATCTTGCGTTATCAGAGCGTTTTAGTCCCCCTTCTTGCAAAGTGAGCAATACTAGTCCCACAACTTGTATTCTTAGAGCATTTTAGTCCAATTTGATTGAATTTTAGCAAGTTTGACTAAATTCATCCAGCTATGACGTTGTAATTTTTTCAAAATAAGCCTTATGTATTTTTCTCTAGCATTTGTATCCTTAGTATGTACGGAAAGACGGGCTAATATATAAATAAAATAGTTAAAAGAATAGACTAGTGATGGGATTCAACCTCAGTTCCTCCGTATGCCTACATAACCACACAAGCCACTGCACCAACACATACTATGTGATACTATTAAAGACGTAATTTATTTATACAGCATAAAAGCATACATCGACGGCAGCATAATCTTGCACGTCATCTGTATCCAATCATCTTCTCACGTGGAGGCCTTTATTTTAAACATTAAAAAATATAATTCAAAGTGTAAAAAACACCTTAAAAAATACCTACACATGGGCAATGATGTAAACTTTTTCTATGTAGGCCGGAACACAAATTATTTCGGATTGAATTTTTTTTCACAACTTTGGAACACGTATTTTTAAATGTCTAAAATAAAAGTTTACATGTAGCCCAGGTGTGTATGCCCATGTGTATACACTTAATCAATCGAGTGTCAATTTCTTACGTGTGTGTGCTATTCTTTATCTGTTTCATGTTCATGTGAGCCATCGTGAGCTAGGTAGCCTGTTGCACGACACAAACCTAACTCTTCATTTATATGCTTCATATCCGTGTTGTGCGTGTAGGAGAGCTAGGGCTTATCAGTCTCAAAACAATGTATAATAGATGAGCACTCTTATATTTAGCATGATGCTGTGCGTGCTCTAGTGGCAAGGCTGCTTATTATAAAGCTCAAGGCGTGAGTTCAATTCCCTTCACACACTTTGAGATTTTATTATTTGTTTTCTTGTCTGTATTACCACTGATTGGTGGGACCTGTCTGTCGTCGATGAATTCGGTTAAAATTATAGAAATTCGATTAAATTGGACTAAAATGCTCTAGGAATACAAGTTGTGGAACTAGTATTGCTCACTTTACAAGATATGGGACTAAAATGCACCAACAGCGCAAGATGTGGGACTAAAAATGTATATACATCAAATTTCTACAAGCTCATAAGTGTTTTTCTATGAAAACACATGTGACATGCTGTAATGATTCTAGGTGATACAAGTTTGTTTTTTCACATTTTTTTGATGTTTTATACATGTCATCAAAATGTTACAAACATATGATTATTTTGCTGCGAACACGGAAGCGTGATGTTGTGACGTTTCTGGGCACCGGTACAAATTCAGGTGGGAAACCACTTGTACCTTTTGTATTTATAAAGTATATAACAAAAATCAGGATAGAACCACATACTTGTACAACTGTACTCATACCAATTCACAAGATCAATGACTCATGGAAGCATTTTCTTCCAATAGGGTATTACGAACGAGCACGAATACCACCATCATATATACACCAATACATCATACTGTAATCTTATAAAAGGGTAGTGTAGAGTACTGAATATCATCTAGTAATAGTAGAAAGAAGAACGTCGAAACGATTTCATTGCTATTGACGACTAAGTTCTACCAATACTAGAAAGGAGCAAGTCTACAAAAACTTCCTTTTTCCTCAATTACTCACAGCCATCAGCAGAATTGGTACTATAGCTACTTTTTAATCTTCCGGACACCTTCTTGTCTTGGCTCTGTCTGAAAATAATCCAATCCAAGCTTTGATCAGACTACCAGATAAAGGAACATTGTGATATCAACATTAAGCATCTAATATTAGTCGTAAGCACTTTAAAGCTACTGTTAAGTTAAAGGTTGTGTCACTCATTTTCCAGCTATTGAAGTAACTTGTATCTTTTGAGGCATTACGGTCCAGTTCTTTTGAGACTTCTAGATAGCTTAACTGTGAAAATAACCCTAAGCTTAAAAAAACTTAATTTTAAGCCGTTTTTCGCCACAGCGACTTTAGCAATTTCTTCACGATTTGAAGAAGCCGCACTACCCAGCTTTCCGCAGCTTCCCGTGGAATGAACGAAGCGGTATATGATGGTACACCTCGTTTTCGCGCTATTTACCTGCTAATGCCACTGCGCTGCTGACTTATGAGAACCAACGAACCGAACACTTTTCAGGATAGAGGGACACGCACGACGCTTGTTTCTTTTCTCTTTTGCAGCCAGCTAGGGTTCCTCCCTGCCGCTGCCAGATCCTAGACCGCGCCGCCGGCCGCCAGCTTCGCCGCCCGTGCCGCTAGAAAACCATCCCCGTGCCACCCCCCGTTGGATTCCATCGGATAATTGCGGGTTGTCCCCGTCGACGACCAGGATTGAGCTCGAGCTCTCTATCGGCGATTGTGTGCAGTGCGACCGTCCACCGAAGCCGCGTGCCTAACTGGATCTCTGGATTCGCCGGCCTACTGAACCGTCACCTGCTCAACCTCCGGCCGATTTGCTGCCCCGCACTTCACGCCCAGGAACTACTCTGTTTCTGTCCAGTACACTTCGATTCAGTACATGTCGATTTTGGCTTCTCCTGCTAGCTCGATTCAGTACATTTCAGTATGTACAAGCTCAGTTTTTTTACAGATGCTAAGCTCGATTTATGGATTATGTCCAGTTTCTCTGGTAGCTCAAATGAATAGCGACCATGTTCAATACATATGATTGATCTGCTAGGTCAAATGAATTCCTATGTATGCATTATTTTCTAATTCAAATGGTGTTCTGAAGTTGAATTCAAATGGTGTACTAAAGTTAAGGTATTTGTTTTATAGAGATGCCCAGATGCGGCCACGTTTCGACATGCTCTCAAGTTTTTCCCTCTTCCGTGAACCTTGAGGATGATGAACTTTCGTGAAGAAAATGTTGCAATATCCTTCTTTCAAATTGGATTGTAATGAACTAACAATGAATTCCTATTTTAATTGTAATATTAGCACTTTATCATGTTCCGAATATTAACTTTATGATCACATATGCAAAAAACAGTACAAAATGTTTCAAAACAGTTTGTTAGAACACAAAATTTATCACAAGGGCGTTACAGACTTTTCATGATACAACTCAGACAATAAGCTAGGACTAGAGAAGCCAAAAGAACTGGACTGTAATTTCTAGATAGCTTATTTCCATAGTTTGGTTTCTTTGGACAGCTGTTGGCAGGATGACTTATGCATAAGCCGAAGCCGAAAAGAAATGGGCCATCACATCTTTCTTGTCCTACAAAACAGTTTACTTCTTAGGAGGCAATGTACGTATTACACATTAATTGAAATCATCATATGGCTCATAGACATAGGGAGAACAGAGGGATATTATGGCTACTGGGTGATGGTCGCTCGAGATATATTGAGTCAGTCTGGCTGGTAGCATATTAGTCAATTACGGGATGTTTAGCTGTCGTATGTCTCATATTTTTCGATGGTTGGTTTATGTATCAACTTTAAGCGATCCATGATTTGTAATACTTTCAAATGATATGAAGTTTTAATAAAAAGATGTGTGCATCAACCAATGCAGAGACCGGGTTGTATTCCCCTTCTCGAAAAAAAATTACCTTGACACACTGCGACGCCTATACGACTGGACCTCTCTCCAAGCGAAAGCCGGAATGAAAATAAGGCAAGAGGTCGTATGGATGCCAAATGTACCCACATCCATGATAATGGAACCGATTTTTTCTCCCTGTGATATCGATCCCTCCACAGGCGACGACATCTTTGCTACCAGATAACCAGCCACAATTAGCAGGATGCAGGACAGGTACGCGGCCCCTCCAAGCACCGCGGTGCGGGAAGACATGTAGCACAATTAACTGTTGTCCGATGGCACTCTGAGGAGCACAGCACAACCACAACCATGGCGTGAATCGTGAGTTTGAATTGACATGGAAAACTACTGGTACTGCTCATCGGGATAACTTGAACTATGTTTGGAAACTTTATTAAAATGTAAATTTTTTCTCTGTATCTCTAGTGCTACAATTCGAACGAAGCAACGGTCAGAGGGAGTTATTCGACGGTACCTCGGTGAACTCGTAAACGAGATCACAAACAATGTCGGCCAGGAAGGCCAGGCAGTGCAGGCACAGCAGCAGGGCTATTTTCGCGAGGAAGAGACCGACGTAGCAGGACAAAATTGCAGAAAACTACCACAATTCAGGCTGTCAGAACGAGTCAGTACCAACATTCTTAATTTTTGCTTGTCAGTACCAATTTTGAGTCACAGCGTTGCAAATCACACTAATTTTCATCTGACAGCATTTTAACATGTTTTCTGACAAGTGGGACCCATCTAACAAAGCGGACTAGTCAACAAAAATTGTCATGGTGAAGGATGAGCTGAGCTGAATGTTGGGCCCACTTATCTGACTCCTCTCCACCCAGGCAGCGGCTGTCGGCTGGTACTGTTCATCCCCTTCTTCCTCGCCCCCGATCCGGCCAACTCATCGCGCAAATCAGGCCCCGCCGCCGCCGCATTCCTCCTCCGCAACTCACCTTGGTACATGTCGTTTCCGTTTCTGTTTCTTCTATACTACTAGATTTCTTCGGTGTACGCATTCCCAATCTTCAGTTCATGCCGTTTCCGTTTCTTCTGTACTACTAGATTTCTTCCAGAGCAGCGTTCGTTTCCACCTTCAATTAGTACGAGGATCGATCTCGTCAATGCCCATTGTTATGAGCTTGGGTTTTGAAGAAGATGGGGGTGCTGGAGATCGCGGAATGGTTAACAGAAAAGCAACCAGGGGACACGATATTTACCCAGGTTTAGGCCCCGGGAGGGAAAACCCTACTCCTGCTTGTCTGCTCTTGATTACAGCGGAACCGAAAGTTACAGGGGTGCGCGGATGCAATCTGGCGT
This sequence comes from Avena sativa, assembly GCA_916181665.1. NCBI lineage: Eukaryota > Viridiplantae > Streptophyta > Magnoliopsida > Poales > Poaceae > Avena > Avena sativa. Next base: position 402,342,421 of record OV702284.1, read on the forward strand.
GGAGGTGCGTATGCGGTGGTATGAGAGGTGCCCTCCTCGTCGTGCCGTCCTAGCCTTTATATAGAGGTAGGCAGGTCCCAGGCACAGATCGAGTCGGTTACAGGTTTTAAGGTTTGCCCCTTTGAATATTCTATCTAATCTAGTCTTTCTTTCCAAGGATCCGAAGATGTCATGGGCTTGGGCCATTCGAAAATCTTCATGGGCCGCGTGTATTTTCATGGGACTTCCTTGGGCTGGACCAGGTATGCTGATGTCATGTACCGTAGGGTAGGGTATGTACCCGTAGGGTATAACCATGTCATCCGTTCTTCAACAGAGCAGAGGGACACGTAGAAACGACAAGATAAGTAGGTGGAGCCTAGGGACACGTAGACATGACAAGTAAGCAAAAATTGGCATATGGACATGACATGTAGGTGATATTGCTGAGTTGTCCGCGTCTTGTATTTTTTACCTCAAAGTTTAAGCTCATGACCATTTAAATTGGTCGTAATCTAAATAAAATACTCTAAACCAATGATATTTATCTATGACCATTTTATGTTAGGAAACTATGACATTCTTGAAAAAATTGTCGTTATTCTTTAAGGTTTGGATCCTCCCAGATTTCCTACGACCAATTGGTTCAGAATGGTCATAGTCGTAGTCGTCGCCTCAGGGGCACCTCTCCTTCTGCCGCCCCAAGCCAAGGACACTGCCTCCGCAGAAGCTGATATAGGAGGAGCTGTGGGCGTGGATGGGAGAGTAGCAGGTGCCATCTCCCGTTGCGCGGGGCCTTGGCCGCCCTACGCGAGGCAGTGGTCATGTTTTAGGCTTTGGTTTTTAGATTCAAATTTGTAATATATCCTAGATTTGGATATAATTTGTCAGTTTCATTTCAATTCATTTTTTTGAAAGTTCTATTTGTTCGGGCGCGCGGGACATGCTGTTTGGAGCGCCGGAGATGCTCCCGTTGTAGCGTGGGTGATCCGCACTGGAAAACTTGAATCACGTGTGGGAGGGTGTGCCTTTGTGCCCGCCCGCCCGCGTCGGCGTTGGCCCGAGCCGAGCGTACGTGCGATGGATCCTCCAGCTTTAGCCGGTAAAAGCTGCGCTGTGCTTGTCATTTCTTTCCTTTCATAGTATCGCTCGAGCAATCAGGAAGTGGCTAGCAGGCAATAATCAATCTAGCTGCACGCCCACTCTGCTAGTACTGTGGCTGTGGCTCTGGAGCGTAGCGGAGTAGTAGTACTAACTAGGAAACTTTGCGCGGCGACACGCCGAGCCCGTGCGGTGTCAACAACTGATATAAATGATGCTAAATTGTGTTGCTCAGAGAAATTTTGTATTGTGTAGAATTCTATCTTTATGGCTGTTAAATGGGCGTACACTCGTACTCATGCGGTCTATAAGCATAGAGGAGTTCTCAATATATTATTATAAAATCCTGAGAACTATAAGATAAATAACAATAGTAAAAAAACTATCTTATTTATAGAGCACGAATTACAAATTTATGCTGGACTACATAATCGATAGAGCTGATTTACATAAGTAGTGGTTTAGCTAGCTAGCATGTGGATCCATGCAAAGAATGAGAAGATGTACCTATAGGCAGTATCGTTGGGTGGTACATTTGTATAAAAGGAACATATCCATCATAGAGTCAGCCGAGTTGTTAGACATAAAGATAACATAATAACATGCCAAACTCAACTAAATCTTTATTGTCAACTTAGAGAAGGCTGCAATGATGGCACTGCATAAAAAAGATCTTCTCTGTATTATCATAGCTTGATGATCCTCTAGCTGAATTTCCAGCTGATGACCAAGAGGGAGAAATCCTTCATCCATTCCTTCTGCGATTATCCAGCATAGATGTGAAACTGATCCCCGTTCAACTGATGACCAAGAGGGAGAAAACTTTTCAGCTGGAAGGCCAAAGAATGTTCATTCCTACCGAACATAAGAAGTGTGTGAAACAAATGAATACCCTCAATCCTAATCTCGACTGTCTTTTCTCACTATTTGGAAAGAAGATAACAGAAACTGAATCATCCCTCCATTCCATATCCATATATAATAACAAACCCAAAAGACTTACGCAAAGGAACATATAGGCTGCTACTCTAGAAGCAACAAACAACGGAATGAGTTCAATATGCTATTGCGTTCATCCCTTTTTCTTGAGAATATCTATGTTTACTTGTATAAATCTAAAGGTGTTATGCAACTCAAAAAACAGAGAACCAAGCATATTTTATTGGTTATGGCAAGAAACTGAGTAGGGAAGAATTATACTTCTATATTTTATCTTTCGGTTATTGAATTGTTGTGGACATATCGGCAATAACCCGAGAATAAAACACTCACAGACGAAACCAACATTAAACAAAAAGAATTATTGCAACCATGACCCTCCCTGCACTGTTAGAGATTGAGTCACACACAGAGAGCTGGCTGCCCTGGGAGAGATGGGTGCTGCCACTATGAGGTTGTTGGCTGGACATCATCACCTAGGCGGACTGTGGACAACGAAGTGGAGTAGGGCTCACTCACCAGGACATTATGCCGGTCAATGACGGTTGATACAGCCTCCGGAGTCCGGACGCACCTCCTTGGCAATGGAGTCCGCGTCCGTCTATTTTTCCTCCACGAAGACATGTACTCCCCGTGCCGTGCAGCCCGCCGACGACACTCAGACTCTGCTGCCACCATTGCTTCATAAAAGAGATCAGTTTAGACGCAAAGAGAGTGTCAACATGACAGGGTGGGCAGTCAACATCTCAATTTTAGTCTCAGGAGGTCGGATCCCATGACTCCAGCGAAAATTTCATGAGGCAAAAGGATCGGAGTGGACGACCACGGTTGGAAGGAAGGCCTAACGCCTCTGAAGGCGATAAAATCCAAATCGCTGAGGAGAGTAGTGCAGGTCGGCAACATCAGCAAACCTGAGAAGGAATGACAGCCAAAAATCGAAACTAAGCACTTAAATCATAAAGAGTTCTCTACAATTCACATGACACTTTCATTCAGTTAGTTATTTTTATATCCCTGCAGTTTGTGTGATATAAACCAATATAAATACACCGCATAATCTTTTCATGGTTACCTTTCACTGAATATATTCATGTGCATTGGGAGAAAATAATTTGGACCTGAAGGAGACTATTTACTATATTGAATAGAACATATAAGATAACAGGAAACTTTGTGACGGTAAAAGAGCTCTCCTTGGAGAAATATGTGAGACTCGAAGGAATGTTGTTAATTTATTTTGTAGCACTCAAAGAGGAATATGCCAATTTGTTTCCCTAAACATTGAGAACACATGGCCGAACAAAAGACTTAACAGGATATCATATGGGAGCGAGTACAACTGATTTGGCAAATTTGAATTTTAGTGAACAGTATGATACTTGGCATATCTCTTACTTACTGTAGTACGTGCATGCGAGCCTGAAAGCAAGCACCTTATGTGGATGTAGAGTACAGAGTTGATGAGAAAAAGAATGTGCTATGTAGATAGATCGCTTCCCTTTGCAGATACATAACATCGTTTATCCTCCTTATGCTTCCTGAACCTAGAGGAAAAAATCACTGTCCAGAGGTAAGTACAGGTATATTCAGGGATTGAGTTAAGTCATTGTAGTATGTATCTGAATTGAATGTCTTCCCAACATGGGAGTGGATGCTAAACATCTATGAATTATTCTCAGATCATGCTATCTAGAAAATGCATTGAAATAACACATGGACGAAGCAATAACCTGCGGAACTATGTATTAAACCCTCCAATAAAAATACCATAAACCATATTCTGCATAGATACTTCAGGTCACCTGTAATACAAATTGGAAGATCAAGACAAAAGGAGATACATACAAATCTCAAGGCTAAGATTGCATTCTTCTCTACTTAAAAGCAAACCTATTATTTTCAACGCCAACTAAATTTCTTAATACTCTCATGACTATACTCCCTCGAAACAGATCCTCCTAGATAATTTCTTAAAGGGCTGTAATTTAGTGTTGTTACATGAGAACTGAATTTACACAATTCTGAACCCTAATCTGTGGAGTACCCAGTGGCAAAGACATTGAACTAATAACGAAAAAAGCTATCTATTACAAAAACAGCATATCGAGCTTACTGCGAGCCACTCTTTGATCGAACTCACAATGACATGAGATGTGTTAAACAATATGTCACTAAATGGTTTGAGAGCAGTTCATAAAATATACTGATCTCAGTAATTGCCTAACAAATCAATTAGCAGTTTGAGTATTTTTGTTGTGAATATAGAAGAGCAACAGATCGTGAGAACTAAATGTAACGAATGTAAGGAGAAAAAAACAGAGCATAATAACTAAGGAGTTCAAAGAAAAAATCCACAATAAACACCACAAATTTGTAGATCAAGCCTCCCTTAAAAAAATCCTGTGAATTAATCTATGCGGTTGAGCTCTCCATCGTGCTTGCCTGAAAATGGTGGTCAAACTTTTATATGAATTGTACACATAGAACAGTTAAATTTGTTAATGGAGAATTGCACATCAAGACGTACTTTCAGGTTCGATAAGAAATCAGACCAAACAAACTGAAGCAACCTCAAATACCCCAAATGCGTCAAAATATAGTGGAAAAGCAGCCTAACCTGAGGGTGGAAAAGCAGCCTAACCTGAGGGCTTGAAGACCAGGTCGAGGGCGCTTCCAATCCCGAGCAGGCGGCAGCGCTACTGGCCACCGAGCAACCACACGAGGGATTGTCGGCAAGGTCGAGGGCGCACCCACACGGTGGACCAGCCGGCGGCGAGGTCAAGGACTGTTTCCTAGGCGAGGAGCCACAATAGAGAAGGCATGTCATGGCCGGCAGAAACAGAGGAATCTAGCCATGGAGAGATGGAGGCAATACACCTTCAAGATGGCGGAGCAGAAAAACGTCTGGCGGGGATCTAGAACGGACGGGAACTCGCAGGGAGGATGTATGGACATGGGACGGGAACTCACAGGGAAGATGGAAGATATGAGGAGAGTTTTCAAGGGGGACCAAAATCAGGGTTGGAGAGAAATCAGGAGAGGCCACGGAAAAGGAGGCGGTGGCGGCGTCGGAGAAAAAGAAAAATCTGGAGAGGCTTCTAGGGATGCCACGGAAGAAGGCGAGAGGGAGATCAGACACGGCACGCGGCATGGGGGAGGTGTCCACCGTTTTGACCAGACCGCTTTGAAGACACGGATTAATTGCCAAAAAAAATCGCAGTGTACGTACCAGTTACTGTAGATCGCATCTACAGTGATGACGTGGACGCACAGGTCGAACGCTGAAACTCTTCCCTTTCATATTTCATATATGTAGGTTATGTGCTGTCCTGTTGCATCTTCGGTTCTAATCACTTTCCAATTTGTTATCCAAGAAGCAGCTGCTCCTCCTCTGATTGATTGAGCTGCCGCAGCGGTCCTTGTCTGACCGAGCTAGCAGTAGCAGGCAGCCATGGGGGAGGTCGCGCCAGAGCTGTACACCCAGGATGGCACCGTGGACATGAAGGGCAACCCGGCCCTCAAGGAGAACACCGGCAACTGGCGAGCCTGCCCCTACATCCTTGGTACACACACACACACACACACCATTTTTGCATCTGTCCATCCATTGTGGTGTTGCTCTGTTCTGCTCCAATCCATTGCTCTGCTTTCTCTGCGCCGCTTATTGCTGACCGATGATCATCAACCGCAGCGAACGAGTGCTGCGAGCGGCTGGCATACTACGGCACGAGCACCAACCTGGTGAACTTCATGAAGGACCGGATGGGCATGGCCAACGCCGTGGTGGCCAACAACGTCACCAAATGGTCGGGCACCTGCTACATACACGGAAACGGAAACGGCATTCCTCCTCCGGCGTACTCCTTGCATACGGCGCCGCATCGGTCGAACGCCCCGTCCAGCGCGCCGGCGTCACCACGCGCGGCGAGCCATACCGTCCTTGGTGGCCTCGCCGCGGCCGCCCCAGCGAGCGCCGCCTGCTTCAACACGAGCTGGCGCACCCTCTCCTCGGACGACACGGCCGGCGGCGACAACAACGGGGCGTCGTCCATGATCGGCGGCGCTGGCCGCTCCATGGCACGGCCGCCTCGAGGCAGCCAGCGGGGTTGGACGAGCTGGCGACGCATGCTACCATCGAGTGCGGCCGCGGCCCGTGCACGCCGGAGCCGGCAGCAGCTCGCCTCTTGTCGCTGCCTGGTAGGAAGACCAGCACACGCCTCGGCGAGTCAGACAAGTGGGCCCAACATTCAGCTCAGCTCATCCTCCACCGTGACAATTTTTGTTGACTAGTCCGCTCTGTTAGATGGGTTCCACTTGTCAGGAAACATGTTAAAATGCTCTCAGATGAAAATTAGTGTGATTTGCAACGCTGTGACTCAAAATTGGTACTGACAAGCAAAAATTAAGAATGTTGGTACTGACTCGTTCTGACAGCCCGAATTGTGGTACCTTTCTGCGATTTTCTCATGTAGCAGAGGCAGACCATGTGAGCCGCGCCTGTGAGCGCCTCGAGGAACACGAGGGGGCGGAGCCCTCGCCCCAGACTGGCGGAGAGAACCCACATACTAGCGGAGGACAGGTAGGGGCTCGCGTCAGCCGCGGCGCGCACGAGCACCGACATTGGGGCGGGGACGATCCGTGACGGTGGCGTGGTCGGGGGCGGTGCCGGTAGAGGCGGCGAGGGCGCGGCAGCGTCGGCGACGGACATCGGGATGGGAAACCCTGGCTCGTCGAAGCTTCTCCCTATCGATGGAAGCGGGGTGATTGTACCGGGCGAGGGGTTGGGGGGTTGGCGATGAACTGAGATGAACGCCGGAGGGGGTTTTGCGGCGAGGTGTTCTGTTTCCGGGTCGGGTTCTGTTCTAATCCCTTGTTTCACTTAGTTGATGATATACGGGTTCTAACCGGGTACGGGGGCTTGCCCGAATCGATCTTGCATAATTAACTCTGATTGTTCAGATTTGTTGCAGAATTTCTTTACAGAAAATAAAAAAAATTGCGAGCTTCAGTTCGAATTTTGATGTCCCTTATCTTGGAACATTTTTAAATGCTTGGTCTACAGAAAGAAAAAACTGATACGTACTACTGTAGAATGTTTGACGATTAGTACAATATGCCAGTTTTAAGATGCTTGCTCTACTTGAAACATGGTACTAGAAAGTTGAGAAATTCAGAATCAGTACTGGTACAATATGCACATCCACCACCAATTCACAATGACGAAACTACATGGGGGTGAGGTAATTTGTTTCCTCACTGGCATGTGTTTCCATTTCAAGTTCCTCATTGTTTGGCCCCGAAACTCTTAATCTTGGTACTTTTGCCTTTTAGCTCCTAATAATATATTCATACAAGAATCATGGCAATGGAAGTTCAGCATCACAATACGAGAACGAAAGCTACAACCCAGTCAGCAGCTACAGGCAGCGTGTGTGTGACCCACGATGGCAGGAGGTAACCCAGAAGGACATTCAAAATGGCACCATATTAATCCACTCGCAAAGAAGTCACCCTACATTCAACATGGAAATGCAAACAGAGGTTAATGTCTCAGGGAAGCGTTTGCTTCCACTAGGGTATTACAATTTCACCGCCATAAATACACCAGTACACCATAGTGCGTGTAAACTTGCAAGAGAGTAGCATAGGGAAGAACTGAATATGGTCACCAGACCCAAAATGACCAAACAAACGTCATCGCTATTGTTGATTAAAATCTAGTACTAGTAGAAAGAAGCAGGTCCGCAAAGGCTTTCATGGCTACTTCAACGATTAAGATCTACTAGTAACGGAAAGAATCAAGTCTGCAAAAACTTCCATTTTCCTCTGGAAACTTGTATCTCTTGACAGTTGGGATCACTCATAACCATCAGCAAAGTCCGTAGCTCCTTACCAATCTCACAGGCACCTTCACTTCTTAGCTTTGCCTGCCATTAACCCAACCCAAGCATAATTTGATCAGATTACTGCATTAAGAGAACATTGCTGTATCAACATTAAGCATCTAATAATATTATAGTTTCTAGGCAATCAAATCTAAAGGCCGTGCCATTCATTTCCCAGCAATGGAAGTAACTTGTATCTTGGGACATATAATAGAATTCACATATTTCTTGTCCTTTCAATCAGTTGTGCTAAGTGCTGACTAACACTTGCAACAGATTATAACAACAGATGATATTCTGTAACGCAAGAAAGTAGTTGATCGCAAAGGCGCTTCTACCAAAATGTAGTGGCATAGCACAACATAAAAAGTAGATAGCCATTAAAGGACTGTAGGTATGCCCATTTTACTGTCATGTTATTTATGTACATGATCAACCATTTTACTTCTTTTTACTCCAGTAGAAAAACAATACTTTGAGTAACTGGACAGGGCACAAAGGAACAATGTCAAGATGGAGCTAACAGCTAAGTAGAGTAGACTCAAAAGCCATAGTCAGAACTCAAAATCTTCCCATTGGTTTCAATGAAGAAATTCACAATGACAACAGAGTTCTCAAGAGAGTACCTTGCAAACAGTTCAGAAGCAGCAGACATACCATTGTTATAATCTTACTAGCTATATCGATACAACGATCACATGGGACCAGGGTTTGCAGGACAATAGAGTGTAAACTGTTAATATAATTTTTTTTCTAGTACGTGGAATTAATCATTTTTGTGGTAACTTCATCACAAAGGCACATACGGGACAATTGTGTCAGTTGGCTGCTCGCACAACTGAAGATTGGGGCTGATCCCAATGTTTGCCATGAATGCTAATATGCAATTAACAGAGCAAATAGCAAAATCCGCATTGGTTCAATACATAACAATACCGCAAGTTAACAAATGCCAACCCCAGTAGGCACAACACTTCACAGCTAAAGAAAATGGTTGCAAATACACAACAGTGGATACACTATCTTCATGTTATTAGGAGGCTAATAATGTACACACAGTATGCCTCATTATATTCATTCAGAGGATCATATGCCCCATAAAAATAGGAGAAGCCAAAGAAGAGGGGAAGGTATATACCTCAACAATCTGCCACCGGAAGTCCTGCTTTTCTGTCCGCCTGGACCTTCCTCAATAAACCCAACATAACAGCTGGAATGATGATAAAGAAAGATATCGCATGGACGCCAAAAAACCCCACATCCAGGATCACAGAACCAATCATTTGTCCCCGAGATGTCGATCCATCCTCAGGCAACGACAGAATCATTACCAGAATACCAGTGACAATTAGCAGGATGAAGGCCAGATCTGCGACGAATCCAAGGGCCACGAAGTGGAAAAACGTGAACAAACCCCGAGTCGCTTCCTCCATGGCTGCTTCAAAGGGGCTCTGGGAGCACAATATTTTCAACAAAATCACAGAGATTGACATGAGTATGTATGGATTGGTTCGAAAATGGAAGGATGCAGATGAAGTGATGAACTCGAATGGAACGCTATTACTAGTCAATAGAATTTCAGGACAACTTAAACTATGTACGGCAACTTAATTCGAATGAAATAATTCAGAGCTCAGCCACTAACTTAATTCGAACCAACAATCACGGGGAGTTATCTGCACAGTACCTTCCCGGACTCAGAGACGGATCCAGATACAAACTCAACCAGGAACCTGTCGCACAGCACCACGGCAGCAAGCGCGACCAAGATAAATTTGCCGAAGACCATGACAGCCTCTTCCGTGAGCGCCTGGAGAAAAACGTAGGGGGCGGAGCCCTCGCCCCAGAAGAGGTGAGCCACGAGCATGGCGGCGCAGACCGCTGAGAGAACCCACGAAGTCGCGAAGACCAGGTAGAGGAGCGCTCGCACCACGACGCGCACGAGCGCCAGCACTACGGCGACGATCCGCGACGGCGGCGGCGGCGGCGGCGAGGGATTCACGGCGACGGCCATCGGGACGGGAAACCCTAGCTCCTCGAAGCTTCCCGCTCTCGATTGGGGGTGGAGTGGTTGGGTTGCGCAGCGGAGTGAGGAGTTTGTGGCCTCGTTGGAATGGGATTAGCGGAGAACACGGGATGGGGTTTTACGGTGAAAGCTCCTCTTTCCTTGCGGGTTCTTACCGGGTACGCCGAGACGATCCATCCCTAGATGGATCTTTTCATAATACCCGAATCGATCCTGCATAGTTTACCTCTTGGAGTGATTATTTAAGAGGTTGTTTGGTATCCATTATTTGGGCCTAAAATCTTGGAATTCATTTTGCAATTCCATCTCTATGCTGTTTGGCTGGCATGGAATTGGGCCGTCATTTTATTTGGCAAATCCATCCAAATATCCCAATGTGTAAACTCAATTTCCATCTCAGACCTGTCATTTCCAAATTCTGGTGGCAGCCAAACATATGGGTGTTTTTGGAATCATAATATAAATGAAATGAATCCATGTATTCATTTCATTTCTACTAAATGAAATGAATACCTGGATGCCAAACGACCTCTAACTCTATTGTCACTTTATGCCTTGTTCAGTTTCGTTAGAATTGACCAGAATTGGCAGGGATTGAAGAGAATTAAATCCCATCTAAGCCAAAATCCCCTCTAATTTCTTCCAAACCACTCCAATCCACTAGGAGAGTGGATGAACCCAACAAAGCTTTATTAATCAAAGCACACTTACATCATCCAGTAATAAGATGGTGTATGTCAAACTATTTTATAAAGGAAATATGTTGGCTCAAAAGCTGGTTTAGAAATCCGGTGATTCACACTTTTGGCTGGACTAATGACGTTTAAAAAATATTTCTTCTATTTTGGTGTTTTCAATATTAAGGATCAATCATAGATTAGATTTTGAAAAGATAAGTGGTTTGGCCAAACTTTTCTTCGCAAACAATATCGCTCTATATTCGATTGTTAGGCATAAAGAGGATACACTTTCCATAGTAATGGAATCTAGTCCTCCTAATATATCTTTCACGAGAAGCCTCATAGCCCCTCGATTGTTATTTTAGAACAATCTTTTATTACGATTATCCACGATACAGCTATCGGAGGATGTGGACAAGTTCAAATGGAAATTACTAGAGAGTGGTAAAATTTTAGTTGACTCAGTATATAGAGTTTCGATTCCACCTGATATTTCAGTCGATGATAATAGTAAAATTTGAAAGATGAAAATACCATAAAAATGAAGATATTCGTATGGTATCTCCGCAAGGGATTAATTTTCACAAAATATAATCTTGTAAAGGGAAATTGGCATGAAAGTAAACAATGTGTTTTTTGTCATCATGATGAGACAATCTGACATTTATTCTTTCATTATAAATTTGCTCGGTCTATATGGTCAATCACCCAAATAGCCTCTGGTTTATCTCTCCATGTCCGGTGGCCAGTGTATTTGGTAACTGGTTGTATGGGATAGATGTTAAACACATGACTCTGTTTAGGGTGGAAGCGCTTGCCATTATTTGGTCGCTATGGCTATGTAGAAATAATAAGATTTTTAATAACATTATGGCTTCTTCCCTGCAGGTTATTTATTATACCACGGCTATTCTCCGGTTATGGACTACTCTCCAATATTTGGAGTTTCACGACTTGTTTACGGGGAAATACACGTGATTGAAGTACACGAAGAGAGATGTTTTCTCCCAACATGGATGGCCGCATGAACTACGGATTGATCTTCCATAGCTCGAGATCGTTTATTTTGATAGTATTATTTATAATGTTGGTCTACTTACTTTGTTCTCTAGTCATGTGGATTGATCGGCTATGTACATCCTAGTTATGCAGAGACCGGGTGTAAACATTACTTTAAGTAATGAAAACGTCCATTTCCAACAAAAAATCCAATAATAAAGAAAATAATAAAAATTGGTGGCTCCTCAAACCAAACAAGCACTTCTTATAACTAAGACATGACCTGCTTTATTTGTGTTTCTAGAACAGAAACGACGTAGTTGGCTGAACGCATATATCTTTAAAAATAGGTGAAGGTTAACACCATTCTTCAAACACTCCACCACTTCGAGACAATCAGATTGGACAATTACCTTGTTAACACCCAACTGATTTGCTAGATATAAGCCATATCCAATCACCAAAGGTTTGTTGGAGATATGCCCTAGAGGCAATAATAAATGTAGTTATTATTATATCTTTGTGTTTATGATAAATGTTTATATTCATGCTATAATAGTATTAACAAGGAAACATTAATACTTGTGTGATTTGTAAACTTAATTTGAAATCCCTAGTAAAGCCTCTATATAATACTAGCTTGTTGGTTAATAGATGATTGTGGTTTCCCTATCATGAACATTGAGATGTTATTAACAACAAGATCATATCGTTAGGAGAATGATATGGTGGACATACTCCTATAGATAAGCGTAGCATAAAGATCAAGTCATTTTAATAGTTCAATTGCTATATGCTTTCTGATACATAGTAATTTAATTCCTTCGACCATGAGATCATGCATATCACCTTTACCGGATGGATGCTTTGATGACATCAAACACCACACCGTAACTGGGTGGCTATAAAGGTGGCATTGAGTGTTCGGAAAGTATTGGTTGAAACACATGGATCAAGAGTGGGATTTGTCCATCCATATGACGGATAGATATACTCTGGGCCCTCTCGGTGAAATATCATCCAATTAGCTTGCAAGCATGTGACTGGCTCACAAGGGGTCATATATCACGGGAACGAGAAAAGAGTACTTATCGGTAACGAGGTTGAACTAGGTATGCAGAGATACCGACGATCATAACCTCGGATAAGTAAACTATCGTGAGACAAAGGGAAATTGATATCGTATGTAAGTGGTTCATTCGATCACAAAGTAACCGTAGAAATATGTGGGAGCCATATGAATTTCCAGATTCCTCTATTGGTTATTGCTCGGAGAAGTGTCTCAATCATGTCTGCATAATTCACGAACCGTAGGGAGACACACTTAAGGATTCGACGTTGTTTGAGTAGTTATGGAATGATGAGAAAGAGTCCGAATGTTGTTCGGAGTCTCGAATGGGATTCGGGATATCACGAGGAGATCCAGAATGGTCCGGAGAATAAGATTCATATAAGGAAAGTCCCGTTTCGGAGTTGGAGAATGGTTCCGGTGTTTTCATCAGGAATGTTCTAGAAGGTTCCGGAATGTCCGGCACTCCGGGGGGGGGGGGAAGGGTACATGAATGTGTTATATCAAGTTGGTATGATTACATCATGTACTCGGTGTCATCGCTGAACAAAAATAGAGGGTTTATTCAAATCCTAGTTTAAAACGTCAAACGGCTAGTTTGAAAGTCAAACGGCAGTTTTTAGAAAGAGGAGGAGGAGTGGGAAACCGAGTTGGGGAGGAGTTCCCTCCTCCAACCGCCGGCCCACCTCCAAGCCGAGTTGGGGAGGGACTCCTCTTCCTCCCCTTGGCCGGCCGGCCCCTCCACCTATATAAGGAGGGGCAGGGCTCCCTCCTAGAGACACACAAGATCCTCTCCTCCAAACCCTAGCCGCCGGCGCCGCCATCTCCACTGCCGCCGCCGCCTAGCAACCCTAGCCGCCGGCCAAGCTTCCTCCTCGGCGTGTCTAAACCCTAGATCGTCGAGGGACTCTCTCATACTCCACCATACTCGCTCCGGCTTAAGGCGAAGCCCTGCGAGATCTCCCCTCTACTTCCGGTACCACGCCGTTGTGCTGCCGGAATCGCGAGGAGAGTGCTACAACCTCCGCTGCCTGCTGGAACAAGGGAGAGGAAGGTCTTAGTTGAGTACCGAACGTGTGACCGACTGCGGGAGCGCTGCCGGAACGCAGCGCCGGAAGGATCGTCTACGCGATCTTGAGATCGGAAAGAGTACGACTACATCACCCACGAGAATCCGCTCTCGTTAAACACTTTGGAATCTTCGAGGGTGAGTTATTCCATCGACTCGTTGCTACAATCTAGTAGATAGATCTTGGCTTGTTTGTTTGTATGCGGTAGAAAATTTTTGTTTTCCATGCTACGAAACCCTACAGTGGTATCAGAGCTGTGTCTATATGTAGATATGTTGCACGAGTAGAACACAATGTTCATTGTGGGCGTTGATGCTTTTACTGTCGATTGCTTCTTGTGTACTTTGCATCTTGCGGTATGTTGGGATGAAGCGGCCCGGGCTAACCTTACATGACATCGTTCATGAGACTTGCTCCACGCTTGACATGCAACTTGTATTGCATAAGTGGCTTTGCGGGTGCCTGTTTCTCCTAGCATAGTTAAGATCCAATTTACAACGGGTGATTAACAATACTAGTATCAATGTTGTGGTTCATGTTCGTAAGTTAGAACGACACTTATTGAAAGCCCCAAACCACGTAAAATATGCAAAGAAAGTAGAGGCGTCTAACTTTGTTTTGCAGGGGTGTGCTGTGATGTGATATGGCCATGATTGTGATTATATTAGATGTATGCAATGTTCCTTATTGTAAGTTGGCAACCGGCAGGAGCCATATGGTTGTCTTTAATTTCTGTTACGACCCGCGTGTCTATTCAAAGTAGTTGTAATAGTTGAAGCCGGTGGACGACAACCATGGAGAAGCGTCATTGACCTTGATGCAATGTCGGTGATGATGGAGATCATGTTCGTGCTAGAAGATGGAGATCGGAAGCACAAAGAAGAAAGGCCATATCATATCACATATTATGAATTGCATGTGATGTTAATCCTTTATGCATCTTGTATTGCTTAGTAGACGACGGTAGCATTATAAGATGATCCCTCATGCACATGAATTTCAAATCATAAAGTGTTCACCCTTAGTTAGCACCGTTGCTAAAGCTTGTTGTTCGAAGCACCACGTGATGATCGGGTGTGTTAGATTCCGCAAGTGTATACAACGTGAGCAAGCCAGATTTGCTCATGCGGAAACTAAGGTTTGATCTTGACGAGCCTAGCATGTACAGACATGGTCTCGGAACACGGATCACCCAAAGGTAAAGCATGAATTATATAGTAGATATGATGAACATGTCGATTGTTCGCCATTAAAACTATATCAACTCTCGTGATGATCGGTGTTGATGTGGTGGATTTGGTTCGTGTGATCACTAAAACAATGTGAGGGATATTGTTTTGAGTGGGAGTTCACCTAGATTAATTTTATTATTAATTTGAACTCAGTTTGTCATAAACTTAGTCTAAACTATTGCAAATATGTTGTAGATCAATGGCAGCCCCTACCATCAATTTTAATGCGTTCCTAGAGAAAGAAAAGTTGAAAAACAATGGAAGCAACTTCGCGGATTGGTTCCGCAATTTGAGGATTGTCCTCACAGCTGGTAATTTGACCTATGTGCTGGATGCACCGCTGGGTGACCCACCTACAGCTGATGCTGCCGATGAAGTAAAGAACGTTTACCTCACTCGGAAGACTCAGTACTCCACAGTTCAGTGTGCTATCTTGTATGGTTTAGAATCGGAGCTTCAGAAAAGGTTTGAGAATTCAGACCCATATGATATTGTCGAGGATCTCAAATTAATCTTTGAGACTCATGCGGCAATTGAAAGCTATGAGGCTTCTGAAAAGTTCTTTAACTGCAAGATGGAAGAGGGCAGCTCCGTCAGTGAGCATGTGCTTAAGATGTCTGGGCACGCAAACAAACTTCAAAGCTTGGGTATTGTGATTCCTAATGCTTTGGGGATTTACTGTGTCCTCCAATCACTACCACCAAGTTACAAGAACTTTGTGATGAACTACAACATGCAAAACATGAACAAGACGTTGCCAGAACTCTTTGCCATGTTGCAATATGCAGAAGTGGAGATCAAGAAAGAGCACCAAGTGTTGTTGGTCAATAAGACCACCAAATTCAAGAAAGGCAAGTCTAAGCAGAAGGGACACTTCAAGAAGGGTGGTAAGAAAGTTACCACGCCGACGAATAAGACCAAGGCTGGACCTAAGCCTGATACTGAGTGCTTTTACTGCAAGGGAGAAGGTCACTGTAAGCGGAATTGCCTAAAGTACTTGGCGGATTTTAAGAACGGCAACATCAAGAAGAAAGGTATATCTGATATACATGTTATTGATGTGTATCTCACTAGTACTCGTAGTAGTGCCTGGGTATTTGATACTGGTTCGGTTGCTCATATTTGTAACTCGAAACAGGTGCTGCAGAATAAACGGAAGCTAGCGAAGAACGAGGTGACGACGCGTGGGAAACGGATCAAAGGTTGATGTGATCGCGGTCGACACGCTACCCCTTCATCTACCATCGGGATTAGTTTTATACTTAAATAATTGTTATTTGGTGCCTGCGTTAAGCATGAACATTATATCGGGATCTTGTTTATTGCGAGACGGTTACTTGTTTAAGTCCGAGAATAATGGTTGTTCGATTTATATGAGTAATATGTTTTATGCACATGCACCTTTGATAGATGGTCTATTCTTGTTGAATCTCGATAGTGGAAATACACATATAAATAACATTGAGGCTAAACGTTTGAAATCGAGCGATAACTCGACCTATATGTGGCACTGTCGTCTTGGTCACATTGGAGTGAAGCGTATGAAGAAACTCCATTCCGATGGACTTCTTGAATCACTTGATTTTGAATCACTTGAAAGATGCGAAGCATGTCTGATGGGTAAAATGACTAAGACTCCATTCTCTGGTATGATGGAGCGAGCTACGGACTTGTTAGAAATCATACATACCGATGTGTGTGGTCCAATGAGTGTAGCATCGCGCGGTGGTTATCGTTATGTTCTTACCTTCACGGATGACTTGAGTAGATATGGGTATATCTATTTCATGAAACATAAGTCCGAAACTTTCGAGAAGTTTAAGGAATTTCAAAGTGAGGTAGAGAATCAACGTAACAAGAAGATTAAATTTCTACGTTCTGATCGGGAGGTGAATATCTAAGTTACGAGTTTGGCGAGCATTTGAAGAAATGCGGAATACTTTCACAATTGACACCGCCGGGAACACCACAGTGTAATGGTGTGTCCGAACGTCGTAATCGAACTCTTTTAGATATGGTTCGTTCTATGATGTCACTTACAGATTTACCGCTATCATTTTGGGGTTATGCATTAGAAACAGCCGCATTCACTTTAAATAGGGCACCATCTAAATCTGTTGAAACGACACCGTATGAATTATGGTTTGGGAAGAAACCTAGATTGTCGTTCCTTAAAGTTTGGGGATGCGAAGCCTATGTAAAGAAGTTACAGCCGGACAAGCTTGAACCCAAAGCGGAAAAATGCGTCTTCATTGGATACCCGAAGGAAACTATTGGGTATACCTTCTATCATAGATCCGAAGGCAAAATCTTCGTTGCCAAGAATGGATCCTTTCTAGAGAAGGAATTTCTCTCGAAAGAAGTGACTGGAAGGAAAGTAGAACTCGACGAGGTTGTCGAACCTTCTCTCGAAATTGCGAGTAGCGCAGCACCGGAAGAAGTTCCTGTGGTGCCTGCACCAATTAGAGAGGAAGCTAATGATGATGATCATGAAACTTCGGTTGAAGTTGCTATAGAGCCTCGCAGGTCAACGAGAACTCGTACCACTCCAGATTGGTATGATCCCGTTATGAGTGTCATGTTGGTGGACAACACCGATGACCCTAAGACATATGAGAAAGCGATGATGAGCCCAGATTCCAATAAATGGCAAGAAGCCATGAAATCCGAGATTGGATCCATGTACGAAAACCAAGTATGGACTTTGGTGGACTTACCGGATGGCCGGAAGGCTGTCGAGAATAAATGGATCTTCAAGAAGAAAACAGATGCTGATGGTAATGTTACTGTCTATAAAGCTCGACTTGTCGCAAAAGGGTTTCGACAAATTCAAGGAGTTGACTACGATGAGACTTTCTCACCAGTAGCGAAGCTAAAGTCTGTGAGGATTATGTTAGCAATCGCTGCATATTATGATTATGAGATATGGCAGATGGATGTCAAAACAGCATTCCTCAATGGAGACATTGATGAAGAGTTGTATATGATGCAACCCAAAGGTTTTGTCGATCCTAAAGATGCTAACAAGGTATGCAAACTTCAACGGTCCATCTATGGATTGAAGCAAGCATCTCGAAGTTGGAATCAACGTTTTGATAAGGTAATCAAAAGTTTTGGTTTTATACAAATTTATGGAGAAGCTTGTATTTACAAGAAAGTGAGTGGGATCTCTGTAGCATTCTTAATACTATATGTAGATGACATATTGTTGATTGGGAATGATGTAGACCTTCTTAATAGTGTCAAGGAATATTTGAATAATAGTTTTTCAATGAAGGATCTTGGCGAAGCAGCTTACATATTAGGCATAAAGATTTATAGAGATAGATCGAAACGCCAAATATCATTGTCTCAAAGTACATATTTGGACAAAGTTCTAAAGAGGTTTGGAATGAAAGATAGCAAGAAAGGGTTCTTGCCCATGTTGCCCAATACGACCTTGAGTAAAACTCAAAGTCCGACATCGGCAGAAGATAGAGAAAGGATGAGTAAGACTCCCTATGCCTCAGCCATAGGATCTCTAATGTATGCCATGCTATTTACTAGACCCGATATTGCATATGTTGTTAGTTTAACTAGCAGATATCAAAGTGATCCAGGAGTGGATCATTGGACAGCGGTCAAAAACATCCTTAAGTACTTGAGAAGAACTAAGGATATGGTTCTTTCTTATGGAGGTGATGAACAACTCGTTGTTAATGGTTACACCGATGCTAGTTGGAACACCGATCCGGATGATTCTAAATCACAATCTGGATACGTATTTATTTTGAATGGTGCAGCAGTTAGCTGGAGGAGTGCAAAGCAAAGCGTTGTGGCGAGATCTTCAACTGAATCGGAATACATGGCTGCTTCGGAGGCTTCACAAGAAGCAATATGGATGAAAGAGTTCATTACAGAGCTGGGTGTGGTTCCTAGTGCGCTGGACCCAATGTCTATCTACTATGATAACATGGGCGCCATAGCCAATGCGCAAGAACCAAGGTCACACAAGAAGCTGAAGCACATCAAGCTACATTTTCACGCTATTCGAGAACATATCCAAGATGGGGATATAAAGATTTGCAAAGTACACACAGATCTGAATGTGGCGGATCCGTCAACTAAACCTCTCCCGAGGGCAAAACATGACCAGCACCAAACTGCCATGGGTGTTCGGTATATTACCATGTAATCTAGATTAGATGACTCTAGTGCAAGTGGGAGACTGTTGGAGATATGCCCTAGAGGCAATAATAAATGTAGTTATTATTATATCTTTGTGTTTATGATAAATGTTTACATTCATGCTATAATAGTAATAACAAGGAAACATTAATACTTGTGTGATTTGTAAACTTAATTTGAAGTCCCTAGTAAAGCCTCTATATAATACTAGCTTGTTGGTTAATAGATGATTGTGGTTTCCCTATCATGAACATTGAGATGTTATTAACAACAAGATCATATCGTTAGGAGAATGATATGGTGGACATACTCCTATAGATAAGCGTAGCATAAAGATCAAGTCATTTTAATAGTTCAATTGCTATATTCTTTCTGATACATAGTAATCTAATTCCTTCGACCATGAGATCATGCATATCACCTTTACCGGATGGATGCTTTGATGACATCAAACACCACACCGTAACTGGGTGGCTATAAAGGTGGCATTGAGTGTTCGGAAAGTATTGGTTGAAACACATGGATCAAGAGTGGGATTTGTCCATCCATATGACGGATAGATATACTCTGGGCCCTCTAGGTGAAATGTCATCCAATTAGCTTGCAAGCATGTGACTGGCTCACAAGGGGTCACATATCACGGGAACGAGAAAAGAGTACTTATCGGTAACGAGGTTGAACTAGGTATGCAGAGATACCGACGATCATAACCTCGGATAAGTAAACTATCGTGAGACAAAGGGAAATTGATATCGTATGTAAGTGGTTCATTCGATCGCAAAGTAATCGTAGAAATATGTGGGATCCATATGAATTTCCAGATTCCTCTATTGGTTATTGCTCGGAGAAGTGTCTCGATCATGTCCGCATAATTCACGAACCGTAGGGAGACACACTTAAGGATTCGACGTTGTTTGAGTAGTTATGGAATGATGAGAAAGAGTCTGAATGTTGTTCGGAGTCTCGAATGGGATTCGGGATATCACGAGGAGATCCGGAATGGTTCGGAGAATAAGATTCATATAAGGAAAGTCCCGTTTCGGAGTTGGAGAATGGTTTCGGTGTTTTCATCGGGAATGTTCTAGAAGGTTCCGGAATGTCCGGCACTCCGGGGGGGGAGGGTACATGAATGTGTTATATCAATTTGGTATGATTGCATCATGTACTCGGTGTCATCACTGAACAAAAATAGAGGGTTTATTCAAATCCTAGTTTGAAAAGTCAAACGGCTAGTTTGAAAGTCAAACGGCAGTTTTTGGTAAGAGGAGGAGGAGTGGGAAACCGAGTTGGGGAGGAGTTCCCTCCTCCAACCGCCGGCCCACCTCCAAGCCGAGTTGGGGAGGGACTCCTCTCCCTCCCCTTGGCCGGCCGGCCCCTCCACCTATATAAGGAGGGGCAGGGCTCCCTCCTAGAGACACACAAGATCCTCTCCTCCAAACCCTAGCCGCCGGCGCCGCCACCTCCACTGCCGCCGCCGCCGCCGACCTAGGTCAAGTCGCCGCCGCCGCCTAGCAACCCTAGCCGCCGGCCAAGCTTCCTCCTCGGCGTGTCTAAACCCTAGATCGTCGAGGGACTCT
The DNA here is from genome assembly GCA_916181665.1 of Avena sativa. Taxonomy (NCBI): domain Eukaryota; kingdom Viridiplantae; phylum Streptophyta; class Magnoliopsida; order Poales; family Poaceae; genus Avena; species Avena sativa. Next base: position 402,363,145 of record OV702284.1, read on the forward strand.
CTCATACTCCACCATACTCGCTCCGGCTTAAGGCGAAGCCCTGCGAGATCTCCCCTCTACTTCCGGTACCACGCCGTTGTGCTGCCGGAATCGCGAGGAGAGTGCTACAACATCCGTTGCCTGCTGGAACAAGGGAGAGGAAGGTCTTCATCGAGTACTGAACGTGTGACCGACTGCGGGAGCGCTGCCGGAACGCAGCGCCGGAAGGATCGTCTACACGATCTTGAGATCGGAAAGAGTACGACTACATCACCCACGAGAATCCGCTCTCGTTAAACACTTTGGAATCTTCGAGGGTGAGTTATTCCATCGACTCGTTGCTACAATCTAGTAGATAGATCTTGGCTTGTTTGTTTGTATGCGGTAGAAATTTTTTGTTTTCCATGCTACGAAACCCTACAAGGTTCACTCGTTACAGCATCAAAAGCGTAGTCAACATTGTTGTTACTTGCCGCTAAGAAATTCCCATTATCATCACATATCACCGCTCCAATTGCACCCCTTCATGTTTTAATATCAAAAGCACCATCAACGTTTATTGAACAAAGTCATCCCGGGCTCTGACCTAAGAGCTTTCCTTCTCTTTATTCTTTGGTGCCATACAAAGTTTGCAACCTGTATGTACATCACCATCCTCGAGACAGGATGGACCTCTTCTCCATGAATCCTTTGTCGTCGTATCCACCGGATATACCAAGGCAGTTGTGATAAGAATTTTACTTAGATCATCATAAACCCTATCACCAATATTTCTGAATTTCTCCATTATCAAATATTCCAAGACTGCAATGCCCGACCTATCATTATCACATGATTCATTAATAAAGCTCCACGGTCCCATCTTTCTCCAAAGTTCTCAAGCACCCTCACATTTGAACAAAGTGTGCTTGATGTCTTCGACACTCCTTTGAACAAAGAGGACATGAGCAATTTGTAAGAGTATGTCGATTGGCCAGGGCACCAAGGCATGGAGGAACACCATGCAAACACTTCCATGAGAAAATTTTAATTTTCGTTGGCAATTTGGTCTTCCACATTACTCCCCAAATTTTTCCATGTGAATACCCTTTCTTCAGTTTTGTCTCAAGAATTTACTCATCAGAGATAATACTTACTCCTCAACACTCAGGCACATAAACTGTCTAGATCAAAAATAATTCTCTAAATTTGTTTTGCAAGCATTGCTTTATTAAAACAGTATGTATGTCTCTAAGCCCCATCCCTCCTATTTTCTTTGGTACACACATCTTTCACCGGGCGAACCAGTGCATCTTCTTATTTGTTATGTCATCACCCCACCAACAATGCTCTATTGCATTAATGATTCCTTTAAATATATTTTCACAACCACAAACACAAACATCGCATGTACATGTATTACTTGAGCAACAACCTTTAATTTCATATTCTTCCCTCTCATAGATAAATTTCTCCATATACTGCTTTGTGCCTATTGATAGACACAATCCACTAGATATTAAAATGCATCACTTCTATCTATCCTACTAGCAATGGTAACCCAAGATACTTATCCGACAAATCCTCCACCATAATATTCAGTATAGTACAAACATCCACTCTTGTATCAACATCAGTATTGCGGCTAAAATAATACTCCATTTACCTTCTCTCACCATTTGTCATGATGCCTTTCAATAATCATCCAAGATATTTTTAGGCAGCATGTGTTCTGCCCATTCGCACTCATACAAATTAAAGAATCATACGTGAAGAATAAATGAGAAATTGCTGGGGCATCCCTACAGACTTCTACACCTTCAGTTTGACCAGTCCTTTTAGCATCAAGGATCATCGTTGATAGACCCTCCGCCACCAACAAGAACAAATATTTAGAGTAACCCTAGGGTAATCCTCTTGTTGGTTCAAACATAGTAGTATCCATCCAATTAAACCGGATCAAGTATCTTATAGATCGGACATATGCCATCATCAAGTTGACCCAACCGGTATCAAAACCCATCTTTAGCATTATTCCTTCTAGAAAAACTCATTCAAACACATCGTAAGTTTTATGAATATCAAGTTCCACCGCACATAGAACACTTTTTCCTGATTTATTCTTGATTGCATTAATACTTTCATAAGCAACCAATACATTATTATCGGTTGTCAGCCTTCCAGGAACGAATGCATTATGTGTTTCCCCAACTATTTTTGGTAATATTACCTTCAAACGATTTTCCAACATCTTTCTATAGTTTTGTAAATGACATTACACAAAATGATTGTACAGAATTGAGCTACCTTTTCTGGATTATCCACTTTTGGAATTAACATAATAGAGGTATCATTCCATCCATAGGGTATGACACCCGAATTCACCACGTTGAACGCAACCAACAGTCCGAACTGATGGAAAAGGCTAGGCATGTATTATATATTCTTAACACTCCCCCTCACGTCTAGGCTATTTTAGTCTTTAGCGTGGGTTTGATGCAGGTCGCAGAATCTTTTTTTAACTGCGTGAGCAGGGTCTTGAACGTGAGGCCTCTTGGATCTGATACCATATTAAATTAATGCACTAGCCATCTAAACCAAAAGTCCGAACCGATGGAAAGGGCTAGGCGTGTATTATATATTCTTAACACAAGGAAGTAGCCGTCCAACATCAAACTGCAAACATGGCAAATTCTACTCCCTCCGTTCCATAATATAGGATGTTTAGCTTATCAACCACACACTAAAAGTCGTCTAGATACATCCGTTTTACAAAAGCTAAAACATCCTATATTTTGAAACCGAGGGAGTATAAGCCAAGAAAAGCATTGTCCTCCGGGAGGGTGCTACACCCCTCACCGTCAGGCCACATATTCCAGGCTTCCCAGCAGCAACTGAACACTGAAACACCACAATGTCGAATCACTACAGCTCCTAGCATGGAGCATGGAATACTAGCAGTGGAATATCTACAGTCGTGAATGCAAGTAATTATGATCCAGTACTTGTCAGCGGCCATAATCTTCAGCGAACTCTCTTGCATCTACCTAGCGTTTCTTCACACCTTCGGTTCAGGGTTATGTCTGTTAATACAGAAGGCAAAATTTCATTAGACTAGCAACATCAATAGCACTTGAGTGAGGATGTTTAACAATATTAAGCACCTAATATTATAAATTATACATACTGATCAATTTGAGTGCATCAATATAGCAAAGGGTCGTCACCATTCCAGTGCAACTATATATAGCGACCTATGTAATAAGTATACCAATATATAGCAAGGGTCATCACCAATCACCATTCCAGTGCAACTAGACCAGCGAGAGGGATTCTTTACATAAAGAATGGGAAGGGTTAGGTGGAATTTAGATCTGTTGGTGATCAGAGCAATTGCAAATCAGCATATCAAGAGTAATTCTTGTTGGTCTGCATAACACAGCCTAAGTTGGAAAGGCTGGTGCCTAAAAGGTGCAAATCCAATGTACATGGTAGATAGCTCAATTTGTTTTCTAAAATACATAGCTAGCATCAAAATAAACTTTGAATTAGAGAACCTTGACGGTAAAAGATGGTCTAGTAAGTAGTTAATCAAAGGACATGAAAGCCCGTAAAATGGAAGAAATTCTCACTAACATGTTTTCTCAAAGGCACATCTACACAAATGCCATGGAACACCACATGCAAGTAGATACTAGCTACATTTAAGGGAAGGGTCGGTTCTATATATCACCAATTCCCCATCATAGTTTACTTACTTGAATAATTGAATTGAGTTCATATTTGTTATCTTCACTAAAACAAAGCACCAAGTTTTTTTTTACACAAAAAATAAAACAAGACAGGTAAATAACAAGATAATGCAATTAAGTAGAAGATGCCAAACGATCCAACCCTTTGAAATTTGAGGTCTACCACTTATATATGGTAGGTTTGATGGATACATTCTTAGAGGCCCAATCACAATAATCACGGGAAATGACAGAACATGAACCATGCATACTAATTTCCGCTGATGATCTCTCTATAGGCATCTGATTGTGAATTGGTGACTTGTACCAAAGAAGATCCGTTAAATGCAAATATTTCGTAGGAAAGCTAACATCTAACAACAGCCAAGAAAGCAAACTCTGGGATAGACGAAAAATGGATTGCCATGAAGTTATCAGCACTATAGTAAGTGCTACTCGGCAACATTTGTATATAATTGCAGCACAGGAAGGAAAAAACTTGCACGTTATCAGGATTTATGAAACTAGAAACCATGCTCATAAGAAAGGTACTTGCAAACAGTTCTGAAGCAGCCAACACCTTTTGTTATAATCTCACTATCTGCACCGACAGAAACGATCACACGCCATGCTGAAACATAAACAGCAAATATTACTTCTAATATACATGATATTGATCATTTTGGTGATCACTTCGTAACAAAGGCATAAGGTTTTTATTGCAGCAGTTGGCCACTCATACAAGTGAAGATTGAGACTAATCCCAATGTTTGCCATGAATGCTAATATGCAACAACAAGAGGGGTTTGCAAAAGCCAGGTTAATATATAACATTACTCCATGTTCACAAAAATCAACCAGTAGGCAGTAGGTTCTGCAGCTAAGAAAAATGATTGACAGTAAGCAACACAGGAGGCACTATTTTCATATTATTGTGACAAAATATGGCACATTAACTGGGAGGATCATATGGCACAATAAATACAGGGGAGGCCAAAGAAGAGGGGAAGGTATATACCTCAACAAACTGCCACGGTGAGTTCTGTTTTTCTGCACGCCTGGTCCTTCCTAAAGAAATGCAGTGCCAAAGCTGGAACGATAACAAAGCAAGATATCGCATGGAAGCCAAACATCCCCACATCCACGATCACAGAACCAATCATTTCTCCCCTGATCCCAGCAAGTGGGGCGACATCATCATCACCAGACTACCAGCGGCACTTAGCAGGATGAAGGCCAAATCTGCGACCAATCCAAGGACCACACCACAGCACAGGGAACCTTAAGGAACTCCTGAGTCGACTTCCGCGTGATTGCTCCAAAGGTGCTCTGAGGAGGACAGCAATTTCAGTGAAACCACAGAGATGGACGTGATTTTGTATGGAATGGTCGGAAAATGGAAGGATGCAGATGGTGATAAACACGAATGGAAGAATTGAACACTATTCCTTGTTATTAGAACAACTTGAACTATATGTGGCAACTTAACTCAAATGTGAGAATGTAATTTTACACGATACCCTGCTGTAATTCGATCCAAGTAGAGATCAGGAGAGTTAATTGCATGGTACCTTGAACTTGGAACCGGATCCAGATACAACTGCGATCACGTAGGCCATGCACAGGGGGCAGAGCAGCACGGCTAAAAACGCAAGGGCGAGAAATATGAAGCAGATGGAGGCATTGACACCCGCGTCCGTGAGCGCCTCCAGAAACACGAGAGGGGCGGAGCCCTCGCGACAGGCGTAGCTTGCGACGACCGAGGCGGCCGAGGCCGCTGAGTGAACCCACACAATCGCGACGCCCAGGTAGCGGAGCGCTCGGCCTGCAACGAGGACGACGAGCGCGAGCGCCAGCATCGCGCCGAGGACGAAGCGCAGGAACAATAGCACCGCGACGACGATCCGCGAAGCTTGTCTCGATAGGGGCGGACCGGCGGAGTGGTTGGGTTGCGACTTGCGAAGCGGAGTGAGGGACTGAGGGGTTTGTGGGAATTAATGGGATTAGCGAAGAACACGGACGGGGTTTTTAGTTACGGGAAAGCCGTTCCTTTTTCGGGTACTAAGTAACCGGGTAAGCTGATATTTTCCTCTCTTTTTTCCGGATAATGCCGGATCGATGCTGCACAGCTAGCTACCTTGTCAGGGCTGTTAGGATTTAATTTTTTCATTAAATGGAAAAATTCCTGCTTGTAATCCGCACATGGAGAACCGACGTAGGCAGTTGTTTTTGGAGCGTCGCCTCCATAAATCGCCATAGTAGGCGTCGGTTCACCCCTATAAATATGTATATCTTCATCAATTAATAGTAACTGTCATTTTCACTTGTCTCTCGTTTTCTTCTTCACACGTTATCAAGCACGCTCCTAGCGCGCGCAAACTCCGGCTATCGCCGGAGTAAGAACAAGACCAACGAGGAATCCACAGTCAAAGAAAGCTCTCTACAGGGACAATCCGATGGAAGAGGAATTATGACTTGTGGACAGTGCTACCACAAACTTCATACTGAGGAAGTTGAAATATTTTCAGACTCTGAAAAAGATGAATGGAGATATTTTGACTATCGCTGGACGTGATACGGTAATTGTTGGTACTAGGCGTGCCATATTTACCCTCTCAAACGGTACACAAGTAACAATTGAGGATGCCTTGTTGTATCCCGATTCGTCACGTACCTTAATCAGTTATCGAGATATCCGTAAGAATGGTTTTCACATTGAAACCCATGAAGACAACAAAGAAGAGTATCTGCTCTTCACAAAAGATAACGGATATGGCAAGCAAGTACTTAAAAAAATTCCTTCTCTGTCGTCCGGACTGTACTATACGTACATCAAGCCCGTAGAACATGTTGCTTACAAGGTAATCTTCCAGAATGTTGACGCACTTCAAACTTGTCATGATCGCCTAGGCCATCCCGGTATCGGGATGGTGCGGAAGATTAGTAGCAATTCCATTGGTCATAATTTCCATGAGTCCAAATTTCCTCAATCATCATACTTTGTGTGTACATCATGTGCCAGAGAAAAGCTAATTTTGAGGCTTTCGCACCTCAAAATACAAGTTGAACCACTTCAGTTCCTTGAACGAATTCAAGGTGATATTTGTGGTCTTATCCAACCATTATCTGGACCATTCAGGTATTTCATGGTTTTGATTGACGCATCTACACGATGGTCACATGTGTGTCTTCTTTCCACACGAAACCATGCATTTGCCAAGATAATGAGGGAAGTAATTAAGTTACAGGCCCATTATCCAGAAAGTCGAATTAAATCAATTCGCATGAACAATGCTGCAGAATTCTCTTCACGCGCCTTCAATGACTATTGCATGACCTTGGAGATTGAAGTTCAGTACTCTGTTCCATATGTCCATACTCAAAATGGTTTGGCTGAGTCCCTAATAAAGAGGATCAAACTCATTGCAAGACTTCTGTTAATGAATTGCAGCTTGCCAACTTCGTGTTGGGGTCACGCGGTTTTACACGCTGCTGACCTAATCCAATTGCGACCTACTGCATATTACAGTACTTCCCCTCTGCAATTGGTACGTGGAAATCCTCCCAGCATTTCCCATCTGCGTAAGTTCGGATGTGCTGCATACATCCCGATCTCACCACCAAAGCGGACATGCATGGGTCCACACAGAAAACTAGGGATCTATGTGGGGTACAAATCGCCATCGATTATTAAGTACCTGGAACCCCTTACTGGGATCTATTCATAGCCCGTCACGCTGATTGCATATTTGATGAGAAACATTTTCTGGCATTAGGGGGAGATTTCAAGTACCAGAAAGAATGCCCGGAAATTGATTGGAATGTTATCGCCATTTCAACCTCTGATCCACGTACCCAAGAGACCAAACTCCAAGTTCGGAAAATCATCAATTTGCAACATCTTGCAAATAATCTGCCAGATTCATTTACTGATCTAAAAGGTGTTACTAAATCCTGGAAACCGGACAGAAATGCGCCCAAAAGAGTGGAGGTACCAACAAAAACCACTCAACTCCCTGATCCTAAAAAGAGGGGGAGTAGTACGGCCTCTGACCCGGAACCTGCTTCTCGCAAGCAACAAAGGAGAGAGAGGAGAAAATCCTCCAAATCAGTAAATGCAAGTCAGCTCAACGTTGACGAACACCTTATGGGTAGTATACACCCAATGGAAGGGCAACCTCCACAACCCAGCTCCAGCTTGCACACACTGGCTGGGACATCGGAACACCTAGACTCACGCGTATTGGAAAATCACGAAGAGTCACCAAGGGTGCATGAGATATCCACCAACTATATCGATTCTGGAGATTCATTCAACCGTAAGTCTACGATTGTCGACACTTATTTTTCTGCTACAGTTGTTGATACCCTTCTCAATGATCATGATCCAAGGACTATCGTTGAGTGTGAGAAACGCTCCGACTGGCCTAAATGGAAGGAAGCAATATAAGCAGAACTTGCTTCGCTCAATAAAAGGAAGGTATTCACAGAAGCAATACCAACACCTCCTAATGTTTTCCCTGTGGGATTCAAATGGGTTTTCCTCCGGAAACATAATGAGAACAATGAGGTGGTGAGATACAAAGCGAGGCTCGTAGCACAGGGTTTCATGCAGAGACCCGGCATTGATTTCAAATGAGACATATTCTCCAGTAATGAGTGGTATCACCTTCCGATATCTTATATCTTTGGCAGTGCAAAATCGTCTATCTATGCAGTTGATGGATGTCGTGACCGCCTATCTTTATGGGTCACTAGATTCGGACATATATATGAAGGTTCCTGATGGAATCTCTGTCCCGAATGCAAGCGCTAAACGCAACATGTACTGTGTAAAACTGAACAAGTCTTTATACGACTTGAAACAGTCGGGACGGATGTGGTACAACCGACTTAGTGAGTTCCTTCTTCAGAAGGGTTACTCCAATAGTGATGACTGCCCATGTGTCTTCATCAAGAAGTCCTCTTCAGGATTTTAAATCATTTGAGTGTATGTCGATGATCTCAACATCATTGGCAACACACAAGATATTGATGACGCACGCAATCATCTAAAGACAGAATTTGAGATGAAGGATTTGGGTCAAACCAAATTTTGCTTGGGCCTCCAACTCGAGCACCTTTGAAAGGATACGGATGTCGCCTAGAGGGGGTGAATAGGCGATTAAAACTTTTCCTAGAGTGGCTCAACAAAGGCGGAATAAAACTAGCGTTTTACTTTGTCAAGCACAACCTAGAACAAATAGGGTTCACCTATGTGCACCAACAACTTATGCTAAGCAATACAAGCAACAAAATGATACCAAGGTATATATTACTTCAAGCACGAAGGCTATCACAATGTAAAGTGCATAAGTAAAAGCTCGGGTATAGTGATAACCGAGGCACGCGGGGACGACGATATTTTACCGAGTTCCTCCCAACATGGAGTACGTCTCGTTTGGAGAGGGGGTGGTATCAAACCACCAACGCCACAAAAGGCCTCCCTTATTCTCCGGTGAATCTCACCCCAACGGGATCGATCCACGCTTCCACTATCGGTGCACTTGTCGGTGGCAACCGGAACCTCTCACAAGGTTGGGGCACTTCTCCACAACTTAATTGGAGGCTCCCAACAAATGTCACAAAAGGCCACAATTCCACCAAGGCCACAAAACCGTCTAGGGTTCCAAGAACCCAAGAGGGACAAGATCCAATGAGTAACTCAAACCAAATCCTCCGAGGAGAACTCAAACCGATGCACCAAATGCAAATGGCAAGAACACCACAAAGGTGCTCAAATCCCTCACTCTCAAGTTCCAACAAAGCTACTAAAGCTATTGGGGAAACAAGAGAGGAGGAATCAAAGAGAGACACAAAATCCCCCAAAATCTAGATCCCCAAAGATGCACTCACAAAGAGATGAATCAGTTAGGTCAAAACGTGGGTCTAGATCTTCTCTATCTTCCACTCAAATATGGGCAAGAATCATCGGAGGAAAAAGATTAGGCAAGCTTCAAGATCTAGAGCAAGTGTGGATAAAGTTTAGCCTAATATATAAGAGAGGAACAGTTTAAAATAAAAACGGACAAAGTCTATTTAAATGGTCGGGCTAAATCTGCCCGTTGGGGCATTTTCAGAACGGGCCGATAGTACCGGTCATGCGCCAGAAAAACAAACGGACAGGACAGATGGCCGGGTCAACGCGCGCAGCGAGCGAGCGATCTGGCGAGCCATGCACGCAGCAGCGGCGGCAGACGCTGGGCCCAGCGAGTGGGGCCAGCCAGGGGCGAGCGGCGCTTGCGGGATCTGCAGGGCACGCATGCAGCAGGCCAGCAAGCAAGCGCGCAGCACAGCAACGCGGCAGCAGCAGATCGCGCGGCCGCATGCGGGGCCTAGCGCCAGCGGTCAATGCGCGGGCAGCAGGCGCGCGCGCGGGCGAGCGACGCAGCAGCAGCGCCAGCGGCGGGGCCAGGCGGGGCGAGCGGGCCCACGTGGAGAGGTGGGCCAGCGTAGCAGCAGGGGCAGCGCCAGCGCGGAGTACGCGAGAATCTTGGCGGGCGAGCTGCGCCTTCGAGCGAGCTGGGCTATCCTGGGAAAAATACCTGGGCTGGCCGGTAGTACCGGCCCACCCGGGCGGTACTACCAGGCCGATCCGGTATGACCGGACGTTGCAACCGGGCTAGGCAGCACATAGACCACAGCGCTTAGATGCGGTCGGTAGTACCGGCCCGCCCGGGCGGTACTACCGTTTGGCCCAGAAATCTAAAACTTTTTTTCTTTTTCAATTAATAAGGCAGATATTCAAATGACCATAATTTTTGATTGGTAACTCCGATCGACCCGATTCCAATTGCGTTGGATAGAGGACAACAAGGGCTTCCCAATAAAAAGTGGAAATATTGATTATTACCAAGTGGAAGTGTATCGATTAATATAATGTGAGACACCTCACTTGGTGAGAAACCGAAAAGCCGCATAAATCAAAATCGCAACAAGATACATATGGGAGATTCGATTTTGATGAACAAGAGCTTGTTATGGAGATTACCACAATCTCTATATACTCACATGGATAAGACCAAATAACAACCAAATACGATGATGCAAGTATGCAAAGGTTTGAGATCTCTCTGAACGATGTGACCGAATTACTCATACGAGAGTCCCTCTTGATAGTACGGTTATCTATCCTAAACCCGGTCTCCCAATAAACATGAGACCGGCAAAAGGGAAAACCTATCAATATTATACCTTTGCCTTGAGCAATCCATTTGACCTCGATGTAGACGATCTTGTCCTTCTCAAGATGGACACCTTTCTTGATTCATCATCATCGATCCATGATCACCGAGGATGGCAAGCATCAAACATGAGATCTTCTATAGATGGCGCATTTTGAGCTTGCACAACACATCTTCTTCTCATTTTATCTATCTTGAAGTCAACACATGCTCCAAGCAATGCCAATGGACAATTCCTACAAGTACAACTTAATACACACATTAGTCCATAAAGATTGTCATTAATTACCAAAACCACACATGGGGGCCCACATGTTCTTTCAATCTCCCCCATTTTGGTAATTGATGACAATCCCTTTAAGAGGGTTTATATAAGGAATTTTAATGAACAAACTGATAACACCAATATCAAATACTACATAAGTATGTGATATTGGTACCACCATATATAGAGCAAACTCCCCCACAATCTATGCATGTGTGATGAACTTGAATTTCATTGCATATATTGCCAATCATTATCATTGGTGGAGTTTCCACTATATATACCACATGCTAAGCAACGACAAAGATGCAAGAGCATGAGAGGCAAATGCACAAGAACAAACTCAATGCATAAACCAACTTCCCTTAAACCCTCTAAAACTTCTCCCCCATTGGCATCGATTGCCGAAATGGGTGACAAGTTCTAGAAGGAAAATATAATAATAATTCCTCCAAAGGTGTGCCTTCGCACATATCCAATGATGAATACTTGGGAGGGAGTAGAACTATATCGAGGACCCGAAGATTGCCACAATAAATAAAGTCAAATGATGCAAGCAATTACAAGGTCCCACAAACCAATTGAAAACAACAAATGAGTTCAAATGGAACCTACAAGATATTATGATATGAGCAAGAGAGTGCTTTAAATAACAAATAGAGAAGCTCCCCAAGATTTGTGCACTACTCAACATAAATGCATTAGAATATATATTGCACAAATATGGAATCCTTGCTCCCCCATAAGCATTTCAAGCACAACAAATGAGAGATCAAATAAATGCTTAAATAAAATAGAGAAGCTCCCCAAGATTTGTGTGCACTTTAGAATCGTTGTATTTCAATACAAAAATGCACAAATATGGAATCCTCACTTCCCCATAAACATGTAAGACGCAATAAATGAGAAAAAAAGATAAATGAGCATTATTAAATGAAATAGATGAGCTCCCCAAAGATAATGCACCAATTATGATAATTGCATTTGGGAACAAGGTGCATAATCATGGAATCCTCACTCATCCAAGTTCATTTAATAATACAAGGCATGAGAGAACAAATATGAGTGCCCAAAGATGCAAACAAGAGGAACAAGCACTCATAGGCAATTAAATTTGGAAGCCACCGAAGAATCAAAAGAAATAGAAAGGTGGTCTCCAAGTATTAAAAATCAACTAAAATTATCTCCTCATATGTGTATATGTCTCTAAATGGAAAACATCACAAAGACATATGCCAAAAAATAAATATGCACACATAAATAAGATTATACAAGAAAGCACATGAAAGGCAAAAATGAAGTCATAACATATATCAATAAGATTTTTTGCTTCAAAGCATGGCCAAAGGCTCACATATGTCTTATTGTATATTAATGGACTTCAAACACCAACACACTACATATATTACAACTTTCACCAAGGTAAGAGGAGAAAGTTGGAATATATGGAGAAAGGCAACAAGTATCACAAGAAAAATTTAACTAGCAAAATCTCACTATTGCACATGAGAGAAGTTGAGGAAAAGATAGGCAATAAAATTGCTAGATTGACATATTTGGGATTGGAGGATCATATGCATGATTTTGTATAGTTCCAATTATATATACTCATCTCAACTTATACACATATATAATAGAGAGTTCTCTTAATACCATGGCTAGAGATACAACAATTACAAATACATGAATTCATGCCAGAAGGCAACCGACAAACGGTTGGAATCAAGATATATGAGCATGAGAAAGAGATACTTGTTACCGAGATATAATTGGTAGGATGTAGAGGATATGAATTCATTGATCATCCTATAGCTTGCCTCCAATTTTCATTAATGCACCACTTCTTCAAGATTGAGAGAAAAGCATCCAATATATCTCCAATGTACCTAAAACATATTTAAGTACAAAAATGGTCCCCAAACTTATTGGGTCCAAACAAGTTAGTGCAACTACAATACATAGGTGAGACTCCACATAATTATGTGCATATTGATATGAAATTGAATTTCATACACAACTTAGCCTATGGGAATTGGTGGAGTTTCCCCTATATATTGGATTAAAGAAAGCAAGCATGCCATAATATAAACATATAGTAAATATGCATGCATAAAGCTTTCAAGAACCAAAAAGGAGATACAATTTGAACAAAAACACCAAGTAAATCTATATTGCACACACAAGAGTGTGACATAACAAACGATGTCCAAATTGTATCAAAGAACCAATTCAACACATGAAAGATCACAAGTTCAACAAATGAACTAGGCTAAAACCAAAAGAGCAAAAGATAGATAGAAATAAAAATGCTCAAGGATTTATCTCATTCTAAAATGGTAAAATCATGAAAAATTTAATGAGACAAAACCAACTCCCAAAAAGAGCAAGGTTCCAATAAGAAACCAAACTCCCCAAACTTCTTATGATGGCACAAAGTACCAAAACAAAAAGATTGAGGTTCCAAGAACAAAAAACCCGATATGAATCAAACAAAGAAGCATAAATACGAGTGTTATAAATAATATAGGAGATCTCACCCATAAGTAGTAAATTATATAGAATTTTGCTTTTGAATGCAAAATGCACACAAATGAGATCATCACTACTACCTACATTAAATAAAACACAAGAGGATACCGATAAAATAAGAAGATCCAAAAGTAGCAAGGAATACATGGGAGCACACAAAACATTTACTTGGCCAAATATAGGACAATATTAAGCAAGGGCCAAAGTGAATATGATCAATAAATTCTACCATAAATTGGGTACTCATTGTCCAAGGACAAGAAATATTGGGAATAATTTTCCCAAGGTAGCTTGCATGGATATCCAAGATCATAGTCAAACAAGAAGCATATAACAAAATATAAGAATTAAGCATGATACTTCGAAAAAGATTCTTGGTAGCTTCCAATAGTCACACAATCACTAGTGATTAGAGTAACTTGAAGCAAATGGTTTCCATGATGATATAGAGATCTAAATATGAGGAAACACATACCAAGAAACACTCTCATATACAAGATCCAAAATATGATCAACAACAACATTCAAGCAAATTGGAACTTGTATGAGCAAATGTGTTACATAGGTGCTAAATAATTATCAATATCAATTCTAAGTGACACAACCTCGAATATTCACATTTTCTAGGATTGTAATATGCACTAAGCATATGACTCCCCCATAATGTGATACTACCATAACACCAACACGAGGCAAAATGATACAAATAGAGATAATTAATGGACATTATAAAATTAAATTTCTCATGAGAATTATACCACATAGAGACTAGACAATAATCCAATATAAATACTAGGTGGTATTCCTCATGTACACACAATTTTTAGGATTGTGGAATGCCCAAGCATAACACTCCCCCAAAGTGGGATAATCCATTAATCTCTCAAAAGAGCCAAATAAGATACCAAATATAATCAAGAAAGGCTCAACCACAAGAAACACACATACATGGTGTGCCACCTAATCATACACAAATATGATTGATACCTCAAGACAATTAAGTGGAAAGCACAACATGTACAAAAGCATGGAAGATACAAAACCAACACATGCACAAGGGGGCGAGTAACTTTCAATGTAAAGAGTTTAGCATATGTTAACGCAAGGAGGAACATTGGAAATATAATATAATCATGATAATCCAAATGGCTTGGCTTGACAATAGTAAATGATGAAGATCCCTCAAATCTTCATAATGTAGCCAAGACTCCAATGCCCTCCAACAATACCTATTGATCAAGTTTTGCCTTGTTGGTCCCCAACCAAGTTGCGTCCTAAGAGGTTAGTCACAATAGGCTTGGCAACCCAAATGGTTCTTTTCTTGAACCCACATTGAGCACCAAAAAATTTGGCAAACACATTGCCAACCTCATCCTTACAAAGAGAATAAGCATCATCAATAATGATAGGGTTGGATGAGGAGATACCGATAGTGCATGAGGAAGAAATATGCCCCTTCTCACGGCATATGTAGCAAGTTCTATTCTTGCCATCTTTCTTCTTAGGTGAATCCACAACTTGAGGAAGAGGTCGAGTAGTCCTCTTAGGAAGTGACCCATTAATGACTTGAGGTGGAGCTTGAGGACGCTTCCCTTGTTGCTTCACACTAAGAGGCTTTTTCTTCAATGGGCAAGATCTAACATGGTGCCCTTCTTCCTTGCACTTGAAGCAAACAATGTTGGCCGAATTCTTGACTTGATCTTGGCCATTCTTCTTGTTGTCCTTGTGCTTCAACTTGATAGTGGACTTGTTCTTGACATTGGAGTTGAATCCAAGCCCACTCTTGTCATTGGGGGATTTTTGCACACTCAAGATTTTGTTGAGTGTGGCCTTCCCTTGATGACCCTTTTTCAAGTCATTCTTCAAAGAAGTGACTTGAGCCTTGAGCTCTTTTATTTCCTCTACATGGTTAGTTTCAACAAAAGCACTAGAGGAAGTAGATACTACATTGTTAGAGCAATAAGGCACGGAATGTAATTCATCACGAGATATAGCATGGTTGTGAGAGGATGAACTACAAGGACTAGCACATGGCAATTTAACATTTGGAGTAGATATAGTGCTATTGTCCACATGAGGCCCACTAGATGTTACCTTTTACATGATGGCCTCATGATCCAACTTTAGCCTACCATGGGAGACTAGGAGATCCTCATGCGAGCTTGAGAGCTTAACATGGCTTTCTTCTAATTTCCCATAGTTGCTAGTTAGCAAAGCAAGTTGAGTCTTTAGCTCAACATTCTCCTTTAAAATAGATGCTTCAAAAGAAATAGAGTTAGTAGCACAAGCATCATCATTATTAGCAATAGGTGAGGGCAACTTGGCAAGCTCTTTTGAATATGAGGCTTTAAGTTGCTCATGTGACTCGGTGAGTTTGATGAGATCCCTCTTAATGACCCGAGAGCCATTTTTGAGGTGCTCAAAATCCTCAAGGAGTTTAGCATAAGCAACTTGAGTCTCATCATTTTTACTTTTGAGATCATTTGACACCTCAAGATCTCTATCATGAGATTCCTTTACTCTAGATAGCTCTAAAGCAAAGGTCTCCTCAAGAGAATCCTTAGTGGTTTGTTCCTATTCAAGAGCTTTATTTAGGTTTGCAATTATGTTAGCATACTCACGCTCAAGACTACACATTTTATCAACATTGTTATCATGCACCTCAATTTGTGTTTCCAACTTATAATATGTTCATTGCTCTTAATAGCAAAGTCCAAGACTTCAACAAAGTTAGATCAAGCAATATCCTTTTTAACAAGGGCACGATAAACAATCTCACCCTTTTCATATAAATCATCAATATCAAGCTCTTCTTCCACATTATCCACATCCTCCTCATCACAAGAGGTAATGGGTTCCAAAGTAGGGGTTACCTTAGAATCCCTAGCCATAAGGCATAGGTGGGTACCGGAAGAAGGTGAAGATGAGATTGCATTTGAGGCTTCATTCAAAACCATGTCTTGGCCCATCGAATCTTTGGTTTCCTCTACATGGTTAGAAACACAAGCACTAGAGGAAATGGAAGCATTTTTATCATGGAAACAAGACAACACAAGCATATCATCATGAGATTTATTCAAGTCATTTCTACATGATATGCAAGGATTATTAACACAAGCATGTAGGAAGTTTGTAGTGCTAGAAGTTTTAGGGTCCAAAGATAGATCATTGCAACTAGATATAGATGAGGGATTACAAATATTAAGCACACTATCCAAATTGCAATTTCTATCATCACTCACCATATCATTACCTAGTGAAACTTCACATGTTGGTGAAGTGGTAGAGGATGAGAACTCATCTCGACCGAAAGTGGAAACAACACAATCATCCTCAACAATATTGGACACAACATATTTATCTTGAAGTTTTGTCCATAACTCATGAGCGCTCCAAAAAGGAATGTTTGAAGAGGTAACTACATAGCTCAAAGCATTAACAAGCACATTAGAATCTTGAGCATCGAGATATAAGTTTTTCTCATCCTCACAAGATAGATTTTTGAAATCCATAGGAGGAGAAAAACCCATATCTACAATACGCTCCAAATTTGGGTCCATGTCCCGAAAATGAATGAGCATACGATTTTTCCATATATCATAATTTGTGCCATCGAATATGAACATATCATTGTGCACTAATCCTCTAGCCGACATCTTTACTCTCAAGGCGGTGAAGCCTAAAATGAGAGACCGGGCTCTGATACCAATTGAAAGGATACGGATATCGCCTAGAGCGGGGTGAATAGGCGATTAAAACTTTTCCTAGAGTGGCTCAACAAAGGCGGAATAAAACTAGCGTTTTACTTTGTCAAGCACAACCTAGAACAACTAGGGTTCACCTATGTGCACCAACAACTTATGCTAAGCAATACAAGCAACAAAGTGATACCAAGGTATATATTACTTCAAGCACGAAGGCTATCACAATGTAAAGTGCATAAGTAAAAGCTCGGGTATAGTGATAACCGAGGCACGCGGGGACGACGATATTTTACCGAGTTCCTCCCAACATGGAGTACGTCTCGTTTGGAGAGGGGGTGGTATCAAACCACTAATGACACAAAAGGCCTCCCTTATTCTCCGGTGAATCTCACCCCAACGGGATCGATCCACGCTTCCACTATCGGTGCACTTGTCGGTGGCAACCGGAACCTCTCACAAGGTTGGGGCACTTCTCCACAACTTAATTGGAGGCTTCCAACAAATGTCAAAAAAGGCCACAATTCCACCAAGGCCACAAAACCGTCTAGGATTCCAAGAACCCAAAAGGGACAAGATCCAATGAGTAACTCAAACCAAATCCTCCGAAGAGAACTCAAACCGATGCACCAAATGCAAATGGCAAGAACACCACAAAGGTGCTCAAATCCCTCACTCTCAAGTTCCAACAAAGCTACTAAAGCTATTGGGGGAACAAGAGAGGAGGAATCAAAGAGAGACACAAAATCCATCAAAATCTAGATCCCCAAAGATACACTCACAAAGAGATGAATCGGTTAGGTCAAAACGTGGGTCTAGATCTCCTCTATCTTCCACTCAAATATGGGCAAGAATCGTCGGAGGGAAAAGATTAGGCAAGCTTCAAGATCTAGAGCAAGTGTGACCAAAGTTTAGCCTAATAGATAAGAGAGGAGCAGTTTAAAATAAAAACGGACAAAATCTATTTAAATGGTCGGGCTAAATCTGCCCGTTGGGGCATTTTCAGAACGGGCCGGTAGTACCAGTCAAAACCGGTACTACCGCATGCGCCAGGAAAAACAAATGGACAGAACAGATGGTCGGGTCAACGCGCGCAGCGAGCGAGCGATCTGGCGAGCCATGCACGCAACAGCGGCGGCAGACGCTGGGCCCAGCGAGTGGGGCCAGCCAGGGGCGAGCGGCGCTTGAGGGATCTGCAGGGCGCGCATGCAGCAGGCCAGCAAGCAAGCGCGCAACGCAGCAGCAGCAGATCGCGCGGCCGCATGCGGGGCTAGCGCCAGCGGTCAACGCGCGGGCAGCAGGCGCGCGCGCGGGCGAGCGACGCAGCAGCAGCGCCAGCGGTGGGGCCAGGCGGGGTGAGCGGGCCCACGTGGCGAGGTGGGCCAGCGTAGCAGCAGGGGCAGCGCCAGCGCGGAGTATGCGAGAATCTGGGCGGGCGAGCTGCGCCTTCGAGCGAGCTGGGCTATCCTGGTAAAAATACCTGGGCTGGCCGGTAGTACCGGCCCACCCGGGCGATACTACCGGGCCGATCCGGTACGACCGGACGTTGCAACCGGGCTAGGCAGCACATAGACCACAGCGCTCAGGTGCGGGCGGTAGTACCGGCCCGTCCGGGCGATACTACCGTTTGGCCCAGAAATCTAAAACTTTTTTCTTTTTCAATTAATAAGGCAGATATTCAAATGACCATAATTTTTGATTGGTAACTCCGATCGACCCGATTCCAATTGCGTTGGATAGAGGACAACAAGGGCTTCCCAATAAAAAGTGGAAATATTGATTATTACCAAGTGGAAGTGTATCGATTAATATAATGTGAGACACCTCACTTGGTGAGAAACCGAAAAGCCGCATAAATCAAAATCGCAACAAGATACATATGAGAGATCCGATTTTGATGGACAATGGCTTGTTATGGAGATTACGACAAGCTCTATATACTCACGTGGATAAGACCAAATAACAACCAAATACGATGATGCAAGTATGCAAAGGTTTGAGCTCTCTCCGAAGATGTGACCGAATTACTCATACGAGAGCCCCTCCTGATAGTACGGTTATCTATCCTAAACCCGGTCTCCCAATAAACATGAGACCGGGAAAATGGAAACCTATCAATATTATACCTTTGCCTTGAGCAATCCATTTGAGCTCGATGTAGACGATCTTGTCCTTCTCAAGATGGACATATTTCTTGATTCCTCATCATCGATCCATGATCATCGAGGATGGCAAGCATCAAACATGAGATCTTCTATAGATGGCGCATTTTGAGCTTTCACAACACATCTTCTTCTTATTTTATATATATTGAAGTCAACACATGCTCCAAGCAATGCCAATGGACAATTCCTACAAGTACAACTTAATACACACATTAGTCCATAAAGATTGTCATTAATTACCAAAACCACACATGGGGGCCCACATGTTCTTTCGACCTTCCCTCAGGAATAATGGTACACCAAGCTGCCTATATCCAGAAAATATTGGAGAAATTCAATATGGACAAATCCTATTCATCTAAAACTCCCATGGTGGTTCGTTCTCTAGACGTAGAGAAAGATCCGTTCAGGCCAGGGGATGATGGAGAAGAGATGTTGGGGCCCGAGGTTCCATATCTCAGTGCCATTGGTGCGCTCATGTATCTTGCAACGAGACCTGACCTCGCATTTGCAGTGAATCTACTTGCTAGACACAGCGCAGCTCCCACCAAACGCCATTGGTCGGGAGTCAAGAATGTCTTTCGTTATCTCCAAGGCACAAAGGATATTGGCCTATACTTTCAGTTTCAGAGAAATCTGGACTCCAGTATGATTGGATACACTGATGCTGGCTACTTATCTGATCCCCATAATGCCAGATCACAGACCGTCTTTGTGTTCCTACATGGTGGAACTGATATATCATGGAAGTCTTTAAAACAGACTCTGGTTGCAACATCTACCAATCATTCTAAAATAATTGCATTATATGAGGCATCACGCGAATGTGTGTGGCTTCGCAGAATGATAAACCACATAAAATAGTCATGTGGAATTGGTTCTATCGAATCACCTACCATTATCTATGAGGATAATGCGGCTTGTGTTGCACAGATGCAAACAGGATACATCAAGAGCAATATCACTAAGCATATTGCCGTAAATTGTTTTATCCCCATGAGCTCCAAAAGAGCGGGGAAATAAACATCTTGCAAGTAAAGTCATGTGATAATCTCGCTGACCTATTCACGAAGTCTCTACCAACTTCAACATTCCAAAAATATATTCATGGAATTGGTATGCGACGGCTTCGAGATTTGCAAGAATCAGGGGGAGTGTCTTCCTGAATTATGCCTGTTCAAAGCATTATATTATACTCTTTTTCCCTTAATGAGTTACTATTCATGTTCTCATTAAGGTTTTTAATGAGGTAATATCAACATAAGGTCATATGTCATACTATCCGTTTTCCCCATCGGGGTTTTTAAGATGGTATAAACGACATATTTATTGACCTATAGATTCTATGAATTTATTTCATATTGAGTTAATAGAGGCGATAATTATTATATGTTGTGTCATTTTCTCCTTATTTTCCCACAGGGTTTTTGAAGGAGTTTTAACAGCATATCCTACCATACTCCTCATATTTTTCCCACAGGGTTTTTGGGGGAGACTATTCCAAAACGATGAAGTTTCACAAGGACAAGCATAGATTAGGGGGAGTGTTAAGATTTAATCTTTTCATTAAATGGGAAAATCCCTACTTGTAATCCGCACATGGAGAACCGACGTAGGCAGTTGTTCCTGGAGCGTCGCCTCCATAAACCACCATAGTAGGCGTCGGTTCACCCCCTATAAATATGTACATCTCCATCAATGAATAGTAACTGTCCTTTTCACTTGTCTCTCGTTTTATTCTTCACAAGGGCCTCTAGGCAAAATGTTTTTAGAAAAATGCTCAATTTCTTTCAACTGTTTTTTAAAGTTTACGACTTTTGGTTAGAATTTTGCACAATTGGGATAGAAGTTCGAAAATATTCTCATACGGAATTCTGAATCCATAAGTTCTTTTTGAAAAAAGTTAGAATTTGAGTTGTTTAGCTAAAACAATATCCATGTCATCAAATTGTTCGTGGCGGGCTTGTGAGGTGAGGCGGATGTGGTCCATTTCCGTTGTCGAGCTCAAGGAGTTATGAGTATCCTCCCAACTTAGATTTCATGTAGCGGCTTAAGGATGTGATCGTGCTTCGGGCCTAGGTATGAGAAATCTTAGCGCCATGGTATACACTCAGTGGCCTTCTCCCATGAATATCACATCGTTCAACATCTCATCTGGGGCGGCTTCTTTAAATGGCTCGGCTGCACCGACAATCCACCACAAAGCAAATGTCCGACGGGACCATCTCCAAGACGATGATAGGTCAGCAACAAATCTAACCTTTTCACGAAACTTCACCAAAAAAAACTTTTTCAAAATCTTAGTTTCTTCTTCTACCACCACACCCTCCGGTGGTAGGGTTGAACGGGCTACTGCCATGGGCTTTAACGGTATGGTCATGATATCGCCGACAACTCTGAGCTCTGACGGTATCCCTTTCAATCCTATGGCCGCTAGAGAGAGTGACTAAAAAACAAATCTAACTAAATTTTCGAAGAGAGTTCTTTTTTTAATGGGGAGAGGGGGCTCAAAGGCTCCCGATAATGCATCAATAAAGTGTTGATGGGTACAAGTTACAAGAAGGACCCTTGAAAGAAAAAGGAAATTATAGCAGGGTGCTGGACTTTTGTGCAAAGGACCCTACAATAGAAAATAAAATCGCGATCGAGCCCTTGGTCCTCTCCACTGGAAACGGGCATCCACCTCTGGCTGCCATGACATCGCCGGGGACACACCACTTGGCAGCGATACAGTGTTGGACTCTGCAGAGAAGCTCTAGAAAAGGCCTCCGACCAGGAGGTTAAAGAATTGCCTACACGACGACTACAGGGGCCACCACTCCGGAAAAAATCACAGACCAACACGGTCAACGTGTGGTTCAATCCAACTTGCAGCACGAGCCGCTCCTGCCGCCCTCGATAAGAACTCGGCACACTGTTCGTTTCAACCCCTTGCCTCCATAGCTGGCCAGAAGAAGCATCACATCACCACGAATCCACCTTGCGAGGTGGCCACGAACCACGGCTTCATTAACGGAGACCATGGCCCTCCCTGACGTCCTCAGCTCCGACCACCGGAGCAGAAGGAGAGGGAGGAATCCTAAGAGCAACAGATCTGTCCACACATATCTAACGCCCTGCTCCACACTACTGGCATCAAGCCAAATACCTGAATCAAACCAAGAGACCTACATCTACTCTGTACAGGTTGAGCATCCCGTCCTTCCCCTCTCCAATCAGTGGCGCCCCTAGAGTTGAGCCGGAGGAGAGCTCAAAGTCGGAGGTCAACTCTCAAGGACAGGTGAAGAAGAGAGAGAAGGAAAGTGGGAATTGAGAGCCATGGGGGTTCATTTTATACGTTACAACTTCTAAGAAAGGATAGATTTTTGAAAACGGCCAAACTCTGTCACGTGGCTCCGAAACCGCCCCTCGCCTCCTCTTCGGTTTGGGTCCTATCATGGTGGTGTGCTCCTAAGCTACTGATCGACACAAAATCTCTAGCTCACGGTAAAAAAAAAATCCCTAGACTGTATAGCTCAAAAGGGAACTTCCTCAAAAATTGATGGTATGCACATAATCAATCATGCATATTGAGAATTGCCTTCACGTTGTACCATCGTATGACAAAAGAAATACCGTACTTGGGACATACAACCCTGAAAAGGTGCCCATATGTAATTCGTAACAAGCCAAAGAAAAAAATGCAGGTTTGTGAGCTGCAAGAAAGGCTTCTTGAACATACTGGAAAATTCATCTCGTAGCCAGAACTTCCAGACAACGAGACCAATTCTAGACAACGAGACCAATGTAACTACTCCCTTCGGTCCATATTAATTGACTTGGATTTGTCAAATTTTTTATGAACCTATATACTAAATAGTGTCTAGATTCATTCAAATTTTGACAAATCCAAATCAATTAATATGAGTCGGAGGGAGTATCAAATGCTTTGAGTACTTAGCTCGGATTCAAGTGTTTTCCTTCATAATGTGCTCCGTTCCTCCACTTCTATTCTCGATCCGAAGAGCAAATGCAGAGAGCATATACCCCACATGAATCAAAGGGAAGATCAAAACATTTACACATGTAACCCTTCAATTTAGACATCAGTAGTAGTAATAGATTCAATATCACCGACCCATATTTCAAAGTTTAAGCTACTAACATTAGAGCTTGCTCATGCCATATCCACAAGACAAACACAGATAGCCTGAAGTCATAACATATGAGATCGCCAGAAATATAACTTCTATGATTACTGCCACGAGGCCAACCATTCTCAAAGAAGTAGTCCCCGACATAAAACTGCAACATGGATGCCAAATTCTGTACGCCTAAAACCACATGGTCACATACTCCAGGCTTACAGTAGCAAGTAAACACTGGAACACCACAATGTCGAATCACAAGAGCTACTACCAGACGGAGTATGCGATACTAGCAGTGGACCAATATAAAGTCGTAAACAGGTAATTATAATCCAGTAATTTTCAGCAGCCATAATCTTCAGCAAAGTCTGTTGTATCTGCCTTGCCTTTCTTCACACCTTCAGTTCAGGGTTATGTCTGTTAATACAGAAGCCAAAAAATAATTAGATTAGCATCATCTAATATCATTTGAATGTGGATTTGCAGATGCTTATCAACAATATGCACCCAGTATGAAAAACTGTGAATGGTGATATATGGGGAGTACGCCAATATGGCGAGGGCCATTACCAGCAAGAGGGATTCTTTAGATCAAGAGTGGTAAGATTTAGGTGGAATGTCAGACCTAATAGTGATAACAACGATCGCAGCTCAGCATATAAAGAGCAATTCGCGTTGGTATGCATACCAACTTAGTTTGGAAAGGCTGGGTACCTCAGGTGCAAATTAAATGTACATGGTAGCTAGCTCAAAGTAGTAGCCTAGTCAGTAGTTACCCGTCAATCACAAGCCCCGTACATTCCCATGCATTACACTATGAGGACCAGTGGGCAGAGCAAAGCATCGCAATCAAAACTCCACAGGACACAAAAGAATGGTATAAATAGCCGAAAAGACAATTTCAATGAACTAGTCACACCCTGTAGCTTGTTAATGGAATCTACTTGTCATTATGAAATTGGCCCTCCGAAGGTTGTAATCTTTAAAAATGCACAAGAAGCACCAATATACTTAACAAATAAACATATAAAACTATCAAAAACATTTCTTACAATTGCTCTTGTGAAACAAATCACCATTTTTAAGGAAGTAAAAGGACCCATTAAATTGAAGAACTTCTTACTACAACATCAACATTTGTTCTCAAATGCACTTCTCTTACAACACCACATGCACGTACGTACTAGCAAAGAATTAAGGGAAGGGTATGTTCTATATATCACCATCATAGTTTACTTGAATGCAGACTATCTTCACTAAACCAAAGCACCAAGTCAGAACATAACAGATAAAATAAGGACATAAATAACATGATAATGAAATGATGTAGTAGAAGATGCCAGATGACCCAGCACTTTGAAAATTGAGGCCTCCAATTACAAAGGGTCTGATGAATAAATTCTTAGCGGCTCAATCACAAGAATCACGGGAATGACTGAACATGAACAATGCATACTGGGTTTCTGCTGATGATCTCTCCGTAAGCATCTCACTGGTTAATTGGGCGCATTGTGCCAAAAAAGATCCGTTTTATATGCAGATATTCTTACGAAAGCTAAAATCTATCAACAGCCGTTAAAGCATGTAGGTCTAACTGGGATGTACCAAAAAATGGTTTGGCATAAAGTTATCAGCACCAAAAAGTATTATTCGGTTACATCTGTATATAATTGCAACATAGAAAGAAAACACTCACACATTAATTTTCAGGATTCATAAAACTAGAAACGTCATGCTTATAAGAAGGTGCTAGCAAATGGTTCAGAAACAGGAAACATGTTTTGTTATAATCTCACTATATGCACAGACAGAAACGATCACAGGCTCTGATAGAACGTAAACAGCTAATATTTTACTTATGGATCATGTTGATGATCACTTTGTACCAGTAGGCATTAGGTTCTGCAGACAAGAAAAATGATTGCAAATACACAACACCAGATACACTATATTCATGTTATTAGGAGGCTAATAATGCACCATACCCAATATGCCACATTAATCGAGAAGATCATATGCCCCATAGAAATAGGAGAAGACAAAGAAGAGGGGAAGGCATATACCTCAACAATCTGCCACCGGAAGTCCTACTTTTCTCTCCGATTGGTCAACCCTCCAGATATCCAGTGCTAAAGTTGGAATGATAACGAAGCAAGATATCGCATGGGGGCCAAATATTCCCACATCCACGATCATGGAACCAATCATTTCTCCCTGAGATGTCGATCCATCCACAGGCGACGACAGCATCACTACCAGAATACCAGTGAAAATTAGCAGGATGAAGGCCAAATCTGCAACCAATCCAAGGGCCGCGGCGCGAGGAAACTTAAGCAACACCTGACTCGCCTCCCGCTTGATTGCTCCAAAGGTGCTCTGAAGAGGACAGCAATTTCAGCGAAACCACAGGGATTGACATGATTATATATATGGAACGGTTCGAAAATGGAAGGATGCATATGTGGTGATAAACTCACATGGAACACTACTACTAGTCATCAGGAGTTCAGGAGAACTAAAACTTATGGCAACTTAAATTCGAATGTAGTAACAATTTAGAGTTCAGCAACTGGCCTATATAGTGCTGTAATTTGACCGAATCAACAACCGTGGGGAGTTATCTGCATGATACCTTCTTGAGTTCAGAACTGGATCCAGATACGAACTCAACCAGGAACCTGCCGCACAGAAGCACGGCGACCAAGAGAAGTGCGCCGCCGACCTTGACAGCCGCTACTGTGATCGCCAGGAGAAAAACGAAGGGGGCGGAGTCCTCCCCCCAGGCGAGGTGAGCCACGGCGGTGGCGGCGCCGATCGCGGAGAGAACCCACGAAATCGCGAAGCCCAGGTAGGGGAGCGCTCGGCCCGCGACGCGCACGAGCGCCAGCACCGCGACGACGATCCGCGCCGGGGGCGGCGGCGGCGGCGGCGAGGCACTCACGGTGTCTTCGGCGACGGCCATCGGGACGGGAAACCCTAGCTCCTCGAAGCTTCCGCCTCTCGATTGGGGGTGGAGTGGTTGGGTTGCGCAGCGGAGTGAGGGGTTTGTGGGAATGGGATTGGCGAAGAACACGGGATGGGGTTTTACGGCGAAAGCTCTTCCCTTCCCTTGCGGGTTCTAACCGGGTACGCCGAGACGATCCATTCCCGAATGGATCTTTTCCACCTTTTGTGTGGTCAAGAGCTAAGAGCATCTTCAATTATTGGCTTTTTAGACCGAAATCTGAATTTAAATTTGGCCGAACAAAATAAATTATTAGCATCAAAATACCGAGTTTTTCACTCACCTTCATAAAACAGCGAAACATTTGAATTTTATCAGTTCCGCCGGCGAACTCTTGGCAAAATGTGATTGACAGAACTACGCCTAAAATGTTCGGCGACAAAATTATTACACAACTGGATAGAACTGCTCGGTGATCAGTTGTCGACGGGGATGGACTCCTCCGGCGTGGCCGATGCGACGAGGTTGGGCGTACCGACGGCGTCGCCGGCCGACTGGTTGGAGGAGGTGGAAGCAGAGCTCGGCGAAGCAGTGGCGACGGAGACGTTCGGCGCAGCTGTTGGCGTGATATCGGTGTTGGCGTTGCGGCGCGCCATGTACCAGGCCTTGGATGTCGTGCTTATCGCCGATGTGTCTTCGTCGTCCATGAGGAACTGGAGATCTGTGTTTCTCTTCTTGGCGGCGTAGTTGGCCTTGAGGAAGTCGGTCTTGCGGTCCTGGTTTTGGAGCAGCTGCGCCCACCTCTCGTCGGTCTTCTCCGCCCTCTTCTCATCATGTGCCTTCGTGTCGGCGATGCACTTCTCTATAGAAGCCTGGAGGCGCTCGACGGGAGGTCATGTAGCTTTGAGCATCTTCGCTTTCTTCTTGCCGAGCTCCGGTCTTCCTTCGCCGGCAGCAGGGGGAGGAGCCTAATCACTAGAGAGTGAAGAAGGAGGGGTTGCCGGTCACCGCCGAACCTTGGGCAATGATGTCCTGCATGTATGCCTCCGCCGACATTCAGCCAAACAGGTTGTGCACGTCGGCCTCGCCGAAGGTCGCGGGCGAGGAGCTGCCGCCGAATGGAAGTGGGCCACGGCGAATTGACGATGAAGGGCATGCGTACGCCGGAGAGGTGGAGTAGGGGACGTTGATGTTGAAAGGAGGGCGAGGAGCGGGGCAGGAGAAAACCATGTTCAGGTTGAACCCGCCCTCGAACTCGGGGGACGAGGAGTATCTCTACCGCGGGTTCGCTTGGATCTTCTGGAAGCCGGCCGGCGAGATCGGCGAGAACCCGGCCGGCGAGCTGACGCTTGGCTGGCTCCCCCAGTGGGTGGCGTACTGCAGGAGGACGACTGGCCTCGGGCGCGGCATCGTCGCACGGGACGTCGCTGCCTGCTTCGCCCTCATCGTCTGATCGCTGGCGAGCGCTTGGGCCTCGGCTAGCTCCTTCGTCGCCTTCGCCCTCTCCTTGCGGCCGCCCGTCTCGACCTTCCTTTTCTACATAATGGCCACCTACTCGGTGTTGGTAAATCTGTTCGGCCTCTTCGTCAGTGCTCTCGGTTTCCTCGTCTTTTTCTACTCCGGTTCGCCGAGGTTGGATCTGGGTTTGATGAAACCCTTGGGCGGCATGGCGGGCGGGAGCTCGACGAACTGGCGGGAGTTGGGGGAATAGGGAGGAAAGGCGGGAGGGGAGAATAAAAAGGCGGGATTCCGACCTAGAGCCGCCGACAGAGTTGGCACATCGTCGTTTTTGTTCCGTCCGGAGTTCACAGTGTAGGGTTCGCAGCATAGAATACAAAAAATTTCCTACGATGGGAACAAATATGTACCAAGATCTATCTACTAGATACAAACAATAAGCGGATGTATATCCGTAGAGAACATACCCTTGAAGACCGACAAAGCTTAACGAGTTAAACTCGTGGTTGATGTAGACGATCTCTTGCCGATCTCAAGATCGAGAGGAAGTCCTAGCGCCGCAAATCAGCAGCGCATCCGTGCTCGCACACACGTCCGAGGCACCGAGCAACCTTCGCCTCCTCGCTCCAGCGATGCAGCGAAAGCACAACTCTTTCTTGCCGAATAGCCACCGGGAACATGTATCTCGCTAGTCCGAGACCATGGGGAATAAATTCTAGAGGGGGAGAGAGATCCTTCACGAGGAGGTGTGAGTGAGAAGTGAGGAGGGGGTGCCTTTTATAGGAGAGGGGGGACCCCAAGGGGGTGGCCGGCGCATGGGGGCTGCCCCCTTGCCCTCCCCTCATTCATGTGGGTGGACACTCCACTCACAAAATCCTTTCAATTCCCTCCACTCAAAATCCCACTCAAACTTGCTATTAAATTTCCACCAAATTTAATGCAAACTCTCATTTAATAAACTCTTTTTATTTATTCAGAATTTTGTCAATTACTTTAATGACAAACATTCACATATAACCCCTTGCTGGAATTCCATTTCACATGCAAAAACACTTTCTGCAATTTCACCCGAAAACCTGTTTCGATATCTAGTGAAATAAATTTCTGCGTTTGTTATTCTTTCCGGCATAAAACCTTTGCTCCAATTGGATGTCGGTGTATCTTAAGTGTGTCACCCTACGGTTCACGAATAATGCGGACATGATCGAGACCTATCTCGGATCAATAATTAGAAGCGGGATCTGGAGACCCATACTGACTCCCTTTGTTTTATGCTAGTATCTTAATCCCTTTCTTTCACGATATATTACATGTCCGAGATTCTATCATCGGTATCTCCATACCTAGTTTGATCTCGTTACTGACATGCACTCTTTTCTCGTTCCCGTGATATAACATTCTAGTGATCAAATCACTTGCTTGCAATCTAACCAATGTGATATCACTGAGAGGGCCCAGAGTATATCTATCCGTCATCGGGATGAACAAATTCCACTCTCGATCCATGGGCCTCAACATAACACCTTATTAGTTCTGAACCCATCTTTATAATCACCCTGTTATGGTGTGATTTTTGATGTTATCAAGAAACTCTTCCGGTGTTAGTGATTGACATGATCTCATGGTCTAAGGATTAGGATTACTTCGTAAGTTTTTATAACAATATAAACTCAATGACTTTGATCGTAATGCTATACTTCGGATGAATGTTCATCACACCATTACACTAATGTTGTGATCCCGTTATTAACAACATCCAATGTCCATGATCAGAAAACCTTGATCATCTTGTTAATCAACGAGCTAGTTTATGAGAGAGGCATAACTAGGAACTTTCTGTTTGTTTATTAAACACACATGTATTAATGTTTCCGTATTAATACAATTATAGCATGATAAATAAACATCTATCATATACTTTGGAATATACATAATAAACACTTTATTATTGCCTCTCAGGGCATATTCCATTCACCCAGGGCGTTCCCAGGAACCCGGGTTCGGCCTGGGAAGTCCGGACCAAAGTTGGTCCAAATCCGAATAAAACCGGGTTCCTGGGAACGCGACTGGGCTAATTTTTGGCGTCCGGACCAAAAAATCGCCCTGGAATCGGCGTCCTGAGAACCCGAGTGGATATGCTCTAAGGCCCAGTTTTTTTTGGCGGCTTCTCCGAGAAGCTGTCATATCCCCAGCTTTCTAGAAAAGCCGGTTCCAAAATTTTGTAAGGCTTTCAAATTAGTTTATCCTTAACCACTTTGGAAGCCTTGTAATATTTTTGAACCGGCTTCCCCAGAAAGCTAGGGTAGGACAGCTTCTCGGAGAAGCCGCTAAAAAACTGGGTCTAAGTCCAGCAGGAGCCCAATAGCCCCCCTCTAGGCTATAGAAAACATAGGAACGAGAGAGCAAGAAAACGCCCTTCAACGGGACACTTACCGCCTCTCCGACGAATCCGCCTCACCGACCCAGCACCTCCACATCCCCTACGCATTGGGGCTACGGAGGCGCCCCTATCCATGGACACGAGCAACAACTCACTACCGGAAGAGTCCCTCGTGCCAAATGGTTCGTCTTCGACCTCACTTTTCTCAAAATTGAGGTCAAAATCGAGCCAGGAGAGGAAGGCGCGCTGGAGGTAGCTTGACCGGAGGGGAAGTAGGCCAGAGCAAGCGGAAGGCGGCGGCCGGGTTGCATACAAGGACGGCAGGACTTGGTGGCGGTGCGGGTTGGTGTGCTCCGAGGTTCTATGGCGTGGGAGACATGGCGGAGTGGCGCGGGGATCATCCCCAGAGACAGGAAACATGGGCGGCAGTCCAAATCCGGAATCTCCGGGGCTGTGGAGATGCAGGACGGTAGGGGCGCCCATCGATTTGGGAATTTCTAGGAGAAATGAGTGATTTTAGAAGAACAGTTTGGTTTTTTATCTGGTAAGCTGATTTCAGAGCATAGTTGGCCTTTTTTGTTTGGTGGGTTGATATAGGGGAAATTAGCGGGGCTGCTGCAGATGTAAAAACTGTAGGGAAGGAATCTAATTGGGAACTCCTCTACATTATGTTATTATGGAGAAAATATAGGGTACCTACTGGACTTGCTCTAATTCCCGAATCGATCCTTCAAAGTTACCTTTGCTTGGTCAAGGAAATGGGTGAAATGTTTAGATCTGTTGGTAATTATTCCCATTTATTTGAGTTGTGACTTCCGGTTGGAATTTTGACAATTTCCTACCGTGAAACTTCATATTTAGTTCTTCAACTTTGTTAATAGTTCATATTTAGTCTTATAACTTTTGTTTGGTCCAAATTAAAACTTTAACTTTATAAACTCATCGTCATAACAGTTTTCCCCATTTTGTGGTGTCGTGAATATGTGGTTGCTGAAAATTGGGAATCTATTGATGGATTGTTGCGCGCAATAGAGTCCACTCCAATATCAGCCTCGTGTGTAAGTGTAAGAGCATCTCTAACGGATGCGACATAAACTGAACTTGGATAAGTTGGATCTGGGAAGATAGAAAACATTTTTCCAGGTCCGAACACTCACATAGCAGATGCTGGAAATAAAACCGGAAATTAAAAAATTCATTCGCACCTAAAAATTCACCAAACATGTTCTTCACATTCAGACAACTTCATACACACGGTAGCTAATCTAGGTACTTAGTTGTATCTAACCCTAGGTGCTAACCTTAATCCTAGATCTACCCATAGCTAGTCGTAGCATTCATTGGCGATTCTTGGAGGCGAGGTGGTCTCCTCGGTCTTCTTGTAGCCGAACTTGTGTGCCTCCTCCCGGGAGACGTGAATCACCTTGAGGAGATTGAACTCCTCCTGCGCCTCCTTTACCGATCAGCGTGTGACAACATCGTCAGGGCTCCTCGCTGCCTCCTCCCGCCGCTCCATGAGGCGGTCCTTGGCGGCGCGCTCCTCCAGGACCGCCGGGAGGATGATGTCCGCGAGGACACGCCAGCTGCCCCCCCCTCCCCCCCCCCCCCCCGAATGCCGCTGCTCCACTGCACTGGGAGATGGCGCCGCGGTTGTGAACCTGCACAGAGCGCCATTGCCCACCTCCTTTGCAACATGTGGCCAGCGCTGCGCTCAAGCTCCCCGACTTTGCATCATGGGAACTCGTCGGCGCCGGCTGGCACCCTGGAGCTTTCCCCATGGCCTTCGGTCACCCTAGAGAAGCCCTCATGGCCGTTGCTACGTCCACCCTCAGAGAACGACTAGAGTTTTCGAAAATGCAAGTCTACATACGTGTCCCGGGCTTATCACAGCCAGCAATTTCTCAGATTTGCTTCGAGAT
Organism: Avena sativa; assembly: GCA_916181665.1. NCBI lineage: Eukaryota > Viridiplantae > Streptophyta > Magnoliopsida > Poales > Poaceae > Avena > Avena sativa. The sequence goes on from OV702284.1 coordinate 402,395,545, forward strand.
TCGTGTAACTGTTTTGCAGCAACCACCCTAAGCTATTCCTATTCCCTGTTAGCAAGTCCCTTTTTATTTTACATAATGCATCCCCATTGTTTTCATATTAGAAAATAGTATCAAAGTGTAAACTTCAGGAACATGATCGGTTCGATCCAAAACAACTTGATTTGTAAACAGGACACCGCATAGGCACGATTAGTACATGGATTAGATTGGATCTGGGGAATGGAGAAGGAACCGGCCATTTAAAATATCCAACAAGTGAAATCAAATCAGATCGGGGAAAATAAACCATGGCAAGAAATCCATGACCCATCTAGAAGACCGTCTATCTGAAGGACGGAACGTTCCCGTCGTCGTCCTCTTTGTCGATTTGAAGGAGAACGGTGTAGGGGACAGAGGCGCAGGTCGTTTTGGATTGGGTGTGGGGGGGGGGGGGGGGGGGGGGGGTGGCCTCCCTGCTCAAGGCGGCCGGTTTAGTGGGTGGACTTGAGGCGGCAGCATGGTCTGGCGCGGTAGTCTGCCGGAGGAGGTGGATGAGTAGCGAGAGAGGCGGTGGCGATGCAGCTGTTCATGTGGGGGAGGTGGATGAGGAGAAAGAGCTCACGAGATGTAGAAAAAAGAACTGGACCTGTCCACTTTCGTTTCTATAAGGAGAGAAGCTGTACTTGTTCAGGATGTAGATGTAAAAGTGCAGGCACGTATCTTGAAGCCATGGTGACCATAGGATAAGCCAGGGACAGCCTCCTATAGGGAGAAAAACCGCGTTCTAGAGTTTTCTAGGTTTAGGCTGTTTTCGGGGATTTGCTAGAGATGATCTGAACATCTCATAGACTCAGATGGTCACCATGCCTCGAAAACAACCCCCAATCGCATCGTGGCAATCTAGTGTGCTACGGATGGGCATGAAATGTGGCTTGGTTTGGGATGTCGCTCCACCACAACCTGCGCCGCAATCACAATGGCCTACATATCCTCCTGCAGATGTGGAACCATCGGCAAGCCGTTGTCACTTCCATGCGCTGAAGCCATTGTTCATGCTGGCACTGCCAAAATGGCTCAACATGATGATAAGTCAAGTCGAAAAAGGAAAAAACCCTGCTCAGCACCTAAGAGACCAATAAGGCAGTAATGTCGAACAAGTTATGCCAGATTACCAGCATAAACAAAACAAAACAATGTAAAAAAATCTAATAAGCAGCACCAACAGTAACCTTTTTTTTATGCCAATAGTAGCCATTTGTGAGTACTTGGCTCAGATTTACTCCACCACTTATTCTCTTTTGTAACAATCCAGAGAACAAGTGCAAAGAAATTTATCCCATATGAATCAAAGGAAATATCAGAACATTTACACCGGTAACCCTTCAGTTTAGACATTTGGAGCAACAGATTTAATATCACCATCTCATCCCATATGGCCATATCCAAGACAGAAACAAAGATGGCCCACAAAACTGTAGGGCCACAACATATGAGATGAGATCGACACAAATATAACATTCAATGATGACTACCTCAGGGCCATCCACTTCCAAAGATATAGTCGCCCAACATAAAACTGCAAGCATGGAAAATTCTATACGCCTAGAAAAGCATTGTCCTCTGGTAGGGTGTTACACCCCTCACTGTCAGGTCACGTATTCCAGCCTTCAGCGAGTAAACACTAAAACAACACAATGTTCGATCATGAGGGCTCCTAGCACATGGGAGTATGCAATGCTAGCAGTGCACCAATTTACATCCGTGAATACAGGTAACTACAGTCCAGCACTTGTCAGCGGCCAAAAAAACTCCAGCGATGTCTCTTATCTTCCTTGCCTTTCTCACCCCTTCAGTTCAAGGTTATGTCTGTTAAATACAGCAACCCAAAATTTAATTAGACTAGCATCATTGAATAGCACTTGAGTGACGGTGTGTAGATGTTTAATAATATTAAGCACCCAAAATTATAAACTAAACTATATATAGTGACCTATGTAATAAGTATACCAATATAGTCCTTAAAAAAAGTATACCAATATAGCAAGGGTCATCACCATTCCAGTGCAACTAGACCAGCGAGAGGGATTCTTTACATAAAGAGTGGGAAGGGTTAGGTTGAATGTCAGATCTGTTCTTGATCAGAGCGATTACAAATCAGCATATCAAGATTCACGAGTAATTCTTGTTGGTCTGCATAACACAGCCTAAGACCCTAAGTTGGAAAGGTTGGTGCCTAAAAGATGCAAATCTAACATAAATTGTAGCTAGCTCAATTTGTTTTCTAGAATATGCATAGCTAGCATAAAAATAGACGCTGAATTATAGAACACTTGACGGTATAAGATGGTCTCATCCGTAGTTACCCACATATGAAAACGATCTTGAGATCACAAGAACCATATATTCGCATGCATTACACTTTGAGGACCAGTGGAAAGCGCAAAGGATGGCAATACACACTCCGCAAAGCAGAAAAGAATCGTACAGATAACGGAAAGAGAAAAATTCGGGAACTAGTGGCATCCTGGAGCTTGTCTGACTGAAATTTATTTGTCACTATGCAATTGACCCCACAACAGTATCTTCAAAAACAAGAAGAAGCACCAATATAAATAAAAAATAAACATATGAAAGTATCAAACACATTTCTTACAAATTTCTCTTGCGGAAAAAAAATCACCTTTTAGGGAAATTAAAAGGACACTGAAAAGTGAAAAACTGTGAAATGGAAGAATTTCTCACTACCATGTGTTCTTGAAGGAACACCACACGCAAGTAGATACTAGCTACAGATTAAGGGAAGGATCGGTTCTTATCACCATGATGTTTATGTACCTGAATACTCAAACTGAGTTCTGATTTGCTATCTTCACTAAGTTAACAGATAAAACAAGGCAGATAAACAAGATAATGCAATTAAGTAGAAAACACTACACGGCCCAGCTCTTCAAAATTTGAGGCATTTACTTTATGGCGGGTTTGATGGATAAACTCTTAGCGGCTCGATCACAATTATCACAGGAATGACTGAACATGAGCAATGCATACTAGGTTTCCACTGATGATCTCTCCATAAGCATCTGATTGGTCAATTGGCGACTTGTACCAAAGAAGATCCATGTTAAATGCAAATATTCGTAGGAAAGCTAAGATCAACCAACAGAAGGGAAATCAAACTCTCTTATATGTCTAACTTGGATGCACGAAAATGGTCTGGCATGAAGTTATCAGCACCAATAAGAGTTAAGGAGTATTTGGTAACATTTGTATTTAATTGCAACACAGGAAGGAAAAAACTCACACATTACCAGGATTCATGAAACTAGAAACCATGCTTATAAGAAAGTTGCTTGCAAACAATTCTGAAGCAGACAACACCTTTTGTTATAATCTCACTATCTGTACAGACAGAAACTTCCACACCTAGATGGAACGTAAACAGCTAATATTACTTCTTCTAATACATGATATTGATCATTTTGATGAACACTCAACAAAGGCATAGAGTAGAATTGCGGCAGTTGGCCACTCACACAATTGATACCAATACTAACCCCAATGTTTGTCATGGATGCTAATATGCAACAAGAGGGAATAGAAAAACCCTCATTGGTTTAATATGTAACAGTACACAATGTTAAAAGAAAATCAATCAGTAGGCAGTAGGTTCTGCAGGTAATTGATAATGAACAACACTGGAAGCACTATTTTCATATTATAAAGGACACTAATAATGTACAAAAAAATATGCCTCATTAACTGGGAGGATCATATGGCTCAGTAGATATAGGGGAAGCCAAAGAAGACAGGGAAGGTATATACCTCAACAAACTATAACTACCACGGTGCGTCCTGCTGTTCTGTCCTGCTGGTCCTCCCTCAACATATGCAGTGCGAAAGCTGGAATGATAACAAAGCAAGATATGGCATGTATGCCAAATATCCCCACTTCCACGATCACAGAACCAATCATTTCGCCCTGAGATATTGATCCCTCCACATGCGGTGACACCAACATTACCAGAATACCAGCGATACTTAGCAGTATGAAGGCCGAATCTGCGACCAATCCAAGGACCATGGCGCGTGGAAACTTGAGGAACTTCTGAGTTGACTCCTGCGTGATTGCTCCAAAGGCGCTCTGAGGAGGACAGAAGTTTCAGTGAAACCACAGGGATGGACATGATTATATATGGAATGGTTCGAATGTGCAAGGATACAGATTAAGTGATACACGCAAATGGAAAATCAATTCTAATGTACAAATAATGTAGAGCCTATCCACTGCTGTAATTCGACCAAAGTAAAGACCAGATGGTTAATTGCATCATACCTTCCTGACCTCAGAACCGGATCCAGATACAGCTGCAACCAGGGATACCAGGCACAGGCCGCACAGTAGAACGACTGCAAGCGCGAGGAAGAGAAAGATGATGCAGACGGAGAACTTGAAAGCCGCGTCCGTGAACGCCTCGAGAAACACGAGGAGGGTGGAGCCCTCGCGGCAGATGTGGCGTGCGACGATGGTGGCGGCCGAGCCCGCGGACATAACCCAAGCAATCGCGAGGCACAGGTAGGGGAGCGCCCGGGCCGCGACGCGTACGAGCCCCAGCATCGAGGCGAGGACGAGGCGCACGAACGCCAGCACCGCGACGACGACCCACGACGGCGGCGGCGGCGGAGGCGGTGAGGGCTTCACGGCAGCGTCGGCGACGGCCATCGGGACGGGAAACCCTAGCTCCTCGAAGCTTTCTCCCTCTCGATGGGGGTGGGGTGGTTGGGTTGCGCAGCGGAGTGAGGGGTTTGTGGGAATGGGATTAGCGAAGAACACGGGATGGTGTTTTTACGGTGAAAGCCGCAACGCTTTCGGGTTCTAACCCGTTTTGGTTAGTGGATTTGAAATTAACCGGGTATTATCTGAAATGGTTCGTCCTGGAATAGATCTTGCACATTTTTTTGTCCGGGAGAACTCAGAAAAAATGCGCATTGATACATTGATAGAAAAAAGAGTTATGTAGTACAAAACAAAGAAAAGACCACACCCAAGATTACAACACAACGTCCCTAAAAACTACTCCCTCCGTTTCAAAATATAAGATGTTTTAACTTTATGAAACAAATGTATCTAGACTAATTTTAGTATGTACTCCCTCCATTTAGAAATATAAGATGTTTTAAGTTTGTGAAGGAGATGTATCTAGATGTATCTAGATGTGTCTAGATACATCTCCTTCACAAATCTAAAACATCTTATATTTCTAAACGGAGGGAGTAGGTTCACTCGGGTTTGAAGTGAATCTACACATTAAAATAAGTCTAGATACATTTCTTTATAAACCTAAAACATCTTATATTTTGAAACGGAGGGAGTAGGTTTTGTAGGGAGTAAGCTCCGCAAGCTCCGGTTGAGATGTTTGGTTTTGTTGCTAAATATAATCCAAAATAATTATTTGTTGCAAGTTTTCAGTTTGATTTTCTAGATTTCAAGCTAGAAGTTGAAAAAGAAATCACAATTGGGATTATGAATTTGATGTTGATTTTTTCTATGAAATAAAACTGTAACTAAATATTTTATAGTTGAAAGTGCATATTAACTTTACATGGTTCGAAACTGGACAATAGAGGTTCTCTTGTCCTTAAGAAAAAAGTTTTACAAGTTTGCAACACTATACTACTAGAGTCGAACTATCATCACTGCACAAATGCGTAGGTTCTAATGAAGCACCGGCTTAGAACAAAATTATTGCAAAATGAAATATGAAAATTGCCAATCACGCTGTGCGGTTCAAAAGCTAGATTAAGTGACTACTCCCTCCGTTTCATAATATAAGATGTTTTACCTTTGTTAATCAAATGTATCTAGACTACTTTTAGTGTGTATGTTCATTCAGATTTAGATTGAACCTACACATTAAAATTAGTCTAGATACATTTGTTTCACAAAGCTAAAACATCTTATATTTTGAAACAGAGGGAGTAGGTGCCTTGGAACATCTTGGTTCTAACCAACGTACACTCATGTTGGGGATAGCAATGTCTAGAGCTAGATTCAAAATAGTGTCGCAGCTCAAAATATACTCGATAGTCGATCATGCATATCAATTTACTAGTGTCAAGTATCAAATGAGCACAAACGCAAAGCCCTGCTGGAATACTTCTAGGCTTGGAACAAGTGCCTTACGCAAGACATAGTTCTTCCGATTATTTTCTCAAAATTTAACTATCCAAAAAACAATACAGAGAAAGGTCATCCCACATGAATCGAAGGCAAGATCATAAACATTGGTAGTAAATAGATTCAAGATCAACTTTTTTTTAACTCGAGCTGCCTAAGAGTATTTCAAAAAATCAACACACAGGAACGTTACCCCCTTTGGAATCAAAGGCAAGATCATAAAAAATACTAACATATGTAACCCTTTGACTTAAACAACATTTTTAGTTATAGCTTCAAGATCATGATCGCTTATTTTTATAGCTTAAGCGACCTATAAGATATGAGCTCTCCAGATGACAGACCCACACGACACCAATGAAGATACTCTAAAAAACTGTAGACCATAACATCCCAGATCGCCACACACATAACAGGCTATGATAACTGCCAGAGCCAACACCTCTTGCAAAGAAACAGTACTCATCCAACATAAGACTGTAAACATGGCAAATTCTATAAGCCTAGGAAAGCACTATCCTCCGGGAGGGTTTCAAACGTATTCCAAGCATCCCAGCTGGATGTGAACACTTAAGTCTGAAGCACCACAATGTCCAATCATGGGAGCTGCTTGCACATGGAGTATGCAATACTAGCAGTGGACCAATATAGAGTCGTGGAATACATGTAACTACAATCTAGTATTTATCAGTGGCCATAATCTTCAGCAAAGTCTTGTATCTGCCCAGTCTTTCTTCACACCTTCAGCTCAGAGTTATGTCTGTCAATACAAAAGCCCATAATTTAATTAGGCTAGCAGCATCAAATAGCACTTGAGTGACGATGTGTATGCAACAAAATTAAGCACCCAACGTTATAAACCATATATTGTGATCTATGTGGAGTATAACAATATAGCAATGGTCATTACCATGCCAGTGCAACTAGACCAGCGACAGCGATACATATTTTTGAGATTGAAAATGGGAAGGGTTAGAAGTTAGACTGCGCATCAGATCTGATGGAGAATACAACAATTGCAACTCAGTATAGCGTAACTCTTGTTGGTCCACCTAACAGCCTAATTTGGGAAGGCAGGGTGTCTCAATGGTGCAAATTCAATCTACATGGTAGATAGCTCAAAACGGAGTCTGAATTATAGAACAGTCAATGGTAAAGATGGTCTAATCAGTACCCACATACGGAAACCTGCTTGAGATCACAAGCCCCATAAATTCTCATGCATTACACTACGAGGACTAGTTGGCAGAGCAAAGCATCGCAATCCACACTCCACAGGGCAAGAAGGAATGGTCTTAACAGTGGAAAAGTAAACTTCAGTGGAACTAGTGCCATCATATAGCTTGTCTGAATGAAATGTATCTGTCATTATGCAATTGACCTCTCAACAGTAGTATTCTTTAGTACAAGAAGCACAAAATAGAATTATCAAATAAAACTATGAAACTATCAAAATTATTTCTTACAAATTGCAATAGTGAAATAAATCACCTTCTCGGGAAATAAAAGGACACTGAAAACACTTAAAATGGAATAATTCTCACTAGAACATCAACATGTGTCCTGAAAGGATTTCGACAAAAATGTCACCATATGCAAGTATATACTAGAGAGAATGGTCTGTTCTATATATCACCATCATAGTTTACTTATTTCAATAATCAATTTGAGTTTCCATTTTCTATCTTCACTAAAATAAAGCACCACGCTGGTACATAACAGAAAAAACAAGGCATATAAATAACAAGATATGCAACAAAATAGAAGATGCCCGATGGCCGATGCGATGACCCAGCACTTTGAAATTCGAGATCTACCACTTATGATGGTTTGATGAATAAATTCTTAGCGGCCCTATCAGAATAATCACGGGAATGACTAAACATGAACAATGCATACTAGGTTTCCGCTATTGACCTACCTATAAGCATCTGATTGGTCAACTGGGCTACTTGTAGCAAAGAATATCCGATTTAATTTTGAAATGGATATATTCTTAGGAAAGCTAACATCTATCAACAGCCGTGAAAGCATACTCTCTTGTAGGTCTAACTGGGATGCACAAAAAATGGTTGGCATAAAGTGATCAACACCAATAAGTGTTACTCGATTACATTTTTAAATAATTGCAACACAGGAAGAAAGAAACTCACAATTTATCCCGATTCATGAAACTAGAAACATCATGCTTATAGGAAAGGTGCTTGCAAGCGGTTCTGAAGACGCAAGCACCTGTTGTTAAATCTCACTATCAGCACAGATAGAAACGATCATAGGCTATAATGGAACTTAACCAGAAAATATTACTTCTACTACTATCAGAACAAATAGAATCGCTAGGCATTTTTCACTTCGTAACAAAGGCATGCAGTAGAATTGCACCCGTTGCAACTCAGACAACGGAAGATTGAGACTAATCCCACTATTTGTCATGAATTATACTAGTAATATGCAACAACCAGAGGGATCGCAAAACCCTCGTTGGTTTAGTATGTAACAGTACTCCATGTCAACAAAAATCAACAGCTAGGCAGTAGGTTCTGCAGCTAAGGTGAAATGATTGCAAATACACAACGCTGGAGGCACTATTCTCATGTTATTAGGGGGCTAATAATGTACACAAATTATGCCTCATTGGTTGAGATGATAATATGGGCTGTGGCTCCTTTTTGAAAAAAAAAAGTTGAGATGATAATATGGCTCACACACATGAGAGAAGCCAAAGAAGAGGGGAAGGTATATACCTCAAACGGCAAGTCCTGATTTTCTGTCAGATTGGGCATTCCTCCAGTTACGCAGTGCGAAAGCTGGAATGACCACAAAGCAAGACATTGCACTGGTGCCAACTATCCCCACATCCACAATCAGGGAACCAATCATTTTCCTCTTAGATACCGATCCCTCCACAGGTGACGACATCATGTCTTCCATCAGAGAACCAGTGATAACTAGCAGGATGAAGGGCACAGACGCGACCCATCCAAGGACTGCAGTGCGGGGGAGCCGAGTCGAATCCTGCCTGCATGTTCCAAGGGCGCCCTGAAGAGGACAACAGCTAGCTTCAGTAAAACCACAACGAGAGACATAGTATATGGAAGTATGGGACGTTTCCAAAATCGAACGATGCACATGAACACTACTGGCACATCCCATCAGGACAGCTTAGACTTTGTTTGGCAAATTAATTCGAATGACGCTCATCGATGTACTCAGATGAACTCGACCACTAGCCTGCTGCCTATCTACTAGTACTGAAATTCGATCGAAGTAAAGATCAGAGGGAGTTTTGCAGGGTACCTTCTTGAACTCAGAACCGGATCCAGATATAACTGCAATCACGTAGGCCAGGCACGTGCCGCACAGCAGCACGGCGGCAAGCGCGAGGAAGGGAAAGACGCCGCAGAGGAAGACCTTGAAAGCCGAGTCCGAGAGCGCCTGGAGAAACACGGAGGAGGCGGAGCTCTCACCCCAGGCGCGGGACGCCACGACCTGGGCAGCTGAGGACGCCGCGAGAACCCACACAACCGCGTAGCCCAGGTAGGGGAGCGCTCGGGCCACGACGCCGACGACGCGCATGAGCGCCAGCATCGGGGCGAGGACGAAGGGCACGAGCGCCAGCACCGCGATGACGATCCGCGGCGGCGGCGGCGAGGGCTTCACCGTGTCGTCGGCGACGGCCATCGGGACGGGAAACCCTAGCTCCTCGAAGCTTCGACGGGGGCGGAGTGGTCGGGTTGCGCAGCGGGGTGAGTGAGGGGTCTGGCCGTCTGGGAAACTGGGAATGGGATTAGCGAAGAACACGGGAGGCGGTTTTACGGGGAAAGCTATTCCGTTTTCGGGTTCTAACCCGATTTGGTTAGTGGATTCGGAATTAACCGGGTATTATCTGTAAATGGTTCGTCCCCGAACCGAACTTGCACACTTTTTTGTCCGGAAAAATGCAGAAGTTTTGCGAATTGATACATCTATTATATACTAAAAGCAATATAATGGTGTTTTTCGAGGCACCAGGTTGATCCATATCATTTGAATTAATTTTAACTGTTAGATCTGTAATATACAGTTAAGATTTAGCGAGCTATTGCGTAACTTTTGTGTCAGCCTAATAAACATATCCAGACTTATGTCTACGTGTCAAAGAAAAAATAACCAACATGTGTACAAGATTATTTATAAAATAAATGTGTACAAAAACATGAGAAGTGCACGGCCGGCCTACACATTTGCTTAAACGGGCTTTTACTTCTCACGTGTCATATAAGGAGACCATCCATGTGGGCCTGTGGCGAGATGAAAAATAAAATAAAAAAATCGTTACATAAGCACTGGCTGCAAATAATTGTAGATACAAAGTTTAGCAATCAGCCTAATAACTTTAAGGCCGAGAACGGACACGAACGTTCCAAAATATACTTGGTACATCATTATTTTTTTCTGAACGGTGAATATCCAACTCTCAACCTTTGCTATGTACGTACGTATGCTATGAACGTAGCCATATTTATTTAAGATGTACGTGGCCATGTTTAGGTGTACACAAATTGTGTTTGTCATTTAATTCCATTTGGCAAGTTTTTTCCTTGAAGAGTCCGTGTCGAATACTATTAAATGGAAACAACATTGAGTTAATTGCTAGATTTTGGTCTCTACATCGAATATTAAAATGAAAACAAGACCAAGTTGATCTCTAGATTATGTGTCATCAAGTAGTGTCCCATTCTGTTCCAACTTTTTTTTGACATATATAACTATATAAGCTACTCCATCCAGAAAAAGTAAACATGCACGTCTCAAATTAACCGTAGAGTCGTGTGCCATGTGAAATGCCCAAGCTATTTTTTAAAATAGTAGATGGTACATGCTAGGATATAAAAGTGCGACTTAGATATAGATCAATGAGTATATATACAAAATAATCTGGAAAATTATTACTGCCTCCTACCAGAAATAAGTAATTTGAATTTGTCTAGAATCACATGTATTTGGACATATTTTAGTGTATATATATGTGTGAATCTAGACAAATGCAAGTCACTTATTTCTGAACGGATAGAGTATTAATTAGACTTCTTAGCGCAAAACTAATAAAGTATTTTGAAAACTAACTGATAAAACATTTTCTCATGTTTTCACGATCCTTTCTTTTTAACACATATCCAATTTTATCGATTCATGAAATAACGTGCTCTTGTACCTTAAGTCGTCGTAGAGTAGAGATTGGAGGGGAGAGCGATATATGCAACTATTTATCTTATTGTCACTAGGAGAAGGTTCAAAGGCTGACATTGATGATCAAGCATGTAGGAATCAACGGATGGTGATCAAGATGCTCTATATGACCTTAAGATTTAATGTCAAAAAGTGAACTACATTGGATTTCTTAATATTAAATGAGCTTCACAGTCACTCATAAGGTATTTGAACAATTACTGCAAAAATCATGCAAGGGAGAGACAGAGGGAGAGATCAAGAGAGCTGGTGGTAGCTAATTAGGCATGTAAAATCGCAAGGGAGAAGATTGATATCATTAAGAAAGAACATATCAGCGTCAATGGCTTATGAGTTTCTATATTTTTCCTACCAAACAATCACTCAAATTTAAAAGGACATTTATTCAATCAATGGCTAATTGGTAATGTTAAAACTATATTGTTCATTATAGCATAGCATAGTCATGATACATTAAAGAAAAAATATAAATACAAGTGAGAAATTAGAATAAATGTTTCAAATATAGGGGATATATAGGCAAAGAGTCAACCAAAACCAGAAAATGCTATGCTACCTCAGTTTCAAAACAAATAACTATCTAGAAAAAATATTGTTAAACTTCTCTAACTTTTATAGAAATGTCCATACATAAAACCATGGTCAAAGTTGTATCCTCGAGAATTTTAATGTCCTATGCATGATGTATACTGTAACAAATGGAACTTTACACTGTCATATGTGAAATTGAGATTCGACAGAGGTTTTATGGGTGAATGATACACCAATCCATTTATATTATTCTCATCAGAAGAGATTCAAAGTCAAGGAATGACTTGAGCAAACATCTAGGTAATTTAATGTCAAAGGGTAAAATCAGTCAAATATTTTATAGGATATGAGCTTCACTATCACTCATAAGTTATTTATAGAATTAGCAGCAAATACATCCAGGAGAGGGAAAAATAGAGAGAGAGGGAGAGAAATTAAAGAGTCGGTGGTAGCTAATTAGGGATGTGCTTTTCTAAGAGAGAACATCAGTACAATTAAGGTAGATCAATATCGGGCAATATTAGCGGCTTATTAGTTTCTAAATTTTTCTTATGATGTGGTAAGAAATATATACGTTTGCGTTAACTTCAGTGGTTCGTAATCCGTTTATAATTTAAGAGGACATTCACTCAAATTGACCGATTAGTATATTTAAACTATGAGTTGTTCATTTTAACATAATCATGTCACATTACACAAAAAATATATATCGGAGAGAGAGCTTGGAATGATTGTCTTTGGTAGAGGGGATATCTAGGCAGATAGTCAAGCAAAATAGACAACCACAATGTTATCTCGGTTTAGAACAAATGAGAATCTAGAAAAATTACACCGTAACAAATGAACAATGCACTCTAAATACTCTAACCTATTACTAAAATATTCATAAGTACAATTTTGGTCAAACTGGAACGCAGTAACTTAGGTATAATAGCACAAATGGATAAGTTCACATATTGTAAATCAAAATAAGATGCTCATTCATTTTACAGTGAAGGAAATAAAACAGATTTGAATTTGGCACAGAGTATAATGATAACTCTTACTTTCGATTAGGATTTGGAAGATAAGTTATTTTCATTTAGTTTATTTTGTGATCATTATAAAGATCATCTAGACATCATATGAGAAACTATCTGGTAGACCCTAATTATTATCTGCAATTTTTATATACATCTGAATACATCAAGTCGCCAATTCAAATGTTAACCCGGAAACTAATAATCTAACAACTCATAAAACTACTGAGTTAATCATGGCATAATTTATTGTAATTTTATATGACTATAAAAATGTATTATTTCGTTCATATAATGTGAATATTTATGAGAAACTAATTTTATTTCCCAATCCTTTAAAATAATAAAGATGATGCCCTCGCATTTGCGAGGGCCACCTTGCTAGTTAATTAATAAAAGAGAGTCATCTACAAACCAAAGAAAATATCACACCCGAGATTATAACACGATGTTCCTAACAACTAGGTTGAAATGTTTGCATTTGTTGCTAATTTATTTCAAAAGGATTATTTGTTGCAAGTTTCAGTTGGAATTTTTAGATTTTCTAGCTAAAAGTTCAAAAAAAGAAACTCACTCGGGATTCTAAATTTGTTGTTGAAATTTTCTAAGAAACAAAAAGCTCGAATTCAACTGAGCTCGATTAGTTCAAAGTATTTACATAGTTCAAAATTGGACGATATAGGTTCACATATACTTAAGAATGCAACTGAGCTATACCGAGCTTTTAGACTAGAGCCAAACTATTGTGACTACACAAATGTGTAGATTTTAATAAAGAACCGGTGTAGATTAAAGTGAATTTTTAAAAAATCGATCACGCTATTGGGTCAAAAACTAGATTACATGACGAGTGCCTTAGAACATATTGGTTCTAACCACCTATCATCATGTTGGGATACGTAATGGATACGTAATGTCTAGACCTAGATTCAAAAAGAGTGTCGAAGCTCAATGTAATTTACTTAGAATAATGATTATATGGACAGTAGTTGATCATGCATATCTATGCTACTACTATCAAGTATCAAATGAGCACAAACGCAAGGCCCAGTTTGAATACTTCTAGGCTCGGATTGAGCAGACAGTTTATTCACTTCTTTTCTCAAATTTTATAACAATCCAAAAAACAATACAGAAAAATGTCACCCCACATGAATCGAAGGCAAGATGCAAACACTCGCAACAAACAATGCGATATAAACATTGGTAGTAAATAGATTCAAGATCAGCTTCGGTTATTTTCTTAACGCAGGCTACAAAAGATTGTTCGAAAACAAAGGCCAGATCAAAACACTAACATATGTAATCATTCTGACTTAAACATTTCTAGTTAGAGATTCAAGATCACAATTGCACATTTTTAAAGCTAAAGCTACCAAAGACATAAGCTCTGCAGATGACAGACCCACAAGACACAGATGAAAATACTCTACAACACTAGACACATAACATCTGAGATCACCACACGTAGCATTCTATGATAACTGTCACGAAGCCACCACCTCTTGCAAAGAAACAGTAGTCATCCAACATAAAACAGCAAACATGGCAAATTCTATACGCCTAGAAAAGCACTATCCTCCAGCAGGGTTTCAAACCTATTCCAGGCATCCGAGCGGTAGGTAAACACTGAAGTCTGAAACACCACAATGTCCAATCATGAGAGCTCCAAGCACATGGAGTATGCAATACTAGCAGTGGACCCATATACAGTCGTCAATACATGTAACTATAATCCAGTACTTGTCAGCGGCCATAATCTTCAGCGAAGTCTCTTGTATCTGCCCAGCCTTTCTTCACACCTTCAGTTCAGGGTTACGCCTGTCAATACAAAAGCCCATAATTTAATTAGACCAGCTGCATCAAATAGCACTTGAGTGAGCATGTGTATGTTTAACAATATTGTAAACCGTATATAGTGATCTATGTAGAGTATAACAATATGGCAAGGGTTGCTATCATGCCAGTGCAACCAGAACATCGACATGGGATTTTTAGATCAAAAGAATGGGAAGGGTTAGATTGCACGTCAGATCTGATGGAGAATATAACAATTGCAACTCAGCATACAAAGCGCAACTCTTGTTGTCCACAAAACAGCCTAGTTTGGAGAGACTAGGTGCCTCAAAGGTGCAGATTCAATCTGCATAGTAGCTAGTACAAAATAGACTCTGAATTACAGAACACTAGACAATAAAAGATGGCCTAATCGGTAGTTATCCAAATATGGAAACCATCTTGAGATCACAAGCCCCATATATTCGCGTGCATTAAACTATGAGGACCAGTGGGCACAGCAAAGCATCACAATGTACATTCCACGGGGCACAAAAGAATGATATAAATAGCGCAAAAGAAAATTTCAAAGGAAGTAGTGGCATATTGTAGTTTGTCTTCATGAAATATATTTGTCATTATGCAATTGACCCCACGACAGTAGTACTCTTCAAAAAATTGCACAAGAAGCACCGATATAATTAAGAAATAAACGTATAAAACTCTCAAGAACAATTTGTAACAAATTGCTCTTCCGAAACAAATCACCCGTTAGGTAAATAAAAGGACACTGAAAATCCGCAAATGGAAGAATTTCTATTGCAACATCAACACTTGTCCTCAAAAGACACTTCTACAAAAATGCCTTGGAACAACACCACATGCAAGTACAAACTAGCTACGAGTTAAGGGAATGGTTTATTCTACATATCACTACTCATGCAATCTTCACTAAAACAAAGCACCAAGCTGGTACATAACAGATAAAACAAGGTAGCTAAACAAGATAATTTACAATGAAGTAGAACCCGACAAGCCAGCACTGTTAATTTGATGTCTACCGCTTATGATGCGTGAATTCTTAGCGGCCCTATAAAAGGAATCGCGGGAATGACTGAACATGAACAATACATACTAGGTTTCCGCTGATGGCCTTTCCATAAGCATCTGATTGGTCAATTGGGCGACGTCACCAACATGTACCATCAAAGATCCGTTTTAAATTCAATGCTATCTTCACAAAAAGAAAGCACCAAGCTGGTACATAACAGATAAACAAGGCACGATAATGCAATGAAGTAGAAGATGCCCGACGACCCAGCACTGTTAAATTTGAGGTTTGACACTTACATGTGTTTGATGAATGAATTCTTTGTGGCCCAATCACAGGAATCGTGGGAATGACTTACATTAACAATGCATACTAGGTTTCTGTTGATTATCTCTCCATAAGCATCTGATTGGTCAATTGGGCGAGATAGCCGACATGTACCAAAGAAGTTCCGTTTTAAATTAAAATATTATTAGGAAAGCTAACATCTAACAACAGCCATGAAAGCAAACACTCTTGTAGGTCCAGCTGGACTGCACACAGAAATGGTTTGCGTGAAGTTATCAACACCAACAAACATCAAATTATAAGGATTCATGAATCTAGAAACAACATGCTTATAAGAAAGGTGCTCACAAATGGTTCTGAAACAGGAAACAACTTTGTTATAATCTCACTAAATGCACAGATAGAAATGATCGCATTACGATGGAATGTAAGCAGCTAGTATTACTTCTTCTTTTATAATAGATCGTATTGATCATTTTGATGATCATTTCATAACAAAGGCATATGGCAGAATTGTGGCAGTTGGCTGCTCACACACTTGAAGATTGAGAATAATCCCAATGTTTGTTATGAATGCTACAACCAGAGGGAATAGCAAACCCTCATTGGTTTAACATATAACAGCATAACAAAAATCAACAAGTAGGCAGTAGGTTCTGCAGCTAAGAAAATGATTGCAAATATACAACACCAGAGGCACAATTTTCATGTTATTAGGAGGCTAATAATGTACACAAAATGTGCCTCATTAGCTGAGAGGATCATATTTATTTTGCACAAGAAGCGTCAATATCATTAATAAAAAAACATATAAGAACTATCAAAGATCTTTCTTACAAATTGCTCTTGCGAAACAAAAACACTCTTTAGAGAAATAACAGAGCACCAAAAATCCGTAAAGAGGAAGATATCTCACTACAACATCAATATGTGTCCTCGAAGGCACTTCTACAAAAATGCCATGGAATGTCACCACGTGCAAGTAGATACTAGCAAGGGATTAAGGGAAGGGTCTATAGTGTTCTATATATCCTCATCATAGTTTACTTACTTGAATAATCAAATTTCGTTTCTACATGCTATCTTCACTAAAACAAAGCAATAACTTGATATATAGCAGGTAAAACAAGGCAGATAAATAGCAGCGTAATCCAATAACATACAAATACCAAACGACCCCGCCCTTTGAAATTGAGGCCTACCACTTACGGTGAGTTTGATGGATGAATTATTAGCTGCACAATCACACTAATCACAGGAATGACTGAACATGAGCAATGCATACTAGGTTTCCGCTGATGATCTCTATTTAAGAATCTGATTGTTCAATAGACGACTTGAACTAAACCAAAGATTCTTAGGAAAGCTAAAATCATGAACAACCGAGAAAGCAGACTCTCTTCTAGGTCTAACTGGGATGCACACAAAATTGTTTAGCATAAAGTTATCGACACTAATAAGTGAAACTCGGTTACATTTGTAAATAACTGAACACAGAAAGCAAAAAACACGCACGCTATGAGGACTCATGAAACTAGAAACATCATGCTTATGAGAAAGGTTCTTGCAAATGAATCTCAAGCAGCAAACACCAATTGTTATAATATCATTATCTGCACAGATAGAGACTGTCAAAAGCTACGATGGAATGTGAACAGCTAATATTACTTCTAAACAATGGCAACAAAGGCATATGGTAAAATTACAGCAGTGGTCCACTCACACGATTGAAGATTGAGACTAATCCCAATGTTTGTCATGAATGAACCAGAGGGAATAGCAAAAGCCTCATTGGTTTAATTTCTTTTTGGGAAAGAAGGATGACTAGTTCATAATATAACAATACTTATTTTCATGTTCTGCAGAGACTATGCATTAGGTTCTGCAGCTAAGAGAAAGGTAGCAGATACACAACGCTCGAGGCAATATTTTCATGTTATTTAGGAGGCTAATAATGTACACAAATTATGCCCCGTTAGTTGAGATGATATGGCTCATAGATATGGGAGAAGCTAAAGAAGAGGGGAAGGTATATACCTCAAACGGTGAGTCCTGCCTTTCTGTCCGATTGGTCAGCTGGTCATATCTCCAAGTACGCAGTGCTAAAGCTGGAATGACAACAAAGCAAAATATTGAATTGTTGCCAACAAACCCCACATCTATGATCACAGAACCAATCATTTCCCCCTTAGACATCGATCCTTCCACAGGTGAAGACATCATGTATTCCATCAAATAGCCAGCGAGAACAAGCAAGATGAAGGGCACAGATGCGACCCATCCAAGGACTGCAGTGCGAGGAAGAAACTCCCGAATCGAACCCTGCTTGAATGCCTCAAGGGCTCCCTGAGAAGGACAACAACTTCAGTACAACCACAACGAGAGACATAGCATATCGAATGGTTCCAAAACCGAACGATGCAGAAGAACACTCACACATATGGAACACTACTACATCACATCAGGACAGCTTAAAACTTTGTTAGGCAAATTAATTCGAATGGTGGACATGTACAATTTGATTATGTTGCATTCTAGAGCTGGGCCGCTAGCGTGCTGCCTATCTACTGCCGTACCTGTATGTAATTCGATCGAAGTAAAGATCAGAGGGAGTTATTTGCACGATACCTTCTTGAACTTGGAACCGGATCCAGATACAACTGCAATCAGGTAGGCCAGGCACGTGCCGGACAGAAGCACGGCGGCAACCGCGTGCAAGAGGAAGACGCAGTAGAGGGAGACCTTGAAAGCCGAGTCCGTGAGCGCCTGGAGAAACACGGAGGCGGCGGAGGCCTCGCCCCAGCCGCGGGCCGCCACAACCTGGGCAGCCGAGGCCGCGGCGAGAACCCAGACAACCGCGTAGCCCAGGTAGGGGAGCGCTCGGGCCGCGAGGCAGAGGACGCGCACGAGCGCCAGCATCGGGGCGAGGACGAAGGGCACGAGCGCCAGCACCGCGACGATGATCCGCGGCGGCGGCGGCGAGGGCTTCACCGCGGCGGCGGCGACGGCCATCGGGACGGAAAACCCTATCTCCTCGAAGCTTCGATGAGAGAGGAATGGCGGAGTGGTTGGGCTGAGGGGGTTTGTGGGAATGGGATTAGCGCCTTAGCGGAGAACATGGGAGAGGTTTTGCGGGGAAAGCTCTTCGTTTTCGGGTTTCTAACCCGTTTTTGTTTAATGGATTTAGGTTCTAGTCGGGTATGCGCAAATGGTGTGTGCCCGAAATCAATCCTGCACGCTCGCTTTCCACTATGGGTGGTGCTACGCGTCTCCGAAGGATCAAAATTTCCCCCGGATCCTCCTGCTGACTCGTGTCTTTTTAAAATAAATCTTGTTTTTGCTATATAATACCCGGATTTGCTACACTGTAGCAAAAACGGTTCGCGTAAAAAAAAAAAAAAGACAATGCTTGCCGGAGACCTTACCGAAGAACTCGTCAGAGACTTTATAGCAATTTTTTTACTAATGTAACAAAACCGACTTTCCAAAAAATATTACCAGAGATTCGTAAAAAAAACCCTCGTCGGAGACCTCGTAGCAAAAAAATTGCGATATTATAGCAACACCACAAAACAGTGGTAGCAAAGAGAATGTGCTAATGTAGCAAAAAAAAACAGATTCGCCGAAGACCTTATAGAAAAAATTTGCTAGACTATCGTCGGTCATCTTGTAGCAAAAGTTTTACATATTATAGCAAAAACACACAACGGTCGGAGTAAAAAAATATATATGTAGCGAATCCCACAACCATAGCAAAAAATCCCCAACACGAAAATGCGCTACTCCGTCTGTAGCAAATCTGTCAGCTATCGGTAGCAACGACGATGGTCGTCGATAGCTAAAACACCGACCGTCTATAGCAAAATCTTCCGGTATAGGTAGCATGCACGAGGCGTCACGCGAACCACGGTTCCTCGACGGAGGTCGGAGCAGCGGGGCACGCCCCTGCCGGATGCGAGCCTATTCAAGGGAGCAGGCTCGCCATCTCGCTGCGCCAGTGCTCCGCTTGTAGGGCAGAGATCTCTTGCCGGGCAAGATGGAAAGGCCGTGAGCTCCGGCGGCATGCGTGTGGCGAGGTCCGGCGGCGCGGCAGTGCGAGGCAAGGAGCGGGCACGGCGAGGTCCGGTGGCATGCGTGTGGCGACCTTCGGCGACTTGCGGCGAGCTACGACCAGCTGCGGGCGGCGCGCAGTAAGCTCCGGCAGCGGAGGCGGCGGAGATCGCGGCGAGCGCCGGCGGTGGAGGCGGCTGAGCGCGTGGCGAGCTCCAACGGTGGAGGAGGCGACCAGCTGCGATGCGTTCATGGCAAGACAGAGATTCAATTTATCTACGAAGCTACCTCTGGAAGAAGATAAGGAAGAGAGAAAGTACTGGCCCTACCCACGTACATCGCGCGCAACCGAACAAGGAGGCAGCGACCCGGGGGATCGTGAGACGTTATCCTCGGGGGAGTAGTATCGTTTTCCTTTCACTATGCAGTGGGAAAGCGATTCATTGAGGCATTTGAACCGGTTCTATACGTAATGAAATCCTATCACACGGTAGATTGATATACTTCATAGCGATATGACCATAAAAACGAAACAAAAATTTGGTCTGATCCATAACGAGCATTTTTTTCGCGAATAAGAACTTTGGCATTAAAAGAAACAACAAACAATACACCTCAACAAAAACAAAAATTACATCGAGATGTCCTTCATCTTCAACCTTCAGACCGTGTCGATGGCGCGCCGCTGCTGCCGCTACTCCAAGAGCCGGCCTGACGTTGTTGGTTGCAGACGGGAAGTCACCGAACGGATCTAGAAGATCACATCCATTCCGGAGACGAAGAAAAAGAATGAACTGCCGATGAAGCTCCTTGATGATGATGAGCACGTTGAGGTTGCCCTCCATAGTCCGTTCACACGAAAGATTGATGTACTAGTAAAATAGGCTCTTTTTATTTTAGTTGGGCCCCATTTATATTTTTGATGTGGTTCCATACATGGTGGCAAATCGGCAACGATGACAAGTCACCGGGTGAACGTTCGGATTGTTGTTGGATGTCTTTCCGACTTTGAGTTGGAATTTTGATTTCTTCGATCTAGGAGTTATAGAACTTTAAGAAAACAATCTTGGTCGAAGTTCTCGATTCGAAGTTGAAAATTTTGAGAAAAAGTTAAGAATTTGATCCTTCCGTATCCATAAGAAAATACTTTTACAAGTGAGCAACACTGAGTTTTGAGACTAGGATACAATTAGCGTGTAGATTTTAATGAAAAGCTGGTGTAGATCTTTAATTACTGCGAAAAGGTATTGATAGTTTTGGTTTACCACAATGTTGATTAGAAAAATAAATTATGTGATGAGTGTCTTAGATTATTGATAGAGTAATTTAGGTAGTAACATGCATCCATATGCAATGCTAACTAGGTATTTTGATGAGGAGGGAGATGGTTGTGATAACTAATTATGTTACCATAATATCATATTTTTCAAAAATGAACGACTCTAATGTGAAAATCTCTTTTGGTTAACGATGCCTTGGCCTTGTCTCGGTTCTGTGTTTATAAATACGACAGGTTACATCGGATTACATCGAGGGGAGTTATACCGGTGGAGATATAGAAGGAGATCGATCTAATCTTTATCTTGGAGATCAGATCGTATCTAAACCAACTCTAGCTCTATCTCCTAGTACCGGTGTACACACGCACACACACATTATATGCACACACACACACATGTTTACATATGAGATAACACCCCTCCTTAATCACAACCTTTTTTTAGGTTTAGATTGTACTTGAACTCTTCAAATTGCCGAGCTGGTAGAGCTTTTGTGAAGCCATGTGCTACTTGGTCTTGGGATGGAATGGATATGATCTCAAGCATCTTGTTTGCAACTCTTTCTCTTACAAAGTGGAAATCTATTTCGATATGTTTAGTCCTAGCATGGAAGACAGGATTAGCAAAGAGATAGGTGGCTTCCTTATTATCACACCATAGGCATGAAGCTTGTTTTATTTCAACACCAAGTTCTCCTAGTAGTGATTCTATCCATATGACCTCAGCTATGGCATTTGCTAGTGATTTATATTCAGCCTCTGTACTGGACCTGGAGACTGTTGCATGTTTTTTTGCACTCCAAGAAATTAAGTTAGGACCAAAATAAACTGCAAAAACCCCTATAGATCTTCTATCATATACATATCCTGCCCAATCAGCATATGAGAAAGCACTTACTAAGGTAGAGGAGGATTTTCTGAATGTTAGTCCTAGACTTGAAGTTCCTTTAATATACCTTACTATTCTTTTGACAGTTGTCCAATGAACAGTGGTTGGTGCATGGAGGTATTGACAAACCTTATTGACTAAGAATGCAATATCCGGCCTTGTGAGTGTTAGTTACTGGAGTGCACCCACAATGCTTATGTATCTTGTGACATCTTCTGGTCCAAGTGCATCTCCTTCTGTGGTGAAAGTTTTTCTGAGGCTGATAGTGATGTTGGAGACATCTTCGAATCCTTCATGACAACTCTGGTTAACAAATCCAAGGCATACTTTTCTTGAGTTAGAATAATACCATCATTATATTTTTTAACTTCAGTTCCCAAAAAATAATGCAAGTCTCCTAGATCCTTTAATGCAAAGGCTGCTCCCAAATCTTGAATAAGTGCAGCATTAGCTTTGTTTGAGGAACTAGTGACTAAGATGTCATCAACATATACAAGTAAAAAAATAGTAATGTCTGATTTGTTATAGATAAACAAAGATGTACCAGCTTTAGAAGGCAAGAAACCAAACTCTTGAAGTTTTGAACTTACTTTGGCAAACCATGCCCTTGGTACTTGCTTGAGACCATATAGTGACTTGTCCAATTTGCAGACATGATATGGTGCATTGGGATCCTCATGGCCAGGTGGTTGCTTCATATAAACTTCTTCTTCCAGAACACCATGGAGAAACGCGTTCTTCACATCTAGTTGTCTTAGGTTCCACCCTCTGGACACAGAAACAACTAAAACAAGTCTGATTGTAGCAGCCTTAACAACAAGACTAAAGGTATCCTCATAGTATATGCCATATCTTTGTTTAAATCCCTTTGCTACTAATCTAGCCTTGTATCTATCAATAGTTCCATCAGCTTTCCTTTTGATTCTATAAACCCATTTACAATCTATTAGATTTATGCCTTGCTTGTGTGGAACTTAATGCTAGTTTTATTTGAGACTAAGGCATTATATTCATCATCCATAACATGTTTTCAGTTTTTTCTAGCAAATGATTTTTTGTAAATGTAGAGTTTGTTGCATGGAAAACAAAAAAATTATACCGCAAGAACACACAAAACCAAGATCCAATCTATGGACAAGCCAAGATCTAATCTACGAGATCGGTGCAACGAGATTGTAGAGAACTAACCCTCATAGATCCAGAGAGTTTAACAAGATCGGATTCTCGTGGTTGATGTAGTCGATCACTTGACGATCTCAAGATCGTATAGACGATCCTTCCGGTGCCACGTTCCGGCAGCGCTTTCGCAGTTGGTCACACATACAGTAGTCGATGAAGACCTTCCTCTCCCTTGTTCTAGCAGGGCAGTAGAGGTTGTATGTATCCTCGGAATCCCAACGACACAATGGTGTGGTGGTGGTGGTGGAGGAGGAGGAGAGATTTCTGCAGGGCTTCGCCTAAGCCGGAGCAGTGCGATGGAGGAGAGAGGGTGATACGTCGGAAACGTATCTATAATTTTTGATGTTCCATGCTTGTTTAGTATCTACTTTGCTTTGCTTTGTCCATACTTTGAGGTGTTTTTATATGTTTTCTGGTACTAACCTATTAACAAGATGCCACAGTGCCAGTTGCATGTTTTCTTCTGTTTTTGGTTCCAAAAAGGCAGAAAATCAATATTCTCGGAATTGGATGGGACAAAAGCCAAAGTCAATATTTTGTCGTGGGGAACACGAAGCCAAAGTACGAGACGGAGGAGACCCACCAGGGGGCCACACCCCCTGACCGCGCGGGTGGGCCCACCCCGCGCCTAGGGGTGCAACCGCCCTGGTGGCCCTCCAGCCTCGCCTCTTCGCCTATAAGAAGCCCTCGATGCCTAAACCCTAAGTACCCGATCAAAATTCCACGAAACCGTATGTAGTTGCCGCCACCATCGTCTCTATATCGGGGGGATCTGAAGCTCTTCCCGGCACCCTGTCAGAGGGGATATAATCCTGGAGGCCTTCTTCTTCATCATGCCAGCCTCCGGTATGAAGCATGAGTAGTTCCACCATGGACTACGGGTCCATGTAGTAGCTAGATGGTTGTATCTCCTCCTTGTGCTTTCATGTCTAGATCTTGTGAGATCCGTTCATGATCAAGATCTCATCTATTTGTAATCATGAACGTTGTGTTTGCGGGGATCCGATGAATATTGAGATTACTATGTCAGATTTATTAATGGTTTTGTCTTATTGATTCTATCATGTCTGTGTTGTTTGTGATCTTGCATGCTCTCCATTGTTAGTAGCTATCCTGGCCAAGTAGTTGCTAGTGACTCCAAGAAGGGGTATTTATGCTCGATAGTGGGTGCATGCCTCTACTTAATCAAGGGAAGTGACAGAAATCTCTACGGTTGTAGATGTGTTGTTGCCACTAGGGAGAAAACAACGGTCTCTTGTTCATTGAACAAGTGGACTGTTTACCTTACACACTTTGCTTAAAGCAGTTGTCTGTTGCTTGCAACTTAATACTGGAGGGGGTTCGGATGATAACCCGAAGGTGGACTTCTAGTCATGGATGTAGTTGGATGGCGGTCTATGTATCTTGTTGTATTGCCCAATCGAATCTCATAGGATCTTTACGTCTAGTATTGCATTGTTATGCCTTGCTCAGTCCTGTCAATTGCCCTGCTGTAATTTGTTTACCCAACATGCCATGTTTGTTTATCTAAGGAGAACACCTCTAGTGAACTATGGACCCCGGTCCAATCTTTACTATTGATACATCTTCCACTGTTACTGTTTACTTGCTGCAAACCATCATCACCTTCCACACCATACAGTTAATCCTTTGTTACAGCAACCGATGAGATTGACAACCTCACTGTTAGTTGGGGCAAAGTCTTGAGTTTGTGTTGTGCAGGTTTCCATGTTGCTCGCAACACCTTTGAGACGTTTCCTTCCTCCTACTGGTTCGATAACCTCATTTTCTTACTGAGGGAAAACTTGTTGTTGTGCTGCATCATACCTTGCTCTTGGGGTTTCCCAACAGAGCGTCAACACGCATCAAGACTTTCTGGCGTCGTTGCCGGGGAGGCTAAGGATGTCTTCACAAGGGGAGTCCTCCTCAACCTTTCTCTTTACTTTGTTTTTAGTTTGCTTAGTTTCTTTTTCTTGGTTTTGTTTGCCTTTTTTTATCAAAAACTCCAAAAAAAAATAGTTTAGTTTGGTTTGCTTTCTCCTATCAAAAACACAAAAAAATTAGTTCCTACTCTAGTTGCCACCTTGCTCTTGCTCACCATGTTGTTCCCCAAGTTTTCCCTGAAGGACCTTTCGATAGGGAGTGGCTCCATAATTGGGAAAGAAAATATTGAAGAATTCTTTAATCATGTTAGCAAGCATGAGGATATTGAGGATAAATCTATAGCAGAGATTGCTCCTAATTATGAAATTGCTGCAGCTTCTTTAGTTCATATGTTGGAGACTAGGTTTGTTAGCCTTAACCCCATGATGCAAATTTTGTTCCTAAAACTAAAAGAAGAAAAGAATGCTGAAAAGAGAGAATTTATCCTTGAAACTTTACTAAAAGAGTTCCATGATGTTGCTAAGGAAGCCAAAAAGGTCTTTGAGCGTTTTAATATGCTAGGATCATGTGTAGATGTTGTGGGTACTTCAGATAAAACCAAACCTAGAGAGGAATTTAAGATACCCATACCCTTTAAGCTTGTTGGGATGCATGAAGCCTTTGAAAAGAATTTTGATTGGATTGTTCCTGAAAATCCTTTTGATGAAAGTAGTAACCCAAAGAGAGATGATAAGGGATCCTACAAAACTCATTTGGATGAGATACCTTTCATAGTTGAAGACTTCGCAAATATTGATCTTAATTCTTCATTTGAAAATACTTGATTTCTTGCTTCTTGTGCCTAACTTAAAGGCGTTAAAGAAAAGTACTTGTTGGGAGATAAACCAAGAGTTTCCTTGAGTCTTGGAAGTTATTACTTCAGTAATGACCTCTCCTTATCCTTTTTGTTTGCTTTTTTGTGCCAAGAATGACCTCTAATGAGAGGGAAGTAAGATTTGGGGAGTTGCTGTCCCGAAACAGATTTATGTCCTCCACCATAAAAATTCGTGAGGAGTCTTTGTAAGTCGGATTGAGCTGAACATTTACGAATAAATCTTTCAGTATGTTAGATAACTTTTGTTAGTTCAACACTTTTTGATTTGAGAAACATAAGGTCTTCGAAAAAATCGGTTTCTACCTGCTGGTCTGTTTTGACAGATTTCTGCCATTATTTGAAGTTGCTTCTTATTGATTCCTTTTTGGGTTCTTTTTGGGAAATTGAGCTTTTTGAAGGAGTTGCTACAGTAGCTTTTGTTTTTAGTGAAAAGTTTTGTTGTTCTAAAGCTAAACCCAAAGGTCTATTATCTTTTGAATACACTAATGTTGCTAATGAAGATCGTGTGAAGTTTTGTATGAAGGAAAATTTCAGGTGTAGAGAGAGAATGATGCAATGAGATGAAGAATGGACAAAAGCTCAAGCTTGGGGATGACACCCCGGTGTCACCCCAAGAAATATCCAAGAGTTACAAGCGTCAAAGCTTGGAGATGCCCAATGCATCCCCTTCTTAATCAATAAAAAGCTCAAGTCTTTCTAGACACTTCGTTTTTATTGTTTCATGCACTGTTGTATTGTTCTTGGAGCATCTTAGTTTTCGTTTGCTTTGCTTAGTTTTTTTATTTTGATTGAATAAATTAGTTTAGACCCCCGTTCTCGCTGTATTGTTTCAAATAAGTTGATTGGTGTTGGAAAGGAGTAGAAAGTTCTTGCTTGAAAGTGCAAGAGGAGCAACTACAACTATTGCTAACTACTTAGCGATAAAGTGAAACTATTACATGGCGTATAAGAAGTTGACACACAGGTCATACACAATTATAAAGATAACCATATGGCTCCTGCCGGTTGTGTACTCATCGACATGCAAGTCGTGAAACATTACAAAACATGATCATCGCATACATTATACACATCACATCTTGGGCCATACCATATCACAGAAAACACTCCCTGCAAAAACAAGTTAGACGCCTCTACTTTGTTGTTGCATGTTTTACGTGGCTTATGGGAGTAGATTCTAAGAACGATTCTTACCTACGGAAAGCCACAACGGTGATATTATGGTTGCCAAACTCCGGTGTTAATCCCATGACAACTATAGTGAGAGAAACTGACATCCATCAGTCGCATGTGTGGAACAAGCCACACGTCAAGTGCGGAGCCGGTCTCGCGAACGACGTCGCGTAAGGTTGGCCTGGACCGCTTCAATCTCACTATCCCGCGTCATAAGAAGAACACAAACAAGAGGCTTGCAACAGAAAACATCAACGCCCGCAACAACCATGTTGCGTTCTACTCGTGAAACACATCTACGCATAGATCTAACTCTGATACCACTGAAGGGTTTCGCGACATAGTAAATCAAAATTTTCTACGGATGCGAACAGAGGGAAGCCAAGATCTAATCTAGGAGATGCAAACACGAGAGAGATTGGATTAGATCTTCATACCCTTGAAGATTCGCACAGCGAAACGTTCGTCGGAACGTGGGTGATGTAGTCGTACTCGCTTCTCCTCCTCGCGATCCGATCCGATCTAGCACCACAAGTGGCGATGCCTCCGTGAGATGCACACGTGCGGCACCTCGACGTATCCTCCTTCCTTGTTCCAGCAAGTATGGTGGAGAGATGGGTTGGATCTACAACGCGACGGCGCGGTGCAATTGGTGGAGAATTTCTGCAGCAGGGCTTCGCCTACAAGCAGTCGGGAGGGAGAGAGGAGGGCAGCAGGGCGGCTAGGGTTGGAGGGAAAGGTGTGGGGGGTGGTGCGCCCCCAGCCCTCTTTATATAGAGGGGTGGGGCGCAGCCCTAGCCCCTCCCCCAAGCCCAAACCGGCGGCCCCAAAGGAGGAGGAGTGGGGGGCAAGGAAACCCCCCTTCTAGAAGCTCTATCTCGAGTTTAAAACCCTCTTGGCCGGCTACGCCCTATGGGGCCTTGTGCCCCTGGCCCAATGCGGCCAGGGCACTCCCTCATAGGCCCATGCCCCCTCCCGGAAGGTGGGGCCACGTTGGTCCCCTTCCGTAAGGTTCTAGAAGCTTCCGGTACAATACCGATTAACCCGGAACAATTCCGAACTCCAAAAACTGCACTGCCTTATATGAATCTTATTCTCCGGACCACTCCGGAACCTCTCGTGATGTCCCGGATCCCATCCGAGACTCCAAACAAAAACTCATAAACCAATTATCCAATCTATCCTAGCGTCGAGACACGTTAAGTGTGTGACCCTGCGGGTTCGAGAATATGCAGACATGATCTTCTATCAATAATCAACAGCGGGGTCTGGAAACCCATATTGACTCCCACACATTCATCGATGATCATATAGGATGAACCACGATGCCAGGATTCAATCAATCCCATATATATATATATATATTCCCTTCGTCTCGCGATATTTTACTTGCCCGAGATTCGATCGTCGGTACCGTCATACCTAGTTCAATATCGTTCACAGCAAGTACTTTACTCGTTCCGTAATCCGATATCACTTTGTGATTAACTCCTTAACCACATGCTTGCAAGAGGTGTTGATATCGATTACCGAGTGGGCCCGAAGTATATCTCTCCGACTTGGGAGGGACAAATCCCATCTCGATACATACAACCCAACAGATACTTTCTGATCACCTGAGAGACACCTTTATGATCACCCTCTCATAGGATGACGTTTGATGACCTCAAAGCTTTCTTCCGATACCAGGGAGTTGTATTATCTCATGGTCTAAGGAATACAATATTTGACATAAGAAAAGCTTCGCAAAGACGAACACGATGACACGATCTAATTGCTTCGCTTAGTTTGGGTCTGTCCACCATATCATTCTCCCAATGATATGATATCATTATTAATCGACAACTCATGTCCATGGTTAGGAAACCTTAACCATCATTAATCAATGAGCTAGTCCATAGAGGCGTACTAGGGACACGGTGTTGTTCACAAACCACACAAGTATTAAAGTTTCCGCTTAATACAATTCTAGCATGGAATATAAACATTATCATGAACAAGAATTATAATAATAACATCTTTATTATTGCCTCTAGGGCATAATTCCAACAGTCTCCCACTTGCACTAGAGTCAATAATCTAGTTTACATTTGGCAACAATCTCACACCCATGGCACTGAGGTGTTGATCATGTTTTACACGTGGAAGAGGTGTAGTCAATGGATCTGCGACATTCAGATCTGTATGTACTTTGCTAATCTTCAGATCTCCACCTGCTATATAATCTCGGATTATATGAAACTTGCGGTTGATATGCTTGGTCTTTGGATGATATCTTGGTTCCTTAGCGAGTGCTATGGCGCCAGTGTTGTCACACAATATCTCCAGTGGGTCCAATGCACTTGGAACCACGCCAAGCTCAGTGATGAAGTTCCTGATCCAAACTCCTTCACTTGACGCTTCTGCAGCAGCCATGTATTCCGCTTCTACTGTAGATCCCGCGATCACGCTTTGCTTGCAGCTTCTCCAGCTCACAGCTCCTCCATTCAAAATATAAACATATCCTGTCTGAGATTTAGAATCATCCTTGTCGGTGTCGAAACTAGCGTCGACGTAACCTTTTACGACGAGCTGTTCATCACCCCCATAGACTAAGAACATTTCTTTAGTCCTATTTAGGTACTTTAGGATGTTCTTCACGGCTGTCCAGTGTTCCACTCCTGGATCACTTTGATATCTGCTCGTCAAACTAAGAGCATTGGACACATCCGGTCTAGTACACAGCATGCCATACATGATAGAACCTATGGCCGAGGCATAAGGCACTTTGCTCATAGCTTCCCTATCATTTACCGTAGCTGGACACTGAGCCTTGCTCAATATCTTACCTGACAACATAGGCACTGAACCTTTCTTTGCCTTATCCATTCTGAACCTTTTCAGAACTTTGCCTAGGTATGTACTCTAGCTTAAAGCTATCAGGCGTCTTTGTTTATCTCTATAGATTTTGATGCCCAATATATAAGCAGCTTCACCTAGGTCTTTCATTGAAAAACACTTGTTCAAATAACTCTTCACATCGTTAAGCATGTTGATGTCATTTCCAATAATCAATATGTCATCCACATATAGTACCAGAAACGTCACCGAGCTCCCACTCACTTTCTTGTAGATGCAAGCTTCGTAGCAATTTGGAACAAATCCAAAGCTCTTGATCACTTGATCAAAACAAAGGTTCCAACTCTGAGATGCTTGCTTCAGTCCATAAATGGAACGTTGAAGTTTGCATACTTTATCAGCATCCTTAGGATCGACAAAACCTTCGGGTTGCATCATATACAACTCTTCATCAATGTTGCCATTGAGGAAAGCAGTCTTGACATCCATCTGCCATATTTCATAATCATGAAACGCAGCAATTGCTAATTAAATCCGAATGGACTTAAACATCGCTACGGGAGAGAAAGTCTCATCGTAGTCAACACCTTGAACTTGTCGAAAACCTTTCGCAACAAGCCGTGCTTTATAGACGGTAACATTACCATCCGCGTCCGTTTTCTTCTTGAAGATCCATTTGCACTCAACGGCCTTTCGGTCGCTTGGAGGGTCCACCAAAGTCCATACTTGGTTTTCGCTCATGGATCCCAATTCGGATTTCATGGCTTCTAGCCATTTCTCAGAGTCTGGGCTCATCATCGCTTCCTCATAGTTCGTAGGTTCACTGTCTTCTACTAACAAGACAGTTAAGACAGGGTTGCCGTACCACTCAGGAGGGGCACGCGACCTTGTTGACCTGCGACGTTCAGTAGCAGCATCGTCCGAAGCTTCATGATCCTTGTCATTAGCTTCCTCTATTGTTGGTGCAGACGGCACTGGAACAACTTCAGGTGCTGCGCTACTCTCCAATTCAAGAGAAGGTTCAATAACCTCGTCTAGCTCTACTTTTCTCCCACTCACTTCTTTCGAGAGAAACTCCTTCTCAAGAAAGGAACCATTCTTTGCGACAAACACTTTGCCTTCGGTTCTGTGATAGAAGGTATACCCAATAGTTTCCTTAGGGTATCCTATGAAGACGCATTTCTCCGCTTTGGGTTCGAGCTTGTCCGGCATCAACTTCTTGACGTAAGCTTCGATCCCCAAACTTTAAGAAACGACAACTTAGGTTTAGCACCAAACCATAGTTCATACGGTGTCGTCTCAATGGATTTAGATGGTGCCCTATTTAAAGTGAATGCAGCGGTTTCTGCATAACCCCAAAATGATAACGGCAAATCAGTAAGAGACGTCATCGATCGGACCATATCTAATAAGGTCCGATTCCGGCGTTCAGACACACCATTGCGATGTGGTGTTCCAGGTGGCGTGAGTTGTGAAACGATTCCACTTGCTTTAAGATGCGTGAGAAAATCATAACTCAAATATTCACCTCCACGATCGGATCGTAGAAACTTAATCTTTCTGTTACGATGGTTCTCCACTTCATTCTAAAATTCTTTGAACTTTTCAAACGTTTCAGATTTATGTATCATTAAATAGATATACCCATATCTACTTAAGTCATCGGTAAAAGTGAGAAAATAGCGATATCCACCGCGCGTCGAAACACTCATCGGTCTGCATACATCGGTATGTATGATTTCCAACAAGTCCGTTGCTCGCTCCATCATACCGGAGAACGGGGTTTTGATCATCTTGCCCATGAGGCATGGTTCGCATGTGTCAAATGATTCAAAATCAAGAGACTCCAAAAGTCCATCAGAATGGAGTTTCTTCATGCGCTTTACACCAATATGACCAAGACGACAGTGCCACAAATAAGTAGTATTATCACTATCTACTTTGCATCTCTTAGCCTCAATGTTATGGATGTGTGTTTCATCCCTTTCGAGATTTAGAAGAAATAAACCATTCACAATAGGTGCATGACCATAAAAGATGTTACTCATATAAATAGAACAACCATTATTCTCCGATTTAAATGAATAACCGTCTTGCAATAAACAAGATCCAGAAATAATGTTCATGCTCAACGCAGGCACATAATAACACTTATTAAGGTTTAAAACTAATCCCGAAGGTAAAACTAAGGAGAGCGTGCCGACGGCCATCACATCAACTCTTGATCCGTTGCCAACGCGCATCGTCACCTCATCCCTCGCAAGCCGCCATCTATTCCGTAGCTCCTGTTTCGAGTTACAAATATTAGCAACTGAACCAGTATCAAATACCCAGGCACTACAACGAGGGCTAGTAAGGAAAACATCAATAACATGTATATCAAATATACCTTTGATGGTGCCAGCCTTCTTGTCCGCTAAGTACTTCGGACAGTTGCGCTTCCAGTGACCATTGTCCTTGCAATAGAAGCACTCAGTGTCCGGATTAGGACCAGACTTGAGCTTCTTCTCAGCAGGGGCAGTGCGCTTGCCGCCGCCCTTCTTGAAGGGCTTCCTTGCACCCTTACCTTTCTTGAAGGTGGGGGGCTTGTTGACCATCAACACATGATTATTCTTTTTGATGTTCACCTCCGCTACTTTCATCTTAGCAAAGAGCTCAGTGATCATATCAGTGGAACCAATCTGATTGTGATCAACTACAAAACTTTTGTAGCTAGGAGTGTCAATCTTGAGCTCCTCTGGAATCTTGCAGTCCAGTTGCTCAAGGCGTTGAGTGTAGCCCGTCATCTCAATGGTGTGCTCACTAATGGAACTCCCTTCCTCCATCTTGCAGTTAAAGAATTTCTTAGAGATCTCATATCTCTCAGAACGGGCTTGAGTCTGAAACATGTTTTTCAGCTCCTCGAGAATCTCAAAGGGCCCGGCGAACTCCTCAAAACGATTTTGAAGATCCGATTCCATAGCAAACAACATGGCGATCTTAATCAAATCATAATCATCCTTGCGCGACTGATAAGAAGCTTCTTCATCAGCCGGCGGATCTATAGCAGGGGCGTCACCTAGCGCTTTCTCAAGGACATAGTCCTTTTGTCCGCCAGCGAGAATGATTCTCAGAATGCGGAACCATTTGGTGAAGTTAGACCCATTGTTTCTAAGCTTTTCTATCTCAGCAAAAACGTTGAAGTTGAAGTTGGACTTGGCCATGTGATCTACAGTATTTGCAAGTACAATTTAGACTATGTTCATGATAACTAGTTCAACTTTTAATCAAATTACTAGATGAACTCCCACTAAATTCTGTAGGGTTTCGTAGCATGGAAAACAAAAAATTTCTACCGCATACAAACAAACAAGCCAAGATATATCTACTAGATTGTAGCAACGAGTCGATGGAATAACTCACCCTCGAAGATTCCAAAGTGTTTAACGAGAGCGGATTCTCGTGGGTGATGTAGTCGTACTCTTCCCGATCTCAAGATCGCGTAGACGATCCTTCCGGCGCTGCGTTCCGGCAGCGCTCCCGCAGTCGGTCACACGTTCGGTACTCGACGAAGACCTTCCTCTCCCTTGTTCCAGCAGGCAGCGGAGGTTGTAGCACTCTCCTCGCGATTCCGGCAGCACAACGGCGTGGTACCGGAAGTAGAGGGGAGATCTCGTAGGGCTTCGCCTTAAGCCGGAGCGAGTATGGTGGGCTATGAGAAATCCCTCGATGATCTAGGGTTTAGACACGCCGAGGAAGATGTGCTAGAGCCGGCGACTAGGGCTTGGTGGTGCCCAAGTCGGTGGCAAGGAGATCCCTAGGCGGCGGCTTGGAGGGCGGCGGCGGCTAGGGTTAGGGTTTTCGGGGCAAGGGACTTGTGTGTCTCTAGGAGGGAGCCCTGCCCCTCCTTATATAGGTGGAGGGGCCGGCCGGCCAAGGGGAGGGAGGGGAGTCCCTCCCCAACTCGGCTTGGGTGGTGCGCCGCCGGTTGGAGGAGGGAAACCCTCCCCAACTCGGTTTCCCACTCCTCCTCCTCTTTCCAAAACTTGTCGTTTGACTTTCAAACTAGCCGTTTGACTTTTCAAACTAGGATTTGAATAAACCCTCTATTTTGAACAGCGATGACACCGAGTACATGATGCAATCATATCAACTTGATATAACACATTCATGTACCCTTCCCCCCGGAGTGCCGGACATTCCGGAACCTTCTAGAACATTCCCGATGAAAACACCGGAACCATTCTCCAACTCCGAAACGGGACTTTCCTTATATGAATCTTATTCTCCGGACCATTTCGGATCTCCTCGTGATATCCCGGATCCCATCCGAGACTCCGAACAACATTCGGTCTCTTACTCATCATTCCATAACTACTCAACAACATCGAATCTTTAAGTGTGTCTCCCTACGATTCGTGAATTATGCGGACATGATCGAGACTCTTCTCCGATCAATAACCAATAGAGGAATCTGGAAATTCATATGGCTCCCACATATTTCTACGATTACTTTGCGATCGAATGAACCACTTACATACGATACCAATTTCACTTTGTCTCACGATAGTTTACTTACCCGAGGTTTTGATCATCGGTATCTCTGCATACCTAGTTCAACCTCGTTACCGATAAGTACTCTTTTCTCGTTCCCGTGGTATGTGATCCCTTGTGAGCCAGTCACATGCTTGCAAGCTAATTGGATGACATTCCACCGAGAGGGCCCAGAGTATATCTATCCGTCATATGGATGGACAAATCCCACTCTTGATCCATGTGCCTCAACACATACTTTCCGAACACTCAATGCCACCTTTATAGCCACCCAGTTACGGTGTGGTGTTTGATGTCATCAAAGCATCCTTCCGCTGATGGTGATTAGCATGATCTCATGGTCGAAGGAATTAGGTTACTATGTATCAGAAAGCTTATAGCAAATGAACTATATTAAATGACTTGATCTTTATGCTACGCTTAACTATAGGAGTATGTCCATCACATCATTCTCCTAATGATATGACCCTGTTGTTAATAACATCTCTATGTTCATGATCAGGAAACCATGATCATATATTAACCAACAAGCTAGTTTAACAAGAGGCTTTACTAGGGACTCTTTTATGTTTACAAATCACACAAGTATTAATGTTTCCGGTTAATACAATTATAGCATGGTATGTAAACATTTATCATAAGTATGAAGATATGATAATAACCACTTTATTATTGCCTCTTGGGCATATCTCCAACAGTCTCCCACTTGCATTAGAGTCAATAATCTAGTTTCAAACCTTTGTGTATTCAACACCTATGGCTTTCCGGTGTTGTATGTACACGATTGCTAGTGGTCAACTGATCTCCGGATCTGACACTTCCAGGTCCGTGTGTAATTGCATGTCTTTGCGTCTCTACGCATCACTCATTCTCTAATGAGATGGCTTCGTACAAATTTGGTCATTTGGTGTGACCTTTAGTTCTTTGGGGTTAAAACATGTTGATAATATTGTCGTACAATATATCTTCATAGTATTATCCCACTGTGAACTACACCTAGTTTGATAACAAACTACTTGACACAAATGCCCTCTTTTGCTGCTAAAATAGCAGTCATACACTTAGCCTTTTGTTGTAGTATCTGTCACAATGTCTTTAACTTTGGAACTCATCCAAATCCATTATGGAACTCACTTTCCATTATATTGTGCCACCCTTGGTTTAGATTGAGATAAACTTAATTTGTACTTTGTGACAAAACTAGTATCAATGTAGTACTTTTACAATGAACTATCCATCTATTTGTCACTTCTACAAATAATATACTCTTAGTTCTTCCAAAAGATCATAAGAATATTCTTACTATTGTCCAATGATCATCTTATGAATCATTCTGGTATATGCTCACAACATTTAGAGCATAGGACATATCTGGATTTGTACATATCACAGTATGATTGATATAAATACTCTTTGTGATCAAGTATCAATCCATACTTGAATCTTGTTTCACTTACCCAGTGTCATTACACTTGAATATATCATCAATATTGAATTCATTCAATCTTTTCTGTGTGACAAGAACCTTTCTTGTAGTTTCTATATTGAACTCATTCAATACATCACCTATGTACTTTCGGCACAACCATATTAGCGTCTATTGATGCCAAATATTTGGGTTTTGCCTAAGTCTTTCATCGGGATGAAATTCTTAATATGTGTTAATAAAAGATACATCATTTCCAATCAACAATATGTCTTCCACATAATGTATTAGAAACATGTCTTAGCGCTCCCACTTAATTTCTTGCAAATGCAAGCATCTTCATTGTCTCTGATGAATTTAAACTCTTTTAACTTTTTCATCATAGTGAAGATTCCAACTCCGCGATGCTTACTTCAACCATTGAAGTTTGCATATGCTTTTAGCATCCTTTGAATTAACAAAACCCCTATGGACCATGTTATTCACATGTCCTAGGTAACAATTCTATTAGAAGAACTTGTTTTGTTTATTCAACTACCATATAACAAAATTATATGTAGTGGTTGCTATACTAATCCGTCTAGACTAAATATCACTATGAAAGATCAAATCTTATCATAGTCAACCTTTGAACATTGTTGTGAACTTTTCCCAACATGTCGACTATTTCATAGATGCAAAACATCCATGTATATTTCTTTATAGATCCAAACACGACTGTAAGGTCTTACACCTTTCTCGAGGGTCCTTCAAGTTCAAAACTTGATTTCTCGTGTATGGAACTATCACGGATTTTATGGCTTCAAGCCATTTGACGGAGTCAGGGCTCATCATCGCTTCTTTGCATGTAGTCGGATCATTGTTGTAAAATAATGATTTAACTCTCAAATCTTGGTATTCGATTGTTCATCCGACCTACTTGTTTCAATAGGAACTTGGATCTCCGTGACCACAACCTTTGAGGTACGTGAGCCATGAGCATTGTTGCTACCTCCGGAACACTTTTCGGCGCTGCGCAACTTTGCACATATATCTAAAGTTCTTTTAACATTATCAAAGTTCTATTGTCCTCCCACTTAACTTTTCACGAAAAATTCCTTCTCAAAAAAACTTGACGTTTTAAGCAACAAACACTTTTGTCTCCGGTGTTTATGGAGGAATACTTAACAGTTATACAAAGACAGGTTCATCCGACTTTGGTTGCACACATCTTTCTTATGCATAGCATACCAATGTTTTAAGAAAGGACTACTTGGGTTTTATCCCAAACCATAACTTTATATGGTGTCATTTCAACGGATTATGATGAAGCTCTTTTCAGTGGGAAAAACGGTAGTCTCTAAAGCTTTTAATCTTTAAAATATAATGGCAGTTTTATGAATTACACCTTCGATCTTACCATGTCAAACAAGGCTTAATTACATATCTCGAACGCTCCATACTCTTATGGTGTTTCGGGAAAATGCAAATCCACGGAACGATTCCTTAAATCTTAGGTATTATGCTAAACTTGTAACTCAAATATCTTCCTTTATGATCTTATCATAAACTATTTATATTCTTGTTACAATGACTTTTCACTTCATCTTGAAAATCTTTGAACTTTTCAAATATTTCACACTTCATCCTTATTAAGTAAATATTCATATATTCACTCAAATTTTCGGAGAAAGCATATGAAGTTGAAATCTATCACTCTTGACTACACATAATGGATTTCGTACAACAATATGTACAAGTTCCAATAAGCTAGTCATTCGTTCCCTTTTGGCCTATGAACGAAGTTTTAATTATTTCTAGGAAAGTTTCACAAGCGTCATTTGATCAAAAATCAAAAGACTCTAAAATTCCATCCACATGGAGTTTCTTCATGTTTTCTTTCCAATATAATTTAAACGGCGATGTCACTTCCTAAGTGATCTTTCAATCAATTTGTCTTTCGACATTTTTAGCACTAGTTTTATGGATGTGATTTCTCCAACGAGATTTGTGAATCATCCATCTTTTATGGATTACGGCAATTATTTGAACAACCCTTTTGTTCTCATAATACATGATAAAACAAATCTTTGAAGGCAAGCTTTGATGTTTAACGAGCAACACAATAACCCTTTATTTGTTCTCGATGAACATCATCACATATTCTTTTGCTAGTTACTTAGGCCACTGTAGTTCATGAATTCTGTTGTTTCGTATGACGATTCACACCAACAAATTTAGTATCAAATACTTAAGAACCGCTTTGTTTTATAAGCAAAGAATATAGCCATAACATGTATATCATCTATATACTTAAGCTGAACAATTCTAGTCTTTTCTTTTCTGCCATAAACTTATGAGATTCTCTTTCAGTATTTCCTTTTCTTTTTGAAAGAATCTATCAACATCAATAGTGGAGTCATACATATGACACATAGTCCAAAGCGTGTATAGTTAAATACCAATGTCTTTGGACTTGCACTTTGAAGTAGATCACCATCATCAAATGTTTGGTGTTCTTTCAAATTCCTTTCTTTAGTAATCTCTTGGTGTAGTAAAACATTTTACCTACATCAAATATTCACCCTTATCATGGAATCGTCCATGATCAAGCTACTTTTAGCTTATAATGATGAATTACGAGTACAATATTGCTATCCAAAACCTTTTGGAGGATTAGGACAACAAGTGTCTCCAACCCTTTGCAAATTCTCATCAAAATATGAGAACATGAACTTTGCCATATTATACTCTATCATGGTGTAACCAAAACTTCGTTTCAGATATCACAATATCTTCCACACATCATGGTTTCTGAAACAACTCTTTCAGATCCTAGATAACCTTGATATTAAGATAATCCTTTGAATATCAAGAATCATGGAGACAAACATGATACTCATACACTAACACTTGGAATTGTCACTCTTGATTTAATACCAATTATTAAACTTCATGGAGTAACCGGAATTTACTGAAAGTTTGCAATAGGACTTTTAAACTTTAGATTAACACTTCAAAACAATACGATACCAGTTCGTAAAGTAACTAACCAGAATTCTATAATTCTATCATCTCAATTATAACTAAGCGCAAGGTGGTAAACGGATGCCAATGACTACAACAATTATGCAAATTCACTTTGAGTTAATTTATGATAAATAGTGTTCAACTTTTAATCATACTGCTGCTAAACTCCCACTCACAATATCCCTCACATTGTTTTAGTGATCACACGAACCAAATCCACCATATCAAAACCGATCATCACGAGAGTTGATATAGCTTCAATGGCGAACAATCAACATGTTCATCATATCTACTATATGACTCATGCTTTACCTTTCGGTGATCCGTGTTCCTGAGACCATGTATGTACATGCTAGGCTCGTCAAAATCTAACCTTAGCTTTCGCATGAGCAAATCTGGCTTGCCCACGTTGTATACACTTGCGGAATCTAACACACCCGATCATCACGTGGTGCTTCGAAACAACAAGCTTTAGCAACGGTGCTAACTAAGGATGAACACTTTATGACTTGAAATTCATGTGCATGAGGGATCATCTTATAATGCTACCGTCGTCTACTAAGCAATACAAGATGCATAAAGGATTAACATCACATGCAATTCATAATATGTGATATGATATGGCCTTTCTTCTTTGTGCTTCCGATCTCCATCTTCTAGCACGAACATGATCTTCATCATCACCGACATTGCATCAAGGTCAATGACGCTTCTCCATGGTTGTCGTCCACCGGCTTCAACTATTACAACTACTTTGAATAGACACACGGGTCTTAACATAAATTAAAGACAACCATATGGCTCCTGCCGGTTGCCAACTTACAATAAGGAACATTGCATACATCAAATATAATCACAATCATGGCCATATCACATCACTGCACACCCCTGCAAAACAAAGTTAGACGCCTCTACTTTCTTTGCATATTTTACGTGGTTTGGGGCTTTCAATAAGTGTCGTTCTAACTTACGAACAAGAACCACAACATTGATACTAGTATTGTTAATCACCCGTTGTAAATTGGATCTTAACTATGCTAGGAGAAACAGGCACCCGCAAAGCCACTTATGCAATACAAGTTGCATGTCAAGCGTGGAGCAAGTCTCATGAACGATGTCATGTAAGGTTAGCCCGGGCCGCTTCATCCCAACATACCGCAAGATGCAAAGTACACAAGAAGCAATCGACAATAAAAGCATCAACGCCCACAATGACCATTGTGTTCTACTCGTGCAACAGATCTACATATAGACACGACTCTGATACCACTGTAGGGTTTCGTAGCATGGAAAACAAAAAATTTCTACCGCATACAAACAAACAAGCCAAGATCTATCTACTAGATTGTAGCAACGAGTCGATGGAATAACTCACCCTCGAAGATTCCAAAGTGTTTAACGAGAGCGAATTCTCGTGGGTGATGTAGTCGTACTCTTCCCGATCTCAAGATCGCGTAGACGATCCTTCCGGCGCTGTGTTCCGGCAGCGCTCCCGCAGTCGGTCACACGTTCGGTACTCGACGAAGACCTTCCTCTCCCTTGTTCCAGCAGGCAGCGGAGGTTGTAGCACTCTCCTCGCGATTCCGGCAGCACAACGGCGTGGTACCGGAAGTAGAGGGGAGATCTCGCAGGGCTTCGCCTTAAGCCGGAGCGAGTATGGTGGGCTATGAGAAATACCTCGACGATCTAGGGTTTAGACACGCCGAGGAAGATGTGCTAGAGCCGGCGACTAGGGCTTGGTGGTGCCCAAGTCGGCGGCAAGGAAATCCCTAGGCGGCGGCGGCGGCTTGGAGGGCGGCGGCTAGGGTTAGGGTTTTTGGGGCAAGGGACTTGTGTGTCTCTAGGAGGGAGCCCTGCCCCTCCTTATATAGGTGGAGGGGCCGGCCGGCCAAGGGGAGGGAGGGGAGTCCCTCCCCAACTAGGCTTGGGTGGTGCGCCGCCGGTTGGAGGAGGGAAACCCTCCCCAACTCGGTTTCCCACTCCTCCTCCTCTTTCCAAAACTTGCAGTTTGACTTTCAAACTAGCCGTTTGACTTTTCAAACTAGGATTTGAATAAACCCTCTATTTTGAACAGCGATGACACCGAGTACATGATGCAATCATATCAACTTGATATAACACATTCATGTACCCTTCCCCCCCGGAGTGCCGGACATTCCGGAACCTTCTAGAACATTCCCGATGAAAACACCGGAACCATTCTCCAACTCCGAAACGGGACTTTCCTTATATGAATCTTATTCTCCGGACCATTCCGGATCTCCTCGTGATATCCCGGATCCCATCCGAGACTCCGAACAACATTCGGTCTCTTACTCATCATTCCATAACTACTCAACAACATCGAATCCTTAAGTGTGTCTCCCTACGGTTCGTGAATTATGCGGACATGATTGAGACTCTTCTCCGATCAATAACCAATAGAGGTATCTGGAAATTCATATGGCTCCCACATATTTCTACGATTACTTTGCGATCGAATGAACCACTTACATACGATACCAATTTCCCTTTGTCTCACGATAGTTTACTTACCCGAGGTTTTGATCATCGGTATCTCTGCATACCTAGTTCAACCTCGTTACCGATAAGTACTCTTTTCTCGTTCCCGTGGTATGTGATCCCTTGTGAGCCAGTCACATGCTTGCAAGCTAATTGGATGACATTCCACCGAGAGGACCCAGAGTATATCTATCCGTCATATGGATGGACAAATCCCACTCTTGATCCATGTGCCTCAACACATACTTTCCGAACACTCAATGCCACCTTTATAGCCACCCAGTTACGGTGTGGTGTTTGATGTCATCAAAGCATCCTTCCGGTGATGGTGATTAGCATGATCTCATGGTCGAAGGAATTAGGTTACTATGTATCAGAAAGCTTATAGCAAATGAACTATATTAAATGACTTGATCTTTATGCTACGCTTAACTATAGGAGTATGTCCATCACATCATTCTCCTAATGATATGACCCTGTTGTTAATAACATCTCTATGTTCATGATCAGGAAACCATGATCATATATTAACCAACAAGCTAGTTTAACAAGAGGCTTTACTAGGGACTCTTTTATGTTTACAAATCACACAAGTATTAATGCTTCCGGTTAATACAATTATAGCATGGTATGTAAACATTTATCATAAGTATGAAGATATGATAATAACCACTTTATTATTGCCTCTTGGGGCATATCTCCAACAAACATCCCTCAAGTTGTTTAGTGAACACGATCCAAATTCACCACACCTAATCCGATCTTCACGAGAAGAGATGTGGTTTCAATGGTGGACAACGAAGTGTCGATCATATCATTCATATGACTCATGCTTAACCTTTCGGTTCATGTGTTCCGAGGCCATGTATGTACATGCTAGGCTCGTCAAGTTAGACCCAAGTATTTCCGCGTGTGCAAAACTGGCTTGCACCCGTTGTATGTGAGCGTAGAGTCTATAGCACCCGATCATCACATGATGCTTTGACAGGACGAACTTTCGCAACGGTGCATACTTGGGGAGAACACAGTTTTAATCTTGATCTTTAAGTCAGGACTCATCTTATAATGCTACCGTCGCGATCTAAGCATAATAAGATACATAAAAGGATAAACATCACATGCATATAACTTTATGTGACATGGTATAGCCAATCTTCGCTCAATGATCTCCATCTTGTGCGTTCCGGCATGATCTTCATCACTCCACCATGATTGCCTCCACCACGAATAGCAACTACAACTATTGCTAACTACTTAGCGATAAAGTGAAACTATTACATGGCGTATAAGAAGTTGACACACAGGTCATACACAATTATAAAGACAACCATATGGCTCCTGCCGGTTGTGTACTCATCGACATGCAAGTCGTGAAACATTACAAAACATGATCATCGCATACATTATACACATCACATCTTGGGCCATACCATATCACAGAAAACACTCCCTGCAAAAACAAGTTAGACGCCTCTACTTTGTTGTTGCATGTTTTACGTGGCTTATGGGAGTAGATGCTAAGAACGATTCTTACCTACGGAAAGCCACAACGGTGATATTATGGTTGCCAAACTCCGGTGTTAATACCATTACAACTATAGTGAGAGAAACTGACATCCACCAGCCGCATGTGTGGAACAAGCCACACGTCAAGTGCGGAGCCGGTCTCGCGAACGACGTCGCGTAAGGTTGGTCTGGACCTCTTCAATCTCACTATCCCGCGTCATAAGAAGAACACAAACAAGAGGCTTGCAACAGAAAACATCAACGCCCGCAACAACCATGTTGCGTTCTACTCGTGAAACACATCTACGCATAGATCTAGCTCTGATACCACTGAAGGGTTTCGCGGCATAGTAAATCAAAATTTTCTACGGATGCGAACAGAGGGAAGCCAAGATCTAATCTAGGAGATGCAAACAACGAGAGAGATTGGATTAGATCTTCATACCCTTGAAGATTCGCACAGCGGAACGTTCGTCGGAACGTGGGTGATGTAGTCGTACTCGCTTCTCCTCCTCGCGATCCGATCCGATCTAGCACCACAAGTGGCGATGCCTCCGTGAGATGCACACGTGCGGCACCTCGACGTATCCTCCTTCCTTGGTCCAGCAAGTATGGTGGAGAGATGGGTTGGATCTACAACGCGACGGCGCGGTGCAATTGGTGGAGAATTTCTGCAGCAGGGCTTCGCCTACAAGCAGTCGGGAGGGAGAGAGGAGGGCAGCAGGGCGGCTAGGGTTGGAGGGGAAGGTGTGGGGGGTGGTGCGCCCCCAGCCATCTTTATATAGAGGGGTGGGGCGCAGCCCTAGCCCCTCCCCCAAGCCCAAACCGGCGGCCCCAAAGGAGGAGGAGTGGGGGGCAAGGAAACCCCCCTTCTAGAAGATCTATCTCGAGTTTAAAACCCTCTTGGCCGGCTGGGCCCTATGGGGCCTTGTGCCCCTGTCCCAATGCAGCCAGGGCACTCCCTCATAGGCCCATGCCCCCTCCCGGAAGGTGGGGCCACGTTGGTCCCCTTCCAGAAGGTTCTAGAAGCTTCCGATACAATACCGATTAACCCGAAACAATTCCGAACTCCAAAAACTGCACTGCCTTATATGAATCTTATTCTCCGGACCACTCCGGAACCTCTCGTGATGTCCCGGATCCCATATATATATATTCCCTTTGTCTCGCGATATTTTACTTGCCCGAGATTCGATCGTCGGTACCGTCATACCTAGTTCAATCTCGTTCACAACAAGTACTTTACTCATTCCGTAATCCGATATCACTTTGTGATTAACTCCTTAACCACATGCTTGCAAGCGGTGTTGATGTCGATTACCGAGTGGGCCCGAAGTATATCTCTCCGACTTGGGAGGGACAAATCCCATCTCGATACATACAACCCAACAGATACTTTCCGATCACCTGAGAGACACCTTTATGATCACCCTCTCATAGGATGACGTTTGATGACCTCAAAGCTTTCTTCCGATACCAGGGAGTTGTATTATCTCATGGTCTAAGGAATACAATATTTGACATAAGAAAAGCTTCGCAAAGACGAACACGATGACACGATCTAATTGCTTCGCTTAGTTTGGGTCTGTCCACCATATCATTCTCCCAATGATATGATCTCATTATTAATCAACAACTCATGTCCATGGTTAGGAAACCTTAACCATCGTTAATCAATGAGCTAGTCCATAGAGGCGTACTAGGGACACGGTGTTGTTCACAAACCACACAAGTATTAAAGTTTCCGCTT
The DNA here is from genome assembly GCA_916181665.1 of Avena sativa. Lineage (NCBI taxonomy): Eukaryota > Viridiplantae > Streptophyta > Magnoliopsida > Poales > Poaceae > Avena > Avena sativa. The sequence continues at coordinate 402,440,485 of OV702284.1, forward strand.
AATACAATTCTAGCATGGAACATAAACATTATCATGAACAAGAATTATAATAATAACATCTTTATTATTGCCTCTAGGGCATAATTCCAACAAGAGAAACGCCTGGGCCGCTAGCCTAAGCCATGCCTAATCATGGTGAAAACTTGCAGCATCACCATAATGAGAAATCCGTGAAGCATCCTCAATAAAAACCTATGCATTTTTTTTGGAAAGGAGCATATATTAATATCGCACGATACCAATTACACCCAGCCTCTGCAACAACGCATTCCCTATTGGTATTACGGATGCACACAACCAAAAAAGAAAGAAGAAGAATTACAAAAAAAAGAAAAGTCCCACTAAAGCGATCAGATTCTTAGCAGTAGTGACACTAACATCACCAAAACAACACCAGAGTCCAACCCCTCCAAAAACGACGCCTCCAAGAAGGAAACAGTGCTCAAGCGTTGTCGTCGCCCGATTAAAGATCCTAGGTTTTCATCCTGGGGAAAGTCTTCGCTCGCAAAACAATGACTTCTGCAAGGCCATTGCCAGGCACAACCAATGAAGGCCAGTCCTTGGGTTTTCACGCTGCAAGGAAAGACTGTGAACATCTCCTATGTTTTCACCCCTCTAATAGACGCTGTTGTGAGTCATAGATCACCAAGCTAGATCCTCAACACCCCAAAGACTCAATCCACCATAGCTAGCCCTTATGTTCCTGTCCTCATGAAATTCTCCACATCTGACTTCACCATGGATCATCAAAGACATGACACATGATGGTAACATGTAGCAGAGCATCGCCGCCATGCTCCATCTGAAACCAAACGGCCAGCAGAAAACACAGATGCGCACGACCGAATTCCTTCTGATCCAGCAATCTCCAGGCATGTTGCGCCCATGGGAGTTCGCCGACAAAGCCTTCTGAAACTAGACACTCCAGACAGATCCATTAGGCACGCATCAAGTATATGTTCGTCTTGATGTGCGAGAGATCTGAGGACCACCACCATTATTCATGCCTAGCCGGCAGCCCCCATGGCACCGCCCCGCAACCTGCAAGATCTGTCGCTCCGACCCCTAGCAGCAGCCCTTGGGCTAGGCTAGCATCGAGAAAGGTAGCGCTAGAGCAGGATCGACCCTCCACCGGATCCAGCCCAACCATGCATCGAAGAGGAATTAGGGGACGACACAAGAGACACCCAGATTTTAATCTAGGGTTTCGTCCATGGCCACCAGGTCCACCCCCACCTCCGTTGTCGGCCATGGCGCCGCCGGGAGAGGATCTCCGCCACCACCCCGACCAGGGACGCCGCCCTAGCCGCTGCACGTCATTACACAGACGATCCTTTCCCCAGCAGATCCAACGGGAACCTCCGGAAATCACCACCCCAAACCTCCTTCGAAGGCTGGGGGCAGCCGCCACCATGGCGAGGACCGACGGCAGCGGCGGCAAGAGAGGCAGGCGTGGGCGGGGCAGAGGGGTCGGGCGGCAGCGCAGGGGCCCCTGGCGTCGCCCTGGGGAGCGAAGCGCCAGGGGTTACCAAAAAAAAACCTATGCAAATAGCAAATAAAAATATCACTGAGATGCTCATTGTCTGCTTGCCTTATCATTTTGGTCATGGGAAAGCTCCTATACCACGTGCAAGGGGTACCTGCGTCCAATTTGCATCACCATTCTATATCATTGTTTGCCTCTATTCATTGATATATGTCTTATTATGAGATTTTACTTATGTCTTTCCTCTGTTTTTTGCATGTTGGATGATTCTTGGAGGATGGACTGCCGGAGTCAGGTTTTTGATGGAAAAAGAGGTGTTTTGATGCAATTTCGCGAAGATCAGAAAAATACCAGAAAAATATTAGAAAATTATATTTTCCCAGAAGACGGAGGAAGCCAGAAGGGGAGGCGTAGCGGGGCCACAGGGGGCCCAAACCCCCTAGGCGCGGGGCCACCTTGCCCCGCGCCTAGGGCATGTGTGGCCCACCTGGCCGGCCTCCGACTCTGCCCTCACTCCTATATCTTCCTCTCGAAACCCTAATACCAAGGGGCGACCACAAAATATTTCCGTCGCCTCTGCAGGGCAGAAAATGAAGGGTTTCGCAGTATAGTAAATCAAAAAAATTCTACGGATGCGAACGGGAAAGCCAAGATCTAATCTAGGAGATGCAAACAATGAGGGGCAATAGATGAGATCTTCATACCCTTGAAGATTCGCATAGCGGAACGTTCGACAAAACGTGGGTGATGTAGTCGTACTCGCTTCTCCTCCTCGCGATCCGATCCGATCTAACACCGCAAGTGGCGATGCCTCCGAGAGATGCACACGTGTGGCACCTCGACGTCTCCTCCTTCCTCGGTCCAGCAAGTGGGGTGGAGAGATGGATTGGATCTACAACGCGACGGCGCGGTGCAAGCGGTGGAGAGTTTCTGCGGCAGGGCTTCGCCTACGCGCAGCCGGGAGGGAGAGAGAGAGGAGGGGTAGCAGGGCGGCTAGGGTTGTGGAGGAGGTGTAGGGGAGGGGTGCGCCCCCAGCCCTCTTTATATAGAGGGGTAGGCGGCCATCCCTATCCCCTTCCCCAAGCCCTAGGCCGGCGGCCAAGGAGGGAGGAGTGGGGGGCAAGTTTCCCCCCTCCCTTCTAGAAGCTCTCCTAGGGTTTCCTAGGTGTTTGGCCGGCTGGGCCCTATGGGGCCTTGTGCCCCTGGCCCAATGCGGCCAGGGCACTCCCTCATAGGCCCATGCCCCCTCCCGGCAGGTGGGGCCATGTTGGTCCCCCTCCGGAAGGTTCTAGAAGCTTCCGGTACAATACTGATTAACCCGAAACAATTCCGAACTCCAAAAACTGCATTGCCTTATATGAATCTTATTCTCCGGACCATTCTGAAACCTCTCGTGACGTCTTGGATCTCATCCAAGACTCCAAAAAAACTCATAAACCAATTATCCAATCTATCCTAGTGTCGAGACACGTTAAGTGTGTGACCCTTCGGGTTCGAGAATATGCAGACATGATCTTATATCAATAATCAACAGCGGGGTCTGGAAACCCATATTGACTCCCACACATTCATCGATGATCATATCGGATGAACCACGATGCCAGGATTCAATCAATCCCATATATATATATTCCCTTCGTCTCGTGATATTTACTTGCCCGAGATTTGATCGTCGGTACCGTCATACCTAGTTCAATCTCGTTCACAGCAAGTACTTTACTCGTTCCATAATCCGATATCACTTTGTGATTAACTCCTTACCACATGCTTGCAAGCGGTGTTGATATCGATTACCGAGTGGGCCCGAAGTATATCTCTCCGACTTGGGAGGGACAAATCCCATCTCGATACATACAACCCAACAGGTACTTTCCGATCACCTGAGAGACACCTTTATGATCACCCTCTCATAGGATGACGTTTGATGACCTCAAAGCTTTCTTCCGATACCAGGGAGTTGTATTATCTCATGGTCTAAGGAATACAATATTTGACATAAGAAAAGCTTCGCAAAGATGAACACGATGACACGATCTAATTGCTCCGCTTAGTTTGGGTCTGTCCATCATATCATTCTCCCAATGATATGATCTCATTATTAATCGACAACTCATGTCTATGGTTAGGAAACATTAACCATCATTAATCAATGAGCTAGTCCATAGAGGCATACTAGGGACACGGTGTTGTTCACAAACCACACAAGTATTAAAGTTTCCGCTTAATACAATTCTAGCATGGAATATAAACTTTATCATGAACAAGAATTGTAATAAAAACATCTTTATTATTGCCTCTAGGGCATAATTCCAACAGTCTCCCACTTGCACAAGAGTCAATAATCTAGTTTACATCTGGCAACAATCTAACACCCATGGCACTAAGGTGCTGATCATGTTTTGCACGTGGAAGAGGTTTAGTCAATGGATCTGCGACATTCAGATCTGTATGTACTTTGCTAATCTTTAGATCTCCATCTGCTATATAATCTCGGATTATATGAAACTTGCGGTTGATATGCTTGGTCTTTGGATGATATATTGGTTCCTTAGCTAGTGCTATGGCGCCAGTGTTGTCACACAATATCTCCAGTGGGTCCAAGGCACTTGGAACCACGCCAAGCTCAGTGATGAAGTTCCTGATCCAAACTCCTTCACTTGACGCTTCTGCAGCCATGTATTCTGCTTCTACTGTAGATCCCGCGATCATGCTTTGCTTGCAGCTTCTCCAGCTCATAGCTCCTCCATTCAAAATATAAACGTATCCTGTCTGAGACTTAGAATCATCCTTGTCGGTGTCGAAACTAGCGTCGACGTAACCTTTTACGATGAGCTGTTCATCACCTCCATAGACTAAGAACATTTCTTTAGTCCTATTCAAGTACTTTAGGATGTTCTTCACGGCTGTCCAGTGTTCCACTCCTGGATCACTTTGGTACATTCTCGTCAAACTAAGAGCATTGGACACATCCTGTCTAGTACACAGCATGACATACATAATAGAACCTATGGCCGAGGCATAAGGCACTTTGCTCATAGCTTCTTTATCATTTACCGTAGCTGGACACTGAGCCTTGCTCAATATCTTACCTGACAACATAGGCACTGAACCTTTCTTTGCCTTATCCATTCTGAACCTTTTCAGAACTTTGTCTAGGTATGTACTCTGGCTTAAAGCTATCAGGCGTCTTTGTCTATCTCTATATATTTTGATGCCCAATATATAAGCAGCTTCCCCTAGGTCTTTCATTGAAAAAAAATTGTTCAAATAACTCTTCACATCGTTAAGCATGTCAATGTCATTTCCAATAATCAATATGTCATCCACATATAGTACCAGAAACGTCACCGAGCTCCCACTCACTTTCTTGTAGATACAAGCTTCGTAGCAATTTGGAACAAATCCAAAGCTCTTGATCACTTGATCAAAACAAAGGTTCCAACTCCGAGATGCTTGCTTCAGTCCATAAATGGAACGCTGAAGTTTGCACACTTTATCAGCATCCTTAGGATCGACAAAACCTTCGGGTTGCATCATATACAACTCTTCATCAATGTTGCCATTGAGGAACGCAGTCTTGACATCCATCTGCCATATTTCATAATCATGAAACGCAGCAATTGCTAATAAAATCCGAATGGACTTAAACATCGCTACGGGAGAGAAAGTCTCATCATAGTCAACACCTTGAACTTGTCGAAAACCTTTTGTGACAAGTCGTGCTTTATCGACGGTAACATTACCATCCGCGTCCGTTTTCTTCTTGAAGATCCATTTGCACTCAACGGCCTTTCGGTCGCTAGGAGGGTCCACCAAAGTCCATACTTGGTTTTCGCTCATGGATCCCAATTCGGATTTCATGGCCTCTAGCCATTTCTCAGAGTCTGGGCTCATCATCGCTTCCTCATAGTTCGCAGGTTCACTGTCGTCTACTAACAAGACAGTTAAGACAGGGTTACCGTACCACTCAGGAGGGGCACGCGACCTTGTCGACCTGCAACGTTCAGTAGTAGCATCGTCCGAAGCTTCATGATCCTTGTCATTAGCTTCCTCTATTGTTGGTGCAGGCGGCACTGGAACAATTTCAGGTGCTGCGCTACTCTCCAATTCAAGAGAAGGTTCAACAACCTCGTATAGCTCTACTTTTCTCCCACTCACTTCTTTCGAGAGAAACTCCTTCTCAAGAAAGGATCCGTTCTTTGCGACAAACACTTTGCCTTCAGTTCTGTGATAGAAGGTATACCCAATAGTTTCCTTAGGGTATCCTATGAAGACGCATTTCTCCGCTTTGGGTTCGAGCTTGTCCGGCATCAACTTCTTGACGTAAGCTTCGCATCCCCAAACTTTAAGAAACGACAAATTAGGTTTAGCACCAAACCACAGTTCATACGGTGTCGTCTCAACGGATTTAGATGGTTCCCTATTTAAAGTGAATGCAGCGGTTTCTAATGCATAACCCCAAATTGATAACGGAAAATCAGTAAGAGACATCATTGATCGGATCATATCTAATAGAGTTCGATTCCGGCGTTTAGACACACCATTTCGTTGTGGTGTTCCGGGTGGCGTGAGTTGCGAAACGATTCCGCTTGCTTTAAGATGCGTGAGAAAATCATAACTCAAATATTCACCTCCACGATCGGATCGTAGAAACTTAATCTTTCTGTTACGATGGTTTTCCACTTCATTCTGATATTCCTTGAACTTTTCAAATGTTTCAGATTTATGTTTCATTAAATAGATATACCCATATCTACTTAAGTCATCGGTAAAAGTGAGAAAGTAGCGATATCCACCGCGCGTCGAAACACTCATCGGTCCGCATACATCGGTATGTATGATTTCCAACAAGTCCGTTGCTCGCTCCATCATTCCGGAGAACAGGGTTTTGATCATCTTGCCCATGAGGCATGGTTCGCATGTGTCAAATGATTCAAAATCAAGAGACTCCAAAATTCCATCAGAATGGAGTTTCTTCATGCGTTTTACACCAATATGACCTAGACGACAGTGCCACAAATAAGTAGTATTATCACTATCTACCTTACATCTCTTAGCCTCAATGTTATGGATGTGTGTTTCATCCCTTTCGAGATTCAGAAGAAATAAACCATTCACAGCAGGTGCATGACCATAAAAGAAGTTACTCATATAAATAGAACAACCATTATTCTCAGATTTAAATGAATAACCGTCTTGCAATAAACACGATCCAGATATGATGTTCATGCTCAACGCAGGCACATAATAACATTTATTAAGGTTTAAAACTAATCCCGAACGTAAAAATAAGGAGAGTGTGCCGACGGCCATCACATCAACTCTTGATCCGTTGCCAACGCGCATCGTTACCTCATCCCTCGCAAGCCGACGTCTATTCCGTAGCTCCTGTTTCGAGTTAGAAATATTAGCAACTGAACCAGTATCAAATACCCAGGCACTACAACGAGGGCTAGTAAGGAAAACATCAATAACATGTATATCAAATATACCTTTGATGGTGCCAGCCTTCTTGTCAGCTAAGTACTTCAGACAGTTGCGCTTCCAGTGACCCTTGTCCTTGCAATAGAAGCACTCACTGTCCGGCTTAGGTCCAGACTTGAGCTTCTTCTCAGCAGGGGCAACACGCTTGCCGCTGCCTTTCTTGAAGGGCTTCTTTGCACACTTACCTTTCTTAAAGCTGGGGGGCTTGTTGACCATCAACACATGATTATCCTTTTTGATGTCCACCTCCGCAGCTTTCAGCTTAGCGAAGAGCTCGGTGATCGTATCAGTGGAACCAATCTGATTATGAGTCACTACAAAACTTTTGTAGCTAGGAGGGAGTGATTGCAGAACCCTGTCAATCTTGAGCTCCTCTGGAATCTTGCAGTCCAGTTGCTCAAGGCGTTGAGTGTAGCCCGACATATTTATGGCGTGCTCACTAACGGAACTCCCTTCCTCCATCTTGCAGTTAAAGAATTTCTCAGAGATCTCATATCTCTCAGAACGGGCCTGAGTCTGAAACATAGTTTTCAGCTCCTCAAGAATCTCAAAGGGCCCGGGATAATCTTCAAAACGATTTTGATGGTCCGATTCGATAGCAAACAACATGGTGCTCTTAATCACACCATAATCATCTTTGCGCGACTGATAAACAGCTTTCTCATCAGCCGGCACATCTACAGCAGGGGCGTCACCTAGCGCATTCTCAAGGACATAGTTCTTTTGTCCGCCAGCGAGAATGATTCTCAGATTGCGGAACCAGTTGGTGAAGTTAGACCCATTGTTTCTAAGCTTTTCTTTCTCAGCAAAAACGTTGAAGTTGAAGTTGGACTTAGCCATTTCATCTACAAAATTTGCAAGTACAATTTAGACTATGTTCATGATAACCAGTTCAACTTAATCAAATTACTAGATGAACTCCCACTAAATTCAACATCCCTCAACTTGTTTAGTGAACATGATCCAAATTCACCACACCTAATCCGATCTTCACGAGAAGAGATGTGGTTTCAATGGTGGACAACGAAGTGTCGATCATATCATTCATATGACTCATGCTTAACCTTTCGGTTCATGTGTTCCGAGGCCATGTCTGTACATGCTAGGCTCGTCAAGTTAAACCCAAGTATTTCCGCGTGTGCAAAACTGGCTTGCACCCGTTGTATGTGAACGTAGAGTTTATAGCACCCGATCATCACGTGATGCTTGAACACGATGAACTTTCGCAACGGTGCATACATGGGGAGAACACAGTTTTATCTTGATCTTTAAGTGAGGAATCATCTTATAATGCTACCGTCGCGATCTAAGCATAATAAGATACATAAAAGGATAAACATCACATGCATATAACTTTATGTGACATGGTATAGCCAATCTTCGCACAATGATCTCCATCTTGTGCGTGCCGGCATGATCTCCATCACTCCACCATGATTGCCTCCACCACGAATAGCAACTACAACTATTGCTAACTACTTAGCGATAAAGTAAAGCTATTACATGACGTATAAGAAGTTGACACACATGTCATACACAATTATAAAGACAACCATATGGCTCCTGCCGGTTGTGTACTCATCGACATGCAAGTCGTGAAACATTACAAAACATGATCATCGCATACAACATACACATCACATCTTGGGCCATACCATATCACAGAAAACACTCCCTGCAAAAACAAGTTAGACGCATATACTTTGTTGTTGCATGTTTTACGTGGCTTATGGGAGTAGCAAGATAAGAACGATTCTTACCTACGGAAAGCCACAACGGTGATATTATGGTTGCCAAACTCCGGTGTAAATCCCATGACAACTATAGTGAGAGAAACTGGCATCCACCAACCGCATGTGTGGAACAAGCCACACGTCAATTGCGGAGCCGGTCTCGCGAACGGGGTCGCGTAAGGTTAGCCTGGACCGCTTCGATATCACTATCCCGCGTCATAAGAAGTACACAAACAAGAGGCTTGCAACATAAAACATCAACGCCCACAACAACCATGTTGCGGTCTACTCGTGAAACACATCTACGCATAGATCTAGCTCTGATACAACTGAAGGGTTTCGTAGTATAGTAAATCAGAAAATTTCTACGGATGCGAACGGGAAAGCCAATATCTAATCTAGGAGATGCAAACAACGAGGGGAATAGATGAGATCTTCATACCCTTGAAGATTCGCACAGCGGAACGTTCGACGGAACGTGGGTGATGTAGTCGTACTCGCTTCTCCTCCTCACGATTCGATCCGATCTAACACCGCAAGTGGCGATGCCTCCGAGAGATGCACACATGCGGCACCTCGACGTCTCCTCCTTCCTCGGTCCAGCAAGTGGGGTGGAGAGATGTATTGGATCTACAACGCGATGACGTGGTGCAAGCGGTGGAGAGTTTCTGCGGCAGGGCTTCGCCTACGCGCAGTCGGGAGGGAGAGAGAGAGGAGGGGCAACAGGGCGGCTAGGGTTGTGGAGGAGGTGTAGGGGAGGGGTGCGCCCCCATCCCTATTTATATAGAGGGGTGGGCGTCCAGGCCTAGCCCCTTCCCCAAGCCCTAGGCCGGCGGCCAAGGAGGGAGGAGTGGGGGGCAAGTTTCCCCCTCCCTTCTAGAAGCTCCCCTAGGGTTTCCTAGGTGTTTGGCCAGCTGGGCCCTATGGGGCCTTGTGACCCTGGCCCAATGCGGCCAGGGCACTCCCTCATAGTCCCATGCCCCCTCCCGGCAGGTGGGGCCACGTTGGTCCCCCTCCGGAAGGTTCTAGAAGCTTCCGGTACAATAGCGATTAACCCGAAACAATTCCGAACTCCAAAAACTGCATTGCCTTATATGAATATTATTCTCCGGACCATTCTAGAACCTCTCGTGACGTCCTGGCTCTCATCCGATACTCCGAACAAAAACTCATAAACCAATTATCCAATCTATCCTAGCGTCGAGACACGTTAAGTGTGTGACCCTTCGGTTTCGAGAATATGCAGACATGATCTTATATAAATAATCAACAGCGGGGTCTGGAAACCCATATTGACTCCCACACATTCATCGATGATCATATCAGATGAACCACGATGCCAGGATTCAATCAATCCCATATATATTCCCTTTGTCTCGCGATATTTTACTTGCCCGAGATTTGATCGCCGGTACCATCATACCTAGTTCAATCTTGTTCACAGCAAGTACTTTACTCGTTCCATAATCCGATATCACTTTGCGATTAACTCCTTAACCACATGCTTGCAAGCGGTGTTGATATCGATTACCGAGTGGGCCCGAAGTATATCTCTCCGACTTGGGAGGGACAAATCCCATCTCGATACATACAACCCAACAGGTACTTTCCGATCACCTGAGAGACACCTTTATGATCACCCTCTCATAGGGTGACGTTTGATGACCTCAAAGCTTTCTTCCGATACCAGGGAGTTGTATTATCTCATGGTCTAAGGAATATAATATTTGACATAAGAAAAGCTTCGCAAAGATGAACACGATGACACGATCTAATTGCTCCGCTTAGTTTGGGTCTGTCCATCATATCATTCTCCCAATGATATGATCTCATTATTAATCGACAACTCATGTCTATGGTTAGGAAACCTTAACCATCATTAATCAATGAGCTAGTCCATAGAGGCATACTAGGGACACGGTGTTGTTCACAAACCACACAAGTATTAAAGTTTCCGCTTAATACAATTCTAGCATGGAATATAAACTTTATCATGAACAAGAATTATAATAACAACATCTTTATTATTGCCTCTAGGGCATAATTCCAACAGAAAATACCGAGAGAGACAGAGCTCTCTGGCAGATAGATTTCTGCCGGGGAAATTCCTTCCCGGAGAGGGGAGATCATCGCCATCAACACCGTCATAAAGCTAGGCTTCATCGGGATCATCATCATCATCCACGCCATCATCTCCACCAGCACCATCATCACCACTCCATCCCGCTATAATAATCGTGTTGGATCTTGCATTAGTTCTTAGGGGAAACATTCCTGGTGTTAATTACTATTGTAGTTGATGCTTGTGAGTGGAACCATTGGATTATTGTTTATGTTCAGAGTGTTATCCATCACCATATCATCTTTGATCTTGATCCATATGATGTCTTGTGAGTAGTTCGTTTAGTTCTTGAGGACATGGGAGAAGTCATGTTATTAGTAGTCGATTTGTGTTGAGTTATTATTCAATGGTTTAGTATTTAAGTTGTGGTGCTATTCTTCTAGTGCTGTCATGTGAACGTCGACTACATGATACTTCACCATTTATGGGCCTAGGGGAATGCATTGTGTATTTGGCTACTAATTATGGGGTTGCCAGAGTGACAGAAACCTGAACCCCCATTAGGACACCTATGCATAAGGGAGCGTAGGATCTCAGAGTTTAAGGCTATGGTTAGGTTTATATCTTAATTACTTTCCTATAGTTGCGGATGCTTGTAGGGGGTTTAATCACAAGTATGTATTAGTCCAAGTAAGGTCGGTACATTAGCACAGGTTCACCCACACAACACTTACAACACCAAAGAAGAGTACTCAGCTATTTGAAGTGAAAGCACTTGATAGAATTCCCATGTGACCTCGAGAACGTTTGGTCCTTATAAGTATTTCCACCGGCTTGTCCTTTGCTAAGAAAGGATTGGGCCACTTGTTGCAGTTGTTTGTTGTCTTTATTACTTGCACTTTGTTTTGTTGCTTTATCAGAAAACCCCTAAAAATCCGGTTGCTAAGTATTTACAAAGATTTCCTGCTCCATACCACTAGTCAACACCTTCTGCTCCTCGTTGGGATCGACACTCCTATTTATCGAAAGTACTATGATACACCCCCTATACTTGTGGGTCATCAGTACCCCGTTGGCGGTTCTCTATGATACACATATACTTACTATGACAACTTATAGGTGACCAAAGTTGAGTAGCATGAGGTGCGGCCCTCGTATTCAAGGGACATGAGATTGCCAACTTATACTTTGTCAAGCATATACTCCATAGTTTGTTCACTTTAACCTTAATCACTTCAAGATGCTTATGATAGGGGCAATAAGGTCTGAAAGCTAACAAGTACCATAATTTTTGGAAGCTCTTTTTGAAACTTGAAATCCCTGCTTCCCTTTATGAAGGGCCTTTCTTCCATTATTATATTGAGTCTCCACCTTCTACCTCTAGGCACCAGTTAAGAGAGCATAGTTGGCATTCTTAGTTCTATGTGCAGTGTCCCAAAACTTATTGATTGATGCATATTGTTGATATTGCTTGTTCTTGTGCTATTTGTATCTAGTCACTCTTATGAACTTTGAAGGTGTCCTATCCATCTATTTGGTACTCTATAAGGGACAAGCTGAATGCCACTATGCCATGTTTTTTGTATGTGAAACAAACAAACATTTTTCAATACATGTTATTCATGATCTTTGTTTGTAGCCTTTCATGTTGCATGCATAGTTACTTTGTCTTATTGTTAGAACTCCATCTTTCATGCACATTTTTAGTGTTCTTTGATCCTAGCTTTCAATGCCTGCAAATGGTTTGATCTTGGTTTTGATGGTGCATGTCACCTCAAAAATTATTATTTTATCACTTACCTACTCGAGGACGAGCAGGAGTTAAGCTTGGGGATGCTTGATACGTCGGAAATGTATCTATAATTTTTGATGTTCCATGCTTGTTTAGTATCTACCTTGCTTTGCTTTGTCCTCACTTTGAGGTGTTTTTATATGTTTTATGGTACTAATCTATTAACAAGATGCCACAGTGCCAGTTGCCTATTTTCTTCTGTTTTTTGGTTCTAGAAAGGCAGAAAATCAATATTCTCGGAATTGGACGGGACAAAAGCCAAAGTCAATATTTTGCCGTGGGGAACATGAAGCCGGAGTACGAGACGGAGGAGACCCACCAGGGGGCCACACCCCCTGGCCGCGCAGGTGGGCCCATCCCATGCCTAGGGGGGTGCAGCCGCCCTGGTGGCCCTCCAGCCTCGCCTCTTCGCCTATAAGAAGCCCCTAATGCCTAAACCCTAAGTACTCAATCAATATTCCATGAAACCGCCTGTAGCCGCCGCCACCATCGTCCCTTGATCGAGGAGATCTGAAGCTCTTTCCGGCACCCTGCCAGAGGGGAGATCATCCCGGAGGCCTTCTTCTTCATCATGCCAGCCTCCGATATGAAGTGTAAGTGGTTCCACCTTGGACTACGGGTCCATGTAGTAGCTAGATGGTTGTATCTACTCCTTTGTGCTTTCATGTTTAGATCTTGTGAGCTCCGTTCATGATCAAGATCTCATCTATTTGTAATCATGCATGTTGTGTTTGCGGGGATCCGATGGATATTGAGATTACTATGTCAGATTGATTAATGGTTTTGTCTTATTGATTCTATCATGTCTGTGTTGTTTGTGATCTTGCATGCTCTCCGTTGTTAGTAGCTATCTTGGCCAAGTAGATGCTAGTGACTCCAAGAGGGGGTATTTATGCTCGATAGTGGGTTCATGTCTCTATTTAATCTAAGGGAAGTGACATAAATATCTAAGGTTGTAGATGTGCTGTTGCCACTAGGGAGAAAACAACAGTCTCTTATTCATGGAACAAGTAGATTGTTTACCTTACACACTTTGCTTAAAACAGTTATCTGTTGCTTGCAACTTAATACTGGAGGGGGTTCAGATGATAACCTGAAGGTGGATTTCTAGTCATAGATGCAGTTGGATGGCGGTCTATGTATCTTGTTGTATTGCCCAATCGAGTCTCATAGGATCTTGATGTCTAGTATTGCATTGTTATGCCTTGCTCAGTCCTGTCAATTGCCCTGCTATAATTTGTTTACCCAACATGCCATGTTTGTTTATCTAAGGAGAACACCTCTAGTGAACTATGGACCCCGGTCCAATCTTTACCATTGATACATCTTCCATTGTTACTTGTTGCAAACCACCATTACCTTCCACACCATACAGTTAATCCTTTATTACAGCAAACCAGTGAGATTAACAACCTCGTTGTTCGTTGGGTCAAAGTCTTGAGTTTGTGTTGTGCAGGTCTCCAAGTTTCTAGCAACACCTTTGAGTTGTTTCCTTCATCCTACTGGTTCTATAACCTCGTTTTCTTACTGAGGGAAAACTTGCTGTTGTGCTCATCACACCTTGCTCTTGGGGTCTCCCAACGAGGCGTTGATAACACGCCATCAGTCCTGAAGGGAAAATAGATGTCATGTCGCCCTTTTGGTGATATACATATGTTTGTATCTAAGTAATTGCTCCTGCAATTCTGTAGGTTGTAGATTGCTCTTTCTTCATAGTCCAGGCTTAAGGTGGAATATGTTCATGCTTTAAATGTATATGTATTTCCATACAAGTAAAGCATCTTGATTAATCTGGACCTGCGCTTCATTGGTATCACCATCTTGTTATCTTGATTGGTCTAAACATTTTTACATAGAATCTGGGCTGCTTTAGTTAATTTACATTCTCATTTATGAAAAAAATGGACCGTTGTCTACCTGAAAAACAAGTTTGATGATGCAGATGCAAAAGCCGAAAAGAACAAATGTATAGACCACATTCAGGAGTTAGTCTAATGTAGTAGCCCTTCAAGTTACATTACATGTGATTATTTTTAAGCTTTATATGATCATGAAGTTGAGATGATACCGATAGGCTTTCCTGTGTGGATCACCATGCTCTTCTTCTCTCATTTCTTTATCATGTTACGATAATTTGAAAGGAGGAAATGGATGGTTCTTAACTCTTGTTTGAAAAACACATGGATCGAAATGACAACAGCCGGTTACATGCGATTTGACATGGTAAACGTTAATGCAATACTGTTTTATTTTTAATATCTAGATTGTGCCAATCTTTATTATTTTTCTGTTGGACACCGATGCTCAGAAGGGATGATGTTGAAGACCAAATGTTTTTTGGCAATTTTCTTTATTGCAACCAAGGAAGTAGCACTAATCCTTCACCTTAGTAGGTTTGTTTTTGTTGCCACAGCTGTAGTCCAAAGTGTGTAAGCATAAAGTATGTCTTCCTACAGGAATCGGGGTAGTTTATCTTAGAGAGCATGAAGATCTGTTTGCTTGGTTAATTAAATTATGTGTATGGTGAACTATCGTTGGTAGCGGGTTGTATTTGATTTAACAATAGCAGAAGCTTAGAATTTGTAAGCTTGTGGTATGGTTTTCCATATTTAATTGGGAAGTTCTTTTGGATCATACAAGGTAGATGCCGACCTTTTGTCTATTGCCCGACATTTTTCTCAATATTCCTTAATGTATGCATTTTACAACCCATTGTTTAGCAACTCTTTTTATCTCTGACAAATTATTTAGGAATTAGGATTAGGGGGTCTCCAAGCTTTGTGCTTACAAGTAAAGAGAAAAAATAGTGAGCACACATAGAACAAGAAGAGCCACGCATATAGTAGTTGATTGATGTTATAACAATGTATTAAATTTTATTTAATGTTGCTTCAGTAACTTGTAGAGTTTTAATTCACATAAAACAAGAAATAATAATGACAGCCATTATACATGATAGTTATGAAAAGAAAATAATGTTTTTGATAATGTACAAAATAGTATCATGAAGAGTTAACAATCAGCCCTTTATATCAAAAGAAAAAACAATCAACCCTTCTAGAAGAAACATTGGGCAAATAGATGATATTCATTTGACTTAATTACTATTATTTGTATTTGACAAACCCAGAGTAATTTTGGTGTATGTATTAGTAGACACGTGCATTGCACATGCAATATTACTAGTTTATGGGAAGTAATTCACTCTTATGAAAATTAATTCTTATACCAAAGAGCTATTCAAAACAAGTAAGAATCCATTTTAAATTTAGAGCCACCCTGATATCATTTTCTAGAAACAATAAGGTGTCATCAGCATATTGCGAACTAATCACCCCACCTGGAATAAAGTTTGGGCATAGCCCCCTAATTAAATCCAATTGGAAGCCTTTAATTAACATCTTAGAAAAAACATCAACCACTGAAATTAAAGGGAAGTGGAGCAATAGAATCTCCCTTTCAAACCTTTACCACTAAGGAAGAAATTACTCTCTTCATCATTAATATTAATCCCAACAGACCCCCTTGATCTGCTTAACCATCCTAATAAAAGTATGACTCAAAACTCTACATTCTAGCATCTCATAAAAAAATCTAGATTCACTTTGTCATAGGCTTTTTCATGATCTATCTTAAGGATTAACCCTCTATCTTTTTTCTTATAAACCTCATGAATAATCTCATGAGCGGTAACCACACTTTTTAGGATAACACTTTTTAGGATAAGCACCTTAGTGAAAATTTTAAAGGAGCAATTAAGGAGACTAATTGGCCTAAACTTTTTCATGGCTCTAGCCTCATTCTCTTTAGGGATCAAGGTAATCATGGCAAAATTCAGTCTATAAGTATCTAGTTTATCTAAAGACCAAGCATCAAACATAGCAAGAAGATCATGTTTGATGACATCCCTTTTTCTCAAATTTTAACAATCCAAAAAACAATCCAAAGAAATGTCACCACATATGAATCGAAGGCAAGATGAGAATACTAACTCAGAATAAACTCGTAAAAAAAGAGAGAACACTAACATGTAAATATTGGTGATTCAAGGCCACCTTCGGTTATCTTTGAAGTCAAGCTACCAAAGATTGTTCAAAAAAACAACACACAGTTACCCAACCCGAATCAAAGGCAAGATCGAAACACTAAACATATGTAACCTTTGGACTTCAACATTTGTAGTTATAGATTCAAGATCACACTTGCTTATTTTTAAAGCTTAAGCTACCTAAGATAAGAGCTCTGCAGATGACAGACCCACAAGACACAAATGAGAAAACTCTACAAAACTGTAGACACATAACATCCAAGATCACCATATATATAACATTGCATGATAACTGTCACAGAGCCAACACATCTTGCAAAGAAACAGTAGTCATCCAACATAAAACTGCAAACATGGCAAATTCTAAACGCCTAGAAAAGCATTATCCTCCAGCAGGGTTTCAAACATATTCCAGGCATCTGAGCAGTAGGTAAACACCGAAGTCTGAAACACCACAATGTCAAATAGTGAAAGCTACTAGCACATGAAACATGCAATACTAGCAGTGGACCCATATACAGTCGTGAATACATGTACTATATCCCAATACTTGTCAGCGGCCATAATCTTCTGAAGTCTCTTGTATCTGCCCAGCGTTTCTTCACACCTTCAGTTCAGGTTATGCCTGTCAATACAGAAGCCCATCATTTAATTAGACTAGCAGCATCAAATAGTGATCTATGTAGACTAGCAGCATCAGAAGATGTGCATGTTTTAAAATATTAAGCACCCAATATTATAAACCGTATATAGTGATCTATGTAGAGTATACCAATATGACAAGGGTTACTGTCATGCCAGTGCAACTAGACCAGCGATAGGGATTTTTTAATTAAAAGAATGCGAAGGGTTAGATTGCACGTCAGATCTGATGGAGAATACAACAATTGCAACTCAGCACACAAAGCACAACTCTTGTCGGTCCACATAAAAGCCTAGTTTGGAAAGGCTAGGTGCCTAAAAGGTGCAAATTCAATTTGCATAGTAGCTAGCTCAAAATAGACTCTGAATTGTAGAACACTCACAGTAAAAGATAGCCTAATTGGTAGTTATCCACATATGGAAACCATCTTGAGATCACAAGCCCCATATATTCGCGTGCATTAAACTATGAGGACCAGTGGGCAGAGAAAAACATCAGAATCGACATTCCACAGGGCACAAAAGAATGATATAAATAGCGGAAAAAAAATCAAAGGAACTAGTGGCATCCTGTAGTTTGTCTTCATGAAATATCTTTGTCATTATGCAATTGACCACCCAAAAGTAGTACTCTTCAAAATAAAATTGCACAAGAAGCACCAATATAATTATAAAATAAACATATAAAACTCTCAAAAACAATTCTTACAAATTGCTCTTGTTAAACAAATCACCTTAGGGAAATAAAAGGCCACTGAAAACCCACAAAATGGAAGATTTCATTGCAACAACACTTGCTCTCAAAAGATACTTCTACAAAAAAGCCATGGAACAACACCACATGCAAGTACAAACTAGCTACAAGTTAAGGGAATGGTTTGTTCTATATATCACTACTCAATAGTTTACTTACTTGAATAATCAAATTGAGTTTCTATTGTATCTTCACTAAAACAAAGCACCAAGCTGGTACATAACAGATAAAACAAGGTAGCTAAATAACAAGAAAATACAATGAAGTAGAAGATGCCCGACAACTCAGCACTGCCAATTTGATGTCTACCACTTATGATGCGTTTGATGAATGAATTCTTAGCGGCTCTATAAAAGGAATCTCGGGAATGACAGAACAAGAAAAATGCTACTAGGTTTCCGCTGATGGCCTTTCCATAAGCATCTGATTGGTCAACTGGGCGACATTGCTGACATGTACCAACAAAGATCTGTTTTAAATACAATGCTATCTTCACTAAAAGAAAGCACCAAGCTGGTACATCACAGATAAAACAAGGCACGATAATGCAATGAAGTAGAAGATGTCCAACAACCCAGCACTGTTAAATTTGAGGTCTGCCACTTACGATGTGTTTGATGAATGAATTCTTGTTAGACATTAACAATGCATACTAGGTTTCCGCTGATTATCTCTCCATAAGCATCTGATTAGTCAATTGGGCGACATCACCGACATGTAGCAAAGAAGATCCGTTTTAAATTAAAATATTCTTAGGAAAGCTAACATCTAACAAGAATCATGAAAGCAAACACTCTTGTAGGTCCAACTGGAATGCACACATGAATGGTTTGCGTGAAGTTATCAACACCAAGAAGTGGTAGACATCAAATTATCAGGATTCATGAAACTAGAAACAACATGCTTATAAGAAAGGTACTCACAAATGGTTCTGAAACAGGAAACACCTTTTGTTATAATCTCACTAAATGCACAGATAGAAATGATCACACTATGATAGAATGTAAGCAGCTAGTATTACTTCTTATAATAGATTGTATTGAACATTATTAGGAGGCTAATAATGTACACAAAATATGGCTCATTAGCGGAGGATCATATGGCCCACCGGCCGAGCTTCGTTGGGGCCGAACCGGGCCATGGCCCGCCCAGGTATTTTGCAAAAAAACTTCTACTCGTATGCACTGCCTTGTTCGCTCGACTCTGCCAGTCTTGTTCCGTTGACAGACAAACACAAACAATGGCCAAAGGGGGATGAGGGCGCCTAGCTGCAGCTAGCTAGGTCTAACAATTTAGACAGTGGGGTAGATACGTGGGGAATCTGGAAAAATCCTTAAATCCATGAAGAGCACGTGAGGCAGCACTGCTGCGCACCTCCTGCAGCAGGGCCAGCCAGGGGACAGCCGCAGCTCCAGCCTGCAGGTATGGCCGCACCGGCGCATAGCCGTAGTGAGCGAGCGACGCTCCGACCGAATCAAGCCCTTCTCTTCTCCGATTTCCCTGCCTAGGTCTTTTCTTTCTGTCCGCGGAATTCTTAATTCACTTTGGTAGCATGGATAATTTTTTTCAAATTTTTCTTCAAATTTGCAAACTGCAACATGCGAGCAGCCATGGAAAGTCCACTTAAAGAAAGAAATGTGTGTGTTTTGAAAAAGGGTGGAGTTGAAGATCCTTCAGCACCCGTAAATGATTATTTGCTCTTGCTTGAATTGGAATAGCAGTAAATACTTTAGAAAATTTTGATTCATGACTAATGTCTAGTGAAGTGGCTGTGTTTCTTTTAGGCTGGCCCGCCCTTGATTCCCGTTCAAGCTCCGCCACTGATATGGCCCATATAAATAATAGAAGCCGAAGAAGAAGGGAAGGTATATACCTCAACAATGTGCCACTGGGAGTCCTGCTTTTCTGTCTGATCGGCCATTCCTCCAGATATCCAGTGCTAAAGCTGGAATGATAACAAGGCAAGATATGGCATGGATGCCAAATGACCCCACATCCATGATCATAGATCCAATAATTTCTCCCTGAGATGTCGATCCCTCCACATGTGACGACATCACCATTACCAGAATACCAGCGACAATTAGCAGGATGAAGGGCAGATCAGCGAGCAATCCAAGGACCGCAGCACGGGGAAGCTTAATCGGCTCCTGAGCCGACTCCTGCGTGATTGCTCCAAAGGCGCTCTAAGGAGGGGACAGCACGCTCAGTGAAACCACAGGGATGGACATGATTATATATGCAGTGGTTCCAAAATAGAAGGAAGCAGATGAAGTGATACACTCAAATGTAACACTATTACTAGTCATTAGAACAACTTAAACTGTGTATGACAAGTCGATCCAAATTTAATAATCTAGCTCATTCACTAGCTTATCTGCTGCTGTAATTCGATCGAAGTAGAGATAGATCACAGGGAGTTAATTGCACGATACCTTCTTGAACTCAGGACCGGGTCTAGATACAGCTGCAACAAGGGAGACCAGGCACAGGCCGCAGAGCATCACGGCTACAAGCGCGAGGAAGAGAAAGAAGACGCAGAGGGAGGCCTGGAGAGCTGCGCTCTTGAGCGCCTCGAGAAACACGAGGGGGCCGGAGCCCTCGCGGCAGGCGTGGCGCGCGACCACCGTGGCGGCCGAGGCCGCGGAGAAAACCCACGAAGTCGCGAAGCACAGGTAGGGGAGAGCCTTAGCCGCGAAGAGGAGGCCGCGCCCGAAGCCCAGCATCGAGGCGAGGACGAAGCGCACGAACACCAGCACCGCGAGAACGAGCCGCGACGGCGGCGGCGGAGGCGTCGGCGGCAGCGAGGGCTTCACGGCGGCGGCGGCCATCGGTACGGCAAACCCTAGCTCCTCGAAGCTTCGACCGGAGAGGGATGGCGGAGTGGTTGGGTTGAGACTGAGAGCCGAGGTGAGGGGTTTGTGGGAATGGAATTAGCGAAGAACACGGAATGGGGTTTTCTACGGGGAAAGCTCCTCCGTCTTCGGGTTTCTAACCCGTTTTTGTGCCTTTTCCTTAGTGGATTTGGGTTCTAAACCCGACCTCTGGTATAGTATTACGGAAAAATGGCGAGTCCCCGAACCAAATCCTGCACGGCACCTTCTCTCTGTCAAGCGACTGGGTGGAATGACTATGGCCCATTTTTTTTTTTCTTCTCCGAAGAAGTCGTCCTCCCTTAGCTTCCTGAAGAAGCGGTCTAAAATTTTTTGGAAGGCTTCTAAAATAGTTAAGTCTAAACAAATTTGGAAGCCTCGCAAAAAGTTTGAACCGGCTTTCTCAGAAAGCTGGGGGTAAGACAGCTTCTGGGAAAAGCCACAAAAAGAACTGGGCCTATATCTGTTGCTGAATTTCTACCAAAATATAAATGTTGCAACTTTACCTTGAAATTTTAAAAATTCAGCTAGAAGTTCAATAATCAAATCTCATTCATGATTCTAGATTTGAAGTGAAGCTTTCTGAGGAAAGAATTTTAATTGTTCTGTTTAAATTAAATATGAAAAAGGTTTTTTAAAAACACAACACAATCGTAGACGCTCACAACGTGTACATGCACCCACCTCTATGAATGCACACGCG
Source organism: Avena sativa (assembly GCA_916181665.1). Taxonomy (NCBI): domain Eukaryota; kingdom Viridiplantae; phylum Streptophyta; class Magnoliopsida; order Poales; family Poaceae; genus Avena; species Avena sativa. The sequence continues at coordinate 402,462,062 of OV702284.1, forward strand.
CACATCCTACACTATGAGCACCTTCGAGAGACTGAGCCGGCGAATAGGATCTTGAGATTGACGAAGTCACCACAGGCGCCTCGCTATCGATGAGAACGTCGTCTTCCACTGAAAGAATATTTCGCCTTTTATGCAACACACAGTATCAAACCTGGGGTTTAAACTCTGGTGAGCTTTAGGTATAACCACCCTCCTAGCCACCCAATCACACATTGATTTGCAGACGGTAGAAGTTTTGTTGGACTTGGCGCAAAAAAAAGTTTTACAAGTCAGCTATACTGATTTTGGAGACTAGAGTCGAACATTATGAATGCACAACATGTAGATTTTAATGAAGGAGCGGTGTGGATCAAAATTATTACTCCCTCCGGCCAAAATTAGTTGACTTAGATTTATTTATATTCGATTGTATCTAGACATAATTTATTATTAGATTCATCCCTATCCTAAAAAATTTGAGTGAACTAATTTGGGTCGGAGGGAGTACCAAAAGGAATTGGCGAGTTTGGTCTATCGCTAAAGAAATTGTCCGACACACCCTTGCAAGCCCCGACACACATGGCCGGTCTGGGGTTGCCGGTAACGCGCGCCAACCACGCGGGTCCCCTTTGTCAGCCACTCAACGAAAATCTATAACCCCCTTTTCGTTTCCTTCTTGATTTCCATTGCTCATTTCTCTCCTCTACTCACATGCTGGCGTGTTGATAACGCTCTGGTTTCCGCCTAGTCTAGTCTCCATGTCATGGCAATCACCCTCATCACTGCGGCGGTGCCACAACTCGGGAAGCCGCACAATAAGCGTATCACAACAAAGCCAAACGACCTGCTGGCCAAGGAATGAGAGCAACTGCTAACAAGGCGAAAGCTCCTCACGGCTGACCACAATGGCCACGCCAAGGAGAATAAGAAAGCATATGAGGAGGATGCTTCAACGGCATCTCTAGTGGCGGTGTACATGCAAAGCCAAGCCAACGACGGGACACCGGGAAGTGGCAACGCCGTCTGGTCCTGCCGGGGGTCCTCGCCATCGTTGTCGTGTTTCTTCAAGGAGAGGGAGAGCTTTGGGCAGCTGGCGTGGCCCCGGTCTCGGTTTTCCTCTCCCGAGATCTGAGAGAACGATATCCTTGCCGCCAATACCAACGTGTTGTTCTCGCTGATTCTCCCCGATGACGTCCATCGGCATACACAAAGTAGCGGCCACTTCGACCTCAACCACACATATTCTGGGTCACCGGCTTTGCATATGGGCCACTCTCGTTCGAGGCCGCTGGTGCAGGTACATCCCAGGGCTGCTGTAGCATGTTCGATGATCAGGGTTCTGACGCCCGCCGGGTGCTCAACGAAATGGCGGAGGGCAAGTGGGCAATCACCTTGTTTGGTATGATCCGTGGTAAGGCCAGCTACTACGCTGGTGGCCGGGGGAGGTGTACATGGATGAGGATGATGAAGAGTACGAGGATGACGAGGGGGAAAAAGAGGAAGCAGTCGAGCTTGATGACAAGGGCAAGCCTAAGAGGAAGCACGCCGACGGCAAGGGAATTCATTGGAAGATGGACGAGGACCAATACTTGACTGATACTTGGAAGGTCGTGAGGTGTGACCCTATCACCAGCGCCCAACAAACTAGCGGTGCATATTGGAGGAGGATCTATGAATAATTCGAAGAATGCAGGTTCTATGTAGACTACACGAAGATGCACATGATCCATAACCAAAATGCATTGTATCATAGGTGGAGAAACATTCAAGAGGCTTGCAACAACTTTCATGGATGTATGGGGACCGTCTTCCGAAGGAAAACAAGTGGCGCAAACTTGGCCAATCAAGTATAATTCCCAAACCCATACTTGTTCTTTTATTTAAAATTTAGTATGTTGACCAATGCTTGGCTGATACTTGGAAGGTCGTGAGGTGTGACCCTATCACCAGCGACCAACAAACTGGCGGTGCATATTGGAGGAGGATCTACGAATAATTCGAAGAATGCAGGTTATATGTAGACTACATGAAGATGCACATGATCCATAACCAAAATGCATTGTCTCATAGGTGGAGCAACATTCAAGAGGCTTGCAACAACTTCCATGGATGTATGGGGATCGTCCGTCGAAGGAAAACAAGTGACGCGAACTTGGCCGATCAAGTATAATTCCCAAACCCATACTTGTTCTTTTATTTAAAATTTAGTATGCACAAGGGTATGAACACTTGTTTGATTTGCTAGTTGAAGGACATGTTGGCTTTCTATTGGGACAACAACAGGGAGAAGGAGTTTCATGCCATGTATGTCTTCACCAAAATTGTGACTTGCAAGAAATGGGAAAAAGTCTAGTACGCGCTCACCAACGACAAGCCCTTTGGTGTGGATGCATCGGCGTCTTCCTTGGCTGACTGCCCCATCGTCAACAAGAAGGCCAAGACCGAGAGAAATGGTGCGGTGTCAAAGACCTTGGTAGATGCCTCCTTTGAGAAGATGATCACCGAAGTGACATCAAATAACCAAGGCTATGATGTCAAGAACGATAGAAGGTGTAGAGTTGGTACTCAGATGCTCGTGCATGCATCCTGGTAGCGATGAGGGCAAGGGCACCACCGGTTGCTGCACCAACATCTGCAACAGCGTGGGCACCGCTATGGGCACTGACATGGGATCCAACATCGGCATCGTCATCGGCCTTAGACTCGGCGGCGGTGACCGACGACGGACATGCGTTCATTTGAGTTCTTGGTTTGTATATCACTGGGGTTTTATGGCGTTTTGGGCCGATGTTGCCGCTATGGCATTATGTGACTTGGACCATTTGACAGGCTATGATTTATTTGAATTTGTCCTAGATGATCTGGGGCCTTGATCGTTGGGGACCTCGGTGTGGGCTGGCCTCCCCAAACCGCCGACAATTTGGGCAGGCTTCCCCAAAGCCATTGTCGGCGCTGTTGTCGGCAACTCTTTGGGGACGTCGGTGGAGATGCTCTAACCAACCTACCCTATGTTGGGGACAGAGTTTGCAATGTCTAGAGCTAGATCGAAATAAGTGTTCCAGCTCAATGTAATTTACTCAAACAATAATGATATAGACAAACGTCGATCACGCATACGAAATTTTCCAAATTAGTTGTCAGACTGTTTAGGCAATATTTCGCCTAAATCTATGACAATTAATTGGATAAAGAGCGGGTATTATCAAATCAGCACAAACACACGGGCCATGTTTGAGTACTTCTCAGCTTTGAGTCAAGCGACTTTTTTCTTAAAACATAGTTCCTCCACTTCTTTTCTCGCTTTTAAGTTTTCAGAATCTGATAAAGAATACATATAAATGTTACCCCACATGAACCAAAGGAAAACACTTGCACAAGTAACCCTTTAAACATTGGTAGTAGATAGATTCAAGATCACCGTCACTTATTTTTAAAGATCACGCTACCAAAGATATTAGCATATTAGCTCTGTCCACGACATATCCACAAAACACAAAAAATATACTCCAGAAAATAGTAGAGCGGTAAAGTCTGAGATAACCGCAAACACAACATTCTATGATAACTGTCACACAGCGGACTCCTCTTGCAAATACTAAACAGTAGCCATCCAACATAAAACTGCAAACATGGCAAATTCTATACGCCTAGGAAAGCATGATCCTCCAGAAGGGTTTGGTACGTATTTCAGGCTTTCCAGCAGCAAGTGAACACTGCACACTGCAGTCTGAAAGAGCAAAATGTCGTAGTACGAGAGCTCCTAGCACATGGAGTATGCGATACTAGCGGTGGACCAATATACAGTTCGTGAACACATGTAGTTATAACCCAGTACTTGTCAGCGGCCTTCAGCGAAGTCTCGTATAACCCAATACTTGTCAGCGTTTCTTCACACCTTCAGCTCTGCCAATACAAAAGCCCATGATTTAATTAGACTAGCAGCATCAAATAGCACTTCAGTGACGATGCGTATGTTTAACAATATTAAGCACCCAAATATTATAAACCCTATATAGTGATCTGTGTAGACTATAACAATATGGCAAGGATCGCTGCCATGGCAGTGCAACTAGACCAGCAAGAAGGATGTTTTTGGATTAAGAGTGGGAAGGATTAGATGGAACGTCGGATCTGTTGGTGAAGACAGCGAGCGCAAATCAGCATATAAGAGTAACTCTTATTGGTCTGCATAACAGGCTAAGTTGGAAAGGCTGGGTGCCGAACAGGTGGCTAGCTCAAAATAGACTGCATTATGGAGCACTAGATGGTAAAAGATGGTAAAATAGACTGCATTACTCACATATGGAAATCATATTGATATCAGAAGTCCCATAAATTTGCATCTATTAGACTCTGAGGACCACTGGACAGAGCAAAGTATGGCAATCCACACTCCACAAGGCACAAAGAACACTATAAATAGCGGAGGAAGAAAATTTCAATTGAACTAGTGACATCCTGTAGCTTTTCTGAATGAAATATAGCTGTCATCATGAAATTGACCCACCACACACAAATACAGAGTAATTCTTCAATATTTCTTTTGCACAAGAAGCACCAATATAATTAGTAAATAAACATATAAAACTACCAAAAATCTTCCTTACAATTTGCTCTTGCGAAACAAAACACTTTTTAGAGAAATAATGGCCACCAAAAACCGATAATTAAAGAGTATATCACTACACCATCAACACGTGTTCTCGAAAGCACTTCTACAAATATGCCATGGATCACTCCGCAACAAAGGCATGCGGTTGAATTGCGGCAGAATTCATGAAACTAGAAACACCATGCTTATGAGAAAGGCGCTTTGTGGCATCCCGCAAAACCACTCCTAGAAAATCGCGTTATTTTTGTGCATTGCATCATCATGACCGCATGCTCATGTCATCATGCCACATTGCATTTGAGCATCGTCATCATCATGCATATTAATTTGCCTAAAAACTATTTGCGAAAGACAATCGTTTTCTAAAATTTACCCTCCTTCTATTTCAAATTAAACCCCGGACGCTTCCGGATGTTTTTGTTTGTCTAAAATCTATTTATACAAGCTTATTGCAAAAGTTAAATAAAAATTAAATTATTTTAGTGGGGCAATCGAACGGGCCGAATGACCCGAACGACCACCCCAGAAAATACAAACGGCCCACCCATAATCCTACAGCTACCAACCTATCTACCCACACACACCCTCCACATCACCCTACCCAATCCCGGGCCGCCACCTCACCCTCTCCCTCCCCTCCAACCAACCCCACCCTGCCACTTGGCCTCCCTCTCTCTCTCCCTTCCCCCACTCAACCCACTCACACACACAACACACACCACACAGCACACGCTACTCTCCCTGTCCACCTGGCCCCAGCCGGCCACCCCCCTGGGCACACACACGCACGCCACGCGCACACCACGCGCCACCACACGCTCCCACCGCGCGCCCCCTGACACCCTGGTCCCACCCGCGGGCCCCGTTCCCCCTGACCCACCCCCAACCCCACGCGGTCTCCCTCCCCCACCTTCCTCTCTTCCTCCCCACGCGAGCGGCCCCGCGCCCCCTTCCTTCTTCTCCCTCGCCGGCTACCCTCCCCCTTCTCCGGCCACCGCCCAGCCCCTTCCCTCCGGCGCCTCCTCCTTCCGTCCGCGCCCGCCGCGGTGCTCCCCGCCGCCTCCGACGCGCTCCGCCCGCCGCCCCGACCTCCGCTCCGCCCTCGCTCGCACCGCGCTCTGCCTCCACCCCGATGCAAGCCGCCCGCCGCCCTCGACCTCGCCAGCCGACGCGACCTCGCCCCTCCGCGCGCGACGCCCCGACGCCGGCCACCGCCCGTCGCCATCGCCCCGACGCGTCCCCGCGAGCAAGCTCCTCGCCGCCCCTGCCTCCCCGCCGGACTTCCTCGCCGTCCGCCCTCCGTCTGTTCCCCGCCAGCCACCTCGGTCGCCGTCCCCTCAGGCAGGAGCCGCCCAAGCCCGCCGGCGCCCCTCTGCAGCCCGCGACCCCTCCTTCCGCCGCCTCCCCGCCCCGCGTCAGAGTCGTCGACCCGCGCCCTCTGCACCGCCCTGCTCCGGCCGTCAGCGCTCTGCCTCGCCGGGTCCTGGTAGTCCCGCCTCCGGCATCTGCCGTCCTTCTCGCCGTGCCCTCAAGCGCGCCGTCGACCTGACGACGATGAAGGCCCCCTTTACCTGAGAGGCGTGGTGTCGATATGTTGATGACGTGTTTCTCAGGTGCTGTTGGCCCGTTTCCTACGCTCGCTGTTACCCCAACATCTGTGTGTGTGCAAGCTCAGCCACTGATGCGACCACAGTCCCGGAAGCCAAGCCTTGTTACCTGCCGCCAAGATCTTCTCGCCAACAAGGCCATCGCCAAGACCTGCTTGCCCTGCAAGATCGACCGGGGACATTCAGGGTCATCTCCAAGACTGTTCACGGATCCGAAGACCCCAAGTTCTACTACAAGGACATGAAGATCTCCTTCTGGGATTCGATGACCCGAAGACCGATCCCGTACCCGACGCAACGCCAAGCAGTTCCCTCGGACGCCAAGACCCGAACCCTGTCGAATCCCTCGCAGTGAACGCCAAGATCGCCTCACGGACGCCATGACCTCCTTCAAGGATCCGATGGCCGAGACCCTGAAGACCGATCTAGAGCGCCAAGGCCTTCGCATGGAGTCGGCAAGATCATCCGGTAACACCAAGATCAACTGCGCGGGCCGACAAGAACGACACCGACCCGGAAGAACCCGATGCGCCCCGACACCGAACCAAGTACTTCATCCCGAACGCCTGGACCGTCGACATGACCCGAAGACCACGGATGCGCCAAGATCTCCCCAGTAATCCGAGAACGATCCCGGAGCCCGAGAACGTTTTCCGTCGAACCCTGAACCCTGAGACCGACCCCGATCCCCGGAACCCCAAGTTCGTCGAGACCCCCGATGTGTGAACCCCTTCCCGAAACCCTATTTTATAATATAATACAACTTGTCGCATAATAATTGTTCATGCATACATTCATGTGGTTTGGGGGCCTTATGCCGATTCACATATAATTAAATATGGGGCCCATATGCGGGCAAATCTAGTCTCATATTGGCCTCATTTAAATTTGTATAGCGAACCGGTGATATATTCTGCCTTGTTAAACAACATTTAAAATGCGGGGTATCTAAACAACTAGAACCATATATTTAATTGTCGGGACCCCGGTTCCGCTTAATATGACCTAGTTGCATCGCACCTTTGCCATGCCACACCTCATACATGCATCATGCCCGATCTTTTGCCGTAGTATTAAATATTGCATCCGGTGTTTCTTCTAGTGTTTTGCTTCTTCGCGGATAAGGCCGTTGAGTTGATGTGAGCTTCGCCCCGATCTTCGGTTGAACCTTCGACAATGTTTTCAGGCGAGCATCTCCCCTCTTTCTACCTATCTTACTTTTATAGTATTTATTTCCTCCTGTTGATCTATTGCTATCTGTGTTGCGATGCTCTAGTTTCCGTACCCTGTAGGGGTTCGTAGCATGGAAAACAAAAATTTTCTATCGCATACAAACAAACAAGCCAAGATCTATCTACTAGATTGTAGCAACGAGTCGATGGAATAACTCACCCTCGAAGATTCCAAAGTGTTTAACGAGAGCAGATTCTCGTGGGTGATGTAGTCGTACTCTTTCCGATCTCAAGATCGCGTAGACGATCCTTCCGGCGCCGCGTTCCCGCAGCGCTCCCGCAGTCGGTCACACGTTCGGTACTCGACGAAGACCTTCCTCTCCCTTGTTCCAGCAGGCAGCGGAGGTTGTAGCACTCTCCTCGCGATTCCGGCAGCACAACGGCGTGGTACCGGAAGTAGAGGGGAAATCCCGCAGGGCTTCGCCTTAAGCCGGTGCGAGTATGGTGGAGCTTATGAGAGAGGCTATTAGTGGTCTAGTAATTAGACACACCAATTAGAAGGCTCTAAACCAATTAGAAGGCTCTAAACCGAATAGCTCTAAACCGGGGTCTAGATCTAGGGTTTAGTTTAGAGGATAGGAAACTTGTGTATCTAGGAGGGGAGCCCTGCCCCTCCTTATATAGGTGGGAGGGTGTGGGCGCGCCAGGGGAGGGAGGGAGTCCCTCCCCAACTCGGCCTTGGGCTGGGCGCCGGCCTGGAGGAGTCCAACTCCTCCTCCAGGTTGGTTCCAACTCCTCTTGCTTGTTTCCCACAGTTTCTTGTTTTGGCAGTTTGACTTTCAAACTGGACATTTGACTTTTCTGTTTTAGGATTCAATTTAATCCTATATTTGGGACAGCAAGAACACTTAGTACATGATGCAATCATTCCAATATGTAATGACACATTCATGTACCCCTTCCCCCCCGGAGTGCCGGACAATCCGGAACCTTCTAGAATATCCCCGATGAAAACACCGGAATCATTCCCGAACTCCGAAACGGGACTTTCCTTATATGAATCTTATTCTCCGGACCATTCCGGATCACCTCGTGATATCCCGGATCCCATCCGAGACTCCGAACAACATTCGGTCTCTTTCTCATAATACCATAACTACTCAAACAACGTCGAATCCTTAAGTGTGTCTCCCTACGGTTCGTGAATTATGCGGACATGATCGAGACACTTCTCCGAACAATAACCAATAGAGGAATCTGGAAATTCATATGGCTCCCACATATTTCTACGATTACTTTGCGATCGAATGAACCACTTACATACGATACCAATTTCCCTTTGTCTCACGATAGTTTACTTATCCGAAGTTTATGATCGTCGGTATCTCTGCATACCTAGTTCAACCTCGTTACTGATAAGTACTCTTTTCTCGTTCCCGTGATATGTGATCCCTTGTGACCATGTCACATGCTTGCAAGCTAATTGGATGACATTCCACCGAGAGGGCCCAGAGTATATCTATCCGTCATGTGGATGGACAAATCCCACTCTTGATCCATGTGTTTCAACCAATACTTTCCGAACACTCAATGCCACTTTTATAGCCACCCTGTTACGGTGTGGTGTTTGATGACATCAAAGCATCCATCCAGTAAAGGTGATATGCATGATCTCATGGTCGAAGGAATTAGGTTACTATGTATCAGAAAGCATATAGCAATTGAACTATTGAAATGACTTGATCTTTATGCTACGCTTGTCTATAGGAGTATGTCCATCACATCATTCTCCTAATGATATGATCCTGTTGTTAATAACATCTCTATGTTCATGATCAGGAAACCATGATCATATATTAACCAACAAGCTAGTTTAACAAGAGGCTTTACTAGGGACTCTTATTTTAGTTTACAAATCACACAAGTATTAATGTTTCCGATTAATACAATTATAGCATGGTATGCAAACATTTATCATAAGTATGAAGATATGATAATAACCTATTTTATTATTGCCTCTTGGGCATATCTCCAACAGTCTCCCACTTGCACTAGAGTCAATAATCTAGTTTCGAACCTTTGTGTATATAACACCTATGGCTTTCCGGTGTTGTATGTACACGATTGCTAGTGGTCAACTGATCTCCGGATCTGACACTTCCAGGTCCGTGTGTAATTGCATGTCTTTGCGTCTGTACGCATCACTCATTCTCTAATGAGATGGCTTTGTATAAATTTGGTCTTTCGGTGTGACCTTTAGTTCTTTGGGGTTAAAACATGTTGACAATATTGTCGTACAATATATCTTCATAGTATTATCCCGCTGTGAACTACACCTAGTTTGATAACAAACTACTTGACACAAATGCCCTCTTTTGCTGCTATAATAGCAGTCATATACTTAGCCTTTTGTTGTAGTATCTGTCACAATGTCTTAACTTTGGAACTTATCCAAATCCATTATGGAACTCACTTTCCATTATATTGTGCCACCCTTAATTTAGATTGAGATAAACTTAATTTGTACTTTGTGACAAGACTAGTATCAATGTAGTCCTTTTACAATGAACTAACCATCTATTTGTCACTTCTACAAATAATATACTCTTAGTTCTTTCAAAAAAATCATAAGAATATCCTTACTATTGTCCAATGATCATCTTACAAATCATTCTGGTATTTGCTCACAACATTTAGAGCATAGGACATATCTGGATTTGTACATATCACAGTATGATTGATATAAATACTCTTTGTGATTTCATACATCAAGTATCAATCTATACTTGAATCTTTGTTTCACTTACCAAGTGCCAATACACTTGAATATATCATCAACATTGAACTCTTTCAATCCTTTCTGTGCAACAAGAACCTTTCTTGTAGTTTCTATATTGAATTCATTCAATATCTCGTCTATGTACTTCTGGCACAACCATATTAGCGTCTAATGATGCCAAATATTTGGGTTTTGCCTAAGTCTTTCATCGGGATGAAATTCTTAATATGTGTTAATAAAAGATACATTATTTCCAATCAACAATATGTCTTCCACATAATGTATTAGAAACATGTCTTAGCGCTCCCACTTAATTTCTTGCAAATGCAAGCATCTCCATCGTCTCTGATGAACTTTTAAACTCCTTTAACAGTTTCATCACAGTGAAGATTCCAACTCCGCGATGCTCACTTTAACCATTGAAGTTTGCATATACTTTTAGCATCCTTTTGAATTAACAAAACCCTATGGACCGTGTTATGCACCTGTCCTAGGTAATGATTCTATTAGAAGAATTTGTTTTGTTTATTCAACTACCATATAACAAATTATATGTAGTGGTTGCTACATTAATCCATCTAGACTAAATATCACTATGACAGATCAAATCTTGTCATAGTCAACCTTTGAACATTGTTGTGAACTCTTTCTCAACATGTCGACTATTTCATAGATGTAAAACATCCATGTCTATTTCTATATAGATCCAGACACAACTGTAAGGTCTTACACCTTTCTCGAGGGTCCTTCAAGTTCAAAACTTGATTTCTCGTGTATGGAACTATCACGGATTTTATGGCTTCAAGCCATTTGACGGAGTCAGGGCCCATCATCGCTTCTTTGCATGTAGTCGGTTCATTATTCTCAAATAATGATTCAACCCTCAAATCTTGGTATTTGATTGTTTACCCGATCTACTTGTTTCAATAGGAACTTAGATCTCCGTGACCACAACCTTTGAGGCACGTGAGCCATGAGCATTGTTGCCGCCTCCGGAACATTTTTCGGTGCTGCGCAACTCTGCACATACAGCTAAGGTTCTTTTAACCTTATCAAAGTTCTAATGTCCTCCCACTTAACTTTTCACGAAAAATTTCTTCTCAAAGAAACTTGACGTTCTAAGCAACAAACACTTTTGTCTCCGGTGTTTTATGGAGGAATACTTAACAGTAATACAAAGACAGGTTTATCCGACTTTGGTTGCAAACATCTTTCTTATGCATAGCATACCAATGTTTAGGAAAGGACAACTTGGGTTTTATCCCAAACCATAACCTTATATGGTGTCATTTCAACGGATTATGATGGAGCTCTTTTCAGTGGAAAAACGGTAATCTCTAAAGCTTTTAATCTTTAAAATACAATGGCAGTTTTATGAATTACACCTTTCGATCTTACCATGTCAAACAAGGTTTAATTACATATCTCGAACGCTCCATACTCTTATGGTGTTTCGGGAAATGCAAATCCACGGAACGATTCCTTAAATCTTAGGTATTATGCTAAACTTGTAACTCAAATATCTTCCTTTATGATCTTTATCATAAACTGTTTATATTCTTGTTACAATGATTTTGCACTTCATCTTGAAAGTCTTTGAACTTTTCAAATGTTTCATACTTCATCCTTATTAAGTAAATATTCATATATTCACTCAAATTTTCGGAGAAAGCATATGAAGTTGAAATCCATCGCTCTTGACTACACATAACGGACTTCGTACAACAATATGTACAAGTTCCAATAAGCTAGTCATTCGTTCCCTTTTGGCCTATGAACGAAGTTTTAATTATCTCTAGGAAAGTTTCACAAGCGTCATATGATCAAAAATCAGAAGACTCCAAAATTCCATCAACATGGAGTTTCTTCATGTTTTCTTTCAAATATAATTTAAACGGCGATGTCACTTCCTAAGTGATCTTTCAATCAATTTGTCTTTCGACATTTTTAGCACTAGTTTTATGGATGTGATGTCTCCAACGAGATTTGCGAATCATCCATCTTTTATGGATTACGGCAATTATTTGAACAATCCTTTTGTTCTCATAATACCTGATAAAACAAATCTTTGAAGGCAAGCTTTGATGTTTAACAAGCAACACAATAACCCTTTATTTTGTTCTCGATGAACATCATCACATATTCTTTTGCTAGTTACTTAGGCCATTGTAGTTCATGAATTGTGTTGTTTCGTATGACGATTCACACCAACAAATTCAGTATCAAATACTTAAGAACCACATTGTTTAACAAGCAAAGAATATAGCCATAACATGTATATCATCTATATACTTAAACTGAACGATTCTAGTCTTTTCTTTTCTGCCATATATTTATGAGATTTTCTTTCAGTATTTCCTTTTCTGTTTGAAAGAATCTATTAACATCAATAGTGGAGTCATACATATGACATATAGTCCAAAGCGTGTATAATTAAATACCAATGTCTTTGGACTTGCACTTTGAAGTAGATCACCATCATCAAATATTTGGTGTTCTTTCAAATTCCTTTCTTTAGTAATCTCTTGGTGTAGTAAACATTTCACCTACATCAAATATTCACCCTTATCATGGAATCGTCCATGATCAAGCTACTTTTAGCTTATAACGATGAATTATGAGTATAATGTTGCTATCCAAAACCTTTTGGAGGATTAGGACAACAAGTGTCTCCAACCTTTTTGCAAATTCTCATCAAATATGAGAACATGACTTTTGCCATATTATACTCTATCATGTTGCAACCAAAACTTCGTTTCAGATATCACAATATCTTCCACACATCATGGTTTCTGAAACAACTCTTTCAGATCCTAGATAACCTTGATATTAAGGGAATCCTTTGAATATCAAGAATCATGGATACAAACATGATACTTATATACTAACACTTGGAATTGTTACTCTTGATTTAATACTAATTATTAAACTTCATGGAGTAACCGGAACTTACTGAAAGTTTGCAATAGGACTTTTAAACTTTAGATTAACACTTCAAAACAATACGATACCAGTTCGTAAAGTAACTAACCAGAATTTTATAGTTCTATCATCTCAATTATAACTAAGCGCAAGGTGGTAAACGGATGCCAATGACTACAACAACTATGCAAATTCACTTTGATTTAGTTTATGATAAATTGAGTTCTAATTAATAATTAAATTAATCTAGGTGAACTCCCACTCAAAACAATATCCCTCACATTGTTTTAGTGATCACACGAACCAAATCCACCACATCAAAACCGATCATCACGAGAGTTGATATAGTTTCAATGGCGAACAATCGACATGTTCATCATATCTACTATATGATTCATGCTTTACCTTTCGGTGATCCGTGTTCCTGAGGCCATGTCTGTACATGCTAGGCTCGTCAAGATCAAACCTTAGTTACCGCATAAGCAAATCTGGCTTGCTTACGTTGTATTCACCCGCGGAATCAAAGACACCCGATCATCACGTGGTGCTTCGAAGCAGCAAGCTTTGGCAACGGTGCATACTAAGGGTGAACACTTTAGAACTTGAAATTTATGTGTATGAGGGATCATCTTATAATGCTACCGTCGTCTACTAAGCAATACAAGATGCATAAAGGATTAACATCACATGCAATTCATAATATGTGATATGATATGGCCTTTCTTCTTTGTGCTTCCGATCTCCATCTTCAAGCACGAACATGATCTTCATCATCACCGGCATGGCATCAAGGTCAATGACGCTTCTCTATGGTTGTCGTCCACCGGCTTCAACTATTACAACTACTTTGAATAGACACGCGGGTCTTAACAGAAATTAAAGACAACCATATGGCTCCTGCCGGTTGCCGACTTACAATAAGGAACATTGCATACATCATATATAATCACAATCATGGCCATATCACATCACTGCACACCCCTGCAAAACAAAGTTAGACGCTTCTACTTTCTTTGCATATTTTACGTGGTTTGGGGCTTTCCATAAGTGTCGTTCTAACTTACGAACAAGAACCACAACATTGATACTAGCATTGTTGATTACCCGTTGTAAATTGGATCTTAACTATGCTAGGAGAAACAGGCACCCGCAAAGCCACTTATGCAATACAAGTTGCATGTCAAACGTGGAGCAAGTCTCATGAACGATGTCATGTAAGGTTAGCCCGGGCCGCTTCATCCCAACATACCGCAAGATGCAAAGTACACAAAAAGCAATCGACAATAAAAGCATCAACGCCCACAATGACCATTGTGTTCTACTCGTGCAACAGATCTACATATAGACACGGCTCTGATACCACTGTAGGGGTTCGTAGCATGGAAAACAAAAATTTTCTATCGCATACAAACAAACAAGCCAAGATCTATCTACTAGATTGTAGCAACGAGTCGATGGAATAACTCACCCTCGAAGATTCCAAAGTGTTTAACGAGAGCAGATTCTCGTGGGTGATGTAGTCGTACTCTTTCCGATCTCAAGATCGCGTAGACGATCCTTCCGGCGCCGCGTTCCCGCAGCGCTCCCGCAGTCGGTCACACGTTCGGTACTCGACGAAGACCTTCCTCTCCCTTGTTCCAGCAGGCAGCGGAGGTTGTAGCACTCTCCTCGCGATTCCGGCAGCACAACGGCGTGGTACCGGAAGTAGAGGGGAAATCCCGCAGGGCTTCGCCTTAAGCCGGTGCGAGTATGGTGGAGCTTATGAGAGAGGCTATTAGTGGTCTAGTAATTAGACACACCAATTAGAAGGCTCTAAACCAATTAGAAGGCTCTAAACCGAATAGCTCTAAACCGGGGTCTAGATCTAGGGTTTAGTTTAGAGGATAGGAAACTTGTGTATCTAGGAGGGGAGCCCTGCCCCTCCTTATATAGGTGGGAGGGTGTGGGCGCGCCAGGGGAGGGAGGGAGTCCCTCCCCAACTCGGCCTTGGGCTGGGCGCCGGCCTGGAGGAGTCCAACTCCTCCTCCAGGTTGGTTCCAACTCCTCTTGCTTGTTTCCCACAGTTTCTTGTTTTGGCAGTTTGACTTTCAAACTGGACATTTGACTTTTCTGTTTTAGGATTCAATTTAATCCTATATTTGGGACAGCAAGAACACTTAGTACATGATGCAATCATTCCAATATGTAATGACACATTCATGTACCCCTTCCCCCCCGGAGTGCCGGACAATCCGGAACCTTCTAGAATATCCCCGATGAAAACACCGGAATCATTCCCGAACTCCGAAACGGGACTTTCCTTATATGAATCTTATTCTCCGGACCATTCCGGATCACCTCGTGATATCCCGGATCCCATCCGAGACTCCGAACAACATTCGGTCTCTTTCTCATAATACCATAACTACTCAAACAACGTCGAATCCTTAAGTGTGTCTCCCTACGGTTCGTGAATTATGCGGACATGATCGAGACACTTCTCCGAACAATAACCAATAGAGGAATCTGGAAATTCATATGGCTCCCACATATTTCTACGATTACTTTGCGATCGAATGAACCACTTACATACGATACCAATTTCCCTTTGTCTCACGATAGTTTACTTATCCGAAGTTTATGATCGTCGGTATCTCTGCATACCTAGTTCAACCTCGTTACTGATAAGTACTCTTTTCTCGTTCCCGTGATATGTGATCCCTTGTGACCATGTCACATGCTTGCAAGCTAATTGGATGACATTCCACCGAGAGGGCCCAGAGTATATCTATCCGTCATGTGGATGGACAAATCCCACTCTTGATCCATGTGTTTCAACCAATACTTTCCGAACACTCAATGCCACTTTTATAGCCACCCTGTTACGGTGTGGTGTTTGATGACATCAAAGCATCCATCCAGTAAAGGTGATATGCATGATCTCATGGTCGAAGGAATTAGGTTACTATGTATCAGAAAGCATATAGCAATTGAACTATTGAAATGACTTGATCTTTATGCTACGCTTGTCTATAGGAGTATGTCCATCACATCATTCTCCTAATGATATGATCCTGTTGTTAATAACATCTCTATGTTCATGATCAGGAAACCATGATCATATATTAACCAACAAGCTAGTTTAACAAGAGGCTTTACTAGGGACTCTTATTTTAGTTTACAAATCACACAAGTATTAATGTTTCCGATTAATACAATTATAGCATGGTATGCAAACATTTATCATAAGTATGAAGATATGATAATAACCTATTTTATTATTGCCTCTTGGGCATATCTCCAACATACCTGTGCTATCCCTTGCAGCCCTATATTGCCTTGGACACATCCTATTACCTGTTGTTTGGTAGATAGTTGGACTTGCGCGTCGTAGTCGCTTGCTCAAGTGCTGCTGCGTGTCGTCCAGTGCCACAGTTGTTGATGTATTGCCGCATGTTGATGTTGGAGATGATCATAGTTTTACTTATCGTTCACTTTAATTCATGTTTAACAACTAAAATTGAAGTAAGCAGAGGCATCGGTGGGTGATAGATAATATTTGGTTTCCGAACGCCCACTTGTGTCCCGTAGGACCCCGAGTACTTGATACCTGTTCCTTGATTTATCGCGCTATCCACATCCGGGAGGTATATGGGACCCCCCCTGAGCCAGAGCTTGATTCAGTCTTATTTCTTGGGGCCACAAACTAGTTTGAGGTTTTATTTACGATCCTGTACTTATGCCATGCTACTGCTTTATTTACGATTGTGCGAGGAGCACTGTACTGTTTAGGATCGTGGCACGATTCCGCGGTGTCGACAAGCCCAGCCACACTTTCGGGTTCCCAGTCGTTCACAGCCGTCCCCACAACCTTAAGTCCATCTCGGAGCCGGCCGGCTTTGTTGCGGGTCTACTTTAAGGGGTGGCCCCCTGAAATATTTCTGAATCCTGTGATTGCTTTGTCGTGAAAGCCTCGTTGGGTTTGATTTGGTTTTTCCGAGGTTGATCGAGTGTGTGTTGCTATTGGTGCACCCCGGCCGGGTAAAACTTTCTGAAAGCCGTGTCCGCGGTTATGGACGACTTGGAGCACACTATCTCGACCATAGATAAGCATAACTAAAGTTTATTGCTATAAATTTGACTTTATAATGACTAGTAATCAGCTCCACTATAATGGAATGGCTAAATAATACTGCCCACAACTGCTTGTTTGGATTGTCGCTTGCGACCATTGTACCTGACTAGTAAATATTGCAACTACAACGGAATGGCTAAATAAAAGTACCAACAACTGCTGGGTTTTGGGTTATCTCATGCTAATTGTATCTGACTAGTAAGTACTGCCACTATAACGGAATGGTTAACTAAAAGTGGCCACTGCTTATTTTATCAGGATGACTATCTATACTTGACTAGTAATTGCTGCAACGATAACTGAATAAATAAAAATGCCAACGGTGTGAGTTCCTCGGTTGACTTCCTCGATTGGTCTCGAGGGGGAAACGCCAGGATGGGTTTGTTTGATGGTAGAATCAGGTTGTTTCCGAATAGGTCTTTCTTACCCCCTCTGATAACCGCCAATTGTATCGAGTCTCTATAGGTTGTTTAGTGCATGCTGCCGCTGCCGCTCAGTCCACCATACCTATGTAGGCGAGGACCGCCGAATTCTAGTCTCGCCGTGTACTGGCCTCAGTACTGACGCTCCTCTTTTTCCTTTGCCCTTTGTCGGCACCCCTTTTTGTTTAAGCAGGTTTTGAGATCGACGCCGTTAGCAGGGTTACCCTTCCGGCTTGGCCTGGGCAGGGTTATGGACGCCATTGGTTATTCTTCAGGGCTCTTAGCCCCATTTGCATCTTGTCCGTAGTCGGACGCTCTATCGTTTTCAAGGTGATTTGGCTCTTTGTATATTATATCTGTATTCTTGACTCATGGAGTCGCTGTTATATATATCTGTTCTGTGGGTCCCATCGAGGACTGTTGTGTAATGTTATTACTTCGTTTTCCACCCGCACGAAAGTGCCTGGTGGGCACCTTTGAATCGTTTCTATGCGGGTTTGGCGGGTTTCGCTAAAACTTGCATAGGTCCGATTCTGAGGGTGTTACACGCTTGCAAACGAGTCTCAAGCAAAAATCACCTTTTGTCATGATCTTACTATCTGCACTCTAATACCATGATATTGATCATTTTTATGATCACTCCGCAACAAAGGCATGTGATAGAATTGCGGCAGTTAGCCACTCACACAATTGAAGGTTTAGACTAACCACAATTTTTGTCATGAAACTAATATGCAACAACCAGAGGGAATAGAAAAATCCTCATTGGTTCAATATATAAAATACCCATGTTAACAAAAATTAACCAGTATGCAGTAGGTTATGCAGCTAAGGAAAACAATTACAAATATAGAACACATGAGGCACAATTTTCATGTTATTAGGAGGTTAATAATGTACAAAAAATAGGCCTCATTAATTGAGAGGACCAAATGGCACATAGGAATAGGAGAAGCCAAAGAAGAGGGGAAATATACCTCAACAATCTGCCTCGGTGAGTCCTTTCTGTCTAGTTGGTCAGCCTCCATAAATGCAGTGCTAAAGCTGGAATGATAACAAGGGAAGATATGGAATGGATACCGAATCTCCCCATAAATATCCACCTCCCTCCTCCCGGCCCGAGCCACGCACCGGAACGCCTCCACTTCTGCAAATCGCGTCGCCGCCAGGCTGCCGCCCGCGCCCGTGGAGCTCGTCGTCGCTGCCCTGTCCGTCGAGCTCACCGCACCCCCGTGGTCGCCCGTGCCCGTGGAACTCTCCGCCGGTCGCCGCGCCGCCGCCCCTCACCGTTCCCGCGCCGCCGTCC
Organism: Avena sativa; assembly: GCA_916181665.1. Classification (NCBI taxonomy): domain Eukaryota; kingdom Viridiplantae; phylum Streptophyta; class Magnoliopsida; order Poales; family Poaceae; genus Avena; species Avena sativa. The sequence goes on from OV702284.1 coordinate 402,480,975, forward strand.
GCGCCACCCGGCCCTCAACGTTCTCGCGCGCCGCCACCGCTCGTGCCGCGCCCGTGGTTGCCGCCGCCGCCCCTCAACCGTAAATGTTTTTTTCTTTTTTTTTTCTTTTTTCAATTTAGTTTAGTATATAATTTAGATATATCATTTATAGTTTTAAGTATATATAATTTAGTTTAGTATATAATATAGAAATATCATTGTTTAGTTTTAAGTATATATAATTTAGTTTAGTATATAATTTAGATATATCATTGTTTAGTTTTAAGTACACATAATTTATTTTAGTATATAATTTAGATATATCATTGTTTAGTTTTAAGTATATAGTTTAGATGTATCTTAGTTAGATATAAATTTGTTAGTATATTATTTAGGGATTTAGGAATATTTTAGTTTTTAGTATATATAATATTTAGGGATTTAAATATGTTATTGTTTAGTTTCATATATATTGTTACATATTTTTAATATAGAGATTTAAGGATATTTTAGTTTCATATATAATTTTCTTTAGACATATTATTATTTAGTTTAAGGATTTGCATATAATATTAGTTAGTATTTAGGATATTTAGAGATTTGTATATAATATTTGTTAGTATTTAGGATATTATTGCTAATATTTAGAAAATTATTACTATTATTAGAATATAATTATTTACTTAGCATTGTTTCGGTCAAATCCATACCTACTTTAGGATATGCCCATACCGCATCCTCGTAGTGGACTCGGCCACAACGAGGGAGTACTACGCTCTACCAGAGTTGTACGAGACTGGGCTCCGCCGGGCTGGCACTGGGAGGTGCTACCGTCAGGGACGCGTAGCTTGGTGAGGAATCCGGGTGTCGTCGTCGACCCGCATCTTCTTTGGTGGAGATCACGTGGTCCAGGCCGTGTGCAGAGGGAGACGACCCCCGAGGAGGTGGTACGACGTCGTGTCAGGGAGGAGGACGAACACGTTCGTCGCTATATGGTGATGTTGGACGCCTGGGTGGACCCCCATACCTGGCAGGTTATTCAGGGATCTCACCCTAGTTATACTTCGATGATGGTTCCGACTATTTGGTTGGTCACATCCCGCGGCTCAGGAGCCGGGAGTCGACGTTAAGTTTGAGCGATGTTATCAGACAAGATGTTGTTCCTTACATGATATTACTAGTTTGTCGTTATTCGAGATGTATTATGACTACTTTGTTGTTTTTTGAGATGTTATATGATATTAATACTTTGTTGTCATTTGAGATGTATTATTACTACTTGTTGTGATATATATATATATATATATGATACATATATAATTTTATTACTCATATGCACATTATGTCATAGCAGTTATTCTATGGACTTCAACGCAGAGAAGGTGAAGAGCCTTTATTCGATATGATACGAGGTGATGAACCGCTCCCCTATCAGGATGGAGCGCTCGTCGATCAGGGTGGAGAAGAAGATTGTGGAGCAGAAGATGGCTCACAGTTTTTGAATGAGTCCGGTGAGGGAATAGATATAAAACCTCTAGTTGAAGCAGAGACTAGTTTTAATTTAGATATGGCTTGGAAAATGATGGACCAGCCTTGACAAAGTCTGGCGAGGTATATTATTAAGCCTCTTGATCACTAGATATATGCATTAATTGATTTGTGTGTATATATATTAACGAATATTGTTTATTATTTTAGACCTCCACATCGACCAAGTTAGTTAAAAATAGTAAACGAGGACCAGCCAAAGGGATGCCCAAAGATGCGCATCTCACAATTGATAAGGTCTCTCTAGAGGGAAAACCGTTGCTTCCCATAAATAACGCAGACACATTTTTTCATCAATATGGATTTGTTGTTAGGGACAACGTCCCGATCAGCATTATCAACTGGAATAAGCCAGCAAAGGGAGATGAAAATTCTATGAGTTATGTCGAGAACAGGTACAAATACACACTATGGGAGAAGCTCATTCGCCATTTCACCCTACCGGTCTTAGAGTCTAAGAAGGCTTAAGCGTTTCGCTCTTAAGAAGATGGCCGAACAGTTCAATAACTATAAGAAAAGATTGTACAATGGATATCTCGAGGAAGGCAAACTTCCAAAATTTACTGACACACTAGAGAAGTAGCGGCCTCACTGGGAAAGATTTCTAGACTACAAGAAAACAACAATAGCAAAACAAAGGTCCGAAAAGAATAAAGAAAATGCTGCAAAAAAGAAATATCACCATAAGATGGGGACATGTCGCTACATGACTTCCGTTCCTAAGTGGGAGGAAGCCGAGAAAGCCTTGCGTGCCCAAGGGCTCACTCCAGCTACAGAGGACTAGCCCATCAGAGTAAGGAATTGGTTACTTGCCCATGGGGCAAAGTATTACATGGAAACATGTCAGTTAATATTCGATGAAAAGTCTAATGTTCCTACACCCCATGGAGAAATGAAATTGTAAAAACAATTGAGGAGGTTAAACAGGGTAACTTCAAACCCGACAAAGAGAACGACGAGCTGACAAAGGCCCTCGGGAATCCTGAAAAACCAGGACGAACACGAGGCTCTGGACCTTCTGTGCCGTGGAAGACTAGGTTTCCTGAGGACACTGAATCCTATAGAAGCCGAGCGAGGGCAAAGAAGCGGAATGAGATAGAGGAGGCAGACCGGTTGCGTAGCGTGGAAAGAAAGAACGAGGAAATATATGCCATGCTAAATGAGCAACAGAAGCAACTGAACAAAATGTGCCAGCAAGGGCCAACTCATCAGCGGCTAGAAGAAAGTGCCAGTGGCCCATCTCAGCGGAGAAGCAATGTCGCTTCCACGGTAGCCAATCCGATAGATCGCTATCCCGTGGATAATATCACTGAGAAGACAAGCTGTGAGTTGCATGTGGGAGTGATGAACTTATCCTTCAAGGCGGCTCTCGGCTATGCTTTATCTTGTGAACCTGAAGCACGCTGGCATTGCAAAGAGATTCTAGATGGTTATGCTCGTGTCGAGGTGGATGAGGTTATACCTCAATATGAATCACTACAACTTGACATCCCTGGACCTGAATATGAGAGCACACTAGGAGAAGTTAGGGGCTCTATCATTCTATGGCGCAAGAAATACATCGTGTTTCCAGGCTCTGCACCCAGGCCACCACCGTCTCCTCCGCGTCAGCCGAGTCTGCCGCCTCCAGCAAGTCCACATGAGGGTGGGACGACCACCATAGCGCGAGTCCATCGCCGCATCAGCCCACTCCCCCACCGCGTCAGCCCACTCCGCCGCCGCCGCGTCAGACGAAGAAGGCGGTCTCTCAGTCAACTAGTAATAATACTAGTCAGAAGAAAGCCAAAGGTAAAAAGGTGAAGAAAATCCCGCCGCCTCCTCCCAAGTTACCTTACGAGATGACTGATGAGGAAACCAAAGCGATCAGTGATGCCCAAGTGAAATCCTTCTTTGCACCCAAAGTTCCCAAGCCAAAGCAAATATTTGATCCAAAAGCCAAAAAGTAGGCTAAGGGTTTTCTTGAGCAACCATCGCAATATGAGATAAATAAGGCTGATGACTACAAACGTTGTCTAATGAGATATCGTAGAAAGAATCTAGGAAATACTACTGCAAGCAGCGGGAAAAGAGATGTTGCGCAACTCGGAATGTAGACAAACAAATCGATCGCCCCGCTCAAGGTGTTATCCAATATTGATCATCAGAATATTATAGCAATGGAATTTGCCAAAGGTGTTAGTATTACAGCTGATCAAGCGCTATGCGGGCATATCCCCAAACAAGAGGAATTTGCATGGAGATATGAATACGGGAAGACTCTGGTCAGACCTAATAAGGTCGAACTTCTACCAACTCAAATGCGAAGACTACATGAGTGGTACGAGAAAGTCTCTACATGCGATGAAGAAGATCGATTGTCACCGCTGCTTGTGAGAATTACAAGTGAGCATTTTAATGATGAAGACCAGTTGCAAATTTATTTTGAGAAATTCTATATGTTATTCAAACAAGATGCCCTTGACTTGAGTCTCCTCGCTACCTATTGTCTGTAAGTGGTTCATTTATTTCTATGATAAAGTTTCTAACTCAGCTCTTTCATTACATGTAATTATCTTCACTATATGCTATTATGCAGAATGAAGAGCGATGAATGTGACCGAAATAAAATCTTTGACACTAGGTTCATCGACCCACATTGGTTGAATCAAGCATTGCTAAAGGAATACCCGAAGGACACGGAGTGTAACTTGCTAAGGGTCTTATTGAGGCAACATTACAAACGAAGAATATTGTTTTCCTATAACTACAAGTAAGAGTGTTACTGTCTTGTACAGATTCACTTGATTATGCTAAGTGTAATTGATGAGTTACTGATGTATATAAATGTGCGTAGCTTTCACTGGATTCTGCTAATCATTGAAGTTGACGCCGGAAGAGTTGAAATCAATGACTCGCTAATGAGAGACGAATTAGAGTACGCATTCATTAAATATGCGCTCCAGAGGTAATTTCAGTCATTGTCTCACTATATCGGTCTCTTTCGTTTATATATATCCTGAGATATCAAGTAACTAATAACTCATTTATTCTTTTTTTGTCGGGCAGGATTTGGAAAGCTTTCACCAATGCTACGGTTGGTGAATTTAAAGACGAGTTTAGTTTTCATCGGGTCGATGTAAGTAGTACAAGCTAGATCCGCGCATCTCTTCAATTCTAGTTTCAATACCATTATATCATGCTTGATTATTATTTAATTGAATTCTATTCTCGTAAAGTGCGAGAGGCAGCCACCAGATACTAATCTATGTGGATACTTCGTGTGCGAGTATATTCGCTCGAAGGTCAGTGAGCGGGACGGAGGGACATTAATAGAAGTACGTGAATAATATATTCAAAAAATTTGTTGAGTGTCATTCATAATATTTGTTATGACTATTGATATTCATATTGACCTCCTTCTTTTATATATAGTTGGAAAGATTGCGGGAGAATTTCGAACCAAGAAAGCGTCCGATAGCAATTCAAGAGGAATTGGCGGGATTTCTTGTTGACCATTTCATACACCCAGAAGAAAAATACCATACCTCCGGCTTCTAGCGATTTAATGAACTTGTAACCAAATAGACGAGTTGTGATCTCCATTTAATCAAATTGTATATATATGTAATGTAGAATTATATCTATATAATCATGACGATGTTGTGTAATGGGTTTCTTTGTTGCATGTCACTTTACGCCAAACACAACCCTCCTCTACCTATCCTCCTGCCATGGCAGAACCCCGTATTCGGCTACCATCGCAGAAATCGGCCCCAAAATTCGGCCGCGACAGAAAACGGCCTCAAAACTCTATCATGGCAAAATACTCCATCGGCTGCCGCGGTAGCCGAATTGGTAAAATGCTGCAGCGGCAGAAAATAACTAGTCCCGATTCGTATTACGAACTAGCTGCCGCGGCAGAAAATAACTAGTCCCGATTCGTATTACGAACTAGCTGCCGCGGCAGAAAATAACTAGTCCCGATTCGTATTACGAACCGGGACTAAAGATCTTCCCCGCGCACTGCTACGCTGCCACGTGCAGAGCCTGCAGTTCCGGCCCGTAACTGACCCGGGACTAGCTAGTCCTATAGTCCCGTTTCCGTAGTCCCGACTGCGTATTCGGGACTAGAGGCCCTCTAGAACCGGGACTAAAGGCCCGTTCTCCACTAGTGTTCTGTCTAGTTGGTCAGACTCCATAAATGCAAAGATAACAAGGGAAGATATGGCATGGATGCCGAATCTCCCCACATCCACGATCACAGATCCAATAATTTCTCCCTGAGATACCGATCCCTCCACAGGAGACGACATCATCATTACCAGAAAACCAGCGACAGTTAGCAGAGTGTAAGGCAGACACGCGACCGATCCAAGGATCACAGCACGAGGAAGCTTAAAGACTTGAGTCGACTCCAGCCCGATTGCTCCAAAGGCGCTCTGAGGAGGACAGAAATTTCAGTGAAACCACAGGGACGGACTCATGGACATGATGGTTCGGAAATGGACTTGATAATTTAGAGATCAGCCAATAGCCTATCTACTGCTACAATTCGATCGAAGCAGAGACCACAGGTAGTTAATTGCAGGGTACCTTCTTGGACTCCGGACCAGATTCAGATGCAACTACAGCAAGGGAGACGCACAGGCCGCAGAGCAGCACGGCTGAGATGCAGAGGCAGGCCATGTAAGCCGCGCCCCTGAGCTCCTCGAGAAACACGAGGAGGGCGGACCGGCGGAGCCATCGGGACAGGCGTGGCGCGCGACGACTGTTATCTGTGGCTAGAGGAAGAAGAAGACTCACACACGCACTAGAAAACAACACACAGAGCTCTGGGCACCTCACGCAACTTGTGCCTTTCTCTTGTTTTCCCTTAAACAAACTCAGCTGATTACAAGTCTTTCCGCTATTTGCTCCACTAGCCAGTAAACAGGCCACGAATAACCACGTTGGGCATGGCCTCACGATTCAGCCGGCGCCCCGCTTCTCTGCTGGTTACTCGGTCCGCATCTAAAGCCTTTAACAGCTATGCAACTCGGTCAGCAGAAATACTCGATCGTGCATGCTACTTATCCTATGCCTGCACATGCATCTACTCTTCAACGTGACTTGCTCAGCTGACTAACTAACTTGATTAGCTTACACTGTACACACGTGAACACAACTCAGTATGTGCACACTGCCGCGGCTAATACTCGACTCATGAAAACAAAATAAATAAACAAAACAAGGTTAACTCCAACAATCACCCCCTTAACCTTGTTGGCTTTTATTAGGAACTCCATGATGAACTTCAGAGCAGCGCCGGATGCTCGTCGACGTCCGCGACGGCAAGATGAGCCTGCTCCTTCCTCGGCTCCGTGCAATCCCTGGAGAAATGCCCATAGTTCTGGCAGTTGTAGCAGCGGACCTTCTTGATGTCGAAGGTGCTCTTCTTCTTGCCGGAGCCGCTGCTGTTGCGGGCACGCCACTCGGCCTCAGTGAGCAGCAGGCGACCTCCACCGCCATGGTCGCCATTGTCGACGCCGTCGTCCGCATCGCTCCGGTCGTCCGCCGTCTTGAGCCTTCCCACAAGCTCCTCCATGGACATGGTGCTAAGATCAAGAAGCTGCTCAATGGCAATAGCTACCTGGGTGTACTTGGATGGCACGATGCGAAGAAGCTTCTTCACGACCTTCACCTCCTTGAAGTTCTTGCCGAGGGTGCGCAGCTTGTTGGCGATCCCATTCAGGCGCATGGCGAGCTCGTCGATGGTCTCGCCGCTCCTCATGCGAACGGCATCAAACTCCTTGAGTAGAGTCTGCACCTTGGCCTCACGAACTCGCGCATCGCCCACACGCATGGACTTGATGGCGTCCCATGCCTCCTTTGTCGTCGCCTTCATGGCAAGCGTGGAGTGCATCTCCGGCGGCACGGCTCGCAGAATTGCCGCAAGCGCCGTCCTATCCTCGCTGAAGCTCTCGACTCCCTCGACGGCGTCCCACACGCCTTGGGCCTCCATGTTCACCTTCATGATCAGCGCCCACTCGAAGTAGTTCGTCGCCGTCAGCGTCGGGTAGACGACGGTGCTGCTGGCCTGGTGGACGATGCGCTGCTGCACCACCACCTCGCGGCCGTCACGCCGCGTCGGGCTCCGCCCACGGCGCACCGGCGAGGCTGAGCCACCACGGCGACCTGGGGAGCGCACCGGAGTCCGGGAACCTTCGCCAGCCATGGCTCTGATACCAAATGTTATCTGTGGCTAGAGGAAGAAGAAGACTCACACACGCACTAGAAAACAACACACAGAGCTCTGGGCACCTCACGCAACTTGTGCCTTTCTCTTGTTTTCCCTTAAACAAACTCAGCTGATTACAAGTCTTTAAGTAGACGGTAACACACATGCACTACTGGCCTGATCCGCTATTTGCTCCACTAGCCAGTAAACAGGCCACGAATAACCACGTTGGGCATGGCCTCACGATTCAGCCGGCGCCCCGCTTCTCCGCTGGTTACTCGGTCCGCATCTAAAGCCTTTAACAGCTATGCAACTCGGTCAGCAGACATACTCGATCGTGCATGCTACTTATCCTATGCCTGCACATGCATCTACTCTTCAACGTGACTTGCTCAGCTGACTAACTAACTTGATTAGCTTACACTGTGCACACGTGAACACAACTCAGTATGTGCACACTGCCGCGGCTAATACTCGACTCATGAAAACAAAATAAATAAACAAAACAAGGTTAACTCCAACAACGACCGTGGCGGCCGAGCCTGCGGAGAAAACCCAGCTAGTCGCGATGCACAGGTAGGCGAGAGCCCTAGCCGCGACGAGGAGGACGCGCTCGAAAGCCGGCGGCATCGAGGAGAGGACGAAGTGCACGAACAGCCGAACCGCGACGGCGGCGAGGGCTTCACGGCGACGGCCATCGGTACGGGAAACCTTGGTTCCTCGAAGCTTCGATGGGAGACTGGGAGTGGAATGCCGGAGTGGTTGCGTGTCGAGGTGAGGGGTTTGTGCCTTTGTGGGAATGGGATTGCCGGAGAACACGGGATGGGGTTTTGCAGGGAAAGCTCTTCGTTTTCGGGTTTCTAACCCGTTTTTGTTAGGTGGATTTAGGTTCTAACCGGGTAATGCGGAGATGGTGCGTGCCCGAATCCTGCAAGCCTGCAAAGCTACCTTCTCTGTTAAGCCACCGGGTAAAATGTCTGAAAAATTTTCTTTCCAAAAATTAAGAAGTTGCGAGTTTCAGTTGGGATTTCGAGCTAGAAGTTCAAAAGAGAATCTCAATCGGGATTCTGAATTTGAGATTAAAAATTTCCAAAGAAAAAAGCTAGAACCTGATACTCCCTCCGACTTATATTACTAGTTGAATTAGATTCATCTATATATAAATGTATCTAGCCAAGTTTAAGTGCTAGATACATCCGTATCTAGACAAATTTGAGCGAGGGAGTATTATTTTAGATTAAAGTACTTTTTTTTGCATAATAGTTCAAAGTACATATTAACTTTACAGGGTTCAGAATTGGACGATGGAGTTCACTTATCCTTTAAGAAAATGGGTTTTACGGGTGATCAACACTGAGTTTCCAGACTAGAGTATAACTAACACGACTGCACAAATGTGTAGATTTTAGTGAAGAACCAGTGTAGATCAAAATTATTACCAAAGGAAATTGGCAGCTTTATTTAGTCGAGTGATGTTCCTTGGACAACTAGATTATGTAGCTAGATTCAATGGTGTGTTGCCACTCAACGTAATTTACTCAGAAAAGGAGGATGCTGTGTATATCAATTTACTACGATCAAATGAGCACAAACACATGGCCATCAGGCCATGTTTGAGTACTCGGCTCGGATTTGAGTGCCTTAAGACATATAGTTTCTCCCCTTCTTTTCTCAATTTTAACTATCCAAAAATCAATAGAGAGAAATGTTAGCCCCACATAAATCGAAGGCAAGATGAGAACACTCACGGCTAACCATTCGATGTTAACATTTGCAGTCATAGATGCAATATCACCGTTGCATGTTTTTAAAGTTTAAACTCAAGCTACTGAAGATATGAGCTCTGTCTATGACATATCCACAAAAATGTAGAGCCGTAACAGTAGAGATCAAAAAACATGACATCCTATGATGACTGCCACCAAAACACCTCTTGCAAAAAAACAGTAGTCATCCATCATAGAACTGTGTGAGAGAAGCTATGGAAATTGGACGTCCCAGCAAAGATTTGGATTTTTTGGATGGCCCTAACGTGCAATATATCCCCTGCCTTGGTGTATTGGCAAATTATCATATTGGAGAATCCAGTATTTGCCAATTTGTAGTGTAGATTGTGGGGATATTGGACATATTCTGTTGACATCTAGGGGAGCTAAAGAGGTATGGCAATATGGCATCATATTGGGTTCGAAAATTAGATCGATGAAGCCGCGAGACCAGACAAATCGGGCTCGTTCAGGCTGCAACAATTGATTATTTTAAGGGCTTTTTAATGATATCGGGCTAGCAGAATTGGTGCTTACATGAGCTTGATATATATTGTGGGAGAGGTGATACATGAGGAAAGAATTCAATTATGTTCGCCACCATGTTGATTGCCACTCTAACAAAAAATTATCTAAAGGCGTGGAAGAAAGCACCAGTTAATTCGATGGGAGGGATGGAACTTGAAGTGTCCACCAGAAAATGATGTAAAAACAAATGTTGATGCCGCTTTCAATATTGCTTATAATCAAGGAAGTGTCGGGGTGATTATAAGAGACAACAACGGTTTATATATTGCAGCGGCTTGACAACTATTTGCCATGTTCATGAATCATGCACGGCCGAAGCCTATGATCTAAAGGAAGGTTTTGGTTCTTGCTCAGATCGTTTGATGTTGAAAGTACACCAAGCTCCTAAATGTGGTTTTATTAATTAATGACAATTTCTATGGACTAATGGTTTCATTGAGTTGTTTGTGAAGGAATGTTTCATATGTGATGCTTGAAGATTCATGTGTTGGATTCAAGGTTGTAGAACATGAAGATAACGATAACATTGAGTATTGGCATCAAAATCATTGTATTGAAGATGAACATTATATGATCAAGAAGAAAATAAAGAGAACTACAAAGAATCAAGATGAAGTTCAATGAAGATGGAGTTCTTGTATAGAACTCTACGTTCTCATGCTTTGGCATATGTGTTAAGCCATGGAGGATCACAATCTCAAGATAATGAAGTGAAAATAAGAACTCATTTTGTATCTCAAGAGATTGTGATAAATCATAAGAAGATCAAGTGAAAGACAAAGTGTGAATCATTGCTCATATAGAAAACATTTCATGAAGATCGTGAGAGGATGGCATCAAGGGAAGATGTTCATCAAGGTTGAAGAAGTGCAAGTTCAATATGAGTATCTCGAAAATCCACATGCTTGAAGCTTGCCAGTCATTCATGATGATGTAGTTGTGCAGATATACGTAAGTGAGTTTTCCCATAGTGGGGCATGGGAGAGAAATTTATGAGAGTTTACCATGCAAGAACGGTCAAGAAAGGTGTTCCATTTTGAGACAAAAACGAACATCATCATGTAGCTCAAGTGGAATGCGTAAGGAAAATGTATATCTTTGATAGATTTTATATTTTAATGATCTCAAGGGGGTTGTTGAGAGACTAGGATAAAATGCTTGTACCCCAAACCGTCCTTGGATACGTAGCCAACAGGATTCCAAGTTGGTTGATGCATGCATAGTAAGTTAAGGAATAGGTGAAAGAATATGAAGTGTCATTAATATTCGAGTGATTACAATGGTACTTAATAGGTAAAACCACACTCACAAATGAGATTCTCTTTAATTGTACTGGATATATTAGTGCTGCAATTATATTTTTAAGATGTCTATAAATCTTTTCCCTTGACGGTAATGTCCAAAGACACTAGCATAGTAATTGCTGGATTCGCTTTCCTGTATATCGCCGGTGTATTATCATCCAGTAAACCCGGTGCTGGTTCAAACGTTGTTTCCTCATCCATGCCATAGAACATAACTACTGAGATCCTCTCCTTGGCAGCATTTGTGAGGACTCTATGTGCCGGGCTCTTGAAGATACCATTACTCATTACATGTGTCAAAATTTGTATACGGTGACACAAGGGATATTTGCAGACTCAAGAGAAAAATTAAGTAGCTTGTGTCTGTAGGTGCTTACCTCCATGCACTCGCCTATGTTGACCAGCAGCGTATAAGGCTTGCTTAGAACATCGTACCATTTTCCATCTCTTAGAACTTGCAAGCCACCGACATTGCCTTCAAGAAAAAGGATGGAAAGGACACCACCGTCGCAGTGAGGCTTGAGGCCCAAAACAAGGTCGGGTCTTGAACAGGTAGGGTAGTAGCCCATTCTTGCTAATGCAGGGGCACTGGTTGTGGCTCTACTGATGAAGTGATCCTGGTCTAGCCCTAGAACATCCGCCAGGGCTCTCAAAATAAGATCTCTTACTTTCTTGGTTTTTGATGCGTACTCACCTAGCACGTCCCTGTAGGAAGGATCTAGAAAATTTTAGACGACAGAAGGATTGAACACAAGCTATATCTTTCTTATGAGTCCATTTTTTCCGATTTTTCATTGATTAGAATTTGATTTCCCTCTAGCTACCTATGCGTGTGAGGTATAAGAACCAAATTACTTGCCTCAAAGATTTGGGATGGTTGGGCCAAAGATGGAGGCTTCTCGCCTCTTCCGGCTCTACTTGCAGAGATAAACGGTGGGACCAGTCGAGTGCCCGGCCTTTGGGTTTCAGAAGATCACTTTTGTACCCTTCTAGACGAAAACGCTGGCCGTCCTCTATGTTGTATTTTTGCTTCTCTTCGGTTGGCAGCCGAAAGAACTCTTTCGACACATTCATCATCGCATCCATCAGAGAGGTCTCAATGCCATGGTTTGTGACCTATAAGGAAATAATTGGATTGTAAATGATTAATAGTAAACGGTTGTAAGTGTAAGATAAAGGGTTATAATAGAACAAGATTTCAATCATTTGTGTTCAAAATACAAGTCATATACGATGCACATACGACTAAAGGAAATAGTAATTGACTTGCGACTATTCAGCATCAGGTTGATGAGGCACTAAACAAAGGAAGCCACATGCATATGTTTGTACAAAGTTAATTAGCTCCATCACGAGACTATTTTCTAAGAGAGCACCTGCTCATATAAACTAAGTGTATACTTCTTAATGAGAAAGAAACGTCACCATGAAGAAGCCCCACGTCTCCAGCGCCAACCGGAGTTTCGCCGCCTCTTGGGCGGCACCGCCATCTGCGTCAGCCCGAGACAGGCGGCCCAGGTCGATGACGAGGACAGGTGCAGCGGCTGCGCCGGCGGACGGGCGGTCCTGCGGTGGCATGACATACTCGGCAGGTACACCGCCGGCGGGTTCCTGCGCCCTCAGCTCAGGGCGCCTCAGCTTGTTCCTCCATTGTCCCTTCCATGTTTGCCTAGGTGGTATACTAGCTATGCTGCTATGATATGGGCAGACAGGCAGGTCACAGGAGGCCGAAATATATATAGTGAAGCTACAATGCATGGGCGTTCCATAGTGTGACCCTGAATAGTCAGCTAATTTTCGAACACAATCTTCCACATCGATTGCACCTCGACAGCCTGGAAAGCGGTGGAATCACGCTTCTTTCCCGTTACAGCAAACCCCCACCACCTCCACCCCTCTCCTCCTCTCTCACTTTCCACTATGGCGTTTTGAAGTCTTCAGTCCACTAGAGCTACAACAGGTTAAAAGTCATCGATCATGAGGATTTTTTTGCATTGCCAGGATGGGTATGCACTTGCTTGTACTCTTACGGTACATATTAATAACCTCAACTTTATCTAGATATGAATACATGTAGTTCAAATAATACATATAAATTTAGATAAAGTTGAGGCCAATAATATATGTACTTGAGGGAGTGCACAAAGTTATCACCGACTGTATGTTTTTCTTTCTAATTTGCATTTATTCTCTCTATGCCCAAAACTCAATTGCACCGACTTGCCAAGGAAATCGGAGGGTCCTCCTCAGCGAGAATCACAAGCACGTGAAGCTGCGTAGATGAAGCCCTATCGAATCAGGCTTTCGTCCCGCTTTATAAATAAAGCCACACGGCCAAACAGATACAAAGTGATGAGGAGTTCCTCTTACAAGCAGATCAAAAGATAAACTACTAAGCCTAGAAGCATCTAACTTGCCACTGAGGAAGGCGAGACTAAGGAGACCTGAGCTCCACGACAACGCCTCCAAGGAGGTAACGACGCCACAGGCGCCGCCGTCGCCAAGACCACAAGGGTCTAGGGTTTTCACCCGGAGCCCTAATGGAGTGAGAGTAACCACAACAACGCCCCCAAGAGGGTCACGACGCCCACAGGCGTCGCCGTTGTCTGCGCCGGAGCGCGGGGCTTTCGCCCGGAAAAACTCTCACCACATTCGGTACCTTGGACCATCACCAAGCCTCAAGCCGAGCTTCCAACCGCAATCTGGACGCTTCCACCACCAGGAACCCCCGGAGCACACTCCTTGCCACCCTCGAGGACCAAAGAGATGAGCCATCACTGCCGCCCCGCCGTCGAGACGCCCGCGCAGAGACCACCTCCCGGGGCCACCGCCCCGCCGTCCGAGATCTCGCCCTTGACTTGACAACGCCCGAAGACACATCCCCCAGAGCGGGGAAGAAAGAACCAAGCCAGCCCTCCAGCACTTGGACGGGGGTTCAACGAGCAGGACACTCCGGCAAGTTAAACCCGCAGAACCCAAAAAAAGGGGCTGCTAGGCGGACGCCAGATCTAGGCCTCCAGCCCGGATCCGGCACCCCAACCACAACATGGTCAGGGGATGGGCTTCCAGACCCGCTGGTTGCCCCCTGAAACCCACAGAGGCCGCTAGGCCCGCCAACCTAGATCGGGCCCGGATGGGCCTAGATCTAGGCCGAGGCAGGCCCGACAGCCTCCAGGCCAGCTCCGCCAGTCGCCTTCGTCCCGGACGTGCAGCACGGTTCTTAGCCCGGTGGAGGACGCCGCCCAGGGCCCTGTGGTCAGGCCCGTCCAGGGGGCCGTGCGGGCTGAGCGACCGCACAGGGCCCCCAAATTCTAGGGGCCCCCAGTTCCCAAAGCGGCCCAAGTCTGTAGCAGGGCATCTGTCAAATTTCCAGCGAAATAGAGATTAAATGATGGGCTTTCAGCTGGGCTTCGTCCCCGTTCTCCAACTCCCGTGGCCCCAATAACCAGCCAAGAGCGATTTGGTTAACCAATACATATCCTAATACTCACGCTGTCACGTGTTCTCTGGATTCCCGATCTAGTCCCAATCATTCTGAAAAATACAGCATTTGATAGACAATTCATTGATCTAATTTGCTCCGCTCACGCTGCCAAGAAATACCGACACCAGCGTTGCTAGCGCGTGTCGCCGTAGCGCCATTCGCTCTCTTGGGTCTCACCCATTAAAAACTGATCGGTTGATTAAAGTTTTTTGTGACACCCCAACTACCGATCCGGAGGCCGCTCTAGGTTTGGTCAATTGGTCTTCTTGACTTCTTTTTTCTTCGATTTAGCTATATTGATATGTCAAAAACCAACTAGTGTTTCAACTTAATCTTAGTATGCATTATTGTTTTTTGTTTACAAAGCATAAAACATCTTGTTTTCCGGAAAGAGAAATCACGACTCATGTGCTTCAAATCATAATAAGGTATTGAATTTAATTTTTGACAAATTTTTAAATCCTATAAGAAATAACAGATACTCGTATTTTATAATTAAGTGAAATAAGCTTTACTAGTTTACAAAAAATTAGGGCCATATTTTGAGTTTGCACAGGCCTCCCTGCCTGTGGTCGCCGGCGAAGATCTTCAGAAGAAGCATCGGCCGCCATAGCTATCTTTCGCGTGAGGAAGACGACTCCGCCGCCGAGCCCCGCCGCCTCCAACACGCTGGTCCACCGCGGCCGCAGCTCGCCGGCCCACCGCGCCGGGAACACCAGGACCAGCGCTGCAGTTCGCCGCCGCTGCTTGGAGCCGCCCCGCGTTGCCCTCCTAGCAGAGACGAACTAGGGGGAACCGCCGCCGCTGGCACCGCACGGCCTTTGCCCCTCGCCGGCGACAGCGACGGGAGGGAGGGGAGGTGGGGGAGACGGGAGAGACGGCAAGGTTAGGCTCCTGGTCGCCCGCGGGGGGCGACCGAGGAGCGAGACGTTTTTTCCGTCGGTCCTCCAGATCGCGTTCCAAGGGTTCTGCTCAGATCTGCGTAGATGAAGCCATAGCCATGTATGCTTCAATGAGTCAAAGTTGGAGGCAGCACGTATGTTAAGTTGGTCACCAGACCTGGAGGGGCTGCTAGTACGTACGTGGACAGAAGCTGCATGGAATTTTACGACATCTCCATCGGTCAATGTTGGAGGCAGTACGTGCCTATGTGGACATGTTGGAGACTAGTTCATGACTACTCATGAAGCTTGCATGGATTTTCCAGTCTGGGAGCCATAATTCAATCGGTCGTGAAATCGGACGCACCGACACATCCGACGAAAACCAGGCTGCTTCATTCGGCCAGCGCCACATCACGCGCCACCAAGTCAGTCAGGAATCGCCCGCCCCCCAGAATCGGCTGATCGCTGAACCGAACCCAACCCTTCATCGATCGCCATCCCTTATTTGTAGAACCTTCAAGCCAGGACCCAAAGATTTGAGCTCAGATAGCTCACATGCCATATCCACATACCATCTGAGATCACCACAAACATAACATCCAAGATGACAGACACAGACCCACCCAACACTTGCTAAGAAACACTACTACTAGTAGTCACCAAATATAAAACTGCAAACACGTACGGTGAATTCTATGCGTCTAGAAAAGGATTGTTCTCCAAGGAGCGAGGGTGTTACACGCCACCGAGTGTTCTTGCTCACGTAGATTCTGGCTTTCCCAGCCAGTAGCAAGTAAAACGGAACACCGTACCACAATGT
Organism: Avena sativa; assembly: GCA_916181665.1. Lineage (NCBI taxonomy): Eukaryota > Viridiplantae > Streptophyta > Magnoliopsida > Poales > Poaceae > Avena > Avena sativa. Next base: position 402,497,484 of record OV702284.1, read on the forward strand.
CGACTCACAATAGCTCCTAGCAGATGGAGTATATGCGATACTAGCACTGGACGAATGCAGTATGTGAGGACGTCTTTGTATGGATGATAAGTTTTAAAATAATTTAAAAGACGAAAGAGGTTGGAGAGAGGAAATCGGTCTATGTCAAGATATGAATACGTACACACCACATGTCGTCTGCTATCTTTTTCCGAATTTTTTCCGAAGAAGAAGAAAGAACCCAGGAGCTTTTCGGCCCAGAAGTAATTCTCAGCATGGAAGACCAGGCCAGTTATGCCCAAAAGTTGCTTCCCAATATTTGTTCTCCCATCCGAATGACGCCAACGATGAGTTGTGTAAAAGTAAAGATCAGGTAGATTGATTTGAGTCTACTCGGATAATCTCCCGAGTACCACGAGAGTGTTTATATATTGGGCAGGTGATTGTTACAAGAAGTACTCATCAAGGACTCGACCTAGTGTTTGAATACAACACGGTACTATGTCCTAGTCTAATAGAACTCCAACTCTCTAACACCCTCCCTTAATCACAACTTAGACAAGTTGAGATTATGTTTAAATTCTTCAAAACTTTTTACAGGTAATGACTTTGTAAACCCATCAGCAACTTGATCCTTTGACGGAATGAAGCGGATCTCCAGTTGTTTGTTTAACACTCGTTCTCTGACAAAGTGAAAATCTATCTCAATGTGTTTGGCCCTTGCATGAAACACTGGATTGGCAGACAAATATGTTGCTCCCAAATTGTCACACCAGAGAACCGGCACTTGAGTTATCCTGACCCCAAGTTCTTTAAGCAGAGACTGTACCCATATCACCTCAGCTGTGGCATTAGCTACTGATTTATATTCTGCTTCTGTACTGGATCGTGACACTGTTGCTTGTTTCTTAGCACTCCAAGAGATTAGATTTGGTCCAAAGAAAACAACAAATCCACCAGTAGACCTGCGGTCATCTACACAGCCAGCCCAATCGGCGTCTTCTGAAAAGGCACTGACTAATGTAGAGCTGGACCTCATGAATGTTATACCAACACTTAATGTATGCTTCACATACCTCAATATCCGCTTTGCAGCAGTCCAATGTTGAGTTGTAGGAGCATGCAAGTACTGACACACTTTGTTGACAGCAAAAGAAATATCTGGTCTAGTCAGAGTTAAGTATTGCAGTGCGTCTACCATGCTTCTGTATTTAGTACTATCTTCTGGACCCAACAAGTCTTCCTCCCTTGCCGTTATCTTTTCAGAAGAAGACAACGGTGTAGGTGTACCAGAACAATCAACCATGCCAACCCGTTTAAGGATGTCCTGGGCAATTTAGCTTGATTGAGAGCAAGTCCATCAGAAACTTTATGTACTTCAATTCCCAAGAAATAATGGAGATCGCCAAGGTCCTTCAAGGCAAAATCCTTGCTCAAATCACGTAGCAAGGCATTGGTGGCCTCTGGAGAAGAACTGGCAACAATAATGTCATCCACATAGATAAGCATGAAGATAGTAACATGGGACTTGCGATAGATGAATAATGATGTGTCAGATTTTGAGGCAAAGAAACCAAGAGCAGCCAATTTCGAACTCAACCTGGAGTACCATGCACGAGGTGCTTGTTTCAAGCCATAAAGCGCTTTATCAAGTTTGCAGACATAGTTCAGTCTCTGCTTGTCTGCATAACCAGGTGGTTGTGTCATATAGACCTCCTCTTTCAGAACACCATGAAGAAACGCGATCTTGACATCCAACTGTCGCAAACTCCATCCCCTTGAGACAACAATTGACAAGACAAGACGTACTGTGGCTATTTTAACCACAGGACTGAAGGTATCGTCATAATCAATCCCATAGCGTTGCTTAAATCCTTTGGCAACAAGGCGAGCTTTATATCTATCAATAGAACCATCTGACTTGTGCTTATTTTTGTAGATCCAACGGCAGTCAATAATATTTTTACCTGCCAAGGGGGGAACCAAACTCCAGGTTTTATTTTTCATGAGGGCATCATACTCCTCATCCATAGTAGCCTTCCAGTGAGGAGCATTAAGAGCATCTTCTAAGCTTGCAGGTTCACTCGAGGTGGTAGAAAGACACCAGCGGACGGTGCCATCTGTATATTGCTTGGGCTGATGTACGCCTTTCGACGCACGAGTGACCGGTCGAGGCACCACAGAAGCGTGCACAGGAGAAATAGGCACAAAAGATCCAGATGAGCCAGATTCGCTGGGCCCAGCAGAGGAATCAGCAGTCGTTGTCGCTGGAGCAGACCCGATCGGCACAGAAGATCCGGAGTGTGTATCCGACGACGCCGGTGTAGAGGAACCAGGCGCAGAAGATCCGGACGGGCTGGTAGAGCGTCCAGTGCGCGGGGACCGCGGGACAGGTGTCCGTGTAGGATTGGGCGGGGTCGGTGCGCGGGAGCCGGACACCGCAGGACTGCCAGATGGGTGATCCGAGGTGGATCGGGAGGAGGATCCCGAGGAAGATTGCGGCGGCGAATCGTCTCCGTGTTCCGTGTCACTGTCTTTTTGCCCAGAATATGCAGAATTGTCTGACTGTTCAATCGAGGCACTGTTTTCACTGGAATTTTCAGCATCGTGTCGAGGTAAAACCTGCACATCATGAAAGGAGCTAGCAGTAGGGTTAGCAGCATGAGAATTTTCCATGTTAAAATCAACAATTGTGTCCCCTTGTTCATGATTTCGAAGGGAAGAATCAAGAAGAAGAATCTGTTGTTTGAGAAGAGCACCAGCATTAGGATGAAGCGTTTGAAACGGGAAAACGGCTTCATCAAATACAATATCTCGAGATATATAGACGCGTCCAGAAGAAACTTCTAGACACTTGACTCCTTTGTGGCGCGGACTGTAACCCAAGAAGACACATTGTTTGGATCGAAACGCAAGTTTTCTTTTGTTATAGGGACGAAGATTAGGCCAACATGCACAGCCAAAAATGCGCAAGGAATTATAATTTGGTTTAGTACCTAGAAGGCGATGAACAGGAGTATCATTGTTGATAGTTTTACTAGGAAGCATATTGATGAGATATGTGGCGGTCAGAAAAGCTTCGTCCCAAAATTTTAATGGCATGTGGGCATGAGCTAAAAGAGCTAACCCAACTTCGACAATATGACGGTGCTTGCGCTCGGCAGAACCGTTTTGTTGATGTGCATGAGGACAAGAGACATGATGGGAAATCCCTTGTTGTTGAAAAAGGGAATTTAATTTAACATATTCACCGCCCCAATCAGATTGAACGGTAAGAATTTTAGTGTTGAGTTTTCTTTCAACAAGTTTTTGGAAATTAACAAAGGCCAAAAAGGCATCAGATTTTTTCTTGAGCGGATAGATCCATGTAAACTTGCTATAATCATCAATAAAACTTACATAGTAGTCATGGCGCCCAACAGAGGTGGGAGCAGGACCCCAAACATCAGAGAAAACTAATTGAAGGGGAGCAGTGGATACACTGGTGGACACAGGATAGGGAAGTTGATGACTCTTAGCTTGTTGACAGGAATCACACACGGACTCTATGCTAGTAGTTCTAATAAAAGGAAGTTTACTTTTACTAATAATTTGGCTAACAATAGTAGAATTTGGATGACCTAAACGACTATGCCACTTTTCTTGAGAGGGCTTGGTGGCGACAAAGGCTTGCTTCTGATGTGAGGAAGATTGCAACGACGGAATAAGTGGATAAAGCCCCTCAACACATCTCCCTCTATGGATTGTTTTCCGTGTGACCTGATCCTTGATCAAAAAGAAGAAAGGATGAAATTCTATGAATACGTTATTATCGTATGTGAAACGATGAACGGAAAGCAAGTTTTTGGAAGCATCGGGAACATGCAAGACATTGGTAAGTTCGAAATTTTGAACAGGGTGACGAACAATTGCATGAACAACATGAGAAATTTTCATACCTTGCCCGCTGGCGGTGTTGACCTTGTCGTAGCCTTTGTAAGAATCACGGACGGTCAAATTATTGAGTTCGCTGGTGATGTGATGAGTAGCTCCGCTGTCGGGATACCAATTGGTGTCCACGCTATAGGAGGCACTGTTCGCCCCTTCTCATCACTGTCATCATCTTGGGAGCGGTACCAGCAGTCTTTGGCAGAGTGGCCCTCACGATCGCAGATCTGGCAGGTGACGTCGACCCAGGGGGTAGTCCGACGGCGACCACGTCCGCGTCCGCGCCCCCCTCCTGAAGGAGCTCGACCACCACCACCGCGCCCTGGACGAGGCTGGCGGTTGTCGCGAGAGTCATCCCGGCGATCATCACGACGGTCATTGGGGGAATCAGAGCGATCTCCACGCGGCTTGGTGAAGTACGACCCGCGCTGCTGACGCGAGGCCAGATTTGCAGATGTCTCGAAGTCGACACTGTCGGTGCCCCGTAACATCTCCTGTCGCTGATCATATGCATGGAGTTGCGCGTAGAGAGCGCTGACAGAGATCGGAGTAGTGATCACGCCGAGAGCAGCAACAAGGGCATCATAACGCGACCCGAGGCCGGCGAGGATGAACGAGACATGTTCGCGATCAGAAACAGGAGAGCCGGCGGAGGCGAGTTCGTCGACGATGCCTTGCATCTTGGTAAGAAACTGAGAAGTGGTCATATTGATTCTCTTTGTATTGGCCAGAGCTATCCGCAGGTTCGTGACCTTGGCTTCACTTTGGGAGGCAAACATCTCCTCGATTGCGCGCCATACTGCGGCAGCGGTCTCTAGTCGTTGCACGTGAGGGAGCACCTCAGAAGACAGAGATTGGAGGAGATAGCCAAGCACAATTTGATCCCGCGAGATCCATAGATCATAAGCAGGGTTTGGTGCTGTTTCCGCCGGTTTGTTGGCAGCTTTGTCCGCTGGTGTGATAACCAGCAGTTCAGGTGGAGCTGCGTCGGTGCCGTTGAGAAGGCCGACGAGGCTGGCGCCGCGGATCGGCGGAAGGACTTGAGCGCGCCATCCCGGATAATTGGCCCGTGTGAGTTTGTCAGACGGGGGGTTGCCGAGGTTGATCATCGGTGGTGAAGACGAAGTTGAGGTCGACATCGTAGGCGGCGAGGAGCAACGACGGGTGGCGGCGACGGAGGGGATGAACTCCGGTGTCGGCGATCAGTTTTGTCGGCGGAAGAGCCGGCCTGATACCATGTAAAAGTAAAGATCAGGTAGATTGATTTGAGTCTACTCGGATAATCTCCCGAGTACCACGAGGGTGTTTATATATGGTGATTGTTACAAGAAGTACTCATCAAGGACTCGACCTAGTGTTTGAATACAACACGGTACTATGTCCTAGTCTACTAGAACTTCAACTCTCTAACAAGTTGGATGGACAACTGCGAGGTACAAGTGCGCCAGGGACGCTATCGTATCGCTTATTACCAGGTACCTACCTACTGTGTCAATTAGTGACCATTACTTTTAATTAATCTACGTCGTAAAGTTTGTATTTGTGTGCCCTAGCAGCTAAGCATCTGTGAACAATTTTAGTTTGTATTTGTGTGCCATATCAGCTAATTCAGTCCTTCGGGTTGGCATAGGCTATGAAGCCGGAGTCTGGATGTAAGCTTAAGAAGCCAAATGCATACTCTGATGATGAAATTGGCGACCAGGACTACTTTAAGCATTTACAGGATGATGAAAGTTTTGAGTGGTTCTTCCATAATGATGATAGCTGGATCCCTGGTTTGAATGACTACCAAAGGATTGTCCTTAGAAATTTTGTAAGTGCACTGTATTTATCTTTACTTGAGTCATCCAGTTGACTAGTTTGGTTATATTGATCATGAATATTCAGAAATGGTTTCAACACACATCGTCAAAACTGGCAATCAATGAGGTTGTTTGTTTTGCTTCATTAATTCCAACCACATCTGCAATGCCATCACTAGCAGGACCCCTAAACTTCGACCCACGATTACGGGTTAGAGTTCATCCGCGCAGGAGTAGCACATGTATTTCGATCCCTATTTTTAAAATCAAAACCCCGCGGGAAAATTACAGACACGATCATAGATTGCAGATTGCAAATTTAGGTTCGATTGTTCATAGATCAACGCGATCATTGCAAATTTACATAGCAAATTTACATATCTTGCGGCGGCGGGGCGCACTAGGACCAAAATCGGCCCCGCCATAGCTCTATGGGCACACGACGACGCCGGCTAATCGTCGTCAAGGACGACGACAGGGATTGCGCCCTCCTCCATCGTGCGGATCTGAGCCAGCACCTGCCGCAGCTCCTCCTCGTCCCGTCGGAGCTCGACCGCGCGAGCCTCCGCCAACACCGCCATGGCGCGCTCCAGCAGCGAGCGCTCCTCGAGCTCATCGCGCAGGAAATCCTCGTCGGAGAGGGCGCGCATCTACGAGCATGAGCCCTGCGAGTTTTCCCCGGCGTACCTGCGCGCTTGAGACGGCGTCGCCAGAGTCCGCCGAGCACAGACAACTTCTGTGTCCGAGCCCGTTGAGTCAGAGACGTCCGCCTCGTAGTAGCGGCAGAGCTTGTGTGGCACCGGCTTGTGGTGCTTGATGTAGTAGAGGCTCGTGCGACTCGCCGCCCCTACGGACGCAATCCGACGACGGCGCATGTCCTCGTTGAGCTCCTCGTGCGAGCTCGGCGCCGCCCGCCACCACTACCCCTGCCGCATCGGTAGGCCCCCCTTCCACTGCGACCTCCCCCACGGACAGATCCCCCACCCCTCAACGACATGGCGGCATCGGCGGCTCCGATCTACCTAGGGTTATCGCGGCGGAGGGAGTAAGGGTTGCGACCCGTAAACGCCTCGCTTTGTCTGGGCCAAGTAGAGGGGCCCGTAAATTTTTTTACGGGCCGGGTTGAGTAAGGGTCCTGCTAGCTCGCACTAGCAGGCTACGACCCGTATAGTCGCCGGAATTTCGCTATTTTTGCCCTTTTAAGGGTCCTGCTAGTTAGTACAGAAAATTGAGCCATAGGTTTGATGGTATGAGTTAAACTGTTACTCAACAATTCCTTGATAACCATATTCTCTGTTGGGGTTTATGAGAACATCGGTTTTATATGTCCCATTATTGTTAGTTTTGTGGTTATCGATGGATCGTAATACTTGCTGGGTTTGATTTCAAAAGTTTTGCCACTTTTTTTTGTATTTATTCCAACTTCAGGTAAGTCTAGCTGGTGCATTTGCTGAGTAACCCTTTAAAATTGGTTGGTTCTTAGTCATTTCATATTGACATTAACTTGGGGAAATGCTAGGAAGTGCATCCCACCTGGTTCTTGGACTTCCCTGCTTGCCTTAGTTTTAAGGCTGAGGTTCAGCATTAGAATATGTAAGTAATCATGTTTTTATGACTGCAGGGAGCAGTCCAAGCTATGGTATCTTATATGTTTTACAAATATTGCTATTTTCAAACTTATTATCTCTTACATGATGATGGAGTTTTTGCTGTTAACTTTTTGGCTGCTGAAACTAGTTGATGTTTGAATTGCTTCTGAATTGTATCATATCGATCTCTCACGGTGGATTGACTTGTTGAAGGAAATTTAATATATGGTACCATTTCTAGCATGCTCGATCTTGAATGAAGGAAAAAAAATCTGTATCTTTACCTAGTTACTTTCCTAGACAAAAACGTCGTCTCACTTTTCTGTAGCCATTAAGTATGTACACTAAATGTGCTTTAAAACGGCATATATCCTATTTTCTTCTCCCTTTTTTATCATGCACATTGCTATGAACCAAAATCATTGTTCAATGGACACATGGCATACCTTGTGCACATCACTGCTATTTTTTCTATAAACCTAAATTAAGGTGTTACTCCCTACGTTCAGAAATATAAGACGTTTTAGCTTTGTGAATTGAATGTATCTAGACGTATTTTAGTGTATATAGGTTCGTTGAGGTTCGGAGTGAACCTATACACTAAAAAGCGTCTAGATACATTCAATTCACAAAGCTAAAATGTCTTATATTTCTGAACGGAGGGAGTACTTTTTTGTAGCTTAAATACCAGATCACTCAATGCCAGACTAAAAATGAGAAAACGCTTTGGATAGTGTTTAGTTGTTAACCTTCTGTGTAGTCTCCATCCATCTCCCTAGTCCCCTATATGTGTATTCAGACGAGCCATCTAATTCTTGTCCATTTGGAGATGCCTGGTAGCGTTGAACCAGAGTACCCAGATGTCGATGGCTACCGTGAGCTTTATCATACATATGAAATGGATGCTGTTTATGTCAAGTACTATGGAGAAATATCAAAGAAAATCAAGGTATGCATCATGTTATCAAGCTGTTGGGATTTGAAATATTACCAATGGCTGTATTATTTTAACACTGATAGACTTCTCTCTTGCAACAGTGGATTGAATTTTTTTTGCATATGGATGCCAGGTCTGCGGAGGTAAGTATGCCGCAGGTAAACTCATGAATAATAGGCACATTAGTCATACACACATGGATGGCACCAGATTATTAACTTCTTTGCACTTCAGTGGAGAGACATGAACACTAGAGCATGGAGGCAAGCATTGAGGATTGCAACACAGTTACCCCATATGACTGTTCGTTTAGCTGCTTTCGCATATGATGTAAGATATCCTCTCGTCTGCTAATTTAGGTGTTCATCACTTGTGTTGCTCACAATCTGGTATGTTTGATTCAGGAGTACATTCATGAGCTGCGCGACGATGCGTCTCTCAAGGACCTAGATCTTCTCTATTTTGAGATCTGGAGACTTGTCGCTAAGGATAATGTTATCATCCTGCTACATCAAACATTTTGTACTAAACCAATGCAGACTTGCATTTCTGATTATGCATATTTCTTACTCCCTCCGTCCCAAAATAGATGTCTCAAATTTGTCAAAAATTAAATGAATCTAGACACTATTTAGTATATAGATTCATCTAAAATTTGAAAAACCTAAGACATCTATTCTTGGACGGAGGGAGTACTATTTTGCACGTATTTCAGAGAGATTACAAGGATGCTGTGAAGGAAGTACATGAAAGGGACAACTTCCATATGCACAAACGTAAAATGATGACTGAACTGGAGGGGGCTCCTGTCTTTCTGACAATGAGACAAAGGGCAAGTTGCTCCATTAATTTGGAGCTGTTTTGCAAGTTTATAGCCATTTCCTGCGAGTTTAGTTATGGTGTTGAACATGCAACATGTTGCCAATGTCTAATATCCTCTGTTTACTGTTCTAGATTTATGACATTATCAAGGAGGGTGACATTTTTGCAAATGTAAGTAGGATACTGTACGTTCGACATGATGATGCATATGTAACTTGAATACATTGTATATGTTAGTCTAACCTTTTTGTGCGATTTTAGACTGAAGATGATAAAGCTCGGGATTTGTTCCGGAAGGGAGTTGCTCGTCTCAAGACAAAGAACATGAGGAATTATGCTGAGAAAAAGATGGAGATCGCGGAGCAGTTGAATTTGCACAAGAGTTAAATCTCCAGTATGTTATTGTATAACCACTGACCAACGTAGGGTTCTACCCCAAGATAAAAGAAACACATGCGTGTGTTTATAATCCACTTTGCAGCATTGGGATTTCAGGACAGATTGATGTCTTCAAGTTTTCTGCTGGTCTATGAAATGAATTATCCCAAATCATAAGAATTTTTTGGTGGGGCGATGAGTTCGGGAAAGAATGTTCATTGGATGGGTTGGAAAAAAATGACTAGACCCGAATCTCAAAGGGGAATTGGTTTCAGAGATTTGAGACTCTTGAATCAAGCTCTTCTTGCTTAACAAGCATGGCGTTTACTGGAATACCCGAATAGCCTCTGTGCTAGATTGCTAAAGGCAAAGTATTGTCCTCCAGGTGACTTAATTAATACGGTCTTTCTCAAAACACTTCTTTTTGGCAGGACATCACTCACGGTTTGGAGCTATTGAAGAAAGATACTCCCTCCGTTTGGAAATATAAGATGTTTTAGGTTTGTGAAGTAAATGTATCTAGACACCTTTTAGTGTCTAGGTTTAAATGAATCTACACACTAAAAGGTGTTTAGATACATTAGCTTTATAAACCTAAAACTGTTTTATTTCTAAACGGAGGAAGTATGGAGTATGAACTGAAGAGTAAATTATGGCTCTAACATAAGGGTGTGGTTTCCAAGCCTCAAATCAATGAGGAATGCAAGTAAGCTGAGGATAAGATGGTTCGAATCCAAGGAGGACAGGCCATCTGTGGGTGCGAAGTGAATGGGCCATGGGCTAGGGTAGGTGAGTGTGGCATGAGTGCTGGAGTCCAGCTGTTGCGCTAAGTGTTGCGTAAGTACGGGAGCGTGTTATAAGCTCCCAGGGTTCCTCGGCTGTAATCTTATTGAATTAATGGAAACAAATGTCCTTGCCGGAACTCTCATCTCCTTCCTTCTTTCTTCTTCCTCAAGTCGAGACCCCCTTGTCCCAAATCCATGGAGAAATCAATCAGCAAGGAGGTAACAATCTGGTATCAGAGCTTGTACGCAGGGCCGTCTCCAGAAATTGGGGGCCCCGGTGCGGATCTTAAAATAGGGCCCTGTTGTTTTAAAAAATGTGACTAATACAATAAAACTATACTTTCACTTAATAATCATGTATCTTAATTTGTGCTATTTCTTACAATATTAATAAATATACATCAAATATGAATGCTAAAAGAGCAAATATGGCACTGAAGTTCATGATTGTTTCTATTTTACAAACAAAAAAAACAATCTAACTTAAATGACAGCAATTTACAAACAAACTTAAACAAAAATAGAAGAAGACTACTTTTTATTCAGCTATCTTCAATGAAGATAGACTTAATATCTCGAAGAATTACTATCTACAATATTTTGTCATGGAACCAATAGATTGAACAGGCTAGGAAATTGGAATCGATTGACTTGATTTTATTAATCTGTGGAGATATGGAGCAGGCATTAACCTGATTGGGACTTGATTCGATGAATGGCCGAACACCGGCAATGCTTTGGGCGTCAGTTGTTGGGATGTTGCCGCTTATGCGTAGATGAAATCAGACGCCCCCACACGGTGTTGTTCTAATGTGATATGTGGATCATCTAGTTGAGACCTGAGGCTGGAGGGAGCCACGGAGATGAATAGGTCATCAGCCGTCTCGTGATCACGTCGGTCGCCCGATGGGATCTAGTCTCGTCGTCTCATGTCCTACAAGTGGAAGTAGAAGATAAGCCGTGTCGCGTGATTTGCTATTGCCTGACCTGGTCGTTAATCTTTCTCCTCGTTAAGAAACAGACTTGCATGTGGTGTGGCCCACTTTTTTCTCTACTTTCTTCGATCCATATTAATTGACTTTGATTTGTTAAAATTTAGATGAACCTATATACTAAATAGTGTCTAAATTTATTTAAATCTAGACAAATTTGAGTCAATTAATATGAGCCAGAGAGACTACTTATAAACCTGTTCACATAAAGCATACGGGATGTGCTGCCAAATAATCACGTTTATAACTAACTAATTATGATTTGGGGGCCCCAAATAATCGGGGGCCTAGATCGGTCGCTCACCTCACTCATGCTCGTCGACGGGCCTGCTTGTACGAGTAACATCGACTGGTTGGTTGTGGGTGCTCTCCGAGCGATCTAATGTAAATCTAGATCAGCATTCAGGTGATTCAGGGGAGGCGGGACGGCAAGTGCGCGGACGAGACACATCGTTGTAGTCATGGGATTGTTCGAAGAGAAGGTCATGAAAGAGTTTGAGGCCTTGCGTCTGATCCAACAGAAGATGGAGGGGATCGAGACGATCAAGTCACATCCCGATGATCTGGATGCAGGTATTGAGACCCGATTAGGTCCAAGCCAAAGTGGATCTATCAGTCAATTCGATGGGTCAGTAAAGTTAACAGATGTCTGTGTGAGCTGGGAGTCCTTTTGTGCTGCAGTTAAGACCGAGTTTGACGTCAATGTTCATCGAGACTGTATGTGTGAACTCCTGGTGTTGAAACAGACAGGTTCGGTGTGTTCATCGAGACTGTATGTGTGAATTCCTGGTGTTGAAACAGACAGGTTCAGTGCAAGAATACCTTTCGCAATTCAATCACCTATTGTATAGAGTGAGGCTGTATGAGGGAACTATCAGTGAAACCTTGCTAGCCACAAGCTTTGAGGTTGAAGGAACAAATTCGGCAGACTGGAAATCCAGTTGCCCCATACTGTTCAGATAGCAAAAGAATATGCGCTGATTCAGGAAGCATTATTGGAAAGAGGCAAGGCAACCATAGAAAAGTTCCAAAAGCAGTATACAACAAAGAGCAACCAGTTTGTGCTGACAGTCAACGGAAGCAACAATTTGCCGCCGGGGATATCTGGAAGGCAATACAGCTCAAGGAATATAGGAGGGCAAATGGTAACGCAGATTTTTTGGAAATCAAAGATGACCAGCTACTCGTATAAAAATATTTGAAAAGGAAATGATTCGCATGATCTCCGGGGCAAAAAAAAAATAACGAATCAAAGGTGAATAGTACCTGGTCATGGGACGTTTCAAATTTGTTTTTTTACCCAGAATGCAATGAAAGTAATTTTCTAGGGAAACATTTTTATACAAGTAGCATAACTAGTAATCTTTAATTTCCAAAAAAGTAGGGCAAAAAAAATAACGAATCAAAGGTGAATAGTACCTGGTCATGGGACGTTTCAAATTTGTTTTTTTACCCAGAATGCAATGAAAGCAATTTTCTAGGGAAATATTTTTATACAAGTAGCATATCTAGTAATCTTTAATTTCCAAAAAAGTTTGATTTTTTAAAAACTTTTTAAATTTTTCCAGGTATGGGGGTGCTGCCACACTGTAATTCTCGGCAAATGGGATGTGCTATAGCCGTGAGGATAAATACTCCTGGTCATTTTTGTGCCAACAAACAAGCAGCTCAAATTAAGGCCATTGAAACTGAAGAGGATGGAGTGGTGTTGTATGACGAACTACTTGATGCAGTAGCTGGTGAAGAAGCAATGGAGAAAGCAGCAACATGACAGCAGATAATATATTAGGCACCGCACATGCTAAATCTATCAAGCTGACAGCATTAGTGGGCAATCAAGTTATGTTGTTACTTATTGATTTTGGGAGTTCCCACACATATATTGATCACCAATTGGTGGACAAGTTGAACCGTCAAACAACAGATTTAGCACATGCACTTAAGGTTAAAGTGGCCAATGGCGTCCAATTCCAGAAATGCAACCATCTGTCTCAATACAGAATGGTTGGGTGAAATCTCGCAATGACAATTGTTAGCACCCATCTTGCTACTTAAGAAAGGAAGACCTGTCGAAGACTAGGAGCTAGATGGGCGCATCAATTGGTGGTATGTCAGGATGTCGGTCTGGAAGGTGGCGTTGGCAGTCCATTCGACGTGGCGGACTAACTGGATGTCAAGGCGGTGGCGCTGACGGTTGAGGGCTTCTGAGAGGGTTGGCTACTTCGTCTTCGTTTGAGCGCCCTGTTTTAGCTCCTCCCATAGCAGTCATAGCGTCGCTCTTGGGTCTTGGGGTGTTGCCGTCCTTGTATGGTTTTCACTGTTCTTCCGCATATAAAGTGGATAATTTTTTCTTAATTAAGGGATAAAGGCAAAGATTTTCCTTTGTTTTAATACAAATCCGTGGAAAAATCTATCGGCAAGGACGTAACATGGTTTTTCCGGTTATCCCTTTCTCAAGGACAAAAGACTCTTGTTCGTCCTACCAGACCGACATTGCAGCAGTAGCCAGAATCGAGGTGCGGAAACAAACAATGCAGGGAAAAGGTCGTCAGAAAACGAATTAGGGGACGGGAGGGGAGGGGAAAAGCCATGCTTACCGCGGAGACCTAATCGTCGTTGTCGGCAGCGGTGACGGAGACGACGATGGACATGGAAGGAGGCAACACCGACAATGGAGATGGAAGGAGCCGGTGGTGAAAACTCTTGTCCTCTCCATGCCACCTACCTCCGCGCCAAAACCCTCTTCTTCTCGACTCCTGCGACAGGACGGAGGGCCCGACCCATTTGTCTGTCTCCCGCCGCTGTCATCGCTTGACACCCTCGTCGATGGGACGTTAATGGCTATGCGACGTCAGCTATCAGCACCGATGGCTTCCCGCGTGGCCGGCGTTTCCCGCCATCGAAGCTTTCCGTTTCCCATGTGCACCTTGCCTCCTGTGGCTAGAAAACTTCCCGCGCCTTCCCGGTCGTCGCCTTCACCGCGGTCTATAAATGAAGGTCGTCAGCGCGGTAGAGACAACAAGCCCAAGTAAGAGTAAACCAACAACCGAAAAAGTGCCAGCCACCAGCAATCATACCTCGCCGCAAGATAGCCAACTGGACCAAGATCCAGGAGATGTGCCGCACCCTCTTTCCGGAGGTGGAGATCGACGACGTCGACCTCTAGGCCATGTTGCTATCCCAGCGCATGACCGAGGCGCAGGTGGTGGCCTTCGAGGAGGAAGGCCATGTGGCGGAGGCGGCGCTGGAGCAAGTGGCGGAGGAGGCCACAAAGGTGGCCTCCAATGGTCGGTGCGCGAGATTTACCACGTCGCCGCCAAGGAGGCCACATCAGCGGCCCTCTGCAAGATCTGCCACGAGGCGGACATGATCATGCTGGAGGCGGTGGCCAAATGGTCGGTGTGCGAGATTTACCACGTCGCCGCCAAGGAGGCCACATCAGCGGCCCTCTGCAAGATCTGCCACGAGGCGGACATGATCACGCTGGAGGCGGTGGCCAAGGAGGCCGCCAAGGTTGCCGTATGCGACCTACGCCGCTCCGCCGCCGTGCGTAGGGAGGTGGAAGCGGCGGAGCACTCCGCCGACACGACGGAGGAGGAGGCACGCGTGGCTATGGCCGCCGAGGTGGCGGCCACATGGGTTATCATCGACAGGGATGAGACAGAGGTGGATGAGGACAAAGAGGCAGAGGAGGAGGGAGAGGAGGCGATCGCCATCTCCTGCAGATCACGCATGCGCTGGGCTTCGGCCCTACCCCGGCTGAGGAAGAAGTACTGCGCAGCATGCCGGTCAAAATGTGGCAATAGAGTAAAGCAGAACTGGGAATATGGTAAGTGCAGGTTTGTGAGTGGCTAGAAGGTCATCACTGTGTACAGAAAAAATGAACCTCCAACAGATAAAAAGGTAGTACTACAGTAGACTGATGCTCGTAATCAGAACTTCGAGACAACAGAAATCTCAGCATCGGCGACCAGAAATGTCGAACAAGTTATGACAAGACAGATAGCTCAGATTTGAGCATAGTTCCTCCAGTTCTATTCTCGATGTTAACAAACCAAAGAACAGCACCCACATGAATCAAAGGCGAGATCAAAACATTTACACGGATAAAGTTGATTAAAACCATTTGCCACAATATAGTCAAGATCGATCACCATCCAGTAGATCTGTAACATCTCAGATCACCACAAACATAACATCTACGATTACTGTCACAGAGCCAACCACTTGCTACTAGTCATCAAACATAAAACTGCAAACATGGCGAATTCTATACGTCTAGAAAAGGATTGTTCTCCAAGGAGGGAGTTATAAATCATGTCTCTGGTCACGTAGCTCCAGGCTTCCTAGCAGCAAGTAAAGACTGAAATACAACAATGTTGACTTACGATAGCTCCTAGCACATGGGGTATGCAATACTACCAACGGACAAATCTAAAGTCACAAATCTAAAGTCGTGAATAGAGGTAACTACATTTTAGTACTAATCAGTGGCCAGAATCTTCAGCAGGGAGTCAGCTCTTTTATTTTCCTTCCCATCATTACACCTTCTCTTTATATCTGTTAAAAAATAAATCCAAAATTTTATTAGATCAGCAGCATCAAATAGCACTTCAGTGAGAGTGTGTAGATGTTTATCAATATTCAGTACCAAATATTATAAACTTGTACACGGTGATCTACATAGAAAAGTAGTATACCAATATGGCAAGGGTCACTACCACGCATATAGCACTGCAACTAGACCAGCGAGAGGAAATTTTAGATCAAGGGTGAGAAGGAAGTTAGGTGGAAACCCATATCTGATCAAGAGTACATCAATTGCAACTCAGCATATAGAGCTTAATTCTTCTTGCTGTATAACAGCCTGATTTGGAAAGGCTGAGCGCCTCAAAGATGCAACAATGTACATGATAACTAGCTCAAGTAAACTCTGAATTGCAGAAAAACCATTGGTAACAAGATGGCATGGTCGGTAGTTATCCCCTACATGGAAACCATCTTGAGATCACAAGACCCATATATTCACATGCATTAGTTCATTACAGTGTGATGACTGATGGACAGAACAGAGCATGGCAATCCACACACCGAAGGGCACAAAAGAATGATGTGAATAGCGAAATAAGAAATTTGCAATGGAAGTAGTGGCATCCTATAGCTTGTCAGCGTGAAATTTATTTGTCATTTCATCCATTTTGTTGCACAAGAAGTGCTAAGGTGCTTAACAAGTAATCATATAAAACTACTAAAAAATGTTAGCTCTTGCGAAACAAGTTAAGCTACTTCTTACGGAAACAAAGGAACGCTGAAAACCCATGAAAGGGAAGAATATCCCGCAACAATATAGAGCATGAAAGCCGAATTTGGAAAGGCTGAGTGCCTCAAAGGTGCAACAACGTACATGGTAACTAGGTCAAATATACTCTGAACTGCAGAAAACCCAATGATAAAAGATGACCTAATCAGTAGTTATCTCATATATGGAAAACATCTCAAGATCACAGGCCCCATATATTCACATGCATTAGTTTGTTACACTATGATGACTGGTGGACAGAACAAAGCATGGCAATCCACACACAAAAGGGCACAAAAGAACGGTACAGATAGCAAAATATAAGAAATTTCAATGGAACTAGTAGCATACTGTAGCTTATCTGAATGAAATATATTTGTCATTTTCTTCCATTTCTTGCACAAGAAGCAGAAAGGTGCTTAACAAATGATCATATAAAACTACCACAAAAATATTACAAAATGCTCTTGCGAACCAAGTTACAATACATCTTAGGGAAATAAACGGATGCTGAAAACCCATGAAAGGGAAGAATATCTCTCTACAATATCAACATGTGTTCTTGAAGGCACTTGTACCAAAAATGACAGTGGAACAACAACACATGGAGGAAGATAGTAGCTACAGATTAAAGGAAGGGTCTGTTCTATACATTACCATCATAGTTAACTTAAATAACTGTATACAGTTTCTGTTTGCTATCTTCACTAAGACAAAGAATTAAGGTATACAACATAACAGACAAAACAAGGCAGATAAAAAAAAGATGATGTAATTCTAAACTAAAACCACGACAAGAATTATGGAACAGAGGGAGTACAAGATATCCACGTCCGCACTCTTTGGAATTTGAGGTCTACCACTTGACGGGTCTTGATGGATAAATTTGTAGCTGCCTAATCACGATAATGACAGGAATGACTCAACATGACAATGCATACTATGTTTCTACTGATGATATCTCCATAAGCATCTAATTAGTCGACTGGCGACTGGCACCAAAGAAGATCAGTGTTAAATGCTATTATTATTAGGGAAGCTGACAACAAACGGAACAAGCTAACTCTCTCGTAGGTCTAACTGGAATGCATGACAAAATGGTTTGTTATAAAACTATATCAACACCATGAAGTGTTATTCAGCCACATTTATAAGAGATTGCACCACAGAAGAAAAAACTCGTACGCAATTCCATGAAACTAGAAACAACATGCTTATAACAAAAAAGAAATGAACAGAGGGCAGGTAAATACCTCAGCAAAACAACAACATAACCCTTCTACTTCATCCTCCACTGCCTCAGTATCAGAGTGGGCAACATAATGAAACAATATGCTGCACCCGAGCCCAATATCCCCACATCCTGCAGTATTAAGCCAATCTGTTCCCTCCTAGATCCTTCCACAGGCGACTGCACCCTCACCAGCTGGCTAGCGGCTAAGAGCATGAAGAAGGGTGTCGAAATGAGGGTTCCAATCATGAAAGGATCCTCGAGAAACATTCGCACAATCTGACGAGGGGTTTCCAGGGGCTCTTTGATATCCTTGATAAGAATATGTGCAGAGTTCGAGATACAAAAAACATCAGAACGGCGTCATACTATATGCTGTGAAGCTAGACGGAAGCAAATACATTTACACACAGCAGAGCCTATTTCGAATTCAAGCAAATAGCAAGACTTACTTCCTAATTACGAAATTGGTACTACTAGCTTATTTTAGACTAGGCAGATGTAGAATTCGATTTCCAGAGTTATCAAATATTATTTTGGAGCAGCTCGGAATAAATAAATATTATCCAAAGACGCAAAGAAGTTTTTTCCTTGATACCTTCTTGACGAGGGTTCTGTTGGACACGGTGCGCATCATACGGGCACCAATGAGAATCATGGCAACGGGGAAGAGCGAAACACCGTAGGCAGCGGAGTAGAAGGCAACCGAGAACAACGCGGAGAGCACGGGGGAACCCTCGACCTCACCCAGCGCGCGGCGCCCGATAACCGCGGCGACGCACGCCGCGGCGGCGACCCACAGCAGCCCGTAGTGGAGGTAGATGAGCGTGCAGGACGCGGCGAGGACCCTGGGCCTGAGCGTCGACGCCGGCGTCTCCGCCTTGGCGAAGGTCATGGGGGAGGCCGAACCCTAGGCGCGGGCGGCTGGGTTGTGCGGAGTTGGGTTTAGCGCGAGTGGGAAAGAAGACGGCGGTCGATTTGGGGTTTACGCTATTGGGTCCCGACGCGGCTTGCCTGCGACCCCGTTATGCGACCATCTGTGCGCCCGTTCCGTTAAATCACCATCACACGGTCCAGGGCAGATCGATTCCTCGTGGGTTTTTTCCTTCCGAAAAAACAAATAAGAAATACTCACTCGATACGAGCGGCGCCTGCCTCTATCTTCGTCTCTACGAACTGGGGCAGAACCGACGCTGGTCACCGGCTCAAGGGAGACAGGCCTCGCGTCCTACCGCACCACCACGGTCTTTCGCATGTACGCACGAGCCGCCGCGTTTTTGGCCCTGTTCCCGACGAGCGCCCTCCCGCTGCCTGAGTGAAAGAGTAGCGGAGCTCTGGCTCGACTGCTCGAGCAAACGGATGACGGCGGCAGCAATGGCGGCCGGCGGTGCGGCAGGTGGGCGAGCCGAGCTCACCGATTGCGTCATGAATCCTAACCTCCGCGTTGTCCTAATGGACCTTCACCTGATCCTAGCGATATTATGAGGATGAGAACTGGACGCTCTCCGGCCTCCCCCACGACCATTGCTGCCCAATCCAACCTGGACTTCTTCATGCAACATTTTCTCTCACCTCTTACTCGGATACCAACAGCGCGAGGATTCCTCACAGTAGACAGATGAATCATTCTGGAGTTACCAGCGTTGTTGATTCCGCTTGCTGATTGTTCGTCTAGGGACTTCACGAACCTGTAGCGGCTAGAGATCAGTGTTACGGTTTTTGTGTGCAGCGAGTATTAAGGAGAAAGAAATACGGAGTTAGTTAGTGTTTTATTTAGCCGTAAAGAGATGCGGGGAGGAAGAAAATTCTCTAGACCGCGCGATGGAGAATTAACGGAAGAGCCGCACAGATGGTCGCACAAGTGGGTCGCAGTCAAGCGGGTGGTTTCGACGTTAATAGCTACTGAGTGTAGTAGATAAACCCTGGTATTTTTTTTAGGTGCTGAGCATCACTCGGAGATATTTTCCCGGATCCCGCATGCTCCATGCGGCACGTGTCCAATCCCCTACTCGATCCCGTTTTGCTTCATTGAAGAAAAAAAATGTATTTGCTATAGGAAAAAAATAGGAGGGTACTACGCGTCCCCGGACGATGTAGCCCCTATCGTCCTGCTCCAGCTGCTGCCACGTGTCCACTAAAACGGTCCAAATCCTGTTTTTCTGCAAAACGGCCCTTTTTGCTATATATGTACCCGTTTTTGCTTCGGAAGCAAAAAAGAAAAACGGTTTGTTTCAGAAATAGAACGTCTCGCCGAAGACCTCACCGGAGACCATGCAGCAAAAAAATTGTGCTAATGCAGCAAAACCGATTTCGCCGGAGACATCGTCGGAAACAACTCGTTGATGACCCTCGCCGGAGACCATGCAGCAAAAAAAAATCCGACGAAGTCGGTTTTGCTGCATTAGCACAATTTTTTTGCTGCATGATCTCCGTCGAGGTCTCCGGCGAGACGTTCTATTTCTAAAACGAACCCTTTTTTTGCTTCGGAAGCATAAGCGAGGACATATGTAACAAAAGCGGGCCGTTTTGCAGCAAAAACGAAATTTGGGGCGATTTTGGGTACACGTGTCATGTAGGGAAGGACGCAGGGGGAGGAGGACGATGGGAACCCCATCATACGGAGGATCCATATCATTTTCCAAAAGAATACCTATCCCCCCCGGGATATCGCCACTCCCATCCTCCGGGTGCGTCGCTGTCGCATCGTGGGTGGGCTCTTCTATGCCGCACGTACTTCTTATCTTCTTCCTTTTGTTTCGATCATTCTTCCGCACCGTCGAGCCTCCACCGTCGCCGCCACTCGTCCTTAACCACGTCTTTGCCGCCGCCATGTGCGCCTCCGTAGCCGCGCCACGCACGCCTCCCCCGATCCACGCGCCCTCCTAGCTTGCCACGCCACCGGCTGCAGCTTGTTGTGCACCGCCGGAGCTCGCCGCACCTTCTCCCTTGCCCAGCACCACCGTATCGCCGAAGTTCACTGCCTTCCCATCTTGCGGCTGTAGGGGTTCGTAGCATGGAATACAAAAAATTCTATCGCATGAACACACACAAGCCAACATCTAATCTACGAGATCGGTGCAACGAGTTTGTAGAGTATTAACCCTCATAGATCCAAAGCGTTTAACGAGATTGGATTCTCGTGGTTGATGTAGTCGTTCACTTGCTGATCTCAAGATCGTGTAGACGATCCTTCCGGTGCCACGTTCCGGCAGCGCTTCCGCAGTCGGTCACACGTTCGGTACTCGATGAAGACCTTCCTCTCCCTTGTTCCAGCAGGTAGTGGAGGTTGTAGATCTCCTCGCGATTCCAGCAGCACGACGGTGTGGTGGAAGTGGAGGAGTAGATCCTGCAGGGCTTTGCCTAAGACAGAGCAGGTATGGTGGATTTAGAGAGGCCCTTGGTGGCTAGGGTTTAGACAACGAGGGGAGGAGGGCAGCAGGTGGCTAGGGTTTAGGCTAGGCGGTGACGACGGTTTAGAGGGCTAGGGTGCCAGCGTATAGAGGGGCAGGCGACGACCTATGGTTTGGTGTCAGGCCCAAGGGGGCGCCCCACCCCTCCTTTTATGGGTGGGAGAGGCGTCTAGGGGAGGCCGAGTCCTCCCCA
This sequence comes from Avena sativa, assembly GCA_916181665.1. Lineage (NCBI taxonomy): Eukaryota > Viridiplantae > Streptophyta > Magnoliopsida > Poales > Poaceae > Avena > Avena sativa. Next base: position 402,518,828 of record OV702284.1, read on the forward strand.
ACTCCCCTTGTGTGTCCGGCGGCAAGGAGGGAGATGGAAACCTCTCTCCTCTAGGTTTCCTTTCCTCCCTCCACTAGGCTTTTGACTTTTAATGTTGGGATTTGACTTTTCAAACTGGAGTATGACTATTCGAACTAGAGTTTGATTATTTCTTTTCCCATTGCCCAGCCAAGTGACATAGGGTACGATGCAACCGTTCCACATTAGCATGGCACATACAAGTACCCCTCCCTGATACGTCATAAACGTATCTATAATTTTTGATGCTCCATGCTTGTTTTGTACCAACTATCTTATGTTTTGTCTACACTTTGAGGCATTTTTATACATTTTCTGAAACTAAGCTATTGACAAGATGCCGCAGTGTCAGTTGCCTATTTTTCTGATGTTTTTGGTTTTAGAAAAGCTAGTAAAGAAATATTCTCGAAATTGGACGAAACAAAAGCCGAAGTCAATATTTTACCGGAGCAAAGACGGAGTCCAGAGGGGGGACGAAGAGGCACCACAGGGCGGCCACACCACCCCCTGGCGCGGGTCCACCCTAGACCACGCCAGGGCATGGTGTGGCCCCCCTGGCCCTCAACCGACCTTTCCCCTTCGCCTATATAAACACCTCGAGGCAGAAACACTAAGCACCCGATCAGAAATCCATGAAAAAATCTGTAGCCGCCACCATCTCCATCTCTAGATCAGGGGGAATCCGACGCTCTTCCCGACACCCTGTCGGAGAGGATAGATCATCTCGGAGGCCTTCTTCATCACCATGCTAGCCTCCGGAGTGATGCATGAGTAGTTCATCCTTGGACTACGGATCCATACAGTAGCTAGATGGTTGTTTCTCCTCTTTTGTGCTATCATGTTTAGATATTGTGAGATCCGTCCATGATCAAGATCATCTATTTGTAATCCTACATGTTGTGTTTGTTGGGATCCGATGAATATTGAGTACTATGTCAAGATTGATTATTGATTCTATCATGTTTATGTTATTTGTCATCTTGCATGCTCTCTGTTGCTAGTAGATGCTTTGGCTAAGTAGATGCTTGTAACTCCAAGAGGGAGTATTTATGCTCGATAGTAGGTTCATGCCTCTAGTAATCTGGGGAAGTGACATAAATCTCTAAGGTTATAGATGTGTTGTTGCTACTGTTGAAAGTATAAGCAATAATCCATATGATTTAATCCAAATAATAAACTGATAAAGCATGATCATACTAACGGTACTAAAACCAATCATGCAGATCAAAAAAGTAGATGAACATATTACATCTATACAAGATAAACCTATCACATCTACACCAAACGCTAGAACAAAGAACTCTAGCATAATCTGAAAAAGACAATTGAGGATCACATACAGTGTAGGCTGAATAGCAGCCGCAGCGGTCGCAGCAGCGTTGTCGCCCATGTTGAGGTTGTCGAAGAGATTGGTGACGTCCGGGAAGAAGTCGTCGTTCGGAAACTCGTCGTCGGACGACATCGTGGTTGCCAGTAGTCGCGCTTGAGCTCTTCCCAAAAACCTGATCGCTCCTCACCCGTACAGGTTCACGAGAGGCGGGGTTCCGGAGGCCTACTGTCCTGATCTGCGGTGCACGCCGCAAGCCGTGATGCGGAAGATGAAAGCAGCGACGCAAGGTTCTGGAGGAAGGTGCGTGTTGTTGATTGATTCACCGATTAGGTTTAGTGCAGACGCTTATATAGTGCTGGCCAGGGAGATCGTGGGACACATCCCACGCCTGAGTCGGTAACAGCCCACGTCTGAGTCGGTAACAACCCACGTCCATAGAAACTGGAAATGGCTGTAATTAACGTGTCCGTTAATGACTCATAAATAATTTTCCCAAACAACAAAATAAAGCTCGGCTCGGCGAGATTCCCATAACCCGCGTCGTGACGAGGTGAGGCGTGGTGTGGCGCGGCGAGGCGAGGTGGGCGGCGTCGGAGGAGGAATGCGCGAGGGCTTCTCTCCTTGTCACACCTTAGTGAGTGGTGTAACACTCTACTATATAAGATGGTCCAACTCTCCTTCCACTAGCAATGTGGGACTAAACTTTAGCACCATTAGCACAACCATATGCTGCCATACTCAAGTGGGCCAAAGAGAATTTCAGAATTTGTCTAATGGGCCAACAACCCAATATACACCAGATTCCAACAATCCCCCACACAGTCTCATTGGCACATCACATCACTTTTCTTCCAGAACATTGTTTTATATACCGGTGTGTAGTGGTGTGTAGTGGATACTGTGAAGTTGAACTTCCACGTTAAACTTCATGCTACACTAGCTAGCAACTTGAATAGTGGACTATGCCTTGAACTACAAGTTTTCTGCGCGCTAGTTTCACACAAAATCTAAACCGGTATAGGGCTATCGTCGGTTTCTCCACGGTTTGGAGCTTATGCGTCCTACTCTAGGGCCTTTCATGAGTTTATTAGAGAGCACCCAACTCTCACGGACTACGATGTTTGATAGTCAGACTCATATAGGTGTGTTCCTCAAGAGATGTTCTGCAGGACAACATCTCAGCTTTAAAAATCCACTTGGAGCACATTAATAAAAATATCAACCTGCCATGCAGATTAAGAGAGTACTGCATCTTTATGGAGATATAAATATAATATGGGGATACTCTCCTCTCAGCTGATCAACAACTTGTCTCCCAGCTCTAATTCACGGGATCTCTGATCACATAGAGTGGATTGCCACTGGGATCAACTCATAGTGTGGGTCTCAAACCCATCTCCCTCGATGCATTATTTATCATATTACGTGATAATCCCTTTGTGAAAGGATCTGCCAGATTCTTAGATGTTTGGATATAATCCAACGCAATAACTCTGGAGTTTCTCAGTTTCCTGACAGATTTCAATCTCCTCTTCACATGCCTTGATGACTTTATATTATCCTTATAACTGTTTACTTTGACGATCACGATTTGATTATCACAGTTCATCAGGATGGCGGGTATTATTTTTTCAACCACAGGTAAGTCCATCAAGAGCTCACGAAGCCACTCTGCTTCAACAGTGGCTGTGTCTAATGCTGTGAGTTCTGCTTCCATTGTTAACCTCGTTAAGATGGTCTTCTTGCAAGACTTCTAGGAAACAGTGCCACCACCAAGTATAAACAAATAACCACTTGTGGTCTTAATCTCATCAGCATCAGATATCCAGTTTGAATCACTATAACCCTCAAGTACTGTCACATCCCAAGATTTTCCAAATTTTGTAATGTGAAAAATAAATAAACAAAATAAAATTTTGTTGAAATTTAGGGTGAGAAGAAACTTTTGGTTCCAATTGGAAACATCAAAACCTATTTTGATCAAATAAATCCGAAAGGGATTTAAAAAGATAAACAATTATTAAGGAAAGTTTTATTAATTGGAATTACTATTTTGGATCTTTTAATAAAAAGATTTGGTTTTCAAAGAAAAGAAGTAGAATTATAAATAAGGATTATTTTATAGAACCAAATTAATCTTGGCCAAGTTTTTAAAATAAAATATTTTGTTTGATAAAAATAGTAAAAGGTTTATTTAAATAAAATAATAAGGATTTATTATTATCCAATTTTTTTTAAAAATAAAGGCTTTTCTATTTTAAATAAACACTAAAACTTATTAAAATATTTTAAATAAGATTACCAAATGTTTTGTTTTTCAAAGGAAACCTACTGAAAAGATTTTGTTATTATTTAGGTTTCAAATAAAGTTTTAAAATAAATTAAAACCTATTTGAATTAAAAACTAAGGTCTATTTATTTAATTATTAATGGATCCTAAAAAGAATAAAAATTATTTGGTTTTGGACTTTGTTTTGTGTTGTTAAAACAGAACTAAAATCAACACAAAGTTTGGCAAAGGTTTGAATTCAAATGAGGGTTTGAATTAATTAAACAAAAACCAAAACAGAAAATAGAAATGAAAAAGGGAAAAGCAAACAGAACAAAAAAAATGAAAAGGCCGATCCAGCCCAGCTAGCCCAGCAGAAGCCCATCTCCCCACCCCACCTGAGCGAACTGTTTTTCTTTACCGCAGTCAGAACCCGCGCAACGAATGACAGGTGGACCCCACCCCCACACCCTCTCTCTCGCAGACAGCCAGGCCCCACCCTTCCCAGTCATCGTCTTCACCCACCCCGCTGACCACGCTCCTCTGGACGTTTCTCCGGTGATGAATGCCGATGGTAAATTCCCATCAATCCTGTTCTAAAAGCTCGTCGCGACCGCGTGTATTTAGTCGCCTGCCTCTCTTCCCCATTTCCCCTCCGTCGCCTCACCCTAGCACGCCCCCAGGCTGCTCAATTTTTCGCTACACTGCCATTGCTCCGACGACTCTTCCCGGCCGATTCCGGCAGCCCCTCGTCGCCCCTCGCCTCCTCTACCACGCTCACATGATCCCCACTTCCTGGCGCATCTCCCCGTAGCACCAGCTCGTCCCCGCGCGCCCTAGAACTTCGGCAACGACGACGACCATCGCCGCCACCGTCTGCCTCCGCTCCGTCAACCTATCCCGGTGAGTGCCGACCCCCTTTATTCCTCTCGATGATGCACGCAAGATCGCCAACCTCGTGCACAGCTAATGCCGTTCTTACTTTGTCTTTTTGTGCTCCGTAGCGTCGCCCTCGACGACGACTGACCGAACCCGACGCCTCCGTGAACTCCGGCGAGCGAATCTCATCGACCCCGTGCGCCCCCTTGCCAGCCAGTACCACCTTGAGCTTCCCCACGACACGGCGAACCTGGTGAGCCACTCCCTTTCCTCCCTTCCTTCCTGTAACCGCCGCGACGCCGTAGCCAGACACGCCGCCGCCACTAGTTGGCAAGCGTGCTGCGCGCCGTTGGATTTTGATCCAAAGGATGCGATAGAATCACTTAAAGCCGAAGGGGTATGCAATCTGTGCCGCTCGATCTAACTTAGATCTAATGCCTCACAGCGACCGATCCGCGCGAAACGGTACGCACGAATAGGAAAGCGCCACGTGGCCCTGACTGTTTGATTAAAACCAGAAATGATCTATGTGTTGTTCCAACTTGAACAATCCATAACTTTCAAACCACATGTCCAAATTTTACAAATTTTATATCAATGGATTCAGCAAGACAAGCCCTAGCCAACCATGCACTTTGTTTAGCAAAAAGCTTCTGTTAAGTTGTTTGTTTTTACAGAAACTTGTGTATGCATGTTTAGAATATAAAATTTGTTCTAAAATGATTTTGAAGATAAAATCTTTGGCAAATGGTTTGTTTTAAACTTACTGACCCTAGGAATCAGTTTGTGGTTTCAAAAACATATTTGGTGAAGCAAAAGAACAAACTTTTGATTTAAACCATTTCTAGTCAAATAAAGATATTGTTATTTGTTAAAAATGCTTTTTGGAGTAAACCTTTGGAAAATGTTTTGGAATAAAATCTCTGACCCCAAACACCAAGTTTTATGATTTGAAAATGTATTTGGTGAACCCTATAAAGCCATTACTTTGCTAAAGACATTTTCAACCACATAAAATAATGACTTGGTTTAAAAATGGTTTATAAGGTAAATCTTTTGCAAATGATTTTGCCACTTTATAAATTGACCATTAGGTGTTTTCAAATGTTTATGAACCATAAGAAACCACTTTTTCAAATAAAACAATCTTTTGCATGCTTGCATGCATTGATTGTTTTTATTATTTTTATGTGATGTTTTGCTTGATTGGTAGATTGAAATTTTGCCTTGCTTGATTGAATTGTAGCGATTTGAAGAGTGTGATCATTGCAAAGACAAGGAGTGAACTTATATTCTCTACCAAAAAGGCAAGTGATGCTTCATACTTTTGTCCCATTATTTTCACTATGCATTAGTGATATTTCTAAGTAGGACTTGCATGGAAATTTTGCTAAGTATAAACTATGCCATGGGAAATCCTAGTAGATGAAACCTTAGTAGAAATTTCCTAAGTTAAGATTCCTACTACTATCATGCTTAGCTTAGCTAGTAGAAAACAAGGGTGGATTATATTCACACTATGGATTATTTCTAAGTCAAGGACTTGTGTTTTGTTTAATAAAACAACTAAGTGAATGAATCACCTGGGTGGAATGGAAGGAATGGTTTGTGTTGAGTGGTTCACAAGGCCCATTCCTATGGCTTACCTTGTGTATCTCACTTGTGGATGGCCACCCAGGAACAAAGAGATTTAAGATTTCAAATGTTGAGAAGCTTCAAGTGCAGCCACTTGGCATTATGGGCTCTACCTGGATCATATAGGTTGCAATAACTTAGCCAAATGGAAAGTTGGTGGTAGGGGTTTGATAGGTTGGAGCGCGTCCATTCTGGTCTAAGGGAAGGCTTCTGAAAGATCTTGTCTTGGGAAACCAAGTCTTGTGGGGAAAGTGCACCACCTCTGCAGAGTGTAAATCTAAGTACTTAGCCATGTCCCTGGTAAAGGACAATTTGAGCATCAAGACATGGAAGCTATCAAGAATCTCATCATCCCAATTTCTAAGTTAAAATCTTGTGGGTGAACAAGGGATTAAAGGATCACCAATTTCTATTGGGAGATGCCTTGGGTGTTTTTGTCAAACAAAAACTTAGTGTTTTTCAAATGATAAGGAAAATCTATTTTGAGCAAAGAAAGCCTAAGCTCCACTTAGCCAAATGCATATAGATGATAGACTCCACTATACTACCATGGTATCACTTGCCAATACAATTCAAATGTATTGACCCTTGTGGCTGTAACTTGTTATGTTGCAGGTTTTGTTTGATATTAGTGAAGTAGGATTACAAGTCTACAACCAACATGTCTGCCTGTGGCACTTTGAAGATGAAGGACCCCATGCTATTGTTATATTCTGCTGCATTGTAATGAGATAGCCAAATGAGCTATGTAAGATGTAATAAATATTTTTTTCCTGGTTATAAAGTTGTATTATGACCTTTGTATCTTGATATTACATCTTAACTGTGGATGCTAGCTATTGATCCAGGGACTAGCATTGTAAACACAGGGATCTCCACCTTATTAAAGGTTGGGAACCTTACAAGTACCCGTGGATACCTAGTATAGTGAATACCATAACTCACAGTGCCTTTCAAATAGCGCAAAACTCTTTCAAGAGCATGCCAATGATCATATCCAGGATTTGACACAAATCGACTCAGTTTGCTTACAACAAAGGAGATGTCAGGTCTAGTAGCGCTGGCTAAATACATGAGCGAGCCAATAATTTGATAATATCAAAATTGATCTTTCGAAGTAGCACACTCAGATCATAAGGCGTTGGAGAAAACTTGCAGTTGCTATACCCAAAGCGACTCAATATCTTTTCCACATAGTGAGACTGAAGTAGTGTAATCCCACCATTGTCATCCTTTAGTAGCTTGATGTTTAATATTACATCAGCCACTCCCAAGTCCTTCATCTCAAAATAGCGAGATAGGAACTCTTTGACCTCCTCGATAACAGCGAGGTTGGTCCCGAATATCAATATGTCATCAATGTAGAGACACATAATAACTCCCTCGCCCCCACCATGGCGATAGTACACACATTTTTTAGCTTCATTTACAATAAAACCTTTAGCAATTAAAGTTCTTTCAAACTTCTCGTGCCACTGCTTAGGAGCTTGCTTAAGACCATACAAAGACTTCACTAATTTACACACCTTTCCTTCTTGACCATCTACTACAAATCCGTCAGGATGCTCCATATAAATTTCCTCATCTAGCTCTCCATTTAGAAAAGTTGTCATAATGTCCATTTGATGAACGAGAAGACCGTGTAAGGCAGCCAATGATATTAGTACTTGAATAGTGGTCAATCTGGCTACAGGTGAGTAGGTATTGAAGAAGTCTTCACCTTTTTTTGGGTATAACCCTTGGCCACAAGACGTTGATGACCCACAAGTATAGGGGATCGCAACAGTCTTCGCAGGTAGTATTACCTAATTTATTGATTCGACACAAGGGAAGCCAAAGAATACTTGCAAGCCTTAACAACTGAGTTGTCAATTCAGCTGCACCTGGAAATAGTTCTTGCTCACAGAAGTTTATCAATAGCAACAGTTTGTAGTAGCAACAGCAAAGCAATAGCAGAAGTGAAACATGAGCAACAATAACAGTAACAGCAAACAATAGGATATGAGTGCGGTAGGCATAGGGATGGATGGACGGGCGTTGCATGGACGAGTCTAAACATGTAACTTCCAGATCTAGGGCATTGCAGAATAAATAAGAACAAGCATCCAAGTACTAAACAATCCTAGGCATGTGCTCCATATATAGTCATGCGTGCTCGGAATGAGAACTTGCACAACATCTTCTGTCCAGCCAGCCCGTGGCAGCGGGTCCTCTAGGGAACTACTGGCAATTAAGGTGCTCCTTTTAATAGAGCAACGGAGCAAAGCATTAACACTCCATGAACACATGTGATCCTCACACCACATCCATCCCCTCCGGTTGTCGCAATTTCTATCACTTCGGGGCCTTTGGATCCGGACAGTGATATGTGTACACAACTTGCAGACAAGATCACAAACAATACTATCATAATGATTCAATAATAAGTTCAGATCTGAGATCATGGCACTCGGGCCCTAGTGGCAAGCATTAAGCACAACAAGTTGCAACAAAGTCAAATAGCACTGATGGAGATACTAGGCACTATGCCCTAACTGAAGGGTTTCGCGGCATAGTAAATCAAAATTTTCTACGGATGCGAACAGAGGGAAAGCCAAGATCTAATCTAGGAGATGCAAACAACGAGAGAGATTGGATTAGATCTTCATACCCTTGAAGATTCGCACAGCGGAACGTTCGTCGGAACGTGGGTGATGTAGTCGTACTCGCTTCTCCTCCTCGCGATCCGATCCGATCTAGCACCACAAGTGGCGGTGCCTCCGTGAGATGCACACGTGCAGCACCTCGACGTCTCCTCCTTCCTTGGTCCAGCAAGTATGGTGGAGAGATGGGTTGGATCTACAACGCGACGGCGCGGTGCAATTGGTGGAGAATTTCTGCAGCAGGGTTTTGCCTACAAGCAGTCGGGAGGGAGAGAGGAGGGCAGCAGGGCGGCTAGGGTTGGAGGGGAAGGTGTGTGTGGGGGGGGGGTGGTGCGCCCCCAGCCCTCTATTTATATAGGGGTGGGCGCAGCCCTAGACCCTCCCCCAAGCCAAGGCCGGCGGCCCCAAAAGAGGAGGAGTGGGGGGCAAGGAAACCCCCCCTTCTAGAAGGTCTATCTCGAGTTTAAAACCCCCTTGGCCGGCTGGGCCCTATGGGGCCTTGTGCCCCTGGCCCAATGCGGCCAGGGCACTCCCTCATAGGCCCATGCCCCCTCCCGGAAGGTGGGGCTACGTTGGTCCCCTTCCGGAAGGTTCTAGAAGCTTCCGGTACAATACCGATTAACCCGGAACAATTCCGAACTTCAAAAACTGCACTGCCTTATATGAATCTTATTCTCCGGACCACTCCGAAACCTCTCGTGATGTCCTGGATCCCATCCTAGACTCCGAACAAAAACTCATAAACCAATTATCCAATCTATCCTAGCGTCGAGACACATTAAGTGTGTGACCCTGCGGGTTCGAGAATATGCAGACATGATCTTCTATCAATAATCAACAGCGGGGTCTGGAAACCCATATTGACTCCCACACATTCATCGATGATCATATCAGATGAACCACGATGCCAGGATTCGATCAATCCCATATATATATTCCCTTCGTCTCGCGATATTTTACTTGCCCGAGATTCGATCGTCGGTACCGTCATACCTAGTTCAATCTCGTTCACAACAAGTACTTTACTCGTTCTGTAATCCGATATCACTTTGTGATTAACTCCTTAACCACATGCTTGCAAGCGGTGTTGATATCGATTACCGAGTGGGCCCGAAGTATATCTCTCCGACTTGGGAGGGACAAATCCCATCTCGATACATACAACCCAACAGATACTTTTCGATCACCTGAGAGACACCTTTATGATCACCCTCTCATAGGATGACGTTTGATGACCTCAAAGCTTTCTTCCGATACCAGGGAGTTGTATTATCTCATGGTCTAAGGAATACAATATTTGACATAAGAAAAGCTTCGCAAAGACGAACACGATGACACGATCTAATTGCTTCGCTTAGTTTGGGTCTGTCCACCATATCATTCTCCCAATGATATGATCTCATTATTAATCGACAACTCATGTCCATGGCTAGGAAACCTTAACCATCATTAATCAATGAGCTAGTCCATAGAGGCGTACTAGGGACACGGTGTTGTTCACAAACCACACAAGTATTAAAGTTTCCGCTTAATACAATTCTAGCATGGAATATAAACATTATCATGAACAAGAATTATAATAATAACATCTTTATTATTGCCTCTAGGGCATAATTCCAACAGTCTCCCACTTGCACTAGAGTCAATAATCTAGTTTACATTTGGCAACAATCTCACACCCATGGCACTGAGGTGATGATCATGTTTTACACGTGGAAGAGGTTTAGTCAATGGATCTGCGACATTCAGATCTGTATGTACTTTGCTGATCTTCAGATCTCCATTTGCTATATAATCTCGGATTATATGTAACTTGCGGTTGATATGCTTGGTCTTTGGATGATATCTTGGTTCCTTAGCAAGTGCTATGGCGCCAGTGTTGTCACACAATATCTCCAGTGGGTCCAATGCACTTGGAACCACGCCAAGCTCAGTGATGAAGTTCCTGATCCAAACTCCTTCACTTGATGCTTCTGCAGCAGCCATGTATTCCGCTTCTACTGTAGATCCCGCGATCACGCTTTGCTTGCAGCTTCTCCAGCTCACAGCTCCTCCATTCAAAATATACACGTATCCTGTCTGAGATTTAGAATCATCCTTGTCGGTGTCAAAACTAGCGTCGACGTAACCTTTTACGACAAGCTGTTCATCACCGCCATAGACTAAGAACATTTCTTTAGTCCTATTTAGGTACTTTAGGATGTTCTTCACGGCTGTCCAGTGTTCCACTCCTGGATCACTTTGATATCTGCTCATCAAACTAAGAGCATTGGACACATCCGGTCTAGTACACAGCATGGCATACATGATAGAACCTATGGCCGAGGCATAAGGCACTTTGCTCATAGCTTCCCTATCATTTACCGTAGCTGGACACTGAGCCTTGCTCAATATCTTACCTGACAACATGGGCACTGAACCTTTATTTGCCTTATCCATTCTGAACCTTTTCAGAACTTTGTCTAGGTATGTACTCTGGCTTAAAGCTATCAGGCGTCTTTGTCTATCTCTATAGATTTTGATGCCCAATATATAAGCAGCTTCACCTAGGTCTTTCATTGAAAAACACTTGTTCAAATAACTCTTCACATCATTAAGCATGTTGATGTCATTTCAGATAATCAATATGTCATCCACATATAGTACCAGAAACGTCACCGAGCTCCCACTCACTTTCTTGTAGATACAAGCTTCGTAGCAATTTGGAACAAATCCAAAGCTCTTGATCACTTGATCAAAACGAAGGTTCCAACTCCGAGATGCTTGCTTCAGTCCATAAATAGAACGTTGAAGTTTACATACTTTATCAGCATCCTTAGGATCGACAAAACCTTTGCATCATATACAACTCTTCATCAATGTTGCCATTGAGGAACGCAGTCTTGACATCCATCTGCCATATTTCATAATCATGAAACGCAGCAATTGATAATAAAATCCGAATGGACTTAAACATCGCTACAGGAGAGAAAGTCTCATCGTAGTCAACACCTTGAACTTGTCGAAAACCTTTCGCGACAAGCCGTGCTTTATAGACGGTAACATTACCATCCTCGTCCGTTTTCTTCTTGAAGATCTATTTGCACTCAACGGCCTTTCGGTTGCTAGGAGGGTCCACCAAAGTCCATACTTGGTTTTCGCTCATGGATCCCAATTCGGATTTCATGGCTTCTAGCCATTTCTCAGAGTCTGGGCTCATCATCGCTTCCTCATAGTTCGTATGTTCACTGTCTTTTACTAGCAAGACAGTCAAGACAGGGTTGCCGTACCACTTAGGAGGGGCACGCGACCTTGTCGACCTGCGACGTTCAGTAGCAGCATCGTCCAAAGCTTCATGATCCTTGTCATTAGCTTCCTCTATTGTTGGTGCAGGCGGCACTGGAATAATTTCAGGTGCTGCGCTACTCTCCAATTCAAGAGAAGGTTCAATAACCTCGTCTAGCTCTACTTTCCTCCCACTCACTTCTTTCGAGAGAAACTCCTTCTCAAGAAAGGAACCGTTCTTTGCGACAAACACTTTGCCTTCGGTTCTGTGATAGAAGGTATACCCAATAGTTTCCTTAGGGTATCCTATGAAGACGCATTTCTCCGCTTTGGGTTCGAGCTTGTCTGGCATCAATTTCTTGACGTAAGCTTCGCATCCCCAAACTTTAAGAATCGACAACTTAGGTTTAGCACCAAACCACAATTCATACGGTGTCGTCTCAACGGATTTAGATGGTGCCCTATTTAAAGTGAATGCAGCGGTTTCTAATGCATAACCCCAAAATGATAACGGCAAATCAGTAAGAGACATCATTGATCGGACCATATCTAATAGGGTTCGATTCCGGCGTTCAGAGACACCATTGCGCTGTGGTGTTCCGGGTGGCGTGAGTTGTGAAACGATTCCACTTGCTTTAAGATGCGTGAGAAAATCATAACTCAAATATTCACCTCCACGATCGGATCGTAGAAACTTAATCTTTCTGTTATGATGGTTCTCCACTTCATTCTGAAATTCTTTGAACTTTTCAAACGTTTCAGATTTATGTTTCATTAAATAGATATACCCATATCTACTTAAGTCATCGGTAAAAGTGAGAAAATAGCGATATCCACCGCGCGTCGAAACACTCATCGGTCCGCATACATCGGTATGTATGATTTCCAACAAGTCCGTTGCTCGCTCCATCATACCGGAGAACGGGGTTTTGATCATCTTGCCCATGAGGCATGGTTCGCATGTGTCAAATGATTCAAAATCAAGAGACTCCAAAAGTCCATCAGAATGGAGTTTCTTCATGCGCTTTACACCAATATGACCTAGACGACAGTGCCACAAATAAGTAGTATTATCACTATCTACTTTGCATCTCTTAGCCTCAATGTTATGGATGTGTGTTTCATCCGTTTCGAGATTTAGAAGAAATAAACCATTCACAAGAGGTGCATGACCATAAAAGATGTTACTCATATAAATAGAACAACCATTATTCTCCGATTTAAATGAATAACCGTCTTGCAATAAACACGATCCAAAAATAATGTTCATGCTCAACGCAGGCACATAATAACATTTATTAAGGTTTAAAACTAATCCCGAAGGTAAAACTAAGGAGAGCGTGCCGACGGCCATCACATCAACTCTTGATCCGTTGCCAACGCGCATCGCCACCTCATCCCTCGCAAGCCGCCGTCTATTCCGTAGCTCCTGTTTCGAGTTACAAATATTAGCAACTGAACCGGTATCAAATACCCAGGCACTACAACGAGGGCTAGTAAGGAAAACATCAATAACATGTATATCAAATATACCTTTGATGGTGCCAGCCTTCTTGTCCGCTAAGTACTTCGGACAGTTGCGCTTCCAGTGACCCTTGTCCTTGAAATAGAAGCACTCAGTGTCCGGCTTAGGACCAGACTTGAGCTTCTTCTCAGCAGGGGCAGTGCGCTTGCCGCCGCCCTTCTTGAAGGGCTTCTTTGCACCCTTACCTTTCTTGAAGGTGGGGGGCTTGTTGACCATCAACACATGATTATTCTTTTTGATGTTCACCTCTGCTACTTTCATCTTAGCAAAGAGCTCAGTGATCATATCAGTGGAACCAATCTGATTGTGATCAACTACAGAACTTTTGTAGCTAGGAGTGTCAATCTTGAGCTCCTCTGGAATCTTGCAGTCCAGTTGCTCAAGGCGTTGAGTGTAGCCCGTCATCTCAATGGCGTGCTCGCTAACGGAACTCCCTTCCTCCATCTTGTAGTTAAAGAATTTCTTAGAGATCTCATATCTCTCAGAACGGGCTTGAGTCTGAAACATGTTTTTCAGCTCCTCGAGAATCTCAAAGGGCCCGGCGAACTCCTCAAAACGATTTTGAAGATCCGATTCCATAGTATACAACATGGCGATTTTAATCAAATCATAATCATCCTTGCGCGACTGATAAACAACTTTTTCATCAGCCGGTGCATCTATAGCAGGGGCGTCACCTAGCGCTTTCTCAAGGACATAGTCCTTTTGTCCGCCAGCGAGAATGATTCTCAGAATGCGAAACCATTTGGTGAAGTTAGACCCATTGTTTCTAAGCTTTTCTATCTCAGCAAAAACGTTGAAGTTGAAGTTGGACTTGGCCATGTGATCTACAGTATTTGCAAGTACAATTTAGACTATGTTCATGATAAATAGTTCAACTTAATCAAATTACTATATGAACTCCCACTAAATTCAACATCCCTCAAGTTGTTTAGTGAACACGATCCAAATTCACCACACCTAATCCGATCATCACGAGAAGAGATGTGGTTTTAATGGTGGACAACGAAGTGTCGATCATATCATTCATATGACTCATGCTTAACCTTTCGGTTCTTGTGTTCCGAGGCCATGTCTGTACATGCTAGGCTCGTCAAGTTAGACCCAAGTATTTCCGCGTGTGCAAAACTGGCTTGCACCCGTTGTATGTGAGCGTAGAGTCTATAGCACCCGATCATCACGTGATGCTTGGACACGACGAACTTTCACAACGGTGCATACTCGGGGAGAACACAGTTTTTATCTTGATCTTTAAGTGCGGAATCATCTTATAATGCTACCGTCGCGATCTAAGCATAATAAGATACATAAAAGGATAAACATCACATGCATATAACTTTATGTGACATGGTATAGCCAATCTTTGCGCAATGATCTCCATCTTGTGCGTGCCGGCATGATCTCCATCACTCCACCATGATTGCCTCCACCACGAATAGCAACTACAACTATTGCTAACTACTTAGCGATAAAGTGAAACTATTACATGGCGCATAAGAAGTTGACACACAGGTCATACACAATTATAAAGACAACCATATGGCTCCTGCCGGTTGTGTACTCATCGACATGCAAGTCGTGAAACATTACAAAACATGATCATCGCATACATTATACACATCACATCTTGGGCCATACCATATCACAGAAAACACTCCCTGCAAAAACAAGTTAGACGCCTCTACTTTGTTGTTGCATGTTTTACGTGGCTTATGGGAGTAGATGCTAAGAACGATTCTTACCTACGGAAAGCCACAACAGTGATATTATGGTTTCCAAACTCCGGTGTTAATCCCATGACCACTATAGTGAGAGAAACTGACATCCACCAGCCGCATGTGTGGAACAAGCCACACGTCAAGTGCGGAGCCGGTCTCGCGAACGACGTCGCGTAAGGTTGGCCTGGACCGCTTCAATCTCACTATCCCGCGTCATAAGAAGAACACAAACAAGAGGCTTGCAACAGAAAACATCAACGCCCGCAACAACCATGTTGCGTTCTACTCGTGAAACACATCTACGCATAGATCTAGCTCTGATACCACTGAAGGGTTTCGCGACATAGTAAATCAAAATTTTCTACGGATGCGAACAGAGGGAAGCCAAGATCTAATCTAGGAGATGCAAACACGAGAGAGATTGGATTAGATCTTCATACCCTTGAAGATTCGCACAGCGAAACGTTCGTCGGAACGTGGGTGATGTAGTCGTACTCGCTTCTCCTCCTCGCGATCCGATCCGATCTAGCACCACAAGTGGCGATGCCTCCGTGAGATGCACACGTGCGGCACCTCGACGTATCCTCCTTCCTTGTTCCAGCAAGTATGGTGGAGAGATGGGTTGGATCTACAACGCGACGGCGCGGTGCAATTGGTGGAGAATTTCTGCAGCAGGGCTTCGCCTACAAGCAGTCGGGAGGGAGAGAGGAGGGCAGCAGGGCGGCTAGGGTTGGAGGGAAAGGTGTGGGGGGTGGTACGCCCCCAGCCCTCTTTATATAGAGGGGTGGGGCGCAGCCCTAGCCCCTCCCCCAAGCCCAAACCGGCGGCCCCAAAGGAGGAGGAGTGGGGGGCAAGGAAACCCCCCTTCTAGAAGCTCTATCTCGAGTTTAAAACCCTCTTGGCCGGCTACGCCCTATGGGGCCTTGTGCCCCTGGCCCAATGCGGCCAGGGCACTCCCTCATAGGCCCATGCCCCCTCCCGGAAGGTGGGGCCACGTTGGTCCCCTTCCGGAAGGTTCTAGAAGCTTCCGGTACAATACCGATTAACCCGGAACAATTCCGAACTCCAAAAACTGCACTGCCTTATATGAATCTTATTCTCCGGACCACTCCGGAACCTCTCGTGATGTCCCGGATCCCATCCGAGACTCCGAACAAAAACTCATAAACCAATTATCCAATCTATCCTAGCGTCGAGACACGTTAAGTGTGTGACCCTGCGGGTTCGAGAATATGCAGACATGATCTTCTATTAATAATCAACAGCGGGGTCTGGAAACCCATATTGACTCCCACACATTCATCGATGATCATATCGGATGAACCACGATGCTAGGATTCAATCAATCCCATATATATCTCTCCGTCTCGCGATATTTTACTTGCCCGAGATTCGATCGTCGGTACCGTCATACCTAGTTCAATCTCGTTCACAGCAAGTACTTTACTCGTTCCGTAATCCGATATCACTTTATGATTAACTCCTTAACCACATGCTTGCAAGCGGTGTTGATATCGATTACCGAGTGGGCCCGAAGTATATCTCTCCGACTTGGGAGGGACAAATCCCATCTCGATACATACAACCTAACAGATACTTTCCGATCACCTGAGAGACACCTTTATGATCACCCTCTCATAGGATGACGTTTGATGACCTCAAAGCTTTCTTCCGATACCAGGGAGTTGTATTATCTCATGGTCTAAGGAATACAATATTTGACATAAGAAAAGCTTCGCAAAGACGAACACGATGACACGATCTAATTGCTTCGCTTAGTTTGGGTCTGTCCACCATATCATTCTCCCAATGATATGATCTCATTATTAATCGACAACTCATGTCCATGGCTAGGAAACCTTAACCATCATTAATCAATGAGCTAGTCCATAGAGGCGTACTAGGGACACGGTGTTGTTCACAAACCACACAAGTATTAAAGTTTCCGCTTAATACAATTCTAGCATGGAATATAAACATTATCATGAACAAGAATTATAATAATAACATCTTTATTATTGCCTCTAGGGCATAATTCCAACACTAACAATCTTATTCAATTACATGATAGAACTCATCCAATCCCTACCATCCCCATAGCCTACAGCGGGGGATTACTCACTCATGGATGAGGGAAACATTGATGGTTGATGGAGAGGCGTTGGTGATGACGATGGCGATGATCCTCCCCAAATTACCCGTCCCGGCAGGGTGCCAGGATCCTGGTCTCTAGTGTGGCAGCGCAGCGGAACTCTTTCTGGAAAAACGTCAACCCCCCCGTTTTTAGGTTAAGAGGCTTCTTATAGGCGAAGAGGGAGGCCGAGGGGGTGCCTAGGGTGGCCGCACCCCCCTAGGCGCGACCAGGCCTGGCATGTGCCTGGCAGGGGTGTTCCCTCCCAGGCCTCCACTTCGTCTCGTACTCTGGCTTCATGGATCTTCTGGTGAAATAGGATTTTTGGCATATTTTCAGGGATTTTTCCAGATAGCTGATTTTCTGCACCAAAACTAAACACCAAGGTAATTCTGCTGAAAACAATGTCAGTCCATGTTAGTTGTATACAAATTACACAAGTTTAGAGGAGAAACAATAGCAAAAGTGTTCGGGAAAGTAGATACGTTTTTGGACGTATCAACTCCCTCCAAGCTTAGCTTATTGCTTGTCCTCAAGCAATTCAGTTGAAAACTGAGTGCGATAAAAGAACTTTCACGAACACATTTGCTTCATATGATGTAAATATTCTCAGCACAAGAGTAGATACTTAAACCATTCATAATAAGAAGTAAGAAACTAAGTCTACTCAATAGTCATTGCAAGCTATGAAGAGAAACCAACTCAATAATAATAAGTAGCATGAAACATAAACATAAGCAACATTGCAATGCTCATAATAAGGTATGATAGAGTGGTATCTCGCTTGCCTTTGTTTGTAGAGCACAATATAAAGGCCAAGTCACATCTGAAGTTCAAGTGAAGACTAGAAGTAAAGATATCAGAGATACAAGCATCAAAGTCATGACATAATTAACCAAGTTTTGAGACAAACACAAGAATGACAACTATGCTCTCAAGAAGGTGCTCATAGAATAAATGGTGACCCAACAAGGAAGTGAAAAGGTTTTGAAAAGTTTGAAAGGCTTCCAAATGCTGAAAGAAAGGTACTCATTAGCTTTGAGCTCTCATTGCCCCTATCATAGGCATCTTCATGTGGTTAAGGTAAAAGTGAGGTCCAATCTGAGTTATATGTTTGCCAGACCATAAACTGGAATCCCATGTCCCTTGAGTACGAGGGCTGCTCCTCATGCTACTCAACTTTAGTTACCTGTAAGTTCTTGTCATTTTAGATACATGCATATCATAGAGAACCGCCAATGGGGTACCCCTTGCACATGATACAGGAGCTATGCCATGATCAAAATGACAAGGAAAGCAGACAATGAGCATCTCAGCGATCTTTTTATTTACTATGTGCATAGCTTTTTATTGAGAAAGCTTCACAGAATTCTCATTATGGTAATGCTGCAGGTTTTCACCATGATTAGGCATGGCTTAGGCTAGCGGCCCAGGCGTTTCTCTAACACAATGTATAGACTCCATGAACTCACAAGCTCCTCTTTTATTTCACACTGACGACGTCCGCAAACAAAAGATCAAGGTATCAACTGGATATGTATCCATAAGTGTTGAAAGCGTTCCCCGTGACAGCACAGTTCTGCTGACTCCCAACATATAATTTGCAAGCATATAACTTTCATGGACAGGTCACAATGGTTCAGGATTATTAAGTGCAAGAAATAATGTGTGCCATCAAGTTCGTGAGAGCTTTACTAACTAACTTTCTCAAAACAGACAAAACATTTTATTTGGAAGAAAACAAGGCATAATGAATATGCACTGGAATAGCAAATGATGCTAATAGGTAGGTATGGTGGACATAGTTGGCAATAATGGTTTTGGGGAGTTGTATGCACAAGTAGAGCTCATACTCAGTGCAAGTGAAGGCTAGCAATAGAGAGGGAGCGACAAACGAGACATAAATAACTGTCATAATCATGCTTGCAATAAAAAGGAATAATTATAGCATGAAAGTGATACAAGAACTCTGAGGCAAAATAAATCATCAAGGCTTACTGACTATTGTTTAGTCATATGCATGCGTGAGCATGTGCCAAGTCGATTCACATGAAACATTCAAAGGAGGATACCACAATATCATACCAAGTTATGAATAAAACAATGCAAGCAAACATTCATATGACATGCTACAAACTATTAGCAAGATGGAGCTAATCACAAGAAGGCAAGAACTACTAAGCATCCATCAATAACATACACCTTACATGAACATACTAAGCATGCTCACAATGATAAGTATATGTACAAAAATGAAAACAAATAGAGTTCGTTACCAGCCTCTTACCACACCTCAAGTTGTCTTAATATTCATTATTGCCCTTCACTTGTGTGACTTGAATAATAACATGAAACCAAAATCCACTAAGGACGTCTGAACCCTGCAAAGAACTCACAAAACCAAAGAAGAACAACAAATATTTTTAGTGTTTTCGATTTTCAAAACAAGCAAACAAAGCAAAAACAAACAAAGCAAAATCTTTTTGGATTTTTCTTTAAAGGCAAACCAAAACTAAAAAGCAAAGAAACAAACCAAGAGAAACAACGAAAATATTTTTGGTATTTTTGAGAAAGCAACAACAAGAACCAAAAAGAAAGCGAAACAATGGATACACAAAGAACCGACCGAACATGATATATAGATGAGTGTGATGTCGGTATACCTCCCGCAAGCTTAGGTTTTGGCCTACGTGGGGCTCAATAGCGCGGGGAGTAACTCCAAGCTGGTGGGTCATCATAGGAATGATCATAGTCAGGCGCTTGCGATGAAGAAGACACGCCCCAATCATAAGAGGGCTGCTGGTATGAAGACTCCTCCAAGTTGGAGGGCTGAACTGAATTATCTTCGGCATCCTCTCCAACATTCTCCTCTTGTTGGGAAGTCTCCGCCATGTATGTGTCAAACTCCTCCTCCGTGGGTGACCATCCTTGCCTGTTATCAAAATTAAACAAAATAGGTGCATGCAAATAAACTATTTTCTCAGTCCTACCCTAGAGAAACTTCTCATAGTATCCCCTAGAGAAACAAAATTATGCTGAACCATAGAATCAAGATCAAGCCTCTCTATGGGGAACCGATAATCCGAATGGTGGGGCTCTAAACCATGAAAAGCTAGCAACCTAGAGGCAATGAGACCTCCACAAATTCCACCCTTCTCACGGTTAGTGGTAAGGCGGTAAGCTATCAAAGCACCCAAGTTATAAGATCTATCCCTATTCAAAGCAGCTGTGATAAAAGCTAGTTCAAAAGAAGATAACTTTCTAGCAATCTTTCTAGCAAGAACACACTTGGTAATGAAACAAGCAAAATATCTAATAGATGGGAACTGAATGTTCCGAATTTTACCACTTTCCTTTGAGAAGTCGAAACCTTGGCAAATTTCAGCATATAAATCCATAAGTGACTTAGGCCTCTCCTTGATCTTCTCACAAGATCCCCAATGGGGCACTCTAATAGCTGCATCGAAATCAGCAAACGGCAGGTCGACAACTATATTCTATATTTTATAATGGACCATGGGATTAGATGAATACCAAGTAAACCGAAAGTCCTGCACCACAGCCATGGTTAGCTTAACATATTGAAAAGGTTCACCTTCAACAAAGTGTTCCAACCCTGCATTGGTAATCATAGTTTAGAAATCCTGGAGGATTCCCGTAGCTCTCATAAATTCATGGCATGGATATATGGAAGGGAAGACTCCTTCCTCACGATGAACTTTCATTGGCTCAGGTACCATCAAATCATATTGATTCAATGGGTAAGCACTCATCTTCTTTTCTGAAATTTTTAGACAAACATCAAACCAAGTGATTTCCAAGTTGATAAATGATGAGCAACTACTATAGGAACTTGCTAGAGGGCTCCACATGCATCAAAACGAAATCTCTAAGCATAGAACAAGCATGCAAGCTCACACAACCTGAAACCTATAGCAGCAAAATACTCAATATACAATCTACCAATCACAAATCTAATTGGACAAGTGGAGGAGGCACATACCAAGGAGCAATCCCTCCAAAAATCAGCAGCAAAGATGGGCTAAGCAAGGAGATCGAAATTCGCGAGCAAGAACAGCAAGAAATCGAGCTTGAGAAAGTTTTCCGGTTTTTTTCAGGAGAGAGAAATAAGATGGCTGGGAGGAGGCATCTTGGAGGGCCCCAGGTGGGCCACACCCCACCCAGGCGTGCCCTGGGGGTGGCCACGCCTACCAGGGTTGTGCTGTCCCTGGGTGGCCCTGTGGGTCACTCTAGGTGTCCCTCTACCCCTTTTTTCGAGGATTTTTTTTATTTTTTTTGGGATTTTTCGGGAAACTTTATTTTTGGCCAATTTTCTGGGTATGAAAATTGATTTTCTCGTAGAAAATAATTTTTTAGAAGAAGCAAAATCAAACAAAAACCAAACTACAGAAGTTCTAAGACACTCTAACAAGCAAGCAACTAGCAAAACTAAATCTAATAAGAGAAAGAGCAAAGACTAGGAAGGAGCAAAGTAAAAGGGAGAAACTATAACCATAGTGAAAACATTATTTTGTTCATTAAAATCCTTTTGTTAACAAGGTTGATCAAGTATTTTTACCAAAACAATCTTATATGAAACAAAACTTTGCATTCCACAAGTGATTATGTTACCTCAAGCTTGATATCAATGGTCCCAATCATAATAGTTTAAAAATTTTCTTATGGAATGAGACAATATATTTCCCCAACCTTGATGCTCTCAACATTTTCAATGGAGTTCAGGCAATAGCTTTTAGCAACCTTCTTGGGGAAATAAACAATATGATCTTTGTCATTAATATTAAAAGTTACTTTTCCTTGATTACAATTGATGACAACACCTGTAGTATTAAGAAAAGGTCTCCCAAGAATAATAGACATATTATCATCTTCAGGCATTTCAAGCACAACAAAATCAGTTAAGACCAAGAAATTATGAATCCACTTGAACAGGAACATCCTCACATATACCAATAGGAATAGTAGTTGACTTATCAACCATTTGCAAATATATATCAGCTGGTATCAACTTTTCTAGCTGGTGTCTCTTGTTGGGAGAAAAAGGCATAACACTAACTCCAACTCCCAAATCACATAAAGAAGTTCTAACATAACTGTTCTTAATAGAGCAAGGAATAGTTAGTATACCTGGATCACCAAGTTTCTTTGGAACCTTACCGTTGAAGGAAGAATTAGCAAGCAAAGTAGAAATTTCCTCATTAGGAATCTTCCTTTTATTAGAGGCAATATCCTTCATATACTTTGAATAAGGAGGCAACTTAATAGCATCAGTCAAAGGAATTTGCAAAAATAAAGGTTTCATCCACTCACAAAACTTGTTGTAGTGTTCTTTCTCCTTTGACATGTGTTTCTTTTCTGGAAAAGGCATAGGTTTCTGCACCCAAGGTTCTCTCTCTTTACCATGTTTATTAGCAATAAAATCTTACTTAGTGTACCTAGTGTTCTTAGTGTGATTCTCAGGTTCTTCCTCAACTTCCTCCTTATCAGAAGCATCATTTTTATCATTACCACTCTCGGTTTCAACATCAGAGACAGATATACTATTAGGATCTACATCAGGTTCAAGTGGTTCCTCAACTATTTTGTGTTTCTTTTTGTTTCTCTTATGAGGACTACCACTACTTTCACCTTGTTGAGAATCTGCTCAATTCTTTTAGGGTGTCCTTAAGGATATAAAGGATCTTGAGTATCTATACCACTCCTAGTTCTGATTCCATAAGCATGTTTATCTCCTGAGGCATTAACTAGCATATCCTTTTGTACCTTAGCAAATTGATAAATTTGAGTTTGAACCATTTGAAAGTGTTTACAAAGCATTTTAATATCATTAGAAGTTCTTTCCACAATATCTTTCAACTCTTTAATATCTCTAGAGTTCTCCAATAAATGATTCTGAACATGTTTATTAAAATTACCTTGTTTAACAATAAAAATGTCAAGTTCCTCTAAACATTGATCAGGAGGCTTACCATAAGTAATATCACCTTCATTAAAGTGTTGGAGAGAGTGTACCTCAATAGTAGATGAGTGGGGAATTGGCTTACATAATTCTTCTATAGGAGGTAGATTCTTCACATCTTCAGCTCTATTACCTTTCTCCTTTAGACACTTCTTAGCTTCCTTCATCACTTTATCATTTAACGCAATAACTCCCCTCTTCTTTGGTGTTGGTGTTGGAACTGGTTCAGGTACAACTGATTCAGGAGTAATAGGCTCAGGTGTATCTAGCTCAGTTGAAGTCCAATCATCATAATTCATGCTTATTTTAGCCATTAATTCTTCAACATCTGTAGGAGTTCTTTTCCTGAAAACACAATCAGCAAAGCTATCTAGGTATGTCCTAGAATCATCAGTTAGTCCATTATAATAAATATCAAGAAGCTCATTTTTAGGCAATGGACATCCATGATGTGCATGAATCAAGGCACATAACCTTGTACATGACTCAGGCAATTTATCTTCTTCTCCCTGTTTAAAATCAAAAAGTCTCTGCAAAGCAGCATGTCTAGCATTGGGAGGAAAATATTTCTGGAAGAAAGAAGCAATCAAACAATCAGGGCTATCAATGGAACCATGAGGTAATCTATTAAACCAAGCCCTAGCTTCTCCTTTTAGTGAAAAGGGAAAATCTTAGTAACAAAGTACTTGCGCACCATAAAATCATTAGAGAATAAACCACTCATAGTAGAAAGCTCATTCATATGAGCCACAACACTCTCATTTTCAGTCCCACAAAAAGGTTCTTTCTCAATAATGTCTAAATAGGATAAATCAAGAGAGAAATCATAATCTTTATCTTTAATATCTATGGGAGAAGTGGCAAACTTAGGATCAGAGGACAACTTAGGAATAATGGTACGTCTTGCAAGGAGACTCTTAATAGCACTAGTACCATGTGTATTTTGGCACTCTTCAACAAACTCATCAGTAAACTCAATGTAACCATCATTAATATCGTAACTCTCTCTAGACTCAGGTGAGATAACAGGTGTAACAGTGTCTTCACTAGGAGTTTTAGTATTTCCTAGACTAGCCATAGTAGCATCTAGGAAAGGACCTAATGAACCACTCGCATCAAGCACAATAGAAGTAACATCATAAGTATCAAAAGCAGTTTCAGACTCAGCAGTAGTAGCAGTGTGTGTAGCATGAGTATGTGGTGGTGGTGTAACAAGCTTACTTATAACAGACGGTGAATCAAGAGAAATAGAGGTGTTTAGGACTGTACCTCTTCTTGCAGTCGATGGTAAAATAGGAAACTTTCCATCATGAGACTTCCCCATGATGAAAGGAGTAGCAGTGAACAATAATAGATCCAAGTGAACTTACAAATAAAGCTATGCTCCCTTGCAACGGCGCCAGAAAATAGTCTTGATGACCCACAAGTATAGGGGTTCGCAACAGTCTTCGCGGGTAGTATTACCCAATTTATTGATTCGACATAAGGGGATCCAAAGAATATACTTGCAAGCCTTAACAACTGAGTTGTCAATGCAGCTGCACTTGGAAATAGTTCTTGCCCACAAAAGTTTATCAGTAGCAACAGTTTGTAGTAGCAACAGCAAAGCAATAGCAGCAGTGAAACAGGAGCACAGTAACAGTAACAACAAACAGTAGGATATGAGTGTGGTAGACATAGGGATGGATGGACAGGAGTTGCATGGACGAGTCTAAAAATGTAACTTCAAGATCTAGGGCATTGCAGATAAATAAGAACAAGCATCCAAGTACTAAACAATCGTAGGCATGTGCTCCATATATAGTCATGCGTGCTCGCAATGAGAACTTGTACAACATCTTCTGTCCAGCCAGCCCGTGGCAGTGGGTCCTCTAGGTACTGACAATTAAGGTGCTCCTTTTAATAGAGCACCGGAGCAAAGCATTAACACTCCGTGAACACATGTGATCCTCACACCACAACCATCCCCTATGGTTGTCCCAATTTCTGTCACTTCGGGGCCTTTGGATCCAGACAGTGATATGTGTACACAACTTGCAGATAAGATCACAAACAATACTAGACACTATGCCCTAACAATCTTATTCAATTACATGATAGAACTCATCCAATCCCTACCATCCCCATAGCCTACAGCGGGGGATTACTCACTCATGGATGAGGGAAACATTGATGGTTCATGGAGAGGCGTTGGTGATGACGATGGTGATGATACTCCCCAAATTCCCCGTCCCGGCAGGGTGCCAGAACGTAGTTTCTGGTTCCGAATCTTGGTCTCTGGTGGTGGTGGCACATCAGAACTCTTTCTGGAAAAATGTTGACCCCCCCGGTTTTTAGGTCAAGAGGCTTCTTATAGGAGAAGAGGGAGGACGAGGGGGTGCCTGGGGTGGCAGCACCCCCCTAGGCGTGGCCAGGCCTGGCCCGCGCCTGGCAGGGGTGTGGCCCCCCTAGGCCTCCACTCCGTCTCGTACTCTGGCTCCGTGGATCTTCTGGTGAAATAGGATTTTTGGCATATTTTCCGGGATTTTTCGTGATAGTTGATTTTCTGCACAAAAACTAGACACCAAGGTAATTCTGCTGAAAACAGCGTCAGTCCATGTTAGTTGTATCCAAATCACACAAGTTTAGAGGAGAAACAATAGCAAAAGTGTTCGGGAAAGTAGATACGTTTTTTGACGTATGAGACGTGCCTTGTACTTTTCAATTGTACCATCAGGTCTAAGCTTTTTCTTGAACACCCACTTACATCCTACAGGTTTGCACCCATAAGGACGATCAGTAACTTCCCAAGTACCATTAGCTAAGATGGAGTCCATCTTGCTTCGGACAGCTTCCTTCCAGTAGTCAACATCTTGAGATGCATAGGCTTCTGAAATAGAAGTGGGAGTATCATCCACAAGGTACACAATGAAATCATCACCAAACCTTTGTCTCTTGCTCCTTTTGGGAGCTTCATTTCCATCCTCCACATGATCATCAGAGTGTTCTATCGGCATAGTGGGTTCAGGAATTATAGAAAATTCCTGACTATATGAACTAGTCATCTCCTGATTTGATGAGCTAGACATACCTTTCATAGGAAAGATGTCCTCAAAGAAAGTCGCATCATTCGACTCCATAATTGTACCAACATGCATGTCAGATACCTCAGATTTTATAGCCAATGCTATGAAAAGCATATCCCAGAAAAACACAATCAACGGTTTTTGGTCCAAGCTTTGGCTTCTTGGGTATTGGAATATTGACTTTCGCCAAACAACCCCAAATTCGTAAGTAAGAGAGTTTAAGCCTTTTCTTTTCCCATTCCTCAAAAGGAGTCATGGTTTTATCCTTTACAGGAACACGGTTTAGGGCATCACATGCAGTCATTAGTGCCTCCCCCACCGTTCCTTGGAAAGACCCGATGTATCTAACATGGCGTTAACCAAATCAGTTAGAGTGCGGTTCTTTCTTTCGGCCACCCCATTTGACTGAGGTGAGTAGGGAGGCGTCCTCTCATGTATAATACCATGTTCCATACAGAAGAAATCAAATTCGTTTGAAATGTACTCTCCACCACGATTTGACCTTAGCCGTTTGATTTTAAGATCAAGTTGGTTTTCTGCCTCAGCTTTATAGATTTTGAAACAGTTTAAAACTTCATCTTTAGATTTCAGAAGATAAACATAGAAGTATCTAGT
This sequence comes from Avena sativa, assembly GCA_916181665.1. Lineage (NCBI taxonomy): Eukaryota > Viridiplantae > Streptophyta > Magnoliopsida > Poales > Poaceae > Avena > Avena sativa. Next base: position 402,545,899 of record OV702284.1, read on the forward strand.
GGAGTCATCAATCAACGTCATAAGTATCTTTTTCCACCTTTTGTCAACACACCATTCATCTCACAAAGATCTGAATGTGTAAGTTCTAGCGCTGCTAAGTTTCTCGGTTCCGCAGCCGTATGAGACTTGTAGGGTTGCTTTTTTTGCACACAAACTTGGCACTTAGAACCTTTGATAGTGGTAAATTTCGGAATTAAACTCGTATTGGCTAGCCGCGTCATGCAACCAAAGTTAATATGACAGAGTCGTGAATGCCAAACATTGGACTCATTATCATTGCAAACATGATTAATAACTTTAGTAAATGAGTCTGACAAAGACAAGCGGAACAGACCTCCACACTCATAACCCTTTCCAACAAATTGTACATACTTATAAATTACAACTTTATTGGACTCAAAAACCAACTTAAAGCCATCTCGACATAAAAGCGATCCGCTGACGAGATTCTTATTGATGGAGGGAACGTGCTGCACATTCTTCAGCTGTATGGTCTTCCCCGAAGTAAAATTCATATTTACCGTACCAACACCATGAACAAAAGCACGTGAGCCATTTCCCATCAGCACGGAAGAAGTGATTGAGACCTGATAAGAGGAAAACATGGAAATATCAGAACATACATGTGTATTAGCACATGTGTCTATCCACAAATTAGGAGAATGACATACTGAAAGGATATTAGGTAAAATACCGTACCCAACATCCTTCATCTCAGTATCACTAATAACAACATTAGCGGCCTTGCCGCTGTTCCCATGTTGACGCTTGTCAAAGTGATTAGGGCAGCTAGGAGCCCAATGATCAGGATCACCACAGACGTGGCAAGAGCCTTTCCTCTTATCATTTTTCTTCTTGAAGTTGGTTGAGTGCGTGGCCTTGTTCTTGCCATCAAACTTCCCCTTTCCTTCAGTTTTGTTCTTATTCTTGAACTTGTGGGATTGGAAGTTTTTCCTCTACACTAAATTGGCAGTAGAACCTCCCTCAAATCCTCGAGCAGTTTTGTCCTTTGCTCTCGCCTTCTCTTCCACATGAAGAGAACCAATGAGATCCGTAACGGAAAACTCTTGTCTCTTATGTTTCAGAGAAGTAGCAATAATGCCACCAACCACAAATTTGTCCGGTAAGGAACACTTGAACTGCTCAAGTTCTTTGGAAAGTGATTGTATCTCATGAGCCTGCTCAACGACGGAGCGCTCATCAACCATCTTGTAGTCATAGAATTGCCCCATGACATACAAATCAGTGCTAGAGTCCGAGACCCCAAACTTGGCCTCGAGCGCTTCCCACACGTTCTAAACTTAGTTCTGTACCTAGATTTAAAAATCAACCCAGCTCAATTCACTGAACCAAAATGCATGAAACCAATTTTGTTAGAAAGGTACTGGAATGATTAATCCAAGCCCATTGGATTCAAACCATTTAGATTTGTAGATCACCCATGGTAAAAATAACAAGGCAAAAGCTTTTCTCCATTCAAACATTTTTCAAAATTCAACCATAAGAGCTTTTGAGTTGATTCCAACTCTCAAAAATCACATTTAACCATACCTTTCAGAATATATAAAAATATATAGGTTTACTTACAGAAATAATGATCAAGTAATAAAAGAATGTCACGTAGGCATTTCTAGTCACTTTAATTAAATAAAATAAAAAGGTTAAACCTTATTAAATTGTGACACCACATTAAATCACATTCCCATGTACTGAAATATGTGGTGACGACATGTGTCAACATGATCCCATGTTTGAGTTGGAGAATAATAAATCTTAAGTAGTTTTTCAATGAGTAGAAATTACTGTTCTCAAATAAAATAAATGGGACAAGTGCTTTAATCCTTGTAATGTTTGTGATGATGCTAGATCATCTAGTATGAACCTTTGTGTGATGTTTAGAAATAGTTAAGTATTGTTTGGTGATTGTGTACCTCATATTTATTTATAGACGCTAGTACCGACCAAGGATACGAGGAGGAAGGAGGATACTACGAGGAAGAAGCCGAGGAGAACTTCAACCACTGCTCTGCATAAGGCAAGCTAACACTTGCAAGATACCCTACTTATGCAAGCTACTACCTGCTTGTTACTATGTCAACTATATGCCTTAAGCATATGTGATTATAACCACTTGACACACCATCCTAGTTTTACTTGCAAGATTAGTATTTTATTTTCGTTATCAAAGCTTTCTCTTAAAGTTTACTTAGTGAATTGTAGATTCTAGAAAGGTAATTGAAAGTAGCATAAAGAGAATAAAATTTGGCCTAAGTCAGATAATCTTGATGTCATCCTAAGGCATGATATTGAACTTAGCTAATGCCCACTTGCTTATCACCCCTCATTAGTATTTAACCCCACTTAAAGATGCTAGTGCTAAGCTTAAAACTTGATCAACTTTAGATGGGAATACTTGGTAAAAATGGTTATGAAAATCTTAGAATGATGAGTCATTCTACTGAAATGTTTTGACATGTGTTTCCGAACAAAAACTGATTTTGATGATGAAAATGTCAAGGCATGAGCCTTAGCCCTTTACAAAACTGATGGTTGTCTGGATGCGATACCATTCCAATTTTACCGTACAACCACAATACCCGAAAATTGGGTAGGGCTTGACTGGAAATTTATATACCTTAGTAAGGGTTCCCTTGCGGCCAAGATCTAAGCTGAGGCTACCTTGTGAAGATTGTCCACCTGTGCAGTATCCAAGATGACAGTTGGTCATGGTTGGAAGGCCAAACTCACAGGAGAGGTGCCTATACTAGGGCGTGTAATTGAAAGGTTAGGATTGATTATCTGGATACCGAGTATGGTGAATTCAGGATTGTTCCTAACGGATATATCGAATGTTGTGGTGAAAGTGTACAATATCTGCAGAGTGTCAAACTATTCGAATAGCCGCGTCCGCGGTTATGGATAGTTGGAGTGGCCATACTGTTCTATCGTCATATGTTTTCAAAATGACTTGTGAAATGATTTGTGACTTTGACTTGACCACAACAGAGTTGTGATTTGAAATTCAAGTTTCCACTCAGGTGTTATAAAACTTTCAACTAGCTTTATTTGCTTTTGAACTTAGTAGAGGTAAATCTTGCTTTTTGCAAAACAACCCTAGAGCTTAGTATATCCTATTCAAAACCACTTCACTTGTTAGTACTAGTTTGCGAGTACTTAAAGAGTACTCATGGCTTTGTCCCTGGCTATTCCCGTGGCCAGACTATGAAGAGGAGTATCAGGAGGACGGGCAACAGGAAGGTTACGACAACTAGGATCATCTCCCATCGTCAGCATTGCCTGTGAACCTAAAGATGGAGCTTCGCCTATGCTATCGTTATTATTACGTTATTCCACTGCTTGAATTGTATTAAGAACTGGATCATGAGATCCTTATTTGTGTAAGACCTTATGTATGGTTTGTAATGGATGATGTACTGTGATATCCAATTTGTTATGTCTGGCAAAAATGGTAATCCTAGGATTATGATGTATGGCATAACAGGCATCTGTGATTAAAAATCCAGGTGTTGACAAGTTGGTATCAGAGCCATCCTGATGTTGGAGATATGCCCTAGAGGAAATAACAAATGTAGTTATTATTATATCTTTGTGTTTATGATAAATGTTTACATCCATGCTATAACAATATTAACAAGGAAACATTAACACTTGTGTGATTTTTAAACTAAATTAGAGTCCCTAGTAAAGCCTCTTCATAATACTAGCTTGTTGGTTAATAGATGATTGTGGTTTCCCTATCATGAACATTGATATGTTATTAACAACAAGATCATATCATTATGATAATGGTATGATGGACATTCTCCTATAGATAAGCGTAGCATAAAGATCAAGTCATTTTAATAGTTCAATTGCTATAAGCTTTCTGATACATAGTAACCTAATTCCTTCGACCATGATATCATGCTTATCACCATCACCGGAAGGATGCTTTGATGACATCAAACACCACACCGTAACTGGGTGGCTATAAAGGTGGCATTGAGTGTTCGGAAAGTATGGGTTGAGACACATGGATCAAGAATGGGATTTTTCCATCCATATGATGGATAGATATACTCTGGGCCCTCTCGGTGGAATGTCATCCAATTAGCTTGCAAGCATGTGACTGGCTCACATGGGATCACATACCACGGGAACGAGAAAAGAGTACTTATCGGTAACGAGATTGAACTGGGTATGCAGAGATACCGACGATCAAAACCTCGGATAAGTAAACTATCGTGAGATAAAGGGAAATTGGTGTCATATGTAACTGGTTCATTCGATTGCAAAGTAATCATAGAAATATGTGGGAGCCATATGAATTTCTAGATTCCTCTATTGGTTATTGTTCGGAGAAGTGTCTCGATCATGTCCGCATAATTCACGAACCGTAGGGAGACACGCTTAAGAATTCATTGTTGTTGAGTAGTTATGGAATGATGAGTAAGAGACCGAATGTTGTTCAGAGTCTCAGATGGGATCCGAGATATCACGAGGAGATCCAGAATGGTCCGGAGAATAAGATTCATATAAGGAAAGTCCTGTTTCGGAGTTGGGGAATGATTCCGGTGTTTTCATCGGGAATGTTCTAGAAGGTTCCGGAAGGTCTGGCACTCCGGAGGGGAAGGGTGCATGAATGTGTCATGACAATGTGGAATGGTTGCATCATGTACTAGGTATCATGGCTGGGCAAAATAAAGGGATAAATCAAATCCTAGTTTGAAAAGTCAAACGCCAATTTGAAAAGTCAAACGACAGTTTTTGCTTGGTGGAGGGAGAGTAGGAAACCTACTTGGGGAGGAGTTCCTCTCCCTCCACCCGCCGACCAAGGAGGCCGACTTGGGGGAGGACTCCCTCCCCTTGGCCGGCGCCCTCCCACCTATAAAAGGAGGGGCAAGGGTGCCCCTCTTCCCTACACCTCTCTCCACCAAAACCCTAGCCCTAGCCGCCGGCCACCACAAGTCGCCGCCGCCCTAGGGTTTGCCCTAGCCGCCGAGTTGGGGCTCTCCCCAAGCCCTAGCCGCCGGCCTATCCTCCTCCCTTGGTGCCTCTAAACCCTAGATCGCCAAGGCCTCTCTCATAGTCCACCATACTCGCTCCGGCTTAAGGCGAAGCCCTTCGAGATCTCCCCTCTACTTCCGGTACCACGCCATCGTGCTGCCGGAATCGCGAGGAGATTGCTACAACCTCCACTGCCTGCTGGAACAAGGGAGAGGAAGGTCTTCATCGAGTACCGAACGTGTGACCGACTGCGGAAGAGCTGCCGGAACGCAGCGCCGGAAGGATCGTCGACGCGATCTTGAGATCGACAAGAGTACGACTACATCACCCACGAGAATATGCTCTCGTTAAACACTTTGGAATATTCGAGGGTGAGTTCCTCTATCGACTCGTTGCTACAATCTAGTAGATAGATCTTGGCTTGTTTGTTTGCATGCGGTAGAAATTTTTTGTTTTCCGTGCTACGAACCCCTACACCTGACCATAGGAGACCCTAGTTAGAATGGTCGTTCGAATCAAAAACTTAGTTTCAAAACAAAAGAAGAGAGTATTTACAAAAACTTATTCTTATTCTTATCACTTAGACTCTTTCATGAAAATTCATGTTCCTCAAAAATTCTTGCAAATTTACATAAAATTTGACACACTTGATCACTCTACTAACTTACTCATCCTATATTCTTATAGATGGACGTTAAGTACATCAAGTTTTATCAGTTGGGGAATGGAGGAGACCTCATCTTTGAGCGTGACTTGGACCAGCTGTCAAAGATGCTGGAGCGTCCACACCCCGAGTTCTTTGGAGCTCAGCTCAATGATCAGGAAGGAGAAGATTTGCAGTGGCTAGTTGTTGCAAGTCTCCGAGGAAAGATTGAACCCCCCACTGTTGAGGGAATTCAGTTCACCTTAAGAGAGAACAAATGGCTCGATGGACTTGCCAGGACCATGCAGGAAGCTCTTGCCCGTCTGTGTGGGCAGAGTATCAATCAAATCAAGGGTATCCGCTTTGAGTTCTACCCAAGGCGTGATGTTATGGGACAACCACTGGAGGCCCCATATCACCATGAGCTGAAGACTCAGTTGGACCATCTCAGCTTCATGATGTATGACTGTCAGAAGGAGTTGGACAATGCCCGTTCCTATGCCAACCACAAGTACGCCATCACCGCCAAGAAGGATCAGACCATCGCCATGCTAGTGAAAGGATCGCAAGTCTCGTCGCCGTCAGCTCGACAAGAAGGAGAGCCTCATTGCCCGTCTTCGCCACAGGATCACGGATTTGGAGGAGACCATCCACGAGAGAGATATGCAGTTGGAAGAGAGGGAGAATGCCGGGGAAGACCTTCGTGGAGACCCTACTCCTATCTCAGTGATGATGATGACTTTCTGGAGGATCAGGCTATGGACTTCTTCACCGTTGAGTATGACTTTGCCTTCATCGATGATGATGAGGATGATGAGGACACTGACTCCAAGGAGTAGTAGCACTTGAGCACTAGCATTAGTGAGTTGTATTCGGTCCCACTGTATCGTAGCTTTCCCAGAATGGTTCTTAAAACCATCTGTTTTCCTTTGTTGTGGTGTTTGTTTGTATCGTGTGCTATGAATGAATGAAAAGCAAGTTGCTAGAAAAATCTGAGTCAAACTTTAAAAAAACTTTTCAAAAACCCTGAACCTTAGAAATTTCCCTCTTTTCTTATGATCTATCTCAATCTTCAGATGCCTCACGGATGAAGCAACTCAGCCCCGGACCCGATGTTGCAACTCTTGCAAATGTTGGTTTCTGACCGCGAAGCCGAAAGAGCCGAACGTCAAGCCAACTTAGCCACCCTTCAATAGATAGCTCAGATGGCCAACAACAATCAAGGACATGGAAATTAGGACAACCATGGATCTAAGCTCAAGAATTTACAGAACACCAATCCACCTATTTTCACTAAGTCAGAAGAGCCCTTAAATGCAGATGATTGGTTGCAAACCATGGAGAACAATCTGGAAGTTGCAGGAGTGGAAGGCAACGAGAAAGTGTTGTTTGCTACCCACTATCTGGCTGGAGATGTAAGAGCATGGTGGAACATCATTCGCGCAATGACAGGAGGTCAGCTGATGACTTGGGAAGAGTTCAAAGTCAAGTTCAGCAGAACCCATGTGCCACCAGGTTTGATCAAGAGGATGAGAGATGAATTCAGGGAACTGAAGCAAGGAAGGATGACCGTAGTGGAATACCATGACAAATTCTTGTCATTGGCTAGGTATGCACTAGATGAGATCGACACTGAAGCCAAGAAGAAAGAGAGAATCCTGAATGGTCTGCATGATGAGATGCATACGGTGTTAGTCAATATCCCCTTTGCAGATATTGAAGCATTAGTTGACTCTGTCATTCAGATGGAAGGAAAGATAAACCAAGCTAATGAGAACCGCAAGCGTCACATGATGCATCAACTAGGAACCCAACATACACCAAAGTATTGCCCCAACCCATCTCTAGGATTTGCTCCAAGAACCAATAGACCCCCGATGAACTGTCCGACCTATCCCAACCATGGAAATCCAAGGCCCGGAGGAAACCACAACAACCCCGGCAATCCTAACAATTTCAACCGTGCACCACCTAAGTTCAACAACAACAATGCCGCCACCAACACCAACACTGCCCCAAGGACTGGAAGCAATGTTGTGCCTGTTGCAGCGAAGGACAAGTCCCAAGTGACTTGTTATGAATGTGGAACCAAGGGACACTATTCCAATGAGTGCCCCAAGAAGATTGCCGCATACCCCAATGCAAATGCCCTAGCTCAGCAGCAACGTCGTGTTCAGCCCGGAAGAAGGTTTGCCCCAGGGAACTCGCTCAACCGCAACGGCCGTCTCTTTCTCATGCATGCTGAAGAAGCCCAAGAAGCGCCAGATGTCATGCTGGGTATGTTTTCTGTTAACTCAGTACTTGCAAGAGTGTTTTTTGATTCTGGAGCATCGCACTCATTTGTTACTGAAGAATTTGCATGCACTAGTTAGATTCAACCAACCAAATTGAAGCATGTTATGATTGTTCAAATACCTGGCACCAAAGCTAGGCAAATTTGCAAAGCCGTCCCTATCCGAATTCATGGCTTAGATTTTTATGCTAATCTAATAGTACTCGGAACTAAAGGATTGGAAGTAGTACTAGGAATGGATTGGATGTCTAAACACAAAGGATTAATTGACTGTGCCAAGAAAGCCATAACCATGACCAGTACAACCGGAATATCATTCGAGCATGTATCTGAAACCTTGCCCCATCAAGTGCAACAAGAGTATATCCCAGCCAACCATTGACCAAGTCCGGATAGTCTGTGAATACCCCGATGTATTTCCAGATGTTTTGCCCGGTATGCCCCCATATCAGGATATCGAGTTTATCATTGAACTAATCCCTAGAACCGGACCTATAGCCCAAAGACCATATAGCATGAACCCGTCTGAACTAATGGAACTGAAGAAGCAACTGGATGCCATGCTGGAAATTGGATTGATTCAACCAAGTGTGTCACCATGGAGATCACCTGTTTTGTTTGTGGACAAGAATGATGGAGGTAACCGTTTGTGTACGGATTATCGGAAGTTGAATGATGTCACCATCAAGAACAAGTACCTGTTGCCAAAGATAGAAGGTCTGTTTGACCAGTTGACTGGTGCCCAAGTGTTTTCTAAGATTGATCTTAGAACTGGCTATCATCAACTCAAGATTCGCGCAGAGGATATTCCCAAGACTGTCTTTACCACCCGATATGGATTATATGAGTATACTGTCATGTCTTTTGGATTAACAAATGCCCCCGCTTATTTCATGAACCTCATGAATAAGATTTTTATGGACTTCCTGGATATGTTTGTCGTTGTTTTCATCGATCACATTCTGATCTATTCCAAATTAGAAGAAGAACATGAGCTACACCTAAGGACCATTCTTGGAACCCTTAGAGAGCATCAATTGTATGCCAAGTTTAGCAAATGTGAATTCTGGTTACAGGAGGTAGGATTCCTCAGACATATTGTATCAGCTGGAGGAATTGCCGTTGACCCTGCGAAGGTGAAGGATGTTGAAGATTGGCAAGCCCCAACCACTCAAACCCAAGTTCGTGCATTTCTCGGATTAGCGGGATACTACCGCAAGTTTGTAGAAGGATTCTCGAGTATTGCAAGACCCATGACCCAATTGCTGAAGAAGGACAAGAAGTTTGAATGGACGGACAAATGTGAAGCGAGTTTTCAGGAACTCAAGAGGAGATTGATTTCAGCCCCAATCTTGATCATGCCGGATATCACGAAACCCTTTGATGTGTATTGTGACGCATCCAAGATCGGTCTCGGATGTGTGTTGATGCAAGAGGGCAAAGTTATATCTTACCTATCCCGACAACTGAAATAGCATGAACAGAATTATACAACCCATGACCTTGAACTCGCAGCCGTAGTTCTAGCCCTAAAGACATGGAGGCATTACCTTATGGGTAATCATTGTGAGATTTATTCGGATCACAAGAGCCTAAAGTATATATTCACTCAGAAGGAGCTGAATATGAGGCAGAGAAGATGGATTGAGCTAATCAAGGACTATGATCTGGACATTCACTATCACCCCGGTAAAGCCAATGTGGTAGCAGATGCCCTTAGTAGATTGCCGTGCCGCTTGAACTCCATTATCTTGAAGGAGCAACCAAGTTTGCACAAAGAGATGGAAGATTTCCGAATGGAATTAGTGAGTGAAGGATTTTTGGATAGCATAGAACTTCAACCCACTTTGATCAGTCAGGTCAAGGAGGCGCAGAAAGGAAATGCTAGTATCGACGGAATCAAACGTCGTATCGGTATAGGCAAAGTACCCAGATTCACAGAAGACGAACAAGGAGTTCTGTGGTACAAAGGACGTCTCTGTGTACCACCAGATTCGGAGTTAAAAGAAGTTATTTTGAAAGAGGCGCATGATACTCTTTATTCTATCCACCCCGGAGGAACCAAGATGTATCAGGATTTGAAGGAGCAATTTTGGTGGCATAAGATGAAGAGAGAAATTGGAAGCTATATCACCAAGTGTGATATATGTTAGAAAGTCAAGGCGGGACATCAAAGACCCGCAGGACTGTTCAACCATTACAGATTCCGGAATGGAAATGGGATTCTGTTGGAATGGACTTTATCACCGGATTGCCTACTTATAGTAGGGGAAATGACTCTATCTGGGTCATAGTTGACAGATTGTCCAAAGTAGCCCATTTCTTACCAGTCAAGACCACATACCAGAGTTCGAAGCTAGCAGATTTGTACATCACTAGAATCGTCAGTTTGCACGGAGTCCCCAAGAACATCGTATTGGATCGAGGAACTCAGTTTACCTCGAGATTCTGGAAGAAGGTCCAAGAAGGTTTAGGAACCCGACTGGATTTCAGCACAGTGTATCACCCTCAGACCGATGGACAAATGGAGCGAGTAAATAAAATACTCGAAGATATGTTGAGAGAATGTGTGCTAGAGTATGGATCTAAATGGGAAGACTGTCTGCCTTTCATAGAATTTTCATACAACAACAGTTATCAAGCTAGTCTGCAAATGGCCCCATTTGAATTCATGTATGGAAGGAAGTGTCGCACCCCTTTGAATTGGTCGGAAGTGGGAGAGAGTCAGATTTTCGGACCCGAAATCCTACGAGAAGCAGAAGAGAAAGTTCACAAGATTCGTGAGCACCTCAAGACCGCCCAGTCAAGACAGAAGAGTTATGCCGACAAGAGACGTCGAGACCTTGCCTTCAATATCAGGGATTTTGTATATCTCAAAGTGTCGCCTTTGAAGGGAATGAAGTGTTTCCAACTCAAAGTAAAGTTAGCCCCCCGATATATTGGACCCTTCAAGATTCTGAATCATCGAGGAGAATTATCATATCAATTGGAACTGCCAGAGAAATGTCAGCAGTACACAATGTGTTCCATATATCGTTACTTCGAAAATGCCTTGAAGTTCCGGAGAAGACTGAAGTTTTCAAGAACATTGATCATCGGACCATAGAGATCAACGATGACCTGACGTATCCTGAAGTTCCCATCCGTATTTTGGAAGAAGCTTTTAGAAACACCAGAACCCAAAGCATCAAATTTCTCAAGATCTAGTGGAGCAACCACACTGAATAAGAAGCTACCTGGGAGCGAGAGGATCACATCAAGACGGAGTTTCCCAATCTCTTTAAATCCTAGGTAATATTTCTTCTTCTTTTTCAAATCTTGGGACAAGATTTTGTTTAAGAAGGGAAGGTTTGTAACATCCCAAAAATATGAAACAATGATCATCAACTCTAATCACTAAAATTAGGGTTAACAAAAACTTTGATTAAATAAAAACCAAATGAATGCATGTGTGTATGTGATGATTTGATAAAGGCATGAATGGACTTGTGTGATTCAACTAAATAGTAAGGAATGGTTCAAAGATTAATATAATATCATCTAAAACATTTCCAAGCAGAAACAAATCAAGAGAAATTCAAAAACAAATGAAATAAGGCAAATGGTCATTTTTGCCAATCTTGCTCACTAGGTCACTTTGGGTGTTTCTAGTCCAAGATTTCAAACAAAAACTTTTCCAATTCTTTTCACCCCTTGCAAGACCAAATAAAAATGAATCAAAGCCCACCTTTCAAACTTGCAGAAACATTTAGCAACCCTATTCAAATGGAAATTCAAAATTGAATCTTTAACATATGTGAAGATCACACATTTTCAAAACCCAACCAAACCAGTGCCCCTTGACCAATCCAACTAACCAGACACTCCCTAGTATGTGCCTAGCAAACCCACCAAGTTTGAATCCAAAATTCAAATTTGAATTTCTTGCAGCCATTTCAGCAAACACTTGGAGACAGAAAATCAAACTGGCCAAACTTCACTGTTTTGAGTAGTAATTTGGCTAAGCATTGTTCAACATTGATCACACTTGTCTCCCCCAGTGCCAACCAGTGCCTTGACCACCCCTTGGCCCTTCCCATTGCACCATGCCATGCCAACCCGAAGGCACCCTTGCTAGCCGACCATGGCTAGCTAGCCAGAGCAAGCACCAAGGCTAGCCACCATGTCTAGGACGCACGCCACCGTCCACCGTCACCCCTGTCCAAGCCTCGAGCACTGCCAGCCCCTGGACCACACTACCCGAGCATGCCAAGCCTCTCTGTGAGCGAGACGAGAGCGCGCCAGTGCGCCAACTACGACACACGCCCACAGACCGCGCGCCGCCCTCGCCGCTTGCAGACGAGATCGCCAGCACCCCAGCACCCCGCTAGACAACCTCGTTCACCGCCGCGTGGACCGTAGACGCTGTGTGCAATTAAAATCACCGTCGGACCCGCCCAGAGCGTCGCGACATTCCGACCATCTCGCACCGCCCCACGCCTCGCCACCATGCCGTTGAGCTTCGCCAGGGAGCACCGCACCGCCCCCTATCGTCGCCCATGCCAGTAGCACTCTATGCCGTCGACACCGACGAGGTCCACCCGCGCCATTCGGTCCCCTTCAGCCACTATAAAAGGAGACCTCCCTTGCTCATTTTCTTCACACCAGTTCACTCCCCACCTCTCACTGATACCCCCCACTTACTCCCAGAGCAAGGCGAGCACCAGGTGGCCGAAATTTCACCGGAGATCGCCGCTCCAGAGGAGGAGAGGCGCCGTCGATTGGAGCCGCCCCAGGAGAAGCTGCCGGTACCAGGAGAATCGCCGTCGTCGACTTCATCGTTCTCCCCCGTCGCCGACCATCACCTGAGCCCCGGTAAGCCTCCCACGACCCCCACCGGCCGCGCTAGGGTTCTGTCTCGCCGGCGCTGCCCGACGTGGACGATGAACCAGAGCCGTTCGATTAGAGTTAGATCATGCGACCTAGATCAACCCGTATCGCTTCGTACTCACTGTCTCACTGATGAGTGGGGACATCCACTTACTCATCCCGCGCGTGCGCTGCGCGTAGTGGGCCGACCCAGTTAAACATCCCGTGTGACCCAACAATTCAAATTTAGTTTTATTCATTTAGTTCTGTACCTAGATACGAAAATCAACCCAGCTTGATTCACTAAACCAAAATGCATGAAACCAATTTTGTTAGAAAGGTACTGGAATGATTAATCCAAGCCCATTGGATTCAAACCATTTAGATTTGTAGATCACCCATGGTAAAAATAACAAGGCAGAAGCTTTTTTGCATTCAAACATTTTTCAAAATTCAACCATAAGAGCTTTTGAGTTGATTCCAACTCTCAAAAATCACATTTAACCATAACTTTCAGAATATATAAAATTATATAGGTTTACTTACAGAAATAATGATCAAGTAATAAAAGAATGCCACATAGGCATTTCTAGTCACTTTAATTAAATAAAATAAAAAAGGTTAAACCTTATTAAATTGTGACACCACTTTAAATCACCTTCCCATGTACTGAAATATGTGGTGATGACATGTGTCAACATGATACCATGTTTGAGTTGGAGAATATTAAATCTTAAGTAGTTTTTCAATGAGTAGAAATTACTTTTCTAAAATGAAATGAATAAGACAAGTGCTTTAATCCTTGTAATGTTAGTGATGATGCTAGATCATCTAGTATGAACCTTTGTGTGATGTTTAGAAATAGTTAAGTATTGTTTGGTGATTGTGTACCTCGTATTTATTTATAGACGCCAGTACCGACCAAGGATACGAGGAGGAAGGAGGTGTGGCATCCCGCAAAAACCACTACTAGAAAATCGCGTTGTTTTTGTGCATTGCATCATCATGACCGCATGCTCATGTCATCATGCCACATTGCATTTGAGCATCGTCATCATCATGCATATTATCTTGCCTAAAAACTATTTTGCGAAAGACTATTGACTTCTGGAATTAGCCCTCCTTCTATTTCAAAATAAACCCCGGGTGCTGCCGGATATTTTGTTTGTCTAAAACTATTTACAAAGTTCGTCGCAATCAAATAAAAATATTTATTATTTTTAGTGGGGCAGTCGAACGGGCCGAATGACCCGAACGACCACCCCAGAAAATATAATCGGTCCACCCCCTTTTTCTAAACCTACCAATTAAACTACCCACACACCCCAGCCACCTCACCCCACCCAGTCCCCTAGTGACACCTCACCCTCTCTCCCCCTCCACCCAACCAGGAACTGCCACCTCAGCAGCCCCTGGCCTCTCTCTCTCTTCCCACCCCCTCCACCGGCCCCACCTAACCCAGCCCAGCACCCACTCCTCCACCACACACGCATCACACGCACACACACCGCCAGCACGTCCCCTGCCTCCTCTCCTCTCTGGCCCCGCGTGGCCCCCACCTCGCAGGCCCACCCGCGCCGCTCCCCACCTGCCCCGTGCCCCGTCTTCTTCCTCCTCTCACCTCTGCCCGCGTGCACCCTCCCTCCCCGCCTAGCTCGCCCGCTCGCCGACCCGCATACCAGCGCGCCGCCCCTCTCCAGCACACCACCCGCGCCGCGCACGCCGCTCTCCGCGCGCCCGCTCGCGCCCCCAAGCCCCCCATGCTGCTCCTCCTCCCCCTCTGGCCTGCCCCGCCTCGCCACCAACTCCCGCGCGCCGCCGCCAGCTCACCACCTCTCCGCCGCGCCAGGCTCCCCTCGCCTCCTCCGCCGCACCTCTGCCTCGCACCATCTCCACCAACCGCGCTCGCGTCCGGCCGCCTCGCCGGCGAGCGCGTGGCCCCGCCCTCCTCCAGCGCCCCGCCCCCCCCGCGACCATCCCCTCCACCAACCGCCGCCGTCCGGGCCGCCCGCGAGGTCCCCCTTCCTCGCCGCGCCCCCGAGCCTCCTCCCATCGTCGGTCTCCCTCCTCTCGCAGCCGCGCTGGTTCTAGGACCTTCTCCGACGCGTCTCCCACGGCGGCAAGCTCTGGTGGGTGGACGACATGGCGGTCCTCCTCGGCTTCGGCCTTTCCCGATGAACCGTCCTTGGGGTACATGCAGCTTCTGGAAGGGAACGTCAAACGCGGTCATGGCTGCTGAGGCTACTGCTCCGAGGGAGAGCTCGGCTCCCGCCGCCTCGTGCAGCTCAGCAACGGCGCGTTCCGCTGCGTCGAGATAACCTGCGCGAGCCACGGCGCCCCAAGGTCTCCATGCGCTCGCTGGCTGATGCGGCCACGGCAGAGTAGACGATGGAGTATCGACGAGAAGGTCGCAGCTCGAGGAGTCGATAGTACCGGGACAACATCCTCGACGCTCAAGATGGACGCCAGAACCCACGGGAAAAAGTCAAGATCTTCGCACACGGCAGCTCACTGGCAAGACCGGCTCGATGCCGATGGTTGCGAAGGATGTACATGTACATGGTGTCACCCAAGTGCTTCCTCATGGATCAGATGACCGAACCCCGAAGGCCGAACCCGGGCGAGCCAAGTTCTTCGACCGAAGGAAACAGACGCGACAACTACTCCCCCCGGACGCCAAGACCGACCCGAATCACGGACCCCACGAGATCTACGCGAGCCCGACAAGCACGGCATCGGCCCGGAGGAATCCGACGCGCCCCGACACCGAACCAAGTCCGGTTTTCCGGAACGCCAAGATCTACTACGATATCCGAGAACGTTTCCGTCGAACCCCGAGCCCCGAGGCCGAACCCCGAACCCCGGAACACCAAGTTCGTCGAACCCTAATGTGTGAACCCCTTCCCGAAAACCCTATTTTATAATATAATAACAACTGTTGCATATAAATTGTTCATGCATGCATCCATATCATGTGGTTTGGGGGCCTTATGCCGATTCACCTTATAATTAAATATGGGGCCCATATGCGGGCAGATCTACTCTCATATTGGCCTCATTTAAATTTGTGTAGCGAACCGGTACTATCCTTTGCCATGTTCCAACAACATTTAAATTGCGGGGCTTCTAAATAACTTGAACCATCTAATTAATTGTCGGGACCCCGGTTCCGCTTAATATGACCTAATTGCATCGCACCTTTGCCATGCCATGCATCATACATGCATCATGCCGATCTTCTGCCGTTGTATTAAAAATTGCATCCGGTGTTTATTCCAGCGTTTTGCTTCTTCGCGGATAAGGCCGATGAGTTGATGTGAGCTTCGCCCCGATCTTCGGTTGAACCCTTCGACAACGTTTTCAGGCGAGCATCTCCCCCTTTCTACCTATCTTACTTTTATAGTATTTATTCCCTCCTGTTGATCTATTGCTATCTGTGTTGCGATGCTCTAGTTTCCGCACCTATGATATTCCATGCAGCCCTATATTGCCATGGCCACCTCCTATTACCTGTTGTTTGGTAGCTAGTCAGACTTGCGCGTCGTAGTCGCTTGCTCAAGTGCTGTTGCGTGTCGTCAAGTGCCACAGTTGTTGATGTATTGCCGCATGTTGATATTGGAGATGATCATGGTTTTACTTATCGTTCACTTTAATTCCTGTTTAACAACTAAATTTGAAATAAGCAGAGGCATCGGTGGGTGATAGATAATATTTGGTTTCCGAACGCCCACTTGTGTCCCGTAGGACCCCGAGTACTTGATACATGTTCCTTGATTTATCGCGCTATCCACATCCGGGAGGTATATGGGACCCCCCTTAGCCAGAGCTTGATTCAGTCTTATTTCTTGGGGCCACAACTAGTTTGAGGTTTTATTTACTATCCTGTACCTATGCCATGCTTTACTGCTTTATTTACGATTGTGTGAGGAGCACGTTGTACTGTTTTGGAAGCGGAGTGTTTTCGCGGTATCGACAGTCCCCGTTTGGGGATCTGCTGTCGTTTACAGCCACTGACGCAAACCTTGAGTCCGTCTCGGAGCTTGCTTACTTCGTTGCGGGTGTACTCCAAGGGGTGGCCCCCTGAAATATTTCTGAATCCTGTGATTGCTTTGTCGTGAAAGCCTCGTTGGGTTTTGATTTGGTTTTTCCGAGGTTGATCGAGTGTGTGTTGCTATTGGTGCACCCCGGCCGGGTAAAACTTTCTGAAAGCCGTGTCCGCGGTTATGGACGACTTGGAGCACAGTATCTCGACCATAGACAAGCATAACTAAAGTTTATTGCTATAAATTTGACTTTATAATGACTAGTAATCAGCTTCACTATAATGGAATGGCTAATTAATACTGCCCACAATTGCTTGTTTGGAGTGTCGCTTGCGACCATTGTACCTGACTAGTAAATATTGCAACTACAACGGAATGGCTAAATAAAAGTACCAACCACTGCTGGGTTTTTGGGGTTATCTCATGCTAATTGTATCTGACTAGTAAGTGTTGCCACTATAACGGAATGGTTAACTAAAAGTGCCCACTGTTTATTTTATCAGGACGATTATCTACACCTGACTAGTAATTGCTGCAACGATAACGAAATAAATAAAACTGCCAACGGTGTGAGTTCCTCGGTTGACTTCCTCGTTTGGTCTCGAGGGGGAAACACCAGGATGGGTTTGTTTGGTGTTAGCTTCAGGATGGATCCGGATAGGTCACTCTTATCCCTCTCTGGTAACCGCCAGTTGTGTCGAGTCTCTATAGGTTGTTTAGTGCATGCTACCGCTGCCGCTCAGTCCACCATACCTATGTAGGCGAGGACCGCCGAATTCTAGTCTCGCCGTGTACTGGCCTCAGTACTGACGCTCCTCTTTTTCCTTTGCCCTTTGTCGGCACCCCTTTTGTTTAAGCAGGTTTTGAGATCGACGTCGTTAGCAGGGTTACCCTTCCGGCTTGGCCTGGGCAGGGTTATGGACGCCATTGGTTATTCTTCAGGGCTCTTAGCCCCATTTGCATCTTGTCCGTAGTCGGACTCTCTATCATTTTCAAGGTGATTTGGATCTTTGTATATTATATCTGTATTCTTGACTCATTGGAGTCGCTGTTATATATATCTGTTCTGTGGGTCCCATCGAGGACTGTTGTGTAATGTTATTACTTCGTTTTCCACCCGCACGAAAGTGCCTGGTGGGCACCTTTGAATCGTTTCTATGCGGGTTTTGGCGGGTTTTCGCTAAAACTTGCATAGGTCCGATTCTGAGGGTGTTACAGAGTGGTATCAGAGCTCAGCAGTTGCGATACCCCACAAGTCCAGCCTGTAGGATAACCTAGCTAACGGCCGAAGTAGAGTGTCAAAACTATTTTTGAAAAATCGGTTGGATAGTTCTGATTAGGTCTGATTTTACTCCTTACCCCTCTGCTGTTCTCCTCTTACCTCTACGTGTTTTGAATCCGCTCTCGTCTCTTTCTTCGAGTCCAGGAATTCTCGTGGTTGGGTTTCCGTCGTACCTTCAGGGTTTCGCTTCCTCCTTTGGTAACGGTGAAGCTACGTCCGGTGTTCATGCTGCCCGAGGAATCCATCTTCTGTGGTACCATTCTTTGTTCCTTGTTTGTGCCTTCCGGTGTTTCCGACGCGACGACATCCTCTACGCCAGATCCGATGCAGAGTCTGCATCACTCCTTTGATCCGAACCTCGCTTGTCGAGATCTTCAGTCTGAATCCTGAGAGTTGGTTGCATAATCTGTCTATTCGTGTACATAGTAATGCTTTGAGTGCGGGATGGAGTCGCGACCATACCACTACTCTTATCATTCGCTTATGTACATTGAATGGTGGATCGATGCAATTTTACTCCTTCCACGGAAGCTAGAGGTGGCTTTATTTGTGGATACCTCTACCTTCGACCTTTTGTCCCCGGAGTGTTCTCTCGACGATCACGAACAACGACCTCTTGTTGGTGGTGTCGCCGATTTCCAGATGGATAAGGAACCCTCATTAGTGGTGTCGCGAGGATCTACACGAAGTGAGAAGACGCAGTTCGCCGACCTTCTTTCCGGTACCATGAGGCGGATCTCGAGGGCGAGATCCATTGTTAGTGGTGTCGAATTGTGGCATCCCGCAAAAACCACTACTAGAAAATCGCGTTGTTTTTGTGCATTGCATCATCATGACCGCATGCTCATGTCATCATGCCACATTGCATTTGAGCATCGTCATCATCATGCATATTATCTTGCCTAAAAACTATTTTGCGAAAGACTATTGACTTCTGGAATTAGCCCTCCTTCTATTTCAAAATAAACCCCGGGTGCTGCCGGATATTTTGTTTGTCTAAAACTATTTACAAAGTTCGTCGCAATCAAATAAAAATATTTATTATTTTTAGTGGGGCAGTCGAACGGGCCGAATGACCCGAACGACCACCCCAGAAAATATAATCGGTCCACCCCCTTTTTCTAAACCTACCAATTAAACTACCCACACACCCCAGCCACCTCACCCCACCCAATCCCCTAGTGACACCTCACCCTCTCTCCCCCCTCCACCCAACCAGGAACTGCCACCTCAGCAGCCCCTGGCCTCTCTCTCTCTCTTCCCACCCCCTCCACCGGCCCCACCTAACCCAGCCCAGCACCCACTCCTCCACCACACACGCATCACACGCACGCACACCACCAGCACGTCCCCTGCCTCCTCTCCTCTCTGGCCCCGCGTGGCCCCCACCTCGCAGGCCCACCCGCACCGCTCCCCACCTGCCCCGTGCCCCGTCTTCTTCCTCCTCTCACCTCTGCCTGCGTGCACCCTCCCTCCCCGCCTAGCTCGCCCGCTCGCCGACCCGCATACCAGCGCGCCGCCCCTCTCCAGCACACCACCCGCGCCGCGCACGCCGCTCTCCGCGCGCCCGCTCGCGCCCCCCAAGCCCCCCACGCTGCTCCTCCTCCCCCTCTGGCCTGCCCCGCCTCGCCACCAACTCCCGCGCGCCGCCGCCAGCTCACCGCCTCTCCGCCGCGCCAGGCTCCCCTCGCCTCCTCCGCCGCACCTCTGCCTCGCACCATCTCCACCAACCGCGCTCGCGTCCGGCCGCCTCGCCGGCGAGCGCGTGGCCCCGCCCTCCTCCAGCGCCCCGCCCCCCCCCCCCCCCCCCGCGACCATCCCCTCCACCAACCGCCGCCGTCCGGGCCGCCCGCGAGGTCCCCCTTCCTCGCCGCGCCCCTGAGCCTCCTCCCATCGTCGGTCTCCCTCCTCTCGCAGCCGCGCTGGTTCTAGGACCTTCTCCGACGCGTCTCCCACGGCGGCAAGCTCTGGTGGGTGGACGACGTGGCGGTCCTCCTCGGCTTCGGCCTTTCCCGATGAACCGTCCTTGGGGTACATGCAGCTTCTGGAAGGGAACGTCAAACGCGGTCATGGCTGCTGAGGCTACTGCTCCGAGGGAGAGCTCGGCTCCCGCCGCCTCGTGCAGCTCAGCAACGGCGCGTTCCGCTGTGTCGAGATAACCTGCGCGAGCCACGGCGCCCCAAGGTCTCCATGCGCTCGCTGGCTGATGCGGCCACGGCAGAGTAGACGATGGAGTATCGACGAGAAGGTCGCAGCTCGAGGAGTCGATAGTACCGGGACAACATCCTCAACGCTCAAGATGGACGCCAGAACCCACGGGAAAAAGTCAAGATCTTCGCACACGGCAGCTCACTGGCAAGACCGGCTCGATGCCGATGGTTGCGAAGGATGTACATGTACATGGTGTCACCCAAGTGTTTCCTCATGGATCAGATGACCGAACCCCGAAGGCCGAACCCGGGCGAGCCAAGTTCTTCGACCGAAGGAAACAGACGCGACAACTACTCCCCCCGGACGCCAAGACCGACCCGAATCACGGACCCCACGAGATCTACGCGAGCCCGACAAGCACGGCATCGGCTCGGAGGAATCCGACGCGCCCCGACACCGAACCAAGTCCGGTTTTCCGGAACGCCAAGATCTACTACGATATCCGAGAACGTTTCCGTCGAACCCCGAGCCCCGAGGCCGAACCCCGAACCTCGGAACACCAAGTTCGTCGAACCCTAATGTGTGAACCCCTTCCCGAAAACCCTATTTTATAATATAATAACAACTGTTGCATATAAATTGTTCATGCATGCATCCATATCATGTGGTTTGGGGGCCTTATGCCGATTCACCTTATAATTAAATATGGGGCCCATATGCGGGCAGATCTACTCTCATATTGGCCTCATTTAAATTTGTGTAGCGAACCGGTACTATCCTTTGCCATGTTCCAACAACATTTAAATTGCGGGGCTTCTAAATAACTTGAACCATCTAATTAATTGTCGGGACCCCGGTTCCGCTTAATATGACCTAATTGCATCGCACCTTTGCCATGCCATGCATCATACATGCATCATGCCGATCTTCTGCCGTTGTATTAAAAACTGCATCCGGTGTTTATTCCAGCGTTTTGCTTCTTCGCGGATAAGGCCGATGAGTTGATGTGAGCTTCGCCCCGATCTTCGGTTGAACCCTTCGACAACGTTTTCAGGCGAGCATCTCCCCCTTTCTACCTATCTTACTTTTATAGTATTTATTCCCTCCTGTTGATCTATTGCTATCTGTGTTGCGATGCTCTAGTTTCCGCACCTATGATATTCCATGCAGCCCTATATTGCCATGGCCACCTCCTATTACCTGTTGTTTGGTAGCTAGTCGGACTTGCGCGTCGTAGTCGCTTGCTCAAGTGTTGTTGCGTGTCGTCAAGTGCCACAGTTGTTGATGTATTGCCGCATGTTGATATTGGAGATGATCATGGTTTTACTTATCGTTCACTTTAATTCCTGTTTAACAACTAAAATTGAAATAAGCAGAGGCATCGGTGGGTGATAGATAATATTTGGTTTCCAAACGCCCACTTGTGTCCCGTAGGACCCCGAGTACTTGACACCTGTTCCTTGATTTATCGCGCTATCCACATCCGGGAGGTATATGGGACCCCCCTTAGCCAGAGCTTGATTCAGTCTTATTTCTTGGGGCCACAACTAGTTTGAGGTTTTATTTACTATCCTGTACCTATGCCATGCTTTACTGCTTTATTTACGATTGTGTGAGGAGCACGCTGTACTGTTTTGGAAGCAGAGTGTTTTCACGGTATCGACAGTCCCCGTTTGGGGATCTGCTGTCGTTTACAGCCACTAACGCAAACCTTGAGTCCGTCTCGGAGCTTGCTTACTTTGTTGCGGGTGTACTCCAAGGGGTGGCCCCCTGAAATATTTCTGAATCCTGTGATTGCTTTGTCGTGAAAGCCTCGTTGGGTTTTGATTTGGTTTTTCCGAGGTTGATCGAGTGTGTGTTGCTATTGGTGCACCCCGGCCGGGTAAAACTTTCTGAAAGCCGTGTCCGCGGTTATGGACGACTTGGAGCACAGTATCTCGACCATAGACAAGCATAACTAAAGTTTATTGCTATAAATTTGACTTTATAATGACTAGTAATCAGCTTCACTATAATGGAATGGCTAATTAATACTGCCCACAATTGCTTGTTTGGAGTGTCGCTTGCGACCATTGTACCTGACTAGTAAATATTGCAACTACAACGGAATGGCTAAATAAAAGTACCAACCACTGCTGGGTTTTTGGGGTTATCTCATGCTAATTGTATCTGACTAGTAAGTGTTGCCACTATAACGGAATGGTTAACTAAAAGTGCCCACTGTTTATTTTATCAGGACGATTATCTACACCTGACTAGTAATTGCTGCAACGATAACGGAATAAATAAAACTGCCAACGGTGTGAGTTCCTCGGTTGACTTCCTCGTTTGGTCTCGAGGGGGAAACACCAGGATGGGTTTGTTTGGTGTTAGCTTCAGGATGGATCCGGATAGGTCACTCTTATCCCTCTCTGGTAACCGCCAGTTGTGTCGAGTCTCTATAGGTTGTTTAGTGCATGCTACCGCTGCCGCTCAGTCCACCATACCTATGTAGGCGAGGACCGCCGAATTCTAGTCTCGCCGTGTACTGGCCTCAGTACTGACGCTCCTCTTTTTCCTTTGCCCTTTGTCGGCACCCCTTTTGTTTAAGCAGGTTTTGAGATCGACGTCGTTAGCAGGGTTACCCTTCCGGCTTGGCCTGGGCAGGGTTATGGACGCCATTGGTTATTCTTCAGGGCTCTTAGCCCCATTTGCATCTTGTCCGTAGTCGGACTCTCTATCATTTTCAAGGTGATTTGGATCTTTGTATATTATATCTGTATTCTTGACTCATTGGAGTCGCTGTTATATATATCTGTTCTGTGGGTCCCCTCGAGGACTGTTGTGTAATGTTATTACTTCGTTTTCCACCCGCACGAAAGTGCCTGGTGGGCACCTTTGAATCGTTTCTATGCGGGTTTTGGCGGGTTTTCGCTAAAACTTGCATAGGTCCGATTCTGAGGGTGTTACAGGAGGATACTACGAGGAAGAAGCCGAGGAGAACTTCAACCACTTCTCTGCACAAGGCAAGCTAACACTTGCAAGATACCCTACTTATGCAAGCTACTACCTGCTTGTTACTATGTCAACTATATGCCTTAAGCATATGTGATTATAACCACTTGACACACCATCCTAGTTTTACTTGCAAGCTTAGTATTTTATTTTCGTTACCAAAGCTTTCTCTTAGAGTTTACTTAGTGAATTGTAGATTCTAGAAAGGTAATTGAAGGTAGCATAAAGAGAATAGAATTTGGCCTAAGTTAGATACTCTTGATGTCATCCTAAGGCATGATGTTGAACTTAGCTAACTCCCACTTGCTTATCACCCCTCATTAGTATTTAACCCCACTTAAAGATGCTAGTGCTAAGCTTAAAACTTGATCAACTTTAGATGGGAATACTTGGTAAAAATGGTTATGAAAATCTTAGAATGATGAGTCATTCTACTGAAATGTTTTGACATGTGTTTCCGAACACCAAATGATTTTGATGATGAAAATGTTAGGGCATGAGCCTTAGCCCTTTACAAAACTGATGGTTGTCTAGATGCGTTACCATTCCAATTTTACCGTACAACCACAATACCCGAAAATTGGGTAGGGCTTGACTGGTAATTTATATACCTTAGTAAGGGTTCCCTTGCGGCCAAGATATAAGCTGAGGCTACCTTGTGAAGATTGTCCACCTGTGCAGTATCCAAGATGACAGTTGGTCATGGTTGGAAGGCCAAACTCATAGGAGAGGTGCCTATACTAGGGCGTGTAATTGAAAGGTTAGGATTGATTATCCGCATACTGAGTATGGTGAATTCAGGATTGTTCCTGACGGATGTATCAAATGTTGTGGTTAAAGTGTACAATCTCTACAGAGTGTCAAACTATTCGAATAGCCGCGTCCGCGGTTATGGACAGTTGGAGTGGCCATACTGTTCTATCGTCAGATGTTTCCAAAATGACTTGTGAAATGATTTGTGACTTTGACTTGACCACAACAGAGTTGTGATATGAAATTCAAGTTTCCACTCAGGTGTTATAAAACTTTCAACTAGATTTCTTAGCTTTTGAACTTAGTAGAGGTAAATCTGGCTTTTTGCAAAACAACCCTAGAGCTTAGTATATCCTATTCAAAACCACTTCACTTGTTAGTACTAGTTTGCGAATACTTAAAGAGTACTCATGGCTTTGTCCCTGGCTATTCCCGTGGCTAGACTATGAAGATGAGTATCAGGAGGACGGGCAACAGGAATGTTATGACAACTAGGATCATCTTCCATCGCCAGCATTACCTGTGACCCTGAAGATGGAGCTTCGCCTATGCTATCGTTATTATTACGTTATTCCGCTGCTTGAATTGTATTAAGAACTGGATCATGAGATCCTTATTTGTGTAATCCTGGGATGTCCAATCTGTTATGTCTCACAAAAATGGTAATCCTGAGATTGCGATGTATGGCATAATAGGCATCTGTGATTAAAAATCCGGGTGTTGACAAAGTTGATTGGGCAATACAACAATATACATAGACCGTCATCCAACTGCATCTACGACTAGAAGTCCACCTTCAGGTTATCATCTGAACCCCCTCCAGTATTAAGTTGCAAGCAACAGGCAACTGCTTTAAGCAAAGTGTGTAAGGTAAATAGTCCACATGTTCCATGAACAAGAGACCGTTGTTTTCTCCCTAGTAGCAACATCACATCTACAACCGAAGAGATTTCTGTCACTTCCCTTGGAAACTAGAGGCATGAACCCTCTATCGAGCATAAATACCCCCTCTTGGAGTCACTAGCAACTACTTGGCCAAGATAACCACTAGCAACGGAGAGCATGCAAGATCACAAACAACAAAGACATGATAGAATCATAAAGATAAAACCATTAATCAAACCAACATAATCTCAATATCCATCGAATCCCCGCAAACACAACATGCATGATTACAAATAGATTAGATCTTGATCATGAATGGAGCTCACAAGATCTATACATGAAAGCACAAAGGAGGAGATACAACCATCTAGCTACTACATGGACCCATAGTCCAAGGTGGAACTACTCACGAATCATACCAGAGAGAAGGCCTCCGGGATGATCTTCCCTCCGGCAGGGTGCCGGGAAGAACTTCAGATCCCGCTTCTTATAGGCGAAGGGGCGAGACCGGGAGGCGGCTAGGGCCACCAAACCCTAGCCAGGCGCGGGCCCACCTGCCCCCATGCCTAGGGTGGGTCTGGCCCCCTGGCCGTCCCCTCCGACTCTCCTCTGGACTTCTTGTTCCCCATGGAAAGTAATTGACTTTTACGTTTGCCCCGTTCAATTCCGAGAATATTTCTTTACTAACTTTTTTGAAACCAAAAACAGCAGAAAACAGGCATCTGGCACTGTTGCAACTTGTTAATAGGTTAGTACCAGAAAACATGTAAAAAGCACCTCAAAGTGTGGACAAGTAAAGAAAAGTAGATACTAAACAAGCATGGAGCATCAAAAATTATAGATACATTTCCAACGTATCAACATCCCCAAGCTTAACTCCTGCTCATCCTCGAGTAGGTAAGTGATAAAAAGAATAATTTTTGAGGTGACATGCACCCAAACAATAAAAATCCAACCATTTGCAAGCATTGAAAGCTGGGATCAAAGAACTCTAAACATGTGCATGAAAGATGGAGTTATAACAATAAGACATAGTAACTATGCATTCAACATGGCAAGCTACAAAGAAAGATCATGAATAACATGCATTGAAAAATGTTTGTTTCTTTCACACGCAGAAAACATAGCATAGTGGCAATCATCTTGTCCCTCATAGAGTAGCAATATAATGCATAGGACACCTACAAAGTTCACAAGGGTGACTAGAAACAAATAGCACAAGAGAAGTAATAACCCAATATGCATTAATTAATAAGCTTTGGAACACTTCATACAGAATTACAACTATGCTCTCTTAATGGTGCCTGAAGGTAGAAGGTGGAGACTCAATAATGGTGCAAGAAAGGCCTTTTTTGTAAAGGAAGCAGTGATTACAAGTTTCAAAAAGAGCTTCCAAAAATTATGGTACTAGTTAGCTTTCAGCCCTCATTGCCCCTATCATAAGCATCTTGAAGTGGTTAAGGTTAAAGTGGCAAAGCTGGAGTATATGCTTGACGAAGTATAAGTTGGCAATCTCATGCCCCTTGAATACGAGGGCCACACCTTATGCATACTCAAATTTGGGTCCAGGTAAGTTCTTGTCACTATAAGTATTTGCATATTGCATATCATTGAGAACCGCCAAAGGGGTACCCCTTGCACATGGTACAGGAGCTTTCCCATAACCAAAATGACAAGGAAAGCAGACAATGAGCATCTCAGCAATTCTTCTTATGTACTATGGGAATATGGTGCTTTTTTCTCTCTTTCCTCTTTTCTCAATATGTCTTTTTTTATAATAAGAATGCTTCATAGATTTCACTATGGTGATGCTGCAAGTTTCCACCATGATTAGGCATGGCTTAGGCTAGCGGCCCAGACATTTATCTAACACAGGATACAAACTCCGTGGACTTACAAGTTCCCTCTTTATTTCACACTGGTGACATCCATAGACAAAAGAACATGATATCAACTGAGTACAACAAGGTACAAGTGCAATGTTGAAAATTTTCCCCGTGACAGCACAGTTCTGCTAATTCCAACTTATAAGTGCAAGCATATACAACAAAGTTGTCACAAT
This sequence comes from Avena sativa, assembly GCA_916181665.1. Lineage (NCBI taxonomy): Eukaryota > Viridiplantae > Streptophyta > Magnoliopsida > Poales > Poaceae > Avena > Avena sativa. The sequence continues at coordinate 402,572,860 of OV702284.1, forward strand.
GGTTCAAGTTTATTAGGGGCAAAGAATAAAGTGTGCCATCAAGTTCGTGAGGGCTTTAATCACTAAGTTTTCACATAAGAAAATAGTTTTTAATTGGAAGATAGATGAAAACAAGAATATACTTGGAATGGTGTAACACACCATGGATATGAGTTTATAGTGGACACTTTGGAATAACTTGGTTTCTTGGGAGTTGGAAGCATGAGTAGAACTTACTCATACAAGTGGAGGCTACCAAAAGACTAGGAGCAACCAACTAAGAGAGCAATAATGGACAAAATCATGCAATGCAACAAAGCAAACTAATCAAAGCAAAGAGTGGTACTACAAGTCAAGGACTAAATGATCATAGAGGCTAATGGTGACTTTTCATAGTCATAACATGGTGTGAGCATGTGCCAAGTCAACCCAAGAAAAACATCAAAGGAGAATAACACAATACTATGCTTTTGCATGCTAAAACAACGCATAATTTCTTCAAGGCACACTAAGCAATCCCAATTGTTTGGAACAAGACATGCTACAACAATAATCACTAAGCATAATGCTAAAACAACACCTAGCATGTCATGCTAAAGTCTAATTCACAGTCAATGCAAGCTCCTCTTGCACTTCAAGCAAGAACTTGCTACTCCTTTCCAAACACCAAGCAACTTATTTGCAAAATAACACATCGAGAACGGGGGTCTAAACTACTCAATAAAACTAAACAAACTAATCAAGGCAAACTAAAACTAAGACGCTCCAAAAACAACACAATTGTGCATGAAACAATAAAAACGAAGTCTCTAGACAGACCTGAGCTTTTTATTGATGAAGAAGGGGATGCCTTGGGCATCCCCAAGCATTGACGCTTGTACATCTTGGATATTTATTGGGGTGACACCATAGTGGCATCCCCAAGATTGAGCTTTTGTCCATTCTTCATCTCATTGCATCATTCTCTCTCTACACCAGCAATTTTTCCTTCATACAAAACTTCACACAATCTTCATTAGCAACATTAGCTTATTCAAAAGATATTAGACCTCTGGCAAAGCTTTGGAACAGCAAGGATTTTCACTAAAAACACAAGCTACTGTAGTAACTCCTTCAAAAATCTCAATTTACCTGAAGAGAACTCAAAAAGGAATCAATAAGAAGCAAATGCAAATAGTGGCAGAAATCTGTCAAAACATACCAGCAGGTAGAAACGATTTTTTTCGAACATCTTATATTCATTAAATCAAAAAGTGTTGAACTAACTAAAGTTATCTAACATACTGGGGGATTTATTCATAAATTTTCAGCTCAATCCGAGTTACAGAGACTCCTCACGAATTTTTTGGTGGAGGACATAAATCTGTTTCGAGACAGCAACTTCCCAAATCTTACTTCCCTCTCATTAGAGGTCATTCTTGGCACAAAAAGCAAACAAAAAGGATAAGGAGAGATCATTAAATAAGTAATAACTTCCAAGACTCAAGGAAACTCTTGGATTATCTCCCAACAAGTACTTTTCTTTAACGCCTTTAAGTTAGGCACAAGAAGCAAGAAGAATCAAGTATTTTTAAATGAGGAAGCATTAACATCAAACCTTGCTTTCAAAGGAGGAGCGAAAAGCAAATTATCTCTTCTCATTGGGAAGCGGTCAATACCTTTCTTGAATGGAAAATTATATTTAATGGTGCCTTCTTTCATATCAATGATGGCACCAACTATTCTAAGAAAAGGTGTTCCCAAAGTAATAGGACAAGAAGCATTGTATTCAACATCCAAAAAATAGAAATCAACAGGGACATAAGCATTGTTAACCATAATGAGAACATCATTAATACTCCCCATGAGTTTCTTCTTAGCATTATCATTGAGTGGGACATCCAAATAACAATCTTCTAACGGTGGAAAATCAAGCATTTCATAAATCTTCCTAGGCATAATAGAGACACTAGAACCAAGATCACATGAAGCTTTGAGATAAAAGTCATTCACTCGCATATTAATAATAGGTTCCCAACTATCTTCTACTTTCCTAGGAATAGAAGCTTTGTGTTTTAGATTCTCTTCCTTAATCTTAACAAGAGCATCTGTAATGTGTTTGGTAAAGGAAACATGCATATCACTAGCATCAAGACTTCTAGCAAGCTTTTGTAGGAACATAATCACTGAAGAAATATTGCAACCATCAATATCAAAGTCAAACTTAGTATCACTAGTGGTAGGCATAGTAGTAGAAGGAATAGGGGCTACTTGTGGTTTAGTGGTGATAGTGCACAGACTATTGTTTCTATCAATTTCAGATTCCCTTTCCCACTTAGCATGAAGTTGAGCTAACAGCCTAACATTTTCATCAATAGTAACCTGTATGGCATGAGCCGTAGCAAAGGTATCTTCCATAGTTTCAGGTTTAGCAGCCATTTTATTAACCAAGGAAGTTTGAGTTTCAGACAAAGAAGATATTTTTTTTCAATAGTTAAAAGCATTTCCTCTAGTCTTATTGAAATTGATTTGTTTACTAATAAAGTCCTTGAGCATGAATTCAAGTTTAGATGGGGCACTTCTAGCATTATTGTAAGAGCTTCCATAGGAGTTTCCGTTGTTAGTAGGATAAGGCCTATAATTGTTGTTGCTACCAAAATTATTCCTATAGGCATTGTTGTTGAAATTATTGTTTCTAATGAAGTTCACATCAACTTGCTCTTCTTGATAAACTAAAGAGGCTAAGGGAACACTATTAGGATCTAGAGGAGCTTTCCCATTAACAAGCATAGCCATAATAACATCAATCTTTTCACTCAAAGAGGAAGTTTCCTCAACAGAATTTACCTTCTTACCATGTGGAGCTCTCTCAACATGCCATTCAGAGTAGTTAACCATCATATTATCAAGGAGCCTTGTTGCAGCAGCCAAAGTGAGGCCCATGAAGGTACCTCCAGCAGCAGAATCCAGCAGGTTTCTTGAGGAGAAGTTCAAACCTGCATAAAAAGTCTGGATAATCATCCAAGCAAAGAGTCCATGAGTAGGGCAATTTTTAACCAAAGATTTCATTCTTTCCCAAGCAGGAGCAACATGTTCACTATCAAGCTGTTTAAATTTCATAATGTCACTTCTCATAGCAATAATCTTAGCAGGAGGCTAGTACTTTCCAATAAAAGCATCTTTGCACCTAGTCCAAGAATCAATACTATTTTTAGGCAAAGATAGCAACCATTCTTTAACTTTTCCCCTCAAGGAGAAAGGAAAAAGCCTGAGCTTAATAATATCTCCATCTACATCCTTATACTTTTGCATCTCACAAAGTTCAACAAAGCTATTAAGATGTGCAGCAGGATCATCAGAACCAGCACCAGAAAATTGCTCTCTCATCACAAGATTCAACAAAGCAGGCTTAATTTCATAAAAGGTAGCATCAGGAGCAGGTGGAGCAATAGGAGTGCTTATGAAATCATTGTTGTTGGTGCTAGTGAAGTCACACAAATTGGTGTTCTCAGCAGAGTTCATTTTGGCAAAGGTGGGAAAGCCAAAAACAGCAGCAGCAGCTAGAGCAGGATCTAATTTTTTTTGTGTTTTTGAATAAGGCAAGCAAACCAAACTAGACTATTTTTTTTGGGTTTTTTGGAAAGAGGCGAACAAAACCAAGCAAAAGAAACAAAGCAAACTAAAAACAAAGTAAAGAGAAAGGAAGTGAAGGACTCCACTAGTGATGACGTCCTTAGCCTCCCCGGCAACGGCGCCAGAAAACTTGTTGATGACTCCTTGATGGCGCTAGAAAACTTGACGGGGAGGAAAAGGTTGAAGCTGTCCTGTAGGTACTCGGCAACGGCGCCAAAAACTTGTTGATGGTGCTGACGTGGAGCACTTCGTTGGAAACCCCAAGAGCAAGCTGTGAAGCAGCAAGCAGCAAGTCTTCCCTCAGTTGATACCGAGGTTATCGAACCCAGAAGGAGGAAGGAAACATCACACAGGTGTTGCAAGCAACGTGGAGACCTGCACAACACAAACTCAAGACTTTGCCCCAACGAATCAGTGAGGTTGTCAAGCTCACCGGTTTGCTGTAACAAAGGATTAAACATATGGTGTGGAAGGTAATGGTTTGTAGCAAGTAAACATGTAACAGTGGAAGTTGTATCAATGGTAAAGATTGGACCGGGGTCCATAGTTCACTAGAGGTGCTCTCCTTAGATAAACAACAAGGCATAAACAACAGGGAGGGAATGGTTTAACTTAAAATTTGTGAGGGAAGCAGCCGCCATCCCATCCAGAAGGGAGAAAGAAGAGATACAGAGAAGAAGGAGAAGACATTCTTCATCTCGCTCCACGACCTTCGACCTCCTAGCCACCACAACCCCATAGCCATTACTTGTACTTGAGAGCGAGAGAGCTAGATCTCCACCTTGCAAGATTAGGGCATTGGTTAGGCCCACGAGGACCCCCAACTCCTCGTCCGACTTGTCAAGATTTCCGAGGCATGAGGCTCCTCTAAGGTGACCGTTGGTCGGCCTCCGGCTTGCGCCGACGTCTCACCGGCGAAAGCTCTGCATGGATTCCTCAGGTGGTTGTTGGAAGATCACCTACTCAGGTGTGACCACGGGGGGTAAGTTTCTTGAAGGTTCTCTCGCTCTCTCGGCCGATTCTTGGTTGGTTCTTCTCAACGCCAAAGGCTCTCCTCTTGAGGGCAGATGCCTAGAAAATGGGGAGAAGATCTCTATTGGATCTGTTTTGAGGTTCCCCTCTCATCTCTCTCGTGTTAGTGATTTTCTGGATTCTTCATCTGGCTTTCTTGGTAGATCTCCTACCATCTCTGGATCAGATGAGGACACTGGTTTTAAATGGCATGCCCTTTGTTCCTCTTTGCCGGCTGATGATCTTGAGCCTTCTAAAGGTTTCTTGATGCTTTTCCCTAGTTCAAAAAGGCTAGTTTTCCTCAACCACAATGAGGTAGTTATTGATGCTAGATACTTGATTCAAGGTGAGGTTGTGGCCTCGGGTATTTCTATTGATCTTCAAGTGAAGAGGGTTGTAGTTGGCACTCAGATTTTGCCCAGCCCTTTGGTTAAGAAATTTTCTATCAATATTGAGAAGATTGTGCCAAAAACACTGGATTTCACCGAGGATCCTCCTATGGAGTGCGCTATCAAGGATGAATCTTTGAGTCGACCTGCCCTGGATTTCTCATTAGGGCAGGATTTTGAGAAGAATATTTTTGATAAATTCAGGCATCAAGTTAATTTCCTTGGTGGCTTCAGAAAGAGGCCTTTCTACCTGGTTTGTTCTTTTGGAAGAGCAAATTTTAAGTTGGATTTCCATACAGTTAGTCTTTCACTCCAAGCTTGTTTTGGTGGTCAGGCTTCTAAATTCCAAGTGAAATTCCTGCAAGATAGAACTTTTCGTTTCTCGGTTGCTTCAAGGGCAGTGGGTTTTGAAATCTACAATATTTCAAAGTTTTCATGCAAGTCGTTTGTGATTCACGTCAACCTTTCGGGTAATGGGGGCCCAAATTGGATTTTTGAAGAAAAGGAATCTACAAAGAATCTGCAGGAGATTGGAAAGTTGTCACGTACAAAAAGGAAAGTCCCAAAAATCTCCTTCGTTGAAGCCTAGCAATAAAGGTGTCTCTGTTTTCCATCGGCTCAAATTTCCGAATCCTGTTGCGGTTTCTTCGCCTGCTCTTGCTGAACATAATAAGTGCGATTTAAAATCAAGCATTCAAGATAGATCCTATGCGCAGGTTCTCGCTAATGGCGGTGTTAAATCAGTTGTAACGCCGGTCGGGTCATCAGGAGGCGCTAATCGCGTGGCATTTAAACTACCTGGTCTCACTCCTTTTTTGAAATTCCCTTCCTTCCCAAAATGCATGTGGCCCGACAATTCTTACAAGGGGTGGTTCAAGGCCCAGAAGAATCCTCATTCTCGGCCCATTGTTCACAACAATTTTCACGAGTTCACCATTTCTTTGCAAAAAACAACTACTGTTTCCCCTATCTCCTCAACTCCCCCGTCTGTAGAAACCCCATCCCTCCCTTGCTCGTCGCCGGTGAAGGCTGTCGAAATGGCGAACATTCCGATTGATCCTGCTCCTTTCTTGCCGAATGGCTTCTAAGTTTTGCAAGTGGCTGGACGGAACCGTGTCAAAAGGGTGGTGGTTCCGCGAAGGTCGAGGACGCACGAACAGTATGCCATCGCTACCATTAATCCCCTCCCCCCTGGTCCAGTCCCTTTCTTGAATATTCGTGATGTTCTGGTTGATTTCCTCAACAATGAGGCTCGGGTTCACTTTCGGGATGTCCAGGCATGTCCTTTTGGGGATGCATATGTGCAATTTCACCATGTCAGTGACAGGGATAGGCTCATTGCGGCTAGCCCCATTCCGTTTCAAGATGTGCATGTTTCTTTTGTTAAGCATAATGAGGGGGTAAATTGGAGGAGGGCTCAATTTAACAATGAATGTTGGTGATGCTAGTTGGTCCTCCCTTAGACCACTGGCATACTGAGGATCTGAATGCGGTTTTTGCTGATATTGGGAAGGTCCTTTTATGGGAGAGGGACCCGGATCAAAAAGGAAGGATCCTTGCGAAGATACGTGTTACTGATCTGGTTGATATCCCCAAGAGTGTAAGGTTTACTATTGGCGACTTGGTGGAGTCTGAATCCTGGACTTTTTCTGTTGAAGTGTTGCAAAGTGACATGCTTGGGGGGGGCCCACATGATGAGGACCCACTTCTAGATGACAATGTGGACCCACATCCTGCACCTGTCTTTGGGCCCCAGATTCCCCCTCCTCCCCCTCCCCCTGCTCCTAGGGGTGGTTGGGGTCAGTGGTTGGCCCCTGTGCAGGATCCTGCTCCTGAAGGTGACAATAATGAAGGTTGGGACCCCTGGGAAGCTGCTGCTGCTCCTGTTCAAGGCCCTGTAATTGCTCCTGGTGAAGACAAGCCAGTGGATAACCATAATCTTCCCCCACAAGATGTTAACTGTGGAGTTACAGGTGCCATCCTTGTTAATGACTAGGAGTCTGATGATGATGAGTCTGTAAATGCTGATCCAGTGGTTGCTGGGGGTCAGGAGGTGGTTGCTGGACCTCAAGGTGTTGGTATTGGTGAGGGCCTTCAGAACATTTTGCAGAACTATTTGGTTGATGATGATGATGTAAACTCTAATGATGAGGGGAGGGTGGAGAGCCCCATGGATACAGGTGCTGTGGCTGCTGAAAATGATGATTGGATGTTGGAGGATCAACACCTCCTTTCCCCTAATGAAGCACATCTCCTGGTGGGAATGGTGAGAAATTTTGTGTGAATACCTGATGTGCATGCTGCAAAACAGGGATTTTCCCAACAAGGCTTGGAGCTCTGGGAAAGTTATTTTGCTCCTCATATTCAGAAGAACTCCTCATCAAAAGGCTCTCTCATGTGTGATATTCCTGTAAGTTGGTTTAATTTTATTACTCTCATGCTTGCTACTCCTGAGAAGTTTAGTTGGGTCAAGAGCTTTCTTACTTCTCCTTTATGGGAAATTATTAAAGAGCCTATTGCTGAAGAGAACTCCATTTCTTTCATCATCCCTAATGAAAGCATTTCTCAGATGTCTCCTCCTTGTCTGGGCATTGAAGCTAAGAAATCTTCCTGCTCTCCCTCTACCCCTTCCAGAAAGAGAAAGGGCAAGGAGCCTCTAGTTGACACTGAGGTGAGAAGAAGTCCTAGAATTGTTGAACTGAATGGGGGTTTTAAAAGCCACTTAAACTGCTTAATTGCTGACTGCGTGGTTTTCAATGCTGTTCCACCTTGCTTGAATCCTAAAGTGGTTAAAAATCTTGCTGCCTCTTTCTGCAAGGTAAAGGATGGTGACCTGGAGAAGAGGTTGCTCAAGAAAGGGAAGGCCACTGAAGTGGCAGTAAAGGCTCCTCCAAAAGGCATCATCAAAGGAACTGGCTCATCAAGTTTGAGCATTGGAGGCAAGAAGAAAGCTGGGGCTGCTAGTACCTATGGTCAGCAAGCCAAGAAGAAACCCCCCACTTAAGTGTTTTAATGTATCAAACTATGTCTTTTGCTGGAGCCTTGTTGGCTCCCTGTTCTGAAGCTTGCTCTAGTGGTCTTTTGATATGTTTGTTACTTAATGTTGAATCTGTCAGTGGGGTTATGATATGGGTTGCCTTTTGTCTATGTGGCTGTAGTATTTTCAATTGGGTGGTTACATTACTTGTATCACCTCATCATTCAACATACATCTGGTTTCTTAATGGATAACAAAAGAATTTGGAAGATTTTGAACTGGAACATCAGAGGAATTAACTCTGAAAAAATGGGTTGCTCTCAGAAATAAAATAGATGAGTCTGGCTGTGATATTATTTGCCTTCAAGAAACTAAGAGGGAAGATTTTGACATCTCTTATATAAGAAAATTCTGGCCCCCCCAAATTTACCAATTTTGAATTTCTTCCCTCAAGGGGAGCCTCTGGGGGTTTGATCACCATTTGGAATAGTTCTCTGTTTTCTGGGCACCTTTCCTTTCACAATGAGTTCTCTATCTCCATCACCTTGACATCTCTCTTGTCCAATGAAATCTGTATCCTCACCAATATTTATGGGCCATGCTTACCTGAAAAAAGGCAGATTTTTTAGATTGGTTTGGAAATATTGATATGCCTGATGATATGGATTGGCTCATTGTGGGTGACTTCAATTTTTGTAGAAAGCCTTCTGATAGAAATAGACAGGGTGGGGATGTGAATGGTATTCTTCTTTTCAATGAAGCCATTAATAATTTGGGTCTCATAGAACTACCCCTTAAAGGTAGAAAGTTCACTTGGAGTAACATGCAAAAAGAACCCCTTTTGGAAAGGCTGGACTGGTTCTTTACTTCTGCTTCCTGGACTCAGAGCTTTCCTTCAACTTTTGTTGCTCCCCTTACCAAGCCTACCTCTGACCATTTTCCTTGTGTCATCTCCATTGGCACAATGATACCCAAAGCTCAGGTTTTCAGATTTGAAAATTATTGGATGCATCATAAGGATTTTAAAGCAATTGTTCAAAATGCCTGGAACATTCCTGTTGGCTTTTAGGATTCTGCCAAAAAAGTTAATGCTAAATTCAAAAATGTAAGAAGGGGGCTGAAGCTCTGGGCAAAAAACTGCCCTGCCTGAAATCACAAATCTGCAATGTTAATGCCACCATTGATCTACTAGATGCTATGGAGGCAATGAGAACTCTTACTATCCTAGAGTGGAATCTCAGAGATCTCCTGAAGAATCTTATAATTTCTCTTTTACAAGATCAAAATGCTTATTGGAAGCAAAGGGGAAAAATTAAATGGGTCAAGATGGGTGATGAGAACACAAAATTCTTTCATTCCAAAGCTACCATAAGTTTTAGACATAACTACATTTCCATGCTCAAAGATGATGCTAATGAAGAGATTCAAGATCATGATGGTAAAGTAGATCTTTTATGGAAAGCCTTTAAAGATAGATTGGGTACATCTGATAAGCCTGAAATGCACTTCAATCTTAGTGAACTGGCAGGGGAATGCTTAAGGCAAGAGGAAAAGGATGCTTTGGAAGAACCTTTCACTGATGAAGAGATTGAAGATGTAATTAAAGATCTTCCTAATGATAAATCCCTTGGCCCAGATGGTTTTAACAATGAATTCATGAAACAATGTTGGCCTATTATTAAGGAGGATGTGAAACAACTCCTTGTGGATTTCTATGAGGGGCAGACTTCCTTGGAAAGTATCAATGCCTCTTATCACCCTCATCCCAAAAATTGAAGCTCCTTTGACACCTGCTGATTTTAGGCCTATTTCTCTGCTAAACAGTGTCCTCAAGATTATAACCAAAATTCTGGCTAACAGACTACAAAAGTTTATCCTTAAACTTGTCCACAAGAACCAGTATGGTTTTCTCAAACAAAGGTCTATTCAAGATTGTTTAGGTTGGGCATTCGAATTCCTTGATCAATGCCACAAGTCCAAAGAAGAAATTTTAATTCTTAAGCTTGACTTTGAAAAAGCTTTTGATAGAATTGAGCATTCAACAATTATCAATATTCTCAAAGCCAAAGGTTTTGGTGACAAATGGATTTCTTGGATTCAGTTAATCTTTGGTTTGGCTTCCTCCTCTGTTCTGTTAAATGGAGTGCCTGGGAAGAAATTTTATTGCAGAAGAGGTGTAAGACAAGGAGATCCTTTATCTCCTCTCCTATTCATCTTGGCCGCTGATCTTATTCAAAGAATCCTCAATAAAGCACTGAATATTGGTCTTCTCTCCCTTCCCATACAGGGTGTGTTCTGTCCTGATTTCCCTGTTGTGCAGTATGCTGATGACACTTTATTAATCCTTAAGGCTGACTCAGAGCAATTATTGTCCCTCAAGGCTCTCCTTCATACTTTTGCTCTCTCCACTGGTCTCAAAGTTAATTATTCTAAATCTAGTATGATGCCAATTAACATGGACACTGTGAGGCTTGAGCACTTTGCCAATACACTCTCATGCCTCCCTGGCTCATTGCCATTCACCTACCTTGGACTGCCTTTAAGCATTAATAAGCCTGCAGTGGAACATTTTCTGCCTATTGTTCAGAGAGTTGAGAGAAGATTGTGTGGGATTGCTGATTTTCTAAACTATGTGGGGAAATTGCAGTTAGTTAAATCTGTTTTATCTTCCCTTCCCATATATTATATGAGCTGTTTTGATCTTCCTGTCACTATTAAATATCAGCTGATTAAATATATGAGACAATGCTTGTGGAGGAAGAAAACATCTGATGTTCAAGCTAGGGGTCAAGCTCTTGTTGCATGGAATAAAGTCTGTAGACCAAAGAACCATGGGGGGTTGGGGGTGCTTGACCTTAACGTTCAAAACTCAGCACTTCTTTTGAAGAATTTGGATAAATTTTACAACCATAAGGATATCCCATGGGTTCACCTTGTTTGGAACACTTATTATTGCAATGGTAAATTACCTGGAAGAAGTATGGAGGGTTCTTTTTGGTGGAAAGCTCGTCTGAAATTGTTTGACATATTTAAAGGAATTGCAAAGTGCTTGGTGGGTGATGGAAAATCCACCCTTCTCTGGTCTGATTTGTGGAATGATGGATGTCTTATGCATAAGCTTCCTCATCTTCTTTCTTATGCAAAAAACCCTCACATCTCTATCCATGAGTTTTTACAGGCAGCTAACATGCAAGATCACTTTTTTCTCCCTCTGTCACAGCAAGCTTACCATGAATATCAAAGCCTTGAGCAAATACTTAGTGATGGCATGCAGGGAGAAACAGACAACTGGAGTTATATTTGGGGCAGTAATATTTTCTCAGTCCAAAAGGCTTACCATTCATTATCTGGTTATCAGCCTGTACAGCCACATTTTTCCTGGTTGTGGAAATCCTCCTGTCAGCAAAAGCATAAGTTCTTCTTATGGCTCTTGCTCCTTGATAGGATAAACACACGGAACCTTCTGAAAAGGAAACGATTTACTCTGGCTTCATATGAATGTGTGTTTCATGGCTGCACTAGTGAAGAAACTATCCTACACTTATTTTGGGGCTGTCCTTTTGCAAAAGCTTGCTGGGCTGTAATTTCCCATGTCCAAGTGGCTGATCACAATCTTTTTGAAGCTTTGGCCAGTATTAAAAAAGGTCTTAAAGTTCCTTTTGCAATGGAAATTATTATCCTAGGAGCTTGGGGCATATGGATGTGCAGAAACAATGAAATTTTCAACAACAAGCATGCTTCCCTTGAGGAATGGAGGGCTATTGTCGCTCAGGAATTAAGATGGGTCCTGTGTAGAATTAAGAAAAATAATTATGAGGGACTCAAAGATTGCATTAGAAATAATTTAGACAGGAGATAGCTGCCCAGAATGTTATCCCTCTTTTGAGGTGGCCTGAACTTGTAAATACTTTTTGTAACTTTATATGATTTATAAAAAATGCAGTGGGGTTCTTTACCCTACTGTTTTACCCTCAAAAATGAAGGGTAAACAAATTATATCGAGGCAATTGCCAGGAACTGAGCAAGGCATAACAATGCAATTAGTACATAGAAAGATCCTATGAATTTGATTGGGCAATACAACAATATACATAGACCGTCATACAACTGCATCTATGACTAGAAGTCCACCTTTAGGTTATCATCCAAACCCCCTCCAGTATTAATTTGCAATCAACAAACAACTGCTTTAAGCAAAGTGTGTAAGGTAAACAGTCCACATGTTCCATGAACAAGAGACCGTTGTTTTCTCCCTAGTAGCAACAACACATCTACAACCGAAGAGATTTCTGTCACTTCCCTTGGAAACTAGAGGCATGAACCCACTATTGAGCATAAATACCCCCTCTTGGAGTCACTAGCAACTACTTGGCCAAGATAACCACTAGCAATGGAGAGCATGCAAGATCACAAACAACACAGACATGATAGAATCATAAAGATAAAACCATTAATCAAACCAACATAATAATCTCAATATCCATCGGATCCCCGCAAACACAACATGCATGATTGCAAATAGATTAGATCTTGATCATGAACGGAGCTCACAAGATCTATACATGAAAGCACAAAGGAGGAGATACAACCATCTAGCTACTACATGGACCCATAGTCCAAGGTGGAACTACTCACGAATCATACCAAAGAGAAGGCCTCCGGGATGATCTTCCCTCCGATAGGGTGCCGGGAAGAACTTCAGATCCCCCCGATCTAGGGACGATGGTGGCGGCGGCTACAGACGGTTTCGTGGATTTCTGATCGGGTACTCAGGGTTTATGCATCGGGGGCTTCTTATAGGCGAAGGGGCGAGACCGGGAGGCGGCCAGGGCCACCAAACCCTAACCAGGCATGGGCCCACCTGCCCCCGTGCCTGGGGTGGGTCTGGCCCCCCTAGCCGGCCCCTCCGGCTCTCCTCTGGACTTCTTTTTCCCGACGGAAAGTAATTGACTTTTACGTTTGTCCCGTCCAATTCCGAGAATATTTCTTTACTAACTTTTATGAAACCAAAAACAGCAGAAAATAGGCATCTGGCACTGTTGCAACTTGTTAATAGGTTAGTACCAGAAAACATGTAAAAAGCACCTCAAAGTGTGGACAAGTAAAGCAAAGTAGATACTAAACAAGCATGGAGCATGAAAAATTATAGATACGTTTCCAACGTATCAACATGTCAACAATTTTGTCCCCAAGAACACTGAACAAAGTCGCCATAAAGATGGTATCGGCTTTCTTAAAGGTCGCTTCCTGCTCAGCAGAAAGATCTCCTTCAGGCTTGCCAAGTGTGGCGCTATAGAAGTTTAGGTTTTCAAACCAGAAAACTGCTCTCTTGCGCCATCTCTTATAGTGCATGCCATCAAAAGGAGGCGGCCTAGTAGCCGCGTCTACACTAGTGGAATTCAGGTTTTTGTATTGTTGAATATATAAGCAATAATCCATATGATTTAATCTGAATAATAAACTGATAAAGCATGATCATACTAACGGTACTAAAACCAATCATGCAGATCAAAAAAGTAGTTGAACAAATTATATCTATACAAGATAAACCTATCACATCTACACCAAACGCTAGAATAAAGAACTCTAGCATAATCTGAAAAATACAGTTGAGGTTCACATACAGTGTAGGATGAATAGCAGCCACAGCGGTCGCAGCAGCATTGTCGCCCATGTTGAGGTTGTCGAATAGATTGGTGATGTCCGGGAATAACTCGTCGTTCAGAACTCATCGTCTGACGACGTTGTTGTTACCAGTAGTCGCGCTTGAGCGCTCCCCAAAAACCTGATCGCCCCTCACCCGTACAGGTTCACGATAGGCGGGGTTCCGGAGGCCTACTGTCCCGATCTGCGGTGCACGCCGCAAGCCGGAATGGGGAAGACGAAAGCGGCGGCACAAGGTTTTGGAGGTAGGTGCGTGTTTTGGATTGATTCACCGATTAGGTTTAGCGCAGACGCTTATATAGTGCTGGTCAGGGAGATCGTGGGACACATCCCACATCCGAGTCGGTAGCAGCCCGCGTCCATAAAAACTGGAAACGGCTGTAATTAACGCGTCTGTTAATGACTCATAAATAATTTTCCCAAATAGAAAAATAAAGCTTGGCTCGGCGAGATTCCCGCAACCCGCGACGCGTGTGCGTCGTGACGAGGCGAGGCGTGGCGAGGCGAGGCGAGGCGAGGTGAGGCGGGCGTCGGAGGAGGAGTGCGCGAGGGCTTCTCTCCTTGTCACACCTTAGTGAGTGGTGCAACATTCTACTATATAAGGTGGTCCAACTCTCCTTCCACTAGCAATGTGAGACTAAACTTTAGCACCACTAGCACAGCCATATGCTGCCATACACAAGTGGGCCAAAGAGAATTTCAGAATTTGTCTAATAGGCCAACAACCCAATATACACCAAATTCCAACAGCTACTAGGGAGAAAACAACAATCCTTTGTCCAAGGGCAATTGTATTGTTTACTTTACACACTTTTCTTAATGCAATTATCTATTGCTTGCAACTTAATACTAGAAGGGGTTCGGATCATAACCTGAAGGTGGATTATCAGTCATAGATACAGTTGGATGACGGTCTATGTATTATGTTGTATTGCCCAAAAGAATCTCATAGAAATCATCATGACATATACATGCATAATTATGAATTCTCAATCTATCAATTTCTCAACTATAATTTGTTCACGCAACATGATATTTATCTTATGGAGAAACACCTCTAGTGAAATGTGGACACTGGTCCATTCCTTCCCATTGATATTCCATCTACTGTTTACTATTTACTGTTTACTTTCTGCAATTACCACAAGCAATTACTATCTTACACACTATACGTTTAATCCTTTGTTTTCAGCAAAACTGGTGAGATTGACAACCTCACTGTAAGTTGGGCAAAGTATTGTGGTTGTGTTGTGCAGGTTCCAGGTTGCTAGCAACACCTTGGGAGCTGTTTACTTTCTCCTACTAGTTCGATAACCTTGGTTCTATAACTGAGGGAAACTTGCTGCTGTGCTCATCATACCTTCCTCTTGGGGTTCCCAACAAGCTCTACATATTTTGAGCCATCAAGCACTTTTCTGGCGCCGTTGCTAGGGAGATAAGGATAGCTTCAATCTCTTCCTCCCCATCAAATCTCTTTTCAGGGAGAAATAAGATTTCTGCAAGGGGAGTCTCTCACAACCAATCTCTTTACTTTGTTTTTGTTTTACTTTGTTTCTTTAGTTTTGTTTGGTTTGCTTCTTTTTATCAAAAACACAAAAAAATTAGTTCCTACCTTAGTTACTATTTCTGTTGGTTTACTCTTTTTATTAAAAACACAAAAAAAAATTAGTTTCTACTTCAAGTTGCCTTTATGTCTAGTGTTGCTCCAATCACTATGTCACATGGGGAAATGATCTTCACTTTCAAACAAGAAAGCGAGGAGAGTTTCAAAGAAGCTTGGTCTAGAATTTCTGATTCTTATGAAAAAACTAAACCTAAAATGACTCTAGGCTTGCTTCTTAGCAGTTTCTATTTTGGTCTTGCTCTTTGTTATAGATATGCTTTGGATGTTGTAGTAGGAGGAGATTTCCTTCATTGTGATGGGGATGAAGCTTTTAATGCTATAAAAAAGTTGATTGCAACATATAACTTACCTAGTAAACTTGATCCATCCCTAATAAGCATTTATGCTAGATTAAACACTCTTGAGACAAGTACATCTAGTTTAAAAGAATGCTACAATATGCTTAGAGAGCATCATGATTATGTTTCAATAAATTCTGAATTGTCAAAATGATTCCCTACAATGAAAGTTTCTATAAATAATCGAACTTTTCATGCTCATTGTGATATTATATCTGAGTTATGTCTTATGCCTAAAGATAAATCTCTAAATCTTTGGGAATATCTCTTACCAATAATGCCACTATATTACCCATTGGAATAGCTGAAGGAGTGTTTACAAAAATCCTAGGGAAAATGGTATCTACTGATTATCTTGTTATTGAATGTGTAGGAGGACAAATTACACTTGGAAGATGCCTACTAAAACTCCTTGGTGCAACAATAGATGTGGGAAAAGGCACCATGAATTTCGCTTCTCCACCAAACCATACGTTCCCTAAAGGTAAGAGTAAAGGTAAGAAAGGTAGAGGCAAAAAATTTGATGTTAATTCTTCTTCATGCGAAAATACTTGATTCTTGCTTTCTATGCCTAGCTGAAAGGCGTTAAAGAAAAGCAATCTTGGGAGATAACCTGATTTTTACTTTCAGTAAGTTTTAACCTTATTGAGTCTTGGAAGTTATTGCCTTAGTGATTACCTCTTCTTATCCTTTCTGTGTGGTTTTTGTACCAAGAATAACCTCTAATGAGAGAGAAGTAAGATTTGGGGAAGTTGTTGTCCCGAAATAGATTTTTGTGCTTCGATGTAAAACTTCATGAAAAATCCCAGTACGTCGGATTGATCTGTAATTTTTGTGTGTATGCCCCAGGTTATTATCTAACTTTCGTTAGTTTTTCACTTTTCGATTTGAGCAACGAAAGATTTTCGAAAAAATCAAACTTTACCTGCTGGTCTGTTTTGACAGATTTCTGCCATTATTTGCATTTGCCTCTTAACTGTTTCTTTTTGAGTTCTTTTTGATCACTTGAGCTTTTAAAATAAGTTTCTACAGTAGCTTGTGTTTTAATGGATGATTTACTTGAGTTGAAACTGAACCCAAATGCTTATTATCTTGAATACACTAATATTGCTAATGAAGATTGTGTGAATTTTTGTATGAAGGAAATTTTCAAGTGTAGGGGAAGAATGATGTGATGAGATGAAGTATGGACAAAAGATCAAGCTTGGGGTCTGTGTCACCCCAAGAATTATTCAATAGGTACAAGCGTCAAAGCTTGGGGATGCCCAAGGCATTCCCTTCTTCATCAATAAAATCTCAGGTCTTCTTTCAAGACACTTCATTTTTATTACTTCATGCACTATATGTTGTTCTTGGAGCGTCTTTGTTTTTGTTTTTAGTTTTCTTTTGCTTTGTTTGCTGCAATAAATTGGTCGGACCCCAATACACCTATTTTTGGAGAAGTCATACCTAGTTTTTCATTGTCTAGAACTCTTTAGTTTTCACTCTTATTGTTCTGTGAGTGTTCTCTTTTGCTAGCACTGCGTTTAGCTTTAGTTTTCTTATAATTTTTGCTTAGAACTTTTCTGTTCTTTGAAACTAGTTCTTATTGGTAAGGTGGGTTCATGAAAGAAAAAAGTATTATTATAAGGAACACTGTTTGTCACAAAAAGGGAAACACTTATGGGAACAAATTGACAAATTGAATACTACTGCTAGAGAGGTGTGCTCTACTTATAATGTTACTTATTTCTTTGATAAATCTTGTTGCTGCAAGAGGTATAAACACCTACCTTTTGAATGTGAGTATAATGATAATGTTACCATATCCTCTTATGTTAAAGGAAATTATGACCTTTATGATGTGGAACAAATTGAGGAATTTATTGCTTGGAAGGGTGCGTTTGAACTTGCTAGTTTGCTTGAAAATACTGATGATTCACCTTATAAATATGAATTTTATGATATACTTAAATTTTTCTTTGATAATTACAAGGAAGAAAATGTCTATATTCTTGAACATTTTAATAGATGCTTTCCACAAATGAAAGAGAGTAATGCCTTGCAGGAGCCTATGGAAGAAGAAATTGCTTTAACTGGAAGCTCATTAGATGAAAAAGAGGAGGAGAGTGATGAACGAAAGGAGGAAGAATGGATCCCATGCCTACCTTCTAATGAGAGTAACTCTTTATCCCTTACTTTATTTGACTGTCCCCCATGCTTACCAAAGGAGGATGAATGTTATGCTCATGTGGATTCTTTTGAAATATCTACTATGGTAAAAATGATGTTCCTATGCTTGTTACCTATAGTAGTGATCATGATTGGGAAAAGCACACTACTTTTGATATTAAAAATCTCTTTGGTACCAATTCTGAAAGTTCTATTGCCTATGATGATACTATACCTCCAATGTATGATGATTACAATGATGAATATGATATTTTCAGTCCACCTACTATTGAGGAGAAAATTTATTGTGATTACAATATGCCTCCTCTATTTTATGATTATGGTGATGAGAATAATAATGATAGCTATTTTGTTGAATTTTCTCCCACTACAATTAATAAGAGTAATAATCATTTTATGCATGTGGCTCATGGTAAGAATGTTTTATGTGATAGTTATATTGTTAATTTTATCCGTGATGATACTTAAAGTTATTATGAGAGAGGGAAACATGGTCTTATGTATGTCAACAATATTAAGTTTCCCCTCTTTATGTTGAAAATCTTGAAGTTGCACTTGTTTTGCTTTCCTATGCTTGTTGCTTTGTGCTTCTTTGATTTATTTTCTTACAAGATTCCTATGCATAGGAAGTGGGTTAGGCTTAAATGTATTTTGAATTTGCTTCTTGATGCTCTCTTTTACTTCAATTCTGCGGTGACCCAGCATACCACTGCATGATGTAGTACACTGTAGTCGTAGACATAACACCAATGAAACACCGTTCACTAGTATTACATCCCTCAGAGTGGTACAACAGAAACACAGCAGGTCCAAGACATGACTATAGGTTACAACTCAACTCTTTACACAAGATCCAGAGAACATTCTAGGTTAAAGAGAGAGAAAGAAACTTCTTACAAAGAAGAATCAGAAATAAACAACTCCAAAACTATAATACTATTAAGATTAACATCCCAACTAATGGTCTGGCATTGCTGCTATTGCAATACACTACAAAATGGGTTCTAGGGCTAGAGATTCTATTCTTATCTAATCAGCGACTTCGTCTTCACTTGAGTTGCTGTATTTGTTGACTTTTTCTTGACTTCATTGAAGAGCTTTAGCTTTTGATGATGATTCCTGGAGAATGATTTGATGTAGTCATCGTCTGTATTGGCTTTAGAACCTAGCAAGGGTTAATAAGATACTTTGAGTACGAGCGTACTCAGCAAGTCCACTAGAAAAGGAGTGTTTGATGCACTATAACTACAGCCACAAACCATAGGTCGTAGGCAATGCAAGTTTTCATAATCATTTCTTCAATAGTTGCTTTTATTCTGAAAAGCTATGTCCGTCAGCCTTCACGGATTTACTAGAACCTTCATGGGGTTCCTTTCCCGCCGCGTTCGCAAGTCCTTCCCATAACAGGGAGTAACAAGTTACAGTTCTTACACTCTGCAGAGGTGCGTCACTTTACCCATGAGAGATCTTAGCTTTGTTGCACATCCGAATTGCAGGTTCATTCACACTTCCTTGGTGTGAGGCCCAGACTAAGATCCAAGCCAATCACTGCCTTCTCCGCGACCCCGCATGTCTCCTTGGTGTACGCCAGCCCACCTATTGAATTACGGCAATGGCAGTACAGACCGTTAAGATGCTAGAACTATCGTGGGACGTTGAGGGCTCCCACCCATATGTTGCATATCCTCTACGAATTATCATAAATAATATGCACGCTACGAGTGATAACAGCCATGACCCGCACATCCAGCTCCATGCTAGAGGGAAAAGATACAGTTGACTTCTCCGTCCCATTCCAAATCTCATGGTCAACGCGTAATATACGTCGCAAGAATCACTGGCGACATTGGTTGTTAAGTCCTAGATAATATGTTCCTTTACCACCGGAACTCTTATAGTAGGTTATTACCTCATGGTAAATAACCTATAATCACATTATTATGAAAATAGTGTTTTATGACCTTTTTCAAATGCAGGTGATGACAACACTGGATTTGTAAAATACTTTACAGAAAATAATCAAAGGACATGAGCAAGTGTGAACTTGCCTTTTGTGATTGCAAGATTATGCACTCACGGTCTTCGAGATGACATAAGATCCAATATCTGAAATCTGCATCATTGGTCCGGTAAGGACTAATGTTTAAAGAGGCAATATTCAGTTATGCATAAGTAATGATATGCATTTTTGTAAAACTCCCGAATTGAAATCCCCAATATTTTGAGTGAAGTGAATTCAAGTGATTCTTTTCAGAGTTGGTTTATCTTCAAATTTTACTTTACAAGTAATGACCTTTATAAGGAACCTAAGTGTTAAAAATCCAAAATATGTAAGTAAAGTATAAGATGGTGTGATTATGGTGAATTATCATGTGGTGATTATGATATGAGTCCATGGGATTGAGTTGTTAAGAGTTGAAGAACTTATTATGAGATTATTGTTTGAAGTGGCAAAAAGAATAACATTTGAAGAAAAGATTTCTTTTCTAAGGTTTAAACAACCTTCATTGTTAATAGGACATGATTGATGTCTTTTGGTGTTTGATTTACTAGTTTGGACTTGAGATGATTTATGTCTTAATTTAAATAGACCAAAGTTAACTATAAAAACACAAGTAGTTTATTAGACATAATGTTTATAAACTTTGTGTAAGGTTCCCAACCTTTAATAAGGTAGAGATCCCTGTGTTTACAATGCTAGTCCCTGGATCAATAGCTAGCATCCACAGTTAAGATGTAATATCAAGAAACAAAGGTCATAATACAACTTTATAACCAGGAATAAAATAATTCATTACATCTTACATAGCTCATTGGCTATCACATTACATTGCAGCAGAATATCTATATAGCATGGAGTCCTTCATCTTCAAAGTGCCACAGGCAAACATGTTGGTTGTAGACTTGTAATCCTATTCAACACACTTCACTAATCATCAAACAAACCTGCAACATAATAAGTTGCAGCCACAAGGGTCAATACATTTGAATTGTATTGGCAAGTTTCACTACTATGTAGAAATAAGTGGATCCTATCATTACATGCATATTTGGCTAAGTGGGGTTTAGGCTCTTTTGCAGAAAGCAATATAGTTTTATCCTATCTTTTCAAAAGAGTTTTTGATCTTTGTCAAATCTTTCTTGGAAAACTCCAAGTGCTTCAAAATCCCTTGTTGTCACCATCAAGTTTTACTTTGAGAAATTGGAATGTCGAGATCTTCCATAGCTTCATGCCTTAGTTGCTCAGTTTTGTCCATAACCGGGGACACGGCTAAGTACTTAGAATTTGATCTTCTGCAGAAGTTGTACACTTTACCCACATGACACAATCTCATCTTGATGCCACCAGTGGCCGCTGGATAAGTACTCACCAAGATGGAGTACTGGCAGATTGAGAATGTGACAAAGTCTTTCCATAGGAGTCCTCCCAATACACAATGCTAGCTTGTCATCCAGGCACCAATGTAGGGTTCCAAGTTCCCTTACACAATTCTAGTTAACCTGAAGATGCCAATGTATGGGTCTTCCACTATGTAGTTGACTAAGACAGAGCCCATTTAGCATGTGGCTGTACACGGAAGCCACTGTACGAGAAACATGTTCAATCTCTAAGTCCCTGGGTGGTTTTCTTCTAGTGCACATACAAAAAGAGTTAGCCATATAAACATGGTTCCTTTTGTTGCCACCTTGTCCAACCTTGAGTATCCTTGTCCACCCGGGTGGTTCATTGAGTACTTGTTTTATTATATAAAACATATATCTTTTCAATACTTCATATAATCATAACATGTATCCCATCCCAATATATAGCAGGGCTAAGCATACTACAACTACAATGTTTCCACTAAGGAATATATAAGGGTATCCTATTAGGATTTAGCATAGCATAAAATATAGTAAACCTTATCATGCATGTTTCAAAAATCCACTAAGTGTAATGAAAATAGTAGGACTTGGATGATAGTGTCACTTGCCTTTTTAGTAGAGAATGTTGGTTCACTTCTTGATCTTGCAAATATCACACTCTTCTAACTTCACTACAATTCAATCAAGCAAACACATATTCAACACAACATTCAAACAATTTGTCACACATAAAATAACAAAAACAAGGTCATGCATGCAAGCATGCAAAATATAGTTTTATTTGCAAAGGTGGTTTCTACTAAGCTCTAAAAATTATAAAGTTCAAAGTGGTCATTTTCTAAAGTGGTAATACCATTTGCAAAAGGTTTTTATCTCATAAACCAAATATTAAATCAAATCAATATTTTATGTGGTTGAAAATGATTTTAGCAAAGCAATATTCTTTAAAGAGTTCACAAAATATATTTTAATTCTCAAAACTTGGTGTTTCAGGTCAGAAGGTTTGAATCAAAATATTTCCCAAAGGTTTTGCTCAAAAATTCATTTCTAAAACAAAATCAATGTTTTTATTTGACTAGAAATGTGCTAATTCAAATATTTGTTCCCTAACTTCACAAAATACATTTTTAAATCCATAAGTTGGTTCCTATGGTTAGTAGGTTCACAACAAACCATTTTGCAAAGATTTCACATTAAAATTATATCTAGAACAATTTTTATATTCAAAATAAGCTTAGACATGTTTCTGCAATTTCAACCAATTTTCCAGAAGCAAATCATTAAACAAAGTGCATGGTTGAAAAGTACTTGTTCTACTGATTCTATTGATATAAAATTTGCAAAATTTGGACGTGTAGAACTAAAGTTATGAATTTTTCAAATTTGCAAATCTAATAGAACATATTTCTGTTTTTAATCCTGAGTCTGGCCACGTGGCTGTTTCCTATTGGTTGAAAACATTTCGGTTGGATCGACTGTTACAGACCGTAGGATCTCATTTAGATCACACGGTGCAGATTGACTGATACCCCTTCGTTAAGTGATTTGTTCCTACGCGTCAGATCTAAATCTAACGGTGCAGAACCATGCGACCAAATAGTGGCGGCGCTGCACGGCGGCGACTGGCGGCGCGGCTCTGCTCGCGGTGGTTCTGGCGAAGCATGAAGGAAGGGAGGGAGAGGAGATGCTCACAGGGTTCGCAAGGGTGCAGAGAAGCTCAACGTGTGGTCGTCTTGGCGAGGGGCGCTCAGGAATGGCGACGATTGCTCGCCGGAGTAGCTCCTGGCAACGGGCGGCTCTGTTTGACGACGGGGGCGACGATGCAGTTCACCCCAAGGCAAAACAAAGACACGGTCAGATGCGTACAGTCCTGGGGATCCTAGGAGTATCAATAGGAAGGCTCGGGGCGGTCGGGGCTTACCAGTTGGGACTCGCCGAAGAAAGGACAGACGCGGCGGTGCTCAGGTGATGACGAAGCCGACGCTACGGGGCACGCGGGAGTGAGCTGAGGCTATGGGCAGGTGCGCCTGGCGATGGGGAACAGGCTCGTGAGCAGTGGAAGTCGAGGGGGAGTCTGGCCTCGCCGGAATTGATGAAGGAGCTCATCGGAGCAGAGTGGGCTCAAGCTCATAATTGGGGCAGCCCGGTGGCAAAGGGGTGGCGTGGTTTGGGGGAAAAGAGAGAGGAGAGTGGGGCGATTTAACGAGAGTCGTCACTGCGAGGAATTAAGGCCACCATCAACGCGTATTCATCGCCGGAATTACTCGGCTACAACGGCAGGGGACTTGGTCGCGGGTGAGGACGACGACGTGCTGGCGTGGGGCCTGTTTGTCAGTGAGGGAGAGAGAGAGGGAGATGGGTCCACCGCTCAGCGTCTCTGCGGGTGTTAGTTCGAGTAAAAGAAAACGTTTCGCTGGGGGAAAATAGTTGGGCTGGACTGGGCCTTGTTTGCTGGGCTGGGTCTGTTTCATTTTTTTATACAGATTGCCTTTTCTTTTTCCATTTGATTTTCTGTTTTGATTTTATTCAAACAATTCAAACACTCATTTGAAATCAAACCTTTGCCAAACTTTGTGTAGTTTTTAATTCTGTTTAACAACATAATCCAAAGTCCAAAACAAAATAATTTTTATTCTTTTTAGGATCCATTTATAATTAAATAAAATAGACCTTAGTCATTAATTCAAATAGGATTTTATTTAATTAAAAACTCTATTTTAAATCTAAACCAAACCAAAACCTTTTCAGTAGGTTTCCTTGGAAAAACAAAACACTTGGAAAACTTATTTAAAATATTTTAACAAGTTTTAGGGTTTATTTAAAAGGGAAAAGCCTTTACTTAAATAAAATTGGATATTTATAAATCCTTATTATTTTATTTAAATAAACCTTTACTCTTTTTATCAAAACAAAATATTTTATTTTAAAAGCTTGGCCAAGATTAATTTGGCTCTTTAAAATAATCCTCATTTATAATTCTATCTTTGCTTTTTGAAAACCAAATCTTTTTATTGAAAGATCCAAAATAGTGATTCCAATTATTAAAACTTTATTTATTAATTGTTTATCTTTTTAAATCCCTTTAGGATTTATTTGATCAAAATAGGTTTGGATGTTTCCAATTGGAATCAAAAGTTTTTTCTCACCCTAAATTTCAACAAAATTTTATTTTATTTAATTATTTTTCACATTATAAGATTTGGAAAATCTTGGGATGTGAAAGGTTGTTCGATTTATATGAGTAATATGTTTTATGCACATGCACCTTTGATAGATGGTCTATTCTTATTGAATCTCGATTGTGGTAATACACACATTAATAACATTGAAGCTAAACGTTTGAAATTGAGTGCTAACTCAACCTATATGTGGCACTGTCGTTTTGGTCATATTGGAGTGAAGCGTATGAAGAAATTTCATTCCGATGGACTTCTTGAATCACTTGATTTTGAATCACTTGAAAGATGTGAAGCATGTCTGATGGGTAAAATGACTAAGACTCCATTTTCTGGTATGATGGAGCGGGCTACGGACTTATTAGAAATCATACATACTGATGTATGTGGTCCAATGAGTATAGCATCGCGCGGTGGTTATCGCTATGTCCTTACCTTCACGGAGGACTTGAGTAGATATGGGTATATCTATTTCGTGAAACCTAAGTCCGAAACTTTAGAGAAGTTTAAGAAATTTCAAAGTGAGGTAGAGAATCAACGTAACAAGAAGATTAAATTTCTACGATCTGATCGTGGAGGTGAATATCTAAGTTACGAGTTTGGCGAGCATTTGAAGAAATGCGGAATACTTTCACAATTGAAACCGCCGGAAACACCACAATGTAATGGTCTGTCCGAACGTCGTAATCGAACTCTCTTAGATATGGTTCGTTCTATGATGTCACTTACAGATTTACCGCTGTCATTTTGGGGTTGTGCATTAGAAACAGCCGCATTCACTTTAAATAGGGCACCATCTAAATCCGTTGAAACGACACCGTATGAATTATGGTTTGGGAAAAAACCTAAATTGTCGTTCCTTAAAGTTTGGGCTTGTGAAGCTTACGTAAAGACGTTACAGCCCGACAAGCTTGAACCCAAAGCGGAAAATTGCGTCTTCATAGGATACCCGAAGGAAACTATTGGGTATACCTATTAACAAGTTGCACAGTGCCAGTTGCATGTTTTCTTCTGTTTTTGGTTCCACAAAGGCAGAAAATCAATATTCTCGGAATTGGACGGGACAAAAGCCAAAGTCAATATTTTACCGTGGGCGACACGAAGTCTAGAGGAGAGACGGAGAAGCGGGCCAGGGCGGCCAAACCCCCCTAGGCGCGGCCAGAGGTGGGCCCGCGCCTAGGCAGGGTGTGACCCTCCTGGTTGCCTCCTAGCCCCGCCTCATCGCCTATAAGAAGCCCCCGGGGAGAAAATCGTAAATAATCCATCATACTTCTAGAAAAAGTTCTGCAGCGCCGCCGCCACCGAAGGGAAGATTTGGGGGACAGAAAGTCTCTGTTCCGGCACCCTGCCGGGACGGGGAAGTGCCCTCGGAGCCATCTCCATCGATCTCCACCACCATCTCCATCACCGTCGCTGATTCCCATGATGAGGAGGGAGTAGTTCTTCCTCGAGGCTAAGGGCTCTACCGGTAGCTATGTGTTCATATCTCTCTCTATGCATGATCTTGTGGTCATGAGCTTTGTAATCAAGTATATATACCTTGCTACTCAAGTTCTCCAATAGATCTATGCTCTCCCCATGTGTGTGATAGTGACAGTGTGCACGCCATGGTGGCACTTAGGCTTGAGTCTACATAAATACTCTTTGTGCTTTAATAGATCTATGCTTTTCCCCACGTGTGTGAAAGTGATAGCGGGCATACCGTGTGTGGCACTTTGTCTAGATTGAATATTTGTTATGAGTTATATTTGGAGTTGGATGTCTCTATGAAATGTGGTGTTTGTTGGAACCTTCTAGCGCTGAAGGTGACAGTGTGGGGTTATCTAGATTGGGGAAGGCAGACTTTGAGGTGTGTTGTTATAGCCCTACCATGGATTAGAGTTTCCAACCGGAGAGTAGTTAAGAGTAGTATCATGAAGAGAGGATATTTATATGAGATAGTGTTACCTAGTGAAAGTATGATCCCTAGTCCTTGTTTCTAAACATTGAAACACCGTTTGCATCTAGATCTGTTGCATGTTTTCTTGCTTCCATCAGTTTGCCTTTAGTCTGTTCCTCCACGCCATCAGCTATTTTATGGCACTCACACACGTTACCCCACGTCAACAACAAGTCGGAAGCTATTTTCTGGCGCCATTACCACTTGTATTTCACTATCTCTTCGCTGAACTAGTGCACGTATACAACTATGTATTGGGTGTGTTGGGGACACAAGAGACTTCTTGTATCTTGATTACATGGTTGCTTGAGAGGGATTCCTTTGACCACTTCCTCCCTGAGTTCGATAAACCTTGGGTAATCCACTTAAGGTAAACTTGTTGCTGTTCTACAAACCTCTGCACTTGGAGGCCCAACAACTGTCTACAAGAATAGAAGTGCGTAGACATCAATGAGATAGTAAAATACAAATGGTAACGGTGCCAGAAAATAGCTTCTAACTTGTTATTGACGTGGTGTAACGTGTGTGAGTGCCAGAAAATAGCTTGACGGTGAGGTAAAGATTAAAGGCAAAAGGATGGAAGCAAGCAAAAATGCAACAGATCTAGTAGCAAATGGTGTTTCAATGTTTAGAAACAAGGCCTAGGGATCATACTTTCACTAGTGAACACTCTCTCATATATCCTCTCTTCATGATACTACTCTTAACTACTCTCCGGTTGGACACTCTAATCCACGGTAGGGCTATAACAGCACACCTCAAAGTCCGCCTTTCCTAATCTAGATAACCCCACACTGTCACCTTGAGCGCTAGATGGTTCCAATAAACAGCACAATTTCATAGAGACATCCAACTCCAAATATAACTCATAACAAATATTCAATCTAGCCAAAGTACCACAAACGTTATGCACACTGTCACTTTCACACACGTGGGGAAAATAATAGATCTATTAAAGCACAAAGAGTATTTTTGTATACTCAAACCTAAGTGCCACCATGGCGTGCATGCTGTCACTTTCACACACATGGGGAGAGCAGAGATCTAATGAAGCACTTGAGTAGCAAGGTAGATCCACTTGATTACAAAGCTCATGACTGATGACCCACAAGTATAGGGGATCAAAACAGTCTTCGCGGGTAGTATTACCCAATTTATTGATTCGACACAAGGGGAGCCAAAGAATACTTGCAAGCCTTAAGAACTGAGTTGTCAATTCAGCTGCACCTGGAAATAGTTCTTGCTCACAGAAGTTTATCAGTAGCAACAGTTTGATAGTAGCAACAACAAAGCAACAGCAGCAGTAACAGCAACAATGAATAGTAGCAATATTAACAGTAATGGTAACAGTAGGATTCGAGTGCGGTAGGCATAGGGATGGATGGACGGGCGTTGCATGGACGAGTCTCAACATGTAACTTCAAGATCTAGGGGATTGCAGATAAATAATAACAAGAATCCAAGTACTAAACAATCCTAGGCATGTTGTAAGATCCCTCCTTTATAAAGGAAAGGATCCCTGTGATTACAATGCTAGTCCCTGGATCAATACTAGAATCCACAGTTTAATATGAAGTACACAGAAACAAAGGTCATTATTACAAGTCATTCCAGAGACAAACAAGTCTTTTACAAACTCCATGGCCACAGGCCTAGTACAAGAGTTTAAATATGTAATAATATAAATAAGTCTTCATCTTCATGTGCCACAGGCAAGCATGTTGAGTGTAGACTCATAACCCCTAATCACCATCAGAATAACCTGCAACATCACAAGTTACAGCCACAGTGGGTCAATACATTGGAATAGTATTGGCAAGTGATACCTTAGTATAATTTTGGTAACTAGATACTATATGCATTTGGCTAAGTGTAGCTTAGGCTTGCTTTGCTCAAAATAGGTTTTATCTATTAGTTGAAAGCACTAAGTTTTTCTATGAAAAAATCTTTCCCAAGGAACCACCAATAGAAATTGGGGGACCTTCACCCTTGTTCAACCACAAGTTTTTACTTAGAAATTGGAACGAGGAGATTCTTGATAGCTTCCATGTCTTGATCCTTAAGTTGTCCAATACCAGGGACATGGCTAAGTACTTAGATTCTTCCATCTGCAGTGGTTGTGCACTTTCCCCACAAGACTTGATTTTCACCAAGACAGGACCTTTCAGAAGCCTTCCCTTAGACCAGATGGACGCGTTCCAACCTATCATCCCACTACCACCAACTGTCCAAATGGCTAAGTTATTGCAACCTATGTGATCCAGGCAGAGCCCATATTGCCAAGGGGCTGCACTAGAAGCTTCTTAACATATGGCATCTCAAATCCCTTTGTTCCTGGGTGGCTTTCCACAAGTGAGATACACAAGGTAAACCATAAAAATGGGACTTGTGTAACCACTCAACACAAACCAATCCTTCCATTCCACCCAGGTGTTTCATTCACTTAGTTGTTTTATTACATAAAACACAAGTCCAAAGACTTAGAAATATTTTCTCATACGTGAATATATAACCACCCTTAGTTGCTACTAGCTAGGCTAAGCATGGCATTGATAAGAATCTTAACTTAGAAATTTCTAGTAATTCTACAACTACTAGGATTTCTCAAGCATAGCATATAGATCAAAAATATTCATGCAAGTCTAGCAAAACATTTCTAGTGCATAGTTGAAAACATAGGAATAAATTCATGAAGTACCACTTGCCTTGGTAGTTTGGGGAGTAGCAACAATCCTCACAATCACAATCACTATTTGCACCAAAATCTACACATAAAATAATGGCACAAAATCACATACACAATATATACAAGCAAAAATACATGAATGTATGCAAGATGCCATGTGATGATTTTCTACACCAAACAAGACAAGTGCACAGTACTGATTCATAAAAAAGTACAAAACAAGCCAAATAAACTTTATTTGAATAACAAAACATTTTCCAAATAATTACTATACTCAAATTATGCCTACAAATGTTTCTACAAAAACAACCATTTTAACAGGGGCAAAACACTAAACACATTGCATAAACAGAAAGGTTTTTCTCTCCTGATTCCAATGATATAAAATTTGTCAAATTTGGACGTGGGAATCAAAAGTTATGAATTAAACAAGTTTAAACATCTAATAGATCTAATTCATATTTTTAAAACGAAACACATGCCACGCGGCAGCATCTGGTTGGTTGGTACCAATTCACACTGGATCACACTCGTGCACCGTCAGATCTAAATAAAATCCAACGGCTCAGATCTGCCCGTACCTCTTCGGCCTGGCGTCTAATCTAGACCACTGGATCTAGATCTAGTGGATCTAATCGTTTTGACCTTAAACCGGCGGCGCAAATGGCCAGAACGGCGACGACGGCTCTGCCGGCGATGGTGCGGCGATTCTAGCAAGGGCTGGGGGCAGTGGTGATGCTTACCGGCGTCGCAAGGTTGCGAGGAAGCTCCAGATGTTGTTGGCGTGGACAGGGGCAAGCTGCTGTGGCCGTGGGAGCACGTCGGAGTCGGGGACAGCGTCGGGATTAGGTGGACGGCAACGTTGGCGACGTTCTGATCCGCCCTAACACAAACGGAAGGCATCAGTCTGTGCACAACGTTCAGGCGAACTTGATACGGTCAAGGGGAAGGCACGGGGCGGTCGAACCTCACCGAAATTCCTTGTCGGAGTTGGAGACGGCGTCGGGAGTTTGCGGTGCTCGACGGAGTCGACGACCTGGGGCAGTACAAGTCGAACCAAAGGTGTCAGAAGAAGCGTAAGGACAAAGGAAACACGACAGTATGGTTTAGCAGGCACGGGGCAGACGAGGCTCACCGGAATACTTCACCGGAGTTCGTCGGGCAGCGGTGGTTCGAGCTTCAATACGAGTAGCCTGGGGGCGATTGGGTGTGGGTGTTTGGGGGGAAAGGACCGCGGCGGGGTGAGGTTTAAGTAGCAGGTGAAGGCTGGGAGAATTACTGCCGGAATCAAGGGAATTGATTCGATTTAATCCGCGAGGTAACGACGGCGACGACGTGTTCATCGCGCGGAAATTTGGGGAGGGTGATGACGACGCGTGGGCCACTGTTGTCAGCGAGAGAAGAAGAGAGGAGGTGGGGCCAGACGTCAGTGAGGGGGCGGGTTGAACAACTGGTGCGAAACGTTTTCCTCGCGGGAGTGGTTGATGGGCTAAATGGGCTAAACGGCTGGGTTGGGCCAGATTGGCTGGTCTGTTTTATTTTTTCCTCCTTTAATCTTTTTCCTTTTCTAAATGGATTTCTGGTTTGAATTTGAAAGCTCAAATCAATTCTGTTTCAAATGAGACTTTCTCCAAATCAAAGTTTGCTGAAACCTATCTCCTAGGAGGTGTAACAACTGTTCAAACATGAGGGAAAAACAAAAAAAGGTTTGGAAAACGAATTAAACAAGCTTTATTGAAATATTTATAAGTGGTGATGAAATGGTTTTTAAATCATAATTTTGTTTTTGAAACTTTGACCAAACTTTAGAAGCATCACCCAAGCTCAACAATACTGATCAAAATAGTATCCTTCTTATTAGAAAGTGGCAATAAACCATAGTTTGCTTTACATAAAATAATGAGCATCAGATGCTCCTGTTTTTGAATTGGTTTTGAAAAGGAACCCTAAATGATCATGGATGCATGGATGATATGCATGAGTTTTGAAACATGATTTTAGGGATGTTACAAATCTAACCCCCTTAAGGTGAATCTCGCCCTCGAGATTCGGATTGGCGAGCAAATAGGTGAGGGTGGTCTTTCCGAAGATCATCTTCTCTTTCCCATGTTGCTTCTTCTTCGGAATGATGGTTCCATTGAACTTTGCAGAATTTGATAGTCTTAGTCCGAGTAACTCTTTCTGCAGTCTCAAGAATCTTGATAGGATTCTCCTCATAAGTGAGGTCACTCTCCAATTGAACCTCTTCCAAAGGTATAGTATCCTTCAAAGAAGTCTCTTCCATTTCTGGATGGAATTTCTTAAGCTGACTCACATGAAACACATTGTGAACGGCAGACAATGATTCTGGCAGTTCAATCTCATAAGCTACTTCTCCTTTACGACTCAGAATCTTGAATGGTCCAACATATCTTGGGTCCAATTTTCCTTTGACTCCAAACCTCTTCACTCCACGAAGTGGTGACACTCTAAGATAAGCTCTATCACCAACTTCATAGGTGACTTCTCTACGCTTAGGATCTGCGTAGCTCTTTTGTCGGGACTGTGCTATCTTCAATCTGTCCTTAACTAGCTTGACTTTCTCTTCAGCCTCTTTGATTAGTTCTGGTCCGAACAAACTTCTTTCTCCCACACCATTCCATAGCAATGGGGTGGTACACTTCCTCCCATAGAGAAACTCAAATGGTCCCTTCTCAATACTGGCTTGATAGCTATTATTATAAGAGAATTCTGCGTAAGGCAGACTTTCATCCCAACTGGCTCCATTGTCTAGAGCACATGCTCTCAACATATCTTCAAGAATCTGATTAGTCCTTTCTGTCTGTCCATCAGTCTGAGGATGAAAAGCAGTGCTGAATTCCAACCTCATTCCCAATGACTCATGTAGTTGCCTCCAAAAATGAGAAGTGAATTGAGTTCCCCTATCAGACACAATACTCTTGAGTACTCCATGTAGACATACAATTCTACTCATATAGATCTTGGCTAACTTAGCACTTGTGTAGGTTGTCTTCACGGGTATGAAATGAGCCACTTTAGTTAAGCGATCCACTACTACCCAAATAGAATCATACCCTGACCGGGTCCTTGGCAATCTGGTAATGAAATTCATACCAATCTTGTCCCACTTCCAGTCAGGAATAGGTAGTGGTTGTAACAATCCTGCTGGTTTCTGGTGTTCCGCTTTCACTCTGCTACACACATCACACAAAGCAATATGTTACTCGGATGAATGGAATACGATGAATTGTGTGCTTCTTGAGATTATTCCACCAAAATCTTTCCTTCATATCCATGTAAATTTTGGTGTTACTCGGATGAATGGAATACGATGAATTGTGTGCTTCTTGTAAAATCAGTTTCCGAAGCTCCGGATCTTGTGGAACACAGATTCGTTTTCCATACCATAAAGTACCCTGTTCATCTTCATGGAATCCTTTGGCTTTTCCCTTGCCAATCTTTTTCTTAATATCTTCAATTTCCTTATCAGTCTTTTGGGCTTCTTTGATCTTGTCCAACAAAGTGGGTTGAACATCCAAAGACATGAGATGTCCCTCAGGCATAATCTCCAATCTGAGATTTCTGAATTGGGTACATAGATCATCGGGCAATTCTCCCTTAGTAAGGCCATTCACAAAAACTTTACGGCTTAGAGCATCCGCTACAACATTCGCTTTACCGGGGTGGTATTGCAGACTCAAGTCATAGTCCTTGATGAGTTCTAGCCATCTTCTTTGTCTCATGTTAATTTCTTTCTGGGTGAAGATATACTTCAAACTCTTGTGATCGGTGAACACTTCACATCGTTTTCCCAAAAGGTAATGTCTCCATGTTTTGAGTGCATGGACAACAGAGGCTAACTCTAAATCATGAGTAGGGTAATTTACTTCATGAGTTTTGAGTTGTCTCGAGGCATAAGCCACATCTTTCCCTTCTTGCATTAGTACTGCACCCAATCCATGATGAGATGCATCACAATACACTTGGAAATCCTTCGCCAAATCTGTAAGGTTCCCAACCTTTAATAAGGTAGAGATCCATGTGTTTACAATGCTAGTCCCTGGATCAATAGCTAGCATCCACAGTTAACATGTAATATCAAGAAACATAGGTCATAATACATCTTTATAACCAGGAATAAAGTAATTTATTACATCTTACATAGCTCATTTGGCTATTACATTACATTGCAGCAGAATATCTATAAAGCATGGGGTCCTTCATCTTGAAAGTGCCACATGCAGACATGTTGGTTGTAGACTTGTAATCCTAATCATTAAACTTCACTAATATCAAACAAACCTGCAACATAACAAGTTACAGCCACAAGGGTCAATACATTTGAATTGTATCGGCAAGTGATACTATGGTAAAGTAGTGGAGTCTATCATCTATATGCATTTGGCTAAGTGGAGCTTAGGCTTGCTTTGCTCAAAATAGATTTTCCTTATCATTTGAAAACACTAAGTTTTTGCTTGACAAAATCACCCAAGGAACCACCAATAGAAATTGGTGAACCTTAAACCCTTGTTCAACCACAAGTTTTTAACTTAGAAATTGGGATGATGAGATTCTTGATAGCTTCCATGTCTTGATGCTCAAATTGTCCTTTACCAGGGACATGGCTTAGTACTTAGATTTTACACTCTGCAGAGGTGGTGCACTTTCCCCACAAGACAAGATCTATCAGAAGCCTTCCCTTAGAACAAATGGACGCGCTCCAACCTATCATTCCCACTACCACCAACTATCCAAATGGCTAAGTTCAAGCGACCTATGTGATCCAGGCAGAGCCCATATTCCCAAGTGGCTGCACTTGAAGCTTCTCAACATTTGACATCTCAAATCTGTTTGTTCCTGGGTGGCCATCCACAAGTGAGATACACAAGGTTCACCAGTCCCCTGGCCTTGTGTAACCACTCAACACAAACCATTCCTTCCATTCCACCCAGGTGATTCATTCACTTAGTTGTTTTATTAAACAAAACTCAAGTCCTCAGACTTAGAAATTTTCCATAACATGAATATATATTCCACCATTGTTTTCTACTAGCTAAGCTAAGCATGATAGTAGTAGGAATCTTAACTTAGGAAATTCTACTAAGGTTTCATCTACTAGGATTTCCCATGGCATAGTTTACAATTAGCAAAATTCCATGCAAGTCCTACTTAGAAATATCACTAATGCATAGTGAAAATAATGGGACAAAGGTATGAAGCATCACTTGCCTTTTTGGTAGAGAGTATAAGTTCACTTCCTTGTTCTTTGCAATGTTCACTCACTTCAAATCACTACAATTCAATCAAGCAAAGAATATTTCAATCTACCATTCAAGCAATTCAACACATAAAATCATAGTAACAAAACAATGCATGCAAGCATGCTAAGGATTGTTTTATTTGTAAAAGTGGTTTCTAATGGTTCATAAACATTTGAAAACACCTAATGGTCATTTTATAGAGTGGCAAAATCATTTGTATAAAATTTTACTTCATAAACCATTTTTTTGTTCAAGTCATTATTTTATGTGGTATAGAAATGCTTTTAATAAGGCAAAAATTCTATTGGTTTCACAAAATATGTTTTCAAACCATATAACCTTGTGTTTAGGGTCAGGGAGTTTATTTCCAAAACATTTCTCAAAGATTTTCTTCCAAAACCATTTTTAATGATTAACCCATATTTTTATTTGACTAGAAATGGTTTAAATCAAAGATTTATTCTTTTGCTTCACCAAATACATTTTTGAAACCACAATTTGTTTCCTATGGTCAGTAGGTTCAAATCAAATCATTTGTAAAAGATTTTACCCAAAATTCATTTTTAGAATAACTTTTATACTCAAAATAGGCCTAGAAATGTTTCTGCAAAAATACCCAATTTTCTAGAAGCAAAATACTAAACTAAGGATATAGTTGCAAAGTTTTATTTTTCCTGATTCCAATGATATAAAATTAGCAAATAGGTTGAAATATTTTGGGTAGTGGTGTTGCTATATATATTTTAACATCTTCTGTTTGCAAAAGGAATCAACTTAAACTGATTTATAGATCGCGAGATATGACTAGTATATGGTTTAAATTTAAAATTTAATTTCAGATTTCGAAAATTTGATAATTGGAAAAACTAGTATCACGTGATAGGAAATTTAACTACAAATCCAACGCAACAAGAATCATCTAAATCGGAGCTATGAATTTTTACTTGTGAATTTTCAAAGTTTGGACGTGAGCTAGTACAAAAATCTGATCGATCGATCGATTGTTCTGTCGCGCGTGGAAAAGAAATACGTGGCAGGTACTATAAGCTGTTCCGATTACAACTGATCTAATAGTAGACATACACTAAAGACTGAACGACGAGGTGTCCAACACATACCATGGCTTTGAGTGAGAACGACGCTCGGGACGACGGCGACGGCCGGCTCGGCGTTGATGCAGGTTTGCTCCGACAATCTCCATGGCTTGAGTAAGATGCGTATATTTCAATGCCGAGATGATGGTGTGCTTGGAGGTCTTCGACGGAGCTCCTAGCAGCAGCGGCGAGCGGATGGAGCGACGAGAGCATCGGCATCCGACGGCGTGGACAACGTTTCCAAGATGATGCAAAATCATGTCGAAGAGATAGGCAACGATTAGTAGAGCCTACTGTTGAAAGGAATCGAGGTATGGGCTACCGTATATGACGTACCGTCGAGATCAACTCCGATGACGTTGCGGCCAACGACGATGAAATGAAGAAACACCATGTCCTAAAGGTAGTTATTGACGAGTAAGATATGATGGCGTGAGGAATGGACGATATGTTTACCGATTGCGATGGAATTTAGCGATGAACTAGAATTTGTGGATAACAATGGCATGGTCAGTACAGTGTATGCAAGCCTTCTCAGGAGAAACTTTGGTAATGAAAGTGAGGGAGGAGAATGAGTGTAAACCGGTGCTTTCTTAGGTTCTTCTTGTTACAGGCTAAAGACGGAGATCGGGAGTCATAAGCCAACGTTTAGCATCCGGTGCGCCCGTTTGGTTTGTGAAATTAAGACAATAAAGTGAAGCACTAATTTTCTGAACGGTTACTCCATTGAATATGCAACAAATTTTGTATTGATGGTGGGTGTAGAAATATCCATTGGAATTGATGAGAGAGGGAGGGAATGAGATACACGCATGGACGTTTAATCTGTTCTTCCTGTACGTTAGCTCGAGGAGGAAGATGATCGACCGGGTCTGTTCGCCTAATTGGGCCAGGCAGTTCGGCCCAGGAGAAAAATAAAGGATAGAAAAGAAAATAAAAATATTGAGAGATGGGGGCTTTGGGCTAGATTTGGTCAGCTCATTTTTTTATTCTTCTTCTTTTCCTTTTTTTTGTTTTATTATGTAACTTATTCAAAACCCCAAATTGAGTAAAAATAATTTCTAAAACTTTGTCAAAATTAAGATAACTTTTTAGTACAATAAGAGTCATATCTCTTGTTTAAAACAAAATGTATTTGCATGTTTTACCTATATGGCTATTTAAGTAAAGTTTCTCATAAATAGAAATTTGAGTTCTTGAAATAACTTTTGTTTGAAATCGAAATCTGTAAAATAGTAAATTCATTGTGAATAAAAATATAGCATAGCAATGAAATTTTATTTTAATAAAAAAATATCCATTTTGGAATATATCTTATGCAACATATTTTGCTTGAGTCTTGGATAACTTAAAAATACTATAAAATTTATATTTTCTCAAATAATTTTATAAGAAGGTAAAATATCAATTCAGAATAGTTTTCTATCCAGATTTTTAATTACCAAAATCTTTATGAGGATATCACATACTTTGATTTACTTTGTATTTAGTAAACTAGTTTTAAATTAAATGTCAAAAAGTTCTAATTCTTGTGTTTTTTTTTCAATGGAGAGAAACAAACAAGCTTCTATTTTTTTTACATTCCAAAATTTGAAAATTTTGGGATGTGACAAAATCTGGCAGACATAAGACTGGGGCTGTCACTAGTCTCTTCTTCAGTTCTTGGAAACTGAGTTCACATCCTTCAGACCAAGCAAATTTCTTGTCTTTCTTTAGCAATTCTATCATAGGCTTAGCTACCTTGGAGAAATTCTCGATAAATTTTCTGTAGTATCCTGCCAAGCCAAGGAAACTACGAACCTCTTTCACTGACTTAGGAGATTCCCATTCAGTTACAGCTGAAACTTTAGCAGGATCAACTGCTACACCATCTCCTGACACAACGTGTCCAAAAAACCAACTTCATTTAACCAAAATTCACACTTGCTGAATTTGGCCTACAGCTTATGCTCTCTAAGCTTCTCAAGTATCAAACGTAAATGTCCTTCATGCTCTTCTTTGCTCTTGGAATAGATCAAAATGTCATCGATGAATACGCCAACAAACTTGTCAAGGAACTCATGAACACCTTGTTCATCATATTCATGAAGTATGCTGGTGCATTGGTCAAACCAAATGGCATCACGGTATACTCATACAATCCATACCTTGTGGTGAAAGCTGTCTTAGGTATGTCTTGTTCCCTTATCTTGAGCTAGAAATAACCTGACCAGAGATCAATCTTTGAGAACACACAAGCTCCTTCTAACTGATCAAACAAGTCATTGATTCTAGGCAAAGGGTATTTGTTCTTGATAGTCACCTCATTGAGTGAACGGTAATCTATGCATAACCTTTGACTTCTATCTTTCTTTTCCACAAACAAAACTGGTGCTCCCCAAGATGAAGAACTTGGTTGGATAAATGTCGTGGTGGTGGCACGGCAGATGCCATGGGTAGGCTAAAGTATGGGGCCAATGGATG
This sequence comes from Avena sativa, assembly GCA_916181665.1. NCBI lineage: Eukaryota > Viridiplantae > Streptophyta > Magnoliopsida > Poales > Poaceae > Avena > Avena sativa. Next base: position 402,610,611 of record OV702284.1, read on the forward strand.
CTAGAGGGATCTGGGGAGGGAAGATGCAGTTGATTCTACACACAGAAGACTAAGGCTAAGATCTTTATTTCTCCTTCCTTGGGCTACAAGTGCTCCTTGAGCTGTATACAAGGAGAAAGGAAGAACTTTACCAGCACAATGATACTAAAAATGAGCCCTCCTCCCTCTCAGGGTCCAAACCTCCCCTTATAAAGGAGAGCCTTGGGTTCCTTTAGGGCTGATGTGGCAAGCATATTCGAGGAATATGCTTGTCCCAATATAGTAGTTCGGCGCCCCCTTTCCCCGTCGCTCCCCTAATGACGACAAGGTTCCAGAGGGCCCCTCCTGTGCGCCTCGGGCTTTAGGACTGTCACCTCCGTGACCTCCTTCTGCCTCTCTGTCGCTCTGCGCCTTTGTCCCTAGTGCTTGGCTCCGCTCAGATTCTCCCTAGCCTGCGGCTAGAGTTTGACTTTAGGTTTCTCCTTCTCCTGCAAGCTTCGTATCATTCGGCCCTACCTCGAGTAACTCGGCTCGTCCCTCACCTGCATCAAGTTTACTCGGGCTAACCCGGCCGACTTACGCAGTATCTCAGCCGGGTACTGCCTTGCCATCATTATAAGGGTCCTGCCCTTTCCTATCTCGGATGACTTCTACAGGATTCGGCCGATTCAGACTGTAACTCGAAAACTAGACGGGGGACATCCTTTCGTGTTTCCCCATCTTTACCCTATCCGGGGTTACCTCCCCAACATTAGTCCCCGAAGCTGGTATGGCCCCGCCGATAACCTCGGCCGGGCCGTATTAGTTTCATGACACTCGTTCCGCATTGTTTCCGAGTTATTTCTTTCTCGTTCGAGGTATCATCGTATCTTCTCGCGTACACCTTGTCCTACGTGTCATCCCCATCATTGTTTCTCTAGTTTTTTGTTCCTCTACAGTATTTACTGACAGGCTACAGTTACTACTGCGCCTGTCGCGCCAGCGCTGCGACGCCTCGTGTGCCGCTTCCGTTGGGGATCGTGTCCTTATTTGCTACCGTGTGGCCCTTGGTGCGGTTCCGCTCAACGACGTGCGGTCGTGCGGCGCACACGATCTACACGATCAACCGCCACACCCACGATCCCACTACCTCGCTTGCGGCTCGATTATAAAGAGGGGCGCGGCGCTGGGGGATTCACTTTCCCCTTTTCGCTTGCCTGCGCCCTTCTTCTTCGTCTTGCTTCCGCGCCCGTTCGCAGCTCCGCCGTCGCGCGTTCATCTGAACCTCCGACGGCGAGGACTCCGCCGCGTTGCTCCGTCTGCCTCGTCCTTGTTCGCTAGCTTTGGCGTCGTCACCGGTGAGTTCTTTCCGGTCCCATCGCCTAGGCTTTCCTCTAGATTCCTCTGTCTCCCTTTCGTTTTCGCGCGGTGGTTCCTTTGCTGCTCCGCCGCCGTTTCTGTGTAGAATCACGACGGGGCCCTGTAGTTCTAAACTTTCCTCCGCCGCTAGTTCTTCCTCCGCTGATTTTTCCGGCGAGCCCATGTCTAGCTCCTTCAGCGGTGCCCTGATAGAGGATGACGATGCTGGCTCTGGGCCCGAGCGAGGCTCATGGCAGGGCTCCTCCGTTACTCGCCGCGAGATCGAGTGGCTTATCCGGACCCGGAGGATTCCCGCCGAGGTCTCCTGTCGCTTACCCGGCAGCGAGTCCTCTCCGGATCTTAGGGAGGGCGAGTATGTAGTTTTCATGTCGCATTTCTCGCGCGGCTTTGGTCTACCTCTTAGCGACTTTGCTAGGGAATTTCTCGACTACTTCGGCCTTCAGCCGCATCACCTTCCTGCAAATGCCATCGCCTCTCTCTCAGCTTTTATCTCTGCCTCGGAGGGATACTTCGGCCTATGGATGTCCGTGCATGTCTGGTCGAAGTTCTTCCAGATTCGTTCTAACGTTGTCCCTGACAAGTCTCTGCACCCTTCCGAGAAACTGCTTACTCAATGTGGAGCAGCGTCCATTACACCTCGGAGGAAGTCCGAATTTCCTTGTGTTACAGGGCTAGAGTCGTGCAAGAAGTGGCACAAGTCCTTCTTCTATGTCAAGAACACGGGAGCGGAGGACAAGATTCGGCTCCCTGCATTCTCCATTGGTACGCCCTCCAAGGTGAATTGGACTTATAATCCGAAGAAGAGTCACGCCTTGGCCGAGGCTTTTGAGATTCGGCTTAAAGAGCTGATCCGCGCCGGGCTACGCGGCGAGGATTTGATGGCTACCTTTATCAGTAGCCGAATCTGCCCATTCCAGAAACGGACGCATAAACTCTGCTACTTGAGCGGTCCTCTTGACCCCAATCGAGTCTCGACCGTGGAGCTGGACAACTATCTCATCTTTAAGCGTGTCCGAGCTATCTTCAAGACGGATATGCCTGAGGACTGGGCTTGGGGATTGAAGCCGTTCACCCGCGAGCGTCCCCCTCCCGAAGTAAGCTTAACCACTAACACTTTGTTTTCCAATTGTTTTCGTAACTGTTTTCGCTGATTTTCCTCTTTCTTGTTTTATAGAGGTTCGCAGAGCAGAAGGACGAGGATGCCGAAGTTTTGTCGCTTCCGTGGCCTGCGGACCGGAATACCCCGGACATTGGGGAGCCGGACTCAGAAGAGTTCGTCCCTAAGTCGGATCCCGCCCCGGCTCGTGCTCGTGGCAAGACCTCGGCCCACGAGGAGGAAGGTGATTCGGAAGAGGTCCAAGTTCTAGAGGTAGTTGCCGCAATGCCATTTCTTATGCATTTCCGGCTTCTACTTTCCCAGCTAATCCGGCTGGTCAGGTTCACGACGCCGAGCCTATTGCTTCCCGGCCCCCTGTTACCTCGGGGAAACGTGGGGCTCCTGCTGGTGCCTCAGAGGCGGCCCTCAAGAAACGAATGAAGAAATCCGCACCGAATCCTCCCAGGCGCAAGACCATGCCTGGAGTCGCAGGGTAAGTTCCTTTTGCTCGTATTTCTTGTTTCTCTCTTTCTGCTTTTCAACCTGACGCCCTTCTTTCTTTTTTATTTTCGCAATGCTCCACTTTATGTTAAACCCGGCGGTCCTAGCATGACTAGCCGTGTGACTCGGCAGCCGTCTCCTCCGCCTGCCGAAGATACCAGGATTCCCAGTCCTGCTCGTGCTGCATCTCCTCCAGTTCCGAATCGATCGCCCCCTCGCCACGATGTGCCTGAGACTCCTCTTGTTGACGTTGACTCCGCTCGGCCCTCCGAGATTTCCACCGAACCAGTTGCCTCCTCTGTGAATCCGAGCGTCTCTACCGAGCCTCGTTCTACCACCACGGTTTCTATAGTAGCTCCAGTCCCGGCCGAGGACGTCAATATCTCGGCGCCCTCTGCGACCGTGACCCCTCCGGCTCCTAAAGACACCGTTCCCATTGCCGAGGTATCAGCTACTGCCAATGCCTCTTCTAAAGCAAGAAAAGCTATCGCCGCCAAGGCTTCCACTTCCCAGAAAGGTCTTGTCGGCTCTTCTCAGCCGAGTATCGCCGATGTGCTGCGCAAAGGAACTGCTTCCACCAAAATCTCCGTTACTCCGGCCGCCGGCACCCAGCTTGCTCTTCATAAAAGTCCTGTGGCCGCGGTGGTTACACAGCACGTCCGGGGTAAAGTCCTAACTCGGATGGCAAGTGGGAACAGCCTCGGCTCACTGGTGGAGTATGCCAATAACTGGAATGCTGCCGATCAATTTGAGGGTAATCCCAGCAGTCAGCCGTTCCAGCTTTCCGACATTAGCAGCCGCTTGGATCAAGCCGCCAAGATCGTCCTTGATAGTAACAGGATGAATGAGGTAATTGCTGTTTTACGGAGTCTTGATTAATTCTCCAGATGCTACTATATATACTCTAGTCCCCGAAACTTGCAAGCGAATAACTTGTTATTCGCTTGGAAGTTTTATGATGCTTTACTTAATTCGATTTAACTTTGGGGTTCGAACCTATATCCGACTAGATCTGCCTTAAACTTTGCTTGATTTTTGTCTAGCTGATCTTTGAATATCCAGCTATCTAGATCCGGGTTAAATTTTTCTTGACTTGGATCTGTTTTGGCTTTGAATATCCAGCCACCTAGATCCGGGTTAAGTTTTGCTTGACTCGGATCTGTTTTGGCTTTGAATATCCAGCCACCTAGATCCGGGTTAAGTTTTGCTTGACTCGGATCTGTTTTGGCTAAGCTAAGCATGATAGTAGTAGGAATCTTAACTTAGGAAATTCTACTAAGGTTTCATCTACTAGGATTTCCCATGGCATAGTTTACAATTAGCAAAATTCCATGCAAGTCCTACTTAGAAATATCACTAATGCATAGTGAAAATAATGGGACAAAGGTATGAAGCATCACTTGCCTTTTTGGTAGAGAGTATAAGTTCACTTCCTTGTTCTTTGCAATGTTCACTCACTTCAAATCACTACAATTCAATCAAGCAAAGAATATTTCAATCTACCATTCAAGCAATTCAACACATAAAATCATAGTAACAAAACAATGCATGCAAGCATGATAAGGATTGTTTTATTTGTAAAAGTGGTTTATAATGGTTCATAAACATTTGAAAACACCTAATGGTCATTTTATAGAGTGGCAAAATCATTTGTATAAAATTTTACTTCATAAACCATTTTTTTGTTCAAGTCATTATTTTATGTGGTATAGAAATGCTTTTAATAAGGCAAAAATTCTATTGGTTTCACAAAATATGTTTTCAAACCATACAACCTTGTGTTTAGGGTCAGGGAGTTTATTTCCAAAACATTTCTCAAAGGTTTTCTTCCAAAACCATTTTTAATGATTAACCCATATTTTTATTTGACTAGAAATGGTTTAAATCAAAGATTTATTCTTTTGCTTCACCAAATACATTTTTGAAACCACAATTTGTTTCCTATGGTCAGTAGGTTCAAATCAAATCATTTGTAAAAGATTTTACCCAAAATTCATTTTTAGAATAACTTTTATACTCAAAATAGGCCTAGAAATTTTTCTGCAAAAATACCCAATTTTCTAGAAGCAAAATACTAAACTAAGGATATGGTTGCAAAGTTTTATTTTTCCTGATTCCAATGATATAAAATTAGCAAATAGGTTGAAATATTTTGGGTAGTGGTGTTGCTATATATATTTTAACATCTTCTGTTTGCAAAAGGAATCAACTTAAACTGATTTATAGATCGCGAGATATGACTAGTATATGGTTTAAATTTAAAATTTAATTTCAGATTTCGAAAATTTGATAATTGGAAAAACTAGTATCACGTGATAGGAAATTTAACTACAAATCCAACGCAACAAGAATCATCTAAATCGGAGCTATGAATTTTTACTTGTGAATTTTCAAAGTTTGGACGTGAGCTAGTACAAAAATCTGATCGATCGATCGATTGTTCTGTCGCGCGTGGAAAAGAAATACGTGGCAGGTACTATAAGCTGTTCCGATTACAACTGATCTAATAGTGGACATACACTAAAGACTGAACGACGAGGTGTCCAACACATACCATGGTTTGAGTGAGAACGACGCTCGGGACGACGACGACGGCTGGCTCGGCGTTGATGCAGGTTTGCTCCGACAATCTCCATGGCTTGAGTAAGATGCGTATATTTCAATGCCAAGATGATGGTGTGCTTGGAGGTCTTCGACGGAGCTCCTAGAAGCAGCGGCGAGCGGATGGAGCGACGAGAGCGTCGGCATCCGGCGGCGTGGACAACGTCTCCAAGATGATGCAAAATCATGTCAAGGAGATAGGCAACGATTAGTAGAGCCTACTGTTGAAAGGAATCGAGGTATGGGCTACCGTATATGACGTACCGTCGAGATCAACTCCGATGAAATTGCGGCCAACGACGATGAAATGATGAAACACCATGTCCTAAAGGTAGTTATTGACGAGTAAGATATGATGGCGTGAGGAATGGACGATATGTTTACCGATTGCGATGGAATTTAGCGATGAACTAGAATTTGTGGATAACAATGGCATGGTCAGTACAGTGTGTACGCAAGCCTTCTCAGGAGAAACGTCGGTAATGAAAGTGAGGGAGGAGAATGAGTGTAAACCGGTGCTTTCTTAGGTTCTTCTTGTTACAGGCTAAAGACGGAGATCGGGAGTCATAAGCCAACGTTTAGCATTCGGTGCGCCCGTTTGGTTTGTGAAATTAAGACAATAAAGTGAAGCACTAATTTTCTGAACGGTTACTCCATTGAATATGCAACAAATTTTGTATTGATGGTGGGTGTAGAAACATCCATTGGAATTGATGAGAGAGGGAGGGAATGAGATACATGCATGGACGTTTAATCTGTTCTTCCTGTACGTTAGCTCGAGGAGGAAGATGATCGAGCGGGTCTGTTCGCCTAATTGGGCCAGGCAGTTCGGCCCAGGAGAAAAATAAAGGATAGAAAAGAAAATAAAAATATTGAGAGATGGGGGCTTTGGGCTAGATTTGGTCAGCTCATTTTTTTATTCTTCTTCTTTTCCTTTTTTCTGTTTTATTATGTAACTTATTCAAAACCCTAAATTGAGTAAAAATAATTTCTAAAACTTTGTAAAAATTAAGATAACTTTTTAGTACAATAAGAGTCATATCTCTTGTTTAAAACAAAATGTATTTGCATGTTTTACCTATATGGCTGTTTAAGTAAAGTTTCTCATAAATAGAAATTTGAGTTCTTGAAATAACTTTTGTTTGAAATGGAAATTTGTAAAATAGTAAATTCATTGTGAATAAAAATATAGCATAGCAATGCAATTTTATTTTAATAAAAAAATCCATTTTGGAATATATCTTATGCAACATATTTTGCTTGAGTCTTGGATAACTTAAAAATACTATAAAATTTATATTTTCTCAAATAATTTTATAAGAAGGTAAAATATCAATTCAAAATAGTTTTCTATCCAGATTTTTAATTACCAAAATCTTTATGAGGATATCACATACTTTGATTTACTTTGTATTTAGTAAACTAGTTTTAAATTAAATGTCAAAAATTTCTAATTCTTGTGTTTTTTTTTCAATGGAGACAAACAAACAAGCTTCTATTTTTTTTTTACATTCCAAAATTTGAAAATTTTGGGATGTGACAAAATCTGGCAGACATAAGACTGGGGCTGTCACTAGTCTCTTCTTCAGTTCTTGGAAAGTGAGTTCACATCCTTCAGACCAAGCAAATTTCTTGTCTTTCTTTAGCAATTCTATCATAGGCTTAGCTACCTTGAAGAAATTCTCGATAAATTTTCTGTAGTATCCTGCCAAGCCAAGGAAACTACGAACCTCTTTCACTGATTTAGGAGATTCCCATTCAGTTACAGCTGAAACTTTAGCAGCATCAACTGCTACACCATCTCCTGACACAACGTGTCCAAGAAAACCAACTTCATTTAACCAAAATTCACACTTGCTGAATTTGGCATACAGCTTATGCTCTTTAAGCTTCTCAAGTATCAAACGTAAATGTCCTTCATGCTCTTCTTTGCTCTTGGAATAGATCAAAATGTCATCGATGAATACGCCAACAAACTTGTCAAGGAACTCATGAACACCTTGTTCATCATATTCATGAAGTATGCTGGTCCATTGGTCAAACCAAATGGCATCACGGTATACTCATACAATCCATACCTTGTGGTGAAAGCTGTCTTAGGTATGTCTTGTTCCCTTATCTTGAGCTAGAAATAACCTGACCAGAGATCAATCTTTGAGAACACACAAGCTCCTTCTAACTGATCAAACAAGTCATTGATTCTAGGCAAAGGGTATTTGTTCTTGATAGTCACCTCATTGAGTGAACGGTAATCTATGCATAACCTTTGACTTCTATCTTTCTTTTCCACAAACAAAACTGGTGCTCCCCAAGATGAAGAACTTGGTTGGATAAATGTCGTGGTGGTGGCACGGCAGATGCCATGGGTAGGCTAAAGTATGGGGCCAATGGATGCTAGAGGGATCTGGGGAGGGAAGATGCAGTTGATTCTACACACAGAAGACTAAGGCTAAGATCTTTATTTCTCCTTCCTTGGGCTACAAGTGCTCCTTGAGCTGTATACAAGGAGAAAGGAAGAACTTTACCAGCACAATGATACTAAAAATGAGCCCTCCTCCCTCTCAGGGTCCAAACCTCCCCTTATAAAGGAGAGCCTTGGGTTCCTTTAGGGCTGATGTGGCAAGCATATTTGAGGAATATGCTTGTCCCAATATAGTAGTTCGGCGCCCCCCTTTCCCCGTCACTCCCCTAATGACGACAAGGTTCCAGAGGGCCCCTCCTGTGCGCCTCGGGGTTTAGGACTGTCACCTCCGTGACCTCCTTCTGCCTCTCTGTCGCTCTGCACCTTTGTCCCTAGTGCTTGGATCCGCTCAGATTCTCCCTAGCCTGCGGCTAGAGTTTGACTTTAGGTTTCTCCTTCTCCCGCATGCTTCGTATCATTCGGCCCTGCCTCGCGTAACTCGGCTCGTCCCTCACCTGCATCAAGATTACTCGGGCTAACCCGGCCGACTTACGCAGTATCTCACCCGGGTACTGCCTTGCCATCATTATAAGGGTCCTGCCCTTTCCTATCTCGGCCGACTTCTACAGGATTCGGCCGAGTCAGACTGTAACTCGGAAACTAGACGGGGGACATCCTTTCGTCTTTCCCCGTCTTTACCCTATCAGGGGTTACCTCCCCAACATTAGTCCCCGAAGCTGGTATGGCCCCGCCGATAACCTCGGCCGGGTTGTATCAGTTTCATGACACTCGTTCCGCATTGTTTCCGAGTTATTTCTTTCTCGTTCGAGGTATCATCGTATCTTCTCGCGTACGCCTTGTCCTACGTGTCATCCCCATCATTGTTTCTCTAGTTTTTTGTTCCTCTACAGTATTTACTGACAGGCTACAGTTACTACTGCGCCTGTCGCGCCGGCGCTGCGACGCCTCGTGTGCCGCTTCCGTTGGGGTCGTGTCCTTCTTTGCTACCGTGTGGCCCTTGGTGCGGTTCCGCTCAACGACGTGCGGTCGTGCGGCGCACACGATCTACACGATCAACCGCCACACCCACGATCCCACTACCTCGCTTGCGGATCGATTATAAAGAGGGGCGCGGCGCTGGGGGATTCACTTTCCCCTTTTCGCTTGCCCGCGCCCGTTCGCAGCTCCGCCGCCGCGCATTCATCTGAACCTCCGACGGCGAGGAATCCGCCGCGTTGCTCCGTCTGCCTCGTCCTTGTTCGCTAGCTTCGGCGTCGTCGCCGGTGAGTTCTTTCCGGTCCCGTCGCCTAGGCTTTCCTCTAGATTCCTCTGTCTCCCTTTCGTTTTCGCGCGGTGGTTCCTTTGCTGCTCCGCCGCCGTTTCTGTGTAGAATCACGACGGGGCCCTGTAGTTCTAAACTTTCCTCCGTCGCTAGTTCTTCCTCCGCTGATTTTTCCGGCGAGCCCATGTCTAGCTCCTTCAGCGGTGCCCTGATAGAGGATGACGATGCTGGCTCTGGGCCCGAGCGAGGCTCGTGGCAGGGCTCCTCCGTTACTCGCCGCGAGATCGAGTGGCTTATCCGGACCCGGAGGATTCCCACCGAGGTCTCCTGTCGCTTACCCGGCAGCGAGTCCTCTCCGGATCTTAGGGAGGGCGAGTATGTAGTTTTCTTGTCGCATTTCTCGCGCGTCTTTGGTCTCCCTCTTAGCGACTTTGCTAGGGAATTTCTCGACTACTTCGGCCTTCAGCCGCATCACCTTCCTGCAAATGCCATCGCCTCTCTCTCAGCTTTTATCTCTGCCTCGGAGGGATACTTCGGCCTATGGACGTCCGTGCATGTCTAGTCGAAGTTCTTCCAGATTCGTTCTAACGTTGTCCCTGACAAGTCTCTGCACCCTTCCGAGAAACTGCTTACTCAATGTGGAGCAGCGTCCATTATACCTCGGAGGAAGTCCGAATTTCCTCGTGTTACAGGGCTAGAGTCGTGCAAGAAGTGGCACAAGTCCTTCTTCTATGTAAAGAACACGGGAGCGGAGGACAAGATTCGGCTCCCTGCATTCTCCATTGGTACGCCCTCCAAGGTGAATTGGACTTATAATCCGAAGAAGAGTCACGCCTTGGCCGAGGCTTTTGAGATTCGGCTTAAAGAGCTGATCCGCGCCGGGCTACGCGGCGAGGATTTGATGGCTACCTTTATCAGTAGCCGAATCTGCCCATTCCAGAAACGGACGCATAAACTCTGCTACTTGAGCGGTCCTCTTGACCCCAATCGAGTCTCGACCGTGGAGCTGGACAACTATCTCATCTTTAAGCGTGTCCGAGCTATCTTCAAGACGGATATGCCTGAGGACTGGGCTTGGGGATTGAAGACGTTCACCCGCGAGCGTCCCCCTCCCGAAGTAAGCTTAACCACTAACGCTTTGTTTTCCAATTGTTTTTGTAACTGTTTTTGCTGATTTTCCTCTTTCTTGTTTCATAGAGGTTCGCAGAGCAGAAGGACGAGGATGCCGAAGTTTTGTCGCTTCCGTGGCCTGCGGACCGGAATACCCCGGACATTGGGGATCCGGACTCAGAAGAGTTTGTCCCTAAGTCGGATCCCGCCCCGGCTCGTGCTCGTGGCAAGACCTCGGCCCACGAGGAGGAAGGTGATTCGGAAGAGGTCCAAGTTCTAGAGGTAGTTGCCGCAATACCCATTTCTTATGCATTTCCGGCTTCTACTTTCCCAGCTAATCCGGCCGGTCAGGTTCACGACGCCGAGCCTATTGCTTCCCGGCCCCCTGTTACCTCGGGGAAACGTGGGGCTCCTGCTGGTGCCTCAGAGGCGGCCCCAAGAAACGAATGAAGAAATCCGCACCGAATCCTCCCAGGCGCAAGACCATTCCTGGAGTCGCAGGGTAAGTTCCTTTTGCTCGTATTTCTTGTTTCTCTCTTTCTGCTTTTCAACCTGACGCCCTTCTTTCTTTTTTATTTTCACAGTGCTCCACTTTATGTTAAACCCGGCGGTCCTAGCATGACTAGCCGTGTGACTCGGCAGCCGTCTCCTCCGCCTGCCGAAGATACCAGGATTCCCAGTCCTGCTCGTGCTGCATCTCCTCCAGTTCCGAATCGATCGCCCCCTCGCCACGATGTGCCTGAGACTCCTCTTGTTGACGTTGACTCCACTCGGCCCTCCGAGATTTCCACCGAACCAGTTGCCTCCTCTGTGAATCCGAGCGTCTCTACCGAGCCTCGTTCTACCCCCACGGTTTCTATAGTAGCTCCAGTCCCGGCCGAGGACGTCAATATCTCGGCGCCCTCTGCGACCGTGACCCCTCCGGCTCCTAAAGACACTGTTCCCATTGCCGAGGTATCAGCTGCTGCCGGTGCATCTTCTAAAGCAAGAAAAGCTATCGCCGCCAAGGCTTCCACTTCCCAGAAAGGTCTTGTCGGCTCTTCTCAGCCGAGTATCGCCGATGTGCTGCGCAAAGGAACTGCTTCCACCAAAATCTCCGTTACTCTGGCCGCCGGCACCCAGCTTGCTCTTCATAAAAGTCCTGCAGCCGCGGTGGTTACACAACACGTCCGGGGTAAAGTCCTAACTCGGACGGCAAGTGGGAACAGCCTCGGCTCACTGGTGGAGTATGCCAATAACTGGAATGTTGCCGATCAATTTGAGGGTAATCCCAGCAGTCAGCCGTTCCAGCTTTCCGACATTAGCAGCCGCTTGGATCAAGCCGCCAAGATCGTCCTTGATAGTAACATGATGAATGAGGTAATTGATGTTTTACGGAGTCTTGATTAATTCTCCAGATGCTACTATATATACTCTAGTCCCCGAAACTTGCAAGCGAATAACAAGTTATTCGCTTGGAAGTTTTATGATGCTTTACTTAATTCGATTTAACTTTGGGGTTCGAACCTATATCCGACTAGATCTGCCTTAAACTTTGCTTGATTTTTGTCTAGCTGATCTTTGAATATCTAGCTATCTAGATCCGGGTTAAATTTTTCTTGACTTGGATCTGTTTTGGCTTTGAATATCCAGCCACCTAGATCCAGTTTAAGTTTTGCTTGACTCAGATCTGTTTTGGCTTTGAATATCCAGCCACCTAGATCCGGGTTAAGTTTTGCTTGTCTCGGACCTGTTTTGGCTTTGAATATCCAGCCACCTAGGTCCGGGTTAAGTTTTGCTTGACTCGGATCTGTTCTGGCTTTCAATATCCAGCCACCTAGGTCTGGGTTAAGTTTTGCTTGACTCGGATCTGTTCTGGCTTTCAATATCCAGCCACCTAGATCCGGGTTAAGTTTTGCTTGACTCGGATCTCTTTTGGCTTTGAATATCCAGCCACCCAGATCCGGGTTAAGTTTTGCTTGACTCGGATCTGTTTTGGCTTTGAATATCCACTCATCGTTTGCTCTATTGCTCAGATTGCACATGACCGGCGGACTGCTGAATTTCAAAGATTGCTTTTTTTGCACAGAAAACTAGAAGAAAAATATGAGAAAGTTATTCCTGTGGTGAAAAAAGCTGGTAAGTCGACAATTCTTTTCGTCATCTCCGACATTCCTATTGTTTTGTATGCGAGATGTCGGCTCACTTTGTTGGTGAACAGGTAACATCAATAATCTCAACATCCGTCTTGAGAAGAAAGTCAAGAACCTGGAAGGTTAGTTTCCCTTTTACCTTATACCTTTCCCTCTTTAAAATGTGCGCTAAGTTTCTTTTATCTCGTCTGGCTTTGGTAAAGCCGAGTTACAAACCTTTGCAGCATCTCACCAAGATTGCACGCCCATGCCTGATGTGATGCTGCATTTTTTAGAACAAAGCGCTACTCATTCGGCGCAGGTAAAGGAAAAGGACGATGAAATAGCTCGCATGCGCGCCGAGGTGGAGGCCCTTAAGCTCTCTCAGAAGTCCGAACTAGAAAAGGTCGACCAGGAGTTCTCCGAGGAGAAAAATCGGCTAGCTCTGTAATTGCAGAAAAATAAAGAGCTCCTCGAGGCTGCCGAACTAAAAACTCGGGGAATGAGCGAGGAGATCGCTCGCTTTGAGAAGAGCAAGATTTACTGGGCTAAAGACCTTCAGATAATGATGAGTTATATTCATCGTAAGCTTCTTAGCACGGCCGGATTATCTTTTTCTTTTTTCCTGCTGCCCCCTGACGCATTCGTGTTTTGCGCAGATCATTTTCCAGAAGCTAAGCCCATGAGCTCTAAAGCGGTTCTTGCTGCTCGTGTGCGCCGAGGTGTCCCTGTTGACGCGGACTCGGAGTACTCGATGGAAGATTTCCTGGTTGCTGTCGGCGCTGCAGTTGGTCCGATGAAGATTATGGGCAGGGATTTGGTGCAGGCAGCTATCCGAGCGTACCATGTTCTCTGGCCGAATACTTCTGGGACTCCTGATATCAATGAGGTCCAATTGCTGGTGAAAAGATTAATGGCGTCCGAGAGGCAACTAAGTCTTTGGATCAGCCGGACGAGCTGGCGCTGATATGGCTCTCACTGTTATTATGTCATGGTATGAAGATATTTCTCTTGATATCTTGAGAAATTTGTGCACTGGTTCCCGTTGAGTTGAGGACCCCACCTTCGTCGCTCTTCGGCAAGCTCGCGCCTTCCATCTCGTTGAGTATGCCGACATGCATACCTGGAATGAAGGTCCGAGTTTCCTTCCAAACCCGGACGACGAGGTCGTAGTCGAGGATGCATCGGATAACAACTCAGCTGAACAAGGGGAAGATGAGGATGACTCGGCTACTTCTGGTGATTCCAGTTTGAGCTCGGATGGCAACGGCGACGCGCGATCCTCCTCCAAAGGTACTGGGAATTCAACTACACAAACTGATGCTCCTCAGCAGCCTCGGGCTTCCGCCGAAGTCGCACCTGGGTCTGTGGAGGGCGAGGAAACCTCGGCCGAAGCTCCGCCTACCTCGGAGTATCTAGCCCCTGACCAAGTTATTGCCTCTCCAGCTGAAAACCTTTAAGTCATTTCTTATCCCTGGTATGCCGGGCGTAGGATGTACGTGGAACATTTGTCCGTCTTCTGTATGGCATGAATTTCTTTTGCCGTGTGCTGCTGAGACATATATGTTTGTAGTTGTTATCACTTTGTTTAAGTGGTTTTGTTCGTCCGAATCCTTGCTTTGGTGGCCTGCGATTTCTTGATTTTAGGATATATCTTTGCCTTTGTATTCCCGTGGTTTCGCCAATTAATCTGGGTGTGATCTTCGAATATCATACGAGATTGAGCTGTTCTTACTCTGAGTGTCGAAGTTTGATACCTTCCTTGTATCAAAGGCTAACCACTACTTCGGAACAATATATGGCAGTCCCCGAGTCACTGCCTATAGCGCTGAAGTCTAGTGTGTAACCCAAATTTCAGAAATAATATAAGACGGTTGCCGAGTCGCTGCTCAAGGTGCCGAGGTTTAGTACATAACATAAAATTGGAGCAACATATGGCAGTCCTCGAGTCACTGCTCTGGATGCCGAGGTTTAATACATAAGATGAAATTGAAATAACATATGGCAGTCCCCGAGTCACTGCTCTGGATGCCGAGGTTTAATACATAAGATGAAATTGAAATAACATATGGCAGTCCCTGAGTCACTGCTCTGGATGCCGAGGTTTAATACATATGATGAAATTGAAATAACATATGACAGTCCCCGAGTCACTGCTCTGGATGCCGAGGTTTAATACATAACCCAAAATTGAAATAACACATGACAGTCCCCGAGTCACTGCTCTGGATGCCGAGGTTTAATACATAATTGGTTCTTGATCTTGAGATACTATGCTACGAGTAAAATGGACGAAGTAAAGCTACGTTCCATGGCCGCTTCGTTTCTTCGCCGGCTTTGTCTGCCCTGTTCTTTCCAGGGGATTGAGCATCAATTAGGTAATAGGCATCGTTGTGCAATGCTTTGCTCACGATGAATGGTCCTTCCCATGGAGGTGACAGCTTGTGCATGCCGGCCGTGCGTTGCACCAGTCGGAGAAATAAATCCCCTTCTTTGAACACTCTTGGATTCACCTTCTTGCTGTGATATCGTCGCAAGTTCTGCTGATAAATAGCTGATCGTGATAGCGCCAGCTCTCTGGCTTCTTCTAGCAGGTCAACAGTATCTTGCCGAGCTACTTCATTTATCTCTGAAGTTGTATAATGAGTAACTCTTGGCGAGTCATGTACTATGTCGGCTGGAAGCACGGCCTCTGCCCCGTATACCAGAAAGAATGGTGTATAACATGTTGATCTGTTCGGAGTAGTCCTGAGGCTCCATAATACTGCTGGTAATTCCTCAATCCAACATCCTGCCGACCTTTGTAATGGTTCGACGAGTCGTGGTTTTATTCCGGACAACACTAGTCCATTACACCTTTCCACTTGCCCATTAGATGTTGGGTGAGCCACAGAGGCAACATCTAATCTTATGTGTTTCTCTTGGCAAAACCTAGCGAAAGCTCCTTCTGCAAAGTTTGTGCCGTTATCTATAATAACACTGTGCGGGTACCCATATCGTAAGATAATATCTTTGAGGAATTTCACTGCTGTGGGCCCATCACATTTTTTTTTGGTTTCACTTCAATCCATTTTGTGAACTTGTCCACCATAACCAATATGTGGGTCATTCCCCCTCGGGCCGGCTTAAATGGTCCCACCATATCTAAGCACCACACAGAAAACGGCCAAGTAATGGGTATCGTTTTTAACTCGGACGACGGCATGTGTATCTTGGTTTCATATCTCTGACAACCATTGCATTTTCAACCAGCTCTTTGGCTTCCTTCAACGCCGTTGGCCAATAAAACCCATGCCTGAATGCTTTGGCCACTAAGGCACGAGATGAAGCGTGGTGTCCACATTCTCCTTGATGTATATCGAGGAGGATCTTCTGGCCTTCTGCCGAACTCACACACCTTTGCAATACACTTGTGACGCTTCTTTTATATAGCTCATTATTTATGATTGTATAAGCTTTAGCTCTCCTTGTTATCTGTCTTGCTAACACTTCATTATTTGGCAAAATCGCATCTTTAAGGAAAGAGAATATGGGTTGCGCCCATACTGGTGTGATTTTCTCTGGTGTGGTCTCACTGTCTATTTCCATGTTTTCTGCCGACATAACTACCTCGGCTTTCTCCATAGTTATGCTTACCTCTGCTGTCCTCCTCTTGGGGAGTTCCGGGTTATATTGCTGGTCTAGTTCCATCGGCACATTATCTTCTGCTGAATTTGCCGGAATAAAGATGGATTCGAACTCTGGTGATGGAGTTATTGATGGTTTCCTGAGGTGCTCTAGGGCAATACCTGGGGGAATTGACTGCCTGGTTGATCCTAGCTTTGACAACATGTCTACGGCATCATTTTATGCCCGAGGTATGTGGTGAAATTCACACCCTTCAAAGTATCCACTGATCTTTTGCACATGAAATCTATACAAAGCCATGTTATCATCTAATGCGTCCCAATTGCCTGAGACTTGCTGTACTACTAGATCCGAGTCCCCATAGCATAAGATTCGACGTATGCCAATCTCTTTTGCTACTTTCAATCCATGGACTAGTGCTTCATATTCGGCTACATTGTTTGACGCGGCAAAATGTATTTGCAGCACATATTTCAGCTGATCTCTTTTGGGCGAGGTTAACACTATTCCTGCCCCCAAACCATTTCTTAGTTTGGAACCGTCGAAATGCATCGTCCAATAACTTTGGTCCGGTAATGGTGGCTCATACTGCACCTCGGCCCAATCTACGAAGAATTCGGCGACCGCCTGAGATTTGATTGCATCTCTCCTATCGAATTGTGGAGCATACGGTGACAACTCAATTGCCCATTTTGCTATTCGGCCACTCCCATCTTTGTTGATCAATATGTCGGCTATGGGTGCTTCACAGATCACTTTGATGGGGTGTTCCTCGAAGTAATGTTTAAGTTTCTTTGCCGACATATACACTCCATAAACCATCTTCTGATAATGTGGGTAATTTTGCTTTGAAGCGGATAACACCTCGCTCAAATAATACACCGGACTCTGTACCGACTTATCATCTTCGAGTCGTTCTACGACGACTACAGTACTCACTACTCTGTTGGTAGCCGCTATATAGAGTAACATAGGCTCTTTTGGTAATGGAGAAGCCAGAATGGGTGCTGTGCTCAACATCCTTTTCAAATCATGAAATGCACTGTCTTCTTGTGGATTCCAAATGAACTTATATGATTTCTTCATCAGTTGATAGAGTGGTAGTGCCTTCTCTCCCAGCCGACATACAAACCGGCTGAGCGAGGCTAAACATCCCGTGAACTTTTGTACGTCATTTAGACACCTTGGCAACTCCATTATTTCTACTGCCTTTATCTTCGTTGGGTTGGCCTCTATACCTCGGCTAGATACAAGAAAACCGAGTAATTTTCCTGCTGGCACGCCAAATGTGCATTTTTCCGGGTTAAGCTTCATTCGGAACCTTCTCAGGTTCGCGAAAGTCTGCCGTATATCATCCAACAGCGTTTTGCTTTCCTTGGTTTTGATGACCACGTCATCTACATATACTTGTACATTTTTTCCTATCTGGTCGTGTAGACATTTTTGCATGCATCTCTGATACGTTGCTCCTGCGTTTCGCAGGCCGAATGGCATTGTGCGATAGCAATAAGCCCCGTACGGGGTAATAAACGCAGTCTTTATTTGATCGGCCGGATTTAACGGTATTTGGTGAAAACCAGAATACGCGTCTACAAATGACAATAACTCACAACCAGCGGTCGAATCAATGACTTGGTCTATTCTAGGTAATGGAAAAGGATCTTTTGGACATGCCTTGTTCAGGTTCGTGTAATCGATACACATTCGCCATACAATGGCTACATTCGGATCATCTTTCTTCTTTTCTACTAGCACCGGATTCGACAACCAATCCGGATACAACACCTCCATGATGAACCCGGCCACGAGGAGCCGAGCTATTTCATCCCCTATTATTTTTCTCCTGTCTTCGGCGAAGCGGCGGAGAGGTTGCTTCACCGGCCTTGCTCCTGGCCTTACATTTAGAGAGTGCTCAGCCAACTCCCTCGGAACACCTTGCAAATCCTGAGTTGACCATGCAAATATGTCCCGATTCTCACGGAGGAAGTTGGTGAGCTCGCTTTCCTATTTAGCATATAGGCCTGCACCAATAGTAACAGTACGCTCTGGGAATTGCTCATCTATCTGAAACTTCTTCGTTTCTTTAGTCGGCTGAAAGGAGACACTTCCATGTGGATTGGCTAGTGCCGGCATATTCAGCTGTGCCAACTGAGCGAGGGCTGCTACCTCCTGAATCCTTCTTTTTTCTCTTGCTATAACCAATGATTCGGCCAAATTTGACCCGGCTGAACCACATTCCATTGACTTCTTGTAATCCCCTGCTACTGTTATCACTCCTTGTGGTCTGGGTAGCTTCATTTTCAGATAACTTACATGACAGCTGCCCATGAATTTGGCCAACGCGGGCCGTCCGAGTAAAGCATGATAACAACTCTCTAGATCCACCACTTCAAACTCTAAGTTTTCTGCTCTGCAGTTATCTCTTGTGCCGAATAACACATCCACTCAGACCTTACCAATGGGTTCGCATGAAAGCCCTGGCACTATCCCATGGAAAGTGGTCCTCGTGGATTGCAGCATGTTCTGCGATATTCCGAGTTTATGCATGGTATCTTTGTACATGATGTTGATACTGCTCCCATTGTCAATGAGAACCTTTGAAAATTTCACATTAATGCTTGGTCCAACAAACGTCGGATCCAACACGAGTGCATACGACCCCGGATTCGGCATTATCTTGGGGTGATCCTTTATGCTCCAAGTTACTTCCTGATCTGACCAAGGCACATATCTTGGCATTGCCGGCATAACCGCATTTACTTCCATATGCCGGCATTGCACACTCTGTTGTCTTGCTGTTCCGTTGTGAACATGCAATAAGACTGATGATGTTCTCTATAATCATTGCGTCCAGTATTTCCTGGATTTGTCCTTCCATCCTGGCCTTGGCTCATCACTTTATGTACCGCATCTCTCCGGTCCGAGTTATCGTATCTCGGGGGAGGAGTTGGTAACATCAGTTGCTGTGCATTTGCTCCAGTCAACTGTGGCTGATGCTGTTGATGTACTTGAAGGGGTGCTGCCTGAGTGCCTGCGGGGTTTCCCATTGCATTTTTCATCCATGCACATTGGCGGGTCGTATGGTTGGCTGGCCTTGATGGGTTTGACGTGTGAAATTTACACGGCTGATCTAACATAGATTCGAACGTGTACTTCGGCCTCTCCTGCCATTGTTTCTTTTGTTCTAGGGTCCACTGTCTTTTTCCTTCATTCCTTGGTTTCCACTGCTGAGGACCATTCTTTTGCCATTGAGTCGTTCCGTGACTCGGCTGATCCTGCGCTACCGCTGCCACTTGGGCCGAATTATATCTATAATCCGGCCTTTCTTCTCTTCTTCTTCCTCTAAAGTCATTGCGCCTGGATGACCCGGCCAAATCTCTTGCATATTGGTCTTGTTGCTCCGGGATGATCTGCCGACATTAATTCTGGTTGCGTTGGATCTCCTAATGCATAGGAGTCCGCTATTCTGATAGTTTCTGCCAATGTGGTTGGCATATCTCTTTGCAGTCGTTGCCACAATACACTAGCACAACGGCATCCTTGAGCGAACCAAGCTATTGCTTGCGACTCTATAACTCCTTCACACGAGTTTCTCAGGTTACACCATCGAGCTAAAAACTCTCTATCTGTTTCATTCGGCCTCTGTTTGCACATGGCTAACTGTTGCGGCCTGTTTGGCCTCTTGTATGTGCTGGTAAAGTTGCTGAAGAACATTTCTTCAAAATCTAACCAACAGTTGATACTGCCTGCCGGTAGATTATTCAGCCATACCCTAGCTGGTCCTTCCAACATTTGTGGGACATACCGTACTGCCCATCGTAAGTTTCCACCCGCTATTTTCACAGCAGTGGCATAATCAATCAACCAGTCTTGTGGTTTGGTACTCCCATTATATGTTTTGGTGCCTCTCGCTAGCTAAAAGTTCGGCACAGGTGGTTCGCCCATGATCCGTGGTCCAAAGCACGTCGGACCTGGTGGACCCTGTTCTTCCAGCAACTCGGACCGGTATAACCGGTCTAACTTTACTCTTGCATCATTTGATGGCAAATCTCTGTACAGAACTCTGTCTTGCATTCCATAGTGGTTATTTCCACCATGGATCGCATATTCCATCTCGGAATAACCATCATTGTACCTTTCATTCACTTGATTGTGGCGAGCTGGTCTCGCTTCTCTTTCCTGCCGAGGTTCATGTCTTGGCTGTGGGTTGAGCGGCGGTTCTCTCCTTACTTCCACCGGGGTATTGTTCTCAGGATGGCCTATTCTGAGTTCTCTTCTGCCGAGGTCTCCATTGCCTCGGCTTCCGCCGTCTTTCTCAATACGGCCGGGATTCCTCTCACCACTGTTACCTCGGCTTGCATTTCCTCTGTTCTCGTTTGCTTTCCCGGCTATTGCCGGATCATACGGAACAATTTGCTTGTTTCTCTTTCCTGAAGTCACTGCTTTGTCCTTTCGTGCATTATTTCCGGGTGAGGACGCTGCTGCCACGGACAAGGCAGGTGCTGCTCTAGCCGAGTGAACCATTCGCGAGGCCCCCGGCCTCGCCGGGTCTGCCCTGAGTATTTCTTCATTTTGCTGGTTCGCGATGCGCACCAGCTCATTCACTCTTTCTTGCTGTTTCTTCCGGGCTTCGCCGGTCAACCCCTCTAATTCTAATGCTGCGGCATTTGCCGCTCTTAGGTTCTTTGCCGGGGTACTGTACCTCGGGAAGCCCAAATCAACTGATTCTACCTTATGAGCATCATGCTCCTTGTTGATATCATCTATGAGGTTCTTCCCTCTTAATCTTAACTCGTCCACCCGTTCGGGCGCGACGTCAAGCTTATTAGCTTTGGCATATTCTCGCAGGGTCTTGTTTAGAGACTCCCGCAGGGCCGACACCTTTTTTGCCTCTACCAGCACCTTTTGCCTGGTTTCTTCTAACTCTGCCTGAGCATTAGCCGGATCAAGTATCTGCGCTACAGGTGTAGTCAAGTTTTCTATGGTTGCCTGAAGAATGTTTTCTGGCCTTTCCAGAGGTGGCCCTCTTACTCTTGGTGCTTTTGGGGTAGTGTCCTGTACTTCGGCCTGGTTGGTCACTGGAGGGATTACCTCAGTGGGTGGTGACGTCTGCTTGGGCGTGATCCGGCACCCTCTATTCCCGCCTGCACTCCGGCTGCGACCATCACCTCGACGCTGCTCACCGGATGCGCTCTGCACGGATGGCTCGCAGCGCTAAGGGGTGGCTCTCCTGCAACAACAACTTGGTGAGGATAAATGCCGGAGATGTCGACGCCGACGTAGACCTTGTGCTCGCCCAAACTGATGAAGACACCATTCCACGGGGGAGTTTTTCCCCTGAAGCTGCCCGCGTTGTCGCTGACGTAGTCACAGAGATCGAATCTCCGGACCAGGCCAGAAACCACGCGCTCGCCAATGTTGATGAAGTTTCCCGTCCGGATCATGACTCTAGCTAGCACCGCTGCTGGCCCCACGGTGGGCGCCAACTGTCGTGGTGGTGGCACGGCAGATGCCATGGGTGTGGCATCCCGCAAAACCACTACTAGAAAATCGCGTTGAATTTGGGCATTGCATCGTCATCATCATGCATTGTTTGCCAAAACTATTTTAGCGAAGCCCGTTTTGTTTTCTAAAACGCCCCACCTCTATTCAAATATCAAGCCCGGTCTCCGGATTATTTTGTTTGGACGCTATCGGTCTGCAAAAGGTGCTTTTAAATTAAATAAAAATATTTATTAGTTAGTGGGGGCAGTCGAACGGGCCAACCCGACCCGAACGATCACCCCCTAATAAAACAGATCGGTCTACCAAACCAGTCCTCCAATTCCTAAAGCTACCAACCTATCTACCCACCCCTCTGGCCACCTCACCCGGACCAATCCGTGACCGACACGTCACCCCTCCCTTCCCTCTAACCAACCCCAACCCGCCACATCAGCCTGGCCACCTCCTCTCTCACCCCTCTCTCTCTCCTCTCTCAACCTGCCACCAACCCCCACCACGCAAACACACTCAGACACACGCACACTCACGCACACCACGCGTCCTCCCCAACCGGCAGCCCCTGGCCGCCCGGGCCCCACCGGTCCCACCACCAACCTTCCCCACGCGTTCGTCCTCCCCAGCTTCTTCTTCCCCCGCACGCAACCTCCCTTCCCCGAGCAGCCCTCCTCGCCGGCGACCCCAGCCGCCCTGCTCGACCCCGCCGCCACCGGCCTGGCGCCACCGCCCGCGCGGCCGCGCGCGCCCCGCCGTGCCTTCCTCCGGCAGCCCCTTCCCCGCCGCGCCTGCGCCCGTCCTCGCCGGCGTGCCCCGGCCGCACCTCCCCTCTGTCGCGCTCGCTCGCTCCGGCCTTCACCACCCCAGCCTCCCCCGCATCCGGCGCCGCCCGCTCCCCCTCTGTAGCCTGCTCCGCCGGGCGACCGCGTCCCCGCTCTCCTCCGCGCTCTCCCACCTCTGGCCGCCTCCCGCAGCCCGCCGCCGCCTGCTCCCCTCACCCGCGCGCGCCTCCTCCACCCTCCGTCTGTCCCGCGGCTCACGTCGCCGGCCTCGCCCGCACCTCGCCGGCCCGCCCATCGTTAGCGTCCGCCGCCGCCAGCGGGCTCCCCGCCTCCGGCCGTCTCTGTCTCGCCCCGTGGCTCGCCCCGAGCCCCTGCACCGCCCCGCGTCCCGCCTCCAGCGCGTGGGCCCGCCGCCCCTGCAGTGTTCATCGCCCCGTCCAGCCCCTGCGTGGTGCTCCTGCGTGTATGTGTTGGTGCTTGTGTGTTGTACCAAGACCCGTTCCCGAAGACCTCTGACAGGGACCCACAAGATCTGCATCACGGACGCGCCACGGATTCGGAGGAACCCTCGAACGCCAAGTCCGCCTCACGAACCCGGGAGACCAAGCCTCGACACCCCGAACCCGGTGCCGCGCCAAGACCTCCTATCCGGATCCGAAGACCGAACCCGAGCGCCAAGGCCCGAACCCGAAGATCGCCAAGAACGCCACCGGTACGACAAGTGCTTCACCCCGGATGCCGAGACCGACGCGATGGCGCGGACCCGACAAGACCTTCGTAGCGGCAAGATCGATCCCGTGGGACCCGACAAGATCTGCACGACAACAAGAACGACAGCAACCAAGGCGAATCCGAGGCCCCGACGCCAGAACAAGTACTTCCTTCCGGAACGCCAAGGACTCCGCGTGAGACGACAAGACCGACAACATGGCCCGACCACCGCGGATGCGACAAGACCCTAAACCCCGGAGTCCGAGACGATCCCGTCGAACCCCTGAGACCGAACCCCGGACCCCAAGATCTGCCGAACCCTAATGTGTGAACCCCTTCCCGCAAACCCTACTTTTATAATATAATAACAACTTGATGCATATTTAATTGTCATTCGCGCATGCATATCTTTGGTTTGGGGGCCTTATGCCGATTCACCTAATAATTAAATATGGGGCCCATATGCGGGCAAAGCTAGCCTTATATTGGCCTCATTTAAATTTGTGCATCGAACCGGTACCATATCTTGCCATGATAATACAACATTTAAAATGCGGGGTATCTAAATAACATGAACCATCTAATTAATTGTCGGGACCCCGGTTCCGCTTAATATTGACCTAATTGCATCGCACCGTTGCCATGCCATACATCATACATGCATCATGCCGATCTTCTGCCGTTGTATTAAATAGTGCATCCGATGTTTCTTTTAGTGTTTTGCTTCTTCGCGGATAAGGCCGTTGAGTTGATGTGAGCTTCGCCCCGATCTTCGGTTGCACCCTTCGACAATGTTTTCAGGCGAGCATCTCCCCTTTCTACCTATCTTACTTTTATAGTATTTATTCCCTCCTGTTGATCTATTGCTATCTGTGTTGCGATGCTTTAGTTTCCGTACCTGTGATATCCCCTGCAGCCCTATATTGCCTTGGACACATCCTATTACCTGTTGTTTGGTAGATAGTTGGACTTGCGCGTCGTAGTCGCTTGCTCAAGTGCTGTTGCGTGTCGTCAAGTGCCACAGATGTTGATGTATTGCCGCATGTTGCTGTTGGAGATGATCATAGTTTTACTTATCGTTCATTTTAATTCCTGTTTAACAACTAAAATTGAATAAGCAGAGGCATCGGTGGGTGATAGATAATATTTGGTTTCCGAACGCTCACTTGTGTCCCGTAGGACCCCGAGTACCTGATACCTGTTCCTTGATTTATCGCGCTATCCACATCCGGGAGGTATATGGGACCCCCCTTAGCCAGAGCTTGATTCAGTCTTATTTCTTGGGGCCACAAACTAGTTTGAGGTTTTATTTACGATCCTGTACTTATGCCATGCTTTACTGCTTTATTTACGATTGTGCGACAGATAGCACACTGTACTGTTTAGGATCGGGACACGTTTTCGCGGTGTCGACAAGCCCCGTTTGGGGTTCCCAGTCGCTCACAGCCGTCCACCCAAACCTTGAGGCCGTCTCGGAGCTAGCTTACTTCGTTGCGGGTCTACTTTAAGGGGTGGCCCCCTGAAATATTTCTGAATCCTGTGATTGCTTTGTAGTGAAAGCCTCGTTGGGTTTTGAATTGGTTTTTCCGAGGTTGATCTAGTGTGTGTTGCTATTTGTGCACCCCGGCCGGGTTAAAACTTTCTGAAAGCCGTGTCCGCGGTTATGGACGACTTGGAGCACAGTATCTCGACCATAGACAAGCATAACTAAAGTTTATTGCTGTAAATTTGACTTTATAATGACTAGTAATCAGCTTCACTATAATGGAATGGCTAAATAATACTGCCCACAATTGCTTGTTTGGAGCGTCGCTTGCGACCATTGTACCTGACTAGTAAGTATTGCAACTACAACGAAATGGCTGAATAAAAGTACCAACAACTGCTGGGTTTTGGGTTTATCTCATGCTGTCTGTATCTGATTAGTAATTGTTGCAACCACAACGGAATGATTAACTAAAAGGGCCCACTGCTTACTTTATCAGGATGATTATCTACATCTGACTAGTAACCGCTGCAACGATAACTGAATAAATAAAACTGCCAACTGTGTGAGTTCCTCGGTTGACTTCCTCGTTTGGTCTCGAGGGGGAAACACCAGGATGGGTTTTGGTTGGTGTTAGCTTCAGGTTGGGTCCGGATAGGTCATTCTCATCCCCCTCTGATAACCGCCAGTTGTATCGAGTCTCTATAGGTTGTTTAGTGCATGCTGCCGCTGCCGCTTCAGTCCACCATACCTATGTAGGCGAGGACCGCCGAATTCTAGTCTCGCCATGTACTGGCCTCAGTACTGACGCTCCTTCTTTTTCCTTTGCCCTTTGTCGGCACCCCTTTTGTTTAAGCAGGTTTTGAGATCGACGTCGTTAGCAGGGTTACCCTTCCGGCTTGGCCTGGGCAGGGTTATGGACGCCACTGGTTATTCTTCAGGGCTCTTAGCCCCATTTGCATCTTGTCCGTAGTCGGACGCTGTATCGTTTTACAGGTGATTTGGATCTTTGTACTGTATATCTGTATTCTTGACTCTTTGAGTCGCTGTTGTATATATATATCTGTTCTGTGGGTCCCATCGAGGACTGTTGTGTAATGTTATTACTTCGTTTTCCACCCGCACGAAAGTGCCTGGTGGGCACCTTTGAATCGTTTCTATGCGGGTTTGGCGGGTTTCGCTAAAACTTGCATAGGTCCGATTCTGAGGGTGTTACAGAGTGGTATTAGAGCTCAGCAGTTGCGATACCCCCACAAGTCCAGCCTGTAGGATAACCTAGCTAACGGCCGAAGTAGAGTGTCAAAACTATTTTGCAAAAACGGTTGGATAGTCCTGATTAGGTCTGGTTTTACTCCTTACCCCTCTGCTATTCTCCTCTTATCTCGACGTGTTTTGAATACGCTCTCTTCTCTCTCTTCGAGTCCAGGATTTCTCGTGGTTGGGTTCCGTCGTACCTTCAGGGTTTCGCTTCATCCTTGGGTAACGGTGTTGCTACATCCGGTCTTCATGCTATCTGAGTGATCCTTTACCATGGGTACCATTCGGTGTTCCTTGTTTGTGCCTTCCGGTGTTTCCGACGCGACGACATCATCTACGCCAGATCCGATGCAGAGTCTGCATCACCCCTTTGTTTCCGAACCTCGATTGTCGAGATCTTCAGTCTAATTCCGAGAGTTGGTTGCATGAACCGCCTATTCGTGTGCGGAGTAATGGTTTGGGTGCGCGATGGACTGATCACCATCCGACTACTCTCATCATTCGCTCTTGTACATCGAATCGGTGGATCCAGCAGTTTTGCTCCGTCCACGGAAGCTAGAGGTGGCTTTATTGTGGATACCTCTACCTTCGACCTTTTGTTCCGGAGTGTTCTCTCGACGATCACGGACAACGACCTCTTGTTAGTGGTGTCGCGAGGAACTACACGAAGCGAGAAGACGCAGTTCGCCGACCTTCCTTCCGGTACCATGAGGCGGATCTCGAGGGCGAGATCCCTTGTTAGTGGTGTCGAATTGTGGCATCCCGCAAAACCACTACTAGAAAATCGCGTTGAATTTGGGCATTGCATCGTCATCATCATGCATTGTTTGCCAAAACTATTTTCGTGAAGCCCGTTTTGTTTTCTAAAACGCCCCACCTCTATTCAAATATCAAGCCCGGTCTCCGGATTATTTTGTTTGGACGCTATCGGTCTGCAAAAGGTGCTTTTAAATTAAATAAAAATATTTATTAGTTAGTGGGGGCAGTCGAACGGGCCAACCCGACCCGAACGATCACCCCCTAATAAAACAGATCGGTCTACCAAACCAGTCCTCCAATTCCTAAAGCTACCAACCTATCTACCCACCCCTCTGGCCACCTCACCCGGACCAATCCGTGACCGACACGTCACCCCTCCCTTCCCTCTAACCAACCCCAACCCGCCACATCAGCCTGGCCACCTCCTCTCTCACCCCTCTCTCTCTCCTCTCTCAACCTGCCACCAACCCCCACCACGCAAACACACTCAGACACACGCACACTCACGCACACCACGCGTCCTCCCCAACCGGCAGCCCCTGGCCGCCCGGGCCCCACCGGTCCCACCACCAACCTTCCCCACGCGTTCGTCCTCCCCAGCTTCTTCTTCCCCCGCACGCAACCTCCCTTCCCCGAGCAGCCCTCCTCGCCGGCGACCCCAGCCGCCCTGCTCGACCCCGCCGCCACCGGCCTGGCGCCACCGCCCGCGCGGCCGCGCGCGCCCCGCCGTGCCTTCCTCCGGCAGCCCCTTCCCCGCCGCGCCTGCGCCCGTCCTCGCCGGCGTGCCCCGGCCGCACCTCCCCTCTGTCGCGCTCGCTCGCTCCGGCCGTCACCACCCCAGCCTCCCCCGCATCCGGCGCCGCCCGCTCCCCCTCTGCAGCCTGCTCCGCCGGGCGACCGCGTCCCCGCTCTCCTCCGCGCTCTCCCACCTCTGGCCGCCTCCCGCAGCCCGCCGCCGCCTGCTCCCCTCACCCGTGCGCGCCTCCTCCACCCTCCGTCTGTCCCGCGGCTCACGTCGCCGGCCTCGCCCGCACCTCGCCGGCCCGCCCATCGTCAGCGTCCGCCGCCGCCAGCGGGCTCCCCGCCTCCGGCCGTCTCTGTCTCGCCCCGTGGCTCGCCCCGAGCCCCTGCACCGCCCCGCGTCCCGCCTCCAGCGCGTGGGCCCGCCGCCCCTGCAGTGTTCATCGCCCCGTCCAGCCCCTGCGTGGTGCTCCTGCGTGTATGTGTTGGTGCTTGTGTGTTGTACCAAGACCCGTTCCCGAAGACCTCTGACAGGGACCCACAAGATCTGCATCACGGACGCGCCACGGATTCGGAGGAACCCTCGAACGCCAAGTCCGCCTCACGAACCCGGGAGACCAAGCCTCGACACCCCGAACCCGGTGCCGCGCCAAGACCTCCTATCCGGATCCGAAGACCGAACCCGAGCGCCAAGGCCCGAACCCGAAGATCGCCAAGAACGCCACCGGTACGACAAGTGCTTCACCCTGGATGCCGAGACCGACGCGATGGCGCGGACCCGACAAGACCTTCGTAGCGGCAAGATCGATCCCGTGGGACCCGACAAGATCTGCACGACAACAAGAACGACAGCAACCAAGGCGAATCCGAGGCCCCGACGCCAGAACAAGTACTTCCTTCCGGAACGCCAAGGACTCCGCGTGAGACGACAAGACCGACAACATGGCCCGACCACCGCGGATGCGACAAGACCCTAAACCCCGGAGTCCGAGACGATCCCGTCGAACCCCTGAGACCGAACCCCGGACCCCAAGATCTGCCGAACCCTAATGTGTGAACCCCTTCCCGCAAACCCTACTTTTATAATATAATAACAACTTGATGCATATTTAATTGTCATTCGCGCATGCATATCTTTGGTTTGGGGGCCTTATGCCGATTCACCTAATAATTAAATATGGGGCCCATATGCGGGCAAAGCTAGCCTTATATTGGCCTCATTTAAATTTGTGCATCGAACCGGTACCATATCTTGCCATGATAATACAACATTTAAAATGCGGGGTATCTAAATAGCATGAACCATCTAATTAATTGTCGGGACCCCGGTTCCGCTTAATATTGACCTAATTGCATCGCACCGTTGCCATGCCATACATCATACATGCATCATGCCGATCTTCTGCCGTTGTATTAAATAGTGCATCCGATGTTTCTTTTAGTGTTTTGCTTCTTCGCGGATAAGGCCGTTGAGTTGATGTGAGCTTCGCCCCGATCTTCGGTTGCACCCTTCGACAATGTTTTCAGGCGAGCATCTCCCCTTTCTACCTATCTTACTTTTATAGTATTTATTCCCTCCTGTTGATCTATTGCTATCTGTGTTGCGATGCTTTAGTTTCCGTACCTGTGATATCCCCTGCAGCCCTATATTGCCTTGGACACATCCTATTACCTGTTGTTTGGTAGATAGTTGGACTTGCGCGTCGTAGTCGCTTGCTCAAGTGCTGTTGCGTGTCGTCAAGTGCCACAGATGTTGATGTATTGCCGCATGTTGCTGTTGGAGATGATCATAGTTTTACTTATCGTTCATTTTAATTCCTGTTTAACAACTAAAATTGAATAAGCAGAGGCATCGGTGGGTGATAGATAATATTTGGTTTTCGAACGCTCACTTGTGTCCCGTAGGACCCCGAGTACCTGATACCTGTTCCTTGATTTATCGCGCTATCCACATCCGGGAGGTATATGGGACCCCCCTTAGCCAGAGCTTGATTCAGTCTTATTTCTTGGGGCCACAAACTAGTTTGAGGTTTTATTTACGATCCTGTACTTATGCCATGCTTTACTGCTTTATTTACGATTGTGCGACAGATAGCACACTGTACTGTTTAGGATCGGGACACGTTTTCGCGGTGTCGACAAGCCCCGTTTGGGGTTCCCAGTCGCTCACAGCCGTCCACCCAAACCTTGAGGCCGTCTCGGAGCTAGCTTACTTCGTTGCGGGTCTACTTTAAGGGGTGGCCCCCTGAAATATTTCTGAATCCTGTGATTGCTTTGTAGTGAAAGCCTCGTTGGGTTTTGAATTGGTTTTTCCGAGGTTGATCTAGTGTGTGTTGCTATTTGTGCACCCCGGCCGGGTTAAAACTTTCTGAAAGCCGTGTCCGCGGTTATGGACGACTTGGAGCACAGTATCTCGACCATAGACAAGCATAACTAAAGTTTATTGCTGTAAATTTGACTTTATAATGACTAGTAATCAGCTTCACTATAATGGAATGGCTAAATAATACTGCCCACAATTGCTTGTTTGGAGCGTCGCTTGCGACCATTGTACCTGACTAGTAAGTATTGCAACTACAACGAAATGGCTGAATAAAAGTACCAACAACTGCTGGGTTTTGGGTTTATCTCATGCTGTCTGTATCTGATTAGTAATTGTTGCAACCACAACGGAATGATTAACTAAAAGGGCCCACTGCTTACTTTATCAGGATGATTATCTACATCTGACTAGTAACCGCTGCAACGATAACTGAATAAATAAAACTGCCAACTGTGTGAGTTCCTCGGTTGACTTCCTCGTTTGGTCTCGAGGGGGAAACACCAGGATGGGTTTTGGTTGGTGTTAGCTTCAGGTTGGGTCCGGATAGGTCATTCTCATCCCCCTCTGATAACCGCCAGTTGTATCGAGTCTCTATAGGTTGTTTAGTGCATGCTGCCGCTGCCGCTTCAGTCCACCATACCTATGTAGGCGAGGACCGCCGAATTCTAGTCTCGCCGTGTACTGGCCTCAGTACTGACGCTCCTTCTTTTTCCTTTGCCCTTTGTCGGCACCCCTTTTGTTTAAGCAGGTTTTGAGATCGACGTCGTTAGCAGGGTTACCCTTCCGGCTTGGCCTGGGCAGGGTTATGGACGCCACTGGTTATTCTTCAGGGCTCTTAGCCCCATTTGCATCTTGTCCGTAGTCGGACGCTGTATCGTTTTACAGGTGATTTGGATCTTTGTACTGTATATCTGTATTCTTGACTCTTTGAGTCGCTGTTGTATATATATCTGTTCTGTGGGTCCCATCGAGGACTGTTGTGTAATGTTATTACTTCGTTTTCCACCCGCACGAAAGTGCCTGGTGGGCACCTTTGAATCGTTTCTATGCGGGTTTGGCGGGTTTCGCTAAAACTTGCATAGGTCCGATTCTGAGGGTGTTACAATGGGTAGGCTAAAGTATGGGGACAATTGATGCTAGAGGGATCTGGGGAGGAAAGATGCAGTTGATTCTACACATAGAAGACTAAGGCTAAGATCTTTATTTCTCCTTCCTTGGGCTACAAGTGCTCCTTGAGCTGTATACAAGGAGAAAGGAAGAACTTTACCAGCACAACGATACTAAAAATGAGCCCTCCTCCCTCTCAGGGTCCAAACCTCCCCTTATAAAGGAGAGCCTTGGGTTCCTTTAGGGCTGATGTGGCAAGCATATTCGAGGAATATGCTTGTCCCAATATAGTAGTTCGGTGCCCCCTTTCCCCGTCGCTCCCCTAATGACGGCAAGGTTCCAGAGGGCCCCTCCTGTGCGCCTCGGGTTTCAGGACTGTCACCTCCGTGACCTCCTTCTGCCTCTCTATCGCTCTGCGCCTTTGTCCCTAGTGCTTGGCTCCGCTCAGATTCTCCCTAGCCTGTGGCTAGAGTTTGACTTTAGGTTTCTCCTTCTCCTGCAAGCTTCGTATCATTCGGCCCTGCCTCGCGTAACTCAGCTCGTCCCTCACCTGCATCAAGATTACTCGGGCTAACCCGGCCGACTTACGCAGTATCTTGGCCGGGTACTGCCTTGCCATCATTATAAGGGTCCTGCCCTTTCCTATCTCGGTCGACTTCTATAGGATTCGGCCGATTCAGACTGTAACTCGGAAACTAGACGGGGGACATCCTTTCGTCTTTCCCCATCTTTACCCTATCCGGGGTTACCTCCCCAACAATAAAACCTTTCTGCAACTATTCTCCAAGTTGCTTCTTGAGTTCTTTCAACTCATCAACTGACATCTTGTACGGTCCTTTTTCTATTGGTCCAGATCCTGGTAGTAAGTCAATAAGAAATTCCACATCTCTATCTGGTGGCATTCCCGGCAATTCTTCCGGAAACACATCTGGATATTCACTCACAATAGGCACACTGTCCATGCTAACCCCCTTAAGAGAATTTAGCTTACTCCTCTTTGATTCAAAGTTGGTTTTGAATCTGATCCTTTTGTTTTCTAGAGTTGTGAGTGAGACAGTATGATTGGCACAATCTATCACTCCCTTGTGCTTAGTCATCCAGTCCATTCCCAAAATAACATCCAATCCTTGGGAGTTTAGGATTATCAGGTTAACGGGAAAGTTATATTCCCAAACTCTATGACTAGATCATGACATCCTGAATTCACTATCATTTCTCCGCCAGGAGAACTTACTTTTATAGGACACCCAATAGTTTCTACAAGTAGTTCATTTCTTTCAACAAATGCTCTTGATATGAATGAATGAGATGCACCAGTATCAAAGAGAAAAAATGCTGGAACAGAATTGAGTTTGAACTTACCAGCAATAGCATCAGGTTCCTCATAGATTTCCTCCACATTGATGTTGTTCACTTGTCCCTTTTGGAAAGGGTTAGGCTTGTTGGGTCCTTCAAATTTCTTCTCTGGGCATTCATTTGCATAATGCCCCATCTTCTTGCACTTGAAACATTCAACCTGACTAAGATCCTTCTTGACAGGCTGGCTTTCACTACCACTTCCACTTCCATTGTGGTGGCTCTTATATCCACTCTTATGATTTTTGTACCTGTCATTGTCATGACTACGGTGATGCTTGTTGTCATGATGACGGTTGTGGTTGTGGTGGCTATTGTACTTTCCATGTTTGTGGGATCCAGAATTCCCACTATCATCATAATGGGAACGTTTATAAGACGATCCCGAGCTGTGCTTGTCAGAGTTGTGCTTTCTCTTCCTTCTTTCAACCTGTTTCATCTTGCTTTCCAAGATGGTAGCCTTGTCACAAAGAGACTGGTAAGTGGGGACATAGGCCACAGATATCTGCAGGTTCAGTTCATCGTTTAGTCCTTCGAGAAACTTCTCTCTTCTCTTAGCATCAGTGTCAACTTCATCCGGAGCATAACGCGCCAGATTGTTGAACTCCTCAATATACTCTGCCACACCGCGGTGGCGCTGCTTCAGATTATGAAACTCTTTCTTCTTCAAACTCATCACTCCGAATGAGATGTGAGCAGTACGGAAACCATCTTCAAAGATAGCCCATGTCACATTCGCAATGGGAGTGGTAATCTGGAAGTTATCCCACCAAGTGGCTGCTGGTCCTTCCAACAAGTGTGCTGCAAATCTGACCTTCTCTTCATCAGTACAGCCAACGGTTACCAAGTCCTTGTTCATAGAGCGTAGCCAATCATTGGCCACCATAGGACCAGTAGTTCCTGAGAACTTTGCTGGCCTCAGTCTTAAGAACCTGGTAAGCATATCAAAACCCGGTGGGTTGTTCTGATTGTTGTTGTTGTTGTTATTATTGTTGTTATTATTATTATTATTATTATTATTATTATTATTATTATTATTGTTGTTGTTCTGATTCTGGATGAACATGGTCATCATTTGCATCAACTGCGTCTGAGCTGTCATCATCATTTGCATCAACTGTTGTTGTTGGGGTTGGGGTTGGCACGTCGGGGAGGCATCTGTGGTTTTCAATAAGGATAAGAATGAGATACCCATAGATGCTAACATGCACAATACATTACATACAAACCACAATCATGCATCATAGTAGTAAAAAGTTCAACAACACAAACAACAAGTTTTGAAAAGTAAACACACCAATAGCAAGCCATCCACATGTTGGATGGTCATTGCGACTCAATAATCAAAAGCATGGTAAATAAATGGTAAATGAGTAGTCATCACTACTCCTCTGCATCAACCTCCTCATCAACAAGTGTAAGACCTGCATTCTCCATCGCGGTCTTGTATTCCTCGACATTGGTGGTCAAGGCCTCTACTTTGGCTTTGAGAGCCCTCTTCTGTGCACGAAGTCTCTCAGTCACACCTTGTTGATGCTCGAGCTCTAAGTCCTTGGCCTATAGTTCTGCAGTCATGTCTCGAATCCTCTTGTTCCTATCTTGGACTCTCTTCTCTTGACTCTTGAACTTTCTATCCTGACTCTCAAACTTGGCCTCCATTTCCTTGACTATATCATCTTGCTCTGCGAAGAGCTTGTCCTTCTCGCGAAGCTGCACCTGGAGTTCGTCATTGCTAAGCATGACGTTGGTCCTCTCAGTTTCTAGGTGCCTAAGAAGAACCTCTAAGTCCTAGAGGTACAGACGAATCGACTCTGCTATCTCTCTAGCAGTATCCTCGAAGTCAATGGCCTTACCATCCTCGTCACGTCTGCCAAAGGCGTGGAAGTGAGTACCTATAACCTCTCGAGAGTGTCTCCCTACCAAGCGTCCAAGCAAATCCTGCATGACTACCTCTAGGCCTCTCTCCTTGTCATCATGCATGAGCTTGAAGGTGATGGCCTTTGTGGCTGGCTCAGTATGGCGTCCTGGCTGAATAACCTTGAAGCCCCAAAGGTCCTTGCTCTCGAACTTGGTGAGGGGAAGCATCATGATCGAAGGAAGTGGGAGATTGAGCAAACTGGTAAGCTCAATAAGACAAGTGCCAAAACGAGTTCCCTTGAACTCTTCAGCCGTGCTGATAATAACATTAGGCATCTATTTTATAAGATAGAAAAAGTTAGAATCAACATACATAAAGATGAATCACAAGACAAAGCATCACATGCATAACTTTGGAAATCAAAATACACAAGTCATGGCATACATAAAACCATTACAAGCATCCAAGGTTCAACTTATTTTAAACAACATTTGGAAATAAATGAAAGTGGTGGTCCAACTAACGAAGTACGTTATAATCCCATCTCACTTGCCAAGTTGGCTAATAGGGCATCCCTAGAGGCAATCTGTCTATCTAGATCACATGACTCCATTGCTAAGTCTATGATGTCCTTCCTTAAACTTTGGTTGGTAGCCTCTAACTCTTGGGTATGCTTCTTTTCTTCCTTAAGGTCATTCTGGGTGTTGAGCATTCTACACTTGATTCTATCACCAAGTTCTTTGATGGCCTTCCAAGCTGCATCCTTGCTGAATCAAAGAATGTGGTGTGCATCACTCAGTTGGTGACCATGCAGAATCCTGATTCCTTGTTGTCTTCCTTGTTTTTATACAAGTGAAGTTGCACCCACCAATATTCAACTCCTTCATCCATCACAGGAAAACCTTTGTACACAGCTGCACCATGTATTCCCATGGCAACCATGAGGTCCTTGAGAGCCTTGGGGAATTCTGTCTCACATTCCAAAGTCATAGTCATGAGTGGTCCTTTCTTCACGGCTTCGTTGATGGAGTTCATCTACAAATAGAGATGATAAAGAAGATTAGAAAAGTTTACGAGAAGAAAAAGACAAGTGTGGAAGTTGTTAAATTTTTTCCTTAGTGATTTCCAATCCTAGGGTCATAATCCTACATGCAACATAGTGCTCTGATACCATCTGTAAGATCCCTCCTTTATAAAGGAAAGGATCCCTGTGATTGCAATGGTAGTCCCTGGATCAATGCTAGCATCCACAGTTTAAGATGAAGTACACAGAAACAAAGGTCATTATTACAAGTCATTCCAGAGACAAACAAGTCTTTTACAAACTCCATGGCCACAGGCCTAGTACAAGAGTTTAAATATGTAATAAGATAAATAAGTCTTCATCTTCATGTGTCATAGGCAATCATGTTGAGTGTAGGCTCATAACCCCTAATTACCATCAGAATAACTTGCAACATCACAAGTTATAGCCACAGTGGGTCAATACATTGGAATAGTATTGGCAAGTGATACCTTAGTATAATTTTGGTAACTAGATACTATATGCATTTGGCTAAGTGTATCTTAGGATTGCTTTGCTCAAAATAGGTTTTACCTATTAGTTGAAAGCACTAAGTTTTTCTTTGACAAAATCTTTCCCAAGGAACCACCAATAGAAATTGGGGAACCTTCACCCTTGTTCAACCACAAGTTTTTACTTAGAAATTGGAATGAGGAGATTCTTGATAGCTTCCATGTCTTGATGATCAAGTTGTCCAATACCAGGGACATGGCTAAGAACTTAGATTCTTCCATCTGCAGTGGTTGTGCACTTTCCCCATAAGACTTGATTTTCACCAAGACAGGACCTTTCAGAAGCCTTCCCTTAGACCAGATGGACGCGTTCTAACCTATCATCCCACTACCACCAACTGTCCATATGGGTAAGTTATTGCAACCTATGTGATCCAGCCAGAGCCCATATTGCCAAGTGGCTGCAATAGAAGCTTCTTAACATATGGCATCTCAAATCCCTTTGTTCCTGGGTGGCTTTCCACAAGTGAGATACACAAGGTAAACCATAGAAATGGGCCTTGTGTAACCACTCAACACAAACCAATCATTCCATTCCACCCAGGTGTTTCATTCACTTAGTTGTTTTATTACATAAAACACAAGTCCAAAGACTTAGAAATATTTTCTCATAGCATGAATGTATAACCACCTTAGTTGCTACTAGCTAGGCTAAGCATGGGCATTGATAAGAATCTTAACTTAGAAATTTCTAGCAATTCTACAACTACTAGAATTTCCCAAGCATAGCATATAGATCAAAAATATTCATGCAAGTCTAGCAAAACATTTCTAGTGCATAGTTGAAAACATAGGAATAAATTCATGAAGTACCACTTGCCTTGGTTGTTTGGGGAGTAGCAACAATCCTCACAATCACAATCACTATTTGCGCCAAAATCTACACATAAAATAATGGCACAAAATCACATACACAATATATACAAGCAAAAATACATGAATGTATGCAAGATGCCATGAGATGATTTTCTACACCAAACAAGACAAGTGCATAGTACTGATTCATAAACAAGTCCAAAAAACAAGCCAAATAAACTTTATTTGAATAACAAAACATTTTCCAAATAATTACTATACTCAAATTATGCCTACAAATGTTTCTGCAAAAACAACCATTTTAACAGAGGCAAAACACTAAACACATTGCATAAACAGAAAGGTTTTTCTCTCCTGATTCCAATGATATAGAATTTGTCAAATTTGGACGTGGGAATCAAAAGTTATGAATTAAACAAGTTTAAACATCTAATAGATCTAAATCATATTTTTAAAACGAAACACATGCCACGCGGCAGCATCTGGTTGGTTGGTACCGATTTGCACTGGATCACACTCGCGCACCGTCAGATCTAAATAAAATCCAACGGCTCAGATCTGCCCGTACCTCTTCAGCCTGGCGTCTAATCTAGACCACTGGATCTAGATCCAATGGATCTAATCGTTTTGACCTTAAACCGGCGGCGCAAATGGCCAGAACGGCGACGACGGCTCTGCCAGCGATGGTGCGGCGATTCTAGCGAGGGATGGGGGCAGTGGTGATGCTTACCGGTGTCGCAAGGTTGCGAGGAATCTCCAGATGTTGTTGGCATGGAAAGGGGTAAGCTGTTGTGGCCGTGGGAGCTCGTCGGAGTCGGGGACAGCGTCGGGCTTAGGTGGACGGCGACGTTGGCCACGTTCTATTCCGCCCTAACACAAACGGAAGGCATCAGTGTGTGCACAACGTTCAGGCGAACTTGATACGGTCAAGGGGAAGGCACGGGGCGGTCGAACCTCACCGAAATTCCTTGTCGGAGTTGGAGATGGCGTCGGGAGTTTGCGGTGCTCGACGGAGTCGACGACCTGGGGCAGTACAAGTAGAACCAAAGGTGTCAGAAGAAGCGTAAGGACAAAGGAAACACGACATTATGGTTTAGCAGGCACGGGGCAGACGAGGCTCACCGGAATACTTCACCGGAGTTCGTCGGGCAGCGGTGGTTCGAGCTTCAATACGAGTAGCCTGGGGGCGATTGGGTGTGGGTGTTTGGGGGGAAAGGACCGCGGCGGGGTGAGGTTTAAGTAGCAGGTGAAGGCTGGGAGAATTACTGCCGGAATCAAGGGAATTGATTCGATTTAATCCGCGAGGTAACGACGGCGACGACGTGTTCATCGCGCGGAAATTTGGGGAGGGTGATGACGACGCGTGGGCCACTGTTGTCAGCGAGAGAAGAAGAGAGGAGATGGGGCCAGACGTCAGTGAGGGGGCGGGTTGAACAACTGGTGCGAAACGTTTTCCTCGCGGGAGTGGTTGCTAGGCTAAATGGGCTAAACGGCTGGGTTGGGCCAGATTGGCAGGTCTGTTTTATTTTTTCCTCCTTTAATCTTTTTCCTTTTCTGAATGGATTTCTGGTTTGAATTTGAAAGCTCAAATCAAGTCTGTTTCAAATGAAACTTTCTCCAAATCAAAGTTTGCTGAAACCTGTCTCCTAGGAGGTGTAACAACTGTTCAAACATGAGGGAAAAACAAAAAAAAGGTTTGGAAAAGGAATTAAACAAGCTTTATTTAAATATTTATAAGTGGTGATGAAATGGTTTTTAAATCATAATTTTGTTTTTGAATCTTTGAACAAACTTTAGAAGCATCACCCAAGCTCAACAATACTAATCAAAATAGTATCCTTCTTATTAGAAAGTGGCAATAAACCATAGTT
Source organism: Avena sativa (assembly GCA_916181665.1). Lineage (NCBI taxonomy): Eukaryota > Viridiplantae > Streptophyta > Magnoliopsida > Poales > Poaceae > Avena > Avena sativa. Next base: position 402,648,819 of record OV702284.1, read on the forward strand.
TGCTTTACATAAAATAATGAGCATCAGATGCTCCTGTTTTTTAATTGGTTTTGAAAAGGAACCCTAAATGATCATGGATGCATGGATGATATGCATGAGTTTTGAAACATGATTTTAGGGATGTTAGACATGTGCTCCAAATATAGTCGTACGTGCTCGCAATGATAACTTGCACAACATATTCTGTCCAGTCAGCCCGTGGCAGCGGGGCCTCTAGGGAACTACCGGCAATTAAGGTGCTCCTTTTAATGGAGCACCGGAGCAAAGCATTAACACTCCATGAACACATGTGATTCTCACACCACAGCCATCCCCTCCGGTTGTCCCAATTATTGTCACTTTGGGGCTTTTGGATCCAGACAATGATATGTGTACACAACTTGCAGATAAGATCACAAACAATATTATCATAATGATTCAATAATAAGTTCAGATCTGAGATCATGGCACTCGGGCCCTAGTGACAAGCATTAAGCACAACAAGTTGCAACAAAGTCAAATAGCACAAGAGATACTGGGCACTATGCCCTAACAATCATATTCGATTACATGATAGAACTCATCCAATCCCTACCATCCCCAAGCCTACAGTGGGGGATTACTCACTCATGGATGAGGGAAACATCGGTGGTTGATGGAGATGCGTTGGTGATGACGATGGCGATGATCCTCTCCAAATTCCCTGTCCCGGCAGGGTGCCAGAACGGAGTTTCTGGATCCGAATCTTGGTTTCTGGTGGCGGTGGCGTAGCGGAACTCTTTCTAGAAAACTATCTAACCCCCTCGGTTTTTAGGTCGAAAGGCAAATTATAGGCACAGAGGGAGGCCGAGGAGCCGCCTGGGGAGGCTGCACCCCCTCCAGGCGCGACCAATGGTGGGCCCGCGCATGGGGTGGATCTGAGCCCCCCAGGCCTCCCCTCCGTCTCTTCTTCTAGCTCCGTGGATCTTCTGGTGAAATGTAATTTTTGGCATATTTTCCGGGATTTTTCCTAATAGTTGATTTTCTGCACAAAAACAAGACACCAAAGTAATTTTGCTGAAAACAACATCAGTCCGTGCTAGTTGCATTCAAATCACACAAGTTTAGAGGAGAAAAAATAACAAAGTGTTCAAGAAAGTAGATATGGTTTGGACGTATCAACTCCCCCCAAGCTTAGCTTATTGCTTGTCCTCAAGGAATTCAGTTGAAAACTGAGTGCGATAAAAGAACTTTCACGAACACATTGCTTCATATGATGTAAATATTCCTAGCACAGGAGTAGATGCTTAGACAATTCATAATAAGAAGTATGAAACTAAGTCTACTCAATATTCAATGCAAGCTATGAAGAGACACCAACTCAATAATAATAAGTAGCATGGAACATAAACATAAACAACATTGCAATGCTCATAATAAGGTATGATAGAGTGGTATCTCGCTTGCCTCTGTGTAACATCCCTAAAATCATATTTTCAAAGCCTTGCATATTATCCATGCATTCATGATCATTTAGGGTTCATTTTCAAGGTCATTACAAAACAGAAGCATTTGTATGCTTATTATTTTATGTGAGCAGATATTGATCCAATGCTACTCCCTAGTGGGAGAATAATTGATTTAATTGCTTTTAACCAATGTTGATTGTACATAGGATTGTTTGATAAATTCCAAAGCTTGGACAAATTTTTCAAAACAAGGAAACAAATTCAAAACCATTTCTTTGTATTCATTGAACAATAGATAAAAACCTTGTTTATTTCAAAATACAAAAACTATTTTTAAAATGCACAACATTGTTCTGCAACCAAATGTGTACAATTTACACTTTATAAAAATCCAGAACAGGTTTGAAATCAAACACATTTGATTTCATTTGAATTTGATTCCTGAAAATCGATTTAGAAAAGAAAAAGGTTTAGAAAACATAACGGGGCCTAGCGCCACTCTTTCGGCCCAACAGGCAAAGAAGCCCACCCGGGTTTCCCCTTCTCCCTCTGTTTCTCACCGCAGCCACGTGCACCCACCCGCTGACAGCCTGACCCCACCGTGCCCCGTCATCTTCGTCCTTAATCAACGCGCGGCCGAGCCGCTCCACCGTTACCTCGCTGCAGTCACTGCCCCGCTTAATTCCCATTGATGCAGGGAGTAATTCTCACTCGCTCTGCTATTTAACCCCCACTCCTCGACGACCATTTCCCCTCACGCAACACCACTTCTCCGCCACCAGGCTGTCCACGATTCCACTTGCACCGTCGCGGCACCGAGCGTCTCCAGCATGCGATTCCGGTAAGCACCGACCGCCCCCTATCTCTGGTTCATTCGAGCATGATCAGTGTGTCCTTGCGCGTCTTCTCATGCCCTTCTTTTGCTCTGTATCGTCCTAGAGCATCGACATCGTCCACCTCTGGAAGCAACCGAAGCTCAGCGCAACTCTGGCAACACCCACTGGTAGTTCCAGACCACCCCTTCCTCTCTTCTGCATACTCACTTGTTCGCCTAGCTTGTGCACATCTAACGGCACCTCTGGTTTGTCTTAGCATGCACCACAACCTCGCCCTTGTCAACACCAGAGCTTGCCCGACGACAGGCTTCACTCCGACGAGCAATAGCAGCCGAGTCCGAGCGCCCCTATCTCTCCCTCGACCACCTTGATCTTCACGGCAGTCCCGCGAACACGGTAAGCACCCCCACTCCTTCCCGCATGATCTGAATCGCTGGCAACCTCTCTGACAGAGCCGCGCCGCCGCATCGCCGCCGCTGGCGCCGCCCATCTGTGGTCGTTTGATCCATAGCCGTAGGATCTAAATCCAGCGATTATAATTAGATCAGTAACAAAGCGGTACGGGCAGATCTGGGCCGTGCGTGTTAAGTTAGATCTAACAGCCGCGAGTGTGATCCGGTGCGAAACGGTATCGGCCAATCAGACGCTGCCGCGTGGCTAGTTCTTTGTTTTAAAATCTGAATTAGATCTATTAGAGTTTCAAACTTGTAAAATTCATAACTTTTGATCCACACGTTCAAATTTTACAAATTTTATATCATTGGAATTAGGAGAAAGAATTAATCTGTTTATGCAATGTGTTTAATGTTTTGCCTCTGTAAAAATGGTTATTTTTGCAGAGACATTTGTAGGCTTAATTTGAGCATAGAGATTATTTGAAAAATGATTTAATGATCAAATAAAGTTTATTTTGAGTATATTGGTCTTGTTCATGATTTAGTACTGTTTACTTGTCTTGTTTGGTATAGAAAATCATCACATGGCATTTTGCATGCATTCATGTATTTTTGTTTGTATATTTTGTTATGTGATTTTGGTGCCTTATTTTATATGTAGATTTTGGTGCTAATAGTGATTGTGGTTGTGAAGATTGTTGCTACTCCCCAAACTACCAAGGCAAGTGGTGCTTCATGTTTTTATCCCTATATTTTCACCTATGCATTAGAAATATTTTGTATAGGACTTGCATCAATATTTTGCTAAGTATCTATATGCTATGCTTGGGAAATCCTAGTAGTTGTAGTAATATTGGAATTTCCTCTAAGTTATGATACTTGCCTTTGCCATGCTTAGCCTAGCTAGTAGCAACCATGGGTGGTATATATATTCATGTTATGAGAAATATTTCTAAGTCTTTGGACTTATGTTTTTGCTTAATAAAACAACTAAATGAATGAAACACCTGGGTGGAATGGAAAGATTGGTTTGTGTTGAGTGGTTACACAAGGCCCATTTCTATGGTTTACCTTGTGTATCTCACTTGTGGAAAGCAACCCAGGAACAAAGGGATTTGAGATGCCAAATGTTAAGAAGCTTCTAGTGCAGCCACATGGCAATATGGGCTCTGCCTGGATCATATAGGTTGCAATAACTTAGCCATTTGGACAGTTGGTGGTAGTGGGATGTTAGGTTGGAACGCGTCCATTTGGTCTAAGGGAAGGCTTCTGAAAGGTCTTGTCTTGGTGAAAATCAAGTCTTGTGGGGAAAGTGCACAACCTCTGCAGATGGAAGAATCTAAGTACTTAGCCATGTCCCTGGTATTGGACAACTTAAGCATCAAGACATGGAATCTACCAAGAATCTCCTCATCCCAATTTTCTAAGTTAAAACTTGAGGTTGAACAAGGGTGAAGGTTCTCCAATTTCTATTGGTGTTTCCTTGGGGAAGGTTTTGTCAAAGAAAAACTTAGTGTTTTCAACTAATAGGTAAAACCTATTTTGAGCAAAGCAAGCCTAAGCTACACTTAGCCAAATTCATATAGTATCTAGATGTTAATATTCTACTAAGGTATCACTTGCCAATACTATTCCAATGTATTGATCCACTGTGGTTGTAACTTGTGATGTTGCAGGTTATTCTGATGATGATTAGGGGTTATGAGTCTACACTGAACATGCTTGCCTGTGGCACATGAAGATGAAGACTTATTTATCTTATTCTATATTTGAACTCTTGTATTAGGCCTATGGCCATGGAGTTTGTAAAAGACTATGTTTGTCTCTGGAATGATATGTAATAATGACCTTTGTTTCTGCGTACTTCATCTTAAACTGTGGATGCTAGCATTGATCCAGGGACTAGCATTGCAATCACAGGGATCCTTACCTTCATAAAGGGAGGGATCTTACACTCTGCTTGAAGAGCACAATATAAATGCCAAGGCACCTCTGAAGTTCACATGAAGACTAGAGATAAACATATCAGAGATACAAGCATCAAAGTCATGACATAATTAACCAAGTTTTGAGACAAACACAAGAATGACAACTATGCTCTCAAGAAGGTGCTCATAGAATAAGTGGTGACTCAACAAGGTGGTGAAAACGGTTTTTGAAAGGTTTGAAAGGCTTCCAAATGCTGAAAGGAAGGTACTCATTAGCTTTGAGCTCTCATTTCCCCTATCATAAGCATATTTATGTTGTTAAGGTGAAAGTGAGGTCCACTCTGAATTATATGCTTGACAGACCATAGACTGGAAATCCCGAGTCCCTTGAGTGAGAGGTCCACTCCGCATACTGCTCAACTTTGGGTCCAGGCAAGTTCTTGTCATTGTAAGTATTTGCATATCATCGAGAACCGCCAACGGGGTACCCCTTGCATATGGTACATGAGCTTTCCCATAACAAAAATGACAAGGCAAGCAGACAATGAGCATCTCAGCAATCTTTTTATTTACTATATGCATAGTTTTTTATTGAGGATGCTTCATAGATGACTCACTATGGTGATGCTGCAAGTTTCCACCATGATTAGGCATGGCTTAGGCTAGCGGCCCAGGTGTTTCTCTAACACAGAATACAAACTCCATGGACTTACAAGTCCCCCTTTCATTTCACATCATTGGCATCCGCAAACAAAAGATCAATGTATCAACTAGATATAAATATATCTAAAAGGTGTTGAAAGCGTTCCCCGTTACAACACAGTTCTGCTGACTCCCAGCATATAATCTGCAAGCATATAACTTTCATGGACTAGTCACAATGGTTCAGGATTATTAAGTGCGAAGAATAAAGTGTGCCATCAAGTTCGTGAGAGCTTTACTAACTAACTTTCTCAAAACAGACAAACATTTTATTTTGGAAGAAAACACGACATATAAAATATGCACTGAAGTAGCAAATGATGCTAATAGGTAGGTAAGGTGGACACAACTGGCAATATTGGCTTTGGGGAGTAGGAAACACAGGTTGAGCACATACTCAGTGCAAGTGAAGGTTAGCAATAGAGAGAGAGAGCGACAAACGAGAGAGCAATAGCTGTCATAATCATGCTTGCAACAAAACAGAAATAATTATGGCATGAAAGTGATACAAGATCTCTGAGGCAAAATAAATCATCGATGCTTACTGACTATTGATTAGTCATATGCATGTGTGAGCATGTGCCAAGCCGATTCACATGAACAGTCAGAGGAGGATACCACAATATCATACCAAAGTATGAATAAAACAATGCAAGCAAACATTCATATGACATGCTACAAACTATTAGCAAGCTGGAGCTAATCATAGACAAGCAAGAACTACTAAGCATCCATAATGACATACACCCTACACAAACAGGCTAAGCATGCTCACAATGATGAGTATATGTACAAAAATAAACAAATAGCGTTCGTTACCAGCCTCTTACCACTCCTCGAATTGTCTTAATCTTCATTATTGCTCTTCACTTGTGTGACTTGAATGATAACATGAAACCAAAATCCACTGAGAACGGCTGAACCCTGCAAAGAACTCACCAAACCAAAGAAGAACAACAAATATTTTTGGTGTTTTCGATTTTTTTGAAACAAGCAAACAAAGAAAAACAAACCAAACAAGAAGCAAACAAAGCAAAGCAAACAAAGCAAAATCTTTTTGTATTTTTCTTTTAAGGAAAACCAAAGCAAAGAAACAAACCAAGAGAAACAATGAAAATATTTTTGGTAGTTTTGTGTTTTTGAGAAAGAAGCAACAAGAACCAAAAATAAAGCAAAAATAATTGATATATAAAGAACCGACCGAACATGATATATATATGAGTGTGATGTCGGTATACCTCCCCCCAAGCTTAGGCTTTTGGCCTAAGTGGGGCTCAATCCCATGGTGTCCAAGAGGATGCACCTCCGTAGTATGTAGAGGAAGCTCCCTCGTCCTGGTATGAGCTCGAGGCCTCCTCCGTGTAATACACAGAGGGGTCTATAATGGTGCTTCCTCCTGATAGTGCCCGTGGAAGTTAAGAGAGCATAGCGTGTCATCCATCTCCACCTTCGAGCGTGACAAAGGTACCTGGGAAATACCGAGCAAAGTGGTTTGGGGTAGAGGGATCTCTATCTCTTCCCCGTCGGTAAACAACATTCTATAAACCAAGTTCTCAAGGGTAGAGCGTGTGGTGACAAAGTGGTGCGCCTTCATGGTAGCAAGATCAAGCCTCTGAGGAGCCAAAACTGTATCATGTGGATCAACAGCAATATTCAGGGCAGCAGCAATACGATTAGCAATAATTCCCCCATAAATGGGTCCTTTAGCAGCTAAACGACAAGCAATGAGAGAACCAAGATTATACTTATCCTCATTGTTAAGCGCAGCAGCTAAGAAGGCCAAATGATAGTTGGAGATATTACTAGTATTCTCCCTACCAAGAATACTGGTGGCAAGATAGTAGGCAAAGTACCTGATGGCTGGAAGTTGAATGTTCTTTATCTTCCCTCGCTGAGCTCTACGGTCATCATCATTGGTTATTCCTCGGTAAATCTCTAACAAATCAGCAGGTAGAGCTGTAATCTTCTTTGATGACCCAGTTGTACCAAGTCCCAGGACCTTGCAAAATTGCTTCAAAGTCATAGAATGAGCCCTGCCATAAATTTTGAAAGACACAGAAGGCTTGAACAAACTATTATTAAAGGAGAAACTCTCCACAAATGTTTTAGTGAGCAAAGCATATTGTGCGCTCTCATCCTGCATGTAACTTGTTAGTCCAGCCCTCTGTACCAAGGTCATGAAATCATTAAGAATCCCAGCAGCTCGCAAGAAAGTTTGGCAAGGAAAGGCGGAGGGGTGCGCATCTCCTTCATCTCCCTCGTCACCTAATCACGGAGTGATGAGATCCTCATTGTATGAGGGTCTAGAGCTGGTAGATGACCTTGGAAGCCTTGCCCTTCTAGGTGCATCACTCTCAAATATATCACCAAATGTGTAGTGGTCCATGACTTTCCTTTTCTGAAATTTTAAAGAACCATCAAACCAAGTGATTTCTAGGTTGATAAATGATGAGAAACTACTATAGGAACTTGCTAGAGGACTACACATGCATCAAAATAAAGTTTCTAAGCATAGAACAAGCATGCAAGCTCAAACAACCTGACACCTATAGCAGCAAAATACTCAAGATACAATCTACCAATCACAAATCTAATTGGACAAGTGGAGGAGGCACATACCAAGGAGCAATCCCTCCAAAAATCAGCACTTGAGATGGGTTAAACAAGGAGATCGAAAATTGCGAGCAAGAATAGCAAGAACTCGAGCTTGAGCAAGTTTTCTGGTGTTTTTCGGGAGAGAGAAAGAACGTGGCTTTGAGGAGGCAGCCTAGAGGGTCCCAGGTGGGCCAGACCCCCCCCTAGGCGCCACCCACTGGTAGGTCGCGCCTACCATGGGTGTGGTGGACTGGGGTGGCCCCTGGGTCACTTCAGGTACCTCTCTGCCCCTTTTTTTGAGGAAAAATTTATTTTGAATTTTCTGGGATTTTTTGGGAAACTTTATTTTTTGCCAATTTTCAGGGTATGAAAATTGATTTTCTCACAGAAACAGTTTTTTCAGAAGTAGCAAAATCAAACCAAAAGCCAAACTACATGAGCTCTAAGAAACTCAAACAAACAAACAAAACTAAAGCAAAGACTAGGAAGGAGAAAAGTAAAACAAAGAAATAATAACCACAGTGAAAACATTAGTTTGTTCATTAAAATCATTTTGTTAACAAGGTTGATCAAGTCTTGTTACTAAAACAATCTTAGATGAAGCAAAACTTTGTATTCCACCAAGTGATTATGTTACCTCAAGCTTGATATCAATGGTCCCAATCATAATAGTTTCAAAATTTTCTTGTGGAATGGGACAATATATTTCTCCAACCTTGATGCTCTCAATATTTTCAATGGAATTCAGGCAATAGCTCTTAGCAACCTTCTTGGGGAAATAGATAGTGTGCTCTTTTTCATTAATATTGAATGTTACTTTTTCTTGATTACAATTGATGACAGCACATGCAGTATTAAGAAAAGGTCTCCCAAGAATAATAGACATGTTATCATCTTCAGGCATTTCAAGCACAACAAAATCAGTTAAAACCATGCAATTATGAGCTACTTGAACAGGAACATCCTCACATATACCAACAGGAACAGTAGTTAACTTATCAGCCATTTGCAAAGATATATCAGTTGGTATCAACTTTTCTAGCTGGAGTCTCTTGTAGAAAGAAAAAGGCATAACACTAACTCCAGCTCCCAAATCACATAAAGCAGTTCTAACATAATTATTCTTAATAGAGCAAGGAATAGTTGGTATACCTGGATCACCAAGTTTCTTTGGAACCTTACCATTGAAGGAGTAATTAGCAAGCAAAGTAGAAATCTCCTCATTAGGAATATTCCTTTTATTAGAGACAATATCCTTCATATACTTTGAATAAGGAGGCAACTTAATAGCATCAGTCAAAGGAATTTGCAAAAATAAAGGTTTCATCCTCTCACAAAACTTGTTGTAGTGTTCTTCCTCCTTTGACTTGTGTTTCTTACCTGGAAAAGGCATAGGTTTCTGCACCCAAGGTTCTCTCTTTACCATGTTTATTAGCAATAAAATCTTCCTTAGTGTACCTAGTGTTCTTAGTGTGCTTCTCAGGTTCTTCCTCAACTTACTCATTATCAGGAGCATCATGTTTATCATTACCACTCTCAGTTTCAGCATGAGAGACAGATATACTATTAGGATCTACAGCAGGTTCAAGTGGTTTCTCAACTATCTTATGTTTCTTCTTCTTTCTCTTACAAGGACTACCACTATCTACTTGTTGGGAATCCTGCTCAATTCTTTTAGGGTGTCCTTCAGGATATAAAGGATCTTGAGTAGTCATACCACTCCTAGTTTTAATTCCATAAGCATGTTTATCTCCTGAAGCATAAACTAGCATATCCTTTTGTACCTTAGCAAGTTGATCAAGTTGAGTTTGAGCCATTTGAAAGTGTTTACAAAGCATTTTAATATCATTAGAAGTTCTTTCCACAATATCTTTCAACTCATTGATAGCTCTAGAGTTTTCCAATAAATAATTCCGAACTTGTTTATTAAAATTATCTTGTTTAACAATAAAAATGTCAAGTTCCTCTAAGCATTGATCACGAGGCTTACTATAGGGAATATCACTTTGATCAAAGTGTTGGAGAGAGTGTACCTCAATAGTGGATGAGTGGGGAATTGGCTTACATAATTCTTCTATAGGAGGTAGATTCTTCACATCTTCAGCTCTAATACCTTTCTCCTTTAGACACTTCTTAGATTCCTTCATCACTTCATAATTTAATGCAATAATTCCTCTCTTCTTTGGTGTTGGTGTTGGAATTGGTTCAGGAACATCTGGTTCAGGAGTAATAGGCTCAGGTGTATTCAGCTCAGTTGAAGTCCAATCATCATAATTCTTGCTTATTTTAGCCATCAATTCTTCAGCATATGTAGGAGTTCTTTTCCTGAAAACACAATTAGCAAAGCTAAACACAATTAGCAAAGCTATCTAGGTAGGTCCTAGAATCACCAGTTAGTCCATTATAATAAATATCAATAAGCTCATTCTTAGGTAATGGACATCCAGGATATGCATGAATCAAGGCACAGAACCTTGTCCATGACTCAGGCAATTTCTCTTCTTCTCCCTGTTTAAAATCAAAAAGTCTCTGCAAAGCAGCATGTCTAGCACTAGGAGGAAAATATTTCTGGAAGAAAGAAGCAATCAAATAATCAGGGATATCAATGGAACCAGGAGGTAATCTATTAAACCAAGCCCTAGCTTCTCCTTTTAGTGAAAAAGGGAAGATCTTAGCAACAAAGTACTTGCGCATCTTAAAATCATCAGAGAATAAAGAACTCATAGTAGAAAGCTCATGCATATGAGCCACAACACTCTCATTTTCAGCCCCACAGAAGGGTTCTTTCTCAACAATATCTAAATGAGATAAATCAAGAGAGAAATCATAATATTTATCTTTAATGTCTATGGGAGAAGTGGAAAACTTAGGATCAGAGGACAACTTAGGCATAATAGTATGTCTAGCAAGGAGACTCTTAATAGCACTAGTACCATGTGTGTTTCAGCACTCTTCAACAAATTTATCAGTGAGCTCAATATAACCATCATTAATATCATAACTCTCACCAGCCTCAGGTGAGCTAACATGTGTAACAGTGTTTTTACAAGGAGTTTCGGTATTTCCTAGACTAGACATAGTAGCATCTAGAAAAGGACCTAATGAACCACTCGCATCAAGCACAGTAGAAGTATCATCATGAGTATCAAAAGCAGTTTCAGAGTCGGCAGTAGTAGCAGTGTGTGTAGCATGAGTATGTGCTGGTGGTGTAACAAGCTTACTTATAACAGACGATGAATCAAGAGCGGCAGAGGTGTTTAGGACTGTACCTCTTCTTGTAGTGGATGGTAAAATAGGTAAATTTCCATCACGAGACTTCCCCTTGATGAAAGGAGTAGCAGGGAACAATAATAGATCCAAGTGAACTTACAAATAAAGCTATGCTCCCTGGCAACGGCGCCAGAAAATAGTCTTGATGACCCACAAGTATAGGGGATCGCAACAGTCTTCGCGGGTAGTATTACCCAATTTATTGATTCAACACAAGGGGAGCCAAAGAATACTTGCAAGCCTTAACAACTGAGTTGTCAATTCTGCTGCAGATGGAAATAGTTCTTGCTCACAGAAGTTTATCAGTAGCAACAGTTTGATAGTAGCAACAGCAAAGCAACAGCAGCAGTAACAACAACAACGAACAGTAGCAACAGTAACAGTAATGGTAACAGTAGGATTCGAGTGCGGTAGGCATAGGGATGGATGGACGGGCGTTGCATGGACGAGTCTAAACATGTAACTTCAAGATCTAGGGCATTGCAGATAAATAATAACAAGAATCCAAGTACTAAACAATCCTAAGCATGTGCTCCAAATATAGTCATACGTGCTTGCAATGATAACTTGCACAAGATCTTCTGTCCAGTCAGCCCGTGGCAGCGGGGCCTCTAGGGAACTACTGGCAATTAAGGTTCTCCTTTTAATGGAGCACCGGAGCAAAGCATTAACACTCCATGAACACATGTGATTCTCACACCACAGCCATCCCCTCCGGTTGTCCCAATTATTGTCACTTTGGGGCTTTTGGATCCACACAATGATATGTGTACACAACTTGCAAATAAGATCACAAACAATACTATCATAATGATTCAATAATAAGTTCAGATCTGAGACCATGGCACTCGGGCCCTAGTGACAAGCATTAAGCACAACAAGTTGCAACAAAGTCAAATAGCACAAGAGATACTAGGCACTATGCCCTAACAATCATATTCGATTACATGATAGAACTCATCCAATCCCTAGCATCCCCAAGCCTACAGCGGGGGATGACTCACTCATCGATGAGGGAAACATCGGTGGTTGATGGAGATGCGTTGGTGATGACGATGGTGATGATCCTCTCCAAATTCCCCGTCCCGGCACGGTGCCAGAACGGAGTTTCTGGATCCAAATCTTGGTTTCTGTGGCGGCGGCGTAGCGGAACTCTTTCTGGAAAACTATCGAACCCCCGTCAGTTTTAGGTCGAAAGGCAACTTATAGGCGCAGAGGGAGGCCGAGGAGCCGCCTAGGGAGGCTGCACCCCTCCAGGCGTGGCCAATAGTGGGCCCACGCCTGGGGTGGGTCTGAGCCCCCCATGCCTCCCCTCCGTCTCTTCTTCTAGCTCTGTGGATCTTCTGGTGAAATATAATTTTTGGCATATTTTCTGGTTTTTTCCCTAATAGTTGATTTTCTGCACAAAAACAAGACACCAAAGTAATTCTGCTGAAAACTGTGTCAGTCCGTGTTAGTTGCATCCAAATCACACAAGTTTTGAGGAGAAACAATAGCAAAGTGTTCGAGAAAGTAGATACGTTTTGGACGTATCAATGACCACAATAAGATCATGCATAGAGAGAGAGAGACAGAGAGAGATGAACACATAGCTACCGGTAGAGCCCTTAGCCTCGAGGAAGAACTACTCCCTCCTCATCATGGGAATCAGCAACGGCGATGGAGATGGTGGTGGAGATCAATGGAGATAGGTCCGGGGGCACTTGCCCGTCCCGGCAGGGTGCCGGAACAGAGACTTTCTATCCCCCAAATCTCCCCTTCGGTGGCGGCGGCGCAGCGGAACTTTTTCTAGAAGTATGATGGATTATTCAGGGTTTTCTCCCCAGGGGCTTCTTATAGGCGAAGGAGGCAAGGCCGGTGGAGGGCCAGGGGCCCACACCCCCTGACGGCGCCACCAGGGCTTGCCCGCACCTGGGGGTGCGGCCACCCTGGTGCCCTACTCCGTCTCTGCTTCGTGGTTCCGTGTTGGTCCGGGGAAATAATGACTTTGGCTTTTGTCCCGTCCAATTCCGAGAATATTGAATTTTTGCCTTTCTGGAACCAAAAACAGAAGAAAACATGCAACTGGCACTGTGGCATCTTGTTAATAGGTTAGTACCAGAAAGTGTATAAAAATACCTCAAAGTGTAGACTAAACATAGCAAAGTAGATACTAAACAAGCATGGAGCATCAAAAATTATAGATACGTTTCCGACGTATCAAGCATCCCCAAGCTTAACTCCTGCTCGTCCTCGAGTAGGTAAGTGGTAAAAGAATAATTTTTTAGGTGACATGCACCATCAAAACCAAGATCAAACCATTTGCAAGCATTGAAAGCTTGGATCAAAGAACTCTAAACATGTGCATGAAAGATGGAGTTCTAACAGTAAGAAAAAGTAACTATATATGCAACATAAAAGGCTACAAACAAAGATCATGAATAGCATGCATTGAAAAACGTTTATTTGTTTCACATACAGAAAACATGGCATAGTGGCATTCAGCTTGTCGCTCATGGAGTAGCAAATAGATGCATAGTACACCTTCAAAGTTCGTAAGAGTGACTAGATACAAATAGCACAAGAACAAGTAATATCACACTATGCATCAATCAATAAGCTTTGGGACACTGCACATAGAACTAAGAATGGCAACTATGCTCTCTTAATGGTGCCTAAAGGTAGAAGGTGGAGACTCAATAGTAGTGGAAGAAAGGCCCTTCATAAGGGAAGCAGTGATTTCAAGTTTCAAAAAGAGCTTCCAAAAATTATGGTACTTGTTAGCTTCCATCCCTCACTGCCCCTATCATAAGCATCTTGAAGTGATTAAGGTTAAAGTGAAAAAACTATGGAGTATATGCTTGACAAAGTATAAGTTGGCAATCTCAAGTCCCTTGAATATGAGGGCCACACCTCATGCTACTGATGACCCATAAGTGTAGGGGATCACAACAGTCTTCTGTCACATCCTAAGATTTTCCAAATCTTGTAATGTGAAAAATAAATAAACAAAATAAAAAATTATTGTTGAAAATCAAGGTGAAAAGAAACTTTGTTTCTAAAAGGAAACTTAAAATCCCATCTTGAACAACTTTAGTCAAAGTTTGAATCCAACAAAATCCAAATCTAGAGAAATGCATTCCTCAATGAATGTATCTGGAAATTTAAGCACTTGGAAAATAAATCCAAACCCTAAGCCCTAATGGAATAAAAATCATTTCCAAGTTATCTCCAAGCCTATGGATTTGATCCATATAAAAATTTGTCAACAAACATTTACAAAAGATCAAGAAAGACAAATAGAAATATTATAAGACCATAGAAATTGGTTTCACTTAATTTGGAACCATAAATAAAATCTTGTGAATATAATAAGATAAGGAAATTAAATTTCCAAAGCTAATAAAGCACTTATCTATAAATCCATACCAAATGGTGAGCAAATAATCCTAAAGATATTTAAAAGGATAAACAAATATTAAACAAGATTTTACAAATTGGAATCACCAAGTTTGGATCTTTAAATAAAAAGATATGGATTTTACAAGATAAAGACACAAATATTAAATAAAGAATATTTAAAGACCAAATTAAATCTTTGCCAATCCATAAACAAGTGGAATGAATTTAATCCAAATCCAAATAAAATAAGAGGATAAAGAATTCCCAAAATAAAAATAAAATGGCATAAACCAAATCCTATTGGAATAAAGATAAATCCAATTTTAAATGATTAATAAATCATATTAAAAACTTTTCGACACCCTATTAAACAAATAAAAACCTACTCAAAATATTTGGAAGGTTTTAGAAATTAAATGGTGATTTGAAAAATGTTATTAAATCTTATTTGTTTTAAAACAAGGCCTTTTTGAATAATTAAAAAGACCCCAAAAAGAATAAAAATTTTATTCTAAAATTGACTTCATATTATATTACTAATCAGTATTTAAACCTACTGTCACATCCCAAGATTTTCCAAATCTTGTAATGTGAAAAATAAATGAATAAAATAAAACTTTGTTGATTTTTAGGGTGAGAAGAAACTTTTGATCCCAATTGGAAACCTTCAAACCTATTTGAAAAAACAAATCCTAAAGGGATTTGAAAAGATAAACAATTAATAAAGAAAAATTTAAATATTTGGAGTTACTATTTTGAATCTTTTAATAAAAAGATTTGGTTTTCAAAGGCAAAGGTAGAAAAATAAATAAGGATTATTTTATAGAGCCAAATTAAACCTTGGCCAAGCTTCTGAAATAAAATATTTTGTTTTGATTAAAAGAGTAAAGGTTTAGTTAAATAAAATAATGTGAGTTTATTAATATCCAAATTTATTAAAATAAAGGTTTTATCATTTTAATTAAACATCAAAACTTGTTAAAATTATTTTAAAACAAGTTTTCCAAATATTTTATATTCTCAAATAAAACCTATTGATTTGGTTTTGTTTATATTTAGATTTCAAATGGAGTTTTAATAATCAAATCCTATTTTGAATTTAATAACTACGGACTATTTTATTTAATCATTAAATAGATCCTAAATGAATAAAATTATTATTTTGTTTTGGACTTTGTGTTGTGTTGTTAAACAGAACCAAAACTCAATACAAGTTTGGAGGAGGTTTGATTTGTTTTGGATGTTTGATTTGTTTGATTGAATTTCAAACAGAAAATCGAAATGGAAAAAGATAAAACAATTAGAAAGAAAAAAAATAGAACCAGACCTGACCCAACCCACCTAGCCCTGGAAGCCCAGTTCCAGCCCAACTACTTCCCCCATGCGCGAATCGTTTTTCACTCTTTCTCGCACCCGCGCAGACACCGACGAGTGGACCCTCTCCCTCTCTCCCTTTCTCGCTGACAAGCATGCCCCACAGAGCCACCTCAGCGTCGTCTTCCCCCTGATCACGTCGCCCTGCCGTTGCTGCCATTTATGCCGGCGATGAATACGCATTGAATATGTCCTTGATTCCTCCCAGTAACTGCACCCATTTAACCGCCTGCGTCTTCCCTCTCTTTTCCCCCAGACCCCGCACCACGAGAGCCTCTAGGCTGCCCCAATTCAGCCCGCGCTCTCACTAATCGGCGAGCTTCTCCAGCGAATTCCGGCCAGCACCCCCACCCCCGCAAGCTCTGCTTCATGCGAGAGTGATCCCCAGCCCCTGGCGCTTCTCCCTGTGCTTTCCGTTCACCCGCGGGCACCCCAGAACGTCGACTTCGACAACATCTAAGCGCCGCCGCGTCTGCTTCTATTTCCGGCGACCTCCCCTGGTAAGCTCAGACCGTCCCGAAGCCATTCATTGACGCTCACATGTTTCCTGGTACCGTGCACGTCTGACGCACCCCTTATTTTGATCTGGCACGCCTTGTAGCCCCGCCTCCGTCGACGACCGCACAAACCCGAGGCGAAGCTCCACTCCGGCGAGCGATTCCGATCACCTCCGTGCGCCCCTTCGTCAGCCAATACCACCTCGAGCTTCAGCAAGTCTCTGCGAGTCTGGTAAGCCTCTCCAACCTCTTCCTCGCTTCCTCTAGCACCGGCTCCGCCGTAGCCAGACACGCCGCCACCGCCAACCACCGTCGGCGCCGCTCGAGTTTGGTTAATCAGATTTACACCGTTAGATCTTAATCCTATGGCTAAGATTAGAACCTGAGCGAAAGGGTACGAGCATGTCTGAGCCGCGCGATCTGTTTAGATACAACGCACCAGAGAGGATGATCCGCACGAAGCGGTACCGCCCAATAAGAACACGACGCGTGGCACTAGTTGATTTAAAACAGAATTTGTAATCAGATTTATATGCAAATTTGTAAACCTCACAACTTTTGATCCACACGTCCAAAATTTGTAAATTTTAAATCAATGGATTCAGCAAGACAAGACCTAGCCAACCATGCAATTTTTTTAGTAAAAAGCTTCTGGTAAAATGTGTGTTTTTGCAGAAACTTTTGTATGCTTGTTTAGGTTATGAAAATTATTCCAAAATGATTTTGAGGTTGAAATCTTTGCAAATCGATTTGTTGTGAACCTACTGACCCTAGTAACCAACTTATGGATTTAAAAATGTATTTGGTGATGATTAGGATTGAATAATTGAATTGGCTCGATTCTAGACAAATAAAAATATTGATTTTGCTATGAAAATGATTTTGGAGTAAAAACTTTGGAAAAAAATGATTTGAATCAAACCTACTGACCCAAAACACCAAGTTTTGAGAATTAACAACTTATTTGGTGAACAACATAAATTTTTTTCTTTGATAAAAACATTTTCCACCACATAAAATAATGATTGGATTTAAAATTGGTTTATGGATAAAACCCTTTTGCAAATGACTTTGCCACTTTGGAAAATGACCATTTTGAACCTTACAATGTATAGAGCCTAGTAGAAACCACCTTTGCAAATAAAACTATCTTTTGCATGCTTGCATGCATGACTTAGTTCCTATTATTTTATGTGTGTTAAATTGTTTGATTATTGTTTGGAATGCTAGTTGAATCTATGTTTGCTTGATTGATTTGTAGTGAAGTTATAAGAGTGTGAAATTAGCAAGATCAAGAAGTGAACCAACACTCCCTACCAAAAAGGCAAGTGACACTATCATCCAAGTCCTACTATTTTCATTATACTTAGTGGATTTTTGAAACATGCATGAAAAAAATTTATATATTTAAGCTATGCTAAATCCTAATAGGATACCCTTATACATTCCTTAGTGGAAACAATGTATTTTTATTATGCTTAGCCATGTTATATATTTTGAGAAGAGATACATGTTGAGATTTTATGAAGTTGAGAAAAGACTTGTGTTTTATATAATAAAACAAGTACTCAATGAACCACCTGGGTGGACAAGGATACTCAAGTTTTGGAAAAGGTGGCAACAAGAGGAACCATGTTTATATGGCAATCTCTTTTTGTTGTGCACTAAAATAAAACCACCCAGGGACTTAGAGATTGAACATGTTTCTCCAACAGTGGCTTCCGTGTACAGCCACATGCTAAATGGCTCTGGCTTAGTCAACAACATTGGGAAGACCCATGCATTGGTCTTCAGGTTAACTGGAAATGAGGGAACTAGGAACCCTACATTGGTGCCTGAAGACAAGCTAGCATTGTGTATGGGAGGACCCTATGGAAAGACTTCGTCACATTCTCAATCTGCCAGTACTCCATCTTGGTGAGTACTTATCCAGCGGCCACTGGTGGCAACAAGATGAGATTGTGTCATGTGGGTAAAGTGTACAACTTCTGCAGAAGATAAAAATTCTAAGTACTTAGCCGTGTCCCCGGTTATGGACAATACTGAGCAACTAAAGCTTGAAGCTATGGGAAATCTCGACATTCCAATTTCTAAAAGAAAAACTTTAAAGTGACAACAAAAGGCTCGAAGCACTTGGGGTGTACCAAGGAGCTCAAGAGATTTTGATAAAAACTTGAAGCACTTGGGGTGTACCAAGGAGCTCAAGAGATTTTGATAAAAACTTGAAGCACTTGGGGTGTACCAAGGAGCTCAAGAGATTTTGATAAAAAAACACTTGGGGTGTACCAAGGAGCTCAAGAGATTTTGATAAAAACTTGAAGCACTTGGGGTGTACCAAGGAGCTCAAGAGATTTTGATAAAAACTTGAAGCACTTGGGGTGTACCAAGGAGCTCAAGAGATTTTGATAAAAACTTGAAACACTTGGGGTGTACCAAGGAGCTCAAGAGATTTTGACAAAGACTTGAAACACTTGGGGATTTACCAAGGAGTTCAGAAAGATTTGACAAAAGATCAAAACTAATTTGAAAAGATAGGATAAATTATTGCTTTCTGCAAATGATCCTAAAACCCTACTTAGCCAAATATGCATGTAATGATAGGATCCACTTATATTCTACATAGTAGTGAAACTTGCCAATACAATTCAAATGTATTGACCCTTGTGGCTGTAACTTGTTATGTTGCAGGTTTGTTTGATATTAGTCAAGTTGATTGATTAGGATTACAAGTCTACAACCAACATGTTTGCCTGTGGCACTTTGAAGATGAAGGACCCCATGCTTATAGATTTCTTCTGCAATGTAATATATTAGCCAAAAGAGCTATGTAAGATGTAATAAAATTATGTTATTCCTGGTTATAAGTTATATTATGACCTTTGTTTCTTGATATTACATCTTAACTGTGGATGCTAGCTATTGATCCAGGGACTAGCATTGTAAACACAGGGATCTCTACCTTATTAAAGGTTGGGACCTCTACACCTACACAAATTTTGGCAAATATTTGAATTCAAATTGATGTTTGAATTAATTAATCAAAATCAAAACAGAATAAAAGAAATGGAAAAAGAAAAAGAAACAGATAAAAAAAGGGGATTAGAAAGCAGCCCAGCCAGCAAGGCCCATCTAAGCCCAGCAGCCCACTCTCACCCCCCCCCCCCCCGTAGCGTTTTCTGTTACTCGCGTACGCACCCGCAGAGACACCGACAGATGGACCCCACCCCCACTCTCTTTCACTCGCTGACGAGACGACCCCACCGCCACGCAAGCTTATTCCTCACCGCGACTCCTTCTCCCCCTCACCTCGCGGCCGTTTCTGCCGCTGATTTCTCGCGATCAATTCGCCATAATGCTGCGTTTAAACCTCGCCGCGACCATGCACGATTAAACGCCTGTCTCTCCTCCTCTTTTCTCGTCACTCGCTTCCCCCTCTCTGCCCCCAGGCTGGACGAATTTCTCCATGCACCCTCACTGCCCTGACGACCTTCCCCAGACAATTCCGGCGAAGTCAGACCTCCCCTCGCCCCCTCGACCACACATGCATGCTCCACGGACCCTGGCGCACCTCCCAGTGGCCTCAGCTCGGCTGCGCTCGCCCCAGAGCGTCGGCAAGGACGATCACTGCCTGCCGTCGTCGTCTGCTACCTCTTCGGCGAGCTACTGACGCCAAACCCGTGCGCCCCTCGTGTGCTGGTGAGTACCTCTACAACCCCCGAGACCGTGCGCATCCTCCTGATACTTTTCCTCGCTTGCTTGCATCCCAGGCGCCCGTCTTCGACCACGATCGTGCGCACCCGACGACAGCGAGAACTCCGGTGAGCGATTCAAGTCATCCTCGTGCGCCCCTTGCCTCCTCGCGAGTACCTCGAACTTCCCCACGCCACGGCGAACTCGCTTAGCACCTCCCTTCACTCCCTCGCTTCCTAGACTCACCGAACCACCGCCACCAGACACGCCGCCGCCACCTGCCGCCGCCAGCGCCGCCACTAGTTGGCAAGCGTGCTATGCACCGTCGGATTTTGATCAGATGGTCACGATAGAACATTAGCTCGAAGGGGTAAGATAGATCCTGCACCGCACGATTCACTTTAAATCCTGCGGTCCTCAATGCATGATCCGAACCAACCGGTACCAGCGAATAGCAACTAGCCACGTGGCTCAGACTTTGTTTTAAAACCAGAAACTTTTCTATTAGATGTGCCAATTTGAAAAATTCATAACTTTCAAACCACACGTCCAAATTTTGCAAATTTTATATTAATGGATTCATCAAAACAAGTACTTTCTGACCATGCACTTTGTTTAGTAAATTGCTTCTGTTAAATTGGTTGTTTTTGCAGAAACTTGTGTTTGCATGTTTAGAATATAAAATTTGTTCTAAAATGATTTTTGAGATAAAATCTTTGGAAAATGGGTTGTTTTGAACCTACTGACCATAGGAATCAATTTGTGGTTTCAAAAATATATTTGGTGAAGCAAAAGAATAAATCTTTGATTTAAACCATTTCTAGTCAAATAAGAATATTGTTTATTTGTTAAAAATGCTTTTTGGAGAAAACCTTTGGGAAATGTTTTGATTTAAAAATCTCTGACCCCAAACACCAAGTTTTATGATTTTAAAAAGTATTTGGTGAACCCTATAAAAATTATTACTTTGCTAAAGACATTTTCAACCACATAAAATAATGATTTGTTTTGAAAATGGTTTATAAGTAAAATCTTTTGCAAATGGTTTTGCCACTTTATGAAGTGACCCTTAGGTGTTTTCAAATGTTTATAACCCATTATAAACCACTTTGTCAAATAAAACAAAGCTTGGCATGCTTGCATGCATTGTTTTGTTTCTATTATTTTATGTGATGTTGCTTGAATGGTAGATTGAATTTGTGCCTTGCTTGATTGAATTGTAGTGATTTGATGAGTGTGATCATTGCAAAGACAAGGAGTGAACTATTATTCTCTACCAAAAAGGCAAGTGATGCTTCATACTTTGTCCCATTATTTTCACTATGCATTAGTGATATTTCTAAGTAGGACTTGCATGGAATTTTTGCTAAGTATAAACTATGACATGGGAAATCCTAGTAGATGAAACCTTAGTAGAAATTTCCTAAGTTAAGATTCCTACTACTATTATGCTTAGCTTAGCTAATAGAAAACAAGGGTGGAATTATATTCATACTATGGAATATTTCTAAGTCAAGGACTTGTGTTTTGTTAATAAAACAACTAAGTGAATGAATCACCTGGGTGGAATGGATGGAATGGTTTGTGTTGAGTGGTTCACAAGGCCCATTTCTATGGTTTACCTTGTGTATCTCACTTGTGGATGGCCACCCAGGAACAAAGAGATTTGAGATGTCAAATGTTGAGAAGCTTCAAGTGCAGCCACTTGGCATTATGGGATCTGCCTGGATCATATAGGTTGCAATAACTTAGCCAAATGGACAGTTGGTGGTAGGGGATGATAGGTTGGAGCGCGTCCATTCTGGTCTAAGGGAAGGCTTCTAAAATATCTTGTCTTGGGAAACCAAGTCTTGTGGGGAAAGTGCACCACCTCTATAGAGTAAAAAATCTAAGTACTTAGCCATGTCCCTGGTAAAGGACAATTTGAGCATCAAGACATGGAAGCTATCAAGAATCTCCTCATCCCAATTTCTAAGTTAAAATCTTGTGGGTGAACAAGGGTTGAAGGATCACCAATTTCTATTGGGAGATGCCTTGGGAATGTTTTTGTCAAGCAAAAACGTAGTGTTTTTCAAATGATAAGGAAAATCTATTTTGAGCAAAGCAAGCCTAAGCTCCACTTAGCCAAATGCATATAGATGATAGACTCCACTATACTACCATAGTATCACTTGCCAATACAATTCAAATGTATTGACCCTTGTGGTTGTAACTTATTATGTTGCAGGTTTGTTTGATGTTAGTAAGATGAGATGATTAGGATTACAAGTCTACAACCAACATGTTTGCATGTGGCACTTTGAAGATGAAGGACCCCATGCTATTGTTATATTCTGCTGCATTGTAATGAGATACCCAAAATGAGCTATGTAAGATGTAATGAATTATTTTATTCCTGGTTATAAAGTTGTATTATGACCTTTGTTTCTTGATATTACATCTTAACTGTGGATGCTAGCTATTGATCCAGGAACTAGCATTGTAAACACAGGGATCTCTACCTTATTAAAGTTTGGGAACCTTACAGATGGTATCAGAGCATTGTGTTGCCTGTAGGATTGTAACCCTAAGATTGGACAAAACCCCTTAGAAAAATAGGAGTTGTATTTGTTTCAAAAAGTTATTTACAAACTATCTTGTATACTCTTTCCTCAACCATTTTGGTTTTGACTCTACATCTCTTCTATTTCAAACTTGATGGATAAAGCCTACCCCATAGCCAATGACTTCACCATGTGCAAAGGACTTCATCAACTCTAATGACTTCAACATCTTCAAGTGATTTCAACCTTATTTTCAATAAGGACTTCAACCTTGGATATCACAAAGGACTACAAGTGAGACAAGAAATATTGCTCAAGACTTGAAGACTAAGGAAGCCAACATTAGAAGGAATCATCATCACCTTTGAAGTTTTGTGACCAAGATTCAAGAAATTCTCCAAGGATACAAAGATCTTGTTCAAGAAGAATCAACCAAGAAGAATGGAATGATCTCAAGTGTACCATATAGATGGACCACCATATTTAGATTAAATCAAACACACCAACTTATCTGGTGTAGCAAAAATATTTTGTTACAAAGAAATATGCTTGAACTTTGTTGTTTGAGTGGAAAGTTTTTTTGTGATTGCTTGCACATTGCTTGTGTGAATTGTGATATGTGTGAACAGAATTGATCCCTTAGAAATCTTTTGCCCACTCTAATCCCAATCCAACCCAAACAGATGACTACTCCAAGAAACCCCAACATCAAGGATGGTAACAACAACAACCAAGAGACCAACATGAGAGAACTCATAGTAACTCAAACCCAGTTGAACCAAGTGACAGCTCAATTTTTAGCCAACACCAGTGAGGTAGATCCAACGATGCAAAGGTTTTTGGAAACCCAAACCCAATTGTTGCATAAGGTGACAAATCAAATGATCAACATGGGAGACAACTCTTCCCAAGGAGCTTGTGACAACAAGGATGAAAATGATGATATTATAGAAGGAACCCAAGCTTGCAATGTTTGTGGAGACAAGGATCACACTTCCAAAGAGCATGAAGATCAATGCCCCAATTGTGAAGAGAAACATCCAACTAATCAATGCCCCACATCTCAAGCTACTTGTTACCTATGTGAAGGAAATAATCATGTCCCTATCCAATGCCCCATCTATTCCATAGTCTAACAAAGGAAACAAGGTGGAGTGCAACAACTGATTGCAGACTACCATGAGAGAGCCAAGTCTACCAAGAAGGATGAAGACAAAGGAAAATCTCAACTTGCACCTCCATGCAATATGACTCAATTCAAAGGACCAAAGAGGAGACATATGTATTATCCAAGGAAAAGGTCAAGGAGACCAGGAAAGTTTCCTACCTTTGAGATAAGATATGAAGAGAATGAACTAGAAGCACTCCTAGCTTTGGAGAAACCCAAAAAGAAGAGGGATAAAAGTCAAGTGCAATGTTGTCATTGCAAAGAAATGGGACACTATGCCAATGAATGTCCAGAGAATAAGAAGAAGTATAAGGAAATTAACCAAGTATGGTGCAACAACTGCAAAGAGATAGGCCATTATGTGTCAACTTGTCCATAGAAGATACGTGAAGAACTCAATCTTATCACATGTTACAGTTGTGGTAATCAAGGACATTATGCAAGCAACTGTCCAGAAAAGATGAAGCACAAGATAAAGCCTATTAAGGATCTCAGCCTTGTCACATGTTTCAAGTGTGGAAACAAAGGACACTACGCAGATGTTTGCCCAGAGAAGTTTCAACAAGATTCCAAGCAAGCCAAGAAGTAATCTAGTTGGAAAATTTTTAAGGGTGGTAGTACCCTAGTTGTTTTGAGCCAACTTGTAACCCCTAGCCTCCCCAAATCTCGGGACGAGATTTATTTTAAGGGTGGTAGCCTATCACATCCCAAGATTTTCCAAATCTTGTAATGTGAAAAATAAATAAACAAAATAAAAAATTATTGTTGAAAATCAAGGTGAAAAGAAACTTTGTTTCTAAAAGGAAACTTAAAATCCCATCTTGAACAACTTTCATCAAAGTTTGAATCCAACAAAGTCCAAATCTAGAGAAATGCATTCCTCAATGAATGTATCTGGAAATTTAAGCACTTGGAAAATAAATCTAAACCCTAAGCCCTAATGGAATAAAAATCATTTCCAAGTTATCTCCAAGCCTATGGATTTGATCCATATTAAAATTTGTTAACAAACATTTACAAAAGATCAAGAAAGACAAATAGAAATATTATAAGACCATAGAAATTGGTTTCACTTAATTTGGAACCATAAATAAAATCTTGTAAATATAATAAGATAAGGAAATTAAATTTCCAAAGCTAATAAAGCACTTATCTATAAATCCATACCAAATGGTGAGCAAATAATCCTAAATATATTTAAAAGGATAAACAAATATTAAACAAGATTTTACAAATTGGAATCACCAAGTTTGGATATTTAAATAAAAAGATATGGATTTTACAAGATAAAGACACAAATATTCAATAAAGAATATTTAAAGACCAAATTAAATCTTGGCCAATCCATAAACAAGTGGAATGAATTTAATCCAAATCCAAATAAAATAAGAGGATAAAGAATTCCCAAAATAAAAATAAAATGGCATAAACCAAATCCTATTGGAATAAAGATAAATCCAATATTAAATGATTAATTAATCATATTAAAAACTTTTCCAAATAATTCAAGAAGAATTATTTGACACCCTATTAAACAAATAAAAACCTACTAAAAAGATTTGGAAGGTTTTAGAAATTAAATGGTGATTTGAAAAATGTTATTAAATCTTATTTGTTTTAAAACAAGGCCTTTTTGAATAATTAAAAAGACCCCAAAAAGAATAAAAAATTTATTCTAAAAATGACTTTAGATTATATTACTAATCAGTATTTAAACCTACACAAATTTCGGCAAAGATTTGAATTCAAATTGATGTTTGAATTAATTAATCAAAATCAAAACAGAATAAAAGAAATGGAAAAAGAAAAAGAAACATATCAAAAAAAAGGGAATAGAAAGCAGCCCAGCCAGCAAGGACCATCTAAGCCCAGCAGCCCACTCTCACTTCCCCCCGTAGCGTTTTCTGTTACTCGCGTACGCACCCGCAGAGACACCGATAGATGGACCCCACCCCCACTCTTTTCACTCGCTGACGAGACGACCCCACCGCCACGCAAGCTTCTTCCTCACCGCGACTCCTTCTCCCCCTCACCTCACGGCCATTTCTGCCGCTGATTTCTCGCGATCAATTCGCCATAATGCTGCGTTTAAACCTCGCTGCGACCATGCACGATTAAACGCCTGTCTCTCCTCCTCTTTTCCCCTCACTCGCCTCCCCCTCTCTGCCCCCAGGCTGGACGAATTTCTCCACGCACCCTCACTGCCCCGACGACCTTCCCAGACAATTCCGCGAAGACAGACCTCCCCTCGCCCCCTCGACCACACACTCATGCTCCACGGACCCTGGCGCACCTCCCAGTGGCCTCAGCTCGGCCGCGCTCGCCCCAGAGCGTCGGCAAGGATGATCACTGCCCGTCGCCGTTGTCTGCTACCTCTCCGGCGAGCTACTGACGCCAAACCCGTGCGCCCCTCGTGTGCTAGTGAGTACCTCTACAACCCCCGAGACCGTGCACATCCTCCTGATACTTTTCCTCACTTGCTTGCATCCCAGGCGCCCGTCTTCGACCACGACCGTGCGCACCCGACGATAGCGAGAACTCCGGTGAGCGATTCAAGTCATCCTCGTGCGCCCCTTGCCTCCTCGCGAGTACCTCGAGCTTCCCCACGCCACGGCGAACTCGGTGAGCACCTCCCTTCACTCCCTCGCTTCCTAGACTCACCGAACCACCGCCACCAGACACGCCGCCGCCACCTGCCGCCGCCAGCGCCGCCACTAGTTGGCAAGCATGCTATGCGCCGTCGGATTTTGATCAGATGGTCACGATAGAACATTAGCTCGAAGGGGTAAGATAGATCCTGCATCGCATGATTCACTTTAAATCCTGCGGTCCTCAATGCATGATCCGAACGAACCGGTACCAACGAATAGCAACTAGCCACGTGGCTCAGACTTTGTTTTAAAACCAGAAACTTTTCTATTAGATGTGCCAATTTGAAAAACTCATAACTTTCAAACCACACGTCCAAATTTTGCAAATTTTATATCAATGGATTCATCAAAACAAGTAATTTCTGACCATGCACTTTGTTTAGTAAATTGCTTCTGTTAAATTGGTTGTTTTTGCAGAAACTTGTGTTTGCATGTTTAGAATATAAAATTTGTTCTAAAATTATTTTTGAGATAAAATCTTTGGCAAATGGGTTGTTTTGAACCTACTGACCATAGGAATCAATTTGTGGTTTCAAAAATATATTTGGTGAAGCAAAAGAATAAATCTTTGATTTAAACCATTTCTAGTCAAATAAGAATATTGTTTATTTGTCAAAAATGCTTTTTGGAGAAAACCTTTGGGAAATGTTTTGATTTAAAACTCTCTGACCCGAAACACCAAGTTTTATGATTTTAAAAAGTATTTGGTGAACCCTATAAAAATTATAACTTTGCTAAAGACATTTTCAACCACATAAAATAATGATTTGTTTTGAAAATGGTTTATAAGTAAAATATTTTGCAAATTGTTTTGCCACTTTATGAAGTGACCCTTAGGTGTTTTCAAATGTTTATAACCCATTATAAACCACTTTTTCAAATAAAACAAAGTTTGGCATGCTTGCATGCATTGTTTTGTTTCTATTATTTTATGTGATGTTGCTTGAATGGTAGATTGAATTTGTGCCTTGCTTGATTGAATTGTAGTGATTTGAAGAGTGTGATCATTGCAAAGACAAGGAGTGAACTATTATTCTCTACCAAAAAGGCAAGTGATGCTTCATACTTTGTCCCATTATTTTCACTATGCATTAGTGATATTTCTAAGTAGGACTTGCATGGAATTTTTGCTAAGTATAAACTATGTCATGGTAAATCCTAGTAGATGAAACCTTAGTAGAAATTTCCTAAGTTAAGATTCCTACTACTATCATGCTTAGCTTAGCTAATAGAAAACAAGGGTGGAATTATATTCATACTATGGAATATTTCTAAGTCAAGGACTTGTGTTTTGTTAATAAAACAACTAAGTGAATGAATCACCTGGGTGGAATGGAAGGAATGGTTTGTGTTGAGTGGTTCACAAGGCCCATTTCTATGGTTTACCTTGTGTATCTCACTTGTGGATGGCCACCCTGGAACAAAGAGATTTGAGATGTCAAATGTTGAGAAGCTTCAAGTGCAGCCACTTGGCATTATGGGCTCTGCCTGGATCATATAGGTTGCAATAACTTAGCCAAATGGACAGTTGGTGGTAGGGGATGATAGGTTGGAGCGCGTCCATTCTGGTCTAAGGGAAGGCTTCTAAAAGATCTTGTCTTGGGAAACCAAGTATTGTGGGGAAAGTGCACCACCTCTGCAGAGTGAAAAATCTAAGTACTTAGCCATGTCCCTGGCAAAGGACAATTTGAGCATCAAGACATGGAAGCTATCAAGAATCTCCTGATCCCAATTTCTAAGTTAAAATCTTGTGGGTGAACAAGGGTTGAAGGATCACCAATTTTTATTGGGAGATGCCTTGGGAATGATTTTGTCAAGCAAAAACTTAGTGTTTTTTCAAATGATAAGGAAAATCTATTTTGAGCAAAGCAAGCCTAAGCTCCACTTAGCCAAATGCATATAGATGATAGACTCCACTATACTACCATAGTATCACTTGCCAATACAATTCAAATGTATTGACCCTTGTGGCTGTAACTTATTATGTTGCAGGTTTGTTTGATGTTAGTAAGATGAGATGATTAGGATTACAAGTCTACAACCAACATGTTTGCCTGTGGCACTTTGAAGATGAAGGACCCCATGCTATTGTTATATTCTGCTGCATTGTAATGAGATACCCAAAATGAGCTATGTAAGATGTAATGAATTATTTTATTCCTGGTTATAAAGTTGTATTATGACCTTTGTTTCTTGATATTACATCTTAACTGTGGATGCTAGCTATTGATCCAGGGACTAGCATTGTAAATACAGGGATCTCTACCTTATTAAAGGTTGGGAACCTTACAGATGGTATCAGAACATTGTGTTGCCTGTAGGATTGTAACCCTAAGATCGGACAAAACCCCTTAGAAAAATAGGAGCTGTATTTGTTCCAAAAACTTATTTACAAACAATCTTGTATACTCTTTCCTCAACCATTTTGATTTTGACTCTACATCTCTTCTATTTCAAACTTGATGAATAAAGCCTACCCCATAGTCAAAGACTTCACCATGTGCAAAGGACTTCATCAACTCTAATGACTTCAACATCTTCAAGTGATTTCAACCTTATTTTCAACAAGGACTTCAACCTTGGATATCACAAAGGACTACAAGTGAGACAAGAAATATTGCTCAAGACTTGAAGACTAAGGAAGCCAACATTAGAAGGAATCATCATCACCTTTGAAGTTTTGTGACCAAGATTCAAGAAATTCTCCAAGGATACAAAGATCTTGTTCAAGAAGAATCAACCAAGAAGAATGGAATGATCTCAAGTGTACCATATAGATGGACCACCATATTTAGATTAAATCAAACACACCAACTTATGTGGTGTAGCAAAAATATTTTGTTACAAAAAAATATGCTTGAACTTTGTTGTTTGAGTGGAAAGTTTGTTTGTGATTGCTTGCACATTGCTTGTACGAATTGTGATATGTGTGAACAGAATTGATCCCTTAGAAATCTTTTGCCCACTCTAATCCCAATCCAACCCAAACAGATGACTACTCCAAGAAACTCCAACATCAAGGATGGTGACAACAAAAACCAAGAGACCAACATGAGAGAACTCATAGTAACTCAAACCCAGTTGAACCAAGTGACAGCTCAATTTTTAGCCAACACCAGTGAGGTAGATCCAACCATGCAAAGGTTTTTGGAAACCCAAACCCAATTGTTGCATAAGGTGACAAATCAAATGATCAACATGGGAGACAACTCTTCCCAAGGAGCTTGTGACAACAAGGATGAAAATGATGATATTATAGAAGGAACCCAAGCTTGCAATGTTTGTGGAGACAAGGATCACACTTCCAAAGAGCATGAAGATCAATGCCCCAATTGTGAAGAGAAACATCCAACTAATCAATGCCCCACATCTCAAGCTACTTGTTACCTATGTGAAGGAAATAATCATGTCCCTATCCAATGCCCCATCTATTCCATAGTACAACAAAGTAAACAAGGTGGAGTGCAACAAATGATTGCAGACTACCATGAGAGAGCCAAGTCTACCAAGAAGGATGAAGACAAAGGAAAATCTCAACTTGCACATCCATGCAATATGACTCAATTCAAAGGACCAAAGAGGAGACATATGTATTATCCAAGGAAAAGGTCAAGGAGACCAGGAAACTTTCCTACCTTTGAGATAAGATATGAAGAGCATGAACTAGCTAGAAGCACTCCTAGCTTTGGAGAAACCCAAAAAGAAGAGGGATAAAAGTCAAGTGCAATGTTGTCATTGCAAAGAAATGGGACACTATGCCAATGAATGTCCAGAGAATAAGAAGAAGTATAAGGAAATTAACCAAGTATGGTGCAAAAACTGCAAAGAGATAGGCCATTATGTGTCAACTTGTCCACAGAAGATACGTGAAGAACTCAATCTTATCACATGTTACAGTTGTGGTAATCAAGGACATTATGCAAGCAACTGTCCAGAAAATATGAAGCACAAGATAAAGCCTATGAAGGATCTCAGCCTTGTCACATGTTTCAAGTGTGGAAACAAAGGACACTACGCAGATGTTTGCCCAGAGAAGTTTCAACAAGATTCCAAGCAAGCCAAGAAGTAATCTAGTTGGAAAAATTTTAAGGGTGGTAGTACCCTAGTTGTTTTGAGCCAACTTGTAACCCCTAGCCTCCCCAAATCTCGGGACGAGATTTATTTTAAGGGTGGTAGCCTGTCACATCCCAAGATTTTCCAAATCTTGTAATGTGAAAAATAAATAAACAAAATAAAAAATTATTGTTGAAAATCAAGGTGAAAATAAACTTTGTTTCTAAAAGGAAACTTAAAATCCCATCTTGAACAACTTTAATCAAAGTTTGAATCCAATAAAATTCAAATCTAGAGAAATGCATTCCTCAATGAATGTATCTGGAAATTTAAGCACTTGGAAAATAAATCCAAACCCTAAGCCCTAATGGAATAAAAATCATTTCCAAGTTATCTCCAAGCCTATGGATTTGATCCATATAAAATTTTATCAACAAACATTTACAAAATATCAAGAAAGACAAATAGAAATATTATAAGACCATAGAAATTGGTTTCACTTAATTTGGAACCATAAATAAAATCTTGTGAATATAATAAGATAAGGAAATTAAATTTCCAAAGCTAATAAAGCATTTATCTATAAATCCATACCAAATGGTGAGCAAATAATCCTAAAGATATTTAAAAGGATAAAAAAATATTAAACAAGATTTTACAAATTGGAATCACCAAGTTTGGATCTTTAAATAAAAAGATATGGATTTTACAAGATAAAGAAACAAATATTAAATAAAGAATATTTAAAGACCAAATTAAATCTTGGCCAATCCATCAACAAGTGGAATGAATTTAATCCAAATCCAAATAAAATAAGAGGATAAATAATTCCCAAAATAAAAATAAAATGGCATAAACCAAATCCTATTGGAATAAAGATAAATCCAATTTTAAATGATTAATTAATCATATTAAAAACTTTTCCAAATAATTCAAGATGAATTATTTGACACCCTATTAAACAAATAAAAACCTACTGAAAAGATTTGGAAGGTTTTAGAAATTAAATGGTGATTTGAAAAATGTTATTAAATCTTATTTGTTTTAAAACAAGGCCTTTTTGAATAATTAAAAAGACCCCAAAAAGAATAAAAATTTTATTCTAAAATTGACTTCAGATTATATTACTAATCAGTATTTAAACCTACACAAATTTAGGCAAAGATTTGAATTCAAATTGATGTTTGAATTAATTAATCAAAATCAAAACAGAATAAAAGAAATGGAAAAAGAAAAAGAGACAGATCAAAAAAAGAAGCCTAGCCAGCAAGGCCCATCTAAGCCTAGCAGCCCACTCTCACTTCCCCCCCCCTTAGAGTTTTCTGTTACTCGCGTATGCACCCGCAGAGACACCGACAGATGGACCCACCCCCACTCTCTTTCACTCGCTGACGAGACGACCCCACCGCCACGCAAGCTTCTTCCTCACCGCGACTCCTTCTCCCCTCACCTCGCGGCCGTTTCTGCCACTGATTTCTCGCGATCAATTCGCCATAATGCCACGTTTAAACCTCGCCGCGACCATGCACGATTAAACGCATGTCTCTCCTCCTCTTTTCCCCTCACTCGCCTCCCCCTCTCTGCCCCCAGGCTGGACGAATTTCTCCACGCACCCTCACTACCCCGACGACCTTCCCCAGACAATTCCGGCGAAGCCAGACCTCCCCTCGCCCCCTCGACCACACACGCATGCTCCATGGACCCTGGCGCACCTCCCAGTGGCCTCAGCTCGGCCGCGCTCGCCCTAGAGCGTCGGCAAGGACGACACTGCCCGCCGCCGTCGTCTGCTACCTCTCCGGCGAGCTACTGACGCCGAACCCGTGCGCCCCTCGTGTGCTGGTGAGTACCTCTACAACCCCCGAGACCGTGCGCATCCTCCTAATCCTTTTCCTCGCTTGCTTGCATCCCAGGCGCCCGTCTTCGACCACGACCGTGCGCACCCGACGACAGCGAGAACTCCGGTGAGCGATTCAAGTCATCCTCGTGCGCCCCTTGCCTCCTCGCGAGTACCTCGAGCTTCCCCATGCCACGGCGAACTCGGTGAGCACCTACCTTCACTCCCTCGCTTCCTAGACTCACCGAACCACTGCCACCAGACACGCCGCCGCCACTAGTTGGCAAGCGTGCTATGCACCGTCGGATTTTGATCAGATGGTCACGATAGAACATTAGCTCGAAGGGGTAAGATAGATCCTGCGCCGCACGATTCACATTAAATCATGCGGTCCTCAATGCATGATCCGAACGAAACGGTACCAGCGAATAGCAACTAGCCACGTGGCTCAGACTTTGTTTTAAAACCAGAAACTTTTCTATTAGATGTGCTAATTTGAAAAATTCATAACTTTCAAACCACACGTCCAAATTTTGCAAATTTTATATCAATGGATTCAGCAAAACAAGTAATTTCGGACCATGCACTTTGTTTAGTAAATTGCCTATTTAAAATTGGTTGTTTTTGCAGAAACTTGTGTTTGCATGTTTAGAATATAAAATTTGTTCTAAAATGATTTTTGAGATAAAATCTTTGGCAAATGGGTTTTTTTGAACCTACTGACCATAGGAATCAATTTGTGGTTTCAAAAATATATTTGGTGAAGCAAAAGAATAAATCTTTAATTTAAACCATTTCTAGTCAAATAAGAATATTGTTTATTTGTTAAAAATGCTTTTTGGAGAAAACCTTTGGGAAATGTTTTGATTTAAAACTCTCTGACCCCAAACACCAAGTTTTATGATTTGAAAAAGTATTTGGTGAACCCTATAAAAATTATTAATTTGCTAAAGACATTTTCAACCACATAAAATAATGATTTGTTTTGAAAATGGTTTATAAGTAAAATCTTTTGCAAATGGTTTTGCCACTCTATGAAGTGACCCTTAGGTGTTTTCAAATGTTTATAACCCATTAGAAACCAATTTTTCAAATAAAACAAAGTTTGGCATGCTTGCATGCATTGTTTTGTTTCTATTATTTTATGTGATGTTGCTTGAATGGGAGATTGAATTTGTGCCTAGCTTTATTGAATTGTAGTGATTTGAAGAGTGTGATCATTACAAAGACAAGGAGTGAACTATTATTCTCTACCAAAAAGGCAAGTGATGCTTCATACTTTGTCCCATTATTTTCACTATGCATTAGTGATATTTCTAAGTAGGACTTGCATGGAATATTTGCTAAGTATAAACTATGTCATGGGAAATCCTAGTAGATGAAACCTTAGTAGAAATTTCCTAAGTTAAGATTCCTACTACTATCATGCTTATCTTAGCTAATAGAAAACAAGGGTGGAATTATATTCATACTATGGAATATTTCTAAGTCAAGGACTTGTGTTTTGTTAATAAAACAACTAAGTGAATGAATCACCTGGGTGGAATGGAAGGAATGGTTTGTGTTGAGTGGTTCACAAGGCCCATTTCTATGGTTTACCTTGTGTATCTCACTTGTGGATGGCCACCCAGGAACAAAGAGATTTGAGATGTCAAATGTTGAGAAGCTTCAAGTGCAGCCACTTGGCATTATGGGCTCTGCCTGGATCATATAGGTTGCAATAACTTAGCCAAATGGACAGTTGGTGGTAGGGGATGATAGGTTGGAGCGCGTCCATTCTGTTCTAAGGGAAGGCTTCTGAAACATCTTGTCTTGGGAAACCAAGTCTTGTGGGGAAAGTGCACCACCTCTGCAGAGTGAAAAATCTAAGTACTTAGCCATGTCCCTTGTAAAGGAAAATTTGAGCATCAAGACATGGAAGCTATCAAGAATCTCCTCATCCCAATTTCTAAGTTAAAATCTTGTGGGTGAACAGGGGTTGAAGGATCACCAATTTCTATTGGGAGATGCCTTGGGAATGTTTTTGTCAAGCAAAAACTTAGTGTTTTTTCAAATGATAAGGAAAATCTATTTTGAGCAAAGCAAGCCTAAGCTCCACTTAGCCAAATGCATATAGATGATAGACTCCACTATACTACCATAGTATCACTTGCCAATACAATTCAAATGTATTGACCCTTGTGGCTATAACTTATTATGTTGCAGGTTTGTTTGATGTTAGTAAGATGAGATGATTAGGATTACAAGTCTACAACCAACATGTTTGCCTGTGGCACTTTGAAGATGAAGGACCCCATGTTATTGTTATATTCTGCTGCATTGTAATGAGATAGCCAAAATGAGCTATGTAAGATGTAATAAATTATTTTATTCCTGGTTATAAAGTTGTATTATGACCTTTGTTTCTTGATATTACATCTTAACTGTGGATGCTAGCTATTGATCCTGGGACTAGCATTGTAAACACAGGGATCTCTACCTTATTAAAGGTTGGGAACCTTACATCTTCGCGGGTAGTATTATCCAATTTATTGGTTCGACACAAGGGAGACAAAGAATACTTGCAAGCCTTAACAACTGAGTTGTCAGTTCAGCTGCACCTGGAAATATTTCTTGCTCACAGAAGTTTATCAGTAGCAATAGTTTATAGTAGCAACAGCAAAGCAACAGCAGCAGTAACAGCAACAGTGAAACAGTAGCAATAGTAACAGTAACGGTAGCCGTAGGATTAGAGTGCGGTAGGCATAGGGATGGATGTACAGGCGTTGCATGGACGAGTCTAAACATGTAACTTCAAAGAACTAGGGCATTGCAGATAAATAATAATAAGCATCCAAGTACTAAACAATTCTAGGCATGTGCTCCAAATATAGTCATACGTGCTCGCAATGAGAACTTGCACAACATCTTCTGTCTAGCCAGCCCGTGGCAGCGGGGCCTCTAGGGAACTACTAGCAATTAAGGTGCTCCTTTTAATAGAGCACCGGAGCAAAGCATTAACACTCCGTGAACACATGTGATCCTCACACCACAACCATCCCCTCCGGTTGTCCCAATTTCTGTCACTTTGGGGCCTTTAGATCCAGACAATGATATGTGTACGCAACTTGCAGATAAGATCATAAACAATACTATCATAATGATTCAATAATAAGTTCAGATCTGAGATCATGGCACTCGGTCCCTAGTGACAAGCATTAAGCACAACAAGTTGCACCAAATTCAAATAGCACTAATAGAGATATATACTAGGCACTATGCCCCTAACAAATCTTATTCGATTACATGATAGAACTCATCCAATCCCTACCATACCCAAGCCTACAGCGGGGGATTACTCACTCATGGATGAGGGAAACATCGGTGGTTGATGGAGATGTGTTGGTGATGACGATGGCGATGATCCTCTCCAAATACCCCATCCCGACAGGGTGCCAGAACAGAGTTTCTAGATCCGAATCTTGGTTTCTGGTGGCGGCGGCGGAGCGGAACTCTTTCTGGAAAACTATCGAACCCCCCTCTGTTTTTAGGTCAGAAGGCAACTTATAGGCGCGGAGGGAGGCCGAGGAGCTGCCTAGGGTGGCCAAACCTCCCCCAGGCGCAGGGTCAGTGGGCCCGCGCCTGGGGTGGGTCTGGGCCCCCCAGGACTCCCCTCTGTCTCCCCTTCTGGCTCCGTGGATCTTCTGGTGAAATATATTTTTTGGCATATTTTTCAGGATTATTCCTGATAGTTCATTTTCTGCACAAAAACAAGACACCAAGGTAATTCTGCTGAAAATAGCGTCAGTCCGTGTTAGTTGTATCCAAATCACACAAGTATAGAGGAAAAATAATAGAAAAGTGTTCAAGAAAGTAGATACGTTTTGGACGTATCAACTCCCCCAAGCTTAGCTTACTGCTTGTCCTCAAGCAATTCAGTTGAAAATTGATTGCGATAAAAGAACTTTCACGAACACTTTGCTTCATATGATGTAAATATTCTCAGACAGGAGTAGATGCTTAGACAATTCATAATAAGAAGTATGCAACTAAGTCTACTCAATAGTCATTGCAAGCTATGAAGATAAACCAACTCAATAATAATAAGTAGCATGAAACATAAAAATAAGCAACATTGCAATGCTCATAATAAGGTATGATAGAGTGGTATCTCGCTTGCCTTTGTTTGAAGAGCACAATATGAATGCTGAGACACCTCCGAAGTTCACATGAAGACTAGAGATAAAGATATCAGAGATACAAGCATCAAAGTCATGACATAATTAACCAAGTTTTGGAACAAACACAAGAATGAAAACTATGCTCTCAAGAAGGTGCTCATAGAATAAGTGGTGACTCAACAAAGTTTTGAAAATGGTTTGTGAAGGTTTGAAAGGCTTCCTAATGCTGAAAGGAAGGTACTCGTTAGCTTTGAGCTCTCATTGCCCCTATCATAGGCATCTTCATGTGGTTAAGGTGAAAGTGAGGTCTAGCCTGAATCATATGCTTGACAGACCATAGACTGAAAATCCCAAGTCCCTTGAGTACGAGGGCCGCTCCACATGCTACTCAACTTCGGTCACCTGAAAGTTCTTGTCATTGTAAATACATGCATATCATCGAGAACCGCCAACGAGGTACCCCTTGCACATGGTACAAGAGCTTTCCCGTAACCAAAATGACAAGGCAAGCAGACAATGAGCATCTCAGCAATCTTTTTATTTACCATATGCATAGATTTTTATTGAGGAAGCTTCATAGGTGCTCATTATAGTGATGATGCAAGTTTCCACCATGATTGAGCATGGCTTAGGCTAGAGGCCCAGGCTTTTATCTAACACAATGCATAAACTCCATGAACTAACAACTTCCCCTTTTATTTCACATCGTCGACATCCATAAACAAAAGAGCAAAGTATCAACTGGATGAAATATCCAACAGGTGTTGAAAGCGTTCCCCGTGATAGCATGGTTCTGCTGACTCCCAGTATATAATAAGCAAGCATATAACTTTCATGGACTAGTCACAATGGTTCAGAATTATTAAGCGCAAGGAATAAAGTGTGCCATCAAGTTCGTGAGAGCTTTACTAACTAACTTTCTCAAAATAGACAAACATTTTATTTTGGAAGAAAGCACGGCATATGGAATATGCACTAAAATAGCAAATCATGCTAATAGGTAGGTATGGTGGACACAGCTGGCAATATTGGTTTTGGGAATTTGGAAGCATAGGTAGAGAACATACTCAGTGCAAGTGAAGGCTAGCAATAGAGAGGGAGCGACAAATGAGAGAGCGATAGCTGTCATAATCATGCTTGCAACAAAACAGGACTAATTATGACATGAAAGTGATACAAGAACTCTAAGGCAAAATAAATTATCAAGTCTTACTGACTATTGATTAGTCATATGCATGCATGAGCATGTGCCAAGTCGATTCACATGAACAGTCAGAGGAGGATACCACAATGTCATATCAAAGTATGAATAAAACAATGCAAGCAAACATTCATATGACATGCTACAAACTATTAGCAAGCTGGAGCTAATCATAGACAAGCAAGAACTACTAAGCATCCATAATGACATACAACTTACACAAACAGGCTAAGCATGCTCACAATGATGAGTATATGTACAAAAATGAAACAAATAGAGTTCGTTACCAGCCTCTTACCACACCTCAAGTTGTCTTAATCTTCATTATTGCCCTTCACTTGTGTTTCTTGAATAATTAACATGAAACCAAAATCCACTGAGGACGGTTGAACCCTGCGAAGAACTCACAAAACCAAAGAAGAACAACAAATATTTTTGGTGTTTTCGATTTTTTAGAAACAAGAAACAAAAAAAATCAAACAAAAACAAACCAAACAAAGCAAAATATTTTTGGATTTTTCTTTTAAGGCAAACCAAAGAAAAGAAACAAAGGAACAAACCAAGAGAAACAACAAAAGTATTTTTGGTATTTTTGGGTTTTTAGAAAGAAGCAGCAAAAACCAAAAAGAAAGCAAAACAAATGGATATACAAAGAACCGACTCATCATGATATATATATATATATATATGAGTGTGACGTCGGTATACCTCCCCCCAAGCTTAGGATTTTGGCCTAAGTGGGGCTCAATAACGCGGATAGTAACCCCATGCTTTTGGATCATCATAGGAATGATCATAGTCAGGAACCTGTGATGAAGAAGAAGACGCGCCCTAATCAAAAGAGGGCTGCTGGTATGAAGACTCTCCCAAGTTGGAGGGCTGAACCGAATTGTCTTTAGCATCCTCTTCAACATTCTCTTCTTGATGGGAGAGTTCCCCAACATATGTGTCAACCTCCTCCTCCGTAAGTGACCATCCTTGCCTGTTATCAAAGTTAAACAAAACAGGTGCATGCAAATAAACTATTTTCTCACTCCTACCTTTTTTACGACCTTGCTGGACAAAAGATAGTTCATATGGAAAACTTCTCACATTAGCCCCCAAAGAAACAAAACCATGCTGAATCATGGATTCAATATCAAGCCTCTCTATGGAAAACCGAAAATCTGAATAATGAGGCTCTAAACCATGGAAAGCTAGCAACCTAGAAGCAATGAGACCTCCACAAATTCCGCCCTTCTCACGGTTGGTGTGAGACGGTGAGCTATCAAAGCACCCAAACTATAAGAACTATTCCTACCCAGATCAGCTGCAATAAAAGCTAGATCAAAAGAAGACAATTTTCTAGCAGTCTTTCTAGCGAGAACACACTTGGTAATGAAATAGGAAAAGTATCTAATAGCTGGGGAGCTGGATGTTCCGAATTTTACCACTTTCCTTTGAGAAGTCGAAACCTTGGCAAATCTCAGCAGACAAATCAACAAGTGACTTGGGCCTCTCCTTGATCTTCTCACAAGATCCCCACTGAGGTAC
This sequence comes from Avena sativa, assembly GCA_916181665.1. Classification (NCBI taxonomy): domain Eukaryota; kingdom Viridiplantae; phylum Streptophyta; class Magnoliopsida; order Poales; family Poaceae; genus Avena; species Avena sativa. The sequence continues at coordinate 402,688,057 of OV702284.1, forward strand.
TCTAATTGTTGCACAGAAATCAGCAAAAGGTTGATTGACAGGCATATTATATATTTTGTAATGGACCATGGGATTATAAGTAGACCAAGTGAAACGAAAGTCCTACACAAAAGCCATGGTTAGCTTAACATATTGGATTGATTCACCTTCAACAAAGTGCTCCAACCCTGCATTTGTAACCAAAGTTTGAAAATCTTGGAGAATCCCTGCAGCTCTCATAAATTCATGGCATGGATATATGGAAGGAAAAACTTCCTCCTCATGATGAACCTTCATTGGCTCATGCAACATCAAGTCATATTGATTCAATGAATAAGCACTCATCTTCTTTGCTGAAATTTTTAGACAACCATCAAACCAAGTGATTTCTAAGTTGATAAATGATGAGCAACTACTATTGGAACTTGCCAGAGGACTACACATGCATCAAAAAAAAGTTTCTAAGCATAGAACAAGAATGAAAGCTCAAACAACCTGTCACCTACAGTAGAAAAATTGTCACTAAAAGGAAACAAAATAAAGTTTTGTTGAAAATAAAGTTTTGTTGAAAATAAATTGTCACTTAAAGGAAACAAAATTGTCACAAAATAAAGCTCAAACAATGTGAAAAATAAAATGAACAAAATAAAGTTTTGTTGAAAATCAGGGTAAAAAGAAACTTTTTGTCTCTAAAAGGAAACTTAAAACCCCATCTTGAACAAACTTTGGTAAAAGTTTGAATTCAACAAAATCCAAATCTAGTTAAATGCATTCCTCAATGAATGTATCTGGAAATTTAAACACTTGGAAAATAAATCCAAACCCTAAACCCTAATGGAATAAAAAAATCATTTCCAAAGTATCTCCAAGCCTATGGATTTGATCCATATAAAAGTTTGTCAACAAACATTCACAACTGATCAAGAAAGACAAATAGAAATATTATAAAACCATATAAATTGGTTTCATTTAATTAGGAACCATAAATAAAATCTTATGAATTTAATAAGATAAGAAATTGAATTCTTAAAGAGTTTGGAGAACCTATCTTTAAATCCAAACCAAATGGTGAGAAATTGTTCTTAAAAGGATTTAAAAGGCTAAACAAAGATAAAACAGGTTTTCACAAATTGGAATTCCCAAGTTTGGATCTCTAAATAAAAAGATATGGATTTTATAAGACAAAGATAAAAATATTAAATAAAGAATATCTAAAGACCAAAACAAATCTTTGCCTAATCCATAAGCAAATGGAATGAATATAATCCAAATCCAAATAAAATAAAAGGATAAAGATTTCCCAAAATAAAAGAAATGGCATAAACCAAATCCTATTGGAATAAAAACAAATCCAAATTTTAAATGATTAATAAATCTTATTTAAAGCTTTTCCAAATAATTCAAGATGAATTATTTGACACCCAAATAATCAAATAAAAACCTACTGAAAAGATTTGGGTGGTTTTGGAAAATCAAATGGTGTTTAGAAATATTAATAAATCTTATATGATTTAAAACTATGCCTATTTTGAATAAATAAAAGACCCAAAAAGAATAAAAGTTTTTATTCAAAAATTGACATCAGAATACAATACTAAACAATATTTAAACCCACACAAATTTGGACAAGGTTTTGAATTCAAATGGGTGTTTGAAATGATTAAACAAAAATCAAACAGATAAATAGAAAAAGAAAAGGAAAAACAAATCTGTACAAAAAAAAAGAGAACAAGCCAGCCCAGCCGGCCAGCCCAACTAAGCCCAACCTAGCCCAGTTCCTCTCCTCCCCGCAGAAAACGATTCGAACCTGCGAATCGACCCACACAGACGCTGACCGTTGGACCCCACCTGAAACGTCCCTCCCTCACTGACGCCGGGCCCCACAGCCAGGTCATCGTCGTCTTCACCCCGCGATGAACTCGCCTTTCCTCTGACTGTTTCTTCTGTGTCTTAATTTGAATCAATACGAGTTATTCTGCGAATTAAAATCCCCCCGCGATCACGCTCGTTTAACCACCTCCCCCTCCCCTTCCTTTCCCCTCAGACACCGCTGCAAGAGAGCCCCCAGGCTGTCTCCAATTTCTTCTGCACTGCCGCCGTCTCCGACGAGGTTCTTGGCCAATTCCGGCAGCACCGCATCGCCCCTTGCCTCCCCGAGCACACAGGCACATTCCCCAGACCCAGGCGCACGTCTCCGTAGCGCCAGCTCGCTCGCGCGCGCCTCTGAGCCTCGACAACGACGACTCCAAACGCTGCCACAGTCTGTTTCAACTCCGGCGAGTGCTCCAGGTAGCTTCCTTCCGCCCCTTCCCCTCTCGTTGACACACGCAGGTTCTACTCTCCCTCGCGCGTCTAACGGACCACTTATCTTGCTCTCCTGTGCCTTGTAGCCCCGCCCCCAACGTCGACCAGAGCGTGCCCGACGCCGTGCGAACTCCGGTGAGCAATCCACGGCAACCACGAGCGCCCCTCGACCCAAGAAGACTGCGTTGAGCATCAGCACGAACCAGCGAACCCGGTGAGCTTATTCCCCATCCACCTTGCTTCCTGTATCGCCGGAAACCTCGCCGCCAGAGCGCCGCCGCCGCACAGCCGCCGCCAGCGCCGCTCATTCTAGGACAAGCTCGCAGCAGCCGTTGGATTTGGATCGCGTGGATAGGATAGAAACTTAAACGAAGGGGTACGAGTGATCCTGTGCCGCTCGATCTATTTTAATCCAATGCCTCACATCGCTTGATCCGCGCGAACCGGTATCACCCAGTAGAATCACGCCACGTGGCCAGCCTTTTGATTTAAAAACAGAAACTAATCTATTAGATGTTCCAATTTGTAAAATCCATAACTTTCAAACCACACGTCCAAATTTTGCAAATTTTATATCAATGGATTCAGAAAAACAAGCCCTAGCCAACCATGCCATTTGTTTAGTAAAAAGTTTCATTTAAATTGTTTGTTTTTGCAGAAACTTGTGTATGCTTGTTTAGGATATAAAAATTGTGCAAAAAATGATTTTGGGGATAAAATCTTTTGCAAATGGTGTGTTTTGAACCTACTGACCCTAGGAATCACTTTGTGGTTTCAAAAATGTATTTGGTGAAGAAAAAGAATGAATCTTGGATTTAAACCAATTCTAGTCAAATAAAAATATGGTTTATTTATTAAAAATGGTTTTGGAAGAAAACCTTTGAGAAATGTTTTGGAAATAAACTTCCTGACCCTAAACACAAAGTTTTGTGGTTTGAAAACATATTTTGTGAAACCTATGGAATATGCCTTATTAAAAACATTCCTACACCACATAAAATGATACCTTGTTTTAGGAAATGGTTTATAAAGTGAAACCTTTTGCAAATGACTTTGCCACTTTATAGAATGACCAATAGGTGTTTCCAAATGTTTATAACCTACTAGAAACCACTTTTACAAATAAAACAACCTATTGCATGCTTGCATGCATTACTTTGATTTTATTATTTTATGTGATGAATTGCTTGAATGGTAGATTGAATTATTGTTTGCTTGATTGACTTGTAGTGATTTGAAGTGAGTGAACATTGCAAAGATCAAGGAGTGAACTTATACCCTCTACCAAAAAGGCAAGTGATGCTTCATACTTTTTGTCCCATTATTTTTACTATGCATTAGTAATATTTTCTAAGTAGGACTTGCATGGAATTTTGCTAAGTATAAACCATGCTATGGGAAATCCTAGTAGATGAAACCTTAGTAGAATTTTCCTAAGATAATATTCCTACTACTATCATGCTTAGCTGAGCTAATAGAAAACACAGGTGGAATGTATATTCCCACTATGGAAAATTTCTAAGTCTGAGGACTTGTGTTTTGTTTAATAAAACAACTAAGTGAATGAATCACCTGGGTGGAATGGAAGGAATGGTTTGTGTTGAGTGGTTCACAAGGCCCATTTCTATGGTTTACCTTGTGTATCTCACTTGTGGATGGCCACCCAGGACAAAGAGATTTGAGAAGTCAAATGTTGAGAAGCTTCAAGTGCAGCCACTTGGCATTATGGGCTCTGCCTGGATCATATAGGTTGCAAGAACTTAGACAAATGGACAGTTGGTGGTAGGGGTTTGATAGGTTGGAACGCGTCCATTCTGGTCTAAGGGAAGGCTTCTGAAAGATCTTGTCTTGGTGAAACCAAGTCTTGTGGGGAAAGTGCACCACCTCTGCAGAGTGTAAAATCTAAGTACTTAGCCATGTCCCTGGTAAAGGACAATTTGAGCATCAAGACATGGAAGCTATCAAGAATCTCATCATCCAAATTTCTAAGTTAAAAACTTGTGGTTGAACAAGGATTAAAGGATCTTCAATCTTTGATTGGTAGAATACCTTGGGAAAGATTTTGATCAAAGCAAAAATGTAGTGTTTTTCAAATGATAAGGAAAAATCTATTTTGAGCAATGCAAGCCTCAACTCCACTTTGCCAAATGCATATAGATGACAGACTCCACTATACTACCATAGTATCACTTGCCAATACAATTCAAATGTATTGACCCTTGTGGCTGTAACTTGTTATGTTGCAGGTTTGTTTGATATTAGTGAAGTTATTGATTAGGATTACAAGTCTACAACCAACATGTCTGCCTGTGGCACTTTGAAGATAAAGGACCCCGTGCTATTGTTATATTCCGCTGCATTGTAATGAGATAGCCAAATGAGCTATGTAAGATGTAATAAATTATGTTATTCCTGGTTATAAAGTTGTACTATGACCTTTGTTTCTTGATATTACATCTTAACTGTGGATGCTAGCTATTGATCCAGGGACTAGCATTGTAAACACAGGGATCTCTACCTTATTAAAGGTTGGGAACCTTACAGATGGTATCAGAGCATTGTGTTGCCTGTAGGATTTGTAAACCTAGGATTGGACAAAACCCCTTATAAAAATAGGAGTTGTATTTGTTCCAAAACTTATTTACAAACAATCTTGTTAACTCTTTCCTCAAACATTTTGGTTTTGAATCTACATCTCTTCTATTTCAAACTTGATGGATAAAGCCTACCCCATGGCCAAAGACTTCACCATGAGCAAAGGACATCTCCAACTCTAATGACTTCAACATCTTTAACTCTAATGACTTCAACGTCTTCAAGTGGATTCAACCTTATTCTCAACAAGGACTTCAACCTTGGATAACACTAAGGACTACAAGTGAAGACAAGAAAAGTTACTCAAGACTTGAAGAATAAGGAAACATAACTTAGAAGGAACCATGATCACCTTTGAAGTTTTTGTGACCAAGAATTAAAGAAATTCTCTAAGGATACAAACATCTTGTTCAAAAAGAATCAACCAAGGAGGATGGAAAGATTTCAAGTGAACCATATAGATGGACCACCATATTTAGTTTAAGTCAAACCCACCAACTTATGTGGTGTAACAAAAATATTTTTAGTTGCCTAAAAATATGCTTGAAACTTTTTGTTTGAGTGGAATGTTTGTTTGTGATTGCTTGCACATTGCTTGTGTGAATTGTGATGTGTGTGATTAGAATTATTCCCTTAGAAATATTTTGCCTATTCTAATTCCAATCCAACCCAAACAGATGACTTCTCCAAGAGACTCCAACATCAAGGATGGTGACAACAACAAGAACCAAGAGATGCACATGAGAGAAGAACTACTAGCAAACCAAACCCAGTTGAGCCAAGTGACAACTCACTTTTAGCCAACAACAATGCTATACAAAGGATTTTGAAACTTCAATCCCAATTGTTGCAAGGGATGTCTACTCAAATGACCAACATGGGAGAAAACTCTTCCCAAGGAGTTTATGACAACAAGGATGACAAAGATGCTATTCTAGAAGGAACCCAAGCTTGCAATATTTGTGGAGACAAGGATCATACATCCAAGGAGCATGAAGATCAATGCACAAGAAGATAGAAAGATTTCCCACCTTTGAGGTGAGGTATGAAGAGCATGAACTAGAAGAACTCCTAGCTTTGGAGAGACCCAAAAATAAGAAGAAGGACAAAAGCCAGTTGCAATGTTACAATTGCAAAGAGATGGGACACTATGCCAGTGAATGCCCGGAAAAGAAGAAGAGCCAAGAAGACAAACAAAAGCTAGTGAAACCCAAGATGAGGAAGGATATTAGCCAAGTGATGTGCAACCACTACAAAAAGTTAGGACATTATGCATCATATTGTCCAGAGAAGCCACCTCAAGACCTCAACCTTATCACATGTTTTAAATGCAAGGAGCTAGGCCACTATGCAAACCTCTGTCCAGGAAAGTTACACCAAGATCCCAAGTAAGACAAGATGTAATCTAGTTGGAAATTTTTAAGGGTGGTAGTACCCTAGTTGCTTTGAGCCAATTTGTAACCCTAGCCTCCCCAAATCTCGGGACGAGATTTATTTTAAGGGTGGTAGCCTGTCACATCCCAAGATTTTCCAAATCTTGTAATGTGAAAAATAAAATAAACAAAATAAAGTTTTGTTGAAAATCAGGGTAAAAAGAAACTTTTTGTCTCTAAAAGGAAACTTAAAACCCCATCTTGAACAAACTTTGGTAAAAGTTTGAATTCAACAAAATCCAAATCTAGGTAAATGCATTCCTCAATGAATGTATCTGGAAATTTAAACACTTGGAAAATAAATCCAAACCCTAAACCCTAATGGAATAAAAAAATCATTTCCAAAGTATCTCCAAGCCTATGGATTTGATCCATATAAAAGTTTGTCAACAAACATTCACAAATGGTCAAGAAAGAAAAATAGAAATATTATAAAACCATATAAATTGGTTTCATTTAATTAGGAACAATAAATAAAATCTTATGAATTTAATGTAAGGTGCCCAATCTTTAATAAGGTAGAGTCCCCTGTGTTTACAATGCTAGTCCCTGGATCAATAGCTAGCATCCACAGTTAAGATGTAATATCAAGAAACAAAGGTCATAATACAACTTTATAACCAGGAATAACATAATTTATTACATCTTACATAGCTCATTTGGCTATTACATTATATTGCAGCAGAATATCTATAAGCATGGGGTCCTTTATCTTCAAAGTGCCACAGGCAAACATGTTGGTTGTAGACTTTGTAATCCTAATCATCAAACTTTTCTAACATCAATCAAACCTGCAACATACAAGTTACAGCCACAAGGGTCAATACATTTGAATTGTATTGGCAAGTGATACTATGGTAGTATAGTGGAGTCTATCATCTATATGCATTTGGCTAAGTGGAGCTTAGGCTTGCATTGCTCAAAAATATATTTTTCCTTATCATTTGAAAACACTAAGTTTTTGCTTGACAAAATAATCTTTCCCAAGGCATCTCCCAATCAAAGATTGAAGATCCTTTAACCCTTGTTCAACCACAAGTTTTTAACTTAGAAATTTGGATGATGAGATTCTTGATAGCTTCCATGTCTTGATGCTCAAATTGTCCTTTGCCAGGACATGGCTAAGTACTTAGATTTTACACTCTGCAGAGGTGGTGCACTTTCCCCACAAGACTTGGTTTCCCAAGACAAGATCTTTCAGAAGCCTTTCCTTAGACCAAATGGACACACTCCAACCTATCATTCCCACTACCACCAACTTTCCAAATGGCTAAGTTCTAGCAACCTATATGATCCAGGCAGAGCCCATAATTCCAAGTGGTTGCACTTGAAGCTTCTCAACATTTGACATCTCAAATCTCTTTATTCCTGGGTGGCAATCCATAAGTGTGATACACAAGGTAAACCATAGCCATGGGCCTTGTGTAACCACTCAACCAAAAACCACCAAGCAATTACCATTCCACCCAGGTGATTCATTAACGTAGTTGTTTTATTAAACAAAATACAAGTCCTCAGACTTAGAAATTTTTCCATAGTGTGAATATGTATTCCACCCTTGTTTTCTATTAGCTAAGCTAAGCATGATAGTAGTAGGAATCTTAACTTAGGAAATTCTACTAAGGTTTCATCTACTAGGTTTTCCCATAGCAAGGTTTATACTTAGCAAAATTCCATGCAAGTTTTACTTAGAGAAATCACTAATGCATAGTGAAAGTAATGGGACAAAAGTATGAAGCATCACTTGCCTTTTTGGTAGAGTATAAGTTCACTCCTTGTCCTTGCTACAATCACACTCTTCAAGTCACTACAATTCAATCAAGCAAGGCACAAGTTCAATCTACCAATCAAGCAAAACATCTCATAAAATGATAAAGTCAAAGTAATGCATGCAAGCATGCCAAGCTTTATTTTGTTTGAAAAGTGGTTCCTAATGGGTCATAAACATTTGAAAACACCTAATGGTCATTTTATAAAGTGGCAAAGTCATTTGCAAAAGGTTTCATTTCATAAACCATTTTCAAAACAAGGTATCATTTTATGTGGTGTAGAAATGTTTTTACTAAGGCATTAATCTATAGGATTCACAAAATATGTTTTCAAACCATAAAACTTGGTGTTTGGGGTCAAAGAGTTTAAAACAAAACATTTCCCAAAGGTTTTCTTCCAAAACCATTTTTAATAAATAAACCATATTTTTATTTGACTAGAATTGGTTTTAAATCAAAGAATCATTCTTTTCCTTCAGCAAATATATTTTTGAAACCACAAAGTGTTTCCTACGGTCAGTAGGTTCAAATCACTCTATTTGCAAAAGATTTTATCCCCAAAATCATTTTTGAACAATTTTTACAATCTAAACAAGCATACAAATGTTTCTGCAAAAACAAACATTTTAACATAAGCTTTTTGCTAAAAAAAATTGCAGGGTTGGCTAGGGCTTGTCTTGCTGATTCCATTGATATAAAGTTTGAAAAATTTGGACGTGTGGAACAAAAGTTATGGAATTTAAAAACTGGACATCTAATAGAAAGTTTTCTGGCTTTTAAATCAAACAGAGGCCACGTGGAATGTTTTGATTGGCCGGAAATGTTTCGCGAGGATTGAGCTCTGTGGAGCGTCGGATTAAAACAGATCGAGCGGCACAGAACGCTCCATACCGATTCGCTAAATGAAACTATCGCAGCGCTCGGATCAAGATCCTACGGTGCGCAGCACGCTTGCCAACTAGTGGCGGCGCTGGCGGCGCCGCTCAGGCGGCAGCGCTCAGACAAGGTCGTCCCCGGTGATACAGGACGCAAGGGAGAGGAGGAGAAGGCTCACCATGTTCGCCGAAGCTTGGGGAAGCTCAAGGTGGCACTGGCTGGCGAAGGGGCGCACGTGACTGTCCTTAATCGCTCGCCGGAGATGAGCTGGGCCTCGGGCGCGGTCAGACGTCGACGGGGGCGAGGCTACGGGTACTGCGCGAGTGGATGGCGAGCACCTGGATGTTCACAAGGCACAGGTGAACAAAATGGTATGAGGCTCTGGTCGATGTGCGCACGGGTTCAGGCGATGGGGCTCACCGGAGTTGCTTGCAGACGGCGGCACTGTCAGTTGATGTCGTTGTCGGCGCTGTGAGGCACGCGCGAGCGAGCTGGGGATGTAGAGAGATGCGCCAGGGCTTGGGGAGTATGTGATCTTGGTCGGGGAGGCAAGGGGCGATGCGGTGCTGCCGGAATTGGCCAAGAACCTCGTCGGAGACGGTGGCGGTGCAGAAGAAATTGGAGACAGCCTGGTGGCTCTCGAGGCATGGTGTTTGGGGGGAATGGAAGAGGAGAAACGGGCGTTTTAGCGAGTGTGGTCAGGGGGCGTTGATCACGCGGCATTGAAGCGAATTGATGACGCGAATCAATCGGCAGTAACGGGAGGAAGAACAGGTCGCATGGGGAAGAAGCTGACGTGGTCGTGGGGTCGTCTTGTCAGCGATAGAGGGGAAAGGAAAGTGGGGTCCAGTTGTCATTCGCTGCACGGGTTCTTTCTGCGGTAAGGAAAACGTTTCGGGGGCGAGGGGATAGGTGGGCTGGACTGCGCTGTTTGGGCTGGCCGGCTGGGCTGGCTTGTTTCTCTTTTTTTTAAAACAGTGTCATTTTTCTTTTTCTAATTGATTTTCTGTTTTGAATTTCAAACAACCAAATCAAATCAAACTTCTACCAAACTTTGCCTTGAGTTTTTGGTTCTGTTTAACAACATAAACCAAAGTCCCAAAATAAAATAATATTTTTATTTTAGGATCTATTTAATAATTAATTAAAATAGACCTTAGTTAATAATTCAAATAGGATTTGTTTTATTTAAAAACTCCATTTGAAATAGTACAAAAACCAAATCAGTAGGTTTTATTTGAAAATATAATATACTTGGAAAACTTGTTCAAAATAAAATAATAAGTTTTGATGTTTAATTAAAATAGTAAAACCTTTATTTTTAATAAACTTGGATATTAAATCCTTATTGTTTTATTTAAATAAACCTTTACTATTTTTATCAAATAGAAATATTTTATTTCAAAGGCTTGGCCAAGGTTTAATTTGGCTCTATAAAAATAGTCTTTATTTATAAATCTACCTTTTCTTTTGAAAACCAAATCTTTTTATCTAAAGATGAAAAATAGTAATTCCCAATATTTTTGACTTTATTGTTTATTTATCTTTTTAAATCCCTTTAGGATTTACTTGATCCAAATAGGTTTTGAAAGTTTCCAATTGGATTCAAAAAGTTTCTTCTCACCCTGAAAATCAACAAAGTTTTATTTTATTCATTTATTTTTCACATTACAAGATTTAGAAATCTTGGGATGTGACATTTAATAAGATAAGAAATTTAATTCTTGAAGAGTTTGTAGAACCTATCTTTAAATCCAAACCAAATGGTGAGAAATTGTTCTTAAAAGGATTTAAAAGGCTAAACAAAGATAAAACATGTTTTCACAAATTGGAATTCCCAAGTTTGGATCTCTAAATAAAAAGATATGGATTTTATAAGACAAAGATAAAAATATTAAACAAAGAATATCTCAAGACCAAAAAAAATCTTGGCCTAATCCATAAGCAAATGGAATGAATATAATCCAAATCCAAATAAAATAAAAGGATAAAGATTTCCCAAAATAAAATAAATGTCATAAACCAAATCCTATTGGAATAAAAACTAATCCAAATTTTTAATGATTAATAAATCTTATTAAAAGATTTTCCAAATAATTCAAGATGAATTATTTGACACCCAAATAATCAAATAAAAACCTAATGAAAAGATTTGGGTGGTTTTGGAAAATCAAATGGTGTTTAGAAATATTAATAAATCTTATATGATTTAAAACTAAGCCTATTTTGAATAAATAAAAGACCCAAAAAGAATAAAAGTTTTTATTCAAAAATTGACATCAGAATACAATACTAAACAATATTTAAACCCACACAAATTTGGACAAGGTTTTGAATTCAAATGGGTGTTTGAAATGATTAAACAAAAATCAAACAGATAAATAGAAAAAGAAAAGGAAAAACAAATCTGTACAAAAAAAGAGAACAAGCCAGCCCAGCCGGCCAGCCCAACTAAGCCCAACCTAGCCCAGTTCCTCTCCTCCCCGCAGAAAACGATTCGAACCTGCGAATCCACCCACACAGACGCTGACCGTTGGACCCCACCTGAAACGTCCCTCCCTCACTGACGCCGGGCCCCACAGCCAGGTCATCGTCGTCTTCACCCCGCGATGAACTCGCCTTTCCTCTGACTGTTTCTTACGCGTCTTAATTTGAATCAATATGAGTTATTCTGCGAATTAAAATCCCCCCCGATCATGCTCGTTTAACCACCTCCCCCTCCCCTTCCTTTCCCCTCAGACACCGCTGCAAGAGAGCCCCCAGGCTGTCTCCAATTTCTTCTGCACCGCCGCCGTCTCCGACGAGGTTCTTGGCCAATTCCGGCAGCACCGCATCGCCCCTTGCCTCCCCGAGCACACAGGCACATTCCCCAGACCCAGGCGCACCTCTCCGTAGCTCCAGCTCGCTCGCGCGCGCCTCTAAGCCTCGACAACGACGACTCCAAACGCTGCCACCGTCTGTTTCAACTCCGGCGAGTGCCCCAGGTAGCTTCCGTCCGCCCCTTCCCCTCTCGTTGACACACGCAGGTTCTACTCTCCCTCGCGCGTCTAACAGACCCCTTATCTCGCTCTCCTGTGCCTTGTAGCCCCGCCCCCAACATCGACCAGAGCGTGCCCGACGCCGTGCGAACTCCGGTGAGCAATCCACGGCAACCACGAGCGCCCCTCGACCCAAGAAGACTGCGTTGAGCATCAACACGAACCAGCGAACCCGGTGAGCTTATTCCCCATCCACCTTGCTTCCTGTATCGCCGGCAACCTCGCCGCCAGAGCGCCGCCGCCGCATAGCCGCCGCCAGCGCCGCTCATTCTAGGACAAGCTCGCAGCAGCTGTTGGATTTGGATCGCGTGGATAGGATAGAAACTTAAACGAAGGGGTACGAGTGATCTTGTGTCGCTCGATCTATTTTAATCCAACGCCTCACATCGCTTGATCCGCACGAACCGGTATCTCCCAGTAGAATCACGCCACGTGGCCAGCCTTTTGATTTAAAAATAGAAACTAATCTATTAATGTTCCAATTTGTAATATCCATAACTTTCAAACCACACGTCCAAATTTTGCAAATTTTCTATCAATGGATTCAGAAAAACAAGCCCTAGCCAACCATGCCATTTGTTTAGTAAAAAGTTTCTGTTAAATTTTTTGTTTTTGCAGAAACTTGTGTATGCTTGTTTAGGATATAAAAATTGTTCAAAAATGATTTTGGGGATAAAATCTTTTGAAAATGGTGTGTTTTGAACCTACTGACCCTAGGAATCACTTTGTGGTTTCAAAAATGTATTTGGTGAAGAAAAAGAATGAATCTTGGATTTAAACCAATTCTAGTCAAATAAAAATATGGTTTATTTATTAAAAATGGTTTTGGAAGAAAACCTTTGAGAAATGTTTTGGAAATAAACTTCCTGACCCTAAACACAAAGTTTTGTGGTTTGAAAACATATTTTGTGAAACCTATGGAATATGCCTTATTAAAAACATTCCTACACCACATAAAATGATACCTTGTTTTAGGAAATGGTTTATAAAGTGAAACCTTTTGCAAATGACTTTGCCACTTTATAGAATGACCAATAGGTGTTTCCAAATGTTTATAACCTACTAGAAACCACTTTTACAAATAAAACAACCTATTGCATGCATTACTTTGATTTTATTATTTTATGTGATGAATTGCTTGAATGGTAGATTGAATTATTGTTTGCTTGATTGACTTGTAGTGATTTGAAGTGAGTGAACATTGCAAATATCAAGGAGTGAACTTATACCATCTACCAAAAAGGCAAGTGATGCTTCATACTTTTTGTCCCATTATTTTTACTATGAATTAGTAATATTTTCTAAGTAGGACTTGCATGGAATTTTGCTAAGTATAAACCATGCTATGGGAAATCCTAGTAGATGAAACCTTAGTAGAATTTTCCTAAGTTAAGATTCCTACTACTATCATGATTAGCTTAGCTAATAGAAAACAAAGGTGGAATGTATATTCACACTATGGAAAATTTCTAAGTCCGAGGACTTGTGTTTTGTTTAATAAAACAACTAAGTGAATGAATCACCTGGGTGGAATGGAAGGAATGGTTTATGTTGAGTGGTTACACAAGGCTAGGGGACTGGTGAACCTTGTGTATCTCACTTGTGGATGGCCACCCAGGAACAAAGAGATTTGAGAAGTCAAATGTTCAGAAGCTTCAAGTGCAGCCACTTGGCATTATGGGCTCTGCCTGGATCATATAGGTTGCAAGAACTTAGCCAAATGAACAGTTGGTGGTAGGGGTTTGATAGGTTGGAACGCGTCCATTCTGGTCTAAGGGAAGGCTTCTGAAAGATCTTGTCTTGGTGAAACCAAGTCTTGTGGGGAAAGTGCACCACCTCTGCAGAGTGTAAAATCTAAGTACTTAGCCATGTCCCTGGTAAAGGACAATTTGAGCATCAAGACATGGAAGCTATCAAGAATCTCATCATCCAAATTTCTAAGTTAAAAACTTATGGTTGAACAAGGGTTAAAGGATCTTCAATCTTTGATTGGAAGAATGCCTTGGGAAAGTTTTTTGCCAAAGCAAAAACTTAGAGTTTTCAAATGATAAGGAAAAATCTATTTTGAGCAATGCAAGCCTCAACTCCACTTTGCCAAATGCATATAGATGATAGACTCCACTATACTACCATAGTATCACTTGCCAATACAATTCAAATGTATTGACCCTTGTGGCTATAACTTGTTATGTTGCAGGTTTGTTTGATATTAGTGAAGTTATTGATTAGGATTACAAGTCTACAACCAACATGTCTGCCTGTGGCACTTTGAAGATAAAGGACCCCATGCTATTGTTATATTCTGCTGCATTGTAATGAGATAGCCAAATGAGCTATGTAAGATGTAATAAATTATGTTATTCCTGGTTATAAAGTTGTACTATGACCTTTGTTTCTTGATATTACATCTTAACTGTGGATGCTAGCTATTGATCCAGGGACTAGCATTGTAAACACAGCGATCTCTACCTTATTAAAGGTTGGGAACCTTACAAAAATACTCAAGATACAATCTACTAATCACAAATCTAATTGGACAAGTGGAGGAGGCACATACCAAGGAGCAATCCCTCCAAAAATCAGCACTTGAGATGGGCTGAACAAGGAGATCAAAAATCGCGAGCAAGAACAGAAAGAACTCGAGCTTGAGCAAGTTTTCCGGTGTTTTTCGAGAGAGAGAAAGAAGGTGGCTTTGAGGAGGCAGCCTAGAGGGGCCCAGGTGGGCCAGACCCCCCTAGGCGCCACCAGTGGTGGGCCCGCGCCTACCACAGGTGTGGGGCCTACGGGTGCCCCCCTGGGTCACCTTTGGTACCTCTCTGCCCCTTTTCGAGGAAAATTTTATTTTGAATTTTCTGGTATTTTTGGGAAACTTTATTTTTGGCCAATTTTCAGGGTATGAAAATTGATTTTCTCGCAGAAACAGTTTTTTCAGAAGAAGCAAAGCAAACCAAAAGCCAAACTACAGGAGCTCTAAGAAACTCAAACAAGCTAACAACTAGCAAAACTAAAGCTAAAGCAAAGACTATGAAGGAGAAAGGAAAAAAGAAAGCAAGTATAACCACACTGGAAACATTATTTTGTTCATTAAAATCCTTTTGCTAACAAGGTTGATCAAGTCTTGTTACCAATACAATATTATATGAAACAAAACTTTGCATTCCGCAAGGTGATTATGTTACATCATACTTGATAGCAATGGTATCAATCATAATAGTTTCAATATTTTCTTGTGGAATGGGACAATATATTTCTCCAACCTTGATGCCTTCAATATTTTCAATAGAATTCAGGCAATAGATTCTAACAACCTTCTTGGGTAAATAGACAGTGTGATCTTTGTCATTAATATTGAATGCTACTTTTCCTTGATTGCAATTGATGACAGCAATTGCAGTATTAAGAAAAGGTCTCCCAAGAATAATAGACATATTATCATCTTCGGGCATTTCAAACACAACAAAATCAGGTAAGGCCATGCAATTATGAGCAACTTGAACAGGAACATCCTCACATATACCAACAGGAACAATAGTTGACTTATCAGCCATTTTCAAAGAAATATCAGTTGGTATCAACTTTTCTAGTTGGAGTCTCTTATAGAGAGAAAAAGGCATAACACTAACTCCAGCTCCCAAATCACATAAAGCAGTTCTAACATAATTATTCTTAATGGATCAAGGAATAGTTGGTATACCTGGATCACCAAGTTTCTTTGGAACCTTACCATTGAAGGAGTAATTAGCAAGTAGAACAGAAATCTCCTCATTAGGAATCTTCCTTTTATTAGAGACAATATCCTTCATATACTTTGAATAAGGAGGCAATTTAATAGCATCAGTCAAAAGAATTTTCAGAAATAAAGGCTTCATCCACTCACAAAACTTGTTGTAGTTTTCTTCCTCTTTTGACTTGTGTTTCTTACCTGGAAAAGGCATAGGTTTCTGCACCCAAGGTTCTCTCTCTTTACCATGTTTATTAGCAATAAAATCTTACTTTGTGTACCTAGTGTTCTTAGTGTCTTTCTCAGGTTCTTCCTCACCTTCATACTTATCAGGAGCATCATTATTATTACCACTCTCGGTTTTAGCATCAGAGACAGATATACTATTAGGATCTACAGCAGGTTAAAGTGGTTCCTCAACTTTCTTATGTTTCTTTTTCTCCTCTTACGAGGACTACCACTATCCTCACCTTGTTGGGAATCCTGCTCTATTCTTTTAGGGTGTCCTTCAGGATATAAAGGATCTTGAGTAGCTGCACCACTCCTAGTTCTAATTCCATAAGCATGTTTATTTCCTGAAGCATTAACTAGCATATCCTTTTGTACTTTAGCAAGTTAATCAAGATGGGTTTGAACCATTTGAAAGTGTTTACAAAGCATTTTAATATCATTAGAAGTTATTTAAACTCATGAATTGCTCTAGTGTTTTCCAATAAATGATTCTGAACTTGTTTATTAAAATGACCTTGTTTAACAATAAAAATGTCAAGTTCCTCTATGCATTGATCAGGAGGCTTACCATAAGGAATATCACCTTCATCAAAGTGTTGGAGATAGTGTACCTCAATACAAGATGAGTGGGGAATTGGCTTACATAATTCTTCTATAGGAGGTAGATTCTCCACATCTTTAGCTCTAATACCTTTCTCCTTTAGACACTTTTTAGCTTCCTTCATCACTTCATCATTTAATGCAATCACTCCCCTCTTCTTTGTTATTGATGTTGGAATTGGTTCAGGAACAACTGGTTCAGGCGTAATAGGCTCAGGTGTATTCAACTCAGTTGAAGTCCAATCATCATAATTCTTGCTTATCTTGTTCATTAATTCTTCAGCATCTGTAGGAGTCCTTTTCCTGAAAACACAATCAGCAAAGCTATCTAGGTAGGTCCTAGAATCATAAGTTACTCCATTATAATAAATATCAAGAAGCTCATTCTTAGGTAATGGACATCCAGGATATGCATGAATCAAGGAACAGAATCTTTTCCATGACTCAGGCAATTTGTCTTCTTCTTCCTGTTTAAAATCAAAAAGTCTCTGCAAAGCAGCATGTCTATAATGTCTCCTCTTAAGGTTTGGTTGGTAGCCTCCAACTCTTGGGTATGTTTCTTCTCTTCCTTTAGGTCATTCTGGATGTTGAGCATTCTGCACTTGACTCTATCACCAAGTTCTTTGATGGCCTTCCAAGCTGCATCCCTTGCTGAATCAAAGAATGTAGTGTGTACCACTGAATTGGTGAACATGCAGAATCCCGATTCTTTGTGGTTGTCTTCCTTGTTTTTATACAAGTGAAGTTGCACCCACCAGTACTCAACTCCTTCATCCATCACAGGAAAACCTTTGTACACAACTACACCATGTATTCCCATTGCAACCATGAGGTCCTTGAGAGCCTTGGGAAATTCTGTCTCACATTCCAAAGTCATTGTCATGAGTGGTCCCTTCCTTACAGCTTCGTTGATGGAGTTCATCTACAATTTGAGATGAGAAAGAAGATTAGAAAAGTTTACGAGAAGAATAGACAAGTATGGAAGTTGTTGAAAAAATTTCCTTAGTGGTTTCCAATCCTAGGTTCATAATCCTACAGGCAACACAGTGCTCTGATACCATCTGTAAGATCCCTCCTTTATAAAGGAAAAAGGATCCCTGTGATTGCAATGCTAGTCCCTGGATCAATGCTAGCATCCACAGTTTAAGATGAAGTACACAGAAACAAGGGTCATTATTACAGTCATTCCGGAGACAACATAGTCTTTACAACTCCATGGCCACAGGCCTAGTACAAGAGTTTAAATAAGTAAATAGATAAAAGTCTTCATCTTCATGTGCCACAGGCAAACATGTTGAGTGTAGACTCATGACTACTAATCCTCATCAGAGTAACCTGCAACATCACAAGTTACAGCCACAGTGGGTCAATACATTGGAATAATATTGGCAAGTGATGCCTTAGTATAATAATTGGTGGACTAAATACTACATGCAATTTGGCCAAGTGTAGCTTAGGCTTGCTTTGCTCAAAATAGGTTTTGCCTATTAGTTGAAATCACTAAGTTTTTCTTTGTCAAAATCTTTTCCCAAGGAACCACCAATAGACATTGGGGTCCTTCACCCTTGTTCACCCACAAGTTTTACTTAGAAATTGGGATGAGGAGATTCTTGATAGCTTCCATGTCTTGATGCTCAAATTGTCCAATACCAGGGACATGGCTAAGTACTCAGATTCTTCTATCTGTAGAGGTTGTGCACTTTCCCCACAAAACTTGATTTTCACCAAGACAGGACCTTTCATAAGCCTTCCCTTAGACCAAATGGACGCGTTCCAACCTATCATCCCACTACCACCAACTGTCCAAATGGCTAAGTTTTTGCAACCTATATGATCCAGGCAGAGCCCATATTGCCAAGTGGCTGCACTAGAAGCTTCTTAACATTTGGCCTCTCAAATCCCTTTGTTCCTGGGTGGCTTTACACAAGTGTGATACACAAGGTAAACCATAGAAATGGGCCTTGTGTAACCACTCAACATAAACCATTCCTTCCATTCCACCCAGGTGTTTCATTCATTTAGTTGTTTTATTAAGTAAAAACACAAGTCCAAAGACTTAGAAATAATTTTATCATAGCATGAGTATATCACCACCCTTGGTTGCTACTAGCTAGGCTAAGCATGGCATAGATAAGCATCTTAACTTTGAAATTTCTAGCAATTCTACAACTACTAGGATTTCCCAACTTAGCATATAAGCAAAATATAACCATGCAAGACTAGCAAAATACATCTAATGCATAGTAAAAAAAACATAGCGATAAAAATATCATGAAGCAACACTTGCCTTGGTAGTTTGGAGAATAGCTACACTCCTCACAATCACAATCACTATTGGCACCAAAATCTACACATAAAATCATAGCAACAAATCACATACAAAATAAATACAAGCAAAAATATATGGATGCATGCAATATGATATGTGATGATTTTCTAAACTCAACAAGACAAATGCACAGTACTGGTTCATAAACAAGTTCAAAACTTGCCAAACAACATTTATTTAAACACTAAAACATTTCTCAAATAATTTATATACACAAAATAGGCCTACATATGTTTATGTAAATAAAAACATTTTAACAGAAACAAAACATTAAACACATTGCATAATTGGAAAGGGCTTGCTCTCCTGATTCCATTGATATAAAATTTGTCAAATTTGAACGTGGGAATCAAAAGTTATGGCTAAAACAAAATCAAACAACTAATAGATTCAAATTCTGTTTTTAAATCTAATCCCTAGCCACGCGTCATGTTCTGATTGGTGCGTACCGGTTCGCGCAGGATCACGCACACAAACCGTAAGATCTAACTTAATCTGCACGGCCCAGATCTACTCGTACCCCTTCGTTTAAGTGTTCTATCTAGCCCGTCAGATCTTGATCCAACGGTTCGCGAGCAAGGAACCAAACTTTGGCGGCGCTGGCGGCGGCGGCTCTGTCTATGGCGGTGCGGTGGCTACAAGGGGTTCTAGGGTCGTCGGAGGTGCTTACCAGACTCGCGACGGTGTACTGAAGCTCAACGTGGCGACGGCTTGACAAGGGGCGCACGGACACGGCGGCACGGCTCGTCGGAGTTGAAGACAGCGTCAGGCGTTCGGTGACGAAGACGTTGGCGGCGCTCCTGGTCACCCTAGCACGAATCAATGGTATCAGGGGGTGCACAAGGCTACGGCGAACACACTCGTGTGAATCAGAAGCGAAGGGGAACATGGAGCTCACCGAATTTAATCGCTGGAGTTGAAGACGTCGCCGGGACCTTGATGTGCTTGACGGAGTCGACGACCTAGGGCAGTATAGGATGAACCAATGGTGTCAGAACGTGCGCAAGGAAGTTGCAAGGCTGTCTGCATGAACTAGGGGGAAGGGGCGCACGGGTCTCACCAGGATTGGTCGCCGGAGAGGGTTCTGCCTGCGGTGATGCAAGAGCGATTGCGGGCAGCCTGGGGGCGCTCTATGCTCGAAGTCTGGGGGGAAATGGAGAGGGGGCGGAGGGGGTTTAAGTAGGCGAGACGGGGGCATGATTTACTCCTGCAATCAACGGGAATTGACGATGCGATATTAAACAGGAAACGCTCGCTTGATTTGGGGAAGAACATGTCGCCGGGGTGGAGACGATGACGCCGTGTGGGCCACGGTTGTCAGCGAGTGAACGAGAGAGAAGGTGGGGCCCTTGCGTCAGCGACTCTGTGGGTGCGGGTGTGAGTAAATAAAACGCTTCGCGCGGGGGGGGGGGGGTTGCTTGGCTAGTTGGGCTGGTTGGGCCAGATTCGACTGTTTGCTTATTTTTTTCTCTTTTAAACCTTTTCTTTTTCTGTTTGCTTTTCTAAAAAGGATTTTTAAACTCCAATTCAAATCTGTTTGATTTCAAAACTTTTCTGGATTTTTGGATAATAAATCTTGTACTCAAATAAGTGTCAAACCTATCTGTTTACAAAAACCAACTTGAGTTATTTGAAAATTAGAAATAAAACCAAGCCATTAGGTGATATAATAATAGACATAAACTTGGTTTTATCTCAAACTTTGTTTGGAACTTTATTCAAACTTTTGTAACCAATTATATTTGAATTTAAAACCCTACTGAATGATTATTTGCATCTCACTCAATAGCAAGTAGCCAAAAGGCTAGAGTGTTCATACATAAAATAATGAGCCATATATGCTCCTGTTTTTGAAATGAATTTTTTAATGAAACCCTAGATGGTCATGAATGCATGGATGATATGCATGAGTTTGAAACATGATTTTAGGGATGTTACAGCTAACAGGTGTAACAGTGTCTTCACTAGGAGTTTCGGTATTTCCTAGACAAGCCATAGTAGCATCTAGAAAAGGACCTAATGAACCACTCGCATCAGGCACAGTAGAAGTAACATCATGAGTATCAAAAGCAGTTTCAGATTTAGCAGTAGTAGCAGTGTGTGTAACATGAGTATGTGTTGGTGGTGTGACAAGCTTACTTATAACAGATGGTGAATCAAGATCAAAAGAGGTGTTTAGGACTGTACCTCTTCTTGTAGTGGATGGTAAAATAGGGAACTTTCCATCACGAGACTTCCCCATGATGAAAGGAGTTGCAGTGAACAATAATAGATCCAAGTGAACTTACAAATAAAGCTATGCTCCCCGGCAACGGCGCCAGAAAATAGTCTTGATGACCCACAAGTGTAGGGGATCGCAACAGTCTTCGCGGGTAGTATTACCCAATTTATTGATTCGACACAAGGGGAGACAAAGAATACTTGCAAGCCTTAACAACTGAGTTGTCAGTTCAGCTGCACCTAGAAATAGTTCTTGCTCACAGAAGTTTATCAGTAGCAATATTTTATAGTAGCAACAGCAAAGCAACAACAGCAGTAACAGCAACAGTGAAACAGTAGCAATACTAATAGTAACAGTAGCAGTAGGATTCAGGTGCGGTAGGCATAGGGATGGATGGACGGGCGTTGCATGGACGAGTCTAAACATGTAACTTCAAAGAACTAGGGCATTGCAGATAAATAATAATAAGCATCCAAGTACTAAACAATCCTACGCATGTGCTCCAAATATAGTCATATGTGCGCGCAATGAGAACTTGCACAACATCTTCTGTCCAGCCAGCCCGTGGCAACGGGGCCTCTAGGGAACTACTGGAAATTAAGGTGCTCCTTTTAATAGAGCACCGGAGCAAGCATTGACAATCCGTGAACACATGTGATCCTCACACCATAGCCATCCCCTCCGGTTGTCCCAATTTCTGTCACTTTAGGGCCTTTGGATCTGGACAATGATATGTGTACACAACTTGCAGATAAGATCATAAACAATACTATCATAATGATTCAATAATAAGTTCAGATCTGAGATCATGGCACTCGGGCCCTAGTGACAAGCATTAAGCACAACAACTTGCAACAAATTCAAATAGCACTAATAGAGATACTAGGCACTATGCCCCTAACAGATCTTATTCGATTACATGATAAAACTTATCCAATCCCTACCATCCCCAAGCCTACAGCGGGGGATTACTCACTCATGGATGAGGGAAACATCGGTGGTTGATGGAGATGCGTTGGTGATGACGATGGCGATGATCCTCTCCAAAACCATGTGAATTGGATTCACTTAATTTGGAGCCATGAATAAACTCCTATGAATTTAATAAGATAAGGAAATTGAATTTCCAAAGCTAATAAAGCACCTATCAAAAATCCATACCAAATGGTGAGCAAATAGTCCTAAAATATATTTAAAAGTATAAACAAATATTAAATAAGATTTTACAAATTGGAGTCACCAAGTTTGGATCTATAAATAAAAAGATATGGATTCTATAAGATAAAGAAAGAAATATTAAATGAGGAATATTTAAAGACCAAATTATACCTTGACCTAACTCATAAGCAAATGGAATGAATATAATCCAAATCCAAATAAAATAATGGATAAATTTTTTTCAAATTAATTAAAAGAGGCATTAACCAAATTCTACTTTTATTTTGAATAAAGATAAGATCACCATTAAGAAATGATTAATTAAATTTTGGGAAAAATAGAATTTGGAATTTACCCAAGTGGGAATAAAAGTTATTTAATTAACTTAAATAAGATCAAAGAAAACTTCCAAATAAAATTTATGGAATTAAAACTATATTTAATTTCATGAGAATAAAGGACAAGTACCCAAATTAAAAATGATTAATAAATCATTTTCCAAATAAGTCAAGGTGAATTATTTGACACCATATTAAATAAATAAACCTACTGAAAAGGTTTTGTGACAATTGGAATTAAATAAGAGTTTAAAATATATTTGTTATTAATTGAATTTAAATGCATGGACCTATTTTAAATAAATAAAAGACCTTAAAAAGAATAAATAAATTATACTAAATTCGACTTTGGAATGTGTTATTAATTAGTATATGAATCTACACAAATTTTTGTTGAGGTTTGAATTGATTTGTTGTTTGAATTGTTTGAATGAAAATCAAATCAGATTATTCAAAACAGAAAAGAAAAAGGTTTAGTATAAAAAAATGGAAAACAAACCCAACCCATCTGGCAGCCCACTAAGGCCCAGCAGCCCACTCCCTCTCACCCCCGAACCGTTTTCTTCTTACTCGGAAGCTCACCCGCATAGCGAATGACAGTTGGACCCCACTTCCTTTTTCTCTCTCTCTCTCTCTCGCTGCCAGGCGACCCCACTGCCACCTCATCGTCGTTTTCACCCGCACGTAGACCACGCTATCCTCCCCGGCCGTTCTGCCGACGGTTTCTTCGATTGATTGCACGGTAATGGTGCAATAACCCAGCCCCACGACCTCGCCTACTTAACCGCCTCTCTCCCCTCTCTGTTTCCCCCTCAGTTCCCCACCCTAGTGCGCCCCCAGGCTACTCAATTTCACCCTACACCGCCACGAACTCCGGCGAGCTCACCGAGCAATCCCGGCAGCTCCTTGCCTCCCCTCGTTTCCTCGACCACTCGAGCATGCTCACAGGAAACAGACGCACATCCCAGCAGCTCCAGTTCGCCTACGCACGCTCCGGACACTCTCCTTCGTCTTAGACAGAGCACCACCGTCCACTACCACCTCTCCGGTGAAGTCTTTGGTGAGAATCTGACCGCCCTAACCCCTCTCCTTCACACGCACATGCTCGTCGTGACCCCGCGCATCTAACGACACTTCCTTTTCTCTCTAGCATGCACCATACATTCGCCATCATCTTCAACAGGACGAGCCCGACGCGGACACGAACTCCGGCGAGCGATTCGAGCTAACTCAATGCGCCCCTGACCATACTGCGGCCACCTTGAGCACCACCGCGACCCTGCGAACCTGGTGATCTTATCCCCACCCTCTCTCTCTTCCTGCATTGCCAGCAACGCCACCGCCAGGCCGCTCCGCCGCCAGCGCCGCCAAACTTTGGTCAACTCGCCGCAGTCGTCCGATCCAGATCCGAGGCACACGATAGATTCACTTAAAAACGAAGGGGTATCCGATCTGTGCCGTGCGATCAAGTCAGATCCTGCGGTCTGTGTCTGTCGATCCACACGAAACGTTTTCAACCAATAGAATCACGACGCGTGGCCAGTGTGTGGTTTTAAAACCAGATTTTGATCTATTAGTTTTGCAAACTTGTAAATTTCATAACTTGCAAACCACACGTCCAAATTTTGCAAATTTTATATCAATGGATTCAGAAAAACAAGTACTTTCTGACCATGCACTTTGTTTAGTAAAATGCTTCTGTTAAATTGATTGTTTTTGCAGAAACTTGTGTATGCATGTTTAGAATATAAAAATTGTTCTAAAATGATTTTTGAGATAAAATCTTTGGCAAATGGTTTGTTTTGAACCTATTGAACATAGAAATCAATTAGTAGTTTCAAAAATATATTTGGTGAGGCAAAAGAATAAATCTTTGATTTAAACCATTTCTAGTAAAATAAAAATAATGTTTGTTTATTAAAAATGCTTTTGGAGGAAAACCTTTGGGAAATGTTTTGACTTAAACTCTCTGACACCAAGCACCAAGTTTTATGATTTAAAAATGTATTTGGTAAACCCTATAAAGATTGCTACTTTGATAAAGGCATTTTCAACCACATAAAATAATGATTTGGTTTGAAAATGGTTTATAGGTAAAATCTTTTGCAAATAATTTTGCCACTTTATAAAATGACCAATGAGTGTTTTAGAATGTTTATAACCTATTATAAACCACTTTTGTAAATAAAACAAAGTTTGGCATGCTTGCATGCATTGTTTTGTTTCTATTATTTTATGTGATGTTGCTTGAATGGTAGATTGAAATATTGCTTGCTTGATTGAATTGTAGTGTTTTGAAGAGTGTGAATATTGCAAAGATCAAGGAGTGAACTTATACTCTCTACCAAAAAGGCAAGTGATGCTTCATACTTTTGTCCCATTATTTTCACTATGCATTAGTGATATTTCTAAGTAGGACTTGCATGGAATTTTGCTAAGTGTAAACTATGCCATGGGAAATCCTAGTAGATGAAACCTTAGTAGAATTTTCCTAAGTTAAGATTCTTACTACTATCATGCTTAGCTTAGCTAGTAGAAAACAAGGGTGGAATATATATTCATACTATGGAATATTTCTAAGTCAAGGACTTGTGTTTTATTTAATAAAACAACTAAGTGAATGAATCACCTGGGTGGAATGGAAAGAATGGTTTGTGTTGAGTGGTTATGCAAGTCCAGTATGTTGGGGAAAACTTGGGCATCACCAAGTCCAGTATACTGGGGAAAACTTGATATCTCACGTGTGGATGGCCACCCAGGAACAAAGGGATTTGAGATGTCAAATGTTGAGAAGCTTCAAGTGCAGCCACTTGGCATTATGGGCTCTGCCTGGATCATATAGGTTGCAATAACTTAGCCAAATGGACAGTTGGTGGTAGGGGATGATAGGTTGGAACGCGTCCATTCTGGTCTAAGGGAAGGCTTCTGAAAGATCTTGTCTTGGTGAAACCAAGTCTTGTGGGGAAAGTGCACCACCTCTGCAGAGTGAAAAATCTAAGTACTTAGCCATGTCCCTAGCAAAGGACAATTTGAGAATCAAGACATGGAAGCTATCAAGAATCTCCTCATCCCAATTTCTAAGTTAAAAACTTGTGGTTGAACAAGGGTTGAAGGATCACCAATTTCTATTCGGAGATGCCTTGGGAATGATTTTGTCAAGCAAATACTTAGTGTTTACAAATTATAAGGAAAATCTATTTTGAGCAATGCAAGCCTAAGCTCCACTTAGCCAAATGCATATAGATGATAGACTCCACTATACTACCATAGTATCACTTGCCAATACAATTCAAATGTATTGACCCTTGTGGCTGTAACTTATTATGTTGCAGGTTTGTTTGATGTTAGTAAGACGACATGATTAGGATTACCAGTCTACAATCAACATGTTTGCATGTGGCACTTTGAAGATGAAGGACCCCATGCTATTGCTATACTCTGCTGCATTGTAATGAGATAGCCAAATGAGCTATGTAAGATGTAATAAATTATTTTATTCCTGGTTATAAAGTTGTATTATGACCTTTGTTTCTTGATATTACATCTTAACTGTGGATGCTAGCTATTGATCTAGGGACTAGCATTGTAAACACAGGGATCTCTACCTTATTAAAGGTTGGGAACCTTACAACTTCAGTCACCTATAAGTTCTTGTCATTGTAAGTACATGCATATCATAGAGAACCGCCAACGAGGTACCCCTTGCACATGGTACAGGAGCTATCCCATAACCAAAATGACAAGGCAAGCAGACAATGAGCATTTCAGTGATATTTTTATTTACTATATGCATAGCTTTTTATTGAGGATGCTTCATAGATAGCTCACTATGGTGATGCTGGAAGTTTCCACCATGATTAGGCATGGATTAGGCTAGCGGCTCAAGCGTTTCTCTAACACAAAATACAAACTCCATGGACTTACAAGATCCCTTTTTATTTCACACCGGTGACATCCATAGACAAAATAGCATGATATCAACTGAGTACAAAGTACAAGTGCAATGTTGAAAACGCTCCCCCTGACAGCACGGTTATGCTAATTCGATATGTGCCTAGAAGTGAAATCTTAGCTATATTTATTATTGAATTTAAATATAGCTTGATAGCCAAATCAATGATGTTGTTCTGAGTTTTGGTTGGATCCTTGTACTTTGCTGTTTTCTTTTAGAGTTTAGAACCTCAGTGATGGATTCACCCCACTTGGGTGCTTTCTAAGAGTTTGAATATGATATAGATCAGGTATGCTTGTCTAATCTTAGACAGATAGATCACATGATGGTCTATGTACTCACCACTATCACTTGATGTTGTGGTTGTTAGTGGTGGATCTTGTGGTAGCTTGATCTTGTGGTTGATCTTGTGCTCCCCTGGTATATCTAGATCCTGGCTTGTCCTTGATCTAGCCCATCATCTTATGATCATGATGGCTTGACCTTGGTCTTGCTATCCACCTGATCTTTCCCCTCCTTATGTTACCATCCTAGTGATGTGATTCTGGGCTTTGGTTAGTTTGGCTGCTGGCTGATGTGCTTGGTTTAGCTGTTGGCTGCTATGCTTGATGTGTAGAAACAAGGGAATGATGTGGGGGTTTGGTTTCCCACGGCTGTGTTTGACAGTTTTGTTTAGTCTTGCTGCTGCTGTGGTGTTGACAGCACACACCATGCAGTTTGGTGTGTGTACTGCTTGTGTGCTTGCTGCACAGATGTGGATATGTTCAGAATTTTGAAAGTTACTTTCATCTGATTACTTTTACTTGGCTGGTGAAACTTGGCCCTCCTTGCTGTCATTTGACTTCTGGCTTAAAATTATGAAAGATTCATCCTTTCTTATTGGTGAAACTTGCCCCTTTTTATAATATTACTCAATGATAACCTTGATCAGTGCATTTCACTGACAAGTCTGAGAGTAATACAATTAAACCTTAACTTCCTTTATTTTCGTGTTTGTGTTTATTTTGCAGGTACAGATTTGAAGATAAAGATTTTTTTATTTTTTTATTTAAAGAATAGTCCAATGTAATCTTATTTATGCTTTTGTAATTTTAGTTTTATTCTTTTGTAATCTTCATTTTATTATTTTGTAATAAAGATTATACTATTATCAATAAAGAAATATTCTTATTCTTTATTTATTGGCTATAGTGAATATTGTGGATGATTTTAATAAGTTACATTTTTGTAACTTATTTATTGAATGAAAATATGAAACAAATATTCATATTCTTAATTGCTTTCTTTAAATAAAGTTTGAGTTAAATTGGTTAACTCTTAATTAAATCAAGATTTAAACATTATTCAAAAATCATTTGAATTATAATTCAAACACTCAAGTTTTAAATTCAAAATTTCATTTCCCAAAACACATATTTCCACAAAGATCATATCAAAGTCTATAGCAATCATTCTTTAAGACTAAATCTAATCTCAAAGTATGAAAGAAACCTTGATCACTTTAGGTTTTTATTTGGCAAATTTTTTCCCACATTTTCGCAGATGAATGCATGCAACATTTCAATTTCCTAAATCTACCCTTCGTTAGTTCCTAAATGCTGGGATGTTACATTATGCCTCGTTTTCTTCCAAATAAAATGTTCGCTTGTTATGAGAAAGTTAGTTAGTAAAGCTCTCACGAACTTGATGGCACACTTTATTTTCTTGCACTTACTAAATCTGAACCATTGTGACTGTCCATGAAATTTATATGCTTGCAAATTATAGGCTGGGAGTTAGCAGAATTGTGCTGTCACGGGGAACACTTTCAACACCTGTAAATATAAAGCCAGTTGATATCATGCTCTTTTGTTTATGGATGTCGTCGGTGTGAAATAAAAGGGGAGCTTGTAAGTCCATGGAGTTATGTATATGTGTTAGAGAAACGTCTGGGCCGCTAGCCTAAGCCATGCTTAATCATGGTGGAAACTTGCAGCGTAACCATATTGAGCAATCTATGCAGATTTCTTCTTATAAAAAAGAGAGAGACACAGAAAAGAGGAAAGAGAGAAAAAGCACCATTTTCCCATGGTAAATAAGAAGATTGCTGATATGCTCACTGTCTGCTTGCCTTGTCATTTTGATATGGGATAGATCCTGTATCATTGGGCAAGGTGTACCCCGTTGGCGGTTCTCTATGATACACATGTATTTACTATGACAAGAACTTACTTGTAACTAAAGTTTAGTAGCATGAGGAGCGGCCCTCGTACTCAAGGGACATGAGATTTCCAGTTTATGGTCTGTCTAGCATATAAGTCATATTGGACCTCACTTTCACCTTAACCATCTAAAGATGCCTATGATAGGGGCAATGAGAGCTCAAAGCTAATGTGTACCATACTTTCAGTATTTGGAAGCCTTTCAAACTTTTCAAAACCTTTTCACTTCCTTGTTGAGTCACCACTTATTCTATGAGCACCTTCTTGAGAGCATAGTTGTCATTCTTAGTGTAATATGCTTGTCTCAAAACTTGGTTAATTATGTCATGACTTGATGCTTGTATCTTTGATATCTTTACTTCTATTCTTCACTTGAACTTCAGAGGTGCCTTGGCATTTATGTTTTGCTCCACAATAAAAGGAAAGCGAGATACCACTCTATCATGCCTTCTTATGAGCATTGCAATGTTGCTTATGTTTATGTTTCATGCTACTTATTATTATTGTGTTGGAATCTCTTCATAGCTTGCAATGACTATTGAGTAGACTTAGTTGCATACTCCTTATTATGAATTGTCTAAGTATTGATCATATGTTGAGAATATATACATTACATGAAGCAAATGTGTTCATGAAAGTTTCTTTTATCGCAGTCAGTTTTCAACTTAATTGCTTGAGGACAAGCAATAAGCTAAGCTTGCGGGAGTTGATACGTCCAAAACATATCTACTTTCCCGAACACTTTTGCTATTGTTTCTCCTCTAAATTTGTGTGATTTGGATACAACTAACATAGACTGGTGTTGTTTTCAGCAGAATTGCTTTGCTGTCTAGTTTTTGTGCAAAAAATCAACTTTGAAGAAAAATCCCGGAAAATATGCCAAAACTCCTATTTTACCAGAAGATTCACGGAGCCATAAGATGATACGAAGGAGGGACACGAGGGGCCCACACCCCCTGGCCACGCGGGCCAGCCTAGGCCGCGCCTGGGAGGGGTGTGGCCACCTCGGGCACCCCCTCGGACTCCCTCTTCGCCTACAAAAAACCACCAGACCTAAAAACTCCGGGGAGGTCGACGTTTTTCCAGAGAGAGTTCCGCTGCGCCGCCACCACCAGAAACCATGATTCGGAACCAGAAACTTCGTTCTGGCACACTGCCGGGACGGGAAATTGGAGGATATCATCGCCATCATCATCACCGACGCCTCTCCATCAACCATCCATGTTTCCCCATCCATGAGTGAGTAATCCTCCGCTGTAGGCTATGGGGATGGTAGGGATTGGATGAGATCTATCATGTAATCGAATAAGATTGTTAAGGCATGGTGCCTAGTATCTTTATTAGTGTTATTTGACTATGTTGCAACTTGTTGTGCTTAATGCTTGTCACTAGGGCCCGAGTGCCATGATCTCAGATCTGAACATGTTATTGATTCATGATGATAGTATTGTTTGTGATCTTATCTACAAGTTGTGTACACATATCATTGTCTGGAACCAAAGGACCCAAAGTGACAGAAATTGGGACAACCGGAGGGGATGGATGTGATATGAGGATCACATGTGTTCACAGAGTGTTAATGCTTTGCTCCGGTGCTCTATTAAAAGGAGCACCTTAATTGCCAGTAGATTCCCTTGAGGCCCCGCTACAACGGGCTAGCTGGATAAAATATGTTGTGCAAGTTCTCATTTCGAGCACGTATGACTATATATGGAACGCATGCCTATGATTGTTTAGTACTTGGTTGATTTATCTTATTTATATCCAAATGCCATATATCTTGAAGTTATATGAATAGTCTCGTCCATGCAACGCCCGTCCATCAATCCCTATGCCTACCGCACTCATATCCTACTATTTGCTACTATTGTTACTACTATCTTTGTTTTACTACTGTTGTTACTTTGCTATTGCTACTACAAAACTATTGCTACTGATAAACTACTGTGAGCAAGACTATTTTTAGGTGCATCTGAATTGACAACTCGGTTGTTAAGGCTTATAAGTATTCTTTGGCTCCCCTTGTGTCGAATCAATAAATTGGGTTATACTACCCTCGAAGACTGTTACGATCCCCTATACTTGTGGTTCATCAAGACTCTCCATCGACTTCAACTACCTCGTGAAGCATGCCGAGGACGTGAAGACATGTGGCCCGTCCCTAAACGCCAATGGCTTTAGAACAAAGCACCTGGCGCTCGGTTTTCACCTCCGCAACCTCTAGAAGGCGGCCATTGAGGAGGGTCGCATGCCCCCGATCAATCCCAAGGCGCCCAAGGTCAAGGGACTGGGCAGCAAGAAGTGCAGGAAGTGCCAGAGGGAGGAGGCGGAGGCCCTCCTAGAGTATGCCATGAGGGGCCACTGATCTTGTAATGATGGTGTTGTAAAGCAGCTTCGTTTGTATTGTTGTATGTGTTGAACTTGTCTATTGCTGCTGCTGAGCAGCCTAATTGTTGAATCGTTTAAGTACTATACTATATATCCTATATTAGTTGCTTTATCTACATATGCTTTGTTTATATATTCTATATTAGCTGCTTTATCTACACCTGCTATGTTTACTGAATGTATTTATGGTGCTGGTTAGATTTACTGCTCTAGATTTGCTACCAGATTGGAAAAAACGAGGGCCAAAAGAAACCATGAATGAAGAGAGAAAATGCAAATATAACCGTAGAAATATGTGGGAGCCTTATGAATTTCCAGATTCCTCTATTGGTTATTGATCGGAGAAGTGTCTTGGTCATGTCCGCATAATTCACGAACCGTAGGGAGACACACTTAAGGATTCGATGTTGGTTAGTAGATATGGAATGTTAGTAGGCATACCGAATGTTGTTCGGAGTCTCGGATGGGATCCAGGATATCACGAGGAGATCCGAAATGGTCTGGAGAATAAGATTCATATAAGGAAACTCCGATTCCGGAGTTTGGGAAAGATTCCGATGTTTTCATCGGAGAGGTTCTAGAAGGTTCTAGAAGGTTCACCGATCCGGAAGGAGAATGGTCCATGAATGTGTCATGGGTAAGTGGAATGATTGGATCATATCCTAGGTCACTTGGTGTGGGCATTTGCAAGAGAGAATTAAAGCTCTAAATTGAAAGTCAAACGGGAAGTTTGAAAAGTCAAACTGGAACAATGGTTTCCTAGTGGGAGAAGAAACAAGTCCTTCTCTCAATCCAACTTGGGTTTGGGTTTGGATTCAAACCCACCCCTCCCAAGGCTGCCCCCTCTCATAAATAGAGGGGAAGGGCTGCCCCAACAACACAAGCCCTAGCCCCTCTCCACCCGAGCCGCCGCCGCCGACCCGCCGCCGCGCCGCCACCTTGCACTGCCGCCGGCTCGTCGCCGTCTCCCTAGCTGCCGACGACACCTCCTCATCCTCCCGGTCTTCTAAACCCTAGATCACTGGGAAACCATAGATCCACCATAACTCGCACCGGCTTAGGCGAAGCCCTGCGGGATCTACCCTCTACTTCCGACACCACGCCGTCGTGCTGCCGGATTCGCGAGGGGAGAACTACAACCTCCGCTGCCTGCTGGAACAAGGGAGAGGAAGGTCTTCATCGAGTACCGAACGTGTGACCGACTACGGAAGCGCTGCTAGAACGCAGCGCCGGAAGGATCGTCTACGCGATCTTGAGATCGGCAAGTGTACGACTACATCACCCACGAGAATCTGCTCTCTTTAGCTGCTTTGGAATCTTCGAGGGTGAGGGCTTCTATCGACTCGTTGCTACAATCTAGTAGATAGATCTTGGCTTGTTTGTGTGCATGCGGTAAAAAAAATTGTTTTCCATGATACGAACCCCTATAGTGGTATCAGAGCCGTGTCTATAAGTAGATCATTGTGGGTGGTGGTGATATTATTATCAATTGCTTTTTGTGTACTTTGCATCTTGCGGTATGATGGGATGAATCGGCCCGGACTAACCTTACATGACATCGTTCATGAGACTTGCTCCACGCTCAACATGCAACTTGTATTGCATAAGTGGCTTTGCGTGTAACATCCCAAAAATACCAAACTTAGATCATCAAACACTAATCATCAAGATTAGGGTTAACAAAAACTTTTCTAAATAAACTCATGAATGCATGCATATGTGTATGCATGGATTTTGAATTTCTTTAAAACCACCTTGTTTGTGTGATCCATTGCTCGTAAAATGTTTCTTAGGTGAAATGAACATCATCTAAAACATTTCCCACACTTTCCTTAAAGACAAGTAAATCAAAACAAATATATTAAGTGAATGGTCATTTTGGCCAATTTAACTCCCATGCCTACTTTGGCTGTCTCAAACTTTCAGAACCTAACAGAAACTTTTCTGGATCTTTGCACCCCTTGAATGCACTCATAACAGAGTATCAAGGCCCACTTTGTGATCATCCAGAAACTTTCAAATGCATAGTTTAAATGACAATTCAAAATTGAATCTTCTTCATATGGGAAGATCCCACTTTTTAAAAAATCACTCAAACAAGCTCAACTTTCAAAACCCAAGCATCTGCAGACTCACCAGCACCAATCTAGCAAACCCACAAAAAATCATTTCAAAATTCAAAACTTGATTTCATGCGGCCATTTCATCAAACAGATTGCAGACACAAATCAAACAAAACATCAAACACTATAGTGTGCAGTGATTCTTGCCTAACTTGTTCCCTAGTTAGCTCACACACAACTCAGTAGATCATCTAGAAAGATTAGCCCAACACTAGCACCCCTTTGAGCATGCCATTGCCATTAATGGTGAACAGCCGAGCACCCCAATGTCACCCCATTGTGGACAGCAAGCTAGAGGAAGAACTAGCCGTGCCAACCTTGTCTAGGAGGCAGCCCACCGTCCACCGCCACTCACTGTCCCAGCCGCAAGCGTTGCCAAGCCCTGGACCACGCGCACAAGCCGCGCCCAGACCATGCCGAGCGTGCGCCAGAGCGCCATCCTCGACCAGCATCCACAGACCGCGCGCCACCCTCGCCGCGTGCATACACGATCGCCATCAACCCAGGAGACCGCCAGACATCCCCGTTTGCCGCCCCGTGCCGCACAGCCACCGCCCGCCGTCGAAGACGCCGCCTCTGCCGCGCAGAGCACCGGCAGTTCCAGACCAAACCACACCGCCCCATGCCTCGCGACCATGTCGTTGAGCATCGCCAGGAGACACAGCACCGTCCCCTACCCTTGCCCATGCCATTAGCCGCCTGTAACGTCGCCCCCGACGAGCTCACCGTGCGCCCCGACGGTCCCCTCGCTCGACTATAAATAGAGGCCACCCCCGCTCGATTTCTTCACACCATCTCACTCCCCTCTCCTCACTGATCGTGCCACACCATTCCCAGAGCAAGGCGAGCACCACCTCGCCGGATTTTCACTGGAGCCTGCCGCTGCCGGAGAAGAAAGGAGCCAGCTATTGGAGCCGCCCAGGAGCTGCCGCGACCACCCCTGAGTTCGCAGTCGTCGACTTCGTTGTTCGCCCGCCTCGCCAGTACCCCGGTGAGCCCCCAACGACCCTCACTGGCCGTGCTAGGTTTCATTCTCGCCGGAGTTGTCTCGCGTCGACGATGACTCACAGCCGTTAGATTAGAACTAGATCGAACGATCCACGTTGCCCCATACAGCTTCGTCCAGCCCCGTGTCACTGACGAGTGGGGACACCCACTTAAGCAGCCCGCGGGAGCACTGCGCTTAGCAGGCCGGCCCGTTAGAATTTCCCGCGCAGCCCAGTTATTCAAATTAAACCTTTTTCTATTTCAATTCAAACACACTTCTGTACCCAACTTCAAAAATCAACCTAGATCGATTCAGAGCACCAATTTGAATGAAACCAATTTTGTTGGAAAGGTCTGTGAATGCTGAATCCAAGCCCGTTGGATTCAAGTAATTTGGATCTATAGATCACCCCTGGTAAAAATAACAAGGCAGAAGCTTTTCTGCATTCAAACATTTTTCAAATTTAAACCATAATAGAGTTTGAGTTGATTCCAACTCTCAAAAATCACATTTAACCATACCTTTCAGAATACATAAAAACATATAGGTTTACTTGCAGAAATATTGTTCAAGTAATAAAAGAATGCTCCATAAGCATTTCTAGCCACTTTAATTAATTAAAATAAAAGGGTAAAACCTTATTAAATTGTGACACCACTTTAAATCACATTCCCATGGACTACAATATGTGGTGATGACATGTGTCAACATGATCCCATGTTTAGTTTGGAGAATATTAAGTCTTAAGTAGTTTTTCAATGAGTAGAAATTACTTTTCTAAAAATAAAAAGATTTAAACCAAGCCTTAACCTTGTAATGTTAGAGATGATGCTAGATCATCTATAGGACCCCTGTGTGTGATGATTGCAAGTAGTTAAGTATTGTTTGGTGATTGTGTACCTCGTATTTATTCATAGACGCTAGTACCGACCAAGGATACGAGGAGGAAGGAGGATACTACGAAGAGGAAGCCGAGGAGAACTTCAACCACTGCTCTGCATAAGGAAAGCTGATACTATACCAATGCAAGCTAACACTTGCACTTTAGCAAGCTTATACTAATATTGATGCAAGCTAACCCTTGCAAGATACCCTACTGATGCCACAAACCCATACTTGTGATATGACTACTATATGCCTTAAGCATATGTGATCATACCCACTTGATAAACCAAATCCTATTTTTATGTGCAAGCTTCTTACTTTATTTATTTATCAAAGCTTACTTAGAGTCTACCTAAGAGTTTGGTAGATACTAGACAGTTGTGCTGAAGGTTGCATAAAGAGCATAAAATTTGGCCTAAGCTAGATACCCCTGATGTCATCCTAAGGCATGAGGTTGTACTTAGTTGAAACCCCCCTAGTTACCACCCCTCATCAGTGCTTACCCTCACTTGTAGATGCTAGTGCTAAGCCTAAAACTTGATCAACCTTAGATGGGAATACTTGGTGGAAAAATGGTTATGAAAACCTTGGTATGATGGATAATTCTATTGAAATGTTTTGGACATGTGTTTCCAAACACTTGATGATTTTGGTGATGAAAATGTTGAGGCATGAGCCTTATCCCTTTATAAAACTGATGGTTGTCTGGATGCGATACCATTCCAATTTTATCGTACAACCACAATACCCGAAGATTGGGTAGGGCTTGACTGGAAACTTATATACCTTAGTATTAGTTCCCTCACGGCCAAGGTCTGAGCTGAGGCTACCTTGTGAAGATTGTCCACCTGTGCAGTACCCAAGATGACAGTTGGTCATGGTTGGGAGGCCATACTCACAGGAGCGGTGCTTATACTAGGGTGTGTAATCGAAAGGTTGGGATTGATTATCCGCATACTGAGTATGGTGAATTCAGGATTTGTTCCTGACGGATGTATCGAATGTTGTGGTGAAAGTGTACAATCTCTGCAGAGTGTCAAACTATTAGAATAGCCGCGTCCGCGGTTATGGACAGTTGGAGTGGCCATACTGTTCCCCCGTCAGACTTTTCAAAATGACTTGTGAAATGAATTGAGACTTTGACTTGACCACAACAGAGTTGTGACCTGAATTATAAGATCCCACTTAGGAGTTATAAAATTGTGACTAGCTTTGGAACTGAGTAGAGATAAACCTGGCTTTTTGCAAAACAACCTTAGAGCCTAGTGTCCTATTATCCAAAAACCCCTTACCTGTTAGTATTAGTTTGCGAGTACTTAAAGAGTACTCATGGCTTTGTCCCTGGCTATTCCCATGGCCATACTATGAAGAGGAGTACCTGGAAGATGGACCCTAGGAAGGTTACGACAACTAGGATCATCTCCCATCGTCAGCATTGCCGTTATTATTACGTATTCCGCTGCTTGAAGTTGTATTAAGAACTGGATCATGAGATCCCTATTTGTGTAAGAACTTATGTATCGTTGTAACGGATGATGTACTATGGTATCCAATTCTGTTATGTCTCGCAAAAATGGTAATCCTAGGATTGCGATGTATAGCATAACAGGTATCTAGGATTAAAAAATCCGGGTGTTGACAAGTTGGTATCTGAGCCATCCTGACCATAGGAGACCCTAGTTAGACTGGACGTTGAACCAAAAACTTAGTTTCAAAACCAAAGAAAAAACAAATATTTACAAAAACTTATTCTCATTCTTATCTCTTTGATTCTTTCATAAAAATTCATGTTCCTCAAAAACTCTTGCAAAATACATAAAAATTTGACACACTTGATCACTCTGCTAATCTACTCATCCTCTATTTTTATAGATGGACGTGAAGTACAGCAAGTTTTATCAGTTGAGGAATGGAGGAGACCTTATCTTTGAGAGGGATCTGGATCAGCTTTCGGAACTTCTGGAGCGTCCACACCCCGAGTTCTTCGGAGCTCAACTCAATGATCAAGGAGGAGAAGATCTGCAGTGGATAATTGTTGCAAGTCTCCGAGGAAAGATTGAACCTCCCACTGCGGAAGGAATTCAGTTTACCTTAAGAGAGAACAACTGGCTCGATGGACTTGCCAGAGCAATGCAGGAATCTCTCTCCCGTCTGTGTGGGTAGAGCATCAATCAGATCAAGGGTACTCGCTTTGAGTTTTTCCCAAGGCGTGATGCAAATGGACAACCACTAGAAGCCCCATACCACCCCGAGATGAAGACTCAATTGGACCACCTTAGCTTCATGATGTATGATCGTCAGCAGGAGTTGGACAACTGCCGTGACTATTGCAACCACAAGTCTGCCATCATCAAGACGAAGGATCAGACCATAGCCATGCTAGCAAAGGATCGCAAGTCTTGCCAACGTCAGCTCGACAAAAAGGAGTGCATTATTGCCCGTCTTCGCCACCGCATCTCATCTCTGGAGGAGACCATCCACGAGAGAGACATGCAGTTGGAGGAAAGGGAGAATGCCGGAGAGGATCTTCGTGGAGACCCTTACTCTTATCTCAGTGATGACGATGATTTTCTGGAGGATCAGGCCATGGACTTCTTCACCGATGAATATGATTTCGCCTTCATCGATGATGATGAAGATGATGAAGCCACAGACTCCGAGGAGTAGTAGCACTTGAGCACTAGCGTAGTGAGTAGTATTCGGTCCCACTGTATCGTAGATTCCAGAATGGTTCTTAAAACCATCTGTTTTCCTTGTTGTGGTGTGTGTTGTACCGTGTGCTATGAATGAATGAATGAAAAAGAAAGTTGCTAGAAAAATCTGAGTCAAACCTTTAAAACTTTTCAAAGACCCCAAACCTTAGAAATTTCCCTCTTTTCTCATGATTTATCTAAATCTTCAGATGCCACGTGGAGGAAGTGGTTCAGCCCCGGATCCGATGTTGCAGATTCTGCAAATGTTGACCTCTGACCGCGAAGCTGAAAGAGAGGAACGTCAAGCCAACCTAGCCACTCTGCAACAGATAGCCCAGCTATCCCACAACAACCAAGGCCATGGAAATCAGGACAACCATGGATCTAAGCTCAAGAATTTTCAGAATACCAACCCACCTGTTTTCACTAAGTCAGAAGAACCCCTAGACGCTGATGATTGGCTGCAAACCATGCAAAATAACTTAGAAGTAGCAGGAGTCGAAGCCAACGAGAAAGTTCTATTTGCCACCCACTATCTAGCCGGAGATGCCAGGGCATGGTGGAACAGTGTTCGTGCCATGACCGGAGGCCAGATGATGACCTGGGAGGAATTCAAGGTCAAGTTTAGCAGAACCCATGTGCCACCAGGTTTGATCAAGAGAATGAGAGACGAGTTCCGAGAGCTGAAGCAAGGGAGGATGACTGTAGTGGAATACCGTGACAAATTTTTGTCATTAGCTAGGTATGCCCCGGACGAGATAGACACCGAAGCCAAGAAGAAAGAAAGATTCCTGAATGGTCTGCATGACGAGATGCAGATGGTGTTAGTCAATATCCCCTTTGCTGATATTGAAGCCCTTGTCGATTCAGCCATCCAGATGGAAGGAAAGATCAACCAAGCCAATGAGAACCGCAAGCGTCGTATGATGCATCAACCAGGAACCCATCAGACCCCAAAGTATCGCCCCAACCCATCTCCAGGATTTGCCCCAAGAACCAATAGACCCCCTATGACCCGTCCAACCTATCCCAACCGTGGAAACCCTAGACCCGGAGGAAATCACAACAACCCCGGCAACTCTAGCAATTTCACCCGTGCCCCACCCAAGTTCAACACCAACAATGCTACCGCCAATCCCAACACTGCCCCGAGGACTGGAAGCAATGCTGTGCCTGTCGCAGCCAAGGACAAGTCACAAGTGACCTGTTATGACTGTGGAAATAAAGGCCACTATTCCAACGAGTGCTCCAACAATAAGAATGCTATAGCCCCTAATGCCAATGCCCCAGCTCAGCAACAGCGTCGTGTCCAGCCAGGAAGAAGATTTGCCCCAGGGAATTCACTTAACCGCAATGGCCGTCTTTTTCTCATGCATGCTGAAGAAGCTCAGGAAGCGCCAGACGTCGTGATGGGTATGTTTTCTGTTAATTCAGTACTTGCAAGAGTGTTGTTTGATTCTGGTGCATCGCATTCATTTTTCACCGAAGAATTTGCCTGCACTAGTAAAATTCAACCAACCAAACTGAAGCATGTTATGATTGTGCAAATCCCCGGATCAACCACCAAGGCTAGGCAAATTTGCAAAGCCGTCCCTATACGAATCCATGGCATAGATTTTTATG
Organism: Avena sativa; assembly: GCA_916181665.1. NCBI lineage: Eukaryota > Viridiplantae > Streptophyta > Magnoliopsida > Poales > Poaceae > Avena > Avena sativa. The sequence continues at coordinate 402,727,502 of OV702284.1, forward strand.
CTAATATAATAGTACTTGGAACTAAAGGTTTGGAAGTAGTACTAGGAATGGATTGGATGTCCAAACATAAGGGATTGATTGACTGTGCTAAGAAAGCCATCACCATGACCAGTACCACTGGAATAACAGTCGAGCATATATCTGAAACCTTACCTCGCCAATTCAAGTGTAACAAGAGTCTAGCCCAACCTACCATTGACCAAGTCCGGATAGTCTGTGAATACCCCGATGTATTTCCAGATGTTTTGCCTGGTATGCCCCTAGATCGGGATATCGAGTTTATCATTGAACTAATCCCCGGAACAGGACCCATAGCCCAGAGACCCTATAGTATGAACCCATCGGAGTTAGAAGAACTAAAGAAGCAACTGGACTCCATGTTGGAAATCGGATTGATTCAACCAAGTGCGTCACCATGGAGATCACCTGTCTTGTTTGTAGACAAGAAAGATGGAGGTAACCGTTTGTGTACAGATTATCGGAAGCTAAATGATGTCACCATCAAGAACAAGTACCCCTTTCCCAAGATAGAAGATTTGTTTGATCAGTTGACCGGTGCCCAGGTGTTTTCTAAGATTGATCTTAGAACTAGCTATCATCAACTCAAGATTCGTGCAGAGGATATTCCAAAGACTGCCTTTACCACCAGATATGGATTGTACGAGTATATAGTCATGTCTTTTGGATTAACCAATGCCCCCGCTTATTTCATGAATCTCATGAATAAGATTTTTATGGACTTCCTGGATAAGTTTGTCATTGTTTTCATCGATGACATTCTGATTTATTCCAAATCAGAAGAAGAACATGAGCTACACCTAAGGACCATGCTTGGAACCCTTAGAGAGCATCAGCTGTATGCAAAATTTAGCAAATGTGAATTCTGGTTACAGGAGGTAGGATTCCTCGGTCACATTGTATCCGCCGAAGGAATTGCCGTTGACCCTGCCAAAGTGAAAGATGTAGAAGATTGTCAAGCCCCGACCACTCAAACCCAAGTTCGTGCTTTTCTCGGATTGGCGGGATATTACCGCAAATTCGTAGAAGGATTCTCGAGTATCGCCCGACCCATGACCCAATTGCTGAAGAAGGACAAGAAGTTTGAATGGATAGACAAGTGTGAAGCGAGTTTTCAAGAACTCAAGAGGAGATTGATATCAGCCCCAATCTTAATCATGCCGGATATCACGAAGCCCTTCGATGTGTATTGTGACGCATCCAAGATTGGTCTTGGATGTGTGATAATGCAAGAAGGCAAAGTTATATCTTATCTATCTCGACAATTGAAGCAACATGAGCAAAACTACCCAACCCATGACCTCGAACTCGCAGCCGTAGTTCTAGCCCTGAAGAGATGTAGACATTACCTGATGGGAAATCGTTGTGAGATTTACTCGGATCACAAGAGCCTAAAGTATATATTCACTCAGAAAGAGTTGAATATGAGGCAGATAAGATGGATTGAGATAATCAAGGATTACGACCTGGACATTCACTATCACCCTGGTAAAGCCAATGTGGTAGCCGATGCCCTTAGCAGATTGCCGTGCCGCTTGAACTCCATGATTTTGGAGGAGCAACCAAGTCTGCACAAGGAGATGGAAGATTTTCGAATAGAATTAGTAAGTGAAGGATTTTTGGCTAGCATAGAACTTCAGCCCACTTTGATCAGTCAGATTAAAGAAGCGCAGAAGGGAAATGCTATTATCGACGGAATCAAGCGTCGTATCGGTACAGGAAAGTACCCGGATTCACCGAGGACGAAGAAGGAGTTCTGTGGTACAAAGGACGCCTTTGTGTACCAGCAGATTCGGAGTTGAAAGAAGTTATCTTGAAGGAGGCTCATGATACTCTTTATTCTATCCATCCCGGAGGAACAAAGATGTATCAAGATTTGAAAGAGCAATTTTGGTGGCATAAGATGAAGAGAGAAATCGGAAGCTATATCGCTAAATGTGATATATGCCAGCGAGTCAAGGCAGGACATCCAAGACCCGCTGGATTGTTGCAACCTTTGCAAATTCCGGAATGGAAATGGGATTCTGTAGGAATGGACTTTATCACTGGACTACCTACTTCTAGTAGGGGAAATGACTCTATTTGGGTCATAGTGGACAAATTGTCCAAAGTCGCCCATTTCTTGCCCGTCAAGACCACATATCAGAGTTCGAAGCTAGCGGAGTTGTACATCGCTAGAATCGTTAGTTTGCACGGAGTCCCCAAGAACATAGTGTCGGATCGAGGAACTCAGTTTACCTCGAGATTCTGGAAGAAAGTCCAAGAAGGTTTAGGAACCCGCCTAGATTTCAGTACCGCGTATCACCCTCAGACCGATGGACAAACGAAGCGAGCAAACCAAATACTCAAAGATATGCTTAGAGCATGTGTGCTAGAATATGGATCCAAGTGGGAAGACTGTCTGCCGTTTGCAGAATTTTCTTATAACAATAGTTACCAAGTCAGTTTGCAAATGTCCCCATTTGAATTCATGTACGGAAGAAAGTGTCGCACCCCTTTGAACTGGTCGGAAGTAGGAGAGAGTCAGATCTTCGGACCCGACATCCTACGAGAAGCAGAAGAGAAGGTTCACAAGATTCGTGAGCACCTCAAGACCGCCCAATCCCGACAGAAGAGTTATGCCGACAAGAGACGTCGAGACCTCGCCTTCAACATCGGAGATTTTGTTTATCTGAAAGTGTCGCCATTGAAGGGAATGCAGCGTTTCCAACTCAAAGGAAAGTTAGCCCCCAGATATATCGTACCTTTCAAAATTCTGAACCGTCGAGGAGAAGTATCTTATCAACTGGAACTACCTAAAGAGATGTCAGCGGTGCACAATGTGTTCCATATCTCGTTACTTCGCAAGTGTCTCGAAGTCCCCGAGAAGACTGAAGTGTTCAAGAATATCGACCATCGGACCATAGAGATCAACAATGACCTGACCTATCCCGAAGTGCCCATCCGCATTTTGGAAGAAGCTTTTCGAACTACCCAAACACGAAGCATCAAGTTTCTCAAGATTCAGTGGAGCAACCATACAGAAGAGGAAGCTACCTGGGAACGCGAAGATCACATCAGGACGGAGTTTCCCGATCTCTTCAAATCCTAGGTAATCTTTTCGTCCTTTTTCAAATCTCGGGACGAGATTTTGTTTAAGGGGGGAAGGTTTGTAACATCCCAAAAATACCAAACTTATATCATCAAACACTAATCATCAAGATTAGGGTTAACAAAAACTTTTCTAAATAAACTCATGAATGCATGCATATGTGTATGCATGGATTTTGAATTTCTTTAAAACCACCTTGTTTGTGTGATCCATTGCTTGTAAAATGTTTCTTAGGTGAAATGAACATCATCTAAAACATTTCCCACACTTTCCTTAAAGACAAGTAAATCAAAACAAATATATTAAGTGAATGGTCATTTTGGCCAATTTAACTCCCATGCCTACTTTGGCTGTCTCAAACTTTCAGAACCTAACAAAAACTTTTCTGGATCTTTGCACCCCTTGAATGTACTCATAACAGAGTATCAAGGCCCACTTTGTGATCATCCAGAAACTTTCAAATGCATAGTTTAAATGACAATTCAAAATTGAATCTTCTTCATATGGGAAGATCCCACTTTTTAAAAAATCACTCAAACAAGCTCAACTTTCAAAACCCAAGCATCTGCAGACTCACCAGCACCAATCTAGCAAACCCACAAAAAATCATTTCAAAATTCAAAACTTGATTTCATGCGGCCATTTCATCAAACAGATTGCAGACACAAATCAAACAAAACATCAAACACTATAGTGTGCAGTGATTCTTGCCTAACTTGTTCCCTAGTTAGCTCACACACAACTCAGTAGATCATCTAGAAAGATTAGCCCAACACTAGCACCCCTTTGAGCATGCCATTGCCATTAATGGTGAACAGCCGAGCACCCCAATGTCACCCCATTGTGGACAGCAAGCTAGAGGAAGAACTAGCCGTGCCAACCTTGTCTAGGAGGCAGCCCACCGTCCACCGCCACTCACTGTCCCAGCCGCAAGCGTTGCCAAGCCCTGGACCACGCGCACAAGCCGCGCCCAGACCATGCCGAGCGTGCGCCAGAGCGCCATCCTCGACCAGCATCCACAGACCGCGCGCCACCCTCGCCGCGTGCATACACGATCGCCATCAACCCAGGAGACCGCCAGACATCCCCGTTTGCCGCCCCGTGCCGCACAGCCACCGCCCGCCGTCGAAGACGCCGCCTCTGCCGCGCAGAGCACCGGCCGTTCCAGACCAAACCACACCGCCCCATGCCTCGCGACCATGTCGTTGAGCATCGCCAGGAGACACAGCACCGTCCCCTACCCTTGCCCATGCCATTAGCCGCCTGTAACGTCGCCCCCGACGAGCTCACCGTGCGCCCCGACGGTCCCCTCGCTCGACTATAAATAGAGGCCACCCCCGCTCGATTTCTTCACACCATCTCACTCCCCTCTCCTCACTGATCGTGCCACACCATTCCCAGAGCAAGGCGAGCACCACCTCGCCGGATTTTCACTGGAGCCTGCCGCTGCCAGAGAAGAAAGGAGCCAGCTATTGGAGCCGCCCAGGAGCTGCCGCGACCACCCCTGAGTTCGCAGTCGTCGACTTCGTCGTTCGCCCGCCTCGCCGACCCTCGCCAGTACCCCGGTGATCCCCCAGCGACCCTCACTGGCCGTGCTAGGTTTCATTCTCGCCGGAGTTGTCTCGCGTCGACGATGACTCACAGCCGTTAGATTAGAACTAGATCGAACGATCCACGTTGCCCCATACCGCTTCGCCCAGCCCCGTGTCACTGACGAGTGGGGACACCCACTTAAGCAGCCCGCGGGAGCACTGCGCTTAGCAGGCCGGCCCGTTAGAATTTCCCGCGCAGCCTAGTTATTCAAATTAAACCTTTTTCTATTTCAATTCAAACACACTTCTGTACCCAACTTCAAAAATCAACCCAGATCGATTCAGAGCACCAATTTGAATGAAACCAATTTTGTTGGAAAGGTCTGTGAATGCTGAATCCAAGCCCGTTGGATTCAAGTCATTTGGATCTATAGATCACCCCTGGTAAAAATAACAAGGCAGAAGCTTTTCTGCATTCAAACATTTTTAAATTTAAACCATAATAGCTTTTGAGTTGATTCCAACTCTCAAAAATCACATTTAACCATACCTTTCAGAATATATAAAAACATATAGGTTTACTTGCAGAAATATTGTTCAAGTAATAAAAGAATGCTCCATAAGCATTTCTAGCCACTTTAATTAATTAAAATAAAAGGGTAAAACCTTATTAAATTGTGACACCACTTTAAATCACATTCCCATGGACTACAATATGTGGTGATGACATGTGTCAACATGATCCCATGTTTAGTTTGGAGAATATTAAATCTTAAGTAGTTTTTCAATGAGTAGGAATTACTTTTCTAAAAATAAAAAGATTTAAACCAAGCCTTAACCTTGTAATGTTAGAGATGATGCTAGATCATCTATAGGACCCTTGTGTGTGATGATTGCAAGTAGTTAAGTATTGTTTGGTGATTGTGTACCTCGTATTTATTCATAGACGCTAGTACCGACCAAGGATACGAGGAGGAAGGAGGATACTACGAAGAGGAAGCCGAGGAGAACTTCAACCACTTCTCTGCACAAGGCAAGCTGATACTATACCAATGCAAGCTAACACTTGCACTTTAGCAAGCTTATACTGATATTGATGCAAGCTAACCCTTGCAAGATACCCTACTGATGCCACAAACCCATACTTGTGATATGACTACTATATGCCTGAAGCATATGTGATATACCCACTTGATAAACCAAATCCTAGTTTTATGTGCAAGCTTCTTACTTTATTTCTTTATCAAAGCTTACTTAGAGTATACCTAAGAGTTTGGTAGATACTAGACAATTGTGTTGAAGGTTGCATAAAGAGCATAAAATTTGGCCTAAGCTAGATACCCCTGATGTCATGCTAAGGCATGAGGTTGTACTTAGTTGAAACCCCCCTAGTTACCACCCCTCATCAGTGCTTACACCCACTTGTAGATGCTAGTGCTAAGCCAAAAACTTGATCAACCTTAGATGGGAATACTTGGTGGAAAAATGGTTATGAAAACCTTGGAATGATGGATCATTCTATTGAAATGTTTTGGACATGTGTTTCCAAACACTTGATGATTTTGGTGATGAAAATGTTGAGGCATGAGCCTTAGCCCTTTATAAAACTGATGGTTGTCTGGATGTGATACCATTCCAATTTTATCGTACAACCACAATACCCGAAGATTGGTAGGGCTTGACTGGAAACTTATATACCTTAGTATTAGTTCCCTCACGGCCAAGGTCTGAGCTGAGGCTACCTTGTGAAGATTGTCCACCTGTGCAGTACCCAAGATGACAGTTGGTCATGGTTGGGAGGCCATACTCACAGGAGAGGTGCTTATACTAGGGCGTGTAATCGAAAGGTTAGGATTGATTATCCGCATACTGAGTATGGTGAATTCAGGATTTGTTCCTGACGGATGTATCGAATGTTGTGGTGAAAGTGTACAATCTCTGCAGAGTGTCAAACTATTCGAATAGCCACGTCCGCGGTTATGGACAGTTGGAGTGGCCATACTGTTCCCCCGTCAGACTTTTCAAAATGACTTGTGAAACAAATTGAGACTTTGACTTGACCACAACAGAGTTGTGACCTGAATTATAAGATCCCACTTAGGAGTTATAAAATTGTGACTAGCTTTGGAACTGAGTAGAGATAAACCTGGCTTTTTGCAAAACAACCTTAGAGCCTAGTGTCCTATTATCCAAAAACCCCTTACCTGTTAGTATTAGTTTGCGAGTACTTAAAGAGTACTCATGGCTTTGTCCCTGGATATTCCCATGGCCAGACTATGAAGAGGAGTACCTGGAAGATGGACCCCAGGAAGGTTACAACAACTAGGATCATCTCCCATCGTCAGCATTGCCTGTGACCCTGAAGATGGAGCTTCGCCTACGCTACCGTTATTATTACGTATTCCGCTGCTTGAAGTTGTATTAAGAACTAGATCATGAGATCCCTATTTGTGTAAGAACTTATGTATCGTTGTAACGGATGATGTACTATGGTATCCAATTCTGTTATGTCTCGCAAAAATGGTAATCCTGGGATTGCGATGTATGGCATAATAGGCATCTAGGATTGAAAAATCCGGGTGTTGACATTGCGGGTGTTTATCTCTCCCATCATAGTATAGATTCAATTTACAACGGGCACTTGATAGTTCAAACATCAACGGTGTGGTTCTTGTTCGTAAGTTAGAACGACACTTATTGAAAGCCCCAAACCACGTAAAACATGCAAAGAAAATTAGAGGCGTCTAACTTTGTTTTGCAGGGGTGTGCTGTGATGTGATATGGCCATGATTGTGATTATATATGATGTATGCAATGTTCCTTATTGTAAGTTGGCAACCGGCAGGAGCCATATGGTTGTCTTTTAAATTCCGTTAATACCTGCATGTCTATTCAAAGTAATTGTAATAGTTGATGCTGGTGGACGACAACCATGAAGCGACGCCATTGACCTTGACGTCATACCAGTGATGATGGAGATCATGTTCGTGCTTGAAGATGGAGATCGGAAGCACAAGAAGAAAGGCCATATCATATCACATATTATGAATTGCATGTGATGTTAATCCTTTTATGCATCTTGTATTGCTTAGTTCACGACGGTAGCATTATAAGATGATCCCTCAAGCACACAATTTCAAGTTTTAAAGTGTTCATCCTTAGTAAGCATCGTTTCTAAAGCTTGTTGTTTCGAAGCACCACGTGATGATCGGGTGTGTTAGATTCTGCGACTGTATACAACGTGAGCAAGCCAGATTTGCTCATGCGGAAGCTAAGGTTTGATATTGACGAGCCTAGCATGTACAGACATGGTCTCGGAACACGGATCACCGAAAGTTAAAGCATGAGTCATATAGTAGATATGATGAACATGTTGATTGTTCGCCATTGAAGCTACATCAATTCTCGTGATGATCGGTTTTGATATGGTGGATTTGGTTCGTGTGATCACTAAAACAATGTGAGGGATATTGTTTTGAGTGGGAGTTCACCTAGATTAATTTAACTATTAATTAGAACTCAATTTGTCATAAACTTAGTCTAAACTATTGCAAATATGTTGTAGATCAATGGCGGCCCTTACCATCAATTTTAATGCGTTCCTAGAGAAAGAAAAGTTGAAAAACAATGGAAGCAACTTCGCGGATTGGTTCCGCAATTTGAGGATTGTCCTCAATGCTGGTAATTTTACCTATGTGCTGGATGCACCGCTAGGTAACCCGCCTGCAGCTGATGCTACCGATGAGGTAAGGAATGTTTTCCTCACTCGAAAGAATCAGTACTCCACAGTTTAGTGTGCTATCTTGTATGAGTTGGAATCGAAGCTTTAGAAAAGGTTTGAGAACCATGACCCACGTGATATTGTCCGTGAACTCAAAATGATATTTGAGGCTCACGCGGCAGTTGAGAGTTATGAGGCTTCTGAAAAGTTCTTTAACTACAAGATGGAAGAGGGCAGCTCCATCAGTGAGCACGTGCTTAAGATGTCTGGGCACGCAAGAAAGCTTCAAAGCTTGGGTATAGTGATTCCTAATGCTTTCGGGATTCACCCTGTCCTCCAATCACTACCACCAAGTTACAAGAACTTTGTGATGAACTACAATATGCAAAACAGGGACAAGTCGTTACCCGAACTCTTCTCCATGTTAAAGTCTGCAGAAGTGGAGATCAAGAAAGAGAACCAAGTGTTGTTGGTCAATAAGACCACAAAATTCAAGAAGCAAGGCAAGTCTAAGAAAAAGGAAAACTTCAAGAAGGGCGGTAAGAAAGTTACCGCGCCGGCGAAGAATACCAAGGCTGGGCCTAAGCCTGATACTGAGTGCTTTTACTGCAAGGGAGAGGGTCACTGGAAGCAGAATTTCCCAAAGTACTTGGCGGATTTGAAGATTGGCAACATCAAGAAGAAAGGTATATCCGATATACATGTTATTGATGTGTATCTCACTAGTACTCGTAGTAGTGCCTGGGTATTTGATACTGGTTCGGTTGCTCATATTTGTAACTCGAAACAGGTGCTGCAGAATAAATGGAAGCTAGCGAAGAACGAGGTGACGATGCGCGTTGGAAATGGATCAAAGGTTGATGTGATCATGGTCGGCACGCTACCTCTTCATCTACCATCGGGATTAGTTTTATACTTAAATAATTGTTATTTGGTGCCTGCGTTGAGCATGAACATTATATCAGGATCATGTTTATTGCGAGACGGCTACTTGTTTAAGTCCAAGAATAATGGTTGTTTGATATATATGAGTAATATGTTTTATGCACATGCACCTTTGATAGATGGTCTATTTTTATTGAATCCCGATTGTGGTAATACACACATTAATAACATTGAAGCTAAACGTTTGAAATTGAGTGATAACTCGACCTATATGTGGCACTGTCGTCTTGGTCATATTGGAGTGAAGCGTATGAAGAAACTCCATTCCGATGGACTTCTTGAATCACTTGATTTCGAATCACTTGAAAGATGCGAAGCATGTCTGATGGGTAAAATGACTAAGACTACATTTTCTGGTATGATGGAGCGGGCTACGGACTTATTAGAAATCATACATACTGATGTATGTGCTCCAATGAGTATAGCATCGCGCGGTGGTTATCGCTATGTCCTTATCTTCACGGCTGACTTGAGTAGATATGGGTATATCTATTTAATGAAACATAAGTCCAAAACTTTCCAGAAGTTTAAGGAATTTCAAAGTGAGGTAGAGAATCAACGTAACAAGAAGTTTAAATTTCTACGATCTGATCGTGGAGGTGAATATCTAAGTTACGAGTTTGGCGAGCATTTGAAGAAATGCGGAATACTTTCACAATTGGCACCGCCGGGAACACCACAACGTAATGGTGTGTCCAAACGTCGTAATCGAACTCTCTTAGATATGGTTCTTTCTATGATGTCACTTACAGATTTACCGCTGTCATTTTGGGGTTGTGCATTAGAAACAGCCGCATTCACTTTAAATAGGGCACCATCTAAATCTGTTGAAACGACACCGTATGAATCATGGTTTGGGAAAAAACCTAAATTGCCGTTCCTTAAAGTTTGGGCTTGTGAAGCTTATGTAAAGAAGTTACAGCCCGACAAGCTTGAACCTAAAGCGGAAAATTGCGTCTTCATAGGATACCCGAAGGAAACTATTGGGTATGCCTTCTATCATAGATCCGAGGGCAAAATCTTCATTGCCAAGAATGGATCCTTTCTAGAGAAGGAGTTTCTCTCGAAATAAGTGACTGGAAGGAAAGTAGAACTCGACGAGGTTGTTGAACCTTCTCTCGAACTTGCGAGTAGCGCAGCACCGGAAGTAGTTCATGTGGCGCCTACACCAATAAGAGAGGAAGCTAATGATGTTGATCATGAAACTTCGGTTGAAGTTACTACAGAACCTCGCATGTCAACGAGAACTCGTACCACTCCTGATTGGTATGATCCCGTTATGAATGTCATGTTGGTGCATAACACCGATGACCCTGCGACATATGAGGAAGCAATGATGAGCCCAGATTCCAATAAATGGCAAGAAGCCATGAAATCTGAGATTGGATCCATGTACGAAAACCAAGTATGGACTTTGGTGGACTTACCGGATGGCCGGAAGGCTGTCGAGAACAAATGGATTTTCAAGAAGAAAAAATATGGTGATGGTAATGTTACTGTCTATAAAGCTCGACTTGTCGCAAAAGGGTTTCGACAAATTCAAGGAGTTGACTACGATGAGACTTTCTCACCAGTAGCGAAGCTAAAGTCTGTGAGTATTATGTTAGCAATCACTTCATACTATGATTATGAGATATGGCAGATGGATGTCAAAACGGCATTCCTCAATGGAGACATTGATGAAGAGTTGTATATGATGCAACCCAAAGGTTTTGTCGATCCTAAAGATGCTAACTGTTGGGCCACGCGGAGATAAAATAAAATTTTCCTCTAACGTGGTGATCCCAAGATCTAGCTGAGGTAGAAAGCCACGAGGTTTACCACTAGACGCGCGGTTGCGGATTACTGATGAAGCGCGTCAGTTGATGCAGTGCAGTCCTCACGATCCGATCGTCCTGGTGCTGATCGCACAGCACCTCTGCTGGTATCCACACATACAAGGAGGAGCACCGGCGGCGAACTGCTAGGTTCGTTACGGCGGCTGGACTGCTGTGGAGCTAGGGTTTCCAACACATGGAATGACCTAACCGAACAACGATCAACCTTTCTGGGTTACAGTGCTCCACTATATATAGGGAGTGAACGTGGGTCCTGCTCGCGCGACCCATTCACTAAAGCCCATATAACATTAGTCACCGTGAGTCCAACTCACTAACTCAGTCCTAATCTGGTTTAGGTCCAACCCAACCAGATTACAGATTCGGATCCAATCCGAACTTGCTCCTGCTCTTAAGTGTGTGACCCCACAGGCTCATGGCTACTTGGACACGATTGGAGTCCGACTCTCAATCGATCAGTCGGTAGCGGCTCCTAGCAGAACATGCCGACTCCCAAGTACCAAAGAGTCATGACGACTTGCCTTTCCAATGTGACTTACGTCCTAGTCCCTTTTGCCTCACGATATACCTTGTCAGACTATAGGCGAATATATGTCATCCCTTAAATAGTCCAACTCTCTTCTCGATCCGAGATAAGTGATTCACCCGACTAACTCTTAGCCGATCGCCTCGGTTAACACTTAACCGAGTCGTGCATGGCCATGCTTTCCGAATCATATCTCACGAGAGGGCCCGGAGAATATCTCTCCGAGTGGAGGGGCAAAATCCCATCTTGGTTATCCACATCACGCAGCTTGATTCTCAGTCGACCCGAACCCTGCCTTTATAACTGCCCAGTCACGGATCAGCGTTTGACAGAACCTAAGTCGGTGATCCTCAACTCGGACTATGCAACAACCTCAGGTCTAAGGATTGCATTGATTGAGATATACAAATGACAACTAGTTCGTTGTACCTCAATATGGGTCAATCCGACTCGCTAAACTCTTTAGCCGAATCTGTGTAAGTTGGAATAGCATCTCCATGCCCATGACAAGTGGAACCGAGTCATCAAGCCAACTTTCACATTGGTCTAAGTTGTGTGTCCAGCACAACCTCAATGACCAAGGATATTTAGTATAAACAACATGAATGCATAGTTCCACAACCGAATCACATATTCAATGATACACATCAGATGTTCATACAAGGACTACTTAATAACTTATGAATACAATGGGAAATCTCATCATACATGATTGCCTCTAGGGCACATTCCCAACACTAACAAGGTATGCAAACTTCAACGGTCCATTTATGGATTGAAGCAAGCATCCCAGAGTTGGAATCAACATTTTGATAAGGTGATCAAAAGCTTTGGTTTTATACAAACTTATGGAGAAGCTTGTATTTACAAGAAAGTGAGTGGGAGCTCTGTAGCATTCTTAATACTATATGTAGATGACATATTGTTGATTGGGAATGATGTAGACCTTCTTAATAGTGTCAAGGATTATTTGAATAATAGTTTTTCAATGAAAGATCTTGGCGAAGCAGCTTACATATTAGGCATAAAGATTTATAGAGATAGATCGAGACGCCTAATATCATTGTCACAGAGTACATATTTGGACAAAGTTCTAAAGAGGTTTGGAATGGAAGATAGCAAGAAAGGGTTCTTGCACATGTTGCCCAATACGACCTTGAGTAAAACTCAAAGTCCTGCAAAGGCAGAAGATAGAGAAAGGATGAGTAAGACTCCCTATGCTCAGCCATAGGATCTCTTATGTATGCCATGCTATGTACTAGACCTACATTTCATATGCTATTAGTTTGACTAGCAGATATCAAAGTGATCCAGGAGTGGATCATTGGAAAGCGGTCAAAAACATCCTTAAGTACTTGAGAAGAACTAAGGATATGGTTCTTTCTTATGGAGGTGATGAACAGCTCGTTGTTAATGGTTACACCGATGCTAGTTGGAACACCGATCCGAATGATTCTAAATCACAATCTGGATACGTATTTACTTTGAATGGTGCAGCAGTTAGCTGGAGGAGTGCAAAGCAAAGCGTTGTGGCGAGATCTTTAACTGAATTGGAATACATAGCTGCTTCGGAGACTTCACAAGAGGCGATATGGATGAAGGAGTTCATTACAGAGCTTGGTGTGGTTCCAAGTGCGCTGGACCCAATGTCTATCTACTGTGATAACATGGGTGCCATAGCCAATGCGCAAGAACCAAGGTCACACAAGAAGCTGAAGCACATCAAGCTACGTTTTCACGCTATTCGAGAGCATGTCCAAGATGGTGACATAAGGATTTTCAAAGTACACACAGATCTGAATGTGGCGGATCTGTTGACTAAACCTCTCCCGAGGGCAAAACATGACCAGCACCAAACCGCCATGGGTGTTCGGTATATTACCATGTAATCTAGATTAGTTGACTCTAGTGCAAGTGGGAGACTGTTGGAGATATGCCCTAGAGGCAATAATAAAAGTGGTTATTATTATATCTTTGTGTTTATGATAAATGTTTACATTCATGCTGTAATATTATTAACCGGAAACATTAATACTTGTGTGATTTGTAAACTAAATTAGAGTCCCTAGTAAAGCCTCTTTATAATACTAGATTGTTGGTTAATAGATGATCGTGGTTTCTCGATCATGAACATTGAGATGTTATTAACAACGATCATATCATTAGGAGAATGGTGTGATGGACATACTCCTATAGATAAGTGTAGCATAAAGATCAAGTCATTTTAATAGTTCGTTTGCTATAAGCTTTCTGATACATAGTAACCTAATTCCTTCGACCATGAGATCATGCTAATCACCATCACCGGAAGGATGCTTTGATGACATCAAACACCACACCGTAACTGGGTGGCTATAAATGTGGCATTGAGTGTTCGGAAAGTATGGGTTGAGGCACATGGATCAAGAGTGGGATTTGTCCATCCATATGACAGATAGATATACTCTAGGCCCTCTCAGTGGAATGTCATCCAATTATCTTGCAAGCATGTGACTGGCTCACAAGGGATCACATATCACGGGAACGAGAAAAGAGTACTTATCGGTAACAAGGTTGAACTAGGTATGTAGAGATATTGACGATCAAAACCTCGAATAAGTAAACTATCGTGAGACAAAGGGAAATTGGTAGCGTATGTAAGTGGTTCATTCGATCGCAAAGTAATCATAGAAATATGTGGGAGCCATATGAATTTCCAGATTCCTCTATTGTTTATTGATCGGAGAAGTGTCTCGGTCATGTCCGCATAATTCACGAACCGTAGGGAGACACACTTAAGGATTCGATGTTGTTTAGTAGATATGGAATGTTAGTAGGGATACTGAATGTTGTTAGGAGTCTCGGATGGGATCCGGGATATCATGAGGAGATCCGTAATGGTCCGGAGAATAAGATTCATATAAGGAAAGTCCGATTCCGGAGTTCGGGAAAGATTTCGATGTTTTCATCGGAGAGGTTCTAGAAGGTTCTAGAAGGTTCACCGATCCGGAAGGAGAATGTTCCATGAATGTATCATGGGTAAGTGGAATGATTGGATCATATCCTAGGTCACTTGGTGTGGGCATTTGCAAGAGAGAATTAAAACTCTAAATTTAAAGTCAAACGGGAAGTTTGAAAAGTCAAACTGGAACAATGGTTTCCTAATGGGAGAAGAAACAAGTCCTTCTCTCAATCCAACTTGGATTTGGGTTTGGATTCAAACCCACCCCTCCCAAGGCTGCCCCCTCTCATAAATAGAGGGGGAGGATTGCCCCAACAACACAAGCCCTAGCCCCTCTCCACCCGAGCCGCCGCCGCCGACCCGTCGCCACCTTGTGCCGCCGCCGGCTCATCGCCATCGCCCTAGCCGCCGCCAACACCTCCTCCTCCTCCCGGTCTTCTAAACCCTAGATCACAGGGAAACCCTAGATCCACCATAACTCGCACCGGCTTAGACGAAGCCCTGCGGGATCTATCCTCTACTTCCGACACCACGCCGTCGTGCTGCCGGATTTGCGAGGGGAGAACTACAACCTCCACTGCCTGCTGGAACAAGGGAGAGGAAGGTCTTCATCGAGTATCGAACGTGTGACCGACTGCGGAAGCGCTGCCGGAAGGATCGTCTACGTGATCTTGAGATTGGCAAGTGTACGACTACATCACCCACGAGAATCTGCTCTCGTTAGCTGCTTTGGTTTCGAGGGTGAGTGCTTCTATCGACTCGTTGCTACAATCTAGTAGATAGATCTTGGATTGTTTGTGTGCATGCGGTAGAAATTTTTTGTTTTCCATGCTACGAACCCCTACAGTGGTATCAGATCCGTGTCTATATGTAGATTTGTTGCACGAGTAGAACACAATGGTCATTATGGGCGGTGGTGCTTTTATTATCAATTGCTTTTTGTGTACTTTGCATCTTGCGGTATGATGGGATGAATCGGCCCGGGCTAACCTTACATAACATCGTTCATGAGACTTGCTCCACGCTCAACATGCAACTTGTATTGCATAAGTGGCTTCGCGGGTGTTTGTCTCTTCCATCATAGTATAGATTCAATTTACAACGGGCACTTGATTGTTCAAACATCAACGTTGTGGTTCTTCACTAGTGGAAACGAGGCCTTTTGTTGATCCAGAAAAAGGGCTTTAACACCGGTTCTTCTATGAACCGGTGTTAAAGGGGGGGCCGTACCAGCATGGCCCCTGCGGCAAAAAAGGAGCCCCCCCTTTAACACCGGTTCGTGCCACGAACCGGTGTTAAAGGACCCTGCAACAATGGCCCGTGAAGCCCCCCCCCCTTTAACACCGGTTCGTGGCATGAACCGGTGTTAAAGGGGGGGCTATATAAGACACCACCCACAGCCCACACACACCCCACTCTTCCATTTTTTCACTATCTCATTTTGGAGCCTAGCAAGAGGGTGTGAAGAGTGCTAGTTTGTGTTTTTTTCATATGCACAAGAGGTGTTCGGTGAAATGCCCGAGAGCTCAAAATAAGTTTTCTTGTTGCTCTTTCTGTCTCGGTCGAGGTCGGCAACTATCCTTTCATGTGTCATTGATGTACTATATATATAAATGGTCATCTCCCTATTAATTTTTGATATATACTACATATTAATGCAGATGAACCGGCAATGGATGTACGGTTACCGCCGCACTTCCGAGTACATTACGGGCCTCCAAAATTTCATCGTTGTGGCTAATGCAAACCATGGTCACAATGGTTTTATGTGTTGTCCATGTGTTCACTGTCAGAACAAGAAATACTACTCAAATACCAGAACCATTCACGCCCACCTGCTTCGATCCGGTTTCATGCCCAGCTATAATTGTTGGACCAAGCACGGAGAAAAAGGGGTTGTGATGGAAGACAACGAAGAAGAAGAGGATGATGACAACTATCATAATATGTATCCTGAATATGATGATACTGCAACGAGGGTAGATAATGAAGATCAAGAGGGATCAGATGGGCCCGCTGATGACGATCTTGGTCGGGCCATTACTGATGCAAAGGAAGAATGTGAAACTGAAAAGGAGAAGGAGAAGCTGGAGCAGATGTTAAAGGATCACAAAACATTGTTGTATCCAACTTGCGAAGATGGCCACAAAAAGCTAGGTACCACACTGGATTTGCTGCAATGGAAGGCAGAGAATGGTGTGACTGACAGCGCATTTTCAAAGTTGTTGGTAAAAATGAAGAATCTTCTTCCAAGAAATAATGAGTTGCCCGACAGTACATACCAAGCAAAGAAGGTTGTCTGCCCTCTAGGATTAGACGTGCAGAAGATACATGCCTGCATTAATGACTGCATCCTCTACCGCGGTGATAAGTACGAGAATTTGGATGCATGCCCGGTATGCACTGCACTGCAGTATAAGATCAGACGAGACGATCCTGGCGATGTTGAGGGCGAGGCCCCTAGGAAGAAGTTTCCCGCCAAGGTTATGTGGTATGCTCCTATAATACCACGGTTAAAACGTCTCTTCAGAAATAAAGAGCATGCCAAGTTGTTGCGATGGCACATGGAAGACCGTAAGAAAGACGCGATGTTGAGACACCCCGCTGATGGGTCACAGTGGAGAAAAGTCGAGCGAGAGTACCCGGACTTCGCACGTGACGCAAGGAACTTAAGGTTTGGTCTAAGTACAGACGGCATGAATCCTTTTGGTGAGCAGAGCTGCAGTCACAGCACCTGGCCTGTGACCCTATGTATCTATAACCTTCCTCCTTGGTTGTGTATGAAGAGGAAGTTCATTATGATGCCAGTGCTCATCCAAGGCCCGAGGCAACCCGGCAACGACATTGATGTGTACCTAAGGCCATTAGTTGAAGAACTTTTACAGCTGTGGGCCAAACCAGGTGTACGTATGTGGGATGAGCACAAAGGGGAGCCATTTGACCTACGAGCATTGCTTTTCATAACCATCAATGATTGGCCTGCTCTTAGTAACATTTCAGGGCAGACAAACAAGGGATACAATGCATGCACACACTGTTTAGATGAGACTGAAAGTGTATATTTGGATAAATGTAAGAAGGTTGTGTACCTAGGGTATCGTCGATTTCTTCCGAACCTGCATCCAGTAAGAAAGAAAGGCAAGCATTTCAAACGTCTGGCAGAACCTCGGAGGAAGCCTGTCCTCCGTACCGGTGAGGAGGTATTTGGTATGGTCAAGGACCTAGAAGTAATCTTTGGAAAAGGTCCTGGCAGTCTATCTGTTCCGAATGACGATGCCGGACACGCGCCCATGTGGAAGAAGCAATCTATATTTTGGGACCTACCCTATTTGAAAGTCTTAGAGGTCCGCTCTTCAATCGACGTGATGCACGTGACGAAGAATGTTTGCGTGAACCTACTAGGCTTTCTAGGAGTGTATGGGAAGACAAAAGATACACCGAAAGCACGGCAGGACCAGCAACGTCTGAAAGCCCCTGAAGAGCCTATGCATCCTGAGAACGAGAAGGGTAAACGATGCCACTTAACTCCTGCCAGCTACGCTCTTACCAAAGCAGAGAAGGAAATCTTTTTTGAATGTCTGAGCAGTATCAAGGTCCCGTCTGGCTTCTCGTCGAATATAAAGGGAATAATAAATATAGAAGAGAAAAAATTCCAAAACCTGAAGTCTCATGACTGCCACGTGATTATGACACAATTGCTTCCGATTGCATTGAGGGGGCTTCTACCTGAAAATGTTCGAGTACCCATTGTGAAGCTATGTGCATTCCTCAATGCAATATCTTAGAAGGTAATCGATCCAGAAAGCCTACCAGGGTTACAAACAGATGTGGCCCAATGTCTTGTCAGCTTTGAGTTGGTGTTCGCACCATCCTTCTTCAATATTATGACGCATCTCCTGGTTCACCTAGTAGAAGAGATTGCCATTCTCGGTCCTGTATTTCTACACAATATGTTCCCCTTTGAGAGGTACATGGGAGTCTTAAAGAAATATGTTCATAATCGTGCTAGGCCAGAAGGAAGCATCTCCAAGGGCTATGAAACAGAGGAGGTCATTGAGTTCTGTGTTGATTTTATTCCTCACCTTAAGGCGATTGGTGTTCCAGAATCACGACATGAGGGGAGACTGCGTGGAAAAGGCACCCTAGGATGTAAAGCAATGATATGTAGGGACGGGCATTCTCTCAATCAAGAACACTACACGGTTTTACAAAGATCTATCTTGGTTGCCCCGTATATCAATGAACACAAGAATTTAATACGCCTCAAACACCCGGGCAGTCTGATGAATGGATTATAAGTGAACACATGGCGAGTTTTGGCGGCTGGCTGCAAAGGCTTCTCACGAATAACACCACTGTTGGGGATCAGCTGTACTTGTTGGCCATGACACCATCTTCGACTGTATGTACTTTCCAAGGGTACGAGATAAATGTAATACGTTTTACACGATAGGCCAAGATAAAAAGAGCACCAACCAAAATAGTGGTGTCCGCTTCGATGCAGCAGAAGACAATGGGCAGAAGACCACGTATTATGGGTTCATAGAGGAGATATGGGAACTTAACTATGGACCTAATTTTAAGGTCCCCTTGTTTCGATGCAAATGGGTCAAGCTAACAGGAGGAGGGGTTGAGGTAGACAAGAAGTACGGAATGACAACGGTGGATCTCAACAATCTTATGAAGGTATACAAGAACTTAGACGAACCATTCGTCCTAGCCAATGATGTGGCTCAGGTTTTCTATGTGAAGGACATGTCCTCCAGACCAAAAAAAGAAAAAATATGCAAACGAATACATCATATGATGAGCCAAAGCTTCACATAGTTCTTTCAGGGAAAAGAAACATCATGGGAATCGAGGACAAGACAGACATGTCAGAAGATTATAATAAGTTTGATGAAATTCCGCCCTTCACAGTGAAAACTGACCCAAGCATTCCGTTAAGTAAAGAAGATGCTCCATGGTTACGTCTGAAGCGATCATAAGGAAGGACATATGCCAAGAAGTTCATGCTCATATTATGTAACTCTAGTTCATGTTTTTAATATTAATACATGTCTTGAGTGTTAGTCTTGTTTTGTGGATGGACCGGGACTATGAGAAGAAGTTGTCCCGATTCGTACTTACCATTAAGATCTGATCTCCAAACGCACGCGGTCACATATTAGGGAGTGCCTCTATGACCAGTTTCTTGGAGATGCCGGAGGACTGGGCTCCGTCGGCATCTCCCTGAAACTTGCCGTAGTGGTGTCCCTGCTCTCGAAAACCATCTTGCAGCTTTGTAACTTCTCTAACTAGATCAATACACTTGGGAGCTAACTAATTTCACATATTAGGGAGTGCCTCTATGACCAGTTTCTCGGAGATGCCGGAGGACTGGGCTCCGTCGGCATCTCCCTGAAACTGGCTGTAGTGGTGTCCCTGCTCTCGAAAACCATCTTGGAGATGCCTCAAACTGGCTGGAGGACTGGACTCACAAGGATGCCTATTTATAGTACAAGCAGCTCGACATAGTGTCGACACTTACGAAATAATGTCGACACTCAGCCCTATTATTAGTGCTGACTCGTGTTTTGTCCCGGTTGGTGTCTCCAACCGGGACTAAAGGTTCATCTTTAGTCCCGGTTGGTGTCTCCAACTGGGACTAAAGGTTCATCTTTAGTCCCGGTTGGTGACACCATCCGAGACAAGGTACACGCTGCACGACATAATGTCGACACTCACCCCTATTATTAGTGTTGACTCGTGTTTTGTCCCGGTTGGTGTCTCCAACCGGGACTAAAGGTTCATCTTTAGTCCCGGTTGGTGACACCATCCGGGACAAGGTACACGCCGCACGACATAATGTCGACACTCACCCCTATTATTAGTGTTGACTCGTGTTTTGTCCCGGTTGGTGTCTCCAATCGGGACTAAAGGTTCATCTTTAATCCTGGTTGGTGTCTCCAACCGGGACTAAAGGTTCATCCCGCCATTTTTTCCCGCCATTTTTCTTCCCGCCATTTTTCTTCCCGCCATTTTTCTTCCCGCCAGTTCTTCCCGCTAGTTCATTATATATATATATATATATATATATATATATATATATATATATGTAGGGTTGGCCTCCATTGTCATTGCACATCTCTAGACTTATATCTGCATCCTCATCACTCTTTCCCATGGCTTCCACCGTAGCACTAACCCCCAGGGAGGCGGAGGCGCTTTGCTCCTCGAACTACCCCTGCCCGCCGGGCTATTGTGTCCCCGTCGGCTGGATGCTGAGCGTCGGAGGCATGCCGGTTCCTCCTGTCCCTCTAGGTGTGGCGCGCCGGATGGCCATCACGAACCACTACTACTTCGAGCTCACGCCGGAGCAGCGGAGGAATCCCAGATGGCATCCCGACTATTTCCCTACTTGGGAAGCCTTCTTCGTGGATCGGCGTGAGAGGGCGCTCGCCAGGCACGAGGAGGATGGCCCACCTCCTCCTAACTTCAACGAGGCCGGCCGTCGGCTATGGTGGTGCGGTCGGACTCTCCAGAGCGCCATGGCCTATGACACTGCCGCCGACTCTAACCCCCGTATGTGCTACCCTCAAGTCCAGCCCACGCGCTACCCTGAAGTCCAGCCCACGCGCTACCCTCAAGTCTAGCCCACGCGTACTCTCCAGAGGTTCAATTACGGCGACCCCGACGACGACAGCGATGACGGCAGCGGCGAGTACGATGACTATAGTGGCGAGTATTACAGATCTAGGCAGGAGCATGACTGAATCACTCCAACATTCCGAAACAAGTTCGGCCGATTGTTAATTAATCTGGCCATGTATCTTAATTTTCAGTTCTTTTATGTATCTTAATTTTCAGTTCCAGTTCGGCTTTATGTAACTTACTATTAGTTGCATTCCCATTCGAGGTTTCTTGGCTTTCGGGTCAAATGACCAACGTTATGAGCATAAAAAACGGACGGTTTTGTGAAGCAACCACCAAATGGCTAATTCAAAAAACCACCAACACATTTTATAAATAAAAAAATAAAAAAAGATCAAAACAGTGCGAAACCTTCGCGTGGTGTTATATTATGTGACATAGTTAGAAGGAAAAATCTCAAACTTGGTATATTGATTATGTCTCAAAAAAACCTTCACAAAATGACCTATCTCATTCGAGGTTTCTTGGCTTTCAGGTCAAATGACCAATGTTATGGCTAGAATCAAGGCATTTAAATATCCAATCAATTCAAAAATGTTAATACAAAAGACGCAGCATTAAAATATGATTTGCTATAATAAAATAGGGTTAGATTCCTTTTTAGATGCTTAATATTTCTTATGTTCAAAGTTTTAGGATTTAACAATTTATTTTTGTTTGAATTGAATAATCAAAATTTATATGTAAGTGTTTTAATCATTTTGAAAAATTTCATGTAAAGTAAATATAAAATGTTTTTACATGAATGGATAGATATTATTTTTCTGAAAATTATGATATATTATTCATATTTTTCTGAGTTGAAATGAAAAAGATATGAATTTTCCAAATTCATATCATATTTTTTGAATTTAAAATGCCCCTTTAATGCATGAAATAAATGCCAAAACTGGCGAGACTCCAAATTTCGAAGACGCATATTATGCGAAGATAAGACCTCATTGGCCCGAATTTGAGACATATAAAAAAAGTGCTATAGCTAAAAAGAGGTCAGAAACCAATACGCTTAATGCCGAGAAGAAGGAATATCACCAGAGGACGGGGTCAGGTGGCTACATATCTCAGAGGCCTAAGTGGAGGAAGCTGAGAAGGCCCTGCGCGCTAGAGGGATCACACCCCAGACAGATGGGTGGGACCTACGTGCAAAGACTTGGTTCTACGGAATCGGGGCAAGGTTGGACCCAGAAACAGGATTGTGTATCTTCCCAACCCTCCTTGCCAAACCCGTCACTGAACTCATCACGGCATACGAGGAAACATCCGCCAGGACCTTCCATCCCGACAGAGAGAATGACCAGCTCACACGCGCCATCGGTAAAAAAGAACACCCTGGACATGCACGAGGCACATGGGGTATGACGTGGAAGGATGGGTTTGCCGAGTGGAGCGACTCTTACAGATGGCGCGGCAGAAAAGTAAAAGAGCGTACAGAGAGGATGACACAGATAGAACATGCACTTGCGGCGCTGCAGGCGCAAGTGAATGCACAACAGAGCCATCAAGCTACCGGCCCATCTCAGCGGCACGAAGAGCCTGCATTGGAAGCTGCCAGCGGCCCAGACTCTGCGCGAAAAAGCAGTGTGGATTCCACGGAGAACGTGCAGCCCACGCTTGAAATGGCGGGTCCTCGATACCCCGTGGATGAGATCACGGAGAGCGAACACGCTGAGATGCATGTGAGATTAATGGGCTTATCCATTAAGGTGGTTGTCGGCTATGCCTTACCTTCTGTAGCTGGTGGAACTTACCACTGCCGACCGATTCCAGATGGCTATGCTATTGTCGGGGTAGATGAGGTTGTGAAGGAATATGAGGAAGCACAGCTTGACCATGCTACAGGTGAAGGGGAAACTCAACTCAAATTTGCAGGGAAAACAACCATTATTTGGAAGAAGGAACACATCGTGCTTCCAAATTGGAGGCCACTGGCACCCACGCCATCTCTGCAGCATCAGCAGTCTGAGCCGCTTCAGCTATCTCCTGCGCGGCAGCCATCTCCGGCGCTTCAGCCATCTCCTGCGCGGCAGCCATCTCCGGCGCGCCAGCCATCTCCGGCCCGTTAGCCATCTCCGGTGCTTCAGCCATCTCCTCAGCGTAAGCGAAAGAGCACTGCCACGAAGAGCATCAGTAGCACTGCCACAAAGAAATCCGCAGGAAACCGTACGCCAAAGAGTTCAAAAAACTACGTCCCGCAGCCATCCGCCAAGCCATTGCCGGTTTTACCGTGGAATCGCAGCGACGAGGAGACCAATAGGATCTCGGAAGAACAGGTCAAGAAATTCTTTGCACCTAGACGGGCCGAGCCAAAGGAGAAAATAAATCCGGCGGTGGTGGAGAAGTTTTACAAAAATCTTTTGAAACCTGAAACCCCACTTGTGCCGGACTACGAGCGCCATATTTTGAAGGCGCATGCAAGGCGCCGTAGGGAGACTAAAAGTAGCAGTCGTGAGGCACCCCAGAAAACAGTTCCCATGCTCGGAGAGCAGGAAAACCAATCATGCGCCCCGCTCCAAATGTTCGACACACGGGACGCTCCTCCCGTAAATGATTACGAGGCAGAGCTACAAAGAAATGCCAATGAGATGGGGATGACTTACATTGCATACTTGAACGTCATGGGAGACAACTTGCCCAAATGCGATGCCAACCCCATACAGCCATGGAAGTATGGGAAGAATCTCGTCAAGAAAGAGGAGCTCAAGAATCTACCAACAAAGATGCGAAAATTGCACAAGTGGTACCTTGATTTCTGCAAGACGAGAAAAGAAGAATGGATCACGACGCATATAAGAGATGAGATTTTCTTGTGCGGAGACAACGGGATCGACTTCAACATTCAAGACTTGCATTTTCTATTCAATCAGAAGGAACTCGACAAAGCTGCCATCATCCTTTATTGTGTGTAAGTACTATTTCTGTAATTTATATCTCATCTCATTCACTTCATTAATTGCATGTATATATATATGCTCACCATATATGTATATACTATTATGCAGGAAAAAGGTTATGGAATGCAGGAAAGGAGGCCCTTTTGACATTGGGTTCGTTGACCCAAATAGAGTTCATGAAGAAGTGGTAAGAACCAAACCCGGGCAAACAGAAGATTACTTGCTAAGGTCTTTACTGAGACAACAAACCAAAAGGGAAATACTATTGCCTTACAACTTCTCGTGAGTACTGTTACCCTCTCTCTTGTACACATTCTATTTCGGCTTACTCGATGTTAAGTGTAACTGATGATGAGTTATGCGTGCGTAGGTTCCACTTTATTCTGCTAGTCATTCAACCCGACTCAGGAAAAGTCCTTGTCATGGACTCGTTACGAAAAGAAAAAGAGCTATGGGCAGAATTTAGAGAGATGCTCCAGAGGTAATTTCAATCATATTATCGCACTAGATCGGCAACTTTCGTGACAACAAGTAATTAATTACTCCTTTATCCATTTTCTTTGCCGGACAGGGTTTGGAAAAGGTTCACGGGCAGGGCCGTGGGTGAATGGTCAGAAGAACTAAAATTTGTAGACCAAAATGTAAGTAATACTAGGTAGCTAGGTCTGCGTATCTCTTTGATTCTGCTTCCAATTCCATTATATCATGCTTTATTGATTATTATTTTGAGTGAACTCTCTATTCTCGTAAAGTGCGCGCATCAGGGACACAGCAATAACTTATGTGGGTACTATGTTTGCGAGTTCATTCGCAACACGATATGTGCGACGGGCCAAGCCGCACTAGAACAACTTAGAGTAAGTAAACAAAGTCCACAACATTATTTTATTACCATCAATTGTGTTGAGTTTTATTCTTATATATATATATA
Organism: Avena sativa; assembly: GCA_916181665.1. NCBI lineage: Eukaryota > Viridiplantae > Streptophyta > Magnoliopsida > Poales > Poaceae > Avena > Avena sativa. Next base: position 402,752,629 of record OV702284.1, read on the forward strand.
TATATTGATGGCCCATTCTTCATATATATTCAGATCGAACGGATGCAGGACCAACTCCTACCATTTGAACGCATACGAGCCATTCAAGAGGAATTGGCGTGGTTCATACTTGATGAGGTCGTCACGCCTGGCGGAGAACTCTTCAGATATCCACCAAAATGAAAGATGACGATGTATGTGCCGATGACGATGTATGTGCCGATGACGATGTTTGTGTATAATAATAGTTGCTTAATTATTCATGTACTCGTATGTACCAATGACGATGTATGTGTATACCGCTCCCGATCGATTCCCCCTCCCCCTTCCCCTCCCGCAGAAATACGCCCAGAACAGGGCAGAGGTAGAAGTCTGCCGTGGCAGAGATTTAGGCCGTTTTCCTGCCGCGGCAGAGTTCTGCCGCGGCAGGAAAATGGCCTAAATCTCTGCCGCGGCAGAAGAACCTTTAACACCGGTTCCAGCCCCGAACCGGTGTTAAAGGGGGGGCCTGAGGCCTGCGGCAGCCCCACGTGCGCCACCCTTTAACACCGGTTCGTATAAGAACCGGTGTTAAAGGGGCCCCCCTCTAACACCGAACCCTCAACAGCGGTTGAAGAACCGCTGTTAGAGGGCCCTCCCAACCGGAGTTAAAGGGGGGGTCTGCACTAGTGCTTATTCGTAAGTTATAACGACACTTATTGAAAGCCCCAAACCATGTAAACCATGCAAAGAAAATTAGAGGCGTCTAACTTTGTTTAGCAGGGGTGTGCTGTGATGTGATATGGCCATGATTGTGATTATATATGATGTATGCAATGTTCCTTATTGTAAGTTGGAAACCGGCAGGAGCCATATGGTTGTCTTTTGAATTCCGTTAAGACCTGCATGTCTATTCAAAGTAATTGTAATAGTTGATGCTAGTGGACGACAACCATGAAGCGGCGCCATTGACCTTGACGCCATACCAATGATGATGGAGATCATGTTCGTGCTTGAAGATGGAGATCGGAAGCACAAGAAGAAAGGCCATATCATATCACATATTATGAATTGCATGTGATGTTAATCCTTTTATGCATCTTGTATTGCTTAGTTCATGACGGTAGCATTATAAGATGATCCCTCAAGCACACAATTTCAAGTTTTAAAGTGTTCATCCTTAGTAAGCATCGTTGCTAAAGCTCGTTGTTTCGAAGCACCACGTGATGATCGGGTGTGTTAGATTCTGCGAGTGCATACAACATGAGCAAGCCAGATTTGCTCATGCGGAAGCTAAGGTTTGATCTTGACGATCCTAGCATGTACAGACATGGTCTCGGAACACGGATCACCGAAAGGTAAAGCATGAGTCATACAGTAGATATGATGAACATGTTGATTGTTCGCCATTGAAGCTACATCAATTCTCGTGATGATCGGTTTTGATGTGGTGGATTTGGTTCGTGTGATCACTAAAACAATGTGAGGGATATTGTTTTGAGTGGGAGTTCACCTAGATTAATTTAACTATTAATTAGAACTCCATTTGTCATAAACTTAGTATAAACTATTGCAAATATGTTGTATATCAATGGCGGCCCCTACCATCAATTTTAATGCGTTCCTAGAGAAAGAAAAGTTGAAAAACAATGGAAGCAACTTCGCGGATTGGTTCCGCAATTTGAGGATTGTCCTCAATGCTGGTAATTTGACCTATGTGCTGGATGCACCGCTAGGTAACCCGCCTGCAGCTGATGCTACCGATGAGGTAAAGAATGTTTTCCTCACTCGGAAGAATCAGTACTCCACAGTTCAGTGTGCTATCTTGTATTGTTTGGAATCGGAGCTTTAGAAAAGGTTTGAGAACCATGACCCACATGATATTGTCCGTGAACTCAAAATGATATTTGAGGCTCACACGGCAGTTGAGAGTTATGAGGCTTCTGAAAAGTTCTTTAACTACAAGATGGAAGAGGGCAGCTCCGTCAGTGAGCACGTGCTTAAGATGTCTGGGCATGCAAGAAAGCTTCAAAGCTTGGGTATAGTGATTCCTAATGCTTTCGGGATTCACCCTGTCCTCCAATCACTACCACCAAGTTACAAGAACTTTGTGATGAACTACAATATGCAAAACAGGGACAAGTCGTTACCCGAACTCTTCTCCATGTTAAAGTCTGCAGAAGTGGATATCAAGAAAGAGCACCAAGTGGTGTTGGTCAATAAGACCACAAAATTCAAGAAGCAAGGCAAGTCTAAGAAAAAGTGAAACTTCAAGAAGGGCGGTAAGAAAGTTACCGCGCCGGCGAAGAAGACCAAGGCTGGGCCTAAGCCTGATACTGAGTGCTTTTACTGCAAGGGAGAGGGTCACTGGAAGCAGAATTTCCCAAAGTACTTGGCGGATTTGAAGATTGGCAACATCAAGAAGAAAGGTATATCTGATATACATGTTATTGATGTGTATCTCACTAGTACTCGTAGTAGTTCCTAGGTATTTGATACTGGTTCGGTTGCTCATATTTGTAACCTGAAACAGGTGTTGCAGAATAAACGGAAGCTAGCGAAGAACGAGGTGACGATGCGCGTTGGAAATGGATCAAAGGTTGATGTGATCGTGGTCGGCACGCTACCTCTTCATCTACCATCGGGATTAGTTTTATACTTAAATAATTGTTATTTGGTGCCTGCGTTGAGCATGAACATTATATCAGGATCATGTTTATTGCGAGACGGCTACTTGTTTAAGTCCAAGAATAATGGTTGTTTGATATATATGAGTAATATGTTTTATGCACATGCACCTTTGATAGATGGTCTATTTTTATTGAATCCCGATTGTGGTAATACACACATTAATAACATTGAAGCTAAACGTTTGAAATTGAGTGATAACTCGACCTATATGTGGCACTGTCGTCTTGGTCATATTGGAGTGAAGCGTATGAAGAAACTCCATTCCGATGGACTTCTTGAATCACTTGATTTCGAATCACTTGAAAGATGCGAAGCATGTCTGATGGGTAAAATGACTAAGACTACATTTTCTGGTATGATGGAGCGGGCTACGGACTTATTAGAAATCATACATACTGATGTATGTGCTCCAATGAGTATAGCATCGCGCGGTGGTTATCGCTATGTCCTTATCTTCACGGCTGACTTGAGTAGATATGGGTATATCTATTTAATGAAACATAAGTCCAAAACTTTCCAGAAGTTTAAGGAATTTCAAAGTGAGGTAGAGAATCAACGTAACAAGAAGTTTAAATTTCTACGATCTGATCGTGGAGGTGAATATCTAAGTTACGAGTTTGGCGAGCATTTGAAGAAATGCGGAATACTTTCACAATTGGCACCGCCGGGAACACCACAACGTAATGGTGTGTCCAAACGTCGTAATCGAACTCTCTTAGATATGGTTCTTTCTATGATGTCACTTACAGATTTACCGCTGTCATTTTGGGGTTGTGCATTAGAAACAGCCGCATTCACTTTAAATAGGGAACCATCTAAATCCGTTGAAACGTCACCGTATGAATTATGGTTTGGGAAAAAACCTAAATTGCCATTCCTTAAAGTTTGGGCTTGTGAAGCTTATGTAAAGAAGTTACAGCCCGACAAGCTTGAACCCAAAGCGGAAAATTGCGTCTTCATAGGATACCCGAAGGAAACTATTGGGTATACCTTCTATCATAGATCCGAGGGCAAAATCTTCGTTGCCAAGAATGGATCCTTTCTAGAGAAGGAGTTTCTCTCGAAATAAGTGACTGGAAGGAAAGTAGAACTCGACGAGGTTGTTGAACCTTCTGTCGAACTTGCGAGTAGCGCAGCACCGGAAGTAGTTCATGTGGCGCCTACACCAATAAGAGAGGAAGATAATGATGGTGATCATGAAACTTCGGTTGAATTTACTACAGAACCTCGCATGTCAACGAGAACTCGTACCACTCCTGATTGGTATGATCCCGTTATGAATGTCATGTTGGTGGATAACACCGATGACCCTGCGACATATGAGGAAGCAATGATGAGCCCAGATTCCAATAAATGGCAAGAAGCCATGAAATCCGAGATTGGATCCATGTACGAAAACTAAGTATGGACTTTGGTGGACTTACCGGATGGCCGGAAGGCTGTCGAGAACAAATGGATTTTCAAGAAGAAAAAAGATGAGATGGTAATGTTACTGTCTATAAAGCTCGACTTGTCGCAAAAGGGTTTCGACAAATTCAAGGAGTTGACTACGATGAGACTTTCTCACCAGTAGCGAAGCTAAAGTCTGTGAGGATTATGTTAGCAATCGCTGCATACTATGATTATGAGCTATGGCAGATGGATGTCAAAACGGCATTCCTCAATGGAGACATTGATGACGAGTTGTATATGATGCAACCCAAAGGTTTTGTCTATCCTAAAGATGCTAACAAGGTATGCAAACTTCAACGGTCCATTTATGGATTGAAGCAAGCATCCCGTAGTTGGAATCAACATTTTGATAAGGTGATCAAAAGCTTTGGTTGTATACAAACTTATGGAGAAGCTTGTATTTACAAGAAAGTGAGTGGGAGCTCTATAGCATTCTTAATACTATATGTAGATGACATATTGTTGATTGGGAATGATGTAGACCTTCTTAATAGTGTCAAGCATTATTTGAATAATAGTTTTTCAATGAAAGATCTTGGCGAAGCAGCTTACATATTAGGCATAAAGATTTATAGAGATAGATCGAGACGCCTAATATCATTGTCACAGAGTACATATTTGGACAAAGTTCTAAAGAGGTTTGGAATGGAAGATAGCAAGAAAGGGTTCTTGCCCATGTTGCCCAATACGACCTTGAGTAAAACTCAAAGTCCTGCAATGGCTGAAGATAGAGAAAGGATGAGTAAGACTCCCTATGCCTCAGCCATAGGATCTCTTATGTATGTCATGCTATGTACTAGACCTGACATTGCATATGTTGTTAGTTTGACTAGCAGATATCAAAGTGATCCACGAGTGGATCATTGTAAAGCGGTGAAAAACATCCTTAAGTACTTGAGAAGAACTAAGGATATGGGTCTTTCTTATGGAGGTGATGAACAGCTCGTTGTTAATGGTTACACCGATGCTAGTTGGAACACCGATCCGTATGATTCCAAATCACAATCTGGATACGTATTTACTTTGAATGGTGCAGCAGTTAGCTGGAGGAGTGCAAAGCAAAGCGTTGTGACGAGATCTTCAACTGAATTGGAATACATAGCTGCTTCGGAGGCTTCACAAGAGGCGATATGGATGAAGGAGTTCATTACAAAGCTTGGTGTGGTTCCAAGTGCGCTGGACCCAATGTCTATCTACTGTGATAACATGGGTGCCATAACCAATGCGCAAGAACCAAGGTCACACAAGAAGCTGAAGCACATCAAGCTACGTTTTCACGCTATTCGAGAGCATGTCCAAGATGGTGACATAAGGATTTTCAAAGTACACACAGATCTGAATGTGGCGGATCGTTGACTAAACCTCTCCCGAGGGTAAAACATGACCAGCACCAAACCGCCATGGGTATTCGGTATATTACCATGTAATCTAGATTAGTTGACTCTAGTGCAAGTGGGAGACTGTTTGAGATATGCCCTAGAGGCAATAATAAAAGTGGTTATTATTATATCTTTGTGTTTATGATAAATGTTTACATTCATGCTGTAATAGTATTAACCGGAAACATTAACACTTGTGTGATTTGTAAACTAAATTAGAGTCCCTAGTAAAGCCTCTTTATAATACTAGCTTGTTGGTTAATAGATGATCGTGGTTTCTCAATCATGAACATTGAGATGTTATTAACAACGATCATATCATTAGGAGAATGGTGTGATGGACATATTCCTATAGATAAGCGTAGCATAAAGATCAAGTCATTTTAATAGTTCATTTGCTATAAGCTTTCTGATACATAGTAACCTAATTCCTTCGACCATGAGATCATGCTAATCACCATCACCGGAAGGATGCTTTGATGACATCAAACACCACACCGTAACTGGGTGGCTATAAAGGTGGCATTGAGTGTTCGGAAAGTATGGGTTGAGGCACATGGATCAAGAGTGGGATTTGTCCATCCATATGATAGATAGATATACTCTGGGCCCTCTCGGTGGAATGTCATCCAATTAGCTTGCAAGCATGTGACTGGCTCACAAGGCAACACATATCACGGGAACGAGAAAAGAGTACTTATCGGTAACGAGGTTGAACTAGGTATATAGAGATACCGACGATCAAAACCTCGGATAAGTAAACTATCGTGAGACAAAGGGAAATTGGTATCGTATGTAAGTGGTTCATTCGATCGCAAAGTAATCGTATAAATATGTGGGAGCCATACGAATTTCCAGATTCCACTATTGGTTATTGATCGGAGAAGTGTCTCGGCCATGTCCGCATAATTCACGTACCGTAGGGAGACACACTTAAGGATTCGATGTTGTTTAGTAGATATGGAATGTTAGTAGGGATACCGAATGTTGTTCGGAGTCTCGGATGGGATCCGGGATATCACGAGGAGATCCGGAATGGTCCGGAGAATAAGATTCATATAAGGAAAGTCCGATTCCGGAGTTCGGGAAAGATTCCGATGTTATCATCGAAGAGGTTCTAGAAGGTTTTAGAAGGTTCACCAATCCAGAAGGAGAATGGTCCATGAATGTGTCATGGGTAAGTGGAATGATTGGATCATATCCTAGGCCACTTGGTGTGGGCATTTGCAAGAGAGGATTAAAACTCTAAACTGAAAGTCAAACGGGAAGTTTGAAAAGTCAAACTGGAACAATGGTTTCCTAATGGGAGAAGAAACAAGTCCTTCTCTCAATCCAACTTGGGTTTGCGTTTGGATTCAAACCCACCCCTCCCAAGGCTGCCCCCCCTCTCATAAATAGAGGGGAAGGGCTGCCCCAACAACACAAGCCCTAGCCCCTCTCCACCCGAGCCGCCCCCGCCGACCCCCCGCCACCTTGCGCCGCCGACGGCTCGTCGTCGTCGCCCTAGCCGCCGACGACACCTCCTCCTCCTCCTGGTCTTCTAAACCCTAGATCACCGGGAAACCCTAGATCCACCATAACTCGCATCGGCTTAGGCGAAGCCCTACGGGATACCATGCTGTCGTGCTGCCGGATTCGCGAGGGGAGAACTACAACCTCCGCTGCCTGCTGGAACAAGGGAGAGGAAGGTCTTCATCGAGTACCGAACGTGTGACCGACTGCGGAAGCGCTGCCGGAATGCAGCACCGGAAGGATCGTCTACGCGATCTTGAGATCGGCAAGTGTACGACTACATCACCCACGAGAATCTACTCTCGTTAACTGCTTTGGAATCTTCGAGGGTGAGTGCTTCTATCGACTCGTTGCTACAATCTAGTAGATAGATCTTGGCTTGTTTGTGTGCATGCGGTAGAATTTTTTTGTTTTCCATGCTACGAACCTCTACATTATATGTGAATGTTTGTCATCAAAGTAATTGACAAAATTCTGAATAAATAAAAGGAATTTAGTCAATGAGAGTTTGCATTAAATTTGGTGGAAATTTAATGGGAATTTGAGTGGGTTTTTAGTGAAGAAAATTGAGGGGGCATTTTGTGAGTGGAGTGTCCACCCACATGAATGTGGAAGAGGTGGGGGAAGCCACCATGGCTGGGCGCCATGCCCCTTGGGGTGCGCCCCCTCTCCCTATAAAAGGAGCCCCCTCCCTCTCTCTCTCACACACCTCCTCGTGAAGGATCTCTTTCCCCCTCCGGTATCTATACCCCATGGTCTCGGACTAGCGAGATACATGTTCCCGGTGGATTTTAGGCAAGAAAGAGTTGTGTCGTGGGAATGGTCACGGCAGATGCTGCAATCGGCAGCGAGTAGTAGAACGAGGGGCAAGGGCGGCCAGCCATCTGCGGTGCAAGATGAGGGCAAAGACACAGGGTTTTACCCAGGTTCGGCCCCCCGGAGGGTAAAGACCTACTCCTGCTAGATTGTATTATGGAGGTGGTACAATGGGCGAGCTCGGCGGCTAGGCGGTGAGTCGCTTGGGTGTATGATGGAACGTCTCTCTGCTCGCCCTATAGGGAGGTTTATATAGGCTCACCTCCCCTAGGGTTTACATATCTCAACCGATTCAGTTAAAGCTTCGGTACTCGTTTAACCTAATCCGCCTGGGCCTATCTACTCGCCTGGGCCTTCAGCATCCAGTCGCTTGGCTCCTTGCTGGGCTTCAATCCAGTCGCCGTCTTGCAGGCCCACTCGCCAGTTCTTGGGCCAGTCGGAAACGTCCTGCTGGGTATACCCTGGTAGGCATATCCCCATCAGTAGTCCCCGAGGCCACCGTCGATTAGGCGTAGGTGGCTGCTGGCAGTCGGAGTATACGGCTTCAGATTGGACATCCAGTCGAATCGTCGGCAGGCTCCCGTATAAAGGAGAAACCAATCATCCAGGTCGCAGATTTGGCGCGTCGAATCGGCAAACACTGCCATAGTGAGAGGGTCGGCGAGTCGAGTGGCTGAAGTTGTACCGTTAACCGTGGTCAAACTAGCCGTTGGGGTAATCCAACGGTAACTTTTGGCGTAATCACCGCGTAGTAACGGCTCCCTGATTTGGCGGGTAACAACCGCTATATAAGAGGAATGGCAGGCGATCAGAGAACCACCTTCTCACCATTTCCTCCGACTGCGCGCACCTTTCGCCTCCCTTTGCATCGCGATCCAGCCGACCTGAAATCCCCCGACCCGCAGCAAATCTCTCTGCCATGGCCCTCTCCACCGAGCCGTGGGGTAGATCTAAATGCACGAGGGCGCAACTGGCTTCCTTCGAGGAGGCCGAGATCTTGCGAGCCGGCTGTAGGCGCATTCCCGCAGCCGGAGAGACGACCCCGGACCCGCGAGAGAGGGAGTTCATCTGCTTCACCAGCCATCTCGAACGGGGGCTAGGGTTCCCCATGTCCCTGTTCTTCCGGCGCTTCTGCGCCTACTACGGGATCCAGCCTTCAGATCTGGGTCCCCACAGCATCGAGCAGCTCGCCATCTTTGTGGCGTTCTGCGAATGCTACTTGGGCTGCCGGCCCTACTTCCCCCTATGGCAAGATCTGTTCCACGGACGGATCAGCCGCGAGGAAGCGGGCAGCCCAATGCTAGCCGCGGGCGGCCTAACCTTCCAGCTCAAGTCGAAGGCTTCATTCTTCGACCTGATGCTGCCCGCCAAGGCAGCGAGCGACTAGAAGAAATCGTGGTTTTACGTAGCCGAGGCGACCCCGGAGGGCGAGGCGGCGATCCCGTGGTACTCCGCCAATCGGTCTGAGCCGTGCCGTCTCCAAGTCGGCAAGCTCCCCAACGACCAGCGGATGGTCGTCGATGAGATGCTCCAGACCATCCGCGGTCTGAAGAAGAAGGGCCTCCAGACGATAAACCTGTACAACTGCTGGCTCGGGCGGCGGCTCGTCCCGCTCGCTCGACGCGAGCACTACATGTACCAGTACACGGGCCGGGAAGACTCGACGAAGGCCTGCCTCGACGAGTGGAAGCTGGAGGACTACATCCCAGCACTGAAGAAAATCACCTAGGCGGTGTACCTGGACACACAGGCTGGGGTTGCCCCCTATACCGCAAAGCGTCCAGCCCCAACGGTAACCGCTTCACTTCGCTCGCAGTCGCAGTTTATGCAGTCGCGGTAATTCTAACTTCATCTTGTATTCATTGCAGCTATTCCAAGTGGTGGAAGGATGGCTCCCACCTTCGGACGATGAGAACTCGAGCTCGTCCGTCCAGGACGTGGGCGAGTCGCCTCCCGCCAAGGGCGATGTCGGGAGTGACGAGGGCGACAGCGACGACGAGTCCGAAGAGGAAGTCGCCCCACTACTCCGCAAGACCCGTGGGCAGCGTCAACGAGAGCTTGAGGCAAGTAAAAGCCTCGAGTGTCACGATGAAGACGACGAGCTTCCAGAAACCACCTCGCGCCGCCAGGCGACTCCATCAAAAAAAAAGAAGGAAAAGGAGGTGAAGGCGCCTCCGAGGAAGACGAAGACCAAACCGACGAGGCCGGCCTCGCCGCCACATTCAGCGAGCAGTTCTGACGCCCCCAGCCCGTCCAAGGACGAGGCGCCGCCAACGACAGCCGCGTTGGACACGGCCACCATCGAGGTGCCCCTGGCATCGATGCCTCCGCCATTCTCCCCAGTCTCTGGGCTGGGGGACGCCTCGGTCGCAGCAGCTTCGCCTCACAAGGAAGCTCCTGTCGAAGACGTTCCGGAGGCTCCGGTTGCGGCCTCAACGACAAAGAAACCATCCGTGTCTTGGGCACGCAACGTTCTGGGAATGGGGCTCAGCCGCCGACTGGGCCCCGAACTAGAGAAGCCAGCCGGCCTCCGTACAGGACTGCGCTTCATTCCAGTCGCCAAGTGAGTACACTCTCCCTCCTTTATCTTCCATAGCAGCTCGAATTATATTGCTTACATGATTGTTGAACAGGACCGGGGTGAAGAGGATGGGCCACCCAACCGTGGCTAAGGTGCCACCCGTCGTTAGCGAGGAGGATCCTTCCCGCAAGAGGAAGGCGGACGAGGTCGTCGCCTCTGCGGATGGCAGCAAGAAGGCCAGGGGTGACGACATCGTCACGATTTCTGATGACACGGCGGTTGCGCCAGCTGGACCCGTAACGGAGGCAGCCGCGTCCATGAAGGAGGGCGCTCCCTTGCCTGGAACGGCCGAGCCGACCTCCTTTGGGGCGGGTGCCTCTATCGCCACCTTCCCACGCTTCATGACCAAGGCAGCCGCGGCGAGTGGGACTTCGCCCTCGAGCCACGCTCCTGGGACCGCCGATGCTGAAGTCGACCAACGTCGTGGGCACACGTCGGCTCTCCTTGCGTCCGTGGACGCGATACAACTCCACGGCATGCTTGGTGCAGCCATCCAGGTACCTCCAGTCCCCGAGGATCAGGTCGGTGCTTTGCAGCGGCCTCATTCTTTTAATGCCTTATCTTTATTTTTCGCATCCAGTCCCCGAGTGCGTACGCACTGAATTTCAGCGGGTGGGCACTTAGGAATTTCTTTGAGTACTAGTCCCCGAGTGCGCACTCGCTGAATTTCAGCGGGTGGGCACTTAGGAATTTTTTGATTGCCAGTCCCCGAGTGCGCACTCGCTGAATTTCAGCGGGTGGGCACTTAGGAATTTTTTGATTAACCTTTTTGGATATGTGCAGGGTCTGCAGCTTGAGTCGGCTGACCGATTGGCCGCGAAGTAGCGCGCGGAGAAGGAGCTGGCCATCGTCCAGGAGGCGAACAAAGGGCTTCAGGCTGTTGCCGCGAAGGCAGAGGAAGCTCGCCAGGGGCTTGTCCCCGCTGGTGAATTGGCGGCGGCGCAATCGGCTTTGAGTGCGGCTGAACAGCGGATCGCCAACCTCGAGCGCGAGCTGCGGGAGCCAAAGGAAGAAGCGAGCTCGGCTGACGGGCGAGCCAAGGCCGCCATTGCAGCCGCCGAAGAGGATCGCAAAGTGTCGGATGCCCTTGTTGCTGGGCTTCAGGACGACCATACGTCGCTTCAAAGTTTCATCACGGAACTCGCCCGCCCGTTGATTGGTGAGTGCGTCTGCCCCTTCCAGCGGTTGTGCCTTTTGTGGTGTCCGTCGTATTCATTATTTTCTTCTACTCGCAGGTCGCATCATCGATAGCGCGGAGGAGGCGAGCTCGTTCGACGCGCGGCAGTGTGTAAGCATGCTTGTCGACTCGGCAACGTTGTCGGCGACGTGCATCCATGCCTATCTCCAAGAGATATCGCCCACGGAAGTGATTCCCAGCGACCTCGTTGAGGTGTGGAGGTATTTGGAGAAGGCGCCCGCGGTCGTTGAATTCATGACGCGGTCGGCGTTTCGGCGCGGAGCGGCGACGGCACTTAGTCTTGGACTTGCCCACTTCCCCGAGGACTTCGACATCGACGATGTGACGAGTGGCTACCCATCGTCGACTGGCGCGGTGGAGCTTTCCGAGGTCCTCAAGTTGCAAGATCGTGCCGCCGCGTACTCGGAGCGTGTTTGGGCAATGGGCGATCTCCTTCCGTACCAGGAGACGGTCGTCGTGCCGAACGACCCCGAGCCGCCGCATCGTGATTTCAAGGTCGAGCAACCCTTTCGCGCGGCGATGGCGGGTGAACTGACGACGTATCCATCGAACCCGTACACGCCGTTCATCCGCAATCTCCGGGGTGTTGGCGAGTCGTCATCAAAGCCTGCAGAGTAGGATAGGTTGCCTTGTGGCGTTAGCAGCAGGTCTGCCATGCGGGCATATTTTGTAACATGAGACAATGCGACATGCAATCGAATGAGACATCGTGTCTATTTTGGTATTTATCGTGTTTTTGTGATTGATGTTTGAACGAGTCCCCGAGCGCGTCCGCCCTTTTGTGGGGTTTACCTCGTATGTGATATGTTTGTTGTTTTTATGTGTTTTGTCATTGTGGTCGACTCGCCCGGGCTCGGAGAGCCAGTCGCTAGGCGACTCCCTTGAGTGCTCTATACTTTGCCGTTTTCCCTTGCGCGAACGAGGTCGGGTGGCCGAGTCCCCGAGCGTGGTACTTGGTTGTTCTAGGCGCGACTCGAGGGTGGTTGAGGACTTAGAGCGTTAATTTGAGCGCGTCACTCCTGCCTGGCCCGTGGGGTCAGTCGCGTGGCGAGTCCTGGGCATGCTCTCCTACTTGGCGTTTTCCCGGACCGCTCGCGATGAACTGGTATTCAGTCCCCGAGCGTGGTACTTAGTCGTTCGAGTCGCTATGCCAAGGATGCGGAGGACCATGGTCGCTGTAAGAAGCAAAGGCAGTTGTCTTGGTTCGTAGAACCAGTCGAGCTAGGCGACTCCAATGGGGCTCCGGGTAGGCGTTTTTCATGGACGATGCAAGACCTGAGGTGACTCAGTGCTCTTGCACCGCACTACTTAGCCGTGCCGATCGCTGTACCAAAGGTCGACTTCTGCGGTTAGCGTAACGCTGTTATTACGAGTGCGAGTGGCACAAGACATGGAGAGTAGGCCCAACTTGCGGTAACCGTTTCTTTTTATTTCATAGCGACTGGAGAGTACATGTGTGGGGTTCTAGGAGTAGAACTTCCGTAGGAGGTTTACGTTCCATGGTCGCTTGACGTCGAGTTCGCCGTCCCCGCGGACGTCGATGAGGTAGTAGGCGTCGTTGCCAAGTACTCGCCCGATGGCGAATGGTCCCTCCCACGGGGGGGAAAGCTTGTGCATGCCCTTCTTGTCCTGGATGAGGCGTAACACCAGGTCGCCTTCTTGGAAGGTGCGAGTTTTCACCCGCCGGCTGTGATAGCGGTGGAGTCCCTGCTGGTAGATGGCGGTGCGTGACCGAGCGAGGTCACGTGCTTCGTCGAGTTGGTCGACCCCGTCTTGGCGGGCGAGCTCGTTTGCAGCCTCCGTGTAGTGGACGACCCGCGGCGAGTCGTGCTCGAGGTCGGTGGGCATGACTGCCTCGGCGCCGTAGACCATGAAGAAGGGGGTGAACCCTGTCGACCTGTTGACTGAGGTGCGGATCCCCCAGATGACAGAGGGCAACTCCTCGACCCAGCACCCGGCGGTGCGTTCGAGTGGTACTTGGAGTCGTGGCTTCAGGCCGTGGAGGATGCTTTGGTTAGCCCGTTCCGCCTGGCCGTTGGACTCCGGGTGGGCGACCGATGCGAGGTCGAGCCGGATGTGGTGCTCTTCGCAGAATTCAGCCATGGCTCCCTTGGCGAAGTTGGTGCCGTTGTCTGTGATGATGCTGTTTGGGAACCCGTAGCGATATATGAGCTCGCGTAGGAACTTGGTGGCGGTCTTCCCGTCGCATTTCCGAACTGGCTTGGCCTCCACCCACTTTGTGAATTTGTCGACCGCGACCAGCAGGCGGGTGTAGCCAGAGGGGGCCTTCTTGAAGGGGCCTACCATGTCCATGCCCCACATAGCGAATGGCCAGGTGATGGGGATTGTTTTGAGCGCTGAGCTCGGCACGTGCGTCTGGTTGGCGTACTTCTGGCACCCGGCGCACCGCTGTACAATGTCCAAAGCGTCGGCGTGTGCGGTGGGCCAGTAGAAGCCATGTCGCATAGCCTTGGCGACCAGGGAGCGGGCGCCGGCGTGGTGGCCGCAGTCACCGGAGTGGATGTCGTGGAGGATCTTGCGTCCTTTGGCGGGTTAGACGCAGCGTTGGAACACGCCGGTGACACTGCACTTATGGAGCTCGCCATCGATGATGGTGTAGGACTTACATCAGCGAGCGATCATCCTGGCGTTCGTCTCGTCTGCCGGCAGGGTGCCGGCTTCCAGGTAGGCGATGTAGGGCTTGGTCCAGTCGTCTGGCTCGTTGACAAGTGCGACCAGGGCTGCCTCTGGTTGGAGCGGGACTCCGATGTCGATCTCCCTCGAGGGAGAGACTGATGGCTTGGTGATCGTGTCGAGGAAGACATCGGCGGGTGGTGCGAGTCGAGCCGACCCGATGCGAGAGAGTGCGTCGGCCTCCTCGTTCTTCCGCCTGTCGATCCACTCGACGGAGTAGCCTATGAAGTGTCCGCCCAATTTGTCCACTGCTTGCCGGTACGCCGCCATGGTGGGGGAGACGGCGTCGCAGGTGCCGGCGACTTGCCCCGCGACGAGGTCGGAATCGCCGTAGCAGCGTAGGCGGTTGACATTCATCTCCTTGGCCGCTCGCATGCCGTGGAGTAAGGCCTCGTACTCGGCCATGTTGTTGGTGCAGGGTGTGAAGTCGAGGCAGAGGACGTAGCGGAGCTTGTCGCCCTTTGGTGAAGTTAGCACGATCCCTGCGCCTGCGCCGTCCGCGTTCTTGGAGCCGTCGAAGTGCAGGCTCCGGTAATGGAGGTATGGCAGCTTCTCTGGCTACTGGGCCTCTTCCCAGTCGGTGATGAAGTCCGCTAGGGCCTGCGACTTGATCGCTTTTCGCGGCTCGTATTTGATGTTGTGGACGCCGATCTCGACGGCCCACTTGGCGACCCGCCCGGTCGCCTCTCGGTTGCGGATGATGTCTTGCAGTGGTGCCGAGGAAACGACCGTGATCGGGTGCTCCTGGAAGTAGTGCGGCAGGCGCCGCTGAGCTCTGAAGACCGTGTATACCAGCTTTTGGTACTGGGTGTACCGCTGGCGCGACTCGGTAAGGACCTCGCTGATGTAGTACACCGGTCGCTGTACTGGGCGCTCCTTTCCTTCCTCTGGTCGTTCGACGACCATGACGGCACTGACGATGCGCTCGGAGGCCGCGACGTAAACCAGCATTGGTTCTGTCGTGGGAATGGTCACGGCAGATGCTGCAATCGGCAGCGAGTAGTAGAACGAGGGGCAAGGGCGGCCAGCCATCTGCGGTGCGAGATGAGGGCAAAGACACAGGGTTTTACCCAGGTTCGGCCCCCCGGAGGGTAAAGACCTACTCCTGCTAGATTGTATTATGGAGGTGTTACAATGGGCGAGCTCGGCGGCTAGGCGGCGAGTCGTTGGGGTGTATGAGGGAACGTGTCTCTACTCACCCCATAGGGAGGTTTATATAGGCTCACCTCCCCTAGGGTTTACATATCTCAACCGATTCGGTTACAGCTTCAGTAGTCGTTTAACCTAGTCCGACTGGGCCTATCTACTCGCCTGGGCCTTCAGCTTCCAGTCGCTCGGTACCTTGCTGGGCTTCAATCCACTCGCCGTTCTGCAGGCCCACTCGCCAGCTCACGGGCCAGTCGGAAACGCCCTGCTGGGTATACCCCAGTAGGCATATCCCCATCAGTAGTCCCCGAGGCCGTCGTCGATTGGGCGTAAGTGGCTGCTGGCAGTCGGAGTATACGGCTTCAGAGTAGACATCCAGTCGAATCGTCGGCGGGCTCCTGTATAAAGGAGGAAATCCGGTGAACCAAGTCGCGGCTTGGGCGAGTCGATTCGGCGAGATGCGGTCATAGTGATTGACTTGGCGAGCCAAGTGGCTGGAGTTGGACCGTCAGGCGCGGTCAAACTAGCCGTTGAGGTAATCCAACGGTAACTTTCGGCGTAATCATCGCGCGGTAACGGCCTCCTGATTTGGCGGGTAACTCCCGCTATATAAGAGGAATGGCAGGCAATCGTAGAGCCAACTTCTCACCACTTCTTCCGAGTGCGCGCATTTTCCTTCCTTCGCTCCGTGATCCAGTCGACCCGAAATCCTCCGATCTCCAACCAACCTCTCGGCCATGGCCCTTTCCACCGAACCGTGGGGTAGGTCCAAGTGCACGAGGGCGCAGCTGGCCTCTTTCGAGGAGGCCGGGATCCTGCGAGCCGGCTGTTGGCGTATCCCCGTAGCCGGAGAAACGACCCCAAACCCGCGAGAGAGGGAATTCGTTTGTTTCACCAGTCATCTCGAGCGGGGGCTAGGGTTTCCCACGTCTTTGTTCATCCGGCGCTTTTGCGCCTACTACAGGATCCAGCCTTCAGATCTGGGTCCCCACAGCATCGAGCAGCTCGCCATCTTCGTGGCGTTCTGCGAGTGCTACTTGGGCTGCCGGCCCTACTTTCCCTTGTGGCAAGATCTGTTCCACGGACGGATCAGCCGCGAGGAGGCAGGCGGCCCAATGCTAGCCGCGGGCGGCTTGACGTTCCAGCTCAAGTCCAAAGCTTCTTTCTTTGATCTGATGCTACCCGCCAAGGCAGCGAGCGACTGGAAGAAGTCGTGGTTCTACGTGGCCGAGGCGACCCCGGAGGACGAGGTGGCGGTCCCGCAGTACTCGGCCAATCGATCCGAGCCGCGCCATCTCCAAGTCGGCAAGCTCCCCGATGACCAGCGGATGGTCGTTGATGAGATGCTCCAGACCATCCGTGGTCTGAAAAAGAAGGGCCTTCAGACGATAAACTAGTACAATTGCTGGCTTGGGCGACGGCTCGTTCCACTCGCCCAACGCGACCACTATATGTACCAGTACACGGGCCGGGGAGACTCGACGAAGGCCTGCCTCGACGAGTGGAAGCTGGAGGATTATCTCCCAGCGTTAAAGAAGATCACCCAGGCGGTGTACCTGGATGCGCAGGCTGGGGTCGCCCCCTACACCGCGAAGCGTCCGGCTCCAACGGTAATTTCTTTACCTTGTTCGCAGTCGCAGTGTATGCGGTCGCGGTAATTCTGATTATGTTTTGTATTCATCGCAGCTATTCCAAGTGGTGGAAGGGTGGCTCCCACCTTCGGATGATAAGAGCCCGGGGCCATCCGCCCAGGACATAGGCGAATCGCCACCCGCGAGGGGCAACGAGGACGACGAGGACGAGTCCGAAGAAGAAGTCGCCCTGCTGGTCCGAAAGACCCGCGGGCAACGTCAGCGCGAGATCGAGGCGAGCAGAAGCCTCGAGCGTCATGATGATGACGACGAGCTCCCAGAGACCACCTCGCGCCGTCAAGCCACTCCGTCGAAGAAGAAGAAGAAGAAGGAGAGGGAGGCGAGGGCCCCCCGAAGAAGAAAACGAAGCCGTCGAGGACGGCCTCACCGCCGCACTCGGCGAGCAGCTCCGATGCTCCCAGCCCAGCTGGTGACGGCACGCCACCAGCGACAACCGCGCTGGACACGGCGACCGTGGAAGTGCCGCTGGCCTCAATGCCTCCGCCATTCGCCCCAGTCTCTAGGCTGGGGGAGGCTCCGGCTGCGGCGACTTCGCCTCGCAAGGAGGCTCCGGCTGCGGCGGCTTCGCCCCGCAAGGAGGCTCCGGCTGTAGTGGCTCCAACTCGCGAGGAAGCTCCCGCCGAGGATGTCCCAGAGGCGCCAGCCGCGGCCTCAACGACGAAGAAGCCGTCCGTGTCTTGGGCACGCGACGTCCTGGAACTGGGGCTCAGTCGCCGACTGGGCCCTGAACTGGAAAAACCGGCCGGCCTTCGTACGGGGCTACGTTTCATCCCAGTCGCCAAGTGAGTGCGCTCACCCTTCCTTATTTTCCATAACTATTTCAATTGTCTTTGTTGATTCGATTAATGCGCAGGACCGGAGTGAAAAGGATGGGCCATCCGACCGTGGCCAAGGTACCCTCCGCCGCTAGCGAGGAGGATCCTTCCCGCAAGAGGAAGGCGGACGAGGTCGTCGCCTCAGCAGATGGCAGTAAGAAGGCCAAGGGCGACGACATCGTCACTATCTCTGACGACACGGCGGCCGCGCCGGCCGGGCCCGCGGTGGAGGCAGCCGCGTCTACGAAGGAGGGCGCTTCCTTGCCTGGAACGGCGGAGGCGACTTCCCTTGGAGCGGGTGCCTCTATCGCTACCTTCCCCCGCTTCGTGACCAAGGCGGCCACGGCGAGCGGGGCTGCGCCCTCGAGCCACGCTCCGGGGACCGCCGATGCTGAAGTCGACCAGCGTCATGGGCACACGCCAGCGTTACTCGCATCCGTGGACGCGATACAACTCCATGGCATGCTTGGCGCAGCCATCCAGGTACATCCAGTCCCCGAGGATCAGGTCGGTGCTTTGCAGCGGCTTGATTCTTATAATTTTTCGTCTTTTCCAGTCCCCGAGTGCGCACGCGCTAAATTTTAGCGGGTGGGCACTTAGGAATTTCTTGATCGCCAGTCCCCGAGTGCGCACTCGCTGAATTTCAGCGGGTGGGCACTTAGGAATTTCTTGATCGCCAGTCCCCGAGTGCGCACTCGCTGAATTTCAGCGGGTGGGTACTTAGGAATTTCTTGATTGCCAGTCCCCGAGTGCGCACTCGCTGAATTTCAGCGGGTGGGCACTTAGGAATTTCTTGACTCGCTGAATTTCAGCGGGTGGGCACTTAGGAAGTTCGTTTTAACTAACTTTTTCGGTGATGTGCAGGGTCTGCAGCTTGAGTCGGCGGACCGATTGGCCGCGAAACAGCGCGCGGAGAAGGAGCTGGCCATCGTCCAGGAGGCGAACAAAGGGCTTCAGGCTGTTGCTGCGAAGGCAGAGGAAGCTCGCCAGGGGCTTGTCCCCGCTGGTGAGTTGGTGGCGGCGCGATCTGCTCTGGGTGCCGCTGAACAACGGATCGCCGACCTCGAGCGCGAACTGCGGGAGGCGAGAGAAGAAGCGAGCTCGGCGGACGGGCGAGCTAAGGCCGCCATTGCGGCCGCAGAGGAGGATCGCAAGGTGTCGGAAGTCCTTATTGCTGGGCTTCAGGACGACCACACGTCGCTTCAGTGCTTCATCACGGGACTCGCCCGCCCGTTGCTTGGTGAGTGCATCTTCCCTTTCTAATAGTTGTGATTTTTGTGGTGTCCGTCGTACTCATCATTGTCTTCTTCTCGCAGGTCGCATCATTGATAGCGAAGAAGAAGCGAGCTCGTTCGACGCGAGGCAGTGCGTAAGCATGCTCGTCGACTCGGCGACGCTGTCGGCGACGTGCATCCGCGCCTACCTCCAAGAAATATCGCCCACGGAGGTGATTCCCAGCGACCTCGTTGAGGTGTGGAAATATTTGGAGAAGGCGCCCGCGGTCGTTGAGTTCATGTCGCGGTCGGCGTTTCGGCGTGGAGCATCGACAGCACTGAGCCTTGGACTTGCCCACTTCCTCGAAGATTTCGACGTTGATGATGTGACGAGTGGGTATCCATCGTCGACTGGCGCGGTGGAGCTGTCCGAGGTCCTCAAGTTGCAAGAACGTGCCGCCACGTACTCGGAACGTGTCTGGGCAATGGGCGACCTCCTGCCGTACCAGGAGACGGTTGTCGCGCCGAACGACCCCGAGCCGCCGCATCGTGACTTCAAGGTCGAGCAGCCTTTTCGCGCGGCGATGGCGGGTGAACTGACGACGTATCCATCAAACCCGTACACGGCGTTCATCCGTAATCGCCGGGATGCTGGCGAGTCGTCATCGAAGCCTGCAGAGTAGGGTAGTTTGCCTTGAAGCGTTAGCAGCAGTTCTGCCACGCGGGCATATTTTGTAACATAAAACAATGCAATGTGCGATTGAATGAGACGTCGTGTCTATTTTGGTATTTGTTTGTGCGCTTTTGATTGGTGTTGAACGAGTCCCCGAGCGCGTCCGCCTTTTTGTGGGGTTTATATCGTGTATGATGTATGTGTTGTTGTTATGTGTTTTGATGTTTTAGTCGACTCGCCCAAGCTCGAAGAGCCAGTCGCTAGGCGACTCCCTTGAGTGCTCTATACTTTACCGTTTTCCCGTGCGCGAACGAGGTCGGGTGGCCGAGTCCCCGAGCGTGGTACTTGGTAGTTCTAGGCGCGACTCGAGGGTGGTTGAGGACTTAGCGCGTTGGTGTGAGCGCGTCACTCCTGCCTGGCCCATGGGGTCAGTCGCGTGGCGAGTCCTGGGCATGCTCTCTTACTTGGAGTTTTCCCAGACCGCTCGCGACGAACTGGTCTTCAGTCCTCGAGCGTGGTACTTAGCCGTTCGAGTCGCTATGCCGAGGATGCGGAGGACCAAGGTCGCTGTGAGAAGCGAGGGCAGTTGTCTTGGCTCGTAGAACCAGTCGAGCTAGGCGACTCCAGTGGGGCTCCGGGTTGGCGTTATTCGTGGACGATGCAAGACCTGAAGTGATTCAGTGCTCTTACACCGCACTACTTAGCCGTGCCGATCGTTGTACCAAAGGTTGACTTCTGCATTTAGCATAACGCTGTTTTTACGAGTGCGAGTGGCACAAGTCATGGAGAGTAGGCGCAATTTGCGGTAACCGTTTCTTTTATTTCATAGCGACTGGAGAGTACATGTGTGAGGTTCTAGGAGTATAACTTCCGGAGGAGGTTTACATTCCATGGTCGCTTGACGTCGAGTTCGCCGTCCCCACGGACGTCGGTGAGGTAGTAGGCGTCGTTGCCGAGTACGCGCCCGATAGCGAATGGGCCTTCCCACGGAGGGGAAAGCTTGTGCATGCCCTTCTTGTCCTGGATGAGGCGTAACACCAGGTCGCCTTCTTGGAAGGTGCGAGCTTTCACCCGCCGGCTGTGGTAGCGGCGGAATCCTTGCTGGTAGATGGCGGTGCGTGACCGAGCGAGGTCGCGTGCTTCGTCGAGCTGGTCGACCCCATCTTGGCGGGCCAGCTCGTTTGCAGCCTCCGTATAGTGGACGACTCGCGGCGAGTCGTGTTCGAGGTCGGTGGGCATGACTGCTTCGGCACCGTAGACCATGAAGAAGGGAGTGAATCCCGTCGATCTGTTGACTGAGGTGCGGATCCCCCAGATGACGGAGGGCAACTCCTCGACCCAGCACCCGGCGGTGCGCTCGAGTGGTACTTGGAGTCGCGGCTTCAGTCCGTGGAGGATGCTTTGGTTGGCCCGTTCCGCCTGGCCGTTGGATTCCGGGTGGGCGACTGACGCGAGGTCGAGCCGGATATGGTGCTCTTCGCAGAATTCGGCCATGGCTCCCTTGGAGAAGTTGGTGCCGTTGTCCGTGATGATGCTGTTGGGGAACCCGTAGCGATATATGAGCTCGCGTAAGAACTTAGTGGCGGTCTTCCCGTCGCATTTTCGGACTGGCTTGGCCTCCACCCACTTCGTGAATTTGTCAACGGAGACTAGCAGGTGGGTGTAGCCAGAGGGGGCCTTCTTGAAGGGGCCTACCATGTCCATGCCCCACACAGCGAATGGCCAGGTGATGGGGATTGTTTTGAGCGCCGAGCTCGGTACGTGCGTCTGATTGGATTACTTCTGGCACCCGGCGCATCGCTGGACGATGTCGACAGCGTCGGCGTGTGCGGTGGGCCAGTAGAAGCCGTGTCGCATAGCCTTGGCGACCAGGGAGCGAGCGGCGGCGTGGTGGCCGCAGTCACCTGAGTGAATGTCGTGGAGGATTTTGCGTCCTTCAGCTGGTTGGACGCAGCGTTGGAACACGCCGGTGACGCTGCGCTTGTGGAGCTCGCCGTCGATGATGGTGTAGGACTTGCATCGACGAGCGATCATTCGAGCGTCTGTCTCGTCTGCTGGCAGGGTGCCGGCTTCCAGGTAGGCGATGTAGGGCTTGGTCCAGTCGTCTGGCTCGTTGACGAGTGCGACCAAGGCTGCCTCTGGTTGGAGTGGGACTCCGATGTCAATCTCCCTCGGGGGAGAGACTAATGGCTTGGAGATAGTGTCGAGGAAAACGCCGGCGGGTGGTGCGAGTCGAGCCGACCCGATGCGAGAGAGGGCGTCGGCCTCCTTGTTTTTCCGCCTGTCGATCCACTCGACAGAGTAGCCGGTGAAGTGGCCGCCCAGCTTGTCCACCGCTTGGCGGTACGCCGCCATGGTAGGGGAGACGGCGTCGCAGGTGCCGGCGACTTGCCCCGCGATAAGGTCGGAATCTCCGTAGCAGCGGAGGCGATTGACGTTCATCTCCTTGGCGGCTCGCATGCCGTGGAGTAGGGCCTCGTATTCAGCCATGTTGTTGGTGCAGGGCGTGAAGTCGAGGCAGAGGATGTAGCGGAGCTTGTCGCCCTTTGGTGAAGTCAACACTATCCCTGCGCCTGCACCGTCCGCGTTCTTGGAGCCGTCGAAGTGCAGGCTCCAGTAGTGGAGGTACGGCAGCTTCTCTGGCTGCTGGGCTTCCTCCCAGTCGGCGATGAAGTCTGCCAGTGCCTGCGACTTGATCGCCTTTCGTGGCTCGTATTTGATGTTGTGGACGCCGATCTCGACGGCCCACTTGGCGAACCGCCCGGTCGCCTCGCGATTGCGGATGATGTCTTGCAGTGGTGCTGAGGAGACGACCGTGATCGGGTGCTCCTGGAAGTAGTGCGGCAGGCGCCGCTGAGCCCTGAAGACCGCGTATACTAGCTTTTGGTACTGTGGGTACCGCTGGCGTGACTCGGTGAGGACCTCGCTGATGTAGTACACCGGCCGCTGAACCGGGCGCTCCTTTCCTTCCTCTGGTCGTTCGACGACCATCACGACGCTGACGACGCGCTCGGACACCGCGACGTAAACCAGCATGGGTTCTTTGTCGGCGGGGGCGGCGAGTAGTGGTGCGGCGAGTAGCACCTTTTTGAGGTCGCGGAGCGCGTCGTCCGCCTCCTTGTCCCACTGGAAGGTGGGGTTCTTGCGCATCAGGCGGTATAGGGGCATCGCCTTTTCCCCCAGGCGGGGGATGAAGCGACTGAGAGCCGCTACTCGCCCGGCCAGCTTCTGGACGTCGCGCAGGCACTCGGGTTTGCCGAGCCGGGCGATCGTGTCGATCTTTGTTGGGTTCGCCTCGATCCCTCGTTTGGAGACGACGTACCCCAGTAGTTGTCCGGCGGGTACACCGAAGGTGCACTTGCCTGGGTTGAGCTTTATCTTGTATCTTCGCAGGTTGGCGAAGGTTTCCGCCAGGTCGGCGAGTAGGTCGCCTTGGCGAGCGGACTTCACGACCACATCGTCGATGTAGACGTGGATGTTGCGGCCAATTTGGCTCGTGAGGCATTCTTGCATGCACCGCTGGTAGGTCGCCCCGGCGTTCTTGAGGCCGAAGGTCATGGCGGTGTAGCAGAAGGCTCCGAATGGCGTGATGAACGCCGTCTTCGACAGCCATTTTGATCTGGTTATACCCAGAGTAGGCGTCGAGGAAACATAGCGACTCCGAGCCCGCGGTTGAATCGATTATCTGGTCGATCCGCGGGAGGACGAACTGCTCCTTTGGGCAGGCGCTGTTCAGGTTTGTGTAGTCAATACACATTCTCCAGGTCCTGTTTTTCTTCTCGACCAGGACTAGGTTTGCCAGCCACTTGGAGTACTTGATTGGCCGGATGAAGCCGGCAACGAGTAGACGCTGCACTTCCTCGGCGATTGCTCGACAGCGTTCTTCATTGAAGGGCCGTAGCGACTGCTTGACAGGTCGCACTTTGGGGTCGGCGTTCAGCTTGTGCTCAGCGAGCTCCCTAGGGACACCGGGCATGTCGGAGGGTTTCCATGCGAAGATGTCCCTGTTCTCACGGAGGAACTCGATGAGCGCGCCTTCCTATGCTGGGATCATGCCTGTCCCGATCGTCACCGTCTGGCTGGAGTCGCCTGGGACCAGCTCGACGGTGCGAGTGTGCGTCGTGGCCTCAAAGGTTGAGGTGTTTGCGCCCTCTGAATTGGGCTTCTTGAGTATTGTGGGGTCGTCATTGTTGACCCCGCTCGCGTACTTGGCGAGCTCATCGGCGTGATTAGTCTCCGCCGCGATGACTGCGTCGGCGAGCTTGGCTCCTTTGGCCTCGCACTCGGCGGCCATGTCGGGGTCGCCGTTGATGGTGATGACGCCTCACGGCCCGGGGAGCTTCATCGCGTTGTACGCGTAGTGGGGCGCTGCCATGAATTTAGCGAACGCCTGGCGCCCCAGGACGCAGTGGTAGGGGCTGTCGAAGGGCACCAGCTCGAAGACGATCCGCTCGGTGCGGAAGTTTGCCGGTGTGCCGAAGGTGACTGGCAGCGTGACCTTGACGATCGGGTACGCCTTCCGACCGGGGACGATGCCGTGGAACGTGGTGTGGGTCGTCTCGATCATCGGCTGCGGGAGCCGCAGCCGCCTGAAGGTGTCGAGGTAGAAGATGTTGATGGAGATACCGCCGTCCATCAGTGTCTTGGGGAGCCAGTAGTCGCCAACCTTGGGCTTGACCACCAAGGCGACTCGTCCTGGGTACTCGATGCGCGGCGAGTGGTCTTGGCGGCTCCAGGTGATGGGCTGCTCCGACCAGTTCAGGAACTGGGGGACGTCTATTTGGGCCACCGTGTTGACAGCGACGGCGCGGGCGATGACCTTCTTCTCGCGCTTCGTGTTGAAGCCTGTGAAGGTGTGGAGCGAGCCGGCTACTTTGCTGAATTTTCCGCCATTTGGCGGGTTGTTGTCGGGGTCCTCCCGCACTTGCCGTGCCTTCTCGATTTCCCTGAGGGTGTGGCAGTCGGCGGTGGTGTGCGTTGCGGGCTTCCCTTCCCTGCTATGGAACGCACATGGTTGATTAAGGAGGGCCACGGGGTCGAACCTTGGCTTGTTCTTGTAGTTGCCGCCGTCGCGGCGTTGCCCTCCGTCGCGGCGAAAGCTCTTGGGCTCGCGCTGCAAGTGCCCAGCGTTGGCGACGAAGTCGACTCGCCCGTCACTGCGGCGCTTGCCAGTGAGGCGAGTGCCACTGTAGCGTAGGTCGGTTCGGCGTCCGCCGTCGTTGCCGCCTGCGCGGCGTTGACCTCCTGACTCGTCGTCAGTTTCCTGGTTTGGGTCTTCCTCGGCGTACCGTTTTGCGATCTCGGGGAGGTCGGGGATGTTGTCGAGTGTGCGGGAGTGTCGCTTGAGCTTGGCGACTAGGGGCTCGTAGCGGCACGAGGTCTTGAAGCAATGGATCGCGGTGTCCGGGTGGATGCCGACCGCGTTGTACCAAAGCTCTTGCCACCGTTGGACCCAGTTGCGGGTCGACTCGCGGGGTCCCTGGACGCACCGTTCCAGGTCCTCAATAGTGGTGGCGCGGGTGTAGGAGCACTCGAAGTGCCTGACGAAGGCGTCGCACATTTCCTCCCAGGAGTCGATACTGTCCTGGGGAGAGTGTTGATCCACTGCCTGCACGTCCCCTCCATCATCAGGGGGAGGTAACGGGCGGCAAGCAGGTCAGTGTGACCCGCGATCCCCATCGCCATGAGGTATGTGTCGAGCCAGACGGCGGGGTCGTACGAGGAGTCGTACTTTTCTATCTCTTTTGGCGCCTTGAAGTTTGGCGGGTACTTCTCGCCTCGGATCATTGGTCCGAAGCACTTGGGTCCGAGTCGACTGAGCGACCCCATAGGCTCGCCGTCGCGGCGATTAGTTAGGGTGTGCCGCAAGTCGTTGGGTTGGCGTGCGCGCTAGCTTTGGTTGTTGATGATGTGGGTGCAGGCGTCGATGGGTTGCCCATTGGCGGCGACAAGGTGGGTTGCCGGCCTGGGGTCGTTGGTGGAGAGTGCCGCATTCGCGGGTCGGTGTTGGAGCTGCAGCGGCTCTGGTGGCGGGCAGTTGAGGGTGTTTGCTGCCGCTGGGCGGCAGCTGGAGGCCGCTCTGCTTCCCGAGGAATGCGAGTATACTCGACCTGCCGAGTCGGCGCCCGCTTTTTGCTGCTCGACGGCCTTTGCGAGCAGGGCCCTGACGTATTGGATCTGTAGGGCGCCGTCGCCCGTGGCTGTGATGCTGTCGGCTGCTGCTCGTCCTGCCACGAGGTTGTCCATTGGGGTGGAGAACAGTGGGAGGCCGTTTGCGTCTCGCTCCCGTGAGGAGACTACTATCCGCGGCTGGTCCCTGGGAGGGGTGCGGTTGGGTGGTGGTGGGGCGCCCCTCGCCGTTGATCCTGGCGGGGGCCGGGCGCTTCCTCCTAGTGGCGCGTTCTCGCAGATCGCGCGTTCGGCCACGCGGGCCGGGTCGTTTTCGTCGTCGAAGTTCAGGGCACGCCCTTGAACGGTGGGGTTCAGGCGTGACCTGATCCGCTGTTGGTGGTAGCGTGATAGCTCCTGCGCCGTCACCTGCTCGAGGCGAAATTTTTCGCGCTCGGCTTGCTCCTTGCGCACCGCCTCCGCCAGTTTCAGGCGGAGTTCCTCGACCTCCGTTGCCGTGGCGTTAGGAGGGATTGGGGTGGAGAAAGGATCCTCCGGCAGATCGGCGCCGGTGGCCATGTAGGTCGCGGCGTGGCGACCGGTTCCGTCGCGGAGGTCGGCGGAGTTCTCCGACCCGGAGTCGAATTCGAAGATCCCGAGGATGGAGGGGTCCTCGAAGTCTCCCGCGTTGGAGACCTGGGCGATGGAGCCCGCGGACGAGGCCGCGGTGATGGATCCGGCGAGTGACGTCGGGGTCGCCGAGTCGGCGTCGTCGGTGAGGGCCGCATCCTCTGTGGCCGCTGAATTCCTGGCCACGTTGCTGTGGGCCGAGTTGTACTCGGAGGCGAGGCGATGGATCGTGCGGATCTGGCTCTCGGAGAGCCGATCGCGTGGCGGCGACTCGCTGATGCGAGCCGAGTCCTCCGAGACGATGACGTCGGTGAGGTCGACGAAGAGGCTGATCGTGCCGATAGGCAGGATCACGCTGTGCGTGACGGGTCGCGCCGCCGGGACGTAGCTGCTCGGCAAGATCTGGAGCATCTCGCCGATTGCTATCATGCGGCCGGTGGCGACCGTCTCGTTGATGGGCAGATTGGATCTCGCCGCAGAACACCGGCCAGACCGGCCAGGCCCCACGGTGGGCGCCACTGTCGTGGGAATGGTCACGGCAGATGCTGCAATCGGCAGCGAGTAGTAGAACGAGGGGCAAGGGCGGCCAGCCATCTGCGGTGCGAGATGAGGGCAAAGACACAGGGTTTTACCCAGGTTCGGCCCCCCGGAGGGTAAAGACCTACTACTGCTAGATTGTATTATGGAGGTGTTACAATGGGCGAGCTCGGCGGCTAGGCGGCGAGTCGTTGGGGTGTATGAGGGAACGTGTCTCTACTCACCCCATAGGGAGGTTTATATAGGCTCACCTCCCCTAGGGTTTACATATCTCAACCGATTCGGTTACAGCTTCAGTAGTCGTTTAACCTAGTCTGACTGGGCCTATCTACTCGCCTGGGCCTTCAGCTTCCAGTCGCTTGGTACCTTGCTGGGCTTCAATCCACTCGCCGTTCTGCAGGCCCACTCGCCAGCTCACGGGCCAGTCGGAAACGCCCTGCTGGGTATACCCCAGTAGGCATATCCCCATCAGGTTCTTTGTCGGCGGGGGCGGCAAGTAGCGGTGCGGCGAGTAGCACCTTCTTGAGGTCGCGGAGCGCGTCGTCCGCCTCCTTGTCCCACTGGAAGGTGGGGTTCTTGCGCATCAGGCGGTATAGTGGCATCGCCTTTTCGCCCAGACGTGGGATGAAGCGATTGAGAGCCGCTACTCACCCGGCCAGTTTCTGGACGTTGCGCAGGCACTCAGGTTTGCCGAGCCGGGCGATCGTATCGATCTTCGTGGGGTTCGCCTCGATCCCTCGTTTGGAGACGACGTACCCTAGTAGTTGTCCTGCGGGTACACCGAAGGTGCATTTGCCTGGGTTGAGCTTTATCTTGTATTTTCGCAGGTTGGCGAATGTTTCCGCCAGGTCGGCGAGTAGGTCGCCCTGGCGAGCGGACTTCACGACCACATCGTCGATGTAGACGTGGATGTTGCGGCCAATTTGGCTCGCGAGGCATTCTTGCATGCACCGCTGGTAGGTCGCCCCGGCGTTCTTGAGGCCGAAGGTCATGGCGGTGTAGCAGAAGGCTCCGAATGGCGTGATGAACACCGTCTTCTCCTCATCCTCGACAGCCATTTTGATCTGGTTATACCCAGAGTAGGCGTCGAGGAAACATAGTGACTCCGAGCCCGCGGTTGAATCGATTATCTGGTCGATCCGCGGGAGGACGAACTGCTCCTTTGGGCAGGCGCTGTTCAGGTTTGTGTAGTCGATACACATCCTCCAGGTCCCGTTCTTCTTCTCGACCAGGACTGGGTTTGCCAGCCACTTGGAGTATTTGATTGGCCGTATGAAGCCTGCAGGGAGTAGACGCTGCACCTCCTCGGCGATTGCTCGGCGGCGCTCTTCATTGAAGGGCCGCAGCGACTGCTTGACAGGTCGCACTTTGGGGTCGGCGTTTAGCTTGTGCTCAGCGAGCTCCCTAGGGACACCGGGCATGTCAGAGGGCTTCCATGCGAAGATGTCCCTGTTCTCACGGAGGAACTCGATGAGCGCGCCTTCCTATGCTGGGCTCATGCCCGTTCCGATCGTCACCGTCTGGCTGGAGTCGCCTGGGACCAGCTCGACGGTGCGGGTGTGCGTCGTGGCCTCAAAGGTTGAGGTGTTTGCGCCCTCTGAGTTGGGATTCTTGAGTATGGTGGGGTCGTCGTTGTTGACCCCGCTCGCGTACTTGGCGAGCTCATCAGCGTGGTTGGTCTCCGCCGCGATGATGGCGTCAGCAAGCTCGGCTCCTTTGGCCTCGCACTCGGCGGCCATGTCGGGGTTGCCGTTGATGGTGATGACGCCGCACGGCCCGGGGAGCTTCATCGCGTTGTACGCGTAGTGGGGCGCTGCCATGAACTTGGCGAACGCCTGGCGCCCCAGGACGCAGTGGTAGGGGCTGTCGAAGGGCACCAGCTCAAAGACGATCCGCTCGGTGCGGAAGTTTGCCGGTGTGCCGAAGGTGACTGGCAGCGTGACCTTGCCGATCGGGTACGCCTTCCGACCGGGGACGATGCCGTGGAACGTGGTGTGAGTCGTCTCGATCATCGACTGCGGGAGCCGCAGCCGCCTGAAGGTGTCGAGGTACAGGATGTTGATGGAGGTGCCGCCGTCCATCAATGTCTTGGGGAGCCAGTGGTCGCCGGCCTTGGGCTTGACCACCAGGGCGACTCGTCCTGGGTACTCGATGCGTGGCGAGTGGTCTTGGCGGCTCCAGGTGATGGGCTGCTCCGACCAGTTGAGGAACTGGGGAACGTCCACCTGGGCCACCGCGTTGACGGTGACGGCGCGGTCGACGACCTTCTTCTCGTGCTTCGTGTTGAAGCCTGTGAAGGTATGGAGCGATCCGGCCACTTTGCCGAATTTTCCGCCGTTTGGCGGGTCGTTGTCGGGGTCCTCCCGCGCTCGCCGTGCCTTTTCGATCTCCCTGAATGTGTGGCAGTCGGCGGTGGTGTGCGTTGCGGGCTTCCCTTCCCTGCTATGAAACGCACATGGTTGGTTAAGGAGAGCCGCGGGGTCGAACCTTGGCTTGGCCTTGTAGTTGCCCCTGTCGCGGCGTTGTCCTCCGTCGCGGCGGAAGCTCTTGGGCTCGCGTTGCGCGTGCCCGGCGTTGCGACGAAGTCGACTCGCCCGTCACTGCGGCGCTTGCCGGTGAGGCGAGTGTTGCTGTAGCGTAGGTCAGACCGCCGTCCGCTGTCGTTGCCGTTCGTGCGGCGTTGACCTCCTGACTCGTCGTCAGTTTCCTGGTTTGGATCTTCCTCCGCGTACCGTTTGGCGATCTCGAGGAGGTCGGGGATGTTGTCGAGTGTGAGAGAGTGTCGCTTGATCTTGGCGACCAGGGGCTCGTAGCGGCACGAGGTCTTGAAGCAATGGATCGCGGTATCCGGGTGGATGCCGACCGCGTTGTACCAGAGTTCTTGCCACCGTTGGACCCAGTTGCGGGTCGACTCGCGGGGTCCCTAGACGCATCGCTCCAGGTCCTCGATAGTGGTGGCGCGGGTGTGGGAGCACTCGAAGTGCCTGACGAAAGCGTCGCGCATCTCCTCCCAGGAGTCTATACTGTCCTGAGGGAGGGTGTTGATCCACTGCCTGCACGTCCCCTCCATCATCAGGGGGAGGTAACGGGCGGCTAGCAGGTCGGTGTGGCCTGCGATCCCCATTGCCATGAGGTATGTGTCGAGCCAGACAGCAGGGTCGTACGAGGGGTCGTACTTTTCTATCTCCTTCGGCGCCTTAAAGTTTGGCGGGTACTTCTCGCCTCGGATCATTGGTCCGAAGCACTTGGGGCCGAGTCAACTGAGCGACCCCATGGGCTCGCCGTCGCGGCGATTGGTTAGGGTGTGTCGCAGGTCGTCGGGCTGGCGTGCGCGCCAGCTTTGGTTGTTGATGATGTGGGTGCGGGCGTCGATGGGTTGACAATTGGCGGCGACGAAGTTGGTCACTGGCCTGGGGTCGTTGGTGGAGAGTGCCGCGTTCGCGGGTCGGTGTTAGAGCTGTAGTGGCTCCGGTGGCGGGCAGTTGAGTGTGTTTGCCACCATTGGGCGGCCGCTCGAGGCCGCTCTGCTTCCCGAGGAACGCGAGTATACTCGACCTTGCGAGTCGGCGCCCGCTCTTTGCTGCTCGACGGCCTTTGCGAGCAGGGCCCTGACGTATTGGATCTGTAGGGCGCCGTCGTCGTTGGCCGTGATGTTGTCGGCTGCTGCTCGGCCTGCCACGAGGTTGTCCATCGGGGTGGAAAACAGTGGGAGGCCGTTTGCGTCTCGCTCCCGTGCGGAGACTACTATCCGCGGATGGTCCCTGGGGGGTGTGCGGTTGGGTGGAGGCGGGGCGCCCATCGCCGTCGACCCTGGCGGGGGTCGGGCACTTCCTCCTGGTGGCGCGTTCTCGCAGATCGCGCGCTCGGCCACGCGGGCCAGGTCGTTTTCGTCGTCGAAGTTCAGGGCGCGCCCCTGAACGGTGGGGTTCAGGCGCGACCTGATCCGCTGTTGGTGGTAGCGCGATAGCTCCTGCGCCGTCACCTGCTCGAGGCGGAATTTTTCGCGCTCGGCTTGTTCCTTGCGCATCGCCTCCGCCAGTTTCAGGCGGAGTTCCTCGACCTCCGTTGCCGTGGCGTTGGGAGGGATTGGGGTGGAGAATGGATCCTCCGGCGGATCGGTGCCGGTCGCCATGTAGGTCGCGGCGTGGCGACCGGTTCCGTCGCGGAGGTCGGCGGAATTCTCCGACCCGGAGTCAAATTCGAAGATCCCGAGGATGGAGGGGTCCTCGAAGTCTCCCATGTTGGAGACCTGAGTGATGGAGCCCGCGGGTGAAGCCGCGGTGATGGACCCGGCGAGTGACGCCGGGGTCGCCGAGTCAGCGTCGTCGTCGAGGGTCGCGTCTCCTGCGGCCGTGAGTTTTCGGCCACGTCGCTGTGGGCCGAGTTGTACTCGGAGGCGAGGCGATGGATCGTGCGGATCTGGCTCTCGGAGAGCCGATCGTGTGGTGGCGACTCGCGGATGCGAGCCGAATCCTCCGAGACAATGACGTCGGTGAGGCCGACGAAGAGGCTGATCGTGCCGATCGGCAGAATCACGTTGTGCGTAACGGGCCGCGCCGCCGGGACGTAGCTGCTCGGCAAGATTTGGAGCATCTCGCCGATCGCTATCATGCGGCCGGTGGCGACCGTCTCGTTGATGGGCAGATTGGATCTCGCCACAGAACACCTGCCAGACCGGCCAGGCCCCACGGTGGGCGCCACTGTCGTGGGAATGGTCACGGCAGATGCTGCAATCGGCAGCGAGTAGTAGAACGAGGGGCAAGGGCGGCCAGCCATCTGCGGTGCGAGATGAGGGCAAAGACACAGGGATTTACCCAGGTTCGGCCCCCCGGAGGGTAAAGACCTACTCCTGCTAGATTGTATTATGGAGGTGGTACAATGGGCGAGCTCGGCGGCTAGGCGGCGAGTCGCTTGGGTGTATGATGGAACGTCTCTCTACTCGCCCTATAGGGAGGTTTATATAGGCTCACCTCCCCTAGGGTTTACATATCTCAACCGATTCAGTTAAAGCTTCGGTACCCGTTTAACCTAATCCGACTGGGTCTATCTACTCGCCTGGGCCTTCAGCATCCAGTCGCTTGGCTCCTTGCTGGGCTTCAATCCAGTCACCGTCTTGCAGGCCCACTCGCCAGTTCTTGGGCCAGTCGGAAACGTCCTGCTGGGTATACCCCGGTAGGCATATCCCCATCAAGTTGTGCTTCCGCTGCATCGCTGGAGCGTGGAGGCGGAGGTTGCTCGGTGCCTCAGACGTGTGTGCGAGCACGGATGTGCCACTGATTTGTGGCGCTAGGACTTCCTCTTGATCTTGAGATCGGCAAGAGATCGTCTAAATCAACCACGAGTTCAACCTCATTAAGCTTTGTTGATCTTCAAGGGTATGTTCTCTACGGATGTATATCCGCTCGTTGCTTGTATCTAGTAGATAGATCTTGATACATAGTTGTTCCCATTGTAGGAAAAATTTTGTTTTCTATGCTGCGAACCCTACAGTGGTATCAGAGCCGGATCTATGCGTAGATGCTTTGCACGGGTAGTACACATATGAGTATGTGGGCGATGACGATCATTTTATTGCTTCTTAGTTGTACTTTGTATATTGGTGGCATAGTGGGATGAAGCGGCCCGGACAAACTTTACATGTCGTCCTCGCACATGAGACCTGTTCCACGCTTGACATGCAACTAGTTTTGCATAATTGGCTAGCGGGTGTCTATCTCCCTACTATAGGCAATATCTAATTTGCAACGAGTTGTCAACAATTTGGTTATCCTCGTTGTGGTTCATGTTCGTAGGTAAGAATGGTTCTGTCTTCGAAAGCCCTAAGCCACGTAAAACTTGCAATGGATAAATTAGACGCGTCTAGTTTAGATTGTTGTTGGGCTAGTGCCATGATATGGTGATGTTGTAAGTAGAAGTATAAGCCGATACTCTTACAACACAAATAACGTGTAATTTCCATAGACCTTGGCCTTACACATAGAGGTATGATGGAGGTCATAACATGATTCACATGATGGAGATCAAGTGAAAGAACCATATCATTTCACTTATTAACATGTGATGTTTTTTGCATCTTATATTGCTTGTTTGGCATTTTTATTAGCATAATAAGATGATCCCTCATTTAGATATCAAGATAAAAATGTGTTCACCCTTAAGTATGCATCGATTATGTTTTGTCGCTCCAAGAACTCACATGATGATCGGGTGTTCTTGGATCCACGATCATATTTCGGGTGTAAGACAGTTACACACGCGAATACTAAGGTTCTTACTTGGCGAGCCTAGCATGTACAGATATGGCCTCGGAACACGGACCAAAAGGTTAAGCATGAGTCATATGGAAGGTATGATGCCCATTTGATGCTCGCCTTTGAAGCTACACCGACTCACGTGATGATCGGACTTGGTGTAGTGGATTTGGTTCATGTAATCACCAAAAGGGCACGAGGGGTGTCGTCTTTGAGTGGGAGTTCATTTCTAATTTGGATTAGAAGAACTCAATTTATCATAAATTAAATCAAAGTGAATTTTCATAATTTGTTGTAGTCATTGGCATTCGTTCACCACCTTATGCATAGTTGTAATTGAGATAATAGAACTATAGAATTCCAAATATGTACGTTATGAACTGGTAGCGTATTGGGTTGAGTGTCAATCTAAAGTTTAAAGTCCTATTGCAACTTTCAGCAAACTCTATTTACTCCATGAAATTTAATAGTTAGTATTAAATCGAGAGTAACAATTCTAGTGTTAGTATCTTAAGTATCATGTTTGCCTCCATGATTCTTGATTGTTTTTAAATATCAAGGTTATCTAGGAGCTGAAATAATTGTTTCAGAAACCATCATGTGTGGCAGATATAACGATATCTGAAACAATGTTTTGGTTGCAATATGATAGAGTATAATGTATGTTCTCATATTGGATGAGAATTTGCGAAGGTTGGAGATGCTAGACATCCTAATCATCCAAAAAGGGTTTTGGAAAGTGACGTTATACTCACGCTTTGCCTTTATAAGATAAATTAGCTTGATCATAAAAGTCGTCATGGTAAGGATGAACAGAAGATGTATGTAAAGTGTTTACTACACTAAAAGATTACTAAAGAGTGGATTTTGAAAGAACACTGTTCATTTGATGATGGTGATCTACTTCAAAGTGCAAGTCCAAAGGTATTTGTATTTGAATATACACGCTTTGGACTATGTGTCATGTATATGGCGCCACTGTTAATGTTGATAGATTCTTTTAAAAAGGAAAAGGAAATCCTAAAAGAGAATCCATAAAATATATTTGGCAGAAAAGAAAAGATTGGAAATATCCAATTTAGGTATATGGATGATATACATGTTATGGTTGTATTCTTTGCTTGTTAAACAATGTGGTTCTTGGGTATTGAATACCGAATTGGTTGGTATGAAATTTCATACAGAACGACGCAATTCATGAACCACAATGGCCTAAGTAACTAGCAAGAGAATATGTGATGATGTTCATCGAAAGCAAACAAACCGTTGTTTGTATTTCTTGTTGACATCAAAGCTTGCCTTCAAGATTTGTTTTAATAATAGTTATTTAAATCAGGTATTATGAGAACAAAGTTTGTTCAAATAATTATCGTATTCCATATAAGATGGATGATTTACAAATCTAGTTGGAGAAATCACATCCATAAAAAATAATGCTAAAATGTCGCAAGACAAATGATTGAAAGATTACTTACGAAGTGACATCGCCGTTTAAATTATATTGGAAAGAAAACATGAAGAATCTCCATCTTCATGGATTTTTGGAGTCTTTGATTTGATCAAGTGACGCTTGTGATACTTTCCTCGGGATAATTAAAACTTTGTTCAAAGGCCAAACAAGAACGAACGCCTAAAATATTGGAATCTATACATATCGATGTATGTAGTCCATTATGTATAGTCATAAGCGATGGATTTCAAATTCATATGCTTTCTCCGGAAATTTGAGTGAATGTTCACTTAATGAGAAAGAAGTATGAAATATTTGAAAACGTTCAAAGACTTTCAAGATGAAGTGGAAAATCATTGTAACAAGAAAATAAATGATTTATGATTTTATCATAAAGGGATTTATTTCAGTTGCAAGTGTAACAAGAAAATAAATAATTATGATTTTATCATAAAGGGATTTATTCGAGTTGCAAGTTTAGCAAAACACCTAGATTTGCATCTCCCAAAACACCATAGGAATATGGAGTGTTTGAGATTTGTAATGAAACCTTGTTTGACATGGTTGGATCAAAGGTGTTATTTATAAAACTGCCATTATGTTTTAAAAGATGAAAAGCTTTAGTGTCACATCCCAAGATTTTCCAAATCTTGTAATGTGAAAAATAAATGAATAAAATAAAACTTTGTTGATTTTCAGGGTGAGAAGAAACTTTTGGAATCCAATTGGAAACTTTCAAAACCTATTTGGATCAAATAAAATCCTAAAGGGATTTAAAAAGATAAATAAACAATAAAGTTAAAAATATTTAAAATTACTATTTTTGGATCTTTTAATAAAAGATTTGGTTTTCAAAAGAAAAGGTAGATTTATAAATAAGGATTATTTTATAGAGCCAAATTAAACCTTGGCCAAGCTTTTGAAATAAAATGTTTTGCTTTGATTAAAAGAGTAAAGGTTTATTTAAATAAAATAATAAGGATTTATTAATATCCAATTTTATTAAAAATAAAGGTTTTACCTTTTTAATTAAACATCAAAACTTGTTAAATTATTTTAAATAAGTTTTCCAAGTATTTTATATTTTCAAATAAAACTTACTGATTTGGTTTTGATAATATTTAGATTTCAAATGGAGTTTTTATTAAATAAATCAAAACCTATTTGAATTAATAATTAAGGTCTATTTTATTTAATTATTAAATAGATCCTAAAAGAATAAAAATATTATTATTTTATTTTGGACTTTAGTTTTGTGTTGTTAAACAGAACTAAAACTCAATACAAAGTGTGGTAGAAATTTGATTGATTTGAATGTTTGAATTGGTTGATTGAATTTCAAAAACAGAAAAAGAATTGGAAAAAGAAAAAGATTCAGAACAGAAAAAAAATAGAGCAAGGACGGCCCAACCCAACCTGGCCCACTAAGCCCAGCCAGCCCACTGCCCCTCTCCCGCAGAAAACGATTCACACCCGCGTATGAACCCACGAGGCCACTGACTGGTGGACCCAACTCCCCTCTCCTCTCTCTCGCTGACCAACCGACCCCACCCCTCCTGTTCATCGTCTTCACCCGCGGTGACCACGTCCCCCTCTCGCCAGCCGTTTCTGCAGGATTAAATACGCGTTGATTCCGCGACCATTACTCGCCGTGACTGTGCCCTATTAACCGCCCTGGCCTCCTCTCCATTTCCCCTCACGCGCCTCCCTCTCTCTGCCCCCAGGCCGGACGAATTTCTCCACGCACCCTCACTGCCCCGACGACCATTCCTAGACGATTCCGGCGAAACCAGACTTCCCCTCGCCTCCTCGATCAAGCTCACACACTCCCCAGACCCAGGCGCACCCCCTCGTAGCGCCAGCTCACTCGCGCGCGCCCCTGAGCCTCGGCAACAACAACTCCAAGTGCCGCCACCGTCTGTTCCTACTCCGGCGACATCCCCTGGTAATCCCTGACCGCCCCCTCCTCTCCGGTTGACAATAGCATACTCTCCTCTCTCTCGCGCGTCTAACGCACCCTCTGTTTTACGCTGGCGTGCCTTGTAGCCTCGTCCCCAACAACGGCCGAGCGTGCCCGACGGAAGCAGGGACTCCGGCGAGCAATTGGCGACACCCCCGTGCGCCCCTGTCCCTGTGGCAACCACGTCGAGAATCAGTGCAGCCCTGCGATCACGGTGAGCATATCCACTTCTTTCCTTGCTTCCTGTAGCTGCCGTAGCGCCACCGCCTGACCGTGCGCCGCCGCCAGCCACCGTCGGCGCCGCTCGTGTTTGGTCAAGTCAACCTGCACCGTTAGATTTCCATCTGGCGGCCCCGATAGATTCATTAAATGAAGAGGTATGGGCTAATCTGAACCGCACCGTCTCACTTAGATCCAACGGCTATAGTTGCGCGATCCGTGCGAACCGGTACCGCCCAATAAGAATACGCCGCGTGGCACTGGTTGATTTAAAACAGAATTTGAAATCAGATTTAGATGCAAATTTGTAAACCTCATAACTTTTGATCCACACGCCCAAAAATTACAAACTTTATATCAATAGAATCAGTGGAACAAGCCCTAGCCAACCATGCAATTTTTTTAGTAAAAAGCTTCTGTTAAATTGTTTGTTTTTGCAGAATCATTTGTATGCTTGTTTAGATTATAAAAATTATTCCAAAATGATTTTGGGGTTAAAATCTTTTGCAAATGGAATGTTTTGAACCTACTGACCATAGGAAACACTTTGTGGATTCAAAAATGTATTTGGAGAAACAAAAGAATGATTCTTTGATTTAAAACCAATTCTAGCCAAATAAAAATATGGTTTATTTATTAAAAATGGTTTTGGAAGATAACCTTTGGGAAATGTTTTATTTCAAACTCTCTGACCCTAAACACAAATTTTTATGGTTTGAAAACATATTTTGTGAACCCTATAGATTAATGCCTTAGTAAAAACATTTCTACACCACATAAAATGATACCTTGTTTTGAAAATGGTTTATAAATTGAAATCTTTTGCAAATGACTTTGCCACTTTATAAAATGACCATTAGGTGTTTTCAAATGTTTAAGACCCATTAGGAACCACTTTTCCAAATAAAACAATCCTTGGCATGCTTGCATGCATTATCTTGTTCATATGATTTTATGTGATGTTTTGCTTGATTGGTAGATTGAGATTGTCCCTTGCTTGATTGAATTGTAGTGATTTGAAGAGTGTGATTGTTGCAAGGACAAGGAGTGAACTTATACACTCTACCAAAAAGGCAAGTGATGCTTCATACTTTTGTCCCATTACTTTCACTATGCATTAGTGATTTTTCTAAGTAAAACTTGCATGGAATTTTTGCTAAGTATAAACCACGCTATGGGAAAACCTAGTAGATGAAACCTTAGTAGAAATTTTCCTAAGTTAAGATTCCTACTACTATCATGCTTAGCTTAGCTAATAGAAAACAAGGGTGGAATATATATTCACACTATGGAAAAATTTCTAAGTCTGAGGACTTGTGTTTTTGTTTAATAAAACAACTAAGTTAATGAATCACCTGGGTGGAATGGTAATTGCTTGGTGGTTTTTGGTTGAGTGGTTACACAAGGCCCATGGCTATGGTTTACCTTGTGTATCTCACTTGTGGATGGCCACCCAGGAACAAAGAGATTTGAGATGTCAAATGTTGAGAAGCTTCAAGTGCAACCACTTGGCATTATGGGCTCTGCCTGGATCATATAGGTTGCAAGAACTTAGCCATTTGGACAGTTGGTGGTGGTGGGAATGATAGGTTGGAACGCGTCCACTTGGTCTAAGGAAAGGCTTCTGAAAGATCTTGTCTTGGTGAAACCAAGTCTTGTGGGGAAAGTGCACCACCTCTGCAGAGTGTAAAATCTAAGTACTTAGCCATGTCCCTGGCAAAGGACAATTTGAGCATCAAGACATGGAAGCAATCAAGAATCTCATCATCCAAATTTCTAAGTTAAAAACTTGTGGTTGAACAAGGGTTAAAGGATCTTCAATCTTTGATTGGGAGATGCCTTGGGAAAGATTTTTGTCAAGCAAAAACTTAGTGTTTTCAAATGATAAGGAAAATCTATTTTGAGCAATGCAAGCCTAAGCTCCATTTAGCCAAATGCATATAGATGATAGACTCCACTATTCTACCATAGTATCACTTGCCAATACAATTCAAATGTATTGACCCTTTGTGGCTGTAACTTGTTATGTTGCAGGTTTGTTTGATATTAGTGAAGTTGATTGATTAGGATTACAAGTCTATAACCAACATGTCTGCCTGTGGCACTTCGAAGATGAAGGACCCCATGCTTATAGATATTCTGCTGCAATGTAATGTAATAGCCAAATGAGCTATGCAATATGTAATAAAATTATGTTATTCCTGGTTATAAAGTTGTATTATGACCTTTGTTTCTTGATATTACATCTTAACTGTGGATGCTAGCTATTGATCCAGGGACTAGCATTGCAATCACAGGGATCCTTTTCCTTTACAAAGGAGGGATCTTACATTTAGGGACCACCGCTTTTATACTGAAAAGATCTCCATCTTGATCCGTTAAAATAACATGTAAGTTATGGTTTGGGATAAAACCCAAGTTGTCCTTTCTTAAATTTTGGTATGCTAAGCATAAGTAAGATGTTTACAACCAAAGTCAGATGAGCATGTCTTTGTAGGTTATTTCGAATAACAATTGGTTATTCCTCACCGAGTACAAAAGGGTTTGTCGCTTGAAACATGAAGTTTCTTGAAAAAAGGAATTTTTCGTAAAAGTTAAGTGGGAGTACAATAGAACTTTGATAAGGTTAACGAACCTTAGCTAAATGTGTTGAGTTGCGCAGCGCCGGAAATCATTCTGAAGGCAGCCATAATGCTCATAGCTTATGTGCCTAAAAGGTTGTGGTCACGAAGATCTAAGTTCCTATTGAACCAAGTAAGTCGGATAAACAATCAAATGCTGAGATTTGAGAATAAATCATTATTGTTTGACAATGATGAACCAACTACATGCAAAGAAGCGATGATGGGCCCTGACTCCGTCAAATGGCTTGAAGCCATAAAATCTGTGATAGTTCCATACACGAGAAATCAAGTTTTTTGAACTTAGAAGACCCTCCGGAAAGGTGTAAAAACCTATCGGTCGTGTTTGGATCTATAAAGTAACAGACATGGACTATAAAATAGTCGACATGTCGTAAAGTATTTTATGACAATGTTCAAGGAGTTGACTATGACAAGATTTGATCTTTCATAGCGATATTTAGTCTGGACGGATTAATGTAGCAACCACTACATATAATTTTGGTATATGGTAGATGAAACAAAACAAAGTTCTTCTAATAGAATGGTTACCTAGGACGTGTACAAGACACGGTCCAAAGGGTTTTGTTAAATTCAAAGGATGCTAAAAGGGCATGCAAACTTCAATGGTTGAAGTAAGCATCGCGGAGTTGGAATCTTCACCGTGATGAAAAAGGAGTTTTTCATCAGGAGACGATGAAGATGCTTGCATTTGCAAGAAATTAAGTGGGAGCGTTGAGACATATTTCTAATACATTATGTGGAGGACATCTTGTTGATTGGAAATGTTGTATCATTTATTAACAAAGGTTAAGAATTTCATTTCGATGAAAGACTTAGGCAAAACCCGAATATTTAGCATGAATGTCTACATGGATAGACAGTGACGCTAATATGGTCGTGCCAAATGTACATATATGAGATATTGAAGGGGTTCAATATAGAAACAACGAGAAAATGATCTTGTCGCATGGAAAATAATTGAATCGAGATTCAAGTGTATCGACACTTGATAAGTGAAACAAGATTCAAGTGCTTTGACACTTGATGAGTGAAATCACAAGAATGTTTTGATCAATCATACCATGATATGTACACATCTAGATATGTCCTATGCTCTAAGTGTTATGAGCATATACCAAAATAAATCATAAAATGATCATTGGACGATAGTAAGGATATTCTTGTAATCTTTTGGAAGAATTAAGAATACATTCCATTTGTATAAGAGACAAATAGTTCATTGAGAAATGATACTAGTTTTGTCACAAGATACAAATTACGTTTATCTGAATTTAAACTATGGGTGGCACAATGAAATGGAAAGAAACTATCCATGATGGATTTGGATGAATTCCAAAGTTAAGACATTGTGATGGATACTACAACAAAAGGCTAAGTATATGACTGCTATAGTAGCAGCAAAGGAGGGAATTTGTGTCAAGTAGTTTGTTATCAAACTAAGGTGTTGTTCGCTATAGGCTAACACTAAATATATATTGTACGACAATAGTATCGACATGATTTAACCCCAAGGAACTAAAGGTCTTACCAAAAGACCAAATTTATACAGTGCCATCTCATTGGAGAATGAGTGATGCGTGAAGACACAAAGACATGCAAATACACACGGACCAGAAAGCGTCAGATCTGTAGATTATGTTAACCACTTGCAATCGCGTATATGGAACACCAGACATAGGTGTTCAATACGCAAAGTTTCTAAACTAGATTATTGTCTCTAGTACAAGTGGGAGACTGAAGGGAATATGCCCGAGAGGCAATAATAAAGTGGTTATTATCGTATTCCTTGTTTATGATAAATGTTTATTTTGCATGCTATAATTGTATTAATATGGAAACGTTAATACATGTGTGTTTAATAAACAAATAGAAAGTTCCTAGTTATGCCTCTCTTATAAACTAGCTCGTTGATTAACAAGATGATCAACGGATTCCTGATCATGGACATTGGATGTTGTTAATAAAGAGGTCACAACATTATTGGAATAGTGTGATTAACATTCATCCGAAGTAAAGCATTACAATCAAAGTCATTGAGTTTATATTGCTATAACATCATACGAAGTAATCCTAATCCTTAGACCATGAGATCATGTCAATCACTAACACTGGAAGAGTATCTTGATAACATAAAATGTCACACCATAACAGGGTGATTATAAAGATGGATTCAGTACTACTAAAGTGTTATGTTGAGGCCCATGGATCGAGAATGGAATTTGTTCATCCCAATGATGGATAGATATGCTCTAGGCCCTCTCGGTGATATCACATTGATTAGCTTGCAAGCAAGTGATTTGATCACTAGAATGTTATATCACGGGAACGAGAAAAGAGTACATGTCGATAACGAGATCAAACTAGGTATGGAGATACCGATGATCGAATCTCGGACATGTAATATATCGCGAGACAAAGGGATTAAGATACTAGCGTAAAAGGTTCTCACGATCACAAGAAAGTCATCGTTGAATGTGTGGGAGTCAGTATGGATCTCTAGGTCCCTCTTCTGATTATTGATATGAGAGGGGTCTCGATCATGTCCGCATTATTCGTGAACCGTAGGGTGACACACTTAAGAGACACCGACACCATTTGGAGCAAAAGTTTCATGCTGAAAAGAATAACAAAGCGCAGGAATTTATTTCACTAGATACCGAAACTGGTTTTGGGTGAAATTGCAGAAAGTTTTCTTCATGTAAAATGAAATACTAGCAAGGGGTTATATGTGAATTTTTGTCATTAAAGTAATTGACAAAATTCTGAATAAATAAAAGGAGTTTTATTTAATGAGAGTTTGCATTAAATTTGGTGGAAATTTAAAGGGAATTTGAGTGGGTTTTTGAGTGGAGAAAATTGAAGGGGCATTTTGTGAGTGGAGTGTCCACCCACATGAATGTGGAAGAGGTGGGGGCAGCCACCATGGTTGGGCGCCATGCCCCTTTGGGTGCCCCCCTCTCCCTATAAAAGGAGCCTCCTCCCTCTCTCTCACACACACCTCCTCGTGAAGGATATCTCTCCCCCTCTAGTATTTATTTCCCATGGTCTCGGACTAGCGAGATACATGTTCCCGGTGGATTTTTGGCAAGAAAGAGTTGTGCTTTCGCTGCATCGCTGGAGCGAGGAGGCGGAGGTTGCTCGATGCCTCGGACGTGTGTGCGAGCACGGATGCTCCGCTGATTTGCGGCGCTAGGACTTCCTCTTGACCTTGAGATCAGCAAGAGATCGTCTACATCAACCACGAGTTCAACCTCGTTAAGCTTTGTCGATCTTTAAGGGTATGTTCTCTACGGATGTATATCCGCCCGTTGCTTGTATCTAGTAGATAGATCTTGGTACATAGTTGTTCCCATCGTAGAAAAAAATTTGTTTTCTATGTTGCGAACCCTACAGCTTCCTACCAAGTTCCTAAACCATATGAGTACTACAGAAAAAATTCTCCATGTCAAACCGAATTATGAATCTCTTCGTGTGTTTGGATGTGCGTGTGTTGGCCAAATCTTCGTCCATATAATAAAAGAAAACTCTCGTCCAGTCTAAACGATGTGTTTTCTTA
Organism: Avena sativa; assembly: GCA_916181665.1. NCBI lineage: Eukaryota > Viridiplantae > Streptophyta > Magnoliopsida > Poales > Poaceae > Avena > Avena sativa. The sequence continues at coordinate 402,795,766 of OV702284.1, forward strand.
GTCTATATCCCTTGTCATAAAGGGGTTAAATTCCTTGACATAACAAGTGGTCGTGTTTACATATCATGTGATGTTGTGTTCAATGAGCATAATTTCCCTTTTGCACATATTCATCCTAATGCCGGTTTTCGTCTTCGCGAAGAAATCCTTATAATACCACACAACATGCCATCTCTTTCATCCAAAAATGAGGGGTTGCAAACTAATAATGATCACATGTTTATTGTTCCTACTGTTTCTAACTCTCCACATGTCACAATATTGAAGTCGTCAGCTGACATTAATATTGAAGATATCAGTCAAGAAAACACAGCAAATAGTCAAGAATATTCAAAAACAGATAAAGGAGTGGTTACATCTAGCAATTGGCAATCAAATGGAGATCCCTATGCAGATTTTGGACAGCAATCTTCCTCGGATTGGGAGAAAACATTCTCCCAGCAGCGAGCGGACGAGTCCCACATCGCCACGTTTGAGTCCGCTGAGCAGATAGCGCCCTTCCCACCCGAGAGGGAATCCACACGTGACTCCAGCTCCACCATGTCGCCAGGTGGGCCTTCACCTAGGTCAACCACGATCGGATCCTCTACACCACGCTCCACTGGATCTTCTAGGCCACACAAGGGCCACATTGCCTCACAGGGATCTTCTGCAGAAAGCGGTACAGACAGGCATGAAAGCAGCAGTTCTTCTAGATATTCTGCGCCTATGCATCCGGTTTTATCTCATGTTGCTGTACAAAATGTCCCTATTGCTACTCGCATTCGTCTACAAAAGGTATACGCAACCCAAAAGTTTACACTGATGGTACAATTAGGTATGGCATGCTCACAATTACAGGAGAACGACAAAATCTTAATGAGTCTATTCTTGATAAAACTGGCGACATGCTATGGAAGAAGAATATAAAGCACTTGTGCATAACAAGACTTGGCATCTTGTATCCCCTATCTCAAACAAAAATTTGATTGACTGTAAATGGGTCTATCGCATCAAGAAAAATTCAGATGGTATTGTTGATAGGTATAAAGCCCGTCTCGTTACAAAAGGCTTCAAAATAACGGTATGGTATTGATTACGATGATACATTTAGTCTTGTTGTCAAAGAAGCTACTATTCATCTCGCATTGGCTATCTCGGTCTCTCATGGTTGGAGCCTACGACAGATAGACGTTAAGAACGCGTATCTATATAGCGTTCTGGAAGAGAAAGTTTACATGAAACAACCTCCTGGATTCGAAAATCCTCAATATCCACATCATATCTGCAAGCTTGACAAAGCCCTCTATGACTTGAAAGCCCCTCGTGCATGAATTCTCAGCTTAGCTCTAAACTTCATGACTTTGGCTTCATATCATTCAAAGCAGATACATTCTTATTTATCTACAACAAGTCTGGCATCACTATCTTTATGTTGATCTATGTGGATGATATCATTATGACTAGCTCCTCGGACGAAGCGGTCTCTACTTTATTATAAGATTTAAGTCCAGATTTTGCACTTAAAGACCTAGGTGACCTTCACTTCTTTTTGGGCATGGAGGTTAAGAAAGTAAATGGTGTATTGGTCTTAAAACAAGAAAAATATACAACTGATTTGTTTACTAGAGTGGGCATGAATAACTGTACACCATGTCTTATACCATTATCTTCTATGGAAAATTGTCACTTATAGAAGGCACAACTCTTGATCCTGATGACAGTACACCTTACATGAGTATTATTGGTGCTTTGCAATATTTAACCCTCACACTGTCAGCCTATCTTTTTCAGTCAACAAATTCAGTCAATTTTTTCATGCACCTACAACAACTCATTGGAGAGTAGCCAAAAGATTTTGAGGTATATTAAGGGTACCTTATCAGTTGGCCTCACATTTCAGAAAGCTCCTTCTACCCTTCTTAGTGCCTTCTCTAATGTGGATTGGACAGGATGTCTTGATGACCGACGTTCTACAGGGGGCTTTGATATATTTTTTGGTCCCAATCTTATTTCTTGGAGTGCTCGCAAGCAAGCTACAGTATCTCGTTCTAGCACTGAGGCGGAGTACAAAGCCCTAGCAAATGCTACTGCTGAGCTAATTTGGGTTGAGGCCTTACTCAAAGAACTTAGTGTTCATGTCAAATAAAGACCTTGTCTCTGGTGCGACAATCTTGATGCTACATACTTGTATGCAAATCCTATATTTCATGCTCGCACCAAACACATCGAGATTGATTTTTATTTTGTCCATGAGAGGGTTTTCATCAAACAACTTGATATTCGTTTTATCTCTAGCAAAGATCAAATTGCCGATGGTTTTACCAAAGCATTACGAGTTCAGCAACTTCAAGAATTTAGGCGTAATCTAAATCTTTTCAAGGTTTAGATTAAGGGGGTGTTAAACATTAACTCTAGATAAATAATGTTTTGTATTATCTTGTAATTCTCCAGATCTCTTCGTATGGTGTACTCGATCTCCCTAGATGTAAATGCCATGATGGAGGATTTTTCCATCTATAAGTAACACGCAACCGGGCCCTGAGAAGGTGTCACGTTCCCTCAAAACCAATATTCAGGAGCGGGCATGACTCGATGGAATTCGAAGATCAATCACTCCCAAGGAAGACTTCGTGCGGAAGCTGCTTAGTCGAAGAAGTCCACGGGTTCAGTAAAGAAGACGGAAGGGCGCACTATAAACTAAAAAAACGCATTTGATTCAACAGGCAGAAGTTCACGAGAAATTCCACTCCTTTGGTTGGCGCTGGTGAACTGTATAGTTCTGATATATTTTGGTTGCGCTAGTGAACTGTCTAGTTCTGATATATAAATAATAAACAAATGCATTCAGTGATTCAGAGACAATGATAAATCATTTGTTGGTTGCGGATCATCTCACTCAACCACACTTTAGTGATTGAACATGGGTCGGTCCCTATTTGACAAGGGAACTTCATCCATTTCATTGACCTTCGAACCACTCTTGTCCTCCCCTTTCACTTCCATAGTGGTATTCTTTGTCCGTCCCACTCATTTCACTCTCAAGTTGTTTGAGAAGACAGAATAATCCAATTCAAGATATTTTAAATTTAGCATTTCTTTCATGTTCGTGCTTGTCAGTATATAAGAGAATGACTCGTGTTGAAAGCTAGTACTAAACAATGGGCGACGGATAAGAGGGAGAGCAAATATGTCGTCTAGGCAAAAGATTGATCCTTTCTTTCCGTTCTATAGGAAATGACTGATGTTGCTAAGTCACCTTCCGCTGCTATTGCGTCATCCCTTTTCCAATTCTTTTTGCATTGCTCGGTTGCATCGGGCGACGACGAGCACGATAAGCAGATGAGGGATCGAGCGCGGGCGTCAAGCGGCGAGTGGTGCATCGTCAATGGAAAATGACAGGATTCCCTTGGGGATCTCTGCGTTCGATCCCCCGGGTCGCTCGTTTTCCGCGCTCCGCATTAGGCCCACCAAATAACTAAACCGTGTTGCTTATCTTCTTCCTGTTCGCTGCACATCCCGTCAGATCCGTTGTCGTTGCTGCCGTTCGTGCTTGCCGCTGCTTCCGCGCCGTTCGCGCATACAGGTTGCACCGCCGAGCCGCGCGCCGCCACGTCCTCTAGCCGCTACAGCCAGTGCCACCTGCGCCTCACACCGCCACGACCCCCAGTCACTGCAACCCGCGCCGCCCGTCGCTGCAGCGCCTCATCTCTCGTCGCCATATCCCCCAGCGGCTCCGGGGAGATGGAGGCCACCCGCCATGGTCGCCGTCCCAGGGAGCTCCGTTGATGCGTCTCTATCATGTCGTGCCTCCATGGAAAGCTCGCCCCCGCGGGGTATGTGGTCGCTGCTGTCCATGGTGGCTCTCTCCCCACGTTTTTGCTACATGGGGCCACTAAATTTTCTACCGAAGACCACCGAGGTTGCTACGTATGGCGCTAAGACTTGCTACGGTCGACCGCGGTGCTAAGAGCGGCATCGAGGTTTGCTACCAGGGGTCTGCGGCAGTGCTACAAGTGGACCTTGTGTTTTTGCTACAAACGGTTCGAAGCCCTGCTATAGGTGCACAAAAGACTTGCTATAGAGAGGCAACGTGACGTCTTCTTTGGCGACATCGTGTGTTCTATGTCGACAGTCTTTTTGCTACAACTGATTTTTTTTGCTACACACGATTTATGATTTTGCTACAACAACGCAATGTTTTTGCTACAAAGTCTCCGACGAGTTCTCGTGGCGAAAGTCTCCGGCGAGTCTCTGGTGAGGTCGGGTTTTGCTAAATTAGCACAACTTTTTTGCTACATAGTCCCGGCAAGGTCTCCGGCGAGATCCAGTTTATTTTGTATTTTTTAGACCAAACCGTTTTTTGCTACATGTAGCAAAGCGGAAGCGTTTGTAGTAAATACAGGACCGTTTGTAGCAAAAGCGAGATGAAAGGACAGAAATCAAATTTGAGCGTTGATCTGCCGGATCGGACGGCCAGGAAGCCGAGGGATGAAAAGTTTCCATCCCAGGGACGCCTAGCACTGTCCATCGTCAATGGTTTGCTTCGCAGACAAGTGGAACGGCGGAGCATCAACTCGTCTTGGGGGAGAGGATTTGGACACATTGAATGCTCGGGGATGGTCGAGCGGAGACGAAGCGAGTCTGCCTCAACGACTTACTCCCAAAATTTTAACCGACCGGATATTTGGTACGCGTGCACGGAGAGAGCTACACGCGAGTTAGGATGTGGGACGGGGTCTTTGCTGCATTGCGTTGGATCCGGATCACGCAGCGACGAGATGTGACCTAGCTGTAGCCTAGAACCAGGTCGATAGATAGATAGGTTTCCTGGTATTGTTATATCTTTTACAACATTATACATAAAATAGTTGTCGCATAATAGACATGTGGTCACTCAAAATTACGAGAAAAAGTACAAGACAGGAGCACATGACTCATGTAAATGAGCTCAACGAAGAAAATATAGATGATATGCTCGCTGCCGAGCACTACCGTGATATCGAGTATGTCACCCTACGAGTGCGGCGTGTTGTTAGGCCAACTCCAATGGCACCCTGCAAACGGACGCCACGCGTCCGATCTCGCCCTCTCGAACCGAGCCCAAGGCCCAACACCCCCCCCCCCCCCCCCCCACCCCCAAAAAAAAACTGGATTGGACAGCGCGTTGGGGTCCGATTCGGCGGGCCAAAACCTGCGGCTGGTTTATGGGGGCTGGGCGCCGGCCTCGTCCGAGTCTAGTCATGCTCGGCCCCGCCAGCTAGAGACCGTAGCACCAGTCTCCACCACTCGCACCAGCAATCCCTAGCGCATACTACAATGGACGCACAGTCACCGCCCTCCCCGGCACCTGCCCTCCCTGGTCGTGGCCCGTTCGTGCCTCCAGGAGCTGCTCGGGCTGCCTCTGCTCCTGCCTCCTCTGCTTCGGTCGTTGATCTGCTGCCACCGGCTGTTGATCTACCGCTGGCGGCCGCCGCTGGTCTGTCAAAATCAGTTGGCAAATATGTTGTCGGTGTCAAGGTGAAGAAGGAATTGACGGACGAGCAGAGGAAGGAGGAGTCGAGGAAGAGGGACAACCGTAGAGAGAAGTCCCGGCAGCGCCTTGTCGATGCCCAAGCCGCCCGTGATAGGGCCGCTGCCCTTGAGCACACCGCGTACGTCCAGGCCAAGTTCACCGCCAAGGCCATCGCTGCGCAGGCTGCCACCTTGCTTGTGATAAAGGAGCAACAGCTAGTTGCCCTCACGGGAACGACGACCTCGACCGCGTCCGCGAACAAACCAGCTGCTGTCGAAGTGGTGGCCACGGGGGTGGATATCATCGGCGACTCGTCGCCAGCACTTGCCCTTGACTTGAAGGCGGCACCTGTCGGCGAAGGCTCTTCATGCAGCAACAAGACCGGGAGGAGCATCACCATCGTCAGCATGCCTGCTCCCCGCAAGCTGTTTCATGAAACGCCGGCCCCAGCTCCTACCCCAACTCCTACGCGGGTAACTTGTCCCTTGTTCTGGCTCCCCTGGTGTACATGATCGAACCATAAGCCCTTGCAGGATCCTGGCCTTAGTATCCAAGAAGGCCTTGGTACTCAAGAAAATGGTATCTCTATCGACCACGAGCCTTTGTTTATGGACGAACTAGTCCGGCAAACTCAAACACAAGGCAGTAGCCGAAGGAGCGGATCGTACTCAACCCTCGAGGACGAGATAATTTGTGAGGCATGGATGGAAATTAGCCAGGATCAAATAACTGGTGCAAAACAAAAGGGATGGGCATTTTGGAACCGAGTATGGAGATACTTTCATGAGCAAAAACATTTCGGTGACCATCCGTTTGCGAGTGATCGCAACGAGAACTCACTTACGAAGAGGTGGGCATTCATCTCTGAACAATGCACGAAGTTTTGTGCCTCCTATGACCATGTTAAGTCAAGGCCCGTGAGCGGCATTGGAGTTCGAGACATGGTATGTTCCTATACATATCATATATATATATGTTCTTATTCATACGAGTTTTGCATTCAAACATGAACTTAAACTTGTTGGTTTAGGTGTGGCAAGCATTGGAGCACTTCAAGACTTGCCATGAGAAGAAAGCTTTCACGTTGGGCCATTGTTGGACGAAGCTCAAAGATTGCGAGAAGTGGAAATATCTCTACGCGGGAAGTGCAAAGGGAGGAGACGCCAGAATCATCATCGACGAGGAAGGGCCGGCAACCAAGAGGCCGAGAGGGAGGAATAGCTCCAAGCTAGAGCTCAAGCGTGAAGATTCAGCAGTTGCCAGCCAGGAGAGGTTGAAAGAGTTGATCACCGACAAGGAGGTGTCCATCGACAAGAGGGAAGAGAGGAAACGCAAGGAGAGAGAAGATGCGGCGAAGAACTACTACGACATCCAATCGAAGGTCTGGAGATAGAAGAGATCAACGCCCGTGCAAGAAAGGAGAAGGTAGAGCTCCAGTGACTTGCCAAAACCACATCATGACTGCGGATCTCTCCGAGATGGACCCAATTCAACGGAGTTGGTTCGAGAAGAGAAAGATGATCTATGAGTGAGATGCATAGATTCATCCTCTATGTATGTTTGTGTGCATGTATGAACAATGTGCCTGATTTCGTACTTCGACGGTACTTAAAATTTGCTTCAGTTTCGTACTCTACTAGCCCTCTTTCTGAATTTGATTTAATTGGTCCCTGTAAAGAAAAGACCGGATAAATAGGGAGGTGCCACTATTAGATGCATAGGCCATTCCAGGCCGGACGCCGTTCCGGGACCTGTCCACCCCGCCCCGCAAACAGACCGAATCGCGAATCGGTCAATCTAAAATACGAGGGGCCGTTGGTGATCAAAGCGAAACAGAATCAAAGCTTACCATCAGGTCCAAAGAGCAGGCGGCAGTTCACATCCTCGGATGCCAAAGAGCAGGCGGCAGTTCACATCCTCGGATGCCAAAGGGCAGGCGGCAGTTCACATCCTCGGATGCTCCAGGATGGAGGCCAAGTAGCTAAAGATGCGTGAAGCGTTGTCTGGTTCTACAATAGAACAAATCCAGCACATTATTCATTTGACAACAGTGGTTATTTGGAGAGTCGATGATGCAATGCGGTATGTGCAACAGGCATAAATAAACAAATAAATAAAAGAGTAATTTCTCCAAGCATAAATACTAGCAGGCCTTCTAGAGGTAGCAAATGTCTGGATAAGGTCACCAGTCATTACATGCAGGCCCTCTCGGGAAATACAAGTTTTACCACCACCAAAATACAACTAATTGCACCTAACAAGAGTGCCAGTTACAAATCCAGATCCTCCATTCGCTTCCATTAGAGGTGACCAAGTGCATAGAAACTTAGATGTTTCAAATATCACCAAAATACAACTAACTGCACCTATTATATAAAAATAATAGGGCATGCAGCCATCACAAACAAGAGGCCGCAAAGCATGCAGCCATCACAAACAAGAGGCCGCAAAGAAGCAGCTTGTAACAATGGCTTCACTATGATGTATGAAACGCGTGCCACTAGCCACATGGTTGACTCCCACAGGCTTCATTTTGTTGAAGACTGTTCTTCTAGTCTTAACCTTGACAGTGTTGATCCATACACCATGCACGGGCAGAGAAGATCCACCTAACACGCATATATTACAACATTAGAGGTGAAAACTGATCGCAACCATGCATGCATAATTGAGATAACAGATAGATTCACCTTGCACCACATAAAACAAATTAGCACCAGAGTCCACATCTTTGCCAGCATAATCCAAGCACATGTCTTCACCCACACAATCTATGTGCCATGAGAATGGCAAAAAGATCGGGTTGCTGAGGTACACAGAATGACCTTCACCAAGCAGTTCATAAGCAGCAAGCCCCCCATTTCTGCATGTGTATATAAAGCCATCGACAAATACACATCTACCAGTTAAAAGGTATTTTGTATGGATAGCCGCTGGAAGATTCTCTTTGAATGCAGCCCGAGGCATGACAACACGCCATAGTTTGGCACCCAGGTCAAACAGAAGGCAAGAGCATGTGATGGCATCACAAACTATGAAGGAATCCTCATTCACTGTTACATATCCAGATAGTGTAATCCTCCTACGGGCAACATCAGAATCATCTGTGGTGTAACGCAACCATGTGGTGGATCCATCATTTAGCTGTGCCTGATGGAAAACTTGCAGAGTATCAGTAAGAGCAATGGTCACTTGACCAACTCTGATAACCATAACGAAAGGATCAGCAGTAGGCCACCGTACAGGTCGCTTGAAAGACAGCCAGGCTTGTTCAGACTAAATTCAAGCATGCCGTCTCCTATGGACGAGACCGCGTGTATTTTTGAGCCACTCTGAGAAAAGTGGCAATAATGATCGCCATCATCTGCAACATAACACGTTTGGAGAGGCTTGCCATCGCCATCCATGGGGACTGTCTGGTAGATGACTGACCGTAAGCCAGCTTGACAAATGATAAACAGATCTTTCTTGACAGTTGCTGTAGCAGGCTGATCTTTCTTGATAGTTGCTGTAGCAGGCGCAACAGGACATGAAGAAGGGTCAACCGGAATGCTGCGACTCGGTCCAGGGCACCTCTGGCTGGAGAGAGCACTCGACGGCAACGTGACCGTCACGGCCACATACAAAGCAGCAGGGTTTCAATGAGCAGCTTTCCCGCATGAACCTGCATGCACAAAGAGAAACTTATTTAGATGTAAGCTAGGCTAAACATGAAGCTATTCAGATCAATCAAGACCTGCAACAACTAAGTTTCTTGGATGTTTCATTGACGTGCTTGGAGCTGTCTTCTTGCTCTTCTTCGTGTTGCAGCAGCACCAGAGAGCCCTCATCCTTGAACTCCCTAATCGATCAATAAAATCTGTAAGCACTCTAGCTAGGTGACCACCAAAATGCATGCATGATCAAAAGAAAAAACTAGGTAGCAATCATGCATGTATGCTTACTGTAGATTGATTAGTTTAAAGACAAGAAAAAAATCTGTTACTAGCAATCCGATGTGACCAACATGAATGCATGCATGATAAAAACAAGTTGATAAAAATATCCCTCCATTCCATATTAATTGTCGAAGATTTGTCTAGACACGCATGTATCTATTACGCATTTTAGTGTCTCTAGATACATGCGAATCTAGACAAATCTGTGTTAGTTAATATGAAACAGAGGTAGTACCTAGTATGCTTACTGTAGATTGTTAGACAAAAAATCTGTAACTAGCGATCAAGGTGACCAACATGAATGCATGCATGATAAAAAGAAGTTGATAAAACTAGCTAGTATGCTTACTGTAGATTGATTAGTTGAGAGAAATAAAAAATCTGTAACTAGCAATCAACGTGACCAACATGAATGCATGATCAATCAAATTAAAAAACTAGCTAACTAGTATGCTTACTGCAGAAAGCAGAACTTCTGGTCTGGTGGATTGGGCACCATGTCTAGCCAGCGGTGAGCGGAGTGCAGCACCGTGATTCCTCCCTGAGCGAGGTCGTTGAGGTGGAAGGTGGTGACGATGGCATGCAGGTTGCGGCACGGGCATGGGTCGCCCCACGCCAGACTGATCCAGACGGAGCACATGAGGCGGTCGTGGAGGTGGGTGAGGAATCCATACCCTTTCTCAGGTATGAAAGGGCAGACAAAGTCGATCTCGACAGGCGGATCCAGCTTGAGCAACCTCGGCTTCTGATCATCCTGTTGGTAGGTGAGCTTGTAGGCATAGATGGTGTTGTCATGGAGCATGCAGACGGCTTGGTGCTGCTCGACGAATATGCCGCGTCCAAATATTGGGAGGTAGTCTTGCGACCTTGTTTCGTCGGTGTCTGTGAGAACCGGGGTCCAGCGGCCAGAGCAAGGGGCGAAGGTGAGGAAGAGGCCGTGTTGTTCGAAGGAGACGAGGATCAGGTTAGTGTCGGGGAGCACGGCGTAGCCCTGGAGGAAGCTGCCGCGCCAATGGGGGAAACTGGAGAATATGTGTTGGCTGGTGAAGGGGTCGCCGGCGTGCTCCCACCGCTTGCCACAGCCGCCAGGTTCGAGCACAAGGCGTCGCGCCACGACGCTGAATGAGTCGATGTCATCATCTAGCAGGGTGGCGGACAGGGCCCAAATTTTGTCGTGAGCGGAGATGGGTATGCAAGGACTAGTCCCTTCAATTTCCGGCAGAGGCAACTCCTTGTTGTCGGTATCGAGTAGAAGGCTTAGCTGTTGCTCATGGGCGTCCTTGCCCAGGACGCAGAGCGAGCGGCCGTCGGGAGCCAGGGCGGCGCCGGCTTCGAAGGTGTACCCAGGCGGCTTCTCGAGGACGATTTTGTGGAAGAGCTCGAGCGCGTCATCGGGTCGGCCGAGGATACGCCCGGATCGCGCCACGCGGAGACGGCTCACCCGTAGGGAGGAGGCGCCGTCGGTGACGCCGATGAGCAGCGACCAGGCGGGGCTATGGTCGGCGGCGTCGGCGGCAGGGATGCAGACGTAGTCTTTCCCGGGGGCGATGCGGTGGATCCGGGGAAAATACTCCCAGCAGCACACGCAATGGCGGAAACAGCACCTCCGCTCCCGCTGCCCCGACGCCGAGCTACCACCCAGGGTCCCCCTCCCCTCCTCTGCCAGCATCGACTCGTCCTCGGCGTCCGTGTCCGACCCCGACTCTGACTCAGACTCCGACTCCGCCTCGGCAGCAGAAGCCGCCAGGATCGACTCTCCCTCCGCCGCCGACGCCGACGCCAGCATCGACTCTCCCTCCGCCGCCGGGTTTCACTGGGGATCCTACTTGGGGGTGGGCTAGGGTTTCACTGGGGATCCAACTTGGGGTGAGGTAGGGAACGATAGGCAAAACAGCACGCCGCAAAAGCAAAAGCCTTATGTTCCTGGGGGCTGGGGCATGGCCTAAACCCGATGGTGGGCCGGTTTGTAGCTTAGCGCTCAGGCCATTCACCGCTTACTAATCGCTCCGTTGGTCCAGAGAGACTGAGAACCCGTTAACGGCGGGACCGCGCTCATGTACACAGCCCGCAGCCGCAAACTATATCCTCCGCTCATAGCGGAAGGGCATGCACGAGCGGATGAACTGGGCTGCGGCCCGTGACGTCGCAGTTTTCTTTCGGTTTTCTATTTCTTGTTTCCCAGGTTATTTCTGTTTTGGTTTTTTGACTTTTTTTCTGTTATTTCGCTTTTTTCAAATCCAAACATTTTTATATTCGAAATTTTTCAATACCAAACATTTTTCAATCCGAATAAATTTCAAATTTGAACTTTTTAGACTTTGAACAATTTTCAAAATTGAATATTTTCAATCTAAATAACTTTCAGATCTGAAAAAAAATGTAAATCTGAAACTTTTTCAAAACATTTTTCTAACTAGCTGACTACTTGTGCTTTGCAATGGAGATTAAATAGATATATATTAAATCATCATCTTCGTACAGCGTTTTCTCCTCTATTTGGCTAGATCTTGTTGCCCGCCTCGTGAGAGTGATTCAAAAAAAAAGCTATCGTTATAATATCATTCTCACTTTTTTTTGCCAATTGAATACTCAGCTTTCTCATAACTTCACTCACACTATCGTGTTGCTCCATAGTGTCTAGCAGCACAACGATTGCGAAAGTAGATCTCTTGGCTGGAATCTCAGCAGCACAACGGTGTGTCGTAGATGCGATGACTTTGTGCATATAATCTTTTTTGGGGCACCGTGCCACAACGAAGTAAACTAGAGAGATGGGAAGGAAACTGTCTTAAAAATATCTTATTTGGTATGTTTTAATTCTCCTATGGACACACTTTTATATAGGCGGAGAGGTGTGTCCTCTCCTTTGGGTGCCCCATGTGGCACTAAATCTGATAAAGAGAAGGCAAAATAGGTTCTGCTGGACGGCTGGGCCAATGGGGGTCCGGGTGGGCCACCCCGTCGGGCCCATCCCAGCATAGCAGGAGCAGCAGTCAACAACAGTGGCGGCCAGGTAGCCAGGCAGGCCGACCTCGTGGCCTCGTTGAGAGGCGCATCGGCCTATGTGGGTCGGCCAGCGCCTGCCGCCTGCCAGGCACGCGCGGCAGCAGGCAGACCGGGTGGGTCGGACTGGCTCGCCCACGACCCAGCTCACCCCCGCACGCAGCGGCAGTGGTGCCCGGCCGGGGTGCAACGACTATCCCGCGTGGCTTGCTAGCGGCGCAGCAGCACCGGCAGTTGTAGACCGCCCTGTGCGGCGGCAACTATCTGTCGGCCGCGTGGGTTGTTTTTCCTGTCTTTTTTTTGTAGGCCAATTTTGCTACGGGACGTTGGCCTAAATATAAAGTTGTTTCATAAATTTTAATAATATTTAGAATGTATTAGTTCACAATTATAGATAATAAATATATATTATAAATTTCCATTTATCTGAAACTCCTTTCCTTTCTTTCCTCTCCGGAACAATTCCGATTCTCTCTCTTTCATGATTCCTACTTACACAAAGATCTCTAAGCGTCGTAATGCCCTTAAGCGTGCGTCTCTACGGTTCGAGAATGTCATAGACATGATCTCTATCAATGATCAACAGCGGGACTGAGATGCCCATGTTGACCCCTATGCACTGCACAAGTCACCATCGTGTCGAACCTTAAACGATATGTCCTATTTCTTTTCTATTTGTGATACTTGCATTGACCGAGATTTGATCAACGACATCACTATGCCGGGTTCAACCTCGTTACCGATAAATGTTACTTTACTCGTACCGATAAGTGATATCCCATGATCTAGTCATGTTGCACAACATATTAGATATAACTTATCCGAGTGAGCCCAAAGTATATTCCATCACGCGAATATAAAAATTCCACTCTTGACACATAAGCCTCAACCTGCCCCTTTGAGTACTTGGTGACACCTTTATGATCAACATTCTACCGAGTGACGTTTGATGCTCTCAAGGCACTCTAGGGTGATAGTGATTAAATATGGTCTCACGGTCTGAGAAACAAGTCACTATATTTCTGACAATTACAACTATGAACTTTATAATATGATCGTAATGCAACAATCATCTGTGGGAACTGTCCACAATCGCATTCTCCAATAAGATGGCTCCATTGTCAATTGGCGCTGAAGCACCAACATGATCAGGAAACCTTGATCATATGTTGACCAATGAACTAGTTGAATAGAGGCTAATAGGGATATGGGTTTGTTTACATATCACACTTGTATCAATGTTCCTCTAGATACAATTATAGTATGATATATAACTATTATGAACTAATGAAATATGATAATAAACTCCTTTATTATTTATCTCTGGAGCATATTTCCTTTAGATCATTGGTCCGAGAGGGGTATCGACCATGTCTAGAGTGTTCCTGAACCGTTGGGTAGCACGCTTAAGGGTTTGACAAAGCTCGGAGATCATTTCAAGATTATCGGAATCACCGAAGAAAAGAGAGGGATAAACCGGAAGGGTTCCGGGAAGGTTCAAGATGTCTGGAGTAGATGGAAGGTGTTCCATAGCCACAGGAATTGAATAATATTTAATTAAATGTTAAATAGTGATTTAATCATTTATTTATATTTATTTAATAAAATAAAATAATTAAAATTCCTATTAGGCCAATTTCCATAAGGAAAAAAGGCCCATGGGAAAAAGAGGCATAAAAGAGAAAGGGAGGAGGTGGCCGCGGGGCCATGGGGGGGCCTTGGCCGGCCGGCCGGCCCCTTCCCCTCTCGTTTAGTCCCACATATCTTATGTAATAAAATATATATCTCTCTATATATATGTCTACATATTCCTCTTGTAAGTGCAATTTAAAACTAATTCAATAGAAAAAATCTAAACTACGCGTGCAACAAGAAGTATCATCGTAATAGTTACTCGAATAAAAAAAATCAATAAGATTTCTTGCTCCTTCCATTTTTCCTAAATTTGTTGGTACTATTTCCATTGTTTTCCTAACTACTTAGTTGTCTTCTCCACCATCACCTGATTTTCAGCATTGGGGTACGGGTATGCAGGGTGTGCTGCGTGTGTGGTTAGCTAGGGTTTGGGGAGTGGCCTGCTAGGCCTGTTGGAGTAGTAGGTGGCCTGGTGTACGGGTCGGGCTACCTACTCAGTAAAAAACATTTTATTATTATTTTATTTTTAAAATTCTTTTGCAAATAGTTTTAGACAAATAAAAGATCTGGAGTCCGGGGTTTTTAATTTGAAATTAAAGGAGAGTGAAAGGTTTGACTTTGATTGACTAGAGGGGGTGATTAGCCGACTACCAATTTTCATCTTCTTAATCAAGTTTAGGCTTTGCAAGGGATAAAATTCTCATCTTAATCAAGCTTGGGGATGCAAATTTTAACATCAACTAACTTATGCAAGGGATAAAGTTCTTTAGATATGCAACTTTGACTGATGTATCTTCGATAATTTTATGTATGCCGCTGATCTTCTAAACTGCCGTCACAAATCAAAAGCCCCAACCATCGTCATCAAGCTAGAATTCAAAAAAGCTTTCGGCTCTATTACGTGGGACTCCTGTAATACCTCAGACACTACGCTCTAAGCAACAAGCCAAGAATGAACCCAAAGTGCATAAGGTGTCCTACCGAGGAGGCCCAAGCGTCACCCACGTGTAGGTCGCGCCTGAGCGGAACAGGGCATGGTATCGGCCAACCATCCTATCCAATTTGTTGTTGGAGATATGCCCAAGAGGCAATAATAAAGTGGTTATTATCATATCTTCATGCTTATGATAAATGTTTACATACCATGTTATAATTGTATTAACCAGAAACATTAATACTTGTGTGATTTGTAAACATAAAAGAGTCCCTAATAAATCCTCTTGTTAAACTAGCTTGTTGGTTAATATATGATCATGGTTTCCTGATCATGAACATAGAGATGTTATTAACAACAGGGTCATATCATTAGAATAATTATGTGATGGACATACTCCTATAGTTAAGAGTAGCATAAAGATCAAGTCATTTAATATAGTTCACTTGCTATAAGCTTTCTGATACATAGTAACCTAATTCATTCGACCATGAGATCATGCTAATCACCATCACCGGAAGGATGCTTTGATGACATCAAGCACCACACCATAACTGGGTGGCTATAAAGGTGGCAATGAGTGTTCGGAAAGTATGTGTTGAGGCACATGGATCAAGATTGGGATTTGTCCATCCATATGACGAATAGATATACTCTGGGCCCTCTCGGTGGAATGTCATCCAATTAGCTTGCAAGCATGTGACTGGATCACAAGGGATCACATATCACGGGAACAAGAAAAGAGTACTTATTGGTAACGAGGTTGAACTAGGTATATAGAGATACCGACGATCAAAACTCAGATAAGTAAAGTATCGTGAGACAAAGGGAAATTGGTATCGTATGTAAATGGTTCATTCGATCACGAAGTAATCGTAGAAATATGTGGGAGCCATATGAATTTCCAGATTCCTCTATTGGTTATTGATCGGATAAGAGTCTTGATCATGTCTGCATAATTCATGAACTGTAGGGAGACACACTTAAGGATTCGATGTTGTTTAGTAGATATGGAATGTGAGTAAAGAGATCGAATGTTGTTCGGAGTCTCGGATGGGATCCGAGATATCACGAGGAGATCCAGAATGGTCCGGAGAATAAGATTCATATAAGGAAAGTCCAATTTCGGAGTTCGGGAATGATTCCGGTGTTTTCACTAGAATGTTCTAGAAGGGTCTAGAAGGTTCACCAATCCGGAAGGGGAAGGGTACATGGATGTGTCATGACAAAGTGTAATGGTTGCATCATGTCCTAGGTCAGTTGGCTGGACACTTGGAAGAGTGAAATCAAACTCTAATTTGAAAGTCAAAAAGGCAGTTTGAAAAAGTCAAATCCCAACATGGTTTCCGAGTTAGGGAGGGTTTCTGAGTTAGGGAGGGTTTCCACCTGGGTTGGGAACACCCTTGGACGCCCCCACCTATATAAGGAGGGATAGGGGCGCACCCCAAGGTATCCCTCTTGCCCTAGGCGCCCAAGAAACCCTAGGTTGGCCGCCGCCCCCCTATCTAGTTGCGACCAATCTAGATCTCCTCTAAACCGCTACCGACTAGCTAAACTCTAGTTGCTAGCTACCTCTAAACCTCGGCCCTCTAAACCCTAGATCATCGGGGCTCCCTATACTCCACCATGCTCGCTCTGGCTTAGGCGAAGCCCTACGGGATCTCCCCTCTACTTCTGACACCACGTCGTCGTGCTTACGGAATCGCGAGGAGAGAGATATAACCTCCGCGGCCTGCTGGAACAAGGGAGAGGAAGGTCTTCATCGAGTACCGTACGTGTGACCGACTGCAGGAGCGCTGCCGGAACCCGGCGCCGGAAGGATCGCCTACACGATCTTAAGATCGACAAGTGAACGACTACATCACCCACGAGAATCTGCTCTCGTTAACCGCTTTGGCTCTTCGAGGGTTAGTATTCTATTGACTCGTTGCTACAATCTAGTAGATAGATCTTGGCTTGTGTGTGTTTATGCGATAGTATTTTTTTGTTTTCCATGCTACAAACTCCTTCAGTGGTATCAGAGCCGTGTCTATATGTAGATCTGTTGCACGGGTAGAACACAATGATCATTGTGGGCGGTGGTGCTTTTATTATCAATTTCTTCTTGTGTACTTTGCATCTTGCGGTATGGTGGGATGAAGCGGCCCGGGCTAACCTTACATGACATCGTTCATGAGACTTGCTCCACGCTCGACATGCAACTTGTATTGCATAAGTGGCTTTGTGGGTGTGTGTCTCTCCCATCGTAGTAAAGATTCAATTTACAACGGCACTTGATAGTTCAAGCATCAACGTTGTGGTTATTGTTCGTAAGTTAGAACGACACTTATTGAAAGCCCCGAACCACGTAAAACATGCAAAGAAAATTAGAGGCGTCTAACTTTGTTTTGCAGGGGTGTGCTGTGATGTGATATGGCCATGATTGTGATTATATATGATGTATGCAATGTTCCTTATTGTAAGTCGGCAACCGGAAGGAGCCATATGGTTGTCTTTAATTTCGTCTAGACCTGTGTGTCTATTATTCAAAGTAATTGTAATGTTGATGCTGGTGGACGACAACCATGGAGTGGCGCCATTGACATTGACGCCACGCCGGTGATGATGGAGATCATGTTCGTGCTTGAAGATGGAGATCCGAAGCACAAGAAAAAAATGCCATATCATATCACATATTTTGAATTGCATGTGATGTTAATCCTTTTATGCATCTTGTATTGCTTAGTTCGCGACGGTAGCATTATAAGATGATCTCTCTCAAAAAATATCAAGTTATAGAGTGTTCGTCCTTAGTAGGCTCCGTTGCTAAAGCTCGTTGTTTCGAAGCACCACGTGATGATCGGGTGTGTTAGATTCTGCGAGTATATACAATGGGAGCAAGCCAGATTTGCTCATGCGGAAGCTAAGGTTTGATCTTGACGAGCCTAGCATGTATAGACATGGTCTCGGAACACGGAATACCGAAAGGTAAAGCATGAGTCATATAGATGATATGATGAACATGATGATTGTTCGCCTTTGAAACTATATCATGTCACGTGATGATCAGACTTGGTGTAGTGAATTTGGTTCGTGTGATCACTAAAACAATGTGAGGGATATTGTTTTGAGTGGGAGTTCAATAGCAATATGATTAAAAGTTGAACACTATTTATCATAAATTAAATCAAAGTAAATTTGCATAGTTGTTGTAGTCATTGGCATCCGTTTACCACCTTGCGCTTAGTTATAATTGAGATAATAGAACTATAGAATTCTGGTTAGTTACTTTACGAATTGGTATCGTATTGTTTTGAAGTGTTAATCTAAAGTTTAAAAGTCCTATTGCAAACTTTCAGAAGTTCTGGTTACTCCGTGAAGTTTAATAATTGGTATTAAATCAAGAGTGACAATTCCAGTGTTAGTATATAAGTATCATGTTTGTCTCCATGATTCTTGATATTCAAAAGATTGTTTTAATATCAAGGTTATCTAGGATCTGAAAGAGTTGTTTCAGAAACCATGATGTGTGGAAGATATTGTGATATCTGAAATGATGTTTTGGTTGCAACATGAGAGAGTATAATATGGCAAAGTTTTTGTTCTCATATTTGATGGAATTTGAAAAAGGTTGGAGACGCTTGTCGTCCTAATCCTCCAAAAGGTTTTGGAGAGCAACATTATACTCGCGATTCACCGCTATAAGCTAAAAGTAGCTTGATCATGAATAGTTCCATGATAAGGGTGAATATTTGATAAAATGTTTACTACACTAAAATATTACTAAAGAATGGAATTTGAAAGAACACCAAGTATTTGCTGATGGTGATCTACTTCAAACTGCAAGTCCAAAGACATTGGTATTTAACTATATATGCTTTGGACTATGTGTCATGTGTATGGATCCACTATTGATGTTGATAGATTCTTTCGAACAGAAAAGGAAATACTAAAAGAGAATGTCAGAAATATATGGCAGAAAAGAAAAGACTAGAATTGTTCAGCTTAGGTATATAGAGGATATACATGTTATGGCTATACTCTTTGCTTATTAAACAATGTGGTTCTTAAGTATTGGATACTGAATTTGTTGGTGTGAATCGTCATACGAAACAACATAATTCATGAACTACAATGGCCTAAGTAACTAGCAAAAGAATATGTGATGATGTTCATCGAGAACAAATAAAGGGTTGTTGTGTTGCTCGTTAACATTAAAGCTTGCCGTGCTTTTTTGAAAAACTATGGAGTGACGGGACCCAGCGTAGTTTGATAACAAAACTAGAGGACCTGCGGGAAAACCTGTATCCGACGCGCCTTCTCTCACTGCTACCTCAGCCTGACGGGTGGATCCAAGTGTTAGAAATCGTATCAACTCGGTTTAAAACCAGGTTTTATACGAATTGCAAAAAAACTACAGAGAAGTGGTCACGATTTGCAAAATTGCGGAACGGTGGTGGATTTTCGAACATTTGGCAGAAAAGTGGTGGTTTTAATGTAATAATTCTTGTCCTAGGAACAATGTTGCTACCTGTGGGTCAGGGCATCTCCAGCGGGACAGAAAGCACACGGTTCGAGCCTATCCGATTCGGTTTACACGGGCAAAAGGGAAGACCACACACACTCCTGCGGCGCAACCCAAACGGACTCGACCCATCTCCTCATTGATGGTGCTTGACGTGGAGCACTTCATTGGAAACCCCATGAGAGAGGTGTGATGAGCACAACAGCAAGTCTTCCCTCAGTAGAGACCGAGGTTATCGAACCAGAAGGAGGAAGGAAACGTCTCAAAGGTGTTGCAAGCAACGTGGAAACCTGCACAACACAAACTCGAGACTTTATCCCAACGAACAGTGAGGTTGTCAAGCTCACCGGTTTGATGTAACAAAGGATTAAACGTATGATGTGGAAGGTAATGGTTTGCAGCAAGTAAACAAGTAACAGTGGTAGATGTATCAATGGTAAAGATTGGACCGGGATACATAGTTCACTAGAGGTGCTCTCCTTAGATAAACAACATGGCATGAAGGGTAAACAAATTACAGCAGGGCAAATTGACAGGAACTGAGCAAGGCATAACAATGCAATACTAGTCAGAAAGATCCTATGAGATTAGATTGGGAAATACAACAAGATACATAGACCGCCATCCAACTACATCTATGACTAGAAGTCCACCTTCAGGTTATCATCCGAACCCCTTCCAGTATTAAGTTGCAAGCAACAGACAACTGCCTTAAGCAAAGTGTGTAAGGTAAACAGTCCACATGTTCCATGAATAAGAGACCGTTGTTTTCTCCCTAGTAGCAATAGCACATCTACAACCGAAGAGATTTCTGTCACTTCCCTTGGAAACTAGAGGCATGAACCCAGCATTGAGCATAAATACTCCCTCTTGGAGTCACTAGCAACTACTCAGCCAAGATAGCTACTAACAACGAAAATCATGCAAGATCACAAACAACATAGACATGATAGAATCATAAAGACAAAACCATTAATCAATCCAACATAATAATCTCAATATCCATCGGATCCCCGCAAACACAACATGCATGATTACAAATAGATTAGATCTTGATCATGAATGGAGCTCACAAGATCTATACATGAAAGCACAAGGAGGAGATACAACCATCTAGCTACTACATGGACCCATAGTCCAAGGTGGAACTACTCACGCATCATACCGGAGAGAAGGCCTCCGGGATGATCTCCCCTCCGACAGGGTGCCGGGAAGAACTTCAGATCCCCCGATCTAGGGACGACGGTGGCGGTGGGTACAGAAGGTTTCGCGGAATATTGATTGGGTACTTAGGGTTTCTGCATCGGGGGCTTCTTATAGGTGAAGAGGGAGGCCGAGGAGGCGACCAGGAGGGCCACACCCTGCCTAGGCGCGGGGCCACCCCTGGCCGCGCCTAGGAGGGGTTTGGCCGCCCTGGCACGCTTCTCCGTCTCCCCTCTAGACTTCTTGTTCCCCACAGAAAGTTATTGACTTTGGCTTTTGTCCCGTCCAATTCTGAGAATATTGATTTTCTGCCTTTCTGGAACCAAAAATAGAAGAAAACAGGCAACTGGCACTGTGGCAACTTATTAATAGGTTAGTTCGAGAAAAGATATAAAAACACCTCAAATAAAGACAAAGCAAAGCAAAGTAGATACTAAACAAGCATTGAACATCAAAAATTATAGATACGTTTTCGATGTATCAAGCATCCTTAAGCTTAACTCCTGCTCGTCCTCGAGTAGGTAAGTGATAAAAGAATAATTTTTAAGGTGACATGCACCTTCACAATAAAGATCAAACCATTTCCAAGCATTGAAAGCTAGGATCAAAGAACTCTAAACATGTGCATGAAAGATGGACTTCTAACAATAGGACAAAGTAACTATGCATGCAACATGAAAGGCTACAAACAAAGATCATGAATAACATGCATTGAAAACGTTTGTTTGTTTCACATACAGAAAACATAGCATAGTGGCAACCAGCTTGTCCCTCATAGAGTAGCAAATAGATGTAAAGGACACCTTCAAAGTTCACAAGGGTGACTAGAAACAAATAGCACAAGAGCAAGTAATATCACAATATGCATCAATCAATAAGTTTTGAGACACTGCACACAAAATGACAACTATGCTCTCTTAATGGTTCCTAAAGGTAGAAGGTGGAGAGTCAATAATGGTGGAATAAAGGCCTTTTATAAGGGAAGCAGGGATTTTAAGTTTCAAAAAGAGCTTCCAAAAATTATGATACTTGTTAGCTTTCATCCCTCATTGCCCCTATCATAAGCATCTTGAAGTGATTAAGATTAAAGTGAACTAACTATGGAGTATATGCTTGAAAAAGTATAAGTTGGCAATCTCAAGTCCCTTCAATACGAGGGCCACACGTATATGCCATTGTAAATATTTGCATATCATAGAGAACCGCCAATGGGGTACCCCTTGCACATGGTACAGGAGCTTTCCCATAACCAAAATGACAAGGCAAGCAGACAATGAGCATCTCAGCGATCTTTTTATTTACTATATGCAAAGCTTTTTATTGAGGATGCTTCATATATATCTTATTATGGTGATGCTGTAAGTTTCCACCATGATTAGGCATAGCTTAGGCTAGCGGCCCAGGCGTTTCTCTAACACAGAATACAAACTTCATGGACTCAAGCTCCCTCTTTATTTCACACCGGTGACATGCATAGACAAAAGAGCATGATATCAACTGTGTACAAAGTATAAGTGCAATGTTGAAAACGTTTCCCGTGACAGCACGGTTCTGCTAATTCCAACGTATAAGTGCAACCATATACAACATAGACGACACAATGGTTCAAGTTTATTAGGGGCAAAGAATATAAAGTGTGCCATCAAGTTCGTGAGGGATTTAATCACTAAGTTTTCACATAACAAAATAGTTTTTAATTGGAAGATAGCTAAAAACAGGAATATACTTGGAATGGTGTAACACACCATGCATAGGAGTTTATAGTGGACACTTGGGAATAACTGGGTTTCTTGGGAGTTGGAAGCATGAGTAGAGCTTACTCATACAATTGGAGGCTAGCAAAAGACTGGGAGCAACCAACTAAGAGAGCATATTGGCCATAATCATGCGGAGCAACAAATTATTACTAATCAAAGCATAAAGTGGTACTACAAGTCAAGGACTAAAAGATCATAGAGACTATGGTGACTTGTCATAGTCATAACATGGTGTGAGCATGTGCCAAGTCAACCCAAACAAAGAATCAAAGGAGAATACCACAATACTATGCTTTTGCATACTAAAACAACGCATAAATTCTTCAAGGCACACTAAGCAATCCCCATTGTTTGGAACAACACATGCTACAACAATAATCACTAAGCATATGGTCAAAACAACACCTAGCATGTCATGCTAAAGTCTAAGTCACAGTCAATGCAAGCTCCTCTTGTACTTACAAGCAAGAACTTACTACTCCTTTTCAACACCAAGCAACTTATTTGTAAAACAACACAGCGAGAACGGGGGTCCAAACTACTTTATTCAAGCAAACTGAAAAACCTAAGCAAAGCAAACGAAAACTAAGACGCTCCAAGAACAACACAACTGTGCATGAAACAATAAAAACGAGGTGTCTAGACATACCTGAGCTTTTTATTGATGAAGAAGGGGATGCCTTGGGCATCCCCAAGCTTTTACACTTGTACCTCTTGGATATTCCTTGGGGTGACACCATGGTGGCATCCCCAAGCTTTAGCCTCTTGTCCTTTCTTCATCTCATTGCATCATTCTCTCTCTACACCTGAAATGTTTTCCTTCATACAAAACTTCACACAATCTTCATTAGCAACATTAGTTTATTCAAAATATATTAGACCTCTGGCAAAGCTTTGGAACAGCAAGACTTTTTACTATAAACACAAGGTACTATAGTAACTCCTTCAAAAATCTCAATTTCCCAAGAAGAGAACTCAAAAAGGAATCAATAAAAAGCAAATGCAAATAATGGCAGAAATCTGTCAAAACAGACCACCAGGTAGAAACCGATTTTTTTGTAAATATTCTGTTGCTCAAATCAAAAAGTGTTGAACTAACAAAAGTTATCTAACATACTGGGGGATTTATTCGTAAAGTTTTAGCTCAAATCGAGTTACATAGACTCCTCATGAATTTTTATGGTGGAGGACAGAAATCTGATCCGGGACAGCAACTCCCCAAATCTTACTTCCCTATCATTAGAGGTCATTCTTGGCACAAAAATCAAACCAAAAGGATAAGGAGAGGTCATTAATGAAGTAATAACTTTCAAGACTCAAAGAAACTCTTGGGTTATCTCCCAACAAGTACTTTTCTTTAACGCCTTTAAGTTAGGCACAAGAAGCAAGAAGAATCAAGTATTTTCAAATGATGAGGCATTAACATCAAACCTTGCTTTCAAAGGAGGAGAAAAAAGCAACTTCTCTATCCTCATAGGGAAGTGTTCAATACCTTTCTTAAATGGAAAATGATATTTAATGGTGTCTTCTTTCATATCAATGATGACACCAACTGTTCTAAGAAAAGGTCTTCCCAAAGTAATAGGACAAGAAGCATTGTATTCAACATCCAAAACATCGAAATCCATAGGGACATAAGCATTGTTAGCCATAATGAGAACATCATTAATACTCCCCATGAGTTTCTTCTTAGCATTATCATTGAGTGGGACATCCAAATAACAATCTTCTAAAAGTGGCAAATCAAGTATTTCATAAATTTTCCTAGGCATAATAGAGACACTAGAACCAAGATCACATGAAGCTTTGAGATCAAAGTCATTCACTTGCATATTAATAATGGGTTCCCAACTATGTTCTACTTTCCTAGGAATAGAAGCATTTTGTTTTAACTTCTCTTCCTTAATCTTAACAAGAGCATATGTAATGTGTTTGGTGAAAGCAACATGTATATCACTAGCATCTAGACTTCTAGCAAGCTTTTGTAGGAACATAATCACTTCAGAAATATTGCAACCATCAATATCAAAATCAAACTTAGCATCACTAGTAGTAGGCTCAATAGGCTTAGGCATAGTAGGCGGAGGAAGAGGGACTACTTGTGGTTTAGTGGTGATGGTGTACACACTATTGTTTCTATCAATTTCATCTTCCCTTTCCCACCTAGCATGAAGTTGAGCTAACAGCCTAACATTTTCATCAATAGTAACTTGTATGGCATGAGCAGTAGCAAAGGTATTTTCCATGGTTTTAGGTTTAGCAGCCATTTTATTAATCAAGGAGGACTGAGCTTCAGACAAAGAGGATATATTTTTCTTAGCACTCAAATTTTTTGACTGTAAACTAGGAATTTCTCTATTTAGATTCTCAAGCTGATGACTAATGTTTTTCAAGATAATAGATTGTTCCTCCATAGTTTTAGTGAAAATCTTATTTTTCTCATATTGCATCTGCATAAAATTCTTAGTGGATCTCTCTACTTCTAGAATCCTTTCTTCACTAGGCATTGCATATCTACCATGATAAACATTTCCACTAGGAGGATAAGGCCTATAATTACAATAAGTATTGTTGCCAAAATTATTGTTTCTAATGAAGTTCACATCAACTTGCTCTTATTGAGCAACCAAAGAGGCTAAGGGAACACTATTAGGATCTAAAGGAGCTTTCCCATTAACAAGCATAGCCATAATAACATCAATCTTATCACTCAAAGAGAAAGTTTCCTCAACAGAATTTACCTTCTTACCATGTGGAGCTCTCTTAGTGTGCCATTCAGAGTAGTTAACCATCATATTATCAAGGAGTCTAGTTGCAACACCCAAAGTGATGCTCATAAAGGTACCTCCAGTAGTTGAATCCAACAGGTTTCTTGAGGAGAAGTTCAAACCTGCATAAAAAGTCTGGATAATCACCCAAGCAGTGAGTCCATGAGTGGGACAATTCTTAAACAAAGATTTCATTCTTTCCCAAGCTTGAACAACATGTTCATTATCAAGTTGTTTAAATTTCATAATGTCACTTCTCATAGATATAATCTTAGCAGGAGGATAATACTTTCCAATAAAAGCATCTTTGCACTTAGTCCAAGAATCAATACTATTTTTAGGCAAAGAAAGCAACCATTCTTTAGCTTTTCCTCTCAAGGAGAAAGGAAAAAGTTTGAGCTTAATAATATCCCCATCTATATCCTTATACTTCTGCATCTCACAAAGTTCAACAAAGCTATTGAGATGGGCAGCATGATCATCAGAACTAGTACCAGAAAATTGCTCTCTCATCACAAGATTCAACAAAGCAGGCTTAATTTCATAAAAGGTAGCATCAGGAGCAGGTGGAGAAATAGGAGTGCTTAGGAAATCATTGTTGTTGGTGCTAGTGAAGTCACACAACTTGGTGTTCTTAGCAGAGTTCATTTTGGCAAAGGTGGGCAAGCCAAAAACAGTAGCAGCAACTAGAGCAGGAACTAATTTTTGTGTGTTTTTGAATAAACAAAGCAAACCAAACTAGACTATTTTTTGGGTTTTTTGAAAAGAGGCAAACAAAACCAAGCAAAAGAAACTAAGAACACTAAAAACAAAGTAAAGAGAGAGGAAGTGGAGGACTCCCTTTATGAAGACGTCCTTAGCCTCCCCGACAACGACGCCAGAAAACTTGTTGATGGTGCTTGACATGGAGCACTTCGTTGGAAACCCCAAGAGCAAGGTGTGATGAGCACAGCATCAAGTCTTCCCTCAGTTGAGACCGAGGTTATCGAACTAGAAGGAGGAAAGAAACGTCTCAAATGTGTTGCAAGCAACATGGAAACCTGCACAACACAAACTCAAGACTTTGTCCCAACGAACAGTGAGGTTGTCAAGCTCACCGGTTTGTTGTAACAAAGGATTAAACGTATGGTGTGGAAGGTAATGGTTTGCAGCAAGCAAACAAGTAACAGTGGAAGATGTATCAATGGTAAAGATTGGACCGGGGTCCAAAGTTCACTAGAGGTGCTCTTCTTAGATAAACAACATGGATGAAGGGTAAACACATTACATCAGGGAAATTGACAGAAACTGAGCAAGGCATAACAATGCAATACTAGTCAGAAAGATCCTATGAGATTTGATTGGGCAATACAACAAGATACATAGACCGTCATCCAACTGTATCTATGACTAGAAGTCCACCTTTAGGTTATCATCCAAACCCCCTCCAGTATTAAGTTGCAAGCAACAGACAACTTCCTTAAACAAAGTGTGTAAGGTAAATAGTCCACATGTTCCATGAACAAGAGACCGTTGTTTTCTCCCTAGTAGCAACAGCACATCTACAACCAAAGAGATTTCTGTCACTTCCCTTGGAAACTAGAGGCATGAACCCATATCAAGCATAAATACTCCCTCTTGGAGTCACTAGTAACTACTCGGCCAAGATAGCTACTAACAACGGAGAGCATGCAAGATCACAAACAACAAAGAGATGATAGAATCATAAAGACAAACTATTAATCAATCCAACATATTAATCTCAATATTCATCGGATTCTCGCGAACACAACATGCATAATTACAAATAGATTAGATCTTGGTCATGAACGGAGCCCATAAGATCTATACATGAAAGCACAAGGAGGAGATATAACCATCTAGCTACTATATGGACTCATAGTCCAAGGTGGAACTACTCACGCATCATATCGGAGAGAAGGCTTCCGGGATGATCTCCCCTCCGGAAGGGTGCCGGAAAGAACTTCAGATCCCCCCGATCTAGGAAAGACGATGGCGGCGGCTACAGAAGGTTTCGTGGAATATTGATCGGGTATTTAGGGTTTCTGCATCGAGGGCTTCTTATAGGCGAAGAGGGAGGCCGAGGAGGCGACCAGGGGGGCCACACCCTGCCTAGGCGCGGGCCCAGCCCTGGTCGCGCCTAGGGGGGTTTGGCCGCCCTGGCACGCTTCTCCGTCTCCCCTCTGGACTTCTTGTTCCCCACGAGAAGTTATTGACTTTGGTTTTTGCCCGTTCAATTCTGAATATATTGATTTTCTGCCTTTCTAGAACCAAAAACAGAAGAAAACATGCAACTGACACTGTGACAACTTGTTAATAGGTTAGTTTCAGAAAAGATATAAAAACACCTCAAAGAAAGACAAAGCAAAGCAAAGTAGATACTAAACAAGCATAGAACATAAAAAATTATAGATACGTTTCCGACGTATCACTCATCTTTGGCCGTGAATGCATTTGTCGGGCATGCCGCGGACCGAGCATCGGCCGCTGGGGTGCGTATGATAGTGGTACATTATACATATAGTTTTTTATTAGATTGATAGCTAGTTAAATCAAGACCTACACTTAAACAGACTAGATGATCCTCAACTCCTCGCGGGCAGACGACACGTCTACTCCTCGTCTTCCCTGGCTCCGGCGTGGCCAGAGGTTCGGCCCCGTCGAATGATAAGGGCTAGCCATATAGTTTGTGTATATTATTCGTTCATCATACATGCATGTAAATAGTGAATCCATCACTTATTCCTTTTCCGTGATACGTGGTATATTCTGTTCGAGAAAATATGCTAAAATACTAATACATGCTGTACACGTGTGTACGCCTGTTTCTGCATGCATGCGTGTATGAGTGTATGTGTTAGGGAAAACGATTTTATAGGTAAAAATCGAAATCATCATCATATAGAAATCTCTGAGAATAGAAATAATAATCATCACCTCTTCCATTCGTTTAACTGCACGCTCATATTAGTCATATCACTAATTGCATAATTTGTATATTCCTTACTAGAATAGATTACTAGTGGAAACGAGGTCTTTTTTTGATCCCGAAAAAGGGTTTTAACACCGGTTCTTCTACGAACCGGTGTTAAAGGGGGGCCGTACCAGCGTGCAAAAAAGGAGCCCCACTTTAACACCGGTTCATGCCACGAACCGGTGTTAAAGGTCCCTGCAGCAGTGGCCCGCGCACCCCCCCCCCTTTAACACCGGTTCGTGGCATGAACCGGTGTTAAAGGGGGGGCTATATAAGACACCACCCCAGCCCACACACACCCCACTCTTCCATTCTTTCACATTTTGGAGCCTAGCAAGAGGGTGTGAAGAGTGCTAGTTTGTGTTTTTTTCATATGCACAAGAGGTGTTCGGTGAAATGCCCGAGAGCTCAAAATAAGTTTTCTTGTTGCTCTTTCTGTCTCGGTCGAGGTCGGCAACTATAGTTTTATGTGCCATTGATGTACTATATATATAAATGGTCATCTCCCTATTATTTTTTGATATATACTACATATTAATGCAGATGAACCGGCAATGGATGTACGGTGACCGCCGCACTTCCGAGTACATTACGGGCCTCCAAAATTTCATCGTTGTGGCTAATGCAAACCATGGTCACAATGGTTTTATGTGTTGTCCATGTGTTCACTGTCAGAACAAGAAAGACTACTCAAATACCAGAACCATTCACGCCCACCTGCTTCGATCCGGTTTCATGCCCAGCTATAATTGTTGGACCAAGCACGGAGAAAAAGGGGTTGTGATGGAAGACAACGAAGAAGAAGAGGATGATGACAACTATCATAATATGTATCCTGAATATGATGATAATGCAACGGAGGTAGATAATGAAGATCAAGAGGGAGCAGATGGGCCCGCTGATGACGATCTTGGTCGGGCCATTACCGATGCAAAGGAAGAATGTGAAACTGAAAAGGAGAAGGAGAAGCTGGAGCAGATGTTAAAGGATCACAAAACATTGTTGTATCCAACTTGCGAAGATGGCCACAAAGCTAGGTGCCACACTGGATTTGCTGCAATGGAAGGCAGAGAATGGTGTGACTGACAGCGCATTTTCAAAGTTGTTGGTAAAAATGAAGAAACTTCTTCCAAGAAATAATGAGTTGCCCGACAGTACATACCAAGCAAAGAAGGTTGTCTGCCCTCTAGGATTAGACGTGCAGAAGATACATGCCTGCATTAATGATTGCATCCTCTACCGCGATGAGAAGTACGAGAATTTGGATGCATTCCCGGTATGCACTGCACTGCGGTATAAGATCAGACAAGATGATCCTGGTGATGTTGAGGGCGAGGCCCCTAGGAAGAAGGTTCCCGCCAAGGTTATGTGGTATGCTCCTATAATACCACGGTTAAAACGTCTCTTCAGAAATAAAGATCATGCCAAGTTGTTGCGATGGCACATGGAAGACCGTAAGAAAGACGCGATGTTGAGACACCCCGCTGATGGGTCACAGTGGAGAAAAGTCAAGCGAGAGTACCCGGACTTCACAGGTGACACAAGGAACTTAAGGTTTGGTCTAAGTACAGACGGCATGAATCCTTTTGGTGAGCAGAGCTGCAGTCACAACACCTGGCCTGTGACCCTATGTATCTATAACCTTCCTCCTTGGTTGTGTTTGAAGAGGAAGTTCATTATGATGCCAGTGCTCATCCAAGGCCCGAGGCAACCCGGCAACGACATTGATGTGTACCTAAGGCCATTAGTTGAAGAACTTTTACAGCTGTGGGCCAAACCAGGTGTACGTATGTGGGATGAGCACAAATGGGAGCCATTTGACCTACGAGCATTGCTTTTCGTAACCATCAATGATTGGCCTACTCTTAGTAACATTTCAGGGCAGACAAACAAGGGATACAATGCATGCACACACTATTTAGATGATACTGAAAGTGTATATTTGGATAAATGTAAGAAGGTTGTGTACCTAGGGTATCGCCAATTTCTTCTGAACCTGCATCCAGTAAGAAAGAAAGGCAAGCATTTCAAACGTCTGGCAGAACCCCGGAGGAAGCCTGTCCTCCGTACCGGTGAGGAGGTATTTGGTATGGTCAAGGACCTAGAAGTAATCTTTGGAAAAGGTCCTGGCAGTCTATCTGTTCCGAATGACGATGCCGGACACGCGCCCATGTGGAAGAAGCAATCTATATTTTGGGACCTACCCTATTGGAAAGTCTTAGAGGTCTGCTCTTCAATCGACGTGATGCACGTGACGAAGAATGTTTGCGTGAACCTGCTAGGCTTTCTAGGAGTGTATGGGAAGACAAAAGATACACCGGAAGCACGGCAGGACCAGCAATGTCTGAAGGCCCCTGAAGAGCCTATGCATCCTGAGAACGAGAAGGGTAAACGATGCCACTTAACTCCTGCCAGCTACGCTCTTACCAAAGCAGAGAAGGAAATCTTTTTTGAATGTCTGAGCAGTATCAAGGTCCCGTCTGGCTTCTCGTCAAATATAAAGGGAATAATAAATATGGCAGAGAAAAAATTCCAAAACCTGAAGTCTCATGACTGCCACGTGATTATGACACAATTGCTTCCGATTGCATTGAGGGGGCTTCTACCTGAAAATGTTCGAGTACCCATTGTGAAGCTATGTGCATTCCTCAATGCAATATCTCAGAAGGTAATCGATCCAGAAATCCTACCAGGGTTACAAACAGATGTGGCCCAATGTCTTGTCAGCTTTGAGTTGGTGTTCCCACCATCCTTCTTCAATATTATGACGCATCTCCTGGTTCACCTAGTAGAAGAGATTGCCATTCTCGGTCCTGTATTTCTACACAATATGTTCCCCTTTGAGAGGTACATGGGAGTCTTAAAGAAATATGTTCATAACCGTGCTAGGCCAGAAGGAAGCATCTCCAAGGGCTATGTAACAGAGGAGGTCATTGAGTTCTGTGTTGATTTTATTCCTGACCTTAAGGCGATTGGTGTTCCAGAATCACGACATGAGGGGATACTGCGTGGAAAAGGCACCCTAGGATGTAAAGCAATGATATGTAGGGACGGGCATTCTCTCAATCAAGCACACTACACGGTTTTACAAAGATCTATCTTGGTTGCCCCGTATATCAATGAACACAAGAATTTAATACGCCTCAAACACCCGGGGCAGTCTGATGAATGGATTATAAGTGAACACATGGCGAGTTTTGGCGGCTGGCTGCAAAGGCTTCTCACGAATAACACCACTGTTGGGGATCAACTGTACTTGTTGGCCAGGACACCATCTTCGACTGTATGTACTTTCCAAGGGTACGAGATAAATGGGAATACATTTTACACGATAGGCCAAGATAAAAAGAGCACCAACCAAAATAGTGGTGTCCGCTTCGATGCAGCAGAAGACAATGGGCAAAAGACCACGTATTATGGGTTCATAGAGGAGATATGGGAACTTGACTATGGACCTAATTTTAAGGTCCCCTTGTTTCGATGCAAATGGGTCAAGCTAACAGGAGGAGGGGTTGAGGTAGACAAGAAGTACGGAATGACAACGGTGGATCTCAACAATCTTATGAAGGTAGACAAGAACTTAGACGAACCATTCGTCCTAGCCAATGATGTGGCTCAGGTTTTCTATGTGAAGGACATGTCCTCCAGACCAAAAAAATAAAAAATATGCAAACGAATACATCATATGATGAGCCAAAGCGTCACATAGTTCTTTCAGGGAAAAGAAACATCGTGGGAATCAAGGACAAGACAGACATGTCAGAAGATTATAATAAGTTTGATGAAATTCCGCCCTTCACAGTGAAAACTGACCCAAGCATTCCGTTAAGTAAAGAAGATGCTCCATGGTTACGTCTGAAGTGATCATAAGGAAGGACATATGCCAAGAAGTTCATGCTCATATTATGTAACTCTAGTTCATGTTTTTAATATTAATACATGTCTTGAGTGTTAGTCATGTTTTGTGGATGGACCGGGACTATGAGAAGAAGTTGTCCCGATTCGTACTTACCATTAAGATCTGATCTCCAAACGCGCGCGGTCACATATTAGGGAGTGCCTCTATGACCAGTTTCTCGGAGATGCAGGAGGACTAGGCTCCGTCGGCATCTCCCTGAAACTGGCCGTAGTGGTGTCCCTGCTCTCGAAAACCATCTTGCAGCTTTGTAACTTCTCTAACTAGATCAATACACCTGGGAGCTAACTAATTTCACATATTAGGGAGTGCCTCTATGACCAGTTTCTCGGAGATGCCGGAGGACTGGGCTCCGTCGGCATCTCCCTGAAACTGGACGTAGTGGTGTCCCTGCTCTCGAAAGGAGGTAAGGCATAGCCTCAAACTGGCTGGAGGACTGGACTCACAAGGATGCCTATTTATAGTACAAGCAGCTCGACATAGTGTCGACACTTACGAAATAATGTCGACATACACGCCGCACGATATAATGTCGACACTCACCCCTATTATTAGTGCTGACTCGTGTTTTTTGTCCCGGTTGGTGTCTCCAACCGGGACTAAAGGTTCATCTTTAGTCCCGGTTGGTTCCAACCGGGACTAAAGGTTCATCCCGCCATTTTTTCCCGCCATTTTTCTTCCCGCCAGTTCTTCTTCCCGCCAATTCTTCTTCCCGCCATTTTTCTTCCCGCCAGTTCTTCCCTCCAGTTCTTCCCACTAGTTCACTATATATATATGTAGGGTTGGCCTCCATTGTCATTGCACATCTCTAGACTCATATCTGCAACCTCATCACTCTTTCCCATGGCTTCCACCGTAGCACTAACCCCAAGGGAGGCGGAGGCGCTTTGCGCCTCGAACTACCCCTGCCCGCCGGACTACTGTGTCCCCGTCGGCTGGATGCTGAGCGTCGGAGGCGTGCCGGTTCCTCCTGTCCCTCTAGGTGTGGCGCGCCGGATGGCCATCACGAACCACTACTACTTCGAGCTCACGCCGGAGCAGCGGAGGAATCCCAGATGGCATCCCGACTATTTCCCTACTTGGGAAGCCTTCTTCATGGATCGGCGTGAGAGGGCACTCGCCAGGCACGAGGAGGACGGCCCACCTCCTCCTAACTTCAACGAGGCCGGCCGTCGGCTATGGTGGCGCGGTCGGACTCTCCAGAGCGTCATGTCCTATGACACTGCCGCCGACTCTAACCCCCGTCTGCGCTACCCTCAAGTCCAGCCCACGCGCTACCCTCAAGTCCAGCCCACGCGTACTCTCCAGAGGTTCAATTACGGCGACCCTGACGACGACAGCGATGACGGCGGCGGCGAGTACGACGACTACAGTGGCGAGTATTACAGGTGTAGGCAGGAGCATGACTGAATCACTCCAACATTCTGAAACAAGTTCGGCCGATTGTTACTTAATCTGGCCATGTATCTTAATTTTTAGTTCTTTTATGCATCTTAATTTTCAGTTCCAGTTCGGCTTTATGTAACTTACTATTAGTTGCATTCTCATTCGAGGTTTCTTGGCTTTCGGGTCAAATGACCAATGTTATGGCTAGAATCAAGGCATAGTTTGTGATAATATGGCCATATTATGTATACATGTGCATCATGGCATGGCAAACAATGTTGCAAGAGGAAGTTTTCCTTTTTATCGCACCAAAAAGGCATTTTCCATTTTCCGAGCATAAAAAACGGACGGTTTTATGAAGCAACCACCAAATGGCTAATTCAAAAAACCACCAACACATTTTACAAAAATACTAGACCACCTTATATGTACAATGTACAATAGAGGGATCTGAAACCTTTCCGTCCACCTCTGGTGAAAAAGACAAATTCCTGCCGAATCGGCAGGAAGTGGGTCAGATATGAACTACAGGTACATGATACGATGCTCATGATTTTTTACAAAAATCATTTTTAGGTTCACAATATGCTATTTTATCAAAAAAACAATGCAAGTTGAGCGAGGCTTGGTGAGATTCAAGTGTATACAAAAGATGCGACATTTAAATATCCAATCAATTTAAAAATGTTAATACAAAAGATGCGGCATTAAAATATGATTTGATCTAATAAAATAGGGTTAGATTTATTTTTAGATGCTTAATATTTCTTATGTTCAAAGTTTTAGGATTTAACAATTTATTTTTGTTTCAATTGAATAATCAAAATTTATATGTAAGTGTTTTAATTATTTTGAAAATTTTTATGTAAAGTAAATATAAAATGATTTACATGAATGGATAGATATTATTTTTCTGAAAATTATGATATATTATTCATATTTTTCTGAGTTGAAATGAAAAAGATATGAATTTTCTAAATTCATATCATATTTTTTGAATTAAAAATGCCCCTTTAATGTATGAAATAAATGCCCCCCCTTTAACACCGGTTCCAGACACGAACCGGTGTTAAAGGGGGGGCGCATTTATTTCGTTTCCCGCACACACCACACCCCCCGTTTAACACCGGTTCGTGGCTGGAACCAGTGTTAAAGGGGGGGGTAATAAATGCGCGCGGGAAACGGAATCCCCCCTTTAACACCGGTTCGTGGCACGAACCGGTGTTAAAGGGGGGGTTATTAAATTAGCCTTCCCCTTCCTTTCTTCGTGCCAGGAACTAGAGCAGATCGAACACCGCCGGAGCTCGCGCGTCTCGCCGCCGCCGCCCTCGGAGCTCGCGCGTCTCGCCGCCGCCGCCCTCGGAGTTCGTCCGTCTCGCCGCCGCCGCCGCCTCCATTTTCCGTATGACCTCTCCCGCCCCCCCTGACCACCACCTCTTCCCCGTGCAGGAGCAGCCGACCGCGCCTCGCCGGAGCACCGCCGACGCCGCCCGTCTCCACCGCGCCGACGCCGCCCGTCTCCACCGCGCCGACGACTGCGCCTCGCCGGAGCACCGCCCGACGCCGCGCGTCTCCACCGCGCCGACGACCGCGCCTCGCCGGAGCACCGCCCGACGCCGCCCGTTTCCACCGCGCCGACGCCGCTCGTCTCCACCGCCGCATCCGCCACTAGCACCGCCGCCCAACGAGCCCGCCGCCTCCGTACGTGCCGACGCCGCCCGTCTCCACCGCGCCGACGCCGGTGAGCAGGGGCGGGCCCAGAATTTTTTCATGTGCCTCAAAATATTTATTAAAATAAATCTGTATATAATGTTATGTGATTTTCACTATATTTAAATCATCATGTGATTTACACTATTACATATGTAAAATTGTTTTCCTTTGATTTTCAAAATCCCAAGCTAAATAACTCGTTGATTTAGGGTGGTGTCTTAGCAACGCATGAGTTCTATGCTACTCCTGCTATTTCAAAATATAAGACATTTTAGCTTTATAAATAAATGTATCTAGACCCCTTTTAATATGTATGTTTGTGTAAATTCGAAGTAAACCTACATCTCTAAAATGGTATAGATACACTTTCTTCGCAAAGCTAAAAATGAAACAGAGGAAGTAGTTCGTAATAACGACAGTGGCACGCAAGTCAGCCAAACCATGGCGGGCCATACGCCTGTGCTTGTGTTAATATCACTAGTGGAAACGAGGTCTTTTGTTGCTCCCGAAAAAGGGCTTCTACGAACCGGTGTTAAAGGGGGGCGTACAAATTTCGAACTATGAAAACTTAAGAGTAGAACAAACATCAGATGGGCTTTCTACAAAAAAATACATGCAAAATGATTATTTTTAAAAACAACAAAGTGGCAAAAATGGGGGTCGAACCTTGAATCACAAATAATATACCTATGGATTCACAATTGTGTGTAGATCATCAATATGCAAATGGTTAAGCCAAATAATATAAGGTTTTTCAGCACTTAAATAAATGGTATAATGGCTTATTTAGAGTAATAAATTCATAAGAAAATAAATAATGTTCAGAAAATTACAAATAATATGTCCCTGGAATCACAACCCCGTGGGATTATATATCTGATTTTAGTTTGATTAAAACTTGTTTGTTCGATAAATTGTACTACATGCATAGATTAAAACATGTATACAAATTGGACCTCTGACTCATCCTGATTAGGGTTTTGACCCCTCAGAACTCGTTTAAAATGATCAAGCATCCTTAGGGTTTTAATTTCATTTGTGTATTTATTTGTGTATTTTTGTATAAATAATATGTATATTTGTGTATGAATCCAAGTCCACTTGAATGTTTACACTCTTACTCTAGATAATATTATTGTTTTAGAAACTATGGATCCACTTAGTAGAAACCTTGAAGAAGAAGAAATAATGGAGAACATTATTGATGAGGACATCTCACAATATCTGAACTTGGAGGGACATGATGACGACATCTCAAGTACTAGTCATGGAGAAGATGAAGACTCTGGTGAACGCAATTTAATGGTTACAAAGTCCGGCGAGGTATATGCATTGATTAAGCCTCTGCTGACTTCCACCAACAATCTTCTTCTACATGTATTAATTAACGCTTCTTTCTTCTTTTAGCCCTCTGGATCGACCAGCCAGCAACCATCTTCTTCTACGAAAAAGAGCAAGCGAGGCGTGAGCCAGCGGTTGAAAGATCGTGCAAAGTTCACGATCGAAGCAGTCGGTGTTGATGGCAGGCTGATGGAGCCCAAGAAGGCCGCAGACAAATTTGTACGTCAGGCTGGAGTTCTTGTTAGGGACCAAATCCCAATCATAATTGAAAATTGGAATAAGCCAAAGAAGGGCGACGGTACCTTTGTCGATGACAGATCGAAAGAAACTCTTTGGAATTCGTTGTTGGTAAATTTCACCCTTCCGCCAGAGGAGGATGAAAACAACCCGGTTATAAAGGAAAAGGTCAAAGAGTGGACTCTAAAGAAGATGGCTGACGCTTTCCGCAACTGGAAGACAAAATTGAACAAATTTGTCAAATCTGGCGAGACTCCAAATTTCGAAGACGCATATTATGCGAAGATAAGACCTCACTGGCCCGAATTTGAGACATATAAAAAAAGTGCTATAGCTAAAAAGAGTTCAGAAACCAATACGCTTAATGCCCTGAAGAAGGAATATCACCAGAGGACGGGGTCAGGTGGCTACATATCTCAGAGGCCTAAGTGGGAGGAAGCTGAGAAGGCCCTGCGCGAGAGAGGGATCACACCCCAGACAGATGGGTGGGACCTACGTGCAAAGACTTGGTTCTACGGAATCGGGGCAAGGTTGGACCCAGAAACAGGATTGTGTATCTTCCCAACCCTCCTTGCCAAACCCGTCACTGAACTCATCACGGCATACGAGGAAACATCCGCCAGGACCTTCCATCCCGACAGAGAGAATGACCAGCTCACACGCGCCATCGGTAAAAAAGAACACCCTGTACATGCACGAGGCACAGGGGGTATCACGTGGAAGGATGGGTTTGTCGACTGGAGCGACTCTTACAGATGGCGCGGCAGAAAAGAAAAAGAGCGTACAAAGCGGATGACATAGATAGAACATGCACTTGCGGCGCTGCAGGCACAAGTGAATGCACAACAGAGCCATCAAGCTACCGGCCCATCTCAGCGGCACAAAGAGCCTGCATTGGAAGCTGCCGGCGGCCCAGACTCTGCGCGGAAAAGCAGTGTGGCTTCCACAGAGAACGTGCAGCCCACGCTTGAAATGGCGGGTCCTCGATACCCCGTGGATGAGATCACGGAGAGCGAACACGCTGAGCTGCATGTGAGATTAATGGGCTTATCCATCAAGGTGGCTGTCGGCTATGCCTTACCTCCTGTAGCTGGTGGAACTTACCACTGCCGACCGATTCCAGATGGCTATGCTATTGTCGGGGTGGATGAGGTTGTGAAGGAATATGAGGAAGCACAGCTTGACCATGCTACAGGTGAAGGGGAAACTCAACTCAAATTTGCAGTGAAAACAACCATTCTTTGGAAGAAGGAACACATTGTGCTTCCAAATTGGAGGTCACTGGCACCCCCGCCGTCTCCGCAGCGTCAGCAGTCTGAGCCGCTTCAGCTATCTCCTGCGCGGCAGCCATCTCCGACGCTTCAGCCATCTCCTGCGCGGCAGCCATCTCCGGCCCGTCAGCCATCTCCGGTGCTTCAGCCATCTCCTCAGCGTAAGCGGAAGAGCACTGCCACGAAGAGCATCAGTAGCACTGCCACAAAGAAATCCGCAGGAAACCGTACGCCAAAGAGTTCAAAAAACTACGTCCCGCGGCCTTCCGCCAAGCCATTGCTGGTTTTACCGTGGAATCGCAGCGACGAGGAGACCAATAGGATCTCGGAAGAACAGGTCAAGAAATTCTTTGCACCTAGACGGGCCGAGCCAAAGGAGAAAATAGATCCGGCGGTGGTGGAGAAGTTTTACAAAAATCTTTTGAAACCTGAAACCCCACTTGTGCCGGACTACGAGTGCCAGATTTTGAAGGCGGATGCAAGGCACCGTAGGGAGACTGAAAGTAGCAGTCGTGAGGCACCCCAGAAAACAGTTCCCATGCTCGGAGAGCAGGAAAACCAATCATGCGCCCCGCTCCAAATGTTCAACACACGGGACGCTCCTCCAGTAAATGATTACGAGGCAGAGGTACAAAGAAAGGCCAATGAGATGGGGATGACTTACATTGCATACTTGAACGTCATGGGAGACAACTTGCCCAAATGCGATGCCAACCCCATACAGCCATGGAAGTATGGGAAGAATCTAGTCAAGAAAGAGGAGCTCAAGAATCTACCAACAAAGATGCGAAAATTTCACAAGTGGTACCTTGATTTCTGCAAGACGAGAAAAGAAGAATGGATCACGGCGCATATAAGAGATCAGATTTTCTTGTGCGGAGACGACGCGATCGACTTCAACATTCAAGACTTGCATTTTCTATTCAATCAGAAGGAACTCGACAAATCTGCCATCAGCCTTTATTGTGTGTAAGTACTATTTCTGTAATTTTTATCTCATCTCATTCACTTCATTAATTGCATGTATATATTTATATATGCTCACCATATATGTATATACTATTATGCAGGAAAAAGGTTATGGAATGCATGAAAGGAGGCCCTTTTGACATTGGGTTCGTTGACCCAAATAGAGTTCATGAAGAAGTGGTAAGAACCAAACCCGGGCAAACAGAAGATTACTTGCTAAAGTCTTTACTGAGACAACAAACCAAAAGGGAAATACTATTGCCTTACAACTTCTCGTGAGTACTGTTACCCTCTCTCTTGTACACATTCTGTTTCGGCTTACTCGATGTTAAGTGTAACTGATGATGGGTTATGCGTGCGTAGGTTCCACTTTATTCTGCTAGTCATTCAACCCGACTCAGGAAAAGTCCTTGTCATGGACTCGTTACGAAAAGAAAAATAGATATGGGCAGACTTTAGAGAGATGCTCCAGAGGTAATTTCAATCATATTATCGCACTAGATCGGCAACTTTCGTGACAACAAGTAACTAATTACTCCTTTATCCATTTTCTTTGCCAGACATGGTTTGGAAAAGGTTCACGGGCAGGGCCGTGGGTGAATGGTCAGAAGAACTAAAATTTGTAGACCAAAATGTAAGTAATACTAGCTAGCTTCCAATTCCATTATATCATGCTTTATTGATTATTATTTTGATTGAACTCTCTATTCTCGTAAAGTGCGCGCATCAGGGACACGGCAATAACTTATGTGGGTACTATGTTTGCGAGTTCATTCGCAACACGATATGTGCGACGGGCCAAGCCGCACTAGAACAACTTAGAGTAAGTAAACAAAGTCCACAACATTATTTTATTACCATCAATTGTGTTGAGTTTTATTCTTATATATATATTGACGGCCCATTCTTCATATATATTCAGATCGAACGGATGCGGGACCAACTCCTACCATTTGAACGCATACGAGCCATTCAAGAGGAATTGGCGGGGTTCATACTTGATGAGGTCGTCACGCCTGGCGGAGAACTCTTTAGATATCCACCAAAATGAACGATGACGATGTATGTCCCGATGACGATGTATGTGCCGATGACGATGTTTGTGTATAATAATAGTTGCTTAATTATTCATGTACTCGTATGTACCGATGACGATTTATGTGTATACCGCTCCCGATCGATTCCCCCTCGCTCTCCCCCCTCCCGCAGAAATACGCCCAGAACGGGGCAGAGGCAGAAGTCTACCGTGGCAGAGATTTAGGCCGTTTTCCTGCCGCGGCAGAGTTCTGCCGCGGCAGGAAAACGGCCTAAATCTCTGCCGCGGCAGAAGAACCTTTAACACCGATTCCAGCCCCGAACCAGTGTTAAAGGGGGGGCCTGAGGCATGCGACAGCCCCACGTGCGCCACCCTTTAACACCGGTTCGTATAAGAACCGGTGTTAAAGGGCCCCCCCTCTAACACCGAACCCTCAACAGCGGTTGAGGAACCGCTGTTAGAGGGCCCTCCCAACCGGAGTTAAAGGGGGGCTCTGCACTAGTGGATCTATCCTTGATCGGAAAGGAGTTCTCGCCATGCATATTGTACATACGTTATATTTATTTATTGTAATACCCGAGATCAACAGGTCTGATTCATGTATTATGGATGTTAGAAATGGATTCCTAAGATTTTTCTAATAAATTTAGATATATTATTTGGATATATATATATAAAGTTATAAATTTCCAAAGTTTTATATCAATAATAGAAGAAAATTTTAGTTAATAATTTATTTTAATTATCTGAAACCTTGAACCAAGTTTATATTCGCAATATTCAAACATTTTGAGATTTTTTTATATGAAAAGTTTTTCCATTTGAATTTGTATTCAAAAGTTATGAGCATTTGAAAATAAACATGTGCTTTTTTGAAAACTGCAGAGTGCCAGGACCCGGCGTAGTTTGATAACAAAACTAGAGGACCTGCGGGAAAACCTGTATCCGACACGTCTTCTCTCACTCTCACCGCTACCTCAGCCTGACGGGTGGGTTCAAGTGTTAGAAATCATATCAACTCAGTTTAAAATCAGGTTTAGAATGAATTGCAAAAAAACTATAGAAAAGCGGTCACAATTTTCAAAATTGGCGACCCGTAGTGGATTTTAGAACATTTGGTAGAAAAGTGGTGGTTTTAATGTAATAATTCTTGTCCCAGGAACAATGTTGCTCCATGTGGGTCAGGGCATCTCCAGCGGGACAGAAAGCACATGGTCCGAGCCTATCTGATTCGGTTTGCACGGGTAGAAGGGCAGACCACACACACTCCT
Organism: Avena sativa; assembly: GCA_916181665.1. Lineage (NCBI taxonomy): Eukaryota > Viridiplantae > Streptophyta > Magnoliopsida > Poales > Poaceae > Avena > Avena sativa. The sequence goes on from OV702284.1 coordinate 402,837,116, forward strand.
GCAGCGCAACCCAAACGGACGCGACCCATCTCCTCACCTTGGGCTAGAAGGGCAGACCACACACACTCCTGCAGCGCAACCCAAACGGACTCGACCCATCTCCTCACCTTGGGCTATGAATGCGTCTGTCGGGCATGCCCCGTGGACCGAGCGTCGACCGCTGGGGCGCATATGATTGTGGTACATTATACATATAGTTTTTTATTTGATTGATAGCTAGTTAAACCAATACATACACTTAAACAGACTAGACGATCCTCAGCTACTCGCGGAAGCCATAACAACACGTCTACTCCTCGTCTTCCCTGGCTCCGGCGTGGCCAGAGGTTCGGCCTCGTCGAATGATAAGGGCTAGCCATGTAGTTTGTGTATGTTATTTATCATAGATGGGATTGTATATTAGTTTGTATGACATGATGATTATTATACCTTTTTTGCCTCAATCTAAGAACTTGTCAGGTACCCAAGACCCTAAGGATTGATCTAGGTATAGGGAGTGTGAGTAATAACTAATCTGCAAAATGGGAACCCCAGTGACAGAAAGGGGAGTACGGTTGTATATGCGAGATTTATTTGGAATTAACGGTGATGTCACTATGCATATTATTAGTTCTTTTTCTTCTATGGATGAGACTAGTAAATTATTGCTATAAACGGTTGCGGAGGCAATAACAATTATGAATGCACTGCCCATATATAATTATCTTGCTCTAACAATTACATACATACTTTATTATTATCTTTTATTTCCATCAGATGTTTTGCACAGTTACAGGTGAAACCGATGGCCCTTAGGCCCTCTCTCTCCATCATCGACAACAATAAAAAATAACGAACTCTTGGTCCGGTAAAACACAAAAAGAATTCTAAAACTCCCGAAGGTCTGTTAATGTAACTTTACTACGCTTTCTGCTTTTCGAGGATTCGATAACCTAGGTCTACTAGGAAAAAAGATCTATACTACATCTGTAATCCGGATCGAAGGTATTAATGACCTGCATGTCGGGCACACTTCATAGCGTTCACATACGATGACGATGTTGGGCTCAATGTCAAGGTGTTCGACGATACTATGTGCCGCCGCTGCTACCACAACGACGACGAGGAAGGCATTGACGACAAGGAGGATAACAACGACGACGAGGGATACGCATCTGGCGGTGTTTTAATTTCTAGTTTAAGCAACTATGTATTTTTACTGCAATATTTATGAATTTTCAATTTTTGTTTTTATTTGGACCGAAATATTTTTGGAGGTCCATTTTGGGGCGCGGTCGGCGTGGCAAGGCCATCGCAGATGGCCGACACTCTGGACAGGCGGCCCCAAAGGCCGCGTGAGGGACTACTGCCGGACATGGTGTGGAGACACTCTTAGGGAATCTCCATTGGCTCGATGCATCCCCTCCGGGCATGTCCAAAATCGTCGGCGCGGACGCGCGGGACATGAGCGGTGCCCGAGCGGCCCGATCCATCCGGACAAACACGTCCAGCTTGACCCATCTGTGCATCTAATCTAGGCAACGGTTGCGTCAGCCCGGACGTGCACGAACAACGCCAGGTGTCCTGTCCGTCGGCCACTCGGGGCCAATATGTAAGTGAGACATTAGTGCTTAAGATTATTCATTAGATTAAGTCCTGCCAGTTACAAAAAGGCCATTTGAACAAAATACGTGAATGCTACGGTTGTTGCTACTATGGCTACGGCTACTGCTGGAGGAGGACGTCGCGGCGGCTACTCGCCGCTGTCGCCGCTGCTACCGGCCCCGTCGATCGCCGCCCTAGCGGACCAGATGGCCCGCTACTGGACACGTTCGTGGTTACGGTCACGCGCCATGCCGCGAGCCACCATCTTGCCCGCCACCTTCTTGCGGTTCTCCGCCGCCGGTACGCCAGGGCCTTGTCCATCTCAATGGCCTAGTGGTCCCTCGCCTCCTGTTCGGTGAGCTCCTTCGTCTCAGCCACGAGCAACTCCACCGGAGAAGGAGCCGGAGCCGGAATCGGAGCACCATTGGGGCCGAAGCCCAGCGCCTGCGCTATCTGTACGTGGAAGACGATCGGCGCCTCCAGCTGATCCACCTCCTCTGTCGTCCTCCGCCACCTCCGTCTCGTCGACGTCAACGAGACCCCACGCGACCGCCGCCTCAGCGGCCAGTTCCACGCGCTCCTCCTCCGCTGCCGAGTAGCCGACGTGCTCGCTCTGCGCCTCCTCCGCGTTGCTTCGCGCTTTGGCAGCATGGCGGAGCTTGGGACGGCGACCTTGGTCATGGCCGCCTCATGGCGGATCTCGGGAAGAGCCGCTGATGCGGCCTCCAAGGCCATCGCTTCCACCGCCTCCTTGGCGGCGACGTGGTGTATGTCGCTCAAAGCCCATTGGGCGGCCACCGTGGCCGCCGCCTCCTCCACCCGCTACAACACCAACTCGGCGACATGGCCTTCCTTCTCGAAGGCCAGCACCTACGCATCGCTCATGCGCATGGCTAGCAACGTGGCCTCGAGGTGGACCTCGTCGACCTCCACGTCCGGGTAACGGGTGCGGCACACCTCACGGATCTTCGTCCAGTTGGCGATCTTGCGACAATGCATGGCTGCTGGTGTTTTCCGGCTGTTGGCTTTCTCTGGCTTTGGGGCTTGTTGTCTCCGCTGCGCTAGCGCCCATCTTTTATAGACCGCGGCGGAGGCGGGAAACGGCCTGAGATGCACTGAAAGTTTTTGTCGCCACGGGAAGCGAGGCACGCGCGGGAAACGATGGCGGGAAAACCCGGTCGTGCGGGAAGCCGACGTCGTGTCACCATTAACGTCTCATCGCGAGAGTGTCAGCCGGTGATAGTGGGAGGGAGACGGACAGATGGGTCGGGCCGTTGGGCACGGTCTGCCAGACAGACCGGATCATGATCCCAAATCGAGCGCTGCCCGACCAAATGGACAAAAACAGACCATTTAGGGCGACTGGATGGGTCGGCCCGATGGAAATGCCCTTATATAGTACTCCCTCTGTTTACTAATAATGTAAGACCTTTTATAGATATTTAAAAGTAGACTAGATACGCCCCAAAATGAGTCAAAAAATTAGTGACTCTATACAATCCACGTATAAGGCATTTTAGAAGAAGGCTACAGCGGATGGTGGGAGTACTATTTTCTGTTAGGAAATCGCTGCGTTCTTATTTAGACAAAGCCGAATCATTTAATTTGGGCCGGAGGCATTTGTGATTTGTCTCTCAGTGCGTACGCCTTGTCGGGTGACATGCAACTTGAACAGAAGTGACGACCACGTACTTGCTCCCGTTTATCCAGCGGTCCGAGCCTATGTGCAACATGTCAATGATGCATTCCCGACCAATCCGTGCTCTCTTCTTCTGTCTGTTTGATTCTTTCTCTTCTCCTCCCGGATTTTCTGTCGATAGGGTACCTGGCGTCCATCAGTAAGCTAGCTGTCCGGCTGATGAATGCGGCCTGCCAGGAGGCGTGATACAGTGGTGAAACAATACTTCTCGTCAATGCACAGATGCTCTCTTGTGGTGATTTGTGAAGCTCTTCTTTTACTGACCAGTAAAAAACCAAAACAGCTCAGGTTATAAGAGCCCCCCTCCGGTTCCAACTCCTACTGCCCCTCCCTCAAGCAGCGCTTCCTCTCCCGACCCTCCATCAGAGACATGGTGTTTCCCTTTGTTTACGCTTTCTTTCTTCTTGTTGTTCATTGACAAATTTGTTCTTGGCCTTCGCTGCGGCCATCTCATGCCAGTAGCTGATGAACAAGATTCTCTATTTCTCTCATGCGGCCATCTCTTCTTTATGAACAATATTCTTGTTCATCTCATGCCAGTAGCTTAATGCTGCCTTAATTTGTTCTTGGCCTTCCGTAATGCAGGGACAGCGGCCGCCCCCGTCTACTGTTGTGACGGATTACCTCGTGAACCAAGTGGTGCATCTGCAGAGTACGAACAAGCTGAAGGCAGAGATGCAGTCGGGGGGAAGCAAGAAGGTAACTTTACTGCAAATCTCCTTGGTCCACATAGCTGCTGTATTGCCTATCTATGTTGACCTAGATAAAAACCTGTTGGAAGTTAACAGTGACAGATCTCTAAGTGGATATCTAGCTAGACGACTGCAACAAGACTTCCTATGTGAATTCAAAGTAAATGATTATTTTATATATCTATGCAACCCGAAACTAACAATTGTCAATGCAGTGCACAAAATGGGCACTCTAGCACTAGAAATTATGTAGTGAGATTATCACTCTACCTCTTAAAGGATTATCCCTATAACGTTTGTTCTCTTTTACACTCTCTCGGTCTCATTGCTAGTTATTTCTCTTCTCTTCTTTTCTTTGTTTTTGCTTGTAAGAATCTGGTAACAGGAATCAGGGGTCTGCCTTGCTAAAAAAAAACCCTCCAGCTCTCTTTAATCTCAAACTTTAGCAGCAATTTTGTATGGCTGGATACGAAATTTCAGGGCCATTGAGTTAGATATGAGAGTAATTCCCCTCATTACCTTGCTTACACAAGCAAGCTCTTCAAAGACAGTGCAACCTCGCAAAGGTCAAACAAAAACAGGTTTTAAGGAAGGAACACTAGCTGCATAACATATTAGAAGAGAACCAACGTACACTGCGATTTTTTTTAAATAATACTAATTAATTAATTAATTTGAATTCTATTATACGTTTTTTTGAAATTCCAGATCTAGCACTTTGTCGGCCCGGGGCAAGCCGACTGGGCCAATCGGCCAGGCTCTGGCCGACAGCAGCGCAATCGTCCAGCAGATAGCCGACAGCAGGTCGGCTAGTGGGGCCGCGGGACCGACAACGGTCGACAGGTCCAGTCGGCCAGGCGCAGGCCGACTGCCCAATCGGCCAGGCCCACGCCGACTGGGGCCAGATAAGGGCGACGCCGCGCCGCGCCTGGCCTTCTTCTCCACGCGACGCCCTGCCGCCTCTCTCTCTCCCCTTCGTGTTCTTCATTTTCAGCCACCGTTTTTCTCAGATTTTGCTCGATTTGACCACAAAAACTTCAATCCAAAACCATTAGAGAGGGAGTGGAAGCCCGATCTACGGATGGGTTAGCTCATGGCTCGATTTGGTGTTGGTTTGTTGGAGGAACGGTGGTGGAGCTGTGGTGGAGCAATGGCAATGGTGGTGGAGCTGTGGTGGAGGAGCTGAGGCTGTGGTGGTGGAGCAATGTTCGAGCTGTGTTGGTGGTAGCTTCTCTCGCTTCAAGGGTAAACTATAATCCCTCGATAATCAATGGATATTGTATATGGTTACGTACGTTCGTCGTATGGTTAGTCTATTAGAATATTTGGCTAGTTGATTAGTAAAAATATTTGACCGATGGGTTAGGCACAAAAATTTGGCCGGTGGATTAGTAGCAATATTTGACCGGTAGAAATAATATCATATTTTTTAGAATATTTGCAAGCATTGCCCAAAGTTATACGCGTTGTCGATAATTAATTGATTAGGTTGTTTATTTTATGTCAGCAGAGATGACCAATTTAGTAAAGTTCGTGTTTTATTACAGTCCTAGAAATGTTCGAACAAATGACTTTGGAGCAGATCTGGGAGAGTTTATGTGTACACAGTTAGATTTGACTGCCCCTCAAACCTGGAGTGTTAGTCAGTTGAAGGAATGGTTGACAGGATGTTTAGGCTATAACATCGAGACGTACACCGTCAGCGTGCAAGCATTATGGACAAAGTCAAGAAAAAATATTTTCTAGACTTTAAGGCATGTAGATACAGACAGAGACTGGTTTAAGTGGTTAAAAGGCTGCGAAGATAGGCATGTAAACCCTCGCGCATTAGTGCTTCCTGTCTTGAAGGAGATCGATGGTGGACATGTTTCGCGCCATAGTGCTGATTCAAGTTACGGGGTGTACTCTATGTCCAGTGCTGGAGGCGATGGTTATGAATCAGGGCAGAGTAGTCAGATAGGAGGAGGAGGAGGCGGTGGTTATGAATCGGGGCAGAGCAGTCAGGCCGGAGGTGGAGAAGACTATAGTGGAGAGGCAGATGCGGACGAGGAAGATGGAGGCATGCAGAACATGATGGAAGAGGAGGATTACATGGATGGCGAGAGTGGTGATTCTGATGACCCTGATAATTCTGATGGGGAAGGCAATGGTGGAGAGGACATGCCGATTCCTGCTTCATGGAATCAAAACATGTCAACCGGAATGACCGTTGATGATGGTCATGATTGAATATCACAGCAACAGAATTGCCCAGGGTGCCAGATATCAAGACAAGCAACATTTGCAAGATGCAGTCGTTGCTTGGGCAATGTCAACACACAGGGTTTTGAAAACAACGGTGTCCTCTAAGAAATACTTGACAATGGAATGCGTGGATATAAATTGTCCAGACAGGGTGCATGCCTATGTCCCTACGTATGACACAACTTGGTTGGCGAACGACTATGTGCAGCACACATGTGAGCTACACAATGTTCCTGAAGATCATCTTAACCTCTCCTCCACACTTCTAGCTCGGCTGCTTTACACGGACTTAGTAGAGTGCAAAGCGATGACAGTACCCAGTATACAGAAGAAAGTAACCCGGTTTAAGTACTCCATTTCGTATGGCAAGGCTTGGAGGGCAAAGCAAAGGGCTCTTGAGGAGAGGTTTGGTTCGTTTAGAGACGCGTATGACTCCGTGGTCCGACAACTTCAGACACTGCAGGATAGAAACCCAGACACCTATGTCGACATACAATATTATGTGATACCCGAGGATCCATCCATGAATGTGCTTCATCGAGTGTTCTTCTCTTTTGCTGTATGCATCCAAGCTTTCACTTATTGTCATCCAGTGATATGTGTAGACGGTACTTTTCTAACTGGCAAGTACAAGGGTCAGATTCTTACCGCCATTGGTCAAGACGGCAACAATCAGATTGTCCCACTCGCATTTGCTTTCGTGGAGGGCGAAAACACTGAAAGTTGGACATGGTTCTTCAGGCAGCTCAAAATAGCAGTTGTGAAAGACAAGCCCAATGTGTGCATCATTCATGATAGGCATGCAGGTATACTCAATGCCGTAAAACGGCTGACACAGCCCGGGCCGGAAGAGCAAACACCTTGGCTTGACATGCAAAGCCGATGGTGCATGCGCCATTTGGGTGCTAATTTCTTCTCACAGTTCAGAAACAAGAACCTCATGAATCTATTCAAAAAATTGTGCAAGCAGAACCAAGAATGGAAGCACGATTTCATACGCGCAAAGCTCGATGAATTTACTCAGAAACATGTGAGGGCAAGGAAAGCTGCGCAAAACGCAGCCGTAGCTGCACATCAAGCAGCAGTAGCTGCACAGGTTGCTACTAGAGCTACGCCTGTGGAGGAAGATCCTATAGGGCTTTGTGACTTGCCTGGATTTGATCCACCTGGTACAAGGAGAAGGCTCGGTAGATCGATCAAGAACTTCCAACAGTGGATAGAGCACGAGCCTTTGGAGAGGTGGTCTTTGCTACACGACACACATGGAGCTAGGTATGGTGTCATGACTACAAACCTAGCTGAGTCATATAACTTTGTCCTCAGAGGTAACAGGGCACTTCCACTGACAGCCATAGTTGAAGGTATTCTGTATGGCACGATTTCATATTTTAGAACCAGACGACATGGTGCTCAGATGCATATCATGAACAATCCGAACACCCGGTTCTGTGAAAAGGTTATGAGGTACATGGATAAGAAGATGGCGAAGGCTATGTCACACACCGTCGTGTGCATAGGTAATGAGGACAGAAGGTTTGAGGTGCGGCTAGCCACCGACAAGTTTGGGTGTGGTAATGAACTAAGAACGCATGAGGTGAAGATTGTAATGAGCAATGGCCAACCTGCGAGTGCACCTGCAACAAACCAAAGTTGCTTCACCTGCCTTGCTCTCATGTGCTTGATGCTTGTCGGCAGCTAGGGTTGGACGCCATATCGTTCGTGTCTCCCTACTACCTGAAAGAATCTGTGGTCAATACTTGGACGGGTGAGATGTCAGGATTTCGAGTAATGGGTAATTTCAACACCGTGAACCCTGGTGAAAGGCAGTACATCCCACACTCTGCTCTAATGCGAACAAGCAGAGGCAGACGCCAGTGTAGACGCATCCGGAATGATATGGACGAATCAGAAGCTGGCGGCCCAACTCGGCAGTGTTTTCTATGCAATGCATTTGGTCACAGGGATACTCATTGTCCCACTTTCGGTACAGGCGGCACACCTACGCGAGGACGGGGTGCGCGAGGTCGAAGAGGTAGAGGACGCGGGTGAAACTATGTTTTAAGTTGTAATATGTGGCGAACTATGTTTTAAGTTGTAATATGTGGCGAACTATGTTTTATGTTGTAATATGTGGCGAACTATGTTTTAAGTTGTAATATGTGGCGAACTATGTTTTAAGTTGTAATATGTGGCGAACTATGTTTTATGTTGTAATATGTGGCGAACTATGTTTTAAGTTGTAATATGTGGCGAACTATGTTTTATGTTGTAATATGTGGCGAACTATGTTCTATGTTGTAATATGCAAATGCTTATGTTAATTTTTAAATTGTTCAAAAATGGCAAGAAGATACAGGTTGCTCGATCCAGACATTGAAAAGAAGCATCGGGCTAGAATTTTGGAGGATGAGCCCAACTCACTTGAGCCTTTGGTCACTCGCACACCGAATGTTAACTGGAGGATACACCCCGCTTGGGTTCCTAGGTATGATTTAATCATGAATTATATGAGTATTTTTGGGTTGCGATACATGATTGATCACGTTTTTGGTCATGCAGGTTGAAGTGGGCTGGGATTTTACCTTTTGTTCGCTTGGTTGAGGGCACTGCAGACTCTACACGCCTACTATATGACCACTCGTTGCTCACATGCTTGGTCGACCGTTGGAGGCCCGAGACACACACTTTTCACTTTCGCTGGGGAGAGATGGCTCCTACTCTCAAGGACGTGTCATGCCTGTTGGGACTTCCTTTGGCTGGACAGCCCATTGGACCGCTACAGGCACCGGCGGGTTGGCAACAAGATATGGCACAGCGATTCCAGGGTATTACTAGACCATTGGAGTATGAAGAACACGGGCCCAAGTTCGACTGGTTACTAGGATGTCAGGTGTGTTTGCTAACTTCTCTTTAATCTGTAAGACATTACACATTACTGGCTACTGGTTACTTATCGAACCATATTTCATTAATGCAGATCCAACAGCTAGGCTATCCAGAGACTCAGTTGTCAGAGACACAAATCACTCGGTCCTTGGAGGCATACATACTTTGGCTTCTCGGTAAGGTGATGTTCACCGAGAACCATGTCACCACTATCACCGCTCGCTACATCCCTATCGCATTGGAGATCACCAATGCAACTAGCGCTGACATGATTATACAGAGGAGTTGGGGTTCTGCGGTCTTAGCGGCCACGTACCGAGGTATGTGCAGCGGTTGCCAACGGAGGGTGCCGAAGTCAGGCCTGCTTGGATGCCCACTATTGTTGCAGCTTTGGTCCTGGGAGCGGTTTCCTATCGGCCGGCCGGACGTTATGGTTGAGACGCCTTACCCTACAGCTACTTTGGGCGACCCTCTGACTGGACTGTTGGATCCAGACCACATTGACTTGCCTACTTTCGGTTCAGTTTGGACACATCGCCAGGTATGTGCAAAGTTACTTGTTACATTCATTATTTAGTTGACATAAACTATGCATGGAGCTAACAAATTATTATTCGCGAGACGCTTTTCTCACAGTCAGGTGAGGGGTTGCTACCCCGCATTGTCCGAGCAGTTTGACGTACTGTTAGCGAGTTCGGTGATGTGGGAGCCCTACGGTAATGAAGCTGTCGCTGCTAGATTCCAGAGGGATGGGGACAACATACAAATGTCTTTTCTATGCGCCAGGGACGAGCCGTATTGGCTCACAAAATTGAAGATCATCTTCGACATGCAGGCAGAGGAGATGAGCCTACATAGAGTAATGAGGCAGTTTGGTCTTCGCCAGTTGGCTGATCCTCGTCCTACGGAGAGCGTCATGCCTTCAGTCGTACACACGTATGTTTCATTTACACATTACTTCCATCTTAACATGATTTATTGACATGACAGTAACCATGTTAAATGTTAGGTTGTCGAGGAAGGGAAGTAGCAAGACCGCCACGGGTTGGCTACACAGGGTTGGGGTGTACGTTCAAGAGTGGGACACCGCTACAGCCCGAGTCTGGGACTCGAACGACGCGTTTGACATGGAAGAGTTCAACAGGTATTTGGATAGCTACATGAGCGCCACACGACTACGCATCACACAACAATCTCACCCAGAGGAGATGCCGGGCGCGGCTACTTGGGATAGTTATCCGAGCCAGTCGACTGTGGGCAGCAGACAACACGCGGTATGTTCTTCATCTAATGCACCTATTTATTACATAGTTTTCCATCTATATATGGCGAACCTTGTGGTGTCTCTTGCAGGAACAGCTGTTAGTCGATCTTGAGACGGAGAGTGCTGAGTACAGACGCTCTCTTTCGTCCGGACCCCTACTTATTCACCGGCGGGACCAGGAGACCTGGCTGAGTCGCCTGGAGGAGAAGATACGGCGTATCTACGGGGTTATCACGTGCACCCGCCCTTCGGACATTGCTCACCACCCGGCACCACAGCGTCCTCCGCGGCACTCGACGCACCACCAGCAGCAGCAGCCACCCTCGCCCCTACGACAGTCTCCCCGTCCACGGCTTACACCACAGACGGCTCCGAGACCTCCTCCCCCAGACCAGGATGGAGGTTCGACGTGGCATCAGTAGTCTTCTTTCGAATGTTGGCAGCAGCAGCCACCTTTGCACGATGGAGGTTCGTCGTGGCAGCACCAGCAGCAGGAGCCTTGGGGTCACCCTCCCATGCCAAACTACGGGTTTCGCCCACAGCCACAGCCACAGGGTATGTGTCTTACAAGATAAGCGTCGAGGCTCAGTTCATGTCAAGTTCTTACATACTTTGTTTTTATGTGCAGGAGCATTCGGAATGCAGGGGTCTATGCTTGGCTATCAGTCGTCTATGTCCGGATCCGCCTGGATTGATCAGGACGTTGATCATAGCACTCAGGATTTCATGACGCAGAGCAGTTGGCTGAATATTTTTCAAACTCCCCCCTGACCCCACACAGGAGACTCAGTACGATGAGCACGGGTCGGTGATTCCTCCCCGATAGGTTCGGCCGCCCCACAGGTTCGGTTGGACGACGCCTCCTAACCCACCACCCGATCGTCGCGGCAGACGACGTCGCTGAGACATATATTTATCTATGTATGAGACATATATTTACCTATGTATGAGACATGTCTATCTATGCATGAGACATCTACTTATGTATGAGACATATATCTACCTATATATGAGTCACCATTCTATCATTTTACGATTTTTATTGCAACACAGTTCAACATAACTTGCAACATAGTTCAACATAACTTGCGGTACATAAATAAGAGTCTTATCTATCCCTAGCATGATGCCTTTCCCTTTCCCTTCAATGATGCCTCACCCTTTCCCTTGGACGATCCCTCGCACTTGCTCTTCTTGGCCTGCGCTTTCTTCTTCTCCTGCCTCTTGTCCCACTCAGCTCTCGCCTTGCTTCCAACGGGTGGCGGCATGAAGATATCATCCTCATCTTCGCTCTCTTCTATCCAGGCCCTACGTGCCACAACCTTCTCTGTCATGTCAGCTTGACTCTTCTTGGCCTGCGCTTTCTTCTTCTCCTGCCGCTTGTCCCACTCAGCTCTCGCCTTGCTTCCAACGGGTGGCGGCATGAAGATATCATCCTCATCTTCGCTCTCTTCTATCCAGGCCCTACGTGCCACAACCTGCTCCGTCATGTCAGCTTGACTCTTCTTGGCCTGCTCTTTCTTCTTCTCCTGCCTCTTGTCCCACTCAGCTCTTGCCTTGCTTCCAACGGGTGGCGGCATGAAGATATCATCTTCATCTTCGCTATCTTCTATCCAGGACCAAGGTGCATCCGCCCGCTCCAAACTGCGAGCTTGTCCCAGGACCAAGGTGAGCTTGTCCCACCTTGCCTGGATCCTGACAAGCTCTGCTCGTACCTGATCTGGGGTCTTCAGTTTCCACCCTCTTCGATGAAGTGACTTACCAAGCATAACGAGAGCATCATGGTTCGTTACCAACGTATCCCAGTCGGGATACGTATCGCCTATCACAACAGTTCTGGCTATAAAGAAAAGCCCAATGGACATATCTACAGGCCAGGGAGACGCGTCGGTCATAGTGGAGAGGAGTGGAGGGAAATGCGAGAGCAAAAGGAGAGGAGGGAAATGAGAGAGTAAGAGGAGGAAGAGATGAACTGGTAAAGGATACATCTCGTTGCCCGGATTTATAGAGGCACCGAAGCGAATAGGCGGGAAAAAAAGGCGGGAAGTAGTGGCGGGAAAAAAAGGGCGGGAAGTAGCGGCGGGAAAAAAAAGGGCGGGAAGTAGTGGCGGGAACAAAGGGCGGGAAGTACTGGCGGGAAAAATCGGCGCGAAGGATTGGCGAGGAAAACAGCGGCGGACGATTATTTAGCGGAAGGGCTGCATTGATCATGCAGGATTTTGTTAGGGGCAGGACGATTAGGCAATCGGTCTAGGTCTGGCCGATTGCACTAATCGGCCTGGGCCAGACCGATTGAACCAATCGGCTTGCTCCAAGCCGATTGCATGTGTGGGGCAGGACCGATTGCATGGTGCCACATGCAGTCGGCCAAGGCCTGGCCGATTGGCCCAGTCGGCTTGCCCCTGGCCGACAAAGTGCTAGATCTGGAATTTCGAAAAAACGTATAATAGAACTCAAATTAATTATTTAATTCGTATTATTTAAAAAAAATTCGCCATGATTCTAGGAGGCAAATATCTACTCAGTTAATTAGCCTTGACCTAAAACCAGTGCACCGAACAATATTATTACTGGAAAAGGGAGAGTCAAACCACAACTTTATACAAGAGTATTTCCTCACTTTGATATACAGTTTGCAGTTTCTGTTAGATTTAGATTCCATTGTCTTTCTCTTTCACTCAATATTATTTGTCGAGTTATATATATATATATATATATATATATATATATATATATATATATATATATATAGGTGGGATTATTAGATCTTATTGGTTTCGCCATGAAGAAGGCCGAGATATAGCTCAAGGCATGATGCGGGTCCACTTTGATCGCCGTAGGGTGAAAGAAATTCCTGTGACGGTGGTCATCTTAGGCGACACAATGGAAGATGGGAAGGCCGGAGCCTGAATCGTTGAGAAAACAAAGAAGCGATCTAATCCACAAAGTAGAAACAGCCCCTTTCTCTCCCACGAACAGGTCTCTCTCTCTCCCACGTTTCTCCCCCGCCTGGTCTTTGACCGCCAGATCCCGGGCCGACCCTGACCTGTCTCCGCCGGCTCTGCCGGTCGGAGATGGCGAGGGGGAGGTGCCGGAGCTGTAGTTAGGTGTAGTAGTAGAGGTGTCGGCTGTTTGCCGGTGTATTGGAGTAGGTCGCTCGTCGCTTTCGACCAGCTCGGGCGCGTCCTGTGCTGGGTCTTCTTCCCAGGTGAGCTCCGGTGGTCTGAGCTCTTGGAGGAGGCCGTTTCTACAGGGATCTCCGCAAATAAGGTCGAGTCCGTCTTCCCCGAGTTTTGGTGGAGGCCTTGGATGTTTCTTCTTCTGCTGGCCGGCCGTGGTGGCGAGGAGGAGGAGAGGAGCATCGATGGCCTGGCCTGCTTCTCGGGGAGGAAGGGGTCTTCCACGACAGCACATCGGCGCAGTGCTGTCTGGATGACTTCGAGGCACTCTGGTATGCTCCTTCGGTGGGAGCTGCTGCTGTTTGCTCTGAAGTCGTGCCCCAGGTTCAATAAGCGTCTTCGTTGTTCCTGCTCTCCTTCTGGTGAAGCGATGTTGGTCTCCCTCCTCTTGGCCGGCCGTGGCGGCGAGGGAGAGGATGGAGACCAAGTTGCTGATGCTTGGGGGAGGCAGGTCATACCGCTGCTGCAAGGAGCTCATCACATGGTCGACAACGACGTCGCCATGATCCGCGGCCGAGAAGATTGCCGCTCAAATCGCTGCGTCGACAGCGTAACTGCTACCTCCAAGATGGAGGCCCTTGTTCGAGATTCCTGCCGGCGCTACTCTCCTCCCTGCTGCCAAGTGATTCGTTCCCGCCAGTTGGGTGCAGGAGGCCGGATCCTGGCCTTGATTGCTTTTCTGGATTTTTCCTAGGGTCTTTTGTGTTAATTGTTAGGATTGCTTTAGAGGCTTTATCTTTCCGAGGTCCTACTTGTAAATGTACCCACCGCTTTGATATTTATTGCAGCAATGGGGTCTTCTAGACCCCGCCCACCTTTCAAAAAAAAAAAAATCTGATTTTCCTTATTGGGTGCTAGAAGCTCATTTTAGCACCTATTGCGAACCTATCAAGCAATACGTCGTGGTGTACGATAAATTTGAGGCCCGCTTCAACTTCGACCAACAAGATGCAGGACGTTTTTTTCGGATAAATTCCAGCTGACAGATGTTTGGACAATGAAGATGAGGAATGTTTGGACTGTACTCTGCATGCAGAATAAATGATTTACTATTTATTTTTGGTGTCCGTACTAACTATTGATATGGTCGATGTACGGTTGATTGGTTGCAGGGTACTAATCCAGCTTTTGGATCATGCGCGATCGAAACTAGTGACACACTGTGGTCTTGGCAATAGGAACAGCTATGTCCTTTCTAGTGGTATCATGAAGATCATCGACGTGGCCCGCAACACAGATGAGTACATGGAGGGAAAAGACATAACCGACCTCACGGAGTTAATAATCAAAGACCCCTTTTTCGATGCAAATGGAGAGTGGGAAACTCTGCACTACCTCCTCAATTCCGACCTTGTGAAAGGGTAATTAATTAAGCAGTACAAATATATGTGTGCATTCTCCAGTACGATACATGCATGCCAGTCTAGTACTAGCTTGATACTACAAGTAGTAGTAGAACTCGATCTCTGATTAGTACTCCCTCCATTTGGGATTATAAGTCCCGCGCGGATAACTAGGTTGCCAATTTGAACAACAAAATATAAATAGTATAATATAAAAATTATACCATTAGTAATTTTAGAGGTTATATTTTTTAATGGTATAATTTTTATGATATATAAGTTATATTTTATTGGTCAAATTAATAACTTAGGTACGCGCGTAGGACCTATAATCCCGAACAGAGGGAGTAGTACAGTATATGCATTGCTTCCTTAGTTTCAAATTGTACTAGTACCAGTAGATTGAAGTAGCACTCGGTCTTTTCTCTCTCAGTAGTACATGCATATTCTCCAAAAAAAGAAGAGTAGTACCGCATGCTTCCTTAATCCGTTCTCTTTAATCTATATTCTAGATTTAAAAAATTTGTTCTAGAAGTTAGTCAACAACAAAGATAGAAAATGAAGCGCCGCCATTTTCTCTATTAGAGACTTGGAGTAGTACTAATAACTAGTACATTATTATCTTATCTGATATTTTATAGAATCGTACATTGAAATGGAATGGATGGAGTATATACTGTAGTGGTACAAGATTTAATCAGTACCCGACCCCTTTTCTCTTGTTGCCCATGTACTACCTCCGTTCTGGTTTATAAGATAAATATGTATTTTGAGAAAATAGTTTGACTATAAATTTGATCAAAAATATATGAATCATAAGTCACAAAAATTGTACCATTGAAACGTATTTTGAATATGAATCTAATGATATAATTTCTATTAAATATTATTTATATTTTATTGACCAAATTTACGGTTAAACTATTTTCTCAAAGTATGTATTTGTCTTATAAACCGGAATGGAGGTAGTATCATTTTCCCTAATTTCAACAAGTTTCTCAGTCCACCCAATATATATTACAGGTTTAATTAATCTTTATCTGATTATTAATTAATCTACGTTCTGAGCCTGGTGGATGCAGGTTTGGCGCCGGCTGGTTGGACGCCGTATTAGGACACCCCCTATTACAGTTATCGCCTGAGGGCACGATCGGAGCTTTTCGGTTGTTACACAAATCTGTGTGGGAACTGACTCAGATAGAGAACATAAAATTGGCGAACCTGTTGCATGAGTTGTTTCCTACGCTCCGTAAGGACGTGCTCGTGAGGGTGGGTTATAGGCGGAAGGAGACGCCTGAGGCGAGAGAGAGAGACGTGCGCGTCACTGGACTTTGAGAACTGTGTTTGGAACAGAAGACACAGTCATCCAAAAGCTCTTCCAATTCAGAACGACGGGCGGGGATCCAGCTCCGTATGGCGGTGAGGTTGTCCATCTCGAAGTGATCAATTTAGCAAGAAACATGTCACACCATGCAGTAAGAACTCCCTCCGTTCCAAAATATAAGACGTTTTAGGTTTGTGAAGAAAATAAATCTAGACTTTTTTTAGTATGTAGATTTATTCCAAAGTTGAATGAACTATATACTAAAATAAGTCTAGATTCGTTTTTTTCACAAACCTAAAACGTCTTATATTTTGGAACGGAGGGAGTAGTAGTTTACGCAGCTAGCTAGTAATTCAAGTTCTTTTAATTATAATTAATAGATCCATCTGATGCATATTTACTTGTACCTGTAGAAGTTGCGGAACAAACGACTTATGGTTCTGAAGATCAGAGATCATCTTACCTCCTACCTCAGCTGGGCCTATTATTTTCGCATACACTGAAAGAACACGAGGATCCTCTTGGCCCATACCAGAGGAGTAAGTTCTGAATGCATGCCTTTCTAGCTAGTAAAGCCAATATTGTTCTAACTACCTACCAAGTCGAGTCACAGTTACAAGATTTACTAACTTCCGTTTTATTGGATTGCTTTTGTAGCCGCGGTAACGACGCCAACAAACGTCACTTTCGGGGATCTCATCACGCCAGCACTACAGAAGATGCCATAGACGAGGCACTGCTCTGCCATGGAGGTGCTGCAGGTCTGGACATGGAAGATGGAGGAACAGCCAGTGCTGATGATGCCTGACTGCTCCATGTATCAGTTTGTTACGAGCATTCCTAGTTTGCAAATGTTACCTAGCTTATTTGCTTCTGTCACTGTTCGTGCTTCTCATAATGAGTCAGCTGTGCCCTTTCCTCAAAGCTGGCACCCGTCCCAGCTTTAGGAAATTGTCGTCGGGTATCAGTTGTGGGTTTGCTGTAGTTTCTTTGCTGCCAGGGACTGTACTGTTGACCTTCTGATGGATGGTGTTAGTTTTAATCCTGCAATGAACTGTACTGCTCGACTGTTACCTGCTATCAATGGTGAACTGGGTTTGAAATGTGTCCATGTTAACTGATCTGCTCACGAACATCCTAGGATGGAACGTCAGGGGGCTCGATGATTCTGACCGAGACAGTCGCTTCGTCGACATGTCATATACTCATATTGTTTGCCTCTAGAGAACGGGGCAGTAGCCTAGTGGTTGGATAACAGTTTGGCGCATCCCAACGATCGGAGTTAGATCCCTGCCAAAAACGAATTTCCGAAATTTTCATGCCAACCCGCTTCTACTATATCGAAAAAGTGTCTAGTTCCTCCTAGCACTATTTCATCTTTCATATTGTTTGCCTCCGGGAAACAAAACTACAAACCTCCGAGTTCCGTTTATCCGGAGACATCCACATTCTAAACTCAAATGACGACGGCAACTTTAAGATCACCTCAGTGTATGGTCCCACGGCATCTAACCGGAAGGATGACTTTTTCGCCGAGCTTTTGGCGCACAAACCACCCTCCGGAGATAAGTAGTTGGTTCTTGGGGATTTCAATCAAATTAGGAGGGGAAGTAACAAGAATAACCGCAACGTGAATCGAAGCCGTATCAATCATTTCCGCGCAACCCTACAAGCTTGTCAGCTAAAATAAATCCGCCTACAAAACAAACGTTTCACTTGGAGCAATGAACAAGCAAGCCCTACCTTATGCAAGCTTGATGCCTTCTATTGCAACTCCGAATGGGATCTTTGCTTTGACACCCATATTCTTCACGCTTTGTCTTCATCTTTGTCGGACCATTTCCCTCTTCTACTCGCCGATGATAGAGGCCCTCGGCGGCCTAGATCCTTCAAGTTCGAAAACTTTTGGCTTCGATTGCCCGGCTTCCATGAGATTATGAAAGACGCTTGGAATGAGCCCACAAGGCATGTTGATCCTTATCATGAACCAATTCTACAAGTTGCGTAGTACGGCCAATAAATTAACCAAATGGAGCCGGGGTTATTCTCAAATGTCAAGGTCATGATCCATGCCACACTACTTGTCATCCTCCACTTTGACATGGCACAAGAAAGTAGAGCCCTCTCGGCCTCCGAATTTGATCTTCATGCCCAGTTAAAAAGAAAGGTTATTGCTTTGTCCGTGGTGGAAAGGGCCCCAAAAAAGCAAAGTGCCTGGATGAACCCATAAAGGAGGGGGATGCAAATACAAAGTGTTTCCACATGAGAGTCAATGCGAGAAAACGAAAACGACACATTCTTTGACTCGAGCATAATAATGGATGTGTTACCGATCACCATGCTAAGGAATAGGTTGTTTTTAACAACTTCAACTCGGTCATTGAACATGGCCAACCAAGGAGACACGATTTCAATTGGGATGAGATACACTTTGAAAACCCGGAATTGCAACACCTTGAGGAGCCATTCTGATGCAGTCCGTCCGACGAACGCTACTACATCTAGAACACCAAGCCCCCAAGCTCGTCTCCAAGTCACCCAAGAAGATGGATAGGAGCAGCCGATTCCAGGACCGGAGTCTCCACCGTCATCGCCCCGAAGTCTCCACCCCAACATGAGTCTCCACCACCCAAACCCTAGAGTCTCCGGCCTTCCTCAACTCGAAGTCTGGCTGCAAGCCTCTGGACTCCATCCGGAGTCTCCCCCCAGAATCTAGAGTCTCTGCCAGATCCCAGAGTCTCCACCCGCATGCGCCCGACGTCTCCAGTCCATCCCTAGCTTCCCACGTCTGCAAGACCCTAAACTCCGTCCGGAGTCTCCGCCCGCTCAACCGGAGTCTCCGCCCTGACCGGAGTCTCCGCCCCGACTACACCGGAGTCTCCGGCCTAAGTGATGGGCATGCGTGCAACTGCTGGGACCTTGGCCCATATACCCCTTATTCCGTTCTAAACCCTAGTTTTATCCCTACACTACCCTTGTTTAGCACTTCAAAAAAAACTCTTGTTTAGTGGCTGGCCTATAAATAGAGCCCCCACCCCTTCATATATCCCTTAGACATAGATGATAGACTAGAAACCCTAATATGAATCACTTCTAGTTATGTCCCCTTCCCTTCATGAGGGAACCCTATCATCATCCACCTCTATGGATTGTGCCTTTGAGCATCCTTAGTTGTACAAGGTCTTGACTTTGAGTTGGCTCTAGTAAAGTTATCAAGATCCTCTCCAAGGTGTTCTTCCCTCTCCTATGTGGATTTGATGGGAGCATGTTGACTGATCTTTCCTTGCGAGGATTCTATCGGACTGGTGGCCGCCAAAGGGAGCAATCGACCTTATATTGTGTCAGTTTTGCGTGTGTTCATCGTGTTCTTTGAGAGGTGTGTGTTCGCTTCCGCTACCCTCTCCCTTTTCCCCTCGCTTCCCCATCGATTTCCATGGAGATTCACGAAAGATCGGGCAACCCCAAGGGGTCACCCATAACATATTGGTATCAAGAGCCTCGTTGCTCACGAATTTCTCCATAATTTTTTCTTCTATCCACCATAATTTCAAAAATCTCCAAAAAAGAGCCCAATTTCATGTTTTGGATCGATATGAGATCTGAGTGAATTTTGGTAGGTTTTGATCTGTGGATTACTTGCTAAACTTGTTGATCTACCTTCCCGTGCGTTCCCATAGCCTAACTTCTTGATTTCCACCATCAATTTGAGGTTTTGGTTCGAGTATTTCCGCCCAAATCGAGCCCCGTTCACGTTCTTGAGGTCCTAGAATCGACCTGACCGGAATCTCTGCCCCTAGGCTGTAATCTCCGGCTTAAGTGACTCCAGGCTAGAGTCTCCGCCCCAAAGCCAGATTTTCCGCCCGTGTACCAGGAGCTCGCAGCAAAAAACTATTTTGACCTTCCTCACGGTTTTGAGCATAGCTTTTGCATTCGAGCTCGGATTTTGGTGTTCTTTAGCTCGTTTAGAAGAGGAGAAGGAGCTCTACATCATCATCCAAGTTGTTCATGCTATATACGAAGGGTTCGTAGCATGGAAAAAATTCTATCGCATGAACACACACAAGCCAAGATCTAATCTACGAGATCGGTGCAACGAGTTTGTAGAGTACTAACCCTTGTAGATCCAAAGCGTTTAACAAGATCAAATTCTCGTTGTTGATGTAGTCGATCAATTTCCGATCTCAAGATCATGTAGACGATCCTTCCAACACCATGTTCCGGCAGAGCTTCCGCAGTCGGTCACACATACGGTACTCGACGAAGACCTTCCTCTCCCTTGTTCTAGCATGCAGTAGAGGTTGTAGATCTCCTCGCGATTCCAATAACACGACGGTGTGGTGGTGGAAGTAGAGGTGAGATTCCGTAGGGCTTCGCCTAAGCTGGAGCGGGTATGGTGGAGAAGAGAGAGCCTCGACAACTAGGGTTTAGAGGCCTACGGGTGGAGGTGTACGGAGGCTAGGGCAAGGCTAGGCGACGGCGATTTAGAGGAGGCTCTATGTAAGGTTCCCAACCTTTAATAAGGTAGAGATCCCTGTATTTAAAATGCTAGTCCCTGGATCAACAGCTAGCATCCACAGTTAAGATATAATATCATGAAACAAAGGTCATAATACAACTTTATAACCAGGAATAAAATAATTCATTACATCTTACATAGCTCATTTGGCTATCACATTACATTGCAGCAGAAAATCTATAAAGCATGGAGTCCTTGATTTTCAAAGTGCCACAGGCAGTCATGTTGGTTGTAGACTTGTAATCCTAGTCAATAAACTTCACAAACATCAAACAAACCTGCAACATAATAAGTTGCAGCCACAAGGGTCAATACATTTGAATTGTATTGGCAAGTTTCACTACTATGTAGAAAAATGTGGATCCTATCATTACATGCATATTTGGCAAAGTAGGGCTTAGGCTCATTTGCAGAAAGCAATATAGTTTTATCCTATCTTTTCAAAATAGTTTTGATCTTTTGTCAAATCTTTCTGAACTTCTTGGAAAACTCCAAGTGCTTCAAATCCCTTGTTGTCACCATCAAGTTTTACTTTGAGAAATTGGAATGTCGAGATCTTCCATAGCTTCAGGCCTTAGTTGCTCAGAGTTGTCCGTAACCGGGGACACGGATAAGTACTTAGAATTTGATCTTCTGCAGAAGTTGTACACTTTACCCACATGACACAATATCGTCTTGACGCCACTAGTGGCCGCTGGATAAGTACTCACCAAAATGGAGTACTGGCAGATCGAGAATGTGACAAAGTCTTTCCATAGAAGTCCTCCCAATACACAATGCTAGCTTGTCAACCAGGCACCAATGTAGGGATATATTTCCCTTACACAATTCTAGTTAACCTGAAGATGCCAATGCATGGGTCTTCCACTATGTAGTTGACTAAGCCAGAGCCCATTTAGCATGTGGCTATACACGGAAGCCACTGTACGAGAAACATGTTCAATCTCTAAGTCCCTGGGTGGTTTTCTTCTAGTGCACATACAAAAAGATAGCCATATAAACATGGTTCCCTTTGTTGCCACCTTGTACAAAACTTGAGTATCCTTGTCCACCCAGGTGGTTCATTGAGTACTTGTTTTATTATATGAAACTTATATCTTTCCAACACTTCATATAATCATCTCATATATCCCATCCCAAATATATAGCAGGGCTAAGCTTACTACAACTACAATGTTTTCACTAATGAGGATATAAGGGTATCCTATTAGGATTTAGCATAGCATAAAATATAGTAGTCCTTATCATGCATGTTACAAAAATCCACTAAGTGTAATGAAAATAGTAGGACATGGATGATAGTGTCACTTGCCTTTTTAGTAGAGAATGTTGGTTCACTTCTTGATCTTGCAAATATCACACTCTTCTAACTTCACTACAATTCAATCAGGCAAACACCATTTCAACTAGCATTCAAACCATTTCTCACACATAAAATAACACAAACAAGGTCATGCATGCAAGCATGCAAAATATAGTTTTATTTGCAAAAGTGGTTTCTACTAGGCTCTAAACATTATAAGGTTCAAAAGGTGGTCATTTACTAAAGTGGTAAAACCATTTGCAAAAGGTTTTATCTATAAACCATTTTTAAATCAAATCAATATTTTATGTGGTTGAAAATGCTTTTAGTAAAGAAATATTATTTAAAGAGTTCACCAAATATATTTTAATTCTCAAAACTTAGTGTTTAGGGTCAGAAGGTTTGAATCAAAACATTTCCCAAAGGTTTCACTCAAAAATCATTTCTAAATCATAATCAATATTTTTATTTGACTAGAAATGAGCTAATTCAATTATTTATTCCTTAACTTCATAAAATACATTTTAAATCTATAAGTTGGTTCTTAGGGTCAGTAGGTTCACAACAAACCATTTTGCAAAGATTTCACCCCAAAAATACATCTAGAACAATTTTTATATTCAAAATATGCCTACACATGTTTCTGCAAATTCAACCAATTTTCCAGAATCAAAACATTAAACAAAATGCATGGTTGCAATGTACTTGTTCTACTGAATCCATTGATATAAAATTTGCAAAATTTGGACGTGTAGAACTAAAGTTATGAATTTTACAAAATTTCATATCTAATAGAACATTTTCTGTTTTTAAAACAGAGTCAGTGCCACGCGGCGTGTGTCTATTGGACGGTACCGCTTCATGCGGATCGAGGTGGTTCTGGTGAAGCAGTAAGGAAGGGAGGGATATGAGGTGCTCACAGGGTTCGCAGGGCGATGCTGAAGCTCAACGCTGTCTTCTCCGTCGAAGGGCGCTCGGGGTGGACGACAATCGCTCGCCGGAGTTGCTCCTGGCGGCGGGTATGCTCAGTCGTCGTCGGGGATGGGGCTACAGGTCACCCTAAGGCCAAATGGAGGCACGGTTAGACGCGGGCGAGTGCATAGATGATAGGAGCATCATCGGGAGGTGCTGGGGCGGTCTGAGCTTACCAGGTGAAGTTCGTCGGAGAAGGGACAGACGCGGCGGTGCTCAGGTGATGACGAAGCCGATGATTTGGAGCGCGCACGAGCGAATGGAGCACACGGGCAGGTGCGCACGGGACTGGAGAGCAGGCTTGCGTGCTCTGTGAGGAGAGGCGCGGCGGGGTGTGGCCAGAATTTGCCGGTGAAGCTTGTCGGAGCAGTGGCGTTGCCGGCGGAAATCCGGGCAGCCTGGGGTCAGAGATGGTGGGGTGAGCGAGGGGAATGAAAGAGGAGAGGCAGGCGCTTAAGTATGCGTGGTCGGGGGCGAGAATAACGCAGCCAATAACTCGTATTGATTACCGGAGTTAATGGCAGAAACGGCGAGGCGACGTGGTCGCGAGGGAGACGATGATGAGGTGGCCAGTGGGGTCCGTTGTCAGTGAGAGAGGGAGAGAAAGAGTGGGCTCCACTTGTCTGTGACTCAGTGGGTTCTTTTCTAAGTGAAAAACGTTTCACTGCGGGGAAGAGCTGGTGGGCTGCACTGCTGGGATGCTGGGCTGGCCAGATGGGCTGTTCGTTTCTCTCTTTTTTTATACAGATTGCTTTTTCTTTTTCTTTTTGGAATTTCTGTTTTGAATTTCAATCAAATAATTCAAACAACAATTCAATTCAAACCACCACCAAACTTTGTATTGATTTTAACTCTGTTTAACAACATAATCCATAGTCCAAAACAAAGTAATTTTTATTCTTTTTTCAGATCCATTAATAATTAAATAAATAGACCTTAGTCATTAATTCAAATAGGATTTAATTTATTTAAAAAAACTCTATTTCAAAACTAAATAATACCAAAACCTTTTCAGTAGGTTTTATTTGAAAAACCAAAACACTTGGAAATCTTATTTAAAATACTCTAACAAGTTTTAGTGTTTATTTAAAAATGGAAAAGCGTTTACTTTAATAAAATTGGATATTAATAAATCCTCATTATTTTATTTAAATAAACCTTTACTCTTTTTGTCAAAATAGAAACATTTTATTTCAAAAGTTTGGCCAAGATTTAATTTGGCTCTATAAAATAATCCTTATTTATAATTCTACCTTTTCTTTTGAAAACCAAATCCTTTTATTAAAAGATCCAAAAATAGTAATTGTTGTTGTTGTTGTTGTTGTTGTTGTTGTTGTTGTTGTTGTTGTTGTTGTTGTTGTTGTTGTTGTTGTTGTTGTTGTTGTTGTTGTTGTTGTTGTTGTTGTTGTTGTTGTTGTTGTTGTTGTTGTTGTTGTTGTTGTTGTTGTTGTTGTTGTTGTTGTTGTTGTTGTTGTTGTTGTTGTTGTTGTTGTTGTTGTTGTTGTTGTTGTTGTTGTTGTTGTTGTTGTTGTTGTTGTTGTTGTTGTTGTTCTGATTCTGTATGAATGTTGTCATCTCCTGCATCAGTTGTGCCTGAGCTGCCATCATCTGCTGCATCTCAGGAGTGATGTTGTTGTTTTGGTTGGGGTTAGCACGACGGGGAGACATCTGTTGGTTTGATAGGGATAAGTTATGATGGATAGGTTTTTAAGAAGTTCTAACACACAACTCAAAACATCCAAGTTCAATCAAACAATCAAGCAATCAACAAGCAACTATCCACTTAACAACTTATGAGCTTAACTCATGAGTTGAAGGAAACAACAAGTTTTCTTGAAATAATCAACTTAGTGTAGTCATACCTCATAGGTCAATATGATCTATACACTATCATGATTTCAATGTCTTAGATAGTTGGTAGGCAATCTAATGTCTCTTGGTTTTTCACTTCTAGTCCTTAGTGATGTCTAAGTTGAAGTCCTTAGTGCAATCCTTGGTGAAACTAAAGTTGAATTCATTGGTCATGGTGAAGGCTTTGTCCATCAAGTTGATAAAGGAAGAGATGTAGAATCAAAAACCAAAAAGGTTGAGGAAAGAGTTTACAAGATTGTTCGTAGATATGTTTTGGAACAAAAACAAATCTTATTTTTCTAAGGGGTTTTGTCCAATCCTAGGGTTACAATCCTACAGGCAACACAGTGCTCTGATACCATCTGTAAGGTTCCCAACCTTTAATAAGGTAGAGATCCCTGTGTTTACAATGCTAGTCCCTGGATCAATATCTAGCATCCACAGTTAAGATGTAATATCATGAAACAAAGGTCATAATACAACTTTATAACCAGGAATAAAATAATTCATTACATCTTACATAGCTCATTTGGCTATCACATTACATTGCAGCAGAAAGTCTATAAAGCATGGAGTCCTTCATCTTCAAAGTGCCGCAGGCAGTCATGTTGGTTGTAGACTTGTAATCCTAGTCAATAAACTTCACTAACATCAAACAAACCTGCAACATAATAAGTTGCAGCCACAAGGGTCAATACATTTGAATTGTATTAGCAAGTTTCACTACTATGTAGAAAAATGTGTAACCTATCATTACATGCATATTTGGCTAAGTAGGGTTTAGGCTCATTTGCAGAAAGCAATATAGTTTTATCCTATCTTTTCAAAATAGTTTTGATCTTTTGTCAAATCTTTCTGAACTTCTTGGAAAACTCCAAGTGCTTCAAATCCCTTGTTGTCACCATCAAGTTTTACTTTGAGAAATTGGAATGTCGAGATCTTCCATAGCTTCAGGCCTTAGTTGCTCAGAGTTATCCGTAACCGGGGATACGACTAAGTACTTAGAATTTGATCTTCTGCAGAAGTTGTACACTTTACCCACATGACACAATCTCGTCTTGACGCCACTAGTGGCCGCTGGATAAGTAATCACCAAAATGGAGTACCGGCAGATCGAGAATGTGACAAAGTCTTTCCATAGAAGTCCTCCCAATACACAATGCTAGCTTGTCAACCAGGCACCAATGTAGGGATATATTTCCCTTACACAATTCTAGTTAACCTGAAGATGCCAATGCATGGGTCTTCCACTATGTAGTTGACTAAGCCAGAGCCCATTT
The DNA here is from genome assembly GCA_916181665.1 of Avena sativa. Classification (NCBI taxonomy): domain Eukaryota; kingdom Viridiplantae; phylum Streptophyta; class Magnoliopsida; order Poales; family Poaceae; genus Avena; species Avena sativa. The sequence continues at coordinate 402,863,253 of OV702284.1, forward strand.
AGCATGTGGCTATACACGGAAGCCACTGTACGAGAAACATGTTCAATCTCTAAGTCCCTGGGTGGTTTTCTTCTAGTGCATATACAAAAAGATAGCCATATAAACATGGTTCCCTTTGTTGCCACCTTGTCCAAAACTTGAGTATCCTTGTCCACCCAGGTGGTTCATTGAGTACTTGTTTTATTATATAAAACTTATATCTTTCCAACACTTCATATAATCATATCATGTATCCCATCCCAAATATATAGCAGGGCTAAGCTTACTACAACTACAATGTTTTCACTAATGAGGATATAAGGGTATCCTATTAGGATTTAGCATAGCATAAAATATAGTAGTCCTTATCATGCATGTTAAAAAATCCACTAAGTGTAATGAAAATAGTAGGACATGGATGATAGTGTCACTTGCCTTTTTAGTAGAGAATGTTGGTTCACTTCTTGATCTTGCAAATATCACACTCTTCTAACTTCACTACAATTCAATCAATCAAACACCATTTCAACTAGCATTCAAACCATTTCTCACACATAAAATAACACAAACAAGGTCATGCATGCAAGCATGCAAAAGATAGTTTTATTTGCAAAAGTGGTTTCTACTAGGCTCTAAACATTATAAGGTTCAAAAGGTGGTCATTTACTAAAGTGGTAAAACCATTTGCAAAAGGTTTTATCTATAAACCATTTTTAAATCAAATCAATATTTTATGTGGTTGAAAATGCTTTTAGTAAAGCAATATTCTTTAAAGAGTTCACCAAATATATTTTAATTCTCAAAACTTGGTGTTTAGGGTCATAAGGTTTGAATCAAAACATTTCCCAAAGGTTTCACTCAAAAATCATTTCTAAATCATAATCAATATTTTTATTTGACTAGAAATGAGCTAATTCAATTATTTATTCCTTAACTTAATAAAATACATTTTTAAATCTATAAGTTGGTTCCTAGGGTCAGTAGGTTCACAACAAACCATTTTGCAAAGATTTCACCCCAAAAATACATCTAGAACAATTTTTATATTCAAAATATGCCTACACTTGTTTCTGCAAATTCAACCAATTTTCTAGAAGCAAAACATTAAACAAAATGCATGGTTGCAAAGTACTTGTTCTACTGAATCCATTGATATAAAATTTGCAAAATTTGGACGTGTAGAACTAAAGTTATGAATTTTACAAAATTTCATATCTAATAGAACATTTTCTGTTTTTAAAACAGAGTCAGTGCCATGCGGCGTGTTTCTATTGGACGGTACCGCTTCGTGCGGATCGAGCTCTGTGGGCTGTTAGATCTAAAGGGTATCGCATGGCTCAGATTGCACCATACCTGTTCGCTAAGTGATTCTATCGTGACGCTTAGATCTAGATCCTACGGTGCACAGCTGCCGGTCAAAGGTGGGCGGCGCTGGCGGCAGCGACAGGCGGCGCGGGCTCTGCTCGCGGTGGTTCTGGCGAAGCAGGAAGGAAGGGAGGGATATGAGATGATCACAGGGTTTGCAGGGCGATGCTGAAGCTCAACGTTGTCTTCTCCGTCGAAGGGCGCTCGGGGTGGACGGCAATCGCTCGCCGGAGTTGCTCCTGGCGGCGGGTGTGCTCAGTCGTCGTCGGGGATGGGGCTACAGGTCACCCTAAGGCCAAATGGAGGCACGGTTAGACGCGAGTGAGTGCATAGATGATAGGAGCATCATCAGGAGGTGCTGGGGCGGTCTGAGCTTACCAGGGGAAGTTCGTCGGAGAAGGGACAGACGCGGCGGTGCTCAGGTGATGACGAAGCCGACGATTTGGAGCGCGCGCGAGCGAATGGAGCACACGGGCAGGTGCGCACGGGACTGGAGAGCAGGCCTGCATGCTCTGTGAGGAGAGGTGCGGCGGGGTGTGGCCGGAATTCGCTGGTGAAGAATGTCAGAGCAGTGGCATTGTCGGCGGAAATCCGGGCAGCCTGGGGGCAGAGATGGTGGGGTGAGCGAGGGGAATGAGAGAGGAGAGGCAGGTGCTTAAGTATGCATGGTTGGGGGCGAGAATAACGCAGCCAATAACTCGTATTGATCGCCGGAGTTAATGGCAGAAACGGCGAGGCGACGTGGTCGCGAGGGAGACGATGCTGAGGTGGCCAGTGGGGTCCGTTGTCAACGAGAGAGGGAGAGAAAGAGTGGGATCCACTTGTCTGTGACTCAGCGGGTTCTTTTCTAAGTGAAAAACGTTTCACTGCGGGGAAGAGCTGGTGGGCTGCACTGCTGGGCTGCTGGGCTGGCCAGATGGGCTGTTCGTTTCTCTCTTTTTTTATAAAGATTGCTTTTTCTTTTTCTTTTTCTTTTTGGAATTTCTGTTTTGAATTTCAATCAAATAATTCAAACAACAAATCAATTCAAACCACCACCAAACTTTGTATTGATTTTAACTCTGTTTAACAACATAATCCAAAGTCCAAAACAAAGTAATTTTTATTATTTTTTAACATCCATTAATAATTAAATAAATAGACCTTAGTCATTAATTCAAATAGGATTTAATTTATTAAAAAAACTCTATTTCAAAACTAAATAATACCAAAACCTTTTCAGTAGGTTTTATTTGAAAAACTAAAACACTTGGAAATCTTATTTAAAATACTCTAACAAGTTTTAGTGTTTATTTATAAATGGAAAAGACTTTACTTTAATAAAATTGGATATTAATAAATCCTCATTATTTTATTTAAATAAACCTTTACTCTTTTTATCAAAATAGAAACATTTTATTTCAAAAGTTTGGCCAAGATTTAATTTGGCTCTATAAAATAATCCTTATTTATAATTCTACCTTTTCTTTTGAGAACCAAATCCTTTTATTAAAAGATCCAAAAATAGTAATTCCAACTATCATAACTTTATTTATTATTTGTTTATCTTTTTAAATCCTTTTAGGATTTTATTTGATCAAAATAGGTTTTGATGTTTCCAATTGGAATCAAAAAGTTTCTTCTCAACCTTAAATTCAATAAAATTTTATTTTGTTTATTTAATTTTCACATTTCAAAATTTGGAAAATTTTGGGATGTGACACTCTAGGTGGCGACGACTTGGGAGGGGAAACCGGCCTAGGGTTTTTGGGGTGGGTACCAAGGGGGCTCTCCACCCCTTCTTTTATAGGTGAGAGGGGTGGCTAGGGGAGGGGAGTCCTCCCCTAACTCCTCTTGGTGACCGGCGGCAAGGGAGGGAGGGGAAACCTTCCTCCTCTAGTTTTCCTCCTCTCCCTCCACTTGGTTTGACTTTCAATGTTGAAATTTGACTTTTTCAAATAGGAGTTTGACTATTCAAACTAGAGTTTAATTTTGCTCTTCCCATTGCCCAGACAAGTGACCTAGGACATGATGCAACCATAACACATTTGTATGACACATTCATGTACCGTTCCCTCTCCGGAGTGGTGGACCTTCTAGACCCTTCTAGAAGCTTTTAGTGAAAACACAGAAAACATTTCCGAACCCCAGAATTGGACTTTCCATATCTCCTGATCATTCCGGATCTCCTCGTGATATCCCGGATCCAATCCGAGACTCCGAACAACATTCGGTCTTCAACTCACATTCCATATCTACTAAACAACATCGAATCCTTAAGTGTGTCTCCCTACAGTTCATGAATTATGCAGACATGACCAAGACTCTTATCCGATCAATAACCAATAGAGGAATATGGAAATTCATATGGCTCCCACATATTTCTACGATGACATTGTGATCGAATGAACCATTTACATACGATACCAATTTCCCTTTGTCTCATGATACTTTACTTATCCGAGGTTTGGTCGTCGGTATCTCGGCATACCTAGTTCAACATTGCTACCATTAAGTACTCTTTACTCGTTCCGTGATATGTGATTCCTTGTGAACCAGTCACATTCTTGCAAGCCAATTGGATGACATTCCACTAAGAGGGCCCAGAGTATATCTATCCGTCATATGGATGGACAAATCCCACACTTGATCCATGTGCATCAAAACATACTTTCAAAATACTCAATGCCACCTTTATAATCACCCAATTACGAAGTGGTGTTTGATGTCATCAAAGTATCCATCCGGTTATGGTGATTAACATGATCTCATGGTCAAAGGATTTAGGTTACTATGTATTTGAAAGCTTTAGCAAATGAATTATTTAAATGTCTTGATCTTATGCTACGCTTAACTATAGGAGTGTGTCCATCACATAATTATTCTAATGATATGACCTTGTTATTAATAACATCCAATGTTCATGATCAGGAAACCATGGTCATCTATTAATCAATAAGCTAGTTTAACAAGAGGCTTTACTAGGGACTCTTTTATGTTTACAAATCACACAAGTATTTATGTTTCCTATTAATACAATTATAGCATGGGATGTAAACATTTATCATAAACATAATGATAATAACTACTTTATTATTGCCTCTTGGGCATATCTCCAACAGTCTCCCACTTGCACTAGAGTCAATAATCTAGATTTGAAAAACTTTGTGCTTTCAAAACCAATGGCTTTCTGGTGTTATATATACACGATTGCTAGTGGTTAACTTAATCTTCAGATCTGACACTTTCAGGTCCGTGTGTAATTGCATGTCTTTGCGTACCTACGCATCACTCATTCTCCAATGAGATGGCATTGTATAAATTTGGTCCTTTGGTGAGACCTTTAGTTCCTTGGGGTCAAACCATGTCGATACAATTGTTGTACAATATATATTCATAGTACTAGCCCGCTATGAACCACACCCAGTTTGATAACAAACTATTTGACACAAATGCCCTCTTTTATTCTACAATAGTAGTCATATACTTAGCATTTTGTTGTAGTATCTTGTGGCATCCCGCAAAACCACTACTAGAAAATCGCGTTGTTTTTGTGCATTGCATCATCATGGCCGCATGATCATGTCATCATGCCACATTGCATTTGAGCATCGTCATCATCATGCATATTATCTTGCCTAAAAACTATTTGCGAAAGTCTATGGATTTCTGAAACTAGTCCTCCTTCTATTTCAAATTAAACCCCGGACGCTTCCGGATATTTTTGTTTGTCTAAAATCTATTATACAAGCTTATTGCAAAAGTTAAATAAAAATTATATTATTTTAGTGGGGCAGTCGAACGGGCCGAATGACCCGAACGACCACCCCCAGAATTATAATCGGTCCACCTAACCCGCCCTTCTAAATCCTACAGCTACCAACCTATCTACCCACCCCTCTGGCCACCTCACCCCCTCCAATCACGGAACGCCACATCAGCCCACCCCAAAGCCCCACCAACCACCCTCTGCCACCTAGCCTCCCTCTCTCTCTCTCCCCACTCACCCAGCCTCAACACACACAACACATACCAGCAAAACAACCCCCATCCACGCGCCACCCTCCCTGGCCGCTGGGCCCGACCCCACCTCTCCCCTGGGTCCCACACCCCACCAACCAGCCCACTTCCACCTGCCCCCCCCACCGACCCCACCCCACGTCACCAACCCGAACCACCTGTCCCCCGACCACGCCTCCCTCACCCGCGTCTTCCTCCTCCCTCTCTCTCTGCGCCGTGCATCGCCTGCCTCTCTCCTTCTTCTCCCTTGTCGCCGGCCGCCTTCCCCCACCACCGCGCTGCCCGAGCTCCGCTCCCGCCGGCCCGAGGACCCCGACGACCCCGCGCTCGCCTCCACCCTCTCCTCCACCGCCCGCTCGACCGCGAGCGCCCGCCGGAGCCGCCGCGCGCCCCCTCCGCGCTTGCTGCGCCGGCGCGCCCCGCCGTCGCGCCCCGACCTCGCGGGCATACTCTCCCCGGCCCACCTCGGCTCCTCCCCGCCGCCCGCCGGTCTTCCCCGGCCGCGCCTCCCCTCCGTCCTCGCCGCCCCGCGCTCCCTCCGGCTCGCGCCTCCGCCCAAGCCGCCTCCTCCGGCCACCCTCTGCTCGCCCCGCACCGCCCCGCTCCATCAGCCCACCCCGCCGGCCGCCGGAGCCCTGCCGTCGCCGGCTCTGCCCGCTGCAGCGATGCCGCCTCCCTCCGCAGGCTCGAGCCGGTCGATCTCGCCCTTTACCTCGCCGGCGCCCCGTCCCCTGCCCCCCGGTCCCTGTCTCCGGCGCCCGCGGCATGTGCCGTCCTCGCCGTTTTCGTTTCCCTACAGGTCGTCGTCGCCAGTACCAGGGGGTGCTGCTCCGTTTTGGGGGCCTCTCGGTTTCCTTTGCCTCGTGTACCGTGTGTAGTACCGGTATCGAGTAGAGGAAGTACCGAGATGGGGGCCGAAGAATCATCAAAAACCGTAAATCGACGACATGGGCTCGATGACCGCCAGGACCACCTCTTGGAACGCCATGCCTTTCTTCGCGAACGCCGAGACCGTACCTCGTCGAACCCCCGGAACCCCAAGGTCTATCGCCATCGGACAAGCTCGCCGCGGACCCTTGAAGCATGGATCCGAGGGCCGAAGGTCTTCTACTTGAACGCCAAGATCGTCTCGACCACGACGTTTTGAAGAATGGACCTGGCGCACCCCGAGGACCCTGACGCCGTTTCCAAGTTCGCCACCGGTAAATAAGGAGGAACCCTCAAGGACTTCGACACGGAGCGTCAAGATCGCCTCACGGAATCCGAAGCGCGGACCCGAAGACCACGGCGACGACAAGATCGACATCGATCCGGAAGAACCCGATGCGCCCCCGACACCGACCCAAGTCCTGCTTCCCGGAGGCGACAAGAACTACCCCCGATATCCGAGAACGATCCTGCCGAGAACGTTTCCGTCAAACCCTGGACCCTGAGACCGACCCCGAACCCCGGAACCAAGATCGTCGAACCCTAATGTGTGAACCCCTTCCCGAAAACCCTATTTTATCATATATAACAACTTGTTGCATATTAATTGCCATACTTGCATGCATAATCATGTGGTTTGGGGGCCTTATGCCGATTCACCTAATAATTAAATATGGGGCCCATATGCGGGCGAATCTAATCTCATATCGGCCTCATTTAAACTTGTGTAGCGAACCGGTGATATATTCTGCCTTGTTAAAAAACATTTAAACTGCGGGTTAGTTAAATAACATGAACCATCTAATGAATTGTCGGGACCCCGGTTCCACTTAATATTGACCTAATTGCATTGCACCCTTTCCATGTCATACATCATACATGCATCATGCCGATCTTCTGCCGTTGTATTAAATATTGCATCCGGTGTTTATTCTAGTGTTTTGCTTCTTCGCGGATAAGGCCGTTGAGTTGATGCGAGTGTCGACCCGATCTTCGGTTGAACCTTCGACAATGTTTTTCAGGCGAGCATCTCCCCCCTTTCTACCTATCTTACATTTATAGTATTTATTCCCTCCTGTTGATCTATTGCTATCTGTGTTGCGATGCTCTAGTTTTCGTACCCGTGATATACCGTGCAGCCCTATATTGCCTTGGACACATCCTATTACCTGTTGTTTGGTAGATAGTTGGACTTGCGCGTCGTAGTCGCTTGCTCAAGTGCTGTTGCGTGTCGACCAGTGCCACAGTTGTTGATGTATTGCCGCATGTTGATGTTGGAGATGATCATAGTTTTACTTATCGTTCACTTTAATTCCGGTTTAACAACTAAAATTGAAGTAAGCAGAGGCATCGGTGGGTGATAGATAATATTTGGTTTTCGAACGCCCACTTGTGTCCCGTAGGACCCCGAGTACTTGATACCTGTTCCTTGTTTTATCGCGCTATCCACATCCGGGAGGTATATGGGACCCCCCTTAGCCAGAGCTTGATTCAGTCTTATTTCTTGGGGCCACAAACTAGTTTGAGGTTTTATTTACGATCCTGTACTTATGCCATGCTTTACTGCTTTATTAAATTGTGCGACAGATAGCACCTGTACTGTTTTGGATCGGGACACGATTCCACTGTGTCGACAAGCCCAGTTTTGGGTTCCCAGTCGTTCACAGCCATCTACCCAAACCTTGAGTCCGTCTCGGAGCTTGCTTACTTTGTTGCGGGTCTACTCAATGGGGTGGCCCCCTGAAATATTTCTGAATCCTATGATTGCTTTGTCGTGAAGGCCTCGTTGGGTTTTGATTTGGTTTTTCCGAGGTTGATCGAGTGTGTGTTGCTATTGGTGCACCCCGGCCGGGTAAAACTTTCTGAAAGCCGTGTCCGCGGTTATGGATGACTTGGAGCACAGTATCTCGACCATAGACAAGCATAACTAAAGTTTATTGCTATCAATTTGACTTTATAATGACTAGTAATCAGCTTCACTATAATGGAATGGCTAATTAATACTGCCCACAATTGCTTGTTTGGAGTGTCGCTTGCGACCATTGTACCTGACTAGTAAGTATTGCAACTATAACGGAATGGCTAAATGAAAGTATCAACAACTGCTGGTTTTTGGGGTTATCTCATGCTAATTGTATCTGATTAGTAATTGTGGCAACTACAACAGAACGATTAACTAAAAGTGCCCACTGATTATTTTATCAGGATGATTATCCAAATCTGACTAGTAATTGCTGCAACGATAACTGAATAAATAAAACTGCCAACCGTGTGAGTTCCTCGGTTGACTTCCTCGTCTGGTCTCGAGGGGGAAATACCAGGATGGGATTGTTTGGTGTTAGAATCAGGTTGGATCGAATAGTTCTTTCTCACCCCTCTCTGATAGCCGCCAGTTGTATCGAGTCTCTATAGGTTGTTTAGTGCGTGCTGCCGCTGCCGCTTCAGTCCACCATACCTATGTAGGCGAGGACCGCCGAATTCTAGTCTCGCCGTGTACTGGCCTCAGTACTGACGCTCCTCTTTTCCCTTTGCCCTTTGTCGGCACCCCTTTTGTTTTAAGCAGGTTTTTGAGATCGACGCCGTTAGCAGGGTTACCCTTCCGGCTTGGCCTGGGCAGGGTTATGGACGCCATTGGTTATTCTTCAGGGCTCTTAGCCCCATTTGCATCTTGTCCGTAGTCGGACGCTCCATCTTTTCAAGGTGATTTGGATCTTTGTATATTATACCTGTATTCTTGACTCTTTGAGTCGCTGTTGTATATATCTGTTCGGTGGGTCCCATCGAGGACTGTTGTGTAATGTTATTACTTCGTTTTCCACCCGCACGAAAGTGCCTGGTGGGCACCTTTGAATCGTTTCTATGCGGGTTTGGCGGGTTTCGCTAAAACTTGCATAGGTCCGATTCTGAGGGTGTTACATATCTGTCATAATGTCTTAACTTTGGAACTCATCCAAATCCATTATGGAATCTCCTTTCCATTACATTGTGCCACCCATAGTTTAAATTGAGATAAAATTAATTCATATACCGTGACAAAACTAGTATCAATGTAACACTTTACAGTGAACTATCTATCTAATTATAACCTCTACAAAAATAACATATTTTTAGTTCTTCCAAAAGATCATAAGAATATCTTTACTATCATTCAATCATCATCTTATGAATCTTTCTGGTATATGCTCATAACATTTAGAGCATAGGACATATATGGATGTGTACATATCACAGTATGATTGATCAAAATAACTTTTATGATCTCATTCACCAAGTATCAAAATACTTGAATCTTTGTTTCACTTACCAAGTGTCGATACACTTGAATTTTGATTTAATCCTTTCTGTGTGGAAAGAACCTTTCTTGTCATTTTCTTATTGAACTCATTCAGTATCTCATCTATGTACATTTGGCACAACCATATTAGCGGCTGAATCTATACATATAGACATTGATGCCAATTATTCGGGTTTTGCCTAAGTATTTCATCGAGATGAAATTCTTAATCTGTGTCAATAAAGATACATCATTTCCAATCAACAATGTGTCTTTCTCATAATGCATTAGAAATATGTCTTAGTGCTCCCACTTAATTTCTTATAAATGCAAGAATCTTCATCATCACTAATGAAATTAAACCTTTTAATAGTTTCATCACGATGAAGATTCCAACTCCGCGATGCTGACTTCAACCATTAAAGTTTGCATGCTCTTTTAGCATCCTTTGAATTAACAAAACCCTTTGGATCATGTCATGTACACGTCCTAGGTAACCATTCTATTAGAAGAACTTGTTTTGTTTGTTCAAGTACCATATAAAAAAAATTATATGTAGTGGTTGCTACATTAATCCGTCTAGACTAAATATCGCTATGAAAGATAAAATCTTTTCATAGTCAACCTTTTGAACATTGTCTTAAACTCTTTTCCCGACATGTCGACTATTTCATATATGTGAAACATCCATATCTATTTATAGATCCATATATGACCGATAGGTTTTACACCTTTCCGGAGGGTCTTCCAAGTTCAAAGCTCGATTTATCGTGTATGGAACTATCATGGATTTTATGGCTTCAAGCCATTTGACAGATGTAACACCCCTAGTTTTATTAAATGGTAATTAGGATTTCTTTGCTCATTCATGAGCATCATCATCATCTTAAAATGCCTGCAAGAAATAAAAAACCCTAAACCCTAATTTCCTCCCTCTATTTGAAATCTTTCATATGGTTCTGAAATATTTGAAAAACCCCCAAAACCCATGGAGACCAAATTGTTATTAGGGCCCCTTAGTGCTTTAAGATATTTTACAAAGCCCTTATATTTTGAAACTATTCGAAATTGATTTTTAATTGAAATTACAAAAATAAAACATCAAACAAAAAAAGAAAAACATTCTATAACAAAAAACTATAACTAATCTAATCTGGGTCGAAGCCCATCTTCTCCTCCCCTCTATTCGTCGCCCAGTGCTTCCAGCAGTAGTAGCGCGCAACCTTTCCTGTAGCCCAACCCCGGACCATCTGCAACCCGTCCTTGGCCCGTACCCCTTCGCCTTTGTTTCGTCGTCTTCCTCGCGGGAGAAGCTTCCCCGTGTCACCGTCGACGCCGTCCGCCATCACCAAGATGAGAACGTGCGCCGCAATGACCGTCGTCGCCCCCGGACCCCTACAAGTACTCGAAGCCGCCGCCGGTCAAACCCTTGGCCTCACTCTTCCTTCTCCCTCACTTTCCCGAGCCATGGCCGAAACCCTAGCTCGCGGGAGCTCGATGATGTCGCCGTTCCCGACTGCCCCGTGCGAAGACGAGGCCACCACCATTAGCGCCTCGCATTCCTCGCCGTCCCTGATGAAGCGTGCAAGCGGGGGATCCCCTCCTCGCCGGAAGCAACCCTGAACCACCGTCGGCCGTCGAGGTTGTCGTCGTCGATTTGGCGCCGTTCGACCCTTCCCGGCCTCGCCGTCACCACCATCGCGCTTAGGATGAGCTCATAGTTCTAAGGTACCCCTCCGCGTGCTCCCTCTCGCTCTCTAGCTCCCTCCTCGTCATCCACCGCCGCTCGCCGCCGCAGAAGCTCGCTGTGGTCACTATTCCGGTGACCAATAAAAGGCGGCGCCACCACAGCCCAACTCGCCTCGCTCCCCTCTCTCCATCAAGCCTAACCACGAGGCGCCGCGTGCAGCATATTGATGGGGGCTTGCTCGACCTAAGAGCACCTCCATTGCTGACGTCAGCATGAGGTCATAATCCCCTTTTCTTTTGTTTTAATTATTTTCTGTAATTATTTCTATAAATAAGAATCCCTGACACGTGGGTCCACCCTGTAAGTGATATTAACATTTTTAGAAATGTTTTCTGATTAAATAAAATGTTAAAGTAATTCCAAAAATTTAATTCTTTTTATAATATTTCAAAAATGATTTAAAATGAATTAAAATTGGGAAAATTCATAACTAATTCATTTAAAATAAAAAAAATACAAATAATATATCAAAATGATTAGAAAAATGAGACCTATTCCATAGCATTACAATCATGCATTGTTCAACAACTTCAAATGAAAGTTTAATTAGAAGAACCAATTGAACCCCGTAGGCGATTCTGAGGTTCTCCTTGTGATGACCCACAGGTATAGGGGGTGTATCGCAGTACTTTAGATAAATAGGAGTGTCGATCCCAAAGAGGAGAAGAAGGTGTTGACTAGTGGTATGGAGCAGGAAATCTCTGTAAATACTTAGCAAACATATTTTTAGGGGTTTTCTGATAAAGCAACAAAACAAGGTGCAAGTAATGAAGACAACAAGCAAACGCAACAAGTGGCCCAATCCTTTTGTTAGCAAAGGACAAGCCGGTGGAAATACTTATAAGGACCAAACGTTCTCGAGGACACATGGGAATTCTGTCAAGTGCTTTTGCTTCAAATAGCTGAGTACTCTTCTTTGGTGTTGTAAGTGTTGTGTGGGTGAACCTGTGCTAATGTACGGACCTTACTTGGACTAATACATACTTGTGATTAAACCCCCTGCAAGCATCCGCAACTACAGGAAAGTAATTAAGATATAAACCTAACCATAACCTTAAAATCTGAGATCCTACGCTCCCTTGTGCAAAGGTGTTCTAACGGGGGTTCAGGTTTCTGTCACTCCGGCAACCCCATAATTAGTAGCCAAATACACAATGCATTCCCCTAGGCCCATAAATGGTGAAGTATCATGTATTCGACGTTCACATGACACCACTAGAATAATATCACCACAACTTAAATACTAAACCATTGAATAATAACTCAACACAAATTCACTACTAACAACATGACTTCTCCCATGTCCTCAAGAACTAAACGAACTACTCACGAGACATCATATGGATCAGGATAAAAGATGATATGATAATGGATAACAATCTGAACATAAACAATAATCCAATGGTTCCACTCACGAGCATCAATTACAATAGTAATCAACACCGGGAAAGTTTCCCCTAATGAACTAAGCAAGTATTCAACACGATTGTTACAGCGGGATGGAGTGGTGATGATGGTGCTGGTGGAGATGATGGTGTGGATGTTGAAGATGATGATGATCCCGATGAAGTCTAGCTTGACGATGGTGTTGATGGCGACGATCTCCCCTCTCCGGGAAGGACTTTTCCTGGTAGAAATCTGTGTGCCGGAGAGATCTTTCTCTCTCGGTGTCTTCCGCCCCGCGGAGGTGGCGGAAATCTTTCTTGTGGTCCCTCCCCTGGTATTAGGGTTCCGAGAGGATCATATAGGAGAGAGGACGGAGTCGGAGGTCGGCCAGGTGGGCCACACCTGCCCTAGGCGCGACCTAGGGGGACCCGCGCCTAGGAGGGTGTGGGACCCCTGTGGCCTAGCTACGCCTCCCCTTCTGGCTTCCTTCGTCTTCTGGGAAAATATAATTTTCCAATATTTTTCTGGTATTTTTCTGATCTTTGCAAAATTGCATAAAAACACATCTTTTTCCATCAGAACCATGACTCCGGCAGTCCATCCTCCAAGAGTCATCCAACATGCAAAAACAGAGGAAAAGACATAAGTAACACCTCATAATAAGACATATATCAATGAATAGAGGCAAATTATGATATAGAATGGTGAAGAAAATTGGACGTATCACCCAGTTCTAGGGTTTGCACCCCTCGGACCTGTTTAAAATGACCAAGCATGTTTAGGTTTTCAATTTCAGTAACTTTTAATTTGTCATATTATCATCCTTGATTGAGCATTGCATAGATGCCATGTGTTGATTGTTTCCTTTCTTTTCGGTATTTGGTTCTTCTCTGGTAGAATATGATATCGGAATTGAGATCGAGATTGATGACTGAGATCAACACCGTCGAAGCTCGAAGACCAATACTTGATCAACTATAACCAAGTCAAAGTACCAGGTGTCCGAAGCTCTGCTTTCTGGTTATAACCTAGCAAAGGCAAGCGTAGCCCCACACATGATATAATCCTATGATTTCAAGCATTTCAATTCTTGCCATGTGCATGCGATTCTAAAGTCTTTTATCGATAGATAGAGTAATCCTATCTTTTGCATGTTACCTTTGAATACTATAATCCCTGATCCACTGCTCCTAGCATAACTAAGGTTTGGCTTATGAAGCGTTGCTAGAGCTGTTAAATCTGTTGTGCTTAGCCATGCTTAGCTGTTACCGCTTGTCCATCCGGTTGATGAATCAGAGCTCCGATTGAACCTAGTATGACAGGATGACGTGATATGATCAAAGATGGAAATTAAACATGCTAAGGCTTGTATGGGAGGCCACGGTGGGTTGTGGTTTTTGCAATCCCATACTTGCCACTACTAGGATTTGAGTTCTTGCCTCTTGAACCAAGACGAGCGTACAGCCACACATGGGCCTGGAAACCCCCTCGACCAACTAACTTGCCTAGTAGATTCCATGAGTCACATAGTGTTGGAGATATGCCCTAGAGGCAATAATAAAAGTAGTTATTATTATATCTTTGTGTTTATGATAAATGTTTACATTCATGCTATAATAGTATTAACAAGGAAACATTAATACTTGTGTGATTTGTAAACTTAATTTGAAGTCCCTAGTATAGCCTCTATACTTCACTAGCTTGTTGGTTGATAAATGATTGTGGTTTCCCTATCATGAACATTGAGATATTATCAACAACAAGATCATATCATTAGGAGAATGATATGGTGGACATACTCCTATAGATAAGCGTAGCATAAAGATCAAGTCATTTCAATAGTTCAATTGCTATATGCTTTCTGATACATAGTAACCTAATTCCTTCGACCATGAGATCATGCATATCACCTTTACCGGATGGATGCATTGATGACATCAAACACCACACCGTAACTGGGTGGCTATAAAGGTGGCATTGAGTGTTCGGAAAGTATTGGTTGAGACACATGGATCAAGAGTGGGATTTGTCCATCCATATGACGGATAGATATTCTCTGGGCCCTCTCGGTGAAATGTCATCCAATTAGCTTGCAAGCATGTGACTGGCTCACAAGGGATCACATATCACGGGAACGAGAAAAGAGTACTTATCAGTAACGAGGTTGAACTAGGTATGCAGAGATACCGACGATCATAACCTCGGATAAGTAACATATCGTGAGACAAAGGGAAATTGGTATCGTATGTAAGTGGTTCATTCGATCGCAAAGTAATCGTAGAAATATGTGGGAGCCATATGAATTTCCATATTCCTCTATTGGTTATTGTTCGGAGAAGTGTCTCGATCATGTCCGCATAATTCACGAACCGTAGGGAGACACACTTAAGGATTCGACGTTGTTTTGAGTAGTTATGGTATTATGAGAAAGAGACCGAATGTTGTTCGGAGTCTCGGATGGGATCCGGGATATCACGAGGTGATCCGGAATGGTCCGGAGAATAAGATTCATATAAGGAAAGTCCCGTTTCGGAGTTCAGAAATGATTCCGGTGAATGGTCTAGAAGGTTCCGGAATGTCCGGCACTCCGGGAGGAGGGAGGGGTACATGAATGTGTCATTACATATTGGAATGATTGCATCATGTACTAAGTGTTCTTGCTGTTCCAAATAAAGGATTAAATTGAATCCTAAAACAGAAAAGTCAAATGTCCAGTCTGAAAGTCAAACGGCTAAAACAAGAAACTGTGGGAAACAAGCAAGAGGAGGCAAAAACCGACTTGGGGGAGGAGTCCCTCCTCTCCAAGCCGGCGGCCCACCTAGGCCGAGTTGGGGAGGGACTCCCCTCCCTCCCCTGGCGCGCCGGCCCCTCCACCCATAAAAGGAGGGGCAGGGCCTCCTCCTCTAGACACACAAGTTTCTACCTCTAATCTCCGGTTTAGAGCCGTTTTGGTTTAGAGCTTCTAATTGCTTTAGCCTGCGGTTTAGAGCCTTCTAATTGGTGTGTCTAATCTCTAGACCACTAATAGCCCTCTCTCATACTCCACCATACTCGCTCCGGCTTAAGGCGAAGCCCTGCGGGATCTCCCCTCTACTTCCGGTACCACGCCGTTGTGCTGCCGGAATCGCGAGGAGAGTGCTACAACCTCCACTGCCTGCTGGAACAAGGGAGAGGAAGGTCTTCGTCGAGTACCGAACGTGTGACCGACTGCGGGAGCGCTGCCGGAACGCAGCGCCGGAAGGATCGTCTACACGATCTTGAGATCGGGAAGAGTACGACTACATCACCCACGAGAATCCGCTCTCGTTAAACACTTTGGAATCTTCGAGGGTAAGTTATTCCATCGACTCGTTGCTACAATCTAGTAGATAGATATTGGCTTGTTTGTTTGTATGCGATAGAAATTTTTTGTTTTCCATGCTACGAACCCCTACAGTGGTATCAGAGCCGTGTCTATATGTAGATCTGTTGCACGAGTAGAACACAATGGTCATTGTGGGCGTTGATGCTTTTATTGTTGATTGCTTCTTGTGTACTTTGCATCTTACGGTATGTTGGGATGAAGCGGCCCGGGCTAACCTTACATGACATCGTTCATGAGACTTGCTCCACGCTTGACATGCAACTTGTATTGCATAAGTGGCTTTGCGGGTGCCTGTTTCTCCTAGCATAGTTAAGATCCAATTTACAACGGGTGATTAACAATACTAGTATCAATGTTGTGGTTCATGTTCGTAAGTTAGAACGACACTTATTGAAAGCCCCAAACCACGTAAAATATGCAAAGAAAGTAGAGGCGTCTAACTTTGTTTTGCAGGGGTGTGCAGTGATGTGATATGGCCATGATTGTGATTATATTTGATGTATGCAATGTTCCTTATTGTAAGTTGGCAACCGGCAGGAGCCATATGGTTGTCTTTAATTTATGTTAAGACCCGCGTGTCTATTCAAAGTAGTTGTAATAGTTGAAGCCGCTGGACGACAACCATGGAGAAGCGTCATTGACCTTGATGCAATGCCGGTGATGATGGAGATCATGTTCGTGCTTGAAGATGGAGATCGGAAGCACAAAGAAGAAAGGCCATATCATATCACATATATATTGAATTGCATGTGATGTTAATCCTTTATGCATCTTGTATTGCTTAGTAGACGACGATAGCATTATAAGATGATCCCTCATGCACATCAATTTCAAGTCATAAAGTGTTCACCCTTAGTTAGCACCGTTGCTAAAGCTTGTTGTTTCGAAGCACCACGTGATGATCGGGTGTGTTAGATTCTGCAAGTGTATACAACGTGAGCAAGCCAGATTTGCTCATGTGGAAACTAAGGTTTGATCTTGACGAGCCTAGCATGTACAGACATGGTCTCGGAACACGGATCACCGAAAGGTAAAGCATGAATCATATAGTAGATATGATGAACATGTCGATTGTTCGCCATTGAAACTATGTCAACTCTCGTGATGATCGGTGTTGATATGGTGGATTTGGTTCGTGTGATCACTAAAACAATGTGAGGGATATTGTTTTGAGTGGGAGTTCACCTAGTTTAATTTCATTATTAATTTGAACTCAATTTGTCATAAACTTAGTCTAAACTATTGCAAATATGTTGTAGATCAATGGCAGCCCCTACCATCAATTTTAATGCGTTCCTAGAGAAAGAAAAGTTGAAAAACAATGGAAGCAACTTCGCGGATTGGTTCCGCAATTTGAGGATTGTCCTCACAGCTGGTAATTTGACCTATGTGCTGGATGCACCGCTGGGTGACCCACCTGCAGATGATGCTCCCGATGAAGTAAAGAATATTTACCTCGCTCGGAAGAATCAGTACTCCATAGTTCAGTGTGCTATCTTGTATGGTTTGGAATCAGAGCTTCAGAAAAGGTTTGAGGATTCAGACCCATATGATATTGTCGAGGATCTCAAATTGATTTTTGAGACTCATGCGGCAATTGAAAGTTATGAGGCTTCTGAAAAGTTCTTTAACTGCAAGATGGAAGAGGGCAGCTCCGTCAGTGAGCATGTGCTTAAGATGTCTGGGCACGCAAACAAACTTCAAAGCTTGGGTATTGTGATTCCTAATGCTTTGGGTATTTACCGTGTCCTCCAATCATTACCACCAAGTTACAAGAACTTTGTGATGAACTACAACATGCAGAACATGAACAAGACGTTGTCAGAACTCTTTGCCATGTTGAAATCTGCAGAAGTGGAGATTAAGAAAGAGCACCAAGTGTTGTTGGTCAATAAGACCACCAAATTCAAGAAAGGCAAGTCTAAGCAAAAGGGACACTTCAAGAAGGGTGGTAAGAAAGTTACCACGCCGGCGAAGAAGACCAAGGCTGGACCTAAGCCTGATACTAAGTGCTTTTACTGCAAGGGAGAAGGTCACTGGAAGCGGAATTTCCCAAAGTACTTGGCGGATTTGAAGAACGACAACATCAAGAAGAAAGGTATATCTGATATACATGTTATTGATGTGTATCTCACTAGTACTCGTAGTAGTGCCTGGGTATTTGATACTGGTTCGGTTGCTCATATATGTAACTCGAAACAGGTGCTGCAGAATAAACGGAAGCTAGCGAAGAACGAGGTGACGATGCGCGTAGGAAACGGATCAAAGGTTGATGTGATCGCGGTCGGCACGCTACCCCTTCATCTACCATCGGGATTAGTTTTATACTTAAATAATTGTTATTTGGTGCCTGCGTTGAGCATGAACATTATATCGGGATCTTGTTTATTGCGAGACGGTTACTTATTTAAGTCCGAGAATAATGGTTGTTCGATTTATATGAGTAATATGTTTTACGCACATGCACCTTGGATAGATAGTCTATTCTTATTGAATCTCGATAGTGGAAATACACATATCAACAACATTGAGGCTAAACGTTTGAAATCAAGCGATAATTCGACCTATATGTGGCACTGTCGTCTTGGTCACATTGGAGTGAAGCGTATGAAGAAACTCCATTCCGATGGACTTCTTGAATCACTTGATTTTGAATCACTTGAAAGATGCGAAGCATGTCTGATGGGAAAAATGACTAAGACTCCATTTTCTGGTATGATGGAGCGAGCTACGGACTTATTGGAAATCATACATACCGATGTGTGTGGTCCAATGAGTGTAGCATCGCGCGGTGGTTATCGTTATGTTCTTACCTTCACGGATGACTTGAGTAGATATGGGTATATCTATTTCATGAAACATAAGTCCGAAACTTTCGAGAAGTTTAAGGAGTTTCAAAGTGAGGTAGAGAATCAACGTAACAAGAAGACTAAATTTCTACGTTCTGATCGTGGAGGTGAATATCTAAGTTACGAGTTTGGCGAGCATTTGAAGAAATGCGGAATACTTTCACAATTGACACCGCCGGGAACACCACAGCGTAATGGTGTGTCCGAACGTCGTAATCGAACTCTCTTAGATATGGTTCGTTCTATGATGTCACTTACAGATTTACCGCTATCATTTTGGGGTTATGCATTAGAAACAGCCGCATTCACTTTAAATAGGGCACCATCTAAATCCGTTGAAACGACACCGTATGAATTATGGTTTGGGAAGAAACCTAAATTTTCGTTCCTTAAAGTTTGGGGATGCGAAGCCTATGTAAAGAAGTTACAGCCGGACAAGCTTGAACCCAAAGCGGAAAAATGCGTCTTCATAGGATACCCGAAGGAAACTATTGGGTATACCTTCTATCATAGATCCGAAGGCAAAATCTTCGTTGCCAAGAATGGATCCTTTCTAGAGAAGGAATTTCTCTCGAAAGAAGTGACTGGAAGGAAAGTAGAACTCGGCGAGGTTGTCGAACCTTCTCTCGAAATTGCGAGTAGCGCAGCACCGGAAGAAGTTCCTGTGGTGCCTGCACCAATTAGAGAGGGAGCTAATGATGGTGATCATGAAACTTCGGTTGAAGTTGCTACAGAGCCTCGGAGGTCAACGAGAACTCGTACCACTCCAGATTGGTATGATCCCGTTATGAGTGTCATGTTGGTGGACAACACCGATGACCCCGAGACATATGAGGAAGCGATGATGAGCCCAGATTCCAATAAATGGCAAGAAGCCATGAAATCCGAGATTGGATCCATGTACGAAAACCAAGTATGGACTTTGGTGGACTTACCGGATGGCCGAAAGGCTGTCGAGAACAAATGGATTTTCAAGAAGAAAACAGATGCTGATGGTAATGTTACTGTCTATAAAGCTCGACTTGTCGCAAAAGGGTTTCGACAAATTCAAGGAGTTGACTACGATGAGACTTTCTCACCGGTAGCGAAGCTAAAGTCTGTGAGGATTATGTTAGCAATCGCTGCATATTATGATTATGAGATATGGCAGATGGATGTCAAAACAGCATTCCTCAATGGAGATATTGATGAAGAGTTGTATATGATGCAACCCAAAGGTTTTGTCGATCCTAAAGATGCTAACAAGGTATGCAAACTTCAACGGTCCATCTATGGATTGAAGCAAGCATCCCGAAGTTGGAATCAACGTTTTGATAAGATAATCAAAAGTTTTGGTTTTATACAAACTCATGGAGAAGCTTGTATTTACAAGAAAGTGAGTGGGAGCTCTGTAGCATTCTTAATACTATATGTGGATGACATATTGTTGATTGGGAATGATGTAGACCTTCTTAATAGTGTCAAAGAATATTTGAATAATAGTTTTTCAATGAAGGATCTTGGCGAAGCAGCTTACATATTAGGCATAAAGATTTATAGAGATAGATCGAAACGCCAAATATCATTGTCACAGAGTACATATTTGGACAAAGTTCTAAAGAGGTTTGGAATGGAAGAAAGCAAGAAAGGGTTCTTGCCCATGTTTCCCAATACGACCTTGAGTAAAACTCAAAGTCCGACATCGGCAGAAGATAGAGAAAGGATGAGTAAGACTCCCTATGCATCAGGCATAGGATCTCTAATGTATGCCATGCTATGTACTAGACCCGACATCGCATATGCTGTTAGTCTAACTAGCAGATATCAAAGTGATCCAGGAGTGGATCATTGGACAGCGGTCAAAAACATCCTTAAGTACTTGAGAAGAACTAAGGATATGGTTCTTTCTTATGGAGGTGATGAACAGCTCGTTGTTAATGGTTACACCGATGCTAGTTGGAACACCGATCCGGATGATTCTAAATCACAATCTGGATACGTATTTATTTTGAATGGTGCAGCAGTTAGCTGGAGGAGTGCAAAGCAAAGCGTTGTGGCGAGATCTTCAACTGAATCGGAATACATGGCTGCTTCGGAGGCTTCTCAAGAAGCGATATGGATGAAAGAGTTCATTACAGAGCTGGGTGTGGTTCCTAGTGCGCTGGACCCAATGTCTATCTACTGTGATAACATGGGCGCCATAGCCAATGCGCAAGAACCAAGGTCACACAAGAAGCTGAAGCATATCAAGCTACATTTTCACGCTATTCGAGAACATATCCAGGATGGGGATATAAAGATTTGCAAAGTACACACAGATCTGAATGTGGCGGATCCGTTGACTAAACCTCTCCCGAGGGCAAAACATGACCAACACCAAACTGCCATGGGTGTTCGGTATATTACCATGTAATCTAGATTAGATGACTCTAGTGCAAGTGGGAGACTGTTGGAGATATGCCCTAGAGGCAATAATAAAAGTAGTTATTATTATATCTTTGTGTTTATGATAAATGTTTACATTCATGCTATAATAGTATTAACAAGGAAACATTAATACTTGTGTGATTTGTAAACTTAATTTGAAGTCCCTAGTATAGCCTCTATACTTCACTAGCTTGTTGGTTGATAAATGATTGTGGTTTCCCTATCATGAACATTGAGATGTTATCAACAACAAGATCATATCATTAGGAGAATGATATGGTGGACATACTCCTATAGATAAGCGTAGCATAAAGATCAAGTCATTTCAATAGTTCAATTGCTATATGCTTTCTGATACATAGTAACCTAATTCCTTCGACCATGAGATCATGCATATCACCTTTACCGGATGGATGCTTTGATGACATCAAACACCACACCGTAACTGGGTGGCTATAAAGGTGGCATTGAGTGTTCGGAAAGTATTGGTTGAGACACATGGATCAAGAGTGGGATTTGTCCATCCATATGACGGATAGATATTCTCTGGGCCCTCTCGGTGAAATGTCATCCAATTAGCTTGCAAGCATGTGACTGGCTCACAAGGGATCACATATCACGGGAACGAGAAAAGAGTACTTATCAGTAACGAGGTTGAACTAGGTATGCAGAGATACCGACGATCATAACCTCGGATAAGTAACATATCGTGAGACAAAGGGAAATTGGTATCGTATGTAAGTGGTTCATTCGATCGCAAAGTAATCGTAGAAATATGTGGGAGCCATATGAATTTCCAGATTCCTCTATTGGTTATTGTTCGGAGAAGTGTCTCGATCATGTCCGCATAATTCACGAACCGTAGGGAGACACACTTAAGGATTCGACGTTGTTTTGAGTAGTTATGGTATTATGAGAAAGAGACCGAATGTTGTTCGGAGTCTCGGATGGGATCCGGGATATCACGAGGTGATCCGGAATGGTCCGGAGAATAAGATTCATATAAGGAAAGTCCCGTTTCGGAGTTCGGAAATGATTCTGGTGAATGGTCTAGAAGGTTCCGGAATGTCCGGCACTCCGGGAGGGGGGAGGGGTACATGAATGTGTCATTACATATTGGAATGATTGCATCATGTACTAAGTGTTCTTGCTGTTCCAAATAAAGGATTAAATTGAATCCTAAAACAGAAAAGTCAAATGTCCAGTTTGAAAGTCAAACGGCTAAAACAAGAAACTGTGGGAAACAAGCAAGAGGAGGCAAAAACCGACTTGGGGGAGGAGTCCCTCCTCTCCAAGCCGGCGGCCCACCTAGGCCGAGTTGGGGAGGGACTCCCCTCCCTCCCCTGGCGCGCCGGCCCCTCCACCCATAAAAGGAGGGGCAGGGCCTCCTCCTCTAGACACACAAGTTTCTACCTCTAATCTCCGGTTTAGAGCCGTTTTGGTTTAGAGCTTCTAATTGCTTTAGCCTGCGGTTTAGAGCCTTCTAATTGGTGTGTCTAATCTCTAGACCACTAATAGCCCTCTCTCATACTCCACCATACTCGCTCCGGCTTAAGGCGAAGCCCTGCGGGATCTCCCCTCTACTTCCGGTACCACGCCGTTGTGCTGCCGGAATCACGAGGAGAGTGCTACAACCTCCACTGCCTGCTAGAACAAGGGAGAGGAAGGTCTTCGTCGAGTACCGAACGTGTGACCGACTGCGGGAGCGCTGCCGGAACGCAGCGCCGGAAGGATCGTCTACACGATCTTGAGATCGGGAAGAGTACGACTACATCACCCACGAGAATCCGCTCTCGTTAAACACTTTGGAATCTTCGAGGGTAAGTTATTCCATCGACTCGTTGCTACAATCTAGTAGATAGATCTTGGCTTGTTTGTTTGTATGCGATAGAAATTTTTTGTTTTCCATGCTACGAACCCCTACAGTGGTATCAGAGCCGTGTCTATATGTAGATCTGTTGCACGAGTAGAACACAATGGTCATTGTGGGCGTTGATGCTTTTATTGTTGATTGCTTCTTGTGTACTTTGCATCTTACGGTATGTTGGGATGAAGCGGCCCGGGCTAACCTTACATGACATCGTTCATGAGACTTGCTCCACGCTTGACATGCAACTTGTATTGCATAAGTGGCTTTGCGGGTGCCTGTTTCTCCTAGCATAGTTAAGATCCAATTTACAACGGGTGATTAACAATACTAGTATCAATGTTGTGGTTCATGTTCGTAAGTTAGAACGACACTTATTGAAAGCCCCAAACCACGTAAAATATGCAAAGAAAGTAGAGGCGTCTAACTTTGTTTTGCAGGGGTGTGCAGTGATGTGATATGGCCATGATTGTGATTATATTTGATGTATGCAATGTTCCTTATTGTAAGTTGGCAACCGGCAGGAGCCATATGGTTGTCTTTAATTTATGTTAAGACCCGCGTGTCTATTCAAAGTAGTTGTAATAGTTGAAGCCGCTGGACGACAACCATGGAGAAGCGTCATTGACCTTGATGCAATGCCGGTGATGATGGAGATCATGTTCGTGCTTGAAGATGGAGATCGGAAGCACAAAGAAGAAAGGCCATATCATATCACATATATATTGAATTGCATGTGATGTTAATCCTTTATGCATCTTGTATTGCTTAGTAGACGACGATAGCATTATAAGATGATCCCTCATGCACATCAATTTCAAGTCATAAAGTGTTCACCCTTAGTTAGCACCGTTGCTAAAGCTTGTTGTTTCGAAGCACCACGTGATGATCGGGTGTGTTAGATTCTGCAAGTGTATACAACGTGAGCAAGCCAGATTTGCTCATGTGGAAACTAAGGTTTGATCTTGACGAGCCTAGCATGTACAGACATGGTCTCGGAACACGGATCACCGAAAGGTAAAGCATGAATCATATAGTAGATATGATGAACATGTCGATTGTTCGCCATTGAAACTATGTCAACTCTCGTGATGATCGGTGTTGATATGGTGGATTTGGTTCGTGTGATCACTAAAACAATGTGAGGGATATTGTTTTGAGTGGGAGTTCACCTAGTTTAATTTCATTATTAATTTGAACTCAATTTGTCATAAACTTAGTCTAAACTATTGCAAATATGTTGTAGATCAATGGCAGCCCCTACCATCAATTTTAATGCGTTCCTAGAGAAAGAAAAGTTGAAAAACAATGGAAGCAACTTCGCGGATTGGTTCCGCAATTTGAGGATTGTCCTCACAGCTGGTAATTTGACCTATGTGCTGGATGCACCGCTGGGTGACCCACCTGCAGATGATGCTCCCGATGAAGTAAAGAATATTTACCTCGCTCGGAAGAATCAGTACTCCATAGTTCAGTGTGCTATCTTGTATGGTTTGGAATCGGAGCTTCAGAAAAGGTTTGAGGATTCAGACCCATATGATATTGTCGAGGATCTCAAATTGATTTTTGAGACTCATGCGGCAATTGAAAGTTATGAGGCTTCTGAAAAGTTCTTTAACTGCAAGATGGAAGAGGGCAGCTCCGTCAGTGAGCATGTGCTTAAGATGTCTGGGCACGCAAACAAACTTCAAAGCTTGGGTATTGTGATTCCTAATGCTTTGGGTATTTACCGTGTCCTCCAATCATTACCACCAAGTTACAAGAACTTTGTGATGAACTACAACATGCAGAACATGAACAAGACGTTGCCAGAACTCTTTGCCATGTTGAAATCTGCAGAAGTGGAGATTAAGAAAGAGCACCAAGTGTTGTTGGTCAATAAGACCACCAAATTCAAGAAAGGCAAGTCTAAGCAAAAGGGACACTTCAAGAAGGGTGGTAAGAAAGTTACCACGCCGGCGAAGAAGACCAAGGCTGGACCTAAGCCTGATACTAAGTGCTTTTACTGCAAGGGAGAAGGTCACTGGAAGCGGAATTGCCCAAAGTACTTGGCGGATTTGAAGAACGACAACATCAAGAAGAAAGGTATATCTGATATACATGTTATTGATGTGTATCTCACTAGTACTCGTAGTAGTGCCTGGGTATTTGATACTGGTTCGGTTGCTCATATATGTAACTCGAAACAGGTGCTGCAGAATAAACGGAAGCTAGCGAAGAACGAGGTGACGATGCGCGTAGGAAACAGATCAAAGGTTGATGTGATCGCGGTCGGCACGCTACCCCTTCATCTACCATCGGGATTAGTTTTATACTTAAATAATTGTTATTTGGTGCCTGCGTTGAGCATGAACATTATATCGGGATCTTGTTTATTGCGAGACGGTTACTTATTTAAGTCAGAGAATAATGGTTGTTCGATTTATATGAGTAATATGTTTTACGCACATGCACCTTGGATAGATAGTCTATTCTTATTGAATCTCGATAGTGGAAATACACATATCAACAACATTGAGGCTAAACGTTTGAAATCAAGCGATAATTCGACCTATATGTGGCACTGTCGTCTTGGTCACATTGGAGTGAAGCGTATGAAGAAACTCCATTCCGATGGACTTCTTGAATCACTTGATTTTGAATCACTTGAAAGATGCGAAGCATGTCTGATGGGAAAAATGACTAAGACTCCATTTTCTGGTATGATGGAGCGAGCTACGGACTTATTGGAAATCATACATACCGATGTGTGTGGTCCAATGAGTGTAGCATCGCGCGGTGGTTATCGTTATGTTCTTACCTTCACGGATGACTTGAGTAGATATGGGTATATCTATTTCATGAAACATAAGTCCGAAACTTTCGAGAAGTTTAAGGAGTTTCAAAGTGAGGTAGAGAATCAACGTAACAAGAAGACTAAATTTCTACGTTCTGATCGTGGAGGTGAATATCTAAGTTACGAGTTTGGCGAGCATTTGAAGAAATGCGGAATACTTTCACAATTGACACCGCCGGGAACACCACAGCGTAATGGTGTGTCCGAACGTCGTAATCGAACTCTCTTAGATATGGTTCGTTCTATGATGTCACTTACAGATTTACCGCTATCATTTTGGGGTTATGCATTAGAAACAGCCGCATTCACTTTAAATAGGGCACCATCTAAATCCGTTGAAACGACACCGTATGAATTATGGTTTGGGAAGAAACCTAAATTTTCGTTCCTTAAAGTTTGGGGATGCGAAGCCTATGTAAAGAAGTTACAGCCGGACAAGCTTGAACCCAAAGCGGAAAAATGCGTCTTCATAGGATACCCGAAAGAAACTATTGGGTATACCTTCTATCATAGATCCGAAGGCAAAATCTTCGTTGCCAAGAATGGATCCTTTCTAGAGAAGGAATTTCTCTCGAAAGAAGTGACTGGAAGGAAAGTAGAACTCGGCGAGGTTGTCGAACCTTCTCTCGAAATTGCGAGTAGCGCAGCACCGGAAGAAGTTCCTGTGGTGCCTGCACCAATTAGAGAGGGAGCTAATGATGGTGATCATGAAACTTCGGTTGAAGTTGCTACAGAGCCTCGGAGGTCAACGAGAACTCGTACCACTCCAGATTGGTATGATCCCGTTATGAGTGTCATGTTGGTGGACAACACCGATGACCCCGAGACATATGAGGAAGCGATGATGAGCCCAGATTCCAATAAATGGCAAGAAGCCATGAAATCCGAGATTGGATCCATGTACGAAAACCAAGTATGGACTTTGGTGGACTTACCGGATGGCCGAAAGGCTGTCGAGAACAAATGGATTTTCAAGAAGAAAACAGATGCTGATGGTAATGTTACTGTCTATAAAGCTCGACTTGTCGCAAAAGGGTTTCGACAAATTCAAGGAGTTGACTACGATGAGACTTTCTCACCGGTAGCGAAGCTAAAGTCTGTGAGGATTATGTTAGCAATCGCTGCATATTATGATTATGAGATATGGCAGATGGATGTCAAAACAGCATTCCTCAATGGAGATATTGATGATGAGTTGTATATGATGCAACCCAAAGGTTTTGTCGATCCTAAAGATGCTAACAAGGTATGCAAACTTCAACGGTCCATCTATGGATTGAAGCAAGCATCCCGAAGTTGGAATCAACGTTTTGATAAGATAATCAAAAGTTTTGGTTTTATACAAACTCATGGAGAAGCTTGTATTTACAAGAAAGTGAGTGGGAGCTCTGTAGCATTCTTAATACTATATGTGGATGACATATTGTTGATTGGGAATGATGTAGACCTTCTTAATAGTGTCAAAGAATATTTGAATAATAGTTTTTCAATGAAGGATCTTGGCGAAGCAGCTTACATATTAGGCATAAAGATTTATAGAGATAGATCGAAACGCCAAATATCATTGTCACAGAGTACATATTTGGACAAAGTTCTAAAGAGGTTTGGAATGGAAGAAAGCAAGAAAGGGTTCTTGCCCATGTTTCCCAATACGACCTTGAGTAAAACTCAAAGTCCGACATCGGCAGAAGATAGAGAAAGGATGAGTAAGACTCCCTATGCATCAGGCATAGGATCTCTAATGTATGCCATGCTATGTACTAGACCCGACATCGCATATGCTGTTAGTCTAACTAGCAGATATCAAAGTGATCCAGGAGTGGATCATTGGACAGCGGTCAAAAACATCCTTAAGTACTTGAGAAGAACTAAGGATATGGTTCTTTCTTATGGAGGTGATGAACAGCTCGTTGTTAATGGTTACACCGATGCTAGTTGGAACACCGATCCGGATGATTCTAAATCACAATCTGGATACGTATTTATTTTGAATGGTGCAGCAGTTAGCTGGAGGAGTGCAAAGCAAAGCGTTGTGGCGAGATCTTCAACTGAATCGGAATACATGGCTGCTTCGGAGGCTTCTCAAGAAGCGATATGGATGAAAGAGTTCATTACAGAGCTGGGTGTGGTTCCTAGTGCGCTGGACCCAATGTCTATCTACTGTGATAACATGGGCGCCATAGCCAATGCGCAAGAACCAAGGTCACACAAGAAGCTGAAGCATATCAAGCTACATTTTCACGCTATTCGAGAACATATCCAGGATGGGGATATAAAGATTTGCAAAGTACACACAGATCTGAATGTGGCGGATCCGTTGACTAAACCTCTCCCGAGGGCAAAACATGACCAACACCAAACTGCCATGGGTGTTCGGTATATTACCATGTAATCTAGATTAGATGACTCTAGTGCAAGTGGGAGACTGTTGGAGATATGCCCTAGAGGCAATAATAAAAGTAGTTATTATTATATCTTTGTGTTTATGATAAATGTTTACATTCATGCTATAATAGTATTAACAAGGAAACATTAATACTTGTGTGATTTGTAAACTTAATTTGAAGTCCCTAGTATAGCCTCTATACTTCACTAGCTTGTTGGTTGATAAATGATTGTGGTTTCCCTATCATGAACATTGAGATGTTATCAACAACAAGATCATATCATTAGGAGAATGATATGGTGGACATACTCCTATAGATAAGCGTAGCATAAAGATCAAGTCATTTCAATAGTTCAATTGCTATATGCTTTCTGATACATAGTAACCTAATTCCTTCGACCATGAGATCATGCATATCACCTTTACCGGATGGATGCTTTGATGACATCAAACACCACACCGTAACTGGGTGGCTATAAAGGTGGCATTGAGTGTTCGGAAAGTATTGGTTGAGACACATGGATCAAGAGTGGGATTTGTCCATCCATATGACGGATAGATATTCTCTGGGCCCTCTCGGTGAAATGTCATCCAATTAGCTTGCAAGCATGTGACTGTCTCACAAGGGATCACATATCACGGGAACGAGAAAAGAGTACTTATCAGTAACGAGGTTGAACTAGGTATGCAGAGATACCGACGATCATAACCTCGGATAAGTAACATATCGTGAGACAAAGGGAAATTGGTATCGTATGTAAGTGGTTCATTCGATCGCAAAGTAATCGTAGAAATATGTGGGAGCCATATGAATTTCCAGATTCCTCTATTGGTTATTGTTCGGAGAAGTGTCTCGATCATGTCCGCATAATTCACGAACCGTAGGGAGACACACTTAAGGATTCGACGTTGTTTTGAGTAGTTATGGTATTATGAGAAAGAGACCGAATGTTGTTCGGAGTCTCGGATGGGATCCGGGATATCACGAGGTGATCCGGAATGGTCCGGAGAATAAGATTCATATAAGGAAAGTCCCGTTTCGGAGTTCGGAAATGATTCCGGTGAATGGTCTAGAAGGTTCCGGAATGTCCGGCACTCCGGGAGGGGGAAGGGGTACATGAATGTGTCATTACATATTGGAATGATTGCATCATGTACTAAGTGTTCTTGCTGTTCCAAATAAAGGATTAAATTGAATCCTAAAACAGAAAAGTCAAATGTCCAGTTTGAAAGTCAAACGGCTAAAACAAGAAACTGTGGGAAACAGGCAAGAGGAGGCAAAAACCGACTTGGGGGAGGAGTCCCTCCTCTCCAAGCCGGCGGCCCACCTAGGCCGAGTTGGGGAGGGACTCCCCTCCCTCCCCTGGCGCGCCGGCCCCTCCACCCATAAAAGGAGGGGCAGGGCCTCCTCCTCTAGACACACAAGTTTCTACCTCTAATCTCCGGTTTAGAGCCGTTTTGGTTTAGAGCTTCTAATTGCTTTAGCCTGCGGTTTAGAGCCTTCTAATTGGTGTGTCTAATCTCTAGACCACTAATAGCCCTCTCTCATACTCCACCATACTCGCTCCGGCTTAAGGCGAAGCCCTGCGGGATCTCCCCTCTACTTCCGGTACCACGCCGTTGTGCTGCCGGAATCGCGAGGAGAGTGCTACAACCTCCGCTGCCTGCTGGAACAAGGGAGAGGAAGGTATTCGTCGAGTACCGAACGTGTGACCGAATGCGGGAGCGCTGCCGGAACACAGCGCCGGAAGGATCGTCTACACGATCTTGAGATCGGGAAGAGTACGACTACATCACCCACGAGAATCCGCTCTCGTTAAACACTTTGGAATCTTCGAGGGTAAGTTATTCCATCGACTCGTTGCTACAATCTAGTAGATAGATCTTGGCTTGTTTGTTTGTATGCGATAGAAATTTTTTGTTTTCCATGCTACGAACCCCTACACATAGTTCGGGCGTTCCATTCGACATACGCATTATGGTTCTTCTCGAAGGAGGTGAAGGAGGTGCATTCATAACAGGTAGGTAAGCGTGGCCGGGAACAAGAGATGCACGACATCCGTAATCTTGAACCCCGTGCACATCATTAGGGACCGACTTTGGGACTCGACCCTTTACAGAGGCATCTCCCTAGTGCGTGACTCATGGTCTCGGTGAAATCAAGGTAAAGGTCGTGGTCAACCACTCTCTACCGGCCTTCCAAGGAAGAGGGCTAATAATATTTGGCATTAAGAATCGGTTGGTACATGTGGGTAAAGTTGTACACTCCTACAGGGTAATAACCTTTTCTAAAAGCCGTGTCCACGGTTATGGACAACTTGGGAATGGATTCTAAGATCATAGATAAATCGAACCTAATCGTTCTGCTTCAGACCTCTCAGGCCATTTGTTAAGTTTTCTATACTTAATAGCATAATTTGCCTTTCGTTGTTTGATGTTTATGGCCAGTGACCTATGCTTGTAATATTTTGGTTCTTTGCTCAGTTATGAGCTCGCTGTAATAATTTTTGTGTCGTAGGGTCACTGTTGTGTCATCAATTCTCCCTCTGTACGCTTTCAAGATTTAGGTTAGGCTTATATCAGACAGAGGTCTGGGATTTGTCTAGCCCTAATCCGGGGGTGTCACAGGTTTTGGTATGAGAGCAGTTCCGACTGTAGAAAACCCTTTCTATTGTTCGATGTTGAGTCTAGTACTTGTGAAAACTATTTTCAAAGATGAAAATTATGTGCGAAAACTCTGGTATGCTTATTTTTCTCCTTATCCAGTTTCGCTCTAACTCTGGGTCACCTTATCTTGTGTTGATTTGGAAAAGTTTTGCTATCTCATCGAGTCTTTCAAAACTTAGGTGCCTCTTTAGGCATGTCGTTTTCCAACCAGTTGACCTAATGTTAAGTTCTCAAGAGTTTGGTGTGTGTGTTCTTTGTTTCCCTTGTCCTGTTTCACCTGAGATTACTTTCCATCATGATCTCTCTATTTTATTGGCTACAACATCATGTTGATGGTTCCACAGTGTTCAGCTCTAGGTCTCAAGGTTTCCTTTCGCCTCGTGTGCCTCCTTTTTATTTGTTCGGATATTTCAGAAGTTGTATCTTATTTTGGAAGCTACATTGTGATTACTATATTGTAGTGTATGCTATGTCACTCAAGTAGTAGTCATTCCTTTCTTTGGGTTTTAACCCTTGGCTTGAACTTAAGATCCCCGATTGTGCTGGATTCTGGTGTTGAGAATCTTGTACATGAATCTGACCTTTAACCAAAGATCCATCTCATTGACCCCTGTGGTTAACATTTACACATTACCTCGGGATGTCTAGTACCTTCTAGTATAGCCTTCAAGCTTGTGGATATTTTCGCTATTGAATAATGACGATAAAGGACTTCCCCTACCACATGCTATGGCATATGTTCTTTAATGGAACCAAATAGATCACGGAAAGAACTCCTCGTGAGTCTCACTTCTATATTCGTGACTCTGCCACACCTCCCCTCTTCTGCATTGAAGATTGTTGACTTATGCATCCACATCTTGGGATTCTATCCTGAGCATGTTACTTCTTCCTTGTTGTTTTATGACCTTTGCCTACCGGTTGGTAGCCAAGTAGTAAATGTGCATTGGTGTATTTCGATGCAAGATACTCTTGTGGTCCATCATGACAAACCATTTCGGGATGTCAGGAGAAACAAACTCCAGTACCTCGTCATTTCTAAGACCAGGTCAAAGTGTTGTAATCCACAGATTAGTAAGCGTTGATTTGCTTATGTTCTGTTTTACCTTAAAGTATCGCAACATTACTATACTAAGAGGTCATGCTGAGATTCATTATCCTCTTAATGAAGTGATGCTCTTACACGTATTTGCCTGCCCTTGCTCTAAGATGTTCGCGCTCAGGAATGTTGTGCGTGAGTAACGATGTGGCCATCCAATATTCCTAGCAAATTTTATTGCGTTGAACCTTAAGGACATTTTTATCATTCCTAGCGTGATTGGTTAACCCACTCACTAAGCAAGGGATGATTGTGCTACTAAGTACTGTAGGGGTCCCAATCTTTAATAAGGTAGATTCCCCCTGTGTTTTACAATGCTAGTCCCTGGATCAATAGCTAGCATCCACAGTTAAGATGTAATATCAAGAAAGAAAGGTCATAATATAACTTTATAACCAGGAATAACATAATTTTATTACATCTTACATAGCTCATTTGGCTATTACATTACATTGTAGCGGAATAACTATAAGCATGGGTCCTTCATCTTCAAAGTGCCACATGCAGATGTTGGTTGTAGACTTTGTAATCCTAAACAATTAATCTTCAATAAAATCAATCAAACCTGCAACATACAAGTTACAGCCACAAAGGGTCAATACATTTGAATTGTATTGGCAAGTTTCACTACTTTGTATATTATGAGTGGATCCTATCATTACATGCATATTTGGCTGAGTAGAGTTTAAAGCTTATTTGCATAAAGCAACATTTATCCTATCTTTTCCAAATTAGTTTTGGTCCTTTGTCAAATCCCTTGTCCAAGTTCCTTGAACTCCCTGGTAGAAACTCAAGTGTTCAAGTCCTTGTCAAAAATCTCTTGAGCTACTTGGTAACCCCAAGTGCAACAAGTTTTATCAAAATCTCATGAGTTCCTTGGTATCCCCAAGTACATCATGCTCTTGAGCACCTTGGTAACCCCAAGTGCATCAAGCTTAACAAAATCTCTTTGAATTCCTTTTTACCCCCAAGTGCATCAAGTTTTTATATTAGAAGTTGGAATGTCGAGATCTCCCATAGTTCAAACTTTAGTTGCTCAGTATTGTCCATAACCGGGGACACGGCTAAGTACTTAGAATTTATTATCTTCTGCAGAAGTTGTACACTTTACCCACATGTCACAATCCCATCTTGTTGCCACCAGTGGCCTACTGGATTAGTGCTCACCAAGATGGAGTACTGGCAGATTGAGAATGTGACGAAGTCTTTCCAAAAGGTCCTCCCATACATCATTGCTAGCTTGTCTTTATCCCCCATGAAGCATTCCAGACCCCCATGTCCGGTAACTAAAGACAATGTATGGGTCTTCCTAATGTAGTTGACTAAGCCAGAGCCATAATAGCATGTGGTTGCACACGAAAGCCCCAATTGGAGAAGCATGTTCAATCTCTAAGTTTCCTAGGTGGTTCTCATTTGGAGCACAACACAAAGTGATTGCCATAGACATGGTTCCTTTTGTTGCCACCTTCTCCAAAACTTAAAGTATCCTCCACCTAGGTGGTTCATTGAGTCCTTGTTTTATTATGTAAAACACAAGTCCTTTTCTCAACCTTTGTAAAATCTCAACATGAATCTCTTTTCAAAATATAGCATGGCTAAGCATGTACAACTACAAGATTTTATCTAAGGAAAGTAAGGGCATCCTATTAGGATTTAGCATAGCATAAGTATAAATCATTTTCATGCATGTTTTCAAAATCCACTAAGTATGATGAAAATAGTAGGATTTTTGTATGAGAGTGTAACTTGCCTTTTTGGTAGGGAATGGTGGTTCTCTCCTTGATCTTGTTAGTCTCACACTTTGCTAAATTCACTACAAGTCAATCATGCAAACACAAAATCAGCTAACATTCCAAACCAAAGTCAAACAAACAATCTCACACTCACACAACAATGGGATCTAAGTCATGCATAAGTATGCAAGAGATGGTTCTATTGCAAGGATGGTCTCCACTAGGTTTCTAAACTTTGTAAGGTCCAAATTGGTCATTTACCAAAATGGCAAAGTCTTTAGTTAGAGGGTTTTTGCTTGAAATCTATTTTAAAATCCATTCAACATTTTATGTGGTGGAAAATTGTTTTATTAAATCTAAAACCTTTAAGTTTCTCACCAAAAGTTTCTAACTCTCAAGACTTGGTGTTTTAGGTCAGTATCTTTGAATTATAACATTTTCCCAATAGTTTTTATTCCAAAATTCTTTTTCAAAATAAAACCATTATCATTACTTAGCTAGAATTAGACTAATTCAATTAATCCATTATAAATTTGTCCAATTTCATTTCCAAAACCATGGGTTGGTTCCTAGGGTCAGTAAGGTCACTACAAACCATTTTGCAAAAGATTTAATCCTAAAATCAATTTTAAACAATTTTTCTACTCTAAACAAGCTCACAAAAGAATCTGCAAAATCAAGCAAGCTAACAGATACTATTTTCTAAACTAAGGCCATGGTTGGTTAGGTCTTGCTCTCCTGAATCCAACGATATAAAATTTGAAATTTTTGGACGTGTGGTTTGAAAGTTATAAGGGTTTGAAATTCACAAAATATTCTGTTTTCAAATTCAGTTTTTAAACAGAACAGTGACACGCGGCGTGTTTTAACTGGATGGTACCGGTTCGGCCGGATCGACAACGTGGACCGCAGGATCTAGTTTGATCGCATGGCACAGGGCGCGTACCTCTTCGCGGCTTAAGCGATCTATCGTAGGCGTTGGATTAAGATCCTACGGATGCTATTGTTCGGTCACAGATGGGCGGCGCTGCGCGGCGGTGGACGGCGGCGACGGCCAGACAAGGTGTTCGCGGTGGTTCTAGGAAGCGAGCGAGGAGGAGAAAAGGATCACCGGGTTTAGGAGGTCACGGTGATGCTCGAGGAGGTGTTGGTCGGGTGAGGGGCGCTCTGATCTTGGCAGGATTGCTCGCCGGAGTGGAGGACGGCGTCGGGTGCTTCAGGTGGTCGTCGTGGACGGCGCTGTGGATCACCCCAAAGCAAAACAATGATGCGGTTAGATGCAGAAAGATGTGGTGAGTGTGGGAGTGTGAACGAGGAGGCGCGGGGTGGTCAGAAACTACCTGGGTGTTTGCCGGGGTTGGAGCGGACGGCGGTGCTCGAAAGTTCGACGTAGTCGATGCTATGGGGCGCCCGCGGTCGAATGGGTGATACTGGCAGATGCGCCTGGGAGTGGGGAAGCTGCCAGGGCGCTCAGGGAGGCAGGGGTGGTGTGTACTGGCTGGGATTGGAGATGGGAGCTCGTCGGAGCAGCGGCGGTGCAGGAGTGATTGGCGACAGCCTAGGGGCAGAGAGGGAGTGGCGACAGAGGGGAAAGGAGGGGAAGGCGCTGACGCTTAAGTACGCAAGGTCAGAGGCGAGATTAACGCAGCCATTATGAGGAATTAAGCGCGCGGATTGACGATAGGGAACGGCAGCGCGGTTTGGGGGAGAAGGGGTCGCGCGGGTGAGGACGACGAACAGTAGCGGTGGGGTCTACCTGTCAGCGGGGAAAGGAGTAAGGGAGAGGTCCACCGGTCATTCCCTCTGCGGGTTATTTACTGAGTGCGAACCGTTTTCTTGCGGGGTGATGAAACTGGGCTGGTGCTGGGCGTATTGGGCTGCCTGGGTTGGGTCGGCCATGTCTTATTTTTTTCTGTCTGCTTTGATTTATCTTTTTCTATTTTCTATTTTCTGATTTGAATTTCATCCAACAATTCAAGCATTCAAATAATTCAAACAATTCAAACTTATAATGAGTTTTTGGTTCTGTTTTTCAACATAAACCAAATCCCAAAAATAAAATAATATTTTATTCATTTTTAGGATCTATTTAATAATTAAATAAAATAGCCCTTTAGTTATTTAATCAAATAAGGTTTGATTTATTTAATAAAATCTCCATTTAAAATTCAAACATTTTCAAAATCAAATCAGTAGGTTTAATTTGGGAAATATAGAATTCTTGGAAACCTGTTCTAAAGCAAAATAACATTTTATTTTAGAGTTCATTATTAATTAAATATAATAGACCTTCATTATTAAATCAAATAGGATTTGTTTTATTGAGATATTTATTTTGAAATCTAAAATAAAGTCAAAATATTTCAGTAGCTTTTATTTGGGAATATAAAATATTTGGGAAAACTTATTTAATAAATTTTTGATGTTTTAATTAAAATGGTATAACCCTTTTATTTAAATAAAATTGGATATTAAATATTTATTAATCTATTTAATTAAACCTTTGCTATTTTTATTCAAAACAAAAATTTTTAATTCAAAGATTGGGCCAGGGTTTAATTGGGCTTTATATAAAATAATCTTTATTTATGAATCCACCTTTCCTTTTGAAAACTAAATCTTTTACAAAAAGATTCCAAAATAGTAATTCCAAAATATTTTGTTTTCCTTTAAAATGTTTATCTTTTTAAATCCCTTTAGGATTTTATTTATTTCAAATGGGTTTGAAGTTCCAATTGAATTCAAAAAGTTTCTTCTGGTTCTGAAAATCAAACAAAGTTTTATTTTATTAATTTATTTTCACATTACAAGATTTGGAAAATCTTGGGATGTGATAAGTACGTTATTATAGTGCACTCTTCTCGGTCAAAGAGTTAGGCTCATGCCAAAGCTCTGATACTATGTCTTCTTGCCTTACAAAGCAATTTTCCTCTCGAACTAAGTGACATATCGGTGGTTCGTGATATTCTAGATGTCTACTAGAAGTATCTCCATGTTGCCACATGACAGTGTTGTCAATTTTTGAGCAAGCAGGTTCTCTGAACTTCTCTTTCTCCAAGGATCTATACTGGTTACCTGTAACATCCCAAAAATCATAATTTGTTAAAAAATTTCATATCATTCAAGCATCCATAACATTGGGCTTTCCAAACAAGATTTCAAATGAGAAACCATTTGTATGCCTATTATTTTATGCAAGTAAGGCAATGGTTTTACTTTCCAAGTATGAAAATGCTTGGGATTGATCATAAATGTTTTAGAGTTGAATGCAAAGCTTGCACAAAAATTTTCAAAACAAAATTCAATATAAAACCATTTATATGCCTAATATCCATATGTTAATAAAGGCATGGTTTATTTTATTTTTAAACCCAAAAGGGTTTTTGAGTGTAAGTATGGGTTTGGCACACTTTTGGACAATAGAAACACAGTACAAAAGTTTGGAGAAAATTTGAATTCAAACAGATTTGAATTATCCATTCAAATTCAACCTAGAAAATCAAAACAGAAAAAGAAAAAGAGAAAAAGGGAAAAAAATAACAGACGCGGCCTATCTAACCCCAACCCACCCACGGCCCAACTACCAGCCCACCTAGCCCACCCGGGAAAACCCCCTCTCCCCCTCTATTTCTCACCGCACGCGCCCGCACCCACTCCCTGACAGCACGGCCCCACCACCAGGTTAGCTCCGTCGTCTTCAATCACGCGCCGCAGACCCGCTCGTCCCTGCTGTTTCCTCGCCGATTGATTTCGAATCAATTCGATTGATTGCCTCAGTGATTTCCGCACCCGACCCTGCCTACTTAAACCCATTCCTCCCCTGCATCTTTCCCCTCACTCGCCACCGTCTAAGCGCCACCAGGCTGCCCACACTAGAGCTCACTCCGCCGTGGTACCGAGCCTCTCCGGCGACCAATCCCGGTGAGCCTCGATCCCCCTTGCTCTCTTTTTCTTACAAACTTGTTCTCCACCCTCGTACGCACCAAATGCCACTTGCGGTTTCCTTTCTTGTGGTCTGTAGCATCGCCTTCGTCAACACCCGCACATGCCCGACGGCGAGCTCGACTCCGGTGAGGAATAGCTACCGAACCCGAGCGCCCCGCCCTCGCCCGTGACGTCCACTGCGACCGCCTCAACTCCGTGACCTCGGTAAGACACTACACCTTCCCCTTTACCCCTGGTGCCGCCAGTTCGTCGCCGGCAGAGCCGTCGCCGCCACAACTCGCTATTTGCGCTGCCCGTTCGTGGCCGAGTGACCAGATCCGCTGGATCTAGATCCAGCGGCTAAGATTAGAAGAGAGAGCGAAAGGGTACGGGCAGATCTGGACCGTTAGATCTCACTTTGATCCAGTGGATCGAGAGTGTGATCCGCACGAAGCGGTACTAACCAATCAGGAGCCGCCGCGTGTCAGGGTTTTTCTTTTAAAATCCAGATTTGTTTTATTTAGATGAATTAACTTGTAAAATTCATAACTTTTGTTCTGTTATCCAAAAAATGCAAATAATATATCAATGGATTCACAAAATTAAATCCTACACATCTATGGGCTTAGTTTTCTATTTTGTTTCTGTAAAAATGGAATTTTATGCAGAGACATTTGTAGGCCTATTTTGAGCATATAAATTATTTAGAAAATGTTAAAGACAAATTAAGTTGATTTAGTCTCTAAATGTTTAGTTTAGTGTTCAGTATTGTTTACTTGTCTTGTTTAGTTTAAGAAAAATCATCACATGGCATTTGCATGCATCCATATATTTTTGCTTGATTGTTTGGAATGTAAATTTGGTGCTATCATTTTATGTGTAGATTTTGGTGCTAGTGGTGATTGTGATTGTGAGGATTGTTTCTACTCCCCCAACTACCAAGGCAAGTGGTGCTTCATGTATTTGTCCCATTATTTTGACTATGCACTAGTGATATTTTGTATAGGGCTTGCATGAAATTTTACTAAGTATCTATATGCTATGCTATGGGAAATCCTAGTAGTTGTAGAAATGGTAGAAATATTCTCTAAGTTAAGATACTTTCTATATTATCATGCTTATCCTAGCTAGTAGCAAACAAGGGTGGTATATATATACATGCTACGGAAATTTTACTAAGTCTTGTGACTTATGTTTTTGCTTAATAAAACAACTAAGTGAATGAAAAACCTAGGTGGAATGGTAATTGATTGGATGGATTTTTGTTGAGTGTTTACCAGGGAACCATCTTCATGGCCTACCCTGTGTATCTCACTTATGGAATGCCAGCCAGGAACAAATGGATTTGAGATACCAAATATTAACAAGCTTCTAGTGTAGCCACATGGCAATATGGGCTCTGCCTGGATCATATAAGTTGAAATAACTTAGCCAAATGGACAGAAGGTGGTAGGGGGTGATAGGTTTGGAACGCGTCCATTTGGTCTAAGGGAAGGCTTCTGAAAGATCTTGTCTCGATGCATGTCGAGTCTTGTGGGGGAAAGTGCACCACCTCTCGAGAAGGAAGAATCTAAGTACTTAGTCATGTCCCCGGCAATGGATAATTTGAGCATCAAGACATGGAAGCTATCAAGGATCTCCTCATCCCAATTTCTAAGTTTAAATCTTGTGGTTCAATAAGGGTAAAGGATCACCAATTTTCACTGGTAGATGCCTTGGGTGATTTTTGATAAACAAAAACTTAGTGTTTTCAACTGATAGGAGAAACCTATTTTGAGCAAAGCAAGCCTAAGCTACACTTATCCAAATTCATATAGAAGTTAGAAGCTACTATTCTACTATGGTATCACTTGCCAATACTATTCCAATGTATTGACCCACTGTGGCTATAACTTATGATGTTGCCGGTTACTCTGATGAGGATTAGGGTTATGAGTCTACACTCAACATGCTTGCCTGTGGCACATGGAGATGAAGACCTTACATTATTTCCTTATGCTATGAACTCTTGTACTAGCCTTTGGCTATGGAGTTGTAAAAGACTATGTTTATCTCTGGAATGACGATGTAATAAAGACCTTTGTTTCTATGTACTTCATCTTAAACTGTGGATGCTAGCATTTGATCCAGGGACTAGCATTAAAATCACAGGGACCTTTACCTTTATAAAGGTGGGTTCTTACAGATGGTATCATAGCACTGTGTTGCCTATAGGATTATGACCGTAGGTTGGATTAGACTAAGAAACCACTAAGGAAAATTTCAATACTTCGTAAAATTCCACACTTGTCTTTCCTTCTCGTAAACTTTTATAATCTTCTTTATCACCTCTATTTGTAGATGAACTCCATCAACGAAGCCGTCAGGAGGGGACCACTCATGACCTTGACTTTGGAGTGTGAGACGGAGTTTCCCAAAGCACTCAAGAACCTTATGGTTACCATGGGGATACATGTGTAGCTGTGTACAAGGGTTTTCCTGTGATGGATGAAGGAGAAGAGTATTGGTGGGTGCAACTTCACTTGTACAAAAACAAGGAAGACAACCAAAAAGAGTCGGGATTCTGCATCGTCACCAACTCTGAAATGAACACAACATTCTTTGACTCTACAAGAAATGCAGCTTGGAATGCCATCAAGGAGCTTGGTGATAGACTCAAGTGTAGAATGCTCATGTCACATCCCAAAATTTTCCAAATTTTGAAATGTGAAAAAAAATAAACAAATAAACAATTGTTGATTTTTAGGGTGAGAAGAAACTTTTTGATTCCAATTGGAAACATCAAAACCTATTTTGATCCAATAAAGTCCTAAAGGGATTTAAAAAGGTAAAAAAACAATAAAGTCAAAATAGTTGGAATCACTATTTTTAGATCTTTTAATAAAAAGATTTGATTTTCAAAAGCAAAGATAGAATTATAAATAAGGATTGTTTTATAAAACCATATTAAATCTTGGCCAAGATTTTGAAAAAAATGTTTCTATTTGATAAAAAGAGTAAAGGTTTATTTAAACAAAATGAGGATTTATTAATATCCAATTTTATTAAAGTAAAGGCTTTTCCATTTTAAATAAACACTAAAACTTGTTAATTTATTTCAAATAAGTTTTCCAAGTGTTTTTGTTTTTCAAATGAAACCTACTAAAAAGGTTTTAGTTTGGTTTAGATTTCAAATAGAGTTTT
Organism: Avena sativa; assembly: GCA_916181665.1. Taxonomy (NCBI): domain Eukaryota; kingdom Viridiplantae; phylum Streptophyta; class Magnoliopsida; order Poales; family Poaceae; genus Avena; species Avena sativa. The sequence continues at coordinate 402,904,247 of OV702284.1, forward strand.
AAAAATAAATTAAACCCTATTTGAAATAAGGACTAAGGTCTTTTTATTTTAATTAATAATAGATCCTAAGAGAATAAAAATTAATTTACTTTGGACTTTGGATTAGGTTGTTAAACAGAATTAATCTATACCAAAAGTTTGGTGGTTGTTTGATTTGATTTGGTGATTGAATTGTTTGAAATGAAATCAAATCAGAATATTCAAACAGAAAAAGGAAAAACATTTGGAATAAAAAAAAATGAATGAAACAGACCTAACCCATCTGGCCCAGCAAGCCCAACTCGCAGCCCAACTAAACCCCCCCGCAGTGAATCGTTTTCTTACGCGCGAACACACCCCCTCAGACGCTGACAGGAGGACCCCACTCCCACTTCCTCCACCTCGCTGACAGACAGACCCCACCGCTAGCACGTCGTCTTCAACCCCGCGACCACGTCCCCTTGCCGTTTCTGCCATTAACTCCGGCGATCAATACGAGTTATTGACTGTGTTATTCTCGCCCTCGACCACACATAATTAAGCGCCTACCTCTCCTCTCTCATTCCCCTCGCTCACCCCACCATCTCTGCCCCCAGGCTGCCCGGATTTCCGCCGGCAACGCCACTGCTCCGACGAGCTTCTCCGGCGAATTCCGGCCACACCTCGCCGCCCCTCGCCTCCCACTGCACACAACCTTGTTCCCCATCGCCTGACGCATCTCCCAGTACCAGCAGCTTGGTCGCGCTTTCCCCAGAGCGTCGGCAAGGACAACCTCAACACGTCGCCGTCGTCTGTCTTTGCTCCGGCGAACTCCCCTGGTAAACACCGATCGCCCCGAGCCTTCCTGTTGATGATCCTAAGATCCCCAGGACAATACGCGTCTAACCATGTGCTCCGTTTGCCTTAGGGCGACCTGCAGCTCCGTCCCCATCGACATCCAGACGAGCCCGACGCCGCAGCAACTCCGGCGAGCAATTATTTTCGTCCCCGTGCGCCCCTTGCCTCCTTGCAACCACGTTGAGCATCGCCAAGACCCCCTGATCACGGTGAGCCACTTCCCCCTCTCCCTTTCTTCCCGCATCGCCGGATCCGCCGTAGCCAGACCGTGCGTCGCCGCTAGCCGCCGCTAGCGCCGCCAGGCAATGGTCAAACGCACAGTGCCCGTTAGATCTTGATCTTATGGCTAGAATTAGATTTAAACGAAAGAGTATGTTTTCATCAGAGCCGTGCGTTTTAAACTAGATCCAACGGTTCGCAGAGACAGATCCGCACGAAGCGGTACCGACCAATAAGATCGAGCCACGTGGACAAGGTTTTGTTTAAAACAGAAATTAGAATCTATTTGATATGCAAACTTGTAAAATTTATAACTTTAATTCTACACGTCCAAATTTTGCAAATTTTATATCAATGGATTCAGCAGAACAAGTACTTTGCAACCATGCACTTTTTTTAATGATTTGCTTCTGGAAAATTAGTTGAATTTGCAGAAACTTGTGTAGGAATAATTTGAATATAAAAATTGTTCTAGATATATTTTTAATATGAAATATTTGCAAGATGGTTTGTTGTGAACCTACTAACCATAGGAACCAACTTATGGATTTTAAAAAAAATTTGGTGAAGCAAAAGAATAAATATTTGAAGTAGCACATTTCTAGTCAAATAAAAATATTGTTTTTGGTTTAGAAATGAATTTTGAGTAAAACCCTTGGGAAATGATTTGATTCAACCTTCTGACCCTAAACACTAAGTTTTGAGATTTAAAAACATATTTGGTGAACCCTTTAAAGATTATTGCTTTGCTAAAAGCATTTTCAACCACATAAAATATTGATTTGATTTGAAAATGGTTTATAGATAAAATCTTTTGCAAATGGTTTTACTACTTTTGTAAATGACCAATATGAGCTTTAAAATGTTTAGAGCCTTGTAGAAACCACTTTTCCAAATAAAACTATCTTTTGCATGCTTGCATGCATGACTTTGTTTTTGTTATTTTATGTGTGAGAAGTGGTTTGAATGCTAGTTGAATTTGTGTTTGCTTGATTGAATTGTAGTGGAATTAGAAGAGTGTGATATTTGCAAGATCAAGAAGTGAACCAACATTCTCTACTAAAAAGGCAAGTGGCACTATCATCCATGACCTACTATTTTCATTACACTTAGTGGATTTTGTAACATGCATGGAAAGAACTACTATATTTTATGCTATGCTAAATCCTAATAGGAAACCCTTATATCTTCCTTAGTGAAAACATTGTAGTTGTAGTAAGCTTAGCCCTGCTATATATTTGGTATGGGATACATGATATGATTATATGAAGTTTTGGAAAGATATATGTTTTATATAATAAAACAAGTACTCAATGAACCACCTGGGTGGACAAGGATACTCAAGTTTTGGACAAGGTGGCAACAAAGGGAACCATGTTTATATGGCTATCTTTTTGTATGTGCACTAGAAGAAAACCATCCAGGGACTTAGAGATTGCACATGTTTCTCATATAGTGGCTTCCGTGTACAGCCACATGCTAAATGGGCTCTGGCTTAGTCAACTACATAGTGGAAGACCCATTGCATTGGCATCTTCAGGTTAACTAGAATTGTGTAAGGGAAATTTATCCCTACATTGGTGCCTGGTAGACAAGCTAGCATTGTGTATTGGGAGGACTCCTATGGAAAGACTTTGTCACATTCTCGATCTGCCAGTACTCCATTTTGGTGAGTACTTATCCAGCGGCCATAGGTGGAATCAAGACGAGATTGTGTCATGTGGGTAAAGTGTACAACTTCTGCAGAAGATCAAATTCTAAGTACTTAGCCATGTCCCCGGTTATGGACAATACTGAGAAACTAAGGCCTGAAGCTATGGAAGATCTCGACATTCCAATTTCTCAAAGTAAAACTTGATAGTGACAACAAGGGATTAGAAGCAATTGGAGTTTTCCAAGGAGTTCAGAAAGATTTGACAAAAAATCAAAACTATTTTGAAAAGATAGGAAAAAACTATATTGCTTTCTGCAAAAGATCCTAAACCCTACTTAGCCAAATATGCATGTAATGATAGGATCCACTTAATTCTACATAGTAGTGAAACTTTCCAATACAATTCAAATGTATTGACCCCTTGTGGCTGCAACTTATTATGTTGCAGGTTTGTTTGATGTTAGTGAAGTGTGTTGAATAGGATTACAAGTCTATAACCAACATGATTGCCTGTGGCACTTTGAAGATGAAGGACCCCATGCTATTGTTATATTCTGCTGTATTGTAATGAGATAGCCAAATGAGCTATGTAATATGTAATAAATTATTTTATTCCTGGTTATAAAGTTGTATTATGACCTTTGTATCTTGGTATTACATCTTAACTGTGGATGCTAGCTATTGATCCAGGGACTAGCATTGTAAACACAGGGATCTCTACCTTATTAAAGGTTGGGAACCTTACAGATGGTATCAGAGCACTGTGTTGCCTGTAGGATTTGTAACCCTAGGATTGGACAAAACCCCTTAGAAAAATAGGAGTTGTATTTGTTCCAAAACTTATTTACAAACAATCTTGTAAACTCTTTCCTCAACCTTTTGGTTTTGATTCTACATCTCTTCCTTTTCAACTTGATGGACAAAGCCTTCACCATGACCAATGACTTCAACTTTAGTCCCACCAAGGACTCCAACTTAGACATCACTAAGGACTACAAGTGAGAACCAAGAGACATCAGATTGCCTACCAAAAACATTGATATCATGTTAGTGTATGGATCATATTGACCTATGAGGTATGACTATACTAAGTTAATTATTTCAAGAAAACTTGTTGTTTCTTTCAACTCATGAGTTAATCTCATAAGTTGTTAAGTGAATAGTTGCTTGATGATTGCTTGATTGTTTGATTGAACTTGAATGTTTTGGGTGGTGTGTTAGAATTTCTTTAGACTTATCCATCATTACTTATCCCTATCAAACCAACAGATGCCTCCTCGACGTGCCAATCCCAACCAAAACAACAACAACAATGTCCCTCCCGAGTTGCAGCAGTTGATGACAGGTCAAACTCAACTAATGCGGATGATGACCACACTCATACAGAATCAGAACAACAACAACAACAACAATCAGAATAATCCTCCATCTGATGACATGCTCACCAAGTTTATGAAGCTAAGGCCTGCAAGGTTCTCTGGAACAACTGACCCAATGGTAGCCGATCATTGGTTACGTTCGGTGAATAAGGACTTAGTGACTGTTGGCTGCACCGATGAAGAAAAAGTTAGGTTTGCAGCATTTCTGCTTGAAGGACCAGCAGCAACATGGTGGGAAAACTTTCAGATCACCACTCCCCTTGAAGATGCAACTTGGGCTATTTTTGAGGATGGATTCAGAACATCTCACATCTCACCTGGAGTGATGTACTTGAAGAAAAAGGAATTCCACAACCTGAAACAGCGTCACCTCAGTGTGGCTGAGTACATTGAAGAATTCAACAATCTGGCACGTTATGCACCGGATGAAGTTGATACAGATGCTAAGAGAAAGGAGAAATTTCTTGAAGGACTTAATGATGAGTTGAACCTGCAGCTAGCTGTTGCCTATGTCCCAACTTATCAAACACTCTGTGACAAAGCCACTATATTGGAAAACAAGATGAATCAAGTTGAGAACAGAAAGAGGAAGCATAAACTCAAACATCACTCAGGATCATCACAAAAGAAGCATTCATTCAAAAAGAACAAGGAAGATTCTGAACCACATCAGTATCACCACAACAACAATGGAAGTGATAATAATGGGAATGATATTGACAATGGAGATGACCTTGGTCAGAACCAACATGACACTTTCAGGAAGAAAGACATTAGCCAGTTGCAGTGCTATAGTTGCAAGGAACTTGGACACTATGCATCAGACTGTCCTGAGAAGGAAAAGAAAAAGGATGCTAGAAGAGCCAATGGAAATGACTCCAATGTGACCTAGAAAGGACATGTGAACCACATTGACATGGATGGAAACTTTGAAGAGATAGGAGAAGTGGATGTCAGGAACTAGTTAACTCAGTTGAGTCAAATAAGGATTCCTTGTCTAGATATCAAGTGTTGGACCCATAGTCAAGTGAACCATTAATGTAACCCTATGAGACTCTATTTTAAGGGTGGTAGTACCCTAGTTGTCTTCAGGCCAACTTGTAACCCTAGCCTTCCCAAATATCAGGATGAGATTTATTTTAAGGGTGGTAGCCTGTCACATCCCAAAATTTTCCAAATTTTGAAATGTGAAAAAAATAAATAAACAAATAAACAATTGTTGATTTTTAGGGTGAGATGAAACTTTTTGATTCCAATTGGAAACATCAAAACCTATTTTGATCCAATAAAGTCCTAAAGGGATTTAAAAAGGTAAAAAAACAATAAAGTCAAAATAGTTGGAATCACTATTTTTAGATCTTTTAATAAAAAGATTTGATTTTCAAAAGCAAAGGTAGAATTATGAATAAGGATTGTTTTATAAAACCAAATTAAATCTTGTCCAAGCTTTTTGAAATAAAATATTTCTATTTGATAAAAAGAGTAAAGGTTTATTTAAACAAAATGAGGATTTATTAATATCCAATTTTATTAAAGTAAAGGCTTTTCCATTTTAAATAAACACTAAAACTTGTTAATTTATTTTAAATAAGTTTTCCAAGTGTTTTTGTTTTTCAAATGAAACCTACTGAAAAGGTTTTAGTTTGGTTTAGATTTCAAATAGAGTTTTAAAAATAAATTAAACCCTATTTGAAATAAAGACTAAGGTCTTTTTATTTTAATTAATAATAGATCCTAAGAGAATAAAAATTAATTTACTTTGGACTTTGGATTATGTTGTTAAACAGAATTAATATATACCAAAAGTTTGGTGGTGGTTTGATTTGATTTGGTGATTGAATTGTTTGAAATGAAATCAAATCAGAATATTCAAACAGAAAAAGGAAAAACATTTGGAATAAAAAAATGAATGAAACAGACCCAACCCATCTGGCCCAGCAAGCCCAACTCGCAGCCCAACTAAACCCCCCGCAGTGAATCGTTTTCTTACGCGCGAACACACCCCCTCAGACGCTGACATCAGGACCCCACTCCCACTTCCTCCACCTCGCTGACAGACAGGCCCCACCGCCAGCACGTCGTCTTCAACCCCGCGACCATGTCCCCTCGCCGTTTCTGCCATTAACTCCGGGGATCAATACGAGTTACTGACTGTGTTATTCTCGCCCCTGACCACGCATACTTAAGCGTCTGCCTCTCCTCTCTCATTCCCCTCGCTCACCCCACCATCTCTGCCCCCAGGCTGCCCGGATTTCTGCCGGCAACGCCACTGCTCCGACGAGCTTCTCCGGTGAATTTCGGCCACACCTCGCCGTCCCTCGCCTCCTACTTCACACAACCTTGTTCCCCATCGCGTGACACATCTCCCAGTACCAGCATCTTGGCCGCGCTTGCCCCAGAGCGTCGGCAAGGACAACCTCAACACGTGTGGCATCCCGCAAAACCACTACTAGAAAATCGCGTTGTTTTTTGTGCATTGCATCATCATGACCGCATGCTCATGTCATCATGCCACATTGCATTTGAGCATCGTCATCATCTTGCATCTGTTTGCATAAAACTATTTTTGAAAAGCCTGGTTTTGTTTTCCTGAACGCCCCGTCTTTGTTCAAACGCGAACCCCGGGCCTCCGGATTATTTTTGTTTGTCTACTATCGGTTTGCAAACGGTGCTTTTAAAACAAATAAAATATTATATTATTTTTAGTGGGGCAGTCGAACGGGCCGAATGACCCGAACGACCACCCCAGAAAATACAAACGGCCCACCCATAATCCTACAGCTACCAACCTATCTACCCACACACCCCCTCCACCTCACCCCCTCCTATCACGAGACGCCACCTCACCTCACCCTTCCCCCCTAGCCTATCCCCATCTGCCACCTGCCCCCCCTCTCTTTCCTCTCTCTCCCTCCAGCCACAACCCCACACCCCACGCACGCAGCCACTCACCCCCGGCCCCACTGCCTCGTTCCACTCCCGCACCCGCCTCCTCCCCGTCGCTCCCTTGCCTCTCCCCGACGCAGCGCCGCTCGCCCCCGCCTCTGCTCCCTTCCTCTGCCGCCGCTCCGCCGCGCGCCCGCCTCCTCCTCTCACCGCGTCCGCCCGTGCCCCAACCCCCTCGCTGCCGGCCCCCTCCTCTCCGCCTCGGCCGCTCACCGCCTGCCCTCCTCCGGTGCCACCCTCCGCCTCGCCGGCTTCCGCGAGCGCCGCCCGCTCGCCGGCCCGTCCTCCCCAGAGCGCCGCCCGTCGCCACCGCAGCACCTCGCCCGCGCTCGCCCCCGCGCCCAGGAGCCGGCCGAGCTCGCCCGCCGCCTGCTCCCCTCTCCCCGGCGCCCCTCCTGCCACCACCGACCCAGCGCCCCGCCGCGCCTCCTCTTCCGCCGTCCGCCCATCCTCTGCCGTCGCAGACGTCGTCGCCTCCTTCCCGCGCCCATGCGTCTCTTCAGCACGCTGCCGTGCGCCCTTGGTCTCGAGTTCAGCGCCGATGTCCCCTTCCCGAGGAAGCTCGAGCTCGTCCCCGAGCTTGTCGGCCCTGCCCTCTTGGCGCTCCCTCCAGTCGGCCGGCCACCCGCGAGACCATCCTCGTCTAGGCGCCCGCTAATTCCATCTGCAGCTGTCTGCAAGCTCTGCGCGTCATCGTGTTTTGGTGGTTGATGGAGTGGTGTGAAGCCACCAGAAGAACACCGCTGAGAACAGCAACAATGACAAGTTACCTCTGCCAAGACCGACCCGTAACAAGTTCTCCGTTTTCGTCGCCAAGATCTCCGCACGAACAGGACCAACCCGATGCCGGCCACCGATGATCGAGATGACATACCAAGATCTCCGACAGGGAACAACGAGAACTTCTACCGGAGTCCAAAACCCCGAAGGCCAAACCCGATGGCTCGACATGATCTTCCTCAGGGGACGCCAAGACACCGTCGAACCCCGCAGACCGAACCCCGGCGCGTCAAGCTCTCCTTCCCGGAACCAGGGACGCCAAGTACTTCCCCAGACGTCAAGTCTGACCCGAACCGCGGGCCCGACAAGGTCTTCATGACGACAAGAACGACAACAACCAGGGCGAGTCCGATGCCCCGACGCCAGACCAAGTACTTCCTTCCCGGACGCCGAGCTCGCCGAGAACCCAGATGCGACAAGATCTACCCCAGTTATCCGAGAACGATCCCGGAGTCCGAGAACGATCCCGTCGAACCCTGGACCCTGAGACTGACCCCGAACCCCGGAATCCCAAGATCGTCGAGACCCCTAATGTGTGAACCCCTTCCCGAAACCCTATTTTATAACATAATACAACTTGTCGCAAAATAATTGTCTTGCATGCATACATTCATGTGGTATGGGGGCATTATGCCGATTCACCTCTAATTAAGTATGGGGCCCATATGCGGGCAAATCTAGTCTCATATTGGCCTCATTTAAATTTGTGTAGCGAACCGGTAACTTATCTTGCCATGTTAAGACAACATTTAAATTGCGGGGTAGTTTAACAACTTGAACCATCTAACTAATTGTCGGGACCCCGGTTCCGCTTAATATGGCCTAATTGCATCGCATCTTTGCCATGTCATTCATCTTACATGCATCATGCCCGATCTTTTGCCGTAGTATTAAATATTGCATCCGGTGTTTATTCTAGTGTTTTGCTTCTTCGCGGATAAGGCCGTTGAGTTGATGTGAGCTTCGTCCCGATCTTCGGATGAACCTTCGACAATGTTTTCAGGCGAGCATCTCCCCCTTTCTACCTATCTTACTTTTATAGTATTTGTTCCCTCCTGTTGATCTATTGCTATCTGTGTTGCGATGCTCTAGTGTTTCGTACCCTTGATATCCCTTGCAGCCTTATATTGCCTTGGACACACCCTATTACCTGTTGTTTGTTAGATAGTTGGACTTGCGCGTCGTAGTCGCTTGCTCAAGTGCTGTTGCGTGTCGTCCAGTGCCACAGTTGTTGATGTATTGCCGCATGTTGTTGTTGGAGATGATCCTAGTTTTACTTATCGTTCACTTTAATTCCTGTTTAACAACTAAAATTGAAGTAAGCAGAGGCATCGGTGGGTGATAGATAATATTTGGTTTCCGAACGCCCACTTGTGTCCCGTAGGACCCCGAGTACTTGATACCTGTTCCTTGATTTATCGCGCTATCCACATCCGGGAGGTATATGGGACCCCCCTGAGCCAGAGCTTGATTCAGTCTTATTTCTTGGGGCCACAAACTAGTTTGAGGTTTTATTTACGATCCTGTACTTATGCCATGCTACTGCTTTATTTACGATTGTGCGATGGATAGCACACTGTACTGTTTAGGTAAGCGGAGTGTTTTCGCGGTATCGACACCCCGAGTTTTCGGGTTCCCAGTCGTTTACAGCCATTGTTGCAAACCTTGAGTCCGTCTCGGAGTCAGCTGGCTTCGTTGCGGGTCTACTCAATGGGGTGGCCCCCTGAAATATTTCTGAATCCTGTGATTGCTTTGTCGTGAAAGCCTCGTTGGGTTTTGATTTGGTTTTTCCGAGGTTGATCGTGTGTGTGTTGCTATTGGTGCACCCCGGCCGGGTAAAACTTTCTGAAAGCCGTGTCCGCGGTTATGGACGACTTGGAGCACAGTATCTCGACCATAGACAAGCATAACTAAAGTTTATTGCTATAAATTTGACTTTATAATGACTAGTAATCAGCTTCACTATAATGGAATGGCTAATTAATACTGCCCACAATTGCTTGTTTGGAGTGTCGCTTGCGACCATTGTACCTGACTAGTAAGTATTGCAACTACAACGGAATGGCTGAATAAAAGTACCAACAACTGCTGGGTTTTTGGGGGTTATCTCACGCTATTTGTATCTGACTAGTAAGTGCCGCAACTACAACGGAATGGTTAACTAAAAGTGCCCACTGCTTATTTTATCAGGAAGGTTATCTCTACCTGACTAGTAATTGCTGCAACGATAACTGAATAACTAAAACTGCCAACTGTGTGAGTGCCTCGGTTGACTTCCTTGTTTGGTCTCGAGGGGGAGACACCAGGATGGGTTTGTTTGATGGTAGCATTAGGTTGGTTCGAATAGATCTTTCTTACCCCTCTCTGATATCCGCTAGTTGTATCGAGTCTCTATAGGTTGTTTAGTGCATGCTGCCGCTGCCGCTTCAGTCCACCATACCTATGTAGGCGAGGACCACCGAATTCTAGTCTCGCCGTGTACTGGCCTCAGTACTGACGCTCCTCTTTTTCCTTTGCCCTTTGTCGGCACCCCTTTTGTTTAAGCAGGTTTTGAGATCGACGTCGTTAGCAGGGTTACCCTTCCGGCTTGGCCTGGGCAGGGTTATGGACGCCATTGGTCATTCTTCAGGGCTCTTAGCCCCATTTGCATCTTGTCCGTAGTCGGACGCTCTACCATTTTCAAGGTGATTTGGATCTTTGTATATTATATCAGTATTCTTGACTCTTTGGGTCGCTGTTATATATATATCTGTTCTGTGGGTCCCATCGAGGACTGTTGTGTAATGTTATTACTTTGTTTTCCACCCGCACGAAAGTGCCTGGTGGGCACCTTTGAATCGTTTCTATGCGGGTTTGGCGGGTTTCGCTAAAACTTGCATAGGTCCGATTCTGAGGGTGTTACAGAGTGGTATCAGAGCTCAGCAGTTGCGATACCCCACAAGTCCAGCCTGTAGGATAACCTAGCTAACGGCCGAAGTAGAGTGTCAAAACTATTTTTGCAAAAACGGTTGGATAGTTCTGATTAGGTCTGATTTTACTCCTTAACCCTCTGCTATTCTCCTCTTATCTCTACGCGTTTTGAATCCGCTCTCTTCTCTTTCTTCGAGTCCAGGAATTCTCGTGGTTGGGCTTCCGTCGTACCTTCAGGGTTTAGCTTCCTCCTCTGATAACGGTGATCTATCATCCGGTGTTCAAGCTGCCTGAGGAATCCGTCTGCTGTGGTACCATTCTTTGTTCCTTGTTCGTGCCTTCCGGTGTTTTCTGACTCGACGTCATCATCTACGCCAGATACGATGCAGAGTCTGCATCACTCCTTTGTTCCGAACCTCGATTGTCGAGATCTTCAGTCTGATTCCGAGAATGGTTGCACCCTTTTCTACTGATTGTGCAGAGTAATAGTTTGGGTGCGTGATGGATTGGCCCCCATGCCGACTACCCTTTCTATTCGTTTTTGTACATTGAAGTGGATGAGAATGCATCGGTTCCCTCTTTCCATCGAAGCTAGAGGTGGCTTTATTTGTTGATACCTCTACCTTCGACCTTTTGTTCCCGGAGTGTTCTCTCGACGATCACGGACAACGACCTCTTATTAGTGGTGCCGCGAGGATCTATACGAAGCGAGAAGACGCAGATCGCCGACCTTCCTTCCGGTACCATGAGGCGGATCTCGAGGGCGAGATCCCTTGTTAGTGGTGTCGAATTGTGGCATCCCGCAAAACCACTACTAGAAAATCGCGTTGTTTTTTGTGCATTGCATCATCATGACCGCATGCTCATGTCAACATGCCACATTGCATTTGAGCATCGTCATCATCTTGCATCTGTTCGCATAAAACTATTTTTGAAAAGCCTGGTTTTGTTTTCTTGAACGCCCCGTCTTTGTTCAAACGCGAACCCCGGGCCTCCGGATTATTTTTGTTTGTCTACTATCGGTTTGCAAACGGTGCTTTTAAAACAAATAAAATATTATATTATTTTTAGTGGGGCAGTCGAACGGGCCGAATGACCCGAATGACCACCCTAGAAACTACAAACGGCCCACCCATAATCCTACAGCTACCAACCTATCTACCCACACACCCCCTCCACCTCACCCCCTCCTATCACGAGACGCCACCTCACCTCACCCTTCCCCCCTAGCCTATCCCCATCTGCCACCTGCCCCCCTCTCTTTCCTCTCTCTCCCTCCAGCCACAACCCCACACCCCACGCACGCAGCCACTCACCCCCGGCCCCACTGCCTCGTTCCACTCCCGCACCCGCCTCCTCCCCGTCGCTCCCTTGCCTCTCCCCGACGCAGCGCCGCTCGCCCCCGCCTCTGCTCCCTTCCTCTGCCGCCGCTCCGCCGCGCGCCCGCCTCCTCCTCTCACCGCATCCGCCCGTGCCCCAACCCCCTCGCCGCCGGCCCCCTCCTCTCCGCCTCGGCCGCTCACCGCCTGCCCTCCTCCGGTGCCACCCTCCGCCTCGCTGGCTTCCGCGAGCGCCGCCCGCTCGCTGGCCCGTCCTCCCCAGAGCGCCGCCCGTCGCCACCGCAGCACCTCGCTCGCGCTCGCCCCCGCGCCCAGGAGCCGGCCGAGCTCGCCCACCGCCTGCTCCTCTCTCCCCGGCGCCCCTCCTGCCACCACCGACCCAGCGCCCCGCCGCGCCTCCTCTTCCGCCGTCCGCCCATCCTCTGCCGTCGCAGACGTCGTCGCCTCCTTCCCGCGCCCATGCGTCTCTTCAGCACGCCGCCGTGCGCCCTTGGTCTCGAGTTCAGCGCCGATGTCCCCTTCCCGAGGAAGCTCGAGCTCGTCCCCGAGCTTGTCGGCCCTGCCCTCTTGGCGCTCCCTCCAGTCGGCCGGCCACCCGCGAGACCATCCTCGTCTAGGCGCCCGCTAATTCCATCTGCAGCTGTCTGCAAGCTCTGCGCGTCATCGTGTTTTGGTGGTTGATGGAGTGGTGTGAAGCCACCAGAAGAACACCGCTGAGAACAGCAACAATGACAAGTTACCTCTGCCAAGACCGACCCGTAACAAGTTCTCCGTTTTCGTCGCCAAGATCTCCGCACGAACAGGACCAACCCGATGCCGGCCACCGATGATCGAGATGACATACCAAGATCTCCGACAGGGAACGACGAGAACTTCTACCGGAGTCCAAAACCCCGAAGGCCAAACCCGATGGCTCGACATGATCTTCCTCAGGGGATGCCAAGGCACCGTCGAACCCCGCAGACCGAACCCCGGCGCGTCAAGCTCTCCTTCCCGGAACCAGGGACGCCAAGTACTTCCCCGGACGTCAAGTCTGACCCGAACCGCGGGCCCGACAAGGTCTTCATGACGACAAGAACGACAACAACTAGGGCGAGTCCGATGCCCGACGCCAGACCAAGTACTTCCTTCCCGGACGCCGAGCTCGCCGAGAACCCGGATGCGACAAGATCTACCCCAGTTATCCGAGAACGATCCCGGAGTCCGAGAACGATCCCGTCGAACCCTGGACCCTGAGATTGACCCCGAACCCCGGAACCCCAAGATCGTCGAGACCCCTAATGTGTGAACCCCTTCCCGAAACCCTATTTTATAACATAATACAACTTGTCGCAAAATAATTGTCTTGCATGCATACATTCATGTGGTATGGGGGCATTATGCCGATTCACCTCTAATTAAGTATGGGGCCCATATGCGGGCAAATCTAGTCTCATATTGGCCTCATTTAAATTTGTGTAGCGAACCGGTAACTTATCTTGCCATGTTAAGACAACATTTAAATTGCGGGGTAGTTTAACAACTTGAACCATCTAACTAATTGTCGGGACCCCGGTTCCGCTTAATATGGCCTAATTGCATCGCATCTTTGCCATGGCATTCATCTTACATGCATCATGCCCGATCTTTTGCCGTAGTATTAAATATTGCATCCGGTGTTTATTCTAGTGTTTTGCTTCTTCGCGGATAAGGCCGTTGAGTTGATGTGAGCTTCGCCCCGATCTTCGGATGAACCTTCGACAATGTTTTCAGGCGAGCATCTCCCCCTTTCTACCTATCTTACTTTTATAGTATTTGTTCCCTCCTGTTGATCTATTGCTATCTGTGTTGCGATGCTCTAGTGTTTCGTACCCATGATATCCCTTGCAGCCTTATATTGCCTTGGACACACCCTATTACCTGTTGTTTGTTAGATAGTTGGACTTGCGCGTCGTAGTCGCTTGCTCAAGTGCTGTTGCGTGTCGTCCAGTGCCACAGTTGTTGATGTATTGCCGCATGTTGTTGTTGGAGATGATCCTAGTTTTACTTATCGTTCACTTTAATTCCTGTTTAACAACTAAAATTGAAGTAAGCAGAGGCATCGGTGGGTGATAGATAATATTTGGTTTCCGAACGCCCACTTGTGTCCCGTAGGACCCCGAGTACTTGATACCTGTTCCTTGATTTATCGCGCTATCCACATCCGGGAGGTATATGGACCCCCCTGAGCCAGAGCTTGATTCAGTCTTATTTCTTGGGGCCACAAACTAATTTGAGGTTTTATTTACGATCCTGTACTTATGCCATGCTACTGCTTTATTTACGATTGTGCGATGGATAGCACACTGTACTGTTTAGGTAAGCGGAGTGTTTTCGCGGTATCGACACCCCGAGTTTTCGGGTTCCCAGTCGTTTACAGCCATTGTCGCAAACCTTGAGTCCGTCTCGGAGTCAGCTGGCTTCGTTGCGGGTCTACTCAATGGGGTGGCCCCCTGAAATATTTCTGAATCCTGTGATTGCTTTGTCGTGAAAGCCTCGTTGGGTTTTGATTTGGTTTTTCCGAGGTTGATCGTGTGTGTGTTGCTATTGGTGCACCCCGGCCGGGTAAAACTTTCTGAAAGCCGTGTCCGCGGTTATGGACGACTTGGAGCACAGTATCTCGGCCATAGACAAGCATAACTAAAGTTTATTGCTATAAATTTGACTTTATAATGACTAGTAATCAGCTTCACTATAATGGAATGGCTAATTAATACTGCCCACAATTGCTTGTTTGGAGTGTCGCTTGCGACCATTGTACCTGACTAGTAAGTATTGCAACTACAACGGAATGGCTGAATAAAAGTACCAACAACTGCTGGGTTTTTGGGGGTTATCTCATGCTATTTGTATCTGACTAGTAAGTGCCGCAACTACAACAGAATGGTTAACTAAAAGTGCCCACTGCTTATTTTATCAGGAAGGTTATCTATACCTGACTAGTAATTGCTGCAACGATAACTGAATAACTAAAACTGCCAACTGTGTGAGTGCCTTGGTTGACTTCCTCGTTTGGTCTCGAGGGGGAGACACCAGGATGGGTTTGTTTGATGGTAGCATCAGGTTGGTTCGAATAGATCTTTCTTACCCCTCTCTGATATCCGCTAGTTGTATCGAGTCTCTATAGGTTGTTTAGTGCATGCTGCCGCTGCCGCTTTAGTCCACCATACCTATGTAGGCGAGGACCGCCGAATTCTAGTCTCGCCGTGTACTGGCCTCAGTACTGACGCTCCTCTTTTTCCTTTGCCCTTTGTCGGCACCCCTTTTGTTTAAGCAGGTTTTGAGATCGACGTCGTTAGCAGGGTTACCCTTCCGGCTTGGCCTGGGCAGGGTTATGGACGCCATTGGTTATTCTTCAGGGCTCTTAGCCCCATTTGCATCTTGTCCGTAGTCGGACGCTCTACCATTTTCAAGGTGATTTGGATCTTTGTATATTATATCAGTATTCTTGACTCTTTGGGTCGCTGTTATATATATATATCTGTTCTGTGGGTCCCATCGAGGACTGTTGTGTAATGTTATTACTTCGTTTTCCACCCGCACGAAAGTGCCTGGTGGGCACCTTTGAATCGTTTCTATGCGGGTTTGGCGGGTTTCGCTAAAACTTGCATAGGTCCGATTCTAAGGGTGTTACAACACGCCGCCGTCGTCTGTCTTTGCTCCGGCGAACTCCCCTGATAAACACCGACCGCCCCGAGCCTTCCTGTTGATGCTCCTAAGATCCCCAAGACAGTACGCGTCTAACCATGTGCTCCGTTTGCCTTAGGGCGACCTGCAGCTCCGTCCCCGTCGACATCCAGACGAGCCCGACGCTGTAGCAACTCCGGCGAGCAACTATTTTCGTCCCCGTGCGCCCCTTGCATCCTTGCAACCACGTTGAGCATCGCCAAGACCCCCTGATCACGGTGAGCCACTTCCCCCTCTCCCTTGCTTCCTGCATCGCCGGCTCCGCCGTAGCCAGAGCGTGCGCCGCCGCCAGCCGCCGCTAGCGCCGCCAGGCAATAGTCAAACGCACAGTGCCCGTTAGATCTTGATCTTACGGCTAGGATTAGATTTAAACGAAAGTGTATGTTTTCATCAGAGCCGTGCGTTTTAAATTAGATCCAATGGTTCGCAGAGGCTGATCCGCACGAAGCGGTACCGGCCAATAAGATCGAGCCACGTGGACAAGGTTTTGTTTAAAACAGAAATTAGAATCTATTTGATATGCAAACTTGTAAAATTCATAACTTTAATTCTACACGTCCAAATTTTGCAAATTTTATATCAATGGATTCAGCAGAACAATTACTTTGCAACCATGCACTTTGTTTAATGTTTTGCTTCTGTAAAATTAGTTGAATTTGCAGAAATTTGTGTAGGCATAATTTGAATATAAAAATTGTTCTAGATATATTTTTAAGATGAAATCTTTGCAAAATGGATTGTTGTGAACCTACTGACCATAGGAACCAACTTATGGATTTAAAAAAAATATTTGGTGAAGCAAAAGAATAAATATTTGAAGTAGCACATTTCTAGTCAAATAAAAATATTGTTTTTGGTTTAGAAATGAATTTTGAGTAAAACCCTTGGGAAATGATTTGATTCAACCTTCTAACCCTAAACACTAAGTTTTGAGATTTAAAAACATATTTGGCGAACCCTTTAAAGATTATTGCTTTGCTAAAAGCATTTTCAACCACATAAAATATTGATTTGATTTGAAAATGGTTTATAGATAAAATCTTTTGCAAATGGTTTTACTACTTTTGTAAATGACCAATATGAGCTTTAAAATGTTTAGAGCCTAGTAGAAGCCACTTTTCCAAATAAAACTATCTTTTGCATGCTTGCATGCATGACTTTGTTTTTGTTATTTTATGTGTGAGAAATGGTTTGAATGCTAGTTGAATTTGTGTTTGCTTGATTGAATTTTAGTGGAATTAGAAGAGTGTGATATTTGCAAGATCAAGAAGTGAACCAACATTCTCTACTAAAAAGGCAAGTGACACTATCATCCATGACCTACTATTTTCATTACACTTAGTGGATTTTGTAACATGCATGGAAAGAACTACTATATTTTATGCTATGCTAAATCCTAATAGGAAACCCTTATATCTTCCTTAGTGAAAACATTGTAGTTGTAGTAAGCTTAGCCCTGCTATATATTTGGGATGGGATACATGATATGATTATATGAAGTGTTGGAAAGATATATGTTTTATATAATAAAACAAGTACTCAATGAACCACCTGGGTGGACAAGGATACTCAAGTTTTGGACAAGGTGGCAACAAAGGGAACCATGTTTATATGGCTATCTTTTTGTATGTGCACTAGAATAAAACCACCCAGGGACTTAGAGATTGAACATGTTTCTCGTACAGTGGCTTCCGTGTACAGCCACATGCTAAATGGGCTCTGGCTTAGTCAACTACATAGCGGAAGACCCATTGCATTGGAATCTTCAGGTTAACTAGAATTGTGTAAGGGAAATTTATCCCTACATTGGTGCCTGTAGACAAGCTAGCATTATGTATTGGGAGGACTCCTATGGAAAGACTTTGTCACATTCTCGATCTGCCAGTACTCCATTTTGGTGAGTACTTATCCAGCGGCCACTAGTGGCGTCAAGACGATATTGTGTCATGTGGGTAAAGTGTACAACTTCTGCAGAAGATCAAATTCTAAGTACTTATCCGTGTCCTCGGTTACGGACAACTCTGAGCAACTAAGGCCTGAAGCTATGGAAGATCTCGACATTCCAATTTCTCAAAGTAAAACTTGATGGTGACAACAAGGGATTTGAAGCACTTGGAGTTTTCCAAGAAGTTCAGAAAGATTTGACAAAAGATCAAAACAATTTTGAAAAGATAGGATAAAACTATATTTCTTTCTGCAAATGAGCCTAAGCCCTACTTAGCCAAATATGCATGTAATGATAGGATCCACTTAATTCTACATAGTAGTGAAACTTGCCAATACAATTCAAATGTATTGACCCTTGTGGCTGCAACTTATTATGTTTCAGGTTTGTTTGATGTTAGTGAAGTGTGTTGAATAGGATTACAAGTATACAACCAACATGATTTCCTGTGGCACTTTGAAGATGAAGGACCCCATGCTATTGTTATATTCTGCTGCATTGTAATGAGATAGCCAAATGAGCTATGTAAGATGTAATAAATTATTTTATTCCTGGTTATAAAGTTGTATTATGACCTTTGTATCTTGATATTACATCTTAACTATGGATGCTAGCTATTGATCCAGGGACTAGCATTGTAAACACAGGGATCTCTACCTTATTAAAGGTTGGGAACCTTACAACTCAACACTCAAAATGACCTTAGAGAAGAAAAGAAGCATACCCAAGACTTAGAGGCTGCTGACCAACGTTTAAGAGAATACATCATAGACTTAGCATTAGAGTCTTGTGAACAAGATCGACAGATTGCTTCTAGGTATGACCTGATAGCTATTTTGTCAAGTGAGTGAGAATTGTAACGTACTCCGTTAGTTGGACCACCACACTTGTCGTTTTACTCGCAAAAAAATATCTGAGTTATGTCGAACCTTGGTGTTTGTGATAAATTTGTACTCCATGACTTGTGTGTCTTATGGATGATGTATGCTTTTGATTTTATTTTACTGTCTTGTTTCTTGTACTAGTGTTGTTCTAATATTTTTCTATCTTACAATAGATGCCTAGCATTGTTATCAGCACCGCCGAGGAGTTCAAGGGAACTCGTTTCGGTTCTCGTCTCGTGGAGCTCACTAGTGTGGTCAACCTTCCACTTCCTAATATCACGACACTCCAGCTCACTAAGTTTGAGAGGAAGGAACTTTGGGGATTCAGAGTCACACAGCCGGGACGCCAGACAGAGCCACCCATGGAGGACATCACTTTCAAGCTGATGCATGATGACAAGGAGAAAGGCTTACATGTAGTCATACAGGAGTTAATTGGACGCCTGGTTGGGAGGCACTCCACCGATCTTAGATGCCTCTACTTTCACCCATTCGGGAGACGCGATGAGGGTGAGGCAGTAGAGTACGATGAAGCTACTAGAGAGACGATTGAGCCAGTTCGTCTATACCTTTAGGACCTAGAGGGCCTTATTAGACACCTCGACACAGAGAGGACCAACGTCATGCTTAGCAACGATGAGCTCCAGGTCCAGCCGAGGGATAAGGATAAGCTCTTCGCGGAGTAAGACGAGATCGTCAAGGAAATGGAGGCTAGATTTGAGATCCAGGACAAGAAATTCAAGAGTCAGGAGAAAAGAGTCCAAGACAGAAACAAGATGGTCAGGGAGATGACGGCTGAGTTGGAGGCCAAGGACTTAGAGCTTGAACACCAGCAGAGAGTGATCGAGAGGCTTCGCTCACAAAAGAGAACTCTCCATGCGAAGATCGAGGCCTTGACCACCAATGTGGATGAGTACAAGACCGCCATGGAGAATGCAGGTCTTACCCTTGTTGACGTGGAGGTCGACATGGAGGAGTAGTATAGACTACTCGACTATCATTTATCTATCATACATTGATTATTGAGTCGCAATGACCATCCAACATGTGGATGGCTTGCTATTGTGTGTTTGCATTTTCAAAACCCGTTGTTTATGTCGTTCAAACTCTATGTTATTTTGAGCTTGGTTATTGTGATTGTTTCTATGTGATGTATTGTGCATGTTAAGCATCTATGGGTATCTCATTCTTATCCTTATTGAAACCACATATGCCTCCTCGTCGTGCCAACCCCAACCAAAACAACAACAATAACGTCACTCCCGAGATGCAGCAGTTGATGACATCTCAAGATCAACTGATGCAGATGATGATGCAGTTCATGCAGAATGAGAATCAGAACAACAATAACAACAATCCACCAGCATTTGACATGCTCACCAGATTTCTGAGACCGAGGCCTGCGAATTTCTCGGGAACTACTGATCTAATGGTAGCCAATGACTGGTTACGTTCAGTGAATAAGGACTTAGTCACTATTGGTTGCACCGGCGAGGAAAATGTTAGATTTGCAGCACATCTGCTCGAAAGACCAGCAGCAACCTGGTGGGACAGTTTTCAGATCACCACTCCCCTTGAGGATGTGACTTGGGCTATTTTTGAGGATGGTTTCCGCACAGCTCACATCTCATCCGGAGTGATGAAATTGAAGAAGAAGGAGTTCCACAATCTGAAGCAGCGTCACCGCAGTGTGGCAGAGTACATTGAGGAGTTCAACAATCTGGCGCGCTATGCACCGGATGAAGTTGATACTGATGCCAAGAGGAAGGAGAAATTCCTCGAAGGACTTAATGATGAGTTGAACCTGCAGCTGTTTGTTGCCTATGTCCCAACCTATCAATCACTTTGTGACAAGGCTACCATCTTATAAAACAAGATGAAACAGGTTGAGGGCAGGAAGAGGAAGCATAGCTTTAATAAGCACAGTTCGGGATCGTCTCACAAGCGTTCCCATCATGATGATAGTGGGAGTTCTGGATTCCACAAACATGGGAAGTACAATAGCCACCACAACCACAACCGTCATCATGACAACAAGCATCATCGCAACCATGACAATGACAAGTATAAGAACCATAAGAGTGGACACAAGAGCCACCACATTGGGAGTGGAAATGAAAGTCAGCCTGCAAAGAGAGATATCAGTCAGGTTGAGTGTTTCAAGTGTAAGAAGATGGGGCACTATGCAAATGAGTGCCCAGAAAATAAAGTTGAAGGAACCAACAAGCCCAACCCTTTCCAGAAGGGACAAGTGAACCACATCAGTGTGGAAGATATCTATGGGGAGTCTGATGCTGTGGCTGGTAAGTTCAAGCTCAATTCTTTACCAGCACTAGTTCTTTTTTATACTGGCGCATCGCATTCATTCATATCAAAAGCATTTGTTGATAAAAATGGACTTCCAACTGAAACCATTGGGTGTCCTATAAAAGTAAGCTCTCCCGGTGGAGAGATGATGGTGAACCTTGGATGTCATGATCTAGTGATAGAGTTTGGAAAGTATAAGTTCCCGGTCAGTTTAATAATCCTAGATTCCCAAGGATTGGATGTATATTTGGGAATGGATTGGATGAGCAAGTATGAAGGAGTACTAGATTGTGCTAATCGTACTGTCACACTCACTACCCCAGATAAGAAACGAATTAGGTTCAAGTCCAACTTTGAATCTAAAGGGAGTAAACTAAATTCCCTTAAGGGGGTTAGCATATATAGTGTGCTAATAGTGAGAGAGTACCTAGATGTGTTTTCGGAGGAATTGCCTGGAATGCCACCAGATAGAGATGTTGAGTTTCTGATTGACTTACTGCCAGGATCAGGACCAATAGCAAAGAGACCCTACAAGATGTCAGTTGATGAGTTGAAGGAACTTAAGAAACAACTTGGAGAACAATTATAGAAAGGATTTATTCAACCAAGTTCTTCATCTTGGGGTGCACCAGTTTTGTTTGTTGAAAAGAAAGATAGAAGTCAAAGGTTATGCATAGATTACCGTTCACTCAATGATGTAACTATCAAGAACAAATATCCTTTGCCAATAATCAATGATTTGTTTGATCAGTTAGAAGGAGCCCGTGTGTTCTCAAAGATTGATCTCCGATTAGGATATTTTTAGCTTAAGATTAGAGAGCAAGACATACCTAAGACTGCTTTCACACCCAGGTATGGATTGTATGAGTACACCGTGATGCCATTTGGTTTGACAAATGCACCAGCCTATTTCATGAATATGATGAACAAAGTGTTCATGGAATTTCTTGACAAGTTTGTTGTTGTTTTCATCGATGACATTTTGATCTACTCCAAGAGCCAAGAAGAGCATGAAGAGCATTTACGATTGATACTTGAGAAGCTTAGGGAGCATAAGCTGTATGACAAATTCAGCAAGTGTGAATTCTGGCTAAATGAAGTCGGATTTCTCGGACATATTGTGTCAGGAGATGGTGTAGCGGTTGATCCCGCAAAAGTGTCAGCTGTAACTGAGTGGGAATCTCCTAAGTCAGTGAAAGAAGTTCGTAGTTTCCTTGGCTTGGCAGCATACTATAGAAGATTCATTGAGAATTTCTCAAAGGTATCTAAGCCAATGACGGAGTTACTTAAGAAAGACAAGAAGTTTGACTAGACTGAAGGATGTGAACTCAGTTTCCAAGATCTGAAGAATAGACTAGTGACAGCACCAGTCTTATGTCTGCCAGATTTGGAAAAGGATTTCCAAGTATATTGTGATGCATCTCACCAAGGATTGGGTGGATTATTGATGCAAGAAGGGAAAGTTGTGGCTTATGCCTCGAGACAACTCAAAACCCATGAAGTAAACTATCCTACTCATGATTTAGAGTTAGCCTATGTTGTGCATGCACTCAAAACATGGAGGCATTAACTTTTGGGTAAACATTGTGAAGTGTTCACAGATCACAAAAGTTTGAAGTATATCTTCACTTAGAAAGAAATCAACATGAGACAAAGAGGATGGCTAGAACTCATCAAGGACTATGACTCGAGTTTGCAATACCACCCCGGTAAAGCAAATGTTGTAGCAGATGCTTTAAGCCGTAAAGTTTATGTGAATGGCCTCACTAAGGGAGAGTTGCCAGATGATCTGTGTGCCCAATTGAAATATCTCAGATTGGAGATAGTGCCTAAGGGACATCTCATGTCATTGGATGTTCAACCCACCTTGTTGGACAAAATCAGGGAAGCCCAAAAGTTGGACAAGGAAATTGAAGAGATTAAAGGAAAAATTAGCAAAGGGAAAGCTAAAGGATTCCATGAAGACGAACATGGTACTTTATGGTATGGAAAACGTATCTGCATTCCGCAAGATCCGGAGCTTCGGAAACTGATTTTACAAGAAGCACACAACTCACCATATTCCATCCATCCGGGTAATACCAAAATGTACATGGATGTGAAGGAAATTTTTTGGTGGAATAATCTCAAGAAGGACATCGCAGAACATATTGCTTTGTGTGATGTGTGTAGTAGAGTGAAAGCAGAACATCAGAAACCAGCAGGATTGTTACAACCACTACCTATTCCTGATTGGAAGTGGGACAAGATTGGCATGGATTTCATCACCGGACTGCCAAGGACTAGATTAGTATATGATTTTATTTGGGTCGTGGTAGATCGCCTAACTAAAGTGGCTCATTTCATACCCGTGAAGACAACCTATACAAGTGCTAAGTTAGCCAAGATTTATATGAATAGGATCGTGTGTCTACATGGAGTACCCAAGAGTATTGTGTCATATAGAGGAACTCAATTCACTTCGCATTTTTGGCGACAACTGCATGAGTCATTGGGATCAAGATTATAATTCAGCACTGCTTTTCATCCTCAAACCGATGGACAGACGGAAAGGACCAACCAGATTCTGGAGGATATGTTGAGGGCATGTGCCCTAGACTATGGTGCTAGTTGGGATGAAAGTCTGCCTTACGCAGAATTCTCTTACAATAACGGCTATCAAGCTAGTATTGAGATGGCACCGTTTGAATTTCTCTATGGAAGAAAGTGTACTACATGCTATGGACTGGTGTTGGAGAAAGAAATTTGTTCAGGCCATAACTAATCAAGGAATCTAAAGAGAAAGTCAAGTTGGTATAGGACAGATTGAAGATAGCATAGTCCCGACAGAAAAGCTACGCAGGTCCAAAGCATAGAGAAGTCACCTATGAGGTAAGTGATAGAGCTTATCTTAGAGTCTCACCACTTCGTGGAGTGAAGAGATTTGGAGTCAAAGGAAAATTGGCACCAAGGTATGTTGGACCATTCAAGATTCTGAGTCGCAAAGGAGAAGTGGCTTATGAGATTGACTTGCCTGAATCACTGTCTGCTGTTCACAATGTGTTTCACGTAAGTCAGTTGAAGAAATGCCATCCGGAGATGGAAGAGACTTCTTTGAAAGATACTATACCTTTGGAAGAAGTTCAGTTGGAAAGTGTTCTCACTTATGAAGATAAACCTATCAAGATTCTTGAAACTGCAGAAAGAGTCACTCGTACTAAGACTATCAAGTTTTACAAAGTTCAGTGGAATCATCATTCCGAAGAGGAAGCAACTTGGGAAAGAGAAGAGGACCTTCAGAAAGATCACCCTCACCTATTTGCTAGCCAATCTGAATCTCGAGGGCGAGATTCATCTTAAGGGGTTTAGATTTGTAACATCCCAAAAATCATGATTTGTTAAATCATATCATTCAAGCATTCATAACATTGGGATTTCCAAACAAGATTTCAAATGACAAAACATTTGTATGCCTATTATTTTATGCAAGTAAGGCAATGGTTTTATTTTTACTTTCCAAGTAAGAAAATGCTTGGGATTGATCAGAAATGTTTTAGAGTTGAATGCAAAGCTTGCACAAAAATTTTCAAAACAAAATTCAATATAAACCCATTTATATGCCTAATATCCATATATTAATAAAGGCATGGTTTTATTTTATTATTAAACCCAAAATGGTTTTTGAGTGTAAGTATGGGTTTGGCACACTTTTGGACAATAGAAACATAGTACAAAAGTCTAGAGAAAATTTGAATTCAAACATATTTGAATTAGCCATTCAAATTCAACCTAGAAAATCAAAACAGAAAAAGAAAAAGAGAAAAAGGGAAAAAAATAACAGACACGGCCTATCTAACCCAACCCACCCACGACCCAACTACCAGCCCACCTAGCCCACCCGGGAAAATCCCCTCTCCCCCTCTGTTTCTCACCGCGCGCGCCCACACCCACTCGCTGACAGCACGACCCCACCACCACGTCAGCTCCGTCGTCTTCAATCACGCGCCGCAGATCCGCTCGCCCCTGCCGTTTCCTCGCCGGTTGATTTCGAATCAATTCGATTGATTGCCTCAGTGATTTCCGAACCCGACCCTGCCTACTTAAACCCCTTCCTCCCCCGCATCTTTCCCCTCACTCGCCACCGTCTAAGCGCCACCAGGCTGCCCACACTAGAGCTCACTCCGCCGCGGTACCGAGCCTCTCCGGCGACTAATCCCGGTGAGCCTCGACCCCCCTTGCTCTCTGTTTCTTACAATCTTGTTCACCACCCTCGTACGCACCTAATGCCACTTGCGGTTTCCTTTCTTGTGGTGTGTACTGTCGCCTTCATCAACACCCTCGCGTGCCCGACGGCGAGCTCGACTCCGGTGAGGAATAGCTGCCGAACCCGAGCGCCCCGCCCTCGCCAGTGACCTCCACTGCGACCGCCTCAGCTCCGTGACCTCGGTAATGCACTGCACCTTCCCCTTTACCCCTGGCGCCGCTAGTTCGTCGCCGGCACAACTCGCCATTTGCACCGCCCGTTTGTGGCCGAGTGACCAGATCCGTTGGATCTAGATCCAGCGGCTAAGATTAGAAGAGAGAGCGAAAGGGTACGGGCAGATCTGGACTTTTAGATCTCACTTAGAACTAGTGGATCGCGAGTGTGATCCGCACGAACGATACTGACCAATCAGGAGCCACCGCGTGTCAGGGTTTTTCTTTTAAAATCCAGATTTGTTTTAATTAGATGAATTAACTTGTAAAATTCATAACTTTTGTTCTGTTTATCCAAAAATGCAAATAATATATCAATGGATTCAACAAATTAAATCCTACACATCTATGGGCTTAGTTGTGTATTTTGTTTCTGTAAAAATGGAATTTTTTGCAGAGACATTTGTAGGCCTATTTTGAGCATATAAATTATTTAGAAAATGTTTTTAAAGCAAAATTAAGCTTATTTAGTCTCTAAATGTTTAGTTTAGTGTTCAATACTGTTTACTTGTCTTGTATAGTTTAATAAAAATCATCACATGGCATTTGCACGCATTCATATATTTTTGCTTGATTGTTTGGAATGTAAATTTGGTGTTATTATTTTATGTGTAGATTTTGGTGCTAGTGGTGATTGTGATTGTGAGGATTTTTGCTACTCCCCCAACTACCAAGGCAAGTGGTGCTTCATGTATTTGTCCCATTATTTTGACTATGCACTAGTGATATTTTTTTATAGGGCTTGCATGAAATTTTACTAAGTATCTATATGCTATGCTATGGAAAATCCTAGTAGTTGTAGAATTGGTAGAAATATTATCTAAGTTAAGATACTTGCTATATTATCATGCTTAGCCTAGATAGTAGCAAACAAGGGTGGTATATATACATGCTATGGAAATTTTATAAGTCTTGTGACTTATGTTTTTGCTTAATAAAACAACTAAGTGAATGAAACACCTGGGTGGAATGGTAATTGCTTGGATGGATTTTTGTTGAGTGGTTAACAGGGCCCCATCTTCATGGCCTACCCTGTGTATCTCACTTGTGGAATTCCACCCTAGGAACAAAGGGATTTGAAATGCCAAATGTTAAGAAGATTCCAGTGCAGCCACATGGCAATATGGGCTCTGCCTGGATCATATAGGTTGCAATAACTTAGCCAAATGGACAGAAGGTGGTAGGGGGTGATAGGTCTGGAACGCGTCCATTTGGTCTAAGGGAAGGCTTCTGAAAGATCTTGTCTCGATGCATGTCGAGTCTTGTGAGGAAAGTGCACCACCTCTCGAGAAGTAAGAATCTAAGTACTTAGCTGTGTCCCTGGTAATGGACAATTTGAGCATCAATACATGTAAGCTATCAAGGATCTCCTCATCCCAATTTCTAAGTTAAAAGCTTGTGGTTCAAAGAGGGTAAAGGATCACCAATTTTCATTGGTTGATGCCTTGGGTGATTTTTGATAAACAAAAACTTAGTGTTTTCAACTGATAGGAGAAACCTATTTTGAGCAAAGCAAGCCTAAGCTACACTTGTCCAAATTCATATAGAAGTTAGACGCTACTATTCTACTATGGTATCACTTGCCAATACTATTCTAATGTACTGACCCAGTGTGGCTATAACTTATGATGTTGCAGGTTACTCTGATGAGGATTAGGGTTATGAGTCTACACTCAACATGCTTGCCTGTGGCACATGAAGATGAAGACCTTACTTTATTTCCTTATGCTATGAACTCTTGTACTAGACTTTGGCTATGGAGTTGTAAAAGACTATGTTTATCTCTAGAATGACGATGTAATAAAGACCTTTGTTTCTGTGTACTTCATCTTAAACTATGGATGCTAGCATTTGATCCAGGGACTAACATTACAATCAGAGGGACCTTTACCTTTATAAAGGTGGGGTCTAACATTACCCCTGAACAAGTTGGTTGAGCTTAAACAACAACTTGGAGAGTTGTAAGACAAAAGTTCTATCCAACTCTGTTCCTCTTTAAAGGGATGTCTAGTTTTGTTCATGCTGAAGTAAGATAGTATGTCCTTCATGGATATGTTATCTTTCCATGGCTTTGATTTTATTTGGGAAATCTTCAAATCAAACTCAGTTCCAAGGACAATCTTGATGGTGTATCTACTTGTGATGTTTCACCTAGGTACGTCTTCATGTTCTTTGATCTAACCAATGTTTATGCCTCTTTGATACAACATATGACTCCGTCTTCTTGGATTGTATAAATAAGTTTGTTATTGAGCCCATCGATGACAATCTTAACTTCTCCATATTGTATCAGACTTAAATATAACATTTGGCATTAATGTTGAAAACTTTTGAGAACCATCTTCGTCTTATCTCGAAGTATATGTTCTGGATGTTAGAAGTAACCTTCTCTAGTTCATGTGCAAATGTTGAAAGATGTCACCATGGATCTGAGTATAGTTATCTTTGTTTCCTCGGGAATTATTTCAAGTTAGTCAAGTAGGTGCTAAGAATTGATTCGTTCACGGAAGATAAGAAGTCCAACAAAACTTCGATATCCTCCTAAATGTTTCCCAACAAGGATTTAGTTGTGATTCGTTGCAAACAGTTCATGTAGGTGCACTTATCTTTTGATAACTTGCTAATACATGTAATTTGCAATCTAGATCATCTTTTGGAACTAGACACTGAAGTCCATGTCTTGAGAATCTAGTAACTTTTCCTTTGCGGTAAATGTTGCCCACTTTCAATTCAGACATTCTAAGTCTGAAGTATCTCTCCATTTAACCAAATATGAATTTCAAGCAAATATGATGGTTGGTGTTCCTCAAGGTTTTGATGTAGGTGTCTTTGGAAATCTGGAAAGATTGATGTCGTGGTTGACACAATCAGTCGGAAGACCTATTGCCATACTCTCTTGAAACAGCAATAAGAACCACTCTTCATAAGGCTTCTTCTATGACTTTATATAGGAGTTGTGCTTATGGTTTCCTTTTATCCGAAGTCCGAACTTTACTTGATGACTGATTGAAGGCTTGTCAGAAGTCTGATATTGGTATCTCAAACATCAAGGAGAATATTAAAAGAAGTGTTGCTAAATGTCTCTCGGTCGATCTTCTAGACTGTTTTATGATGGCAAGCATTTTGTTGTGCCAAGTAATTGAAGTATAAGAATGAAGTTTCTTTCTTCTCGTGTCATCAAGAATCTTCTTATCTATTCATATTGGTGGTGTAAAGTGATATCACTATCTTTGGCAAGGATTTTGGTTAAACCAGATGAATAAAGAGTTTCCTCCCCGCTTGATTAAACATGTTTAAAGAGCGACTATGATTTTGGTAATCAATAGTTCTTCTTGTTACATGTTCCTTGTGACTCATATGAGTCCTCTACACTAAAACACCTTTCTGTCTTGGCCTTCTGTTGAATGAAAGAGTGACCCTTCTGTTTCAAAAGTAGTTCAACAACTTGGTTTTGTTGGTATCTATCTTCTCCACCTGTAAAGCTCCATTAAGCTGTTTAGTAGAGGTTTATCTCTCGAAGTCTGTGTTCCTTTCACATATGTTGGAAGTTCCTTTCCTCGGAAGTTTACCCTCTTCTGCAAGCTCCATGGTCTCAATCCTTATGAAGACCAGCTATCTGTCACCTTGAAAACCATATCCTTTTGTTTCCTCCTTTATCTTGGCGTGTTTCATGTTATTGGTGATGACCCACAATAATATGGGATCACAATAGTCTTCGAGGGTAGTATTAGCCAATTTATTGATTCGACACAAGGGGAGCCAAAGAATACTTATAAGCCTTAACAACTGAGTTGTCAATTCAGTTGCACCTAGAAATAGTCTTGCTCATAGGAGTTTATCAGTAGCAACAGTTTTGTAGTAGCAATAGCAAAGGGACAGCAGCAGTAAATCAAGAGCAATAGTAACAATAGTAGCAAACAATAGGATATGAGTGCAGCAGGCATAGGGATGGATGGACGGGCGTTGCATGGACAAGTCTAAACATGTAACTTCAAGATCTAGGGAAATTACAGATAAATAATATAAAGCATCCAAGTACTAAACAATCATAGGCATGTGTTCCATAAATAGTCATACTTGCTCGCAATGAGAGCTTGCACAACATCTTTTGTCCTGCCAGCCCGTTGCAGCGGGGCCTCAAGGGAATCTACTGACAATTAAGGTACTCCTTTTAATAGAGCACCAGAGCAAAGCATTAACACTCCATGAACACATGTGATACTCACATCACAGCCATCCCCTTTGGCTGTCCCAATTTTTGTCACTTCAGGGCCTTTGGATCCAGACAATGATATGTGTACACAACTTGCAGATAAGATCAAAAAAATACTATCATCATGAATCAAAAATAAGTTCAGATCTGAGATCATGGCACTCGGGCCCTAGTGACAAGCATTAAGCACAAGTTGCAACAAAGTCAAATAGCACTAATAGAGATACTAGGAACCATGCCCTAACAATCTTATTCGATTACATGATAGAACTCATCCAATCCCTACCATCCCCATAGCCTATAGAGGGGGATTACTCAGTCATGGATGAGGGAAAAATGAATGGTTGATGGATAGGCGTTGGTGATGATGATGGCGATGATCCTCTCCAAATTCCCCATCCCGGAAGGGTGCCAGAACGGAGTTTCTGGTTTCGAATCACGGTTTCTGGTGGTGGCGGTGCGGCGGAACTCTTTATAGAAGAACGTCGAACCCCCTCTGAGTTATTAGGTCAGAAGGCAACTTATAGGCGAAGAGGGAGTCCGAGGGGGTGCCTGAGGCGGCCACACCCCCTCTAGGCGTGGCCAGACCTGGCCCGCGTGACAGGGGGTGTGGGCCCCTCAGAGCCCCACTTCGTCTCGTATTCTGGCTCCGTGAGTC
Organism: Avena sativa; assembly: GCA_916181665.1. NCBI lineage: Eukaryota > Viridiplantae > Streptophyta > Magnoliopsida > Poales > Poaceae > Avena > Avena sativa. The sequence goes on from OV702284.1 coordinate 402,934,458, forward strand.
TTTTGGTGAAATAGGATTTTTGGCATATTTTCCGGGATTTTTCCCGATAGTTGATTTTCTGCACAAAAACTAGACACCAAGGTAATTCTGCTGAAAAAAGCATCAGTCTGTGTTAGTTGTATCCAAATCACACAAGTTTAGAGGAGAAACAATAGCAAAAGTGTTCGGGAAAGTAGATACGTTTTGGACGTATCAACTCCCCCAAACTTAGCTTATTGCTTGTCCTCAAGCAATTTAGTTGAAAACTGAGTGCTTCATATGATGTAAATATTCTCAGACAGGAGTAGATACTTAGACAATTCATAATAAGGAGTATGCAACTAAGTCTACTTAATAATCATTACAAGCTATGAAGAGATTCCAACTCAATAATAATAAGTAGCATGAAACAAAAACATTGCAATAAGTGGTGACTCAACAAGGAAGTGAAAAGGTTTTGAAAAGTTTGAAAGGCTTCCGAATGCTGAAAGTATGGTACTCATTAGCTTTGAGCTCTCATTGCCCCTATCATAGGCATCTTTAAATGTTTAAGGTGAAAGTGAGGTCCAATATGAGTTATATGCTTGACAGACCATAAACTGGAAATCTCATGTCCCTTGAGTACGAGGGCCGCTCCTCATGCTACTCAACTTTAGTTGTCGTTAAGTTCTTGTCATAGTAAATATATGTGTATCATAGAGAACCGCCAACAGGGTACCCCTTGCACATGATACATGAGCTATCCCATAATCAAAATGCACTACAAGAAATGTGTTATTCTATGACCTTCTAATAGTGACCGTGGACAAAATCGTCATAGAATTATGACGATTTTGCACTAGATGGTCGTAAGGTATTCAGGAGGTTCGAAACCTTAGAAAATTACGACGATCTTGCTTAAAAACGTCATGTTTTTTTTAGCTCAAATCGTCATAACCTAGTGAATGCATCTCGGGGGGTATTGGTAGCTCACTATGACGATTTTAAATCGTCATATCGTGTAAATTAGAAAATGAGAGGTTGTGTCTTGCGAATGAACCAATCAAAACAGAGTAAACTGCCTCCCACAGATCATCCTTATGGCCATGATCCGGACCGTTTAGTCCGGATCCAACGCCTGACTGCTCACCTGAAGAAGCACATGTATTAGCCAGTGCGCACCGCACCCACGACCCCAACCCTAACTCCGGATCGCCTCCCCCCGCGCCGCCTCCCCCCGTGCCGCTCACTCCGGATCGCCTCCCCCCGCTCCGCCGATTCGCCCCTCTCACCGATGCTCCCAGCACCCCCTCCTATACCACCCCTCCCGTCCCACCGCAACCACCACTCCCCCATACGTCCCAATCCCGTCAGGCGGCGGTAGATCCCTGCCGATTCCGTGGAGGAGGAGCGGGAAGATGGCGCCGTCGTCATCATGGAGGAGGAGCGGGAAGATGGCGCCGTCGTCATGCAGGAGGGCGAGCGCCACCGAACTCCGTCGTCGGTCAATCGTCGGCCAGGCTTCGACCCGCCCCGATCTGATCCCCCACGCCTCCTTCCTCAACGCCGGCACGCCAGCAAGCCGGTGCTCCCCCACGCCTCCTTCCGTAACCAGATCCCTGCGTCGTCGCCTAATCCCCCTTCCTTCTCCTTACTCTGTCGCGATGGCTCTTGCAGGTGGGTGTCGGTGACATCTTCGCCGTCGTTGGGGACATCAACGTCATGCTTCTCGACGTCGAGGCCTTCACAGCGGCGACAACGCGAGGCCATCGGGCCCACAACGTCAAGGGAGGCCATCGGGCCAGCGTCTTCAACCGCCTCGAGGGTATCAATGACAAGGTAAACCCTCGGCCTTCTCCCTCTTGCCCCGATCTTGCTGCTGCCTCATATGCCTGTTTTGCCATGCGTCTAGGTGCCTTCCGTGCCTGTTCCCGCTTGATCCATTCCGTGATTTTGGTACCACATGTTTCCTGTAACATCTAGAAGGGATTATTAAGTCATTTTCTCTGTCAATGTTCATTTGTTTCATATTTGGGAAAATTGGAAACTTGGACAGTAGCTGTGATGACATAGATGCTTACCACCACTAGATGTTCTGATTTCTGTCATGACTTTTTTGCACAAGGACACTTAAACCTAGATAGCACAAACCCCCCTGTATTAACGTCAAGTATTTCCATCATTTCGTAAGTATGACCCAGCTAAGCCTAGTTGCAGGATGACCCAGGGATGCTGCTGCTGATGCCTATTGGAATCGAGCTGATGTTGTTCCAATTTGTTTTGTAGAAAGTTTACGGTACCATGCTACTGTGACAACTTGTCTTTCCCATTCTGTAGAAAGTCTGACCACACATTAAAAATTATCAAATTTTCTCATCGCAATTTTCTCATCTTAATTTTCTCATCGCTAACATGTTTCAGCTGCTTTTTAGGTACTACTGTATGAATTCTTATAACCGCATCATACTTTGCAATTGTTACTTGAGAGCAATTACTTTTTAGTAAAGTTGTTGAGCCATGAGTTTATTCCAACATATTTGTTTATGGTTGCAAATAGTGTTGTTCTGCATATAGTTCTTTTACAATGCATATGATAATCTGAATTATATACTATTGAAGGTCTGACATTCATAGTCTTATACGTAAACCATGGAAGATGGAGAGATAATGAAGATGCATGCTTATTTTGGTTCATATCGCTAAACTATTTCATTACACAACTACCCCGTTTTGTATGTACCTGTGCTATTTGTATGCCACACCCTGCTCACTAGAGTTACCATTCGCAAAACCATGCCACGCCACTGTATTTTTCTGGTAATTTGCTCTTCTTTTCTACTTAATATCCTTTACATCTAAACTGGTTATTTCTGAAAGAACTAATCTCATATGAAACTTCTTCCTGATCTCAAACCCGCATTTTGCCTGTTTATTTCAAACCTTTTTGTGTGCATCAGGTATTTCTTTGTGGAACTGATTTGGGGTTGCTGCTATTTAAGTTCACTTCACTCATGAAAGTGGCCAGCCCTTTGATGTTTAAATCTGGTTTCATAATGCAAATTTAGTTATTGGCGTGATTGACAACACATATAACCATTAAGAAATTGATTATTTGCAGTGATCTGTTAGAACATGGCCTGCTTTCTTAAAAAAGGGCAAACTTGGTATTACTGTCATGATCAGTAGGTCATCGCACAATAAATTACCATCCTTCAGCACTGTTTGCAAATTTCAAGCAAACATGGGGAATTAAGAAAATCTAAAAGACGACATCCTTGGTCTGAAATAAGACGGTGGCATTTTGAAATATTCATTGTTGGTTTTTTATTTGCTATCAGCAATAGTTGGAAAATGCCGCCACTAGATTTGACAGACCATGCTCAGCTTTTTCCTGATAGCAAATCTGACTGTGCATTACTTATTGTAAACATACATGCTAATGTTGCTGCTGATGGTGCTCAGCTTACTTCCCACAGCATATCTGACTGTTGATGCTGCCGCTGATGGGGTACTTTCCATCTATCTATGATGACGGTATGTTTTTCCATGGTCTTTCATGTAAATCCTCTGATCATTATTACATTAATGTTCACTTCTGGAATTACTGAGACACTATAAATTGAGAAAATTATATTTCTTAGTTAGATTAATTAAAAATCTTACTCCATGACAACCATGGTTTCTTTGTACAGGAACGAGCTCTAGGTCCATGACAACCATCTTCTTCATGATCTCCATGGTGTAGATAAGTCCCCGGTTCCTCACTTTTCTCATCTTTGTGAGACATGGGTTTACTATGTTCTATTTACTTGCATTCTGTGTTGCGTACATAGAACTAGTTAAGGAAAGCTACTCACAGGTTTGCAAAGTGGTATGATCCTAGGCAGATATACTTGAAACTTAGTTGTGGTTTCTACCATGTTTGTCTGAATATTATTATGTCAATTCAATAGTTCTTGAAACTAAAACTATAAAACTAACATGATCTATGCCTAGATATTATCATGATTGGATCCCCTGTTTGTTTGTACATCTAGGACGACTTCTAATCAGTTATCATTACTTGGTTGGCTTTGCTGTAGCTAATCATTTGAGTTTCAAGTATGTTACTTTGTTTGCAGTGGTCAATTTAGATTACTCAGTTATACTTATATGAGCACTTGAGCAATGAAAATAAGATCTTGAATTCCTTCTCAATTCATATGCTAAACATGGGCTGATAAAATTCAATTACCAAATAGTACTATCCAGAGCTTGTCGCATCTCTATCAGCATGTTCATATTAGTTACTTCTACATGGTCATGTTGTACTCCAACCTAGAGGCTCCAACCTGCAGTAGTCTCGCGTCCATATTTCCTACCGCCCTATATGCTAACCACGAAATTTGGTTCCCTATTGTCCAGAGAATCATCACCGGCCATGGCGACTTGGTTTGGAACGGTAGGCTGCTCACTCTCGCGCCACCGGCTGGGAAACGCGTCGCCGGACACGGAATCACGCCTTTTCTCACCAGATCTATAGCGTCTCCCGACCACGAGCTTTCTCCTCAAGCGCCTCGCCAGATCTGGTACTGCTACCGCTGCTCTCTGTTGCTTTCTTGCTGTTGCGTGCTATTGTGTGCTGGTGGTGCTGATTATATTGATGTGCTTTGCAGATATGCCATATGCCCCTGTCACAGTGTGTCTTCTAGCTGTTGCCCGTGTTGTCCCTTGTGCTAGTATGGTAGAGAAACTGGATTAGTTTTCTGTTTGAGAATAGAGGAGCATAGCTTGAGTTTGTGCGTAGGCATATTTCTTAGATTTGTAAAGTTGATAACAAATTCAGTCTGTAGATAGATCATGTTTCACCATGGCATGCATTCCATGCCTCATTTTATTTGTTAGATTGGGCAATGAAATTGTGCCCCATTTCATTCTATTCTGTTTAGGGTTTATGCTTTCATATCTTTCATTTTAATTATGAACATGTGCGTATCTTTGTTGACAAAATTGTTTTTTGTTAATTTCCAGTGTAAAGAAGATAGGGAAAATTGCATGTTTGACATGATCATTCGAAGAGCAAGAAGATAAAGGTTCCTGCTACAAGGTATATTTCTAGTTGTATATAACCATTTATCTGATCTAGTGTGCATTCAAGTAGCAAGAGAAGTGAGAAACATAAAGTTTGCTTCAGATCCTTGTCTTTCGTCCGACATTTTTTTATAATGTAGCATCAGGTCTGCATGCTCTTAAGCTTGCTTGTTCAGAGCCCAAACTATTTTTTTATAATGGTATTCATTTATATGCCTAACCTTTTGCTTATTATTCTGTTTGAGTTGCAGGATAAGGCTCGCTAGTCTTCACAACACCAAGGCCACAAGCTGAAGTTCCTGAAGAAGTTCGAGAGTATCATCAGAGTAGCTAGCGTTTATACTTTATGAGAGTTTTGTTTGTAGATTTGGGGTGTCCAAGATTTTTTGATTGAACTAGTAGTGATGTGAACTAGAGTGGAATTTCACGTGTTCAATCTGTTCGACTGTCATATTGTTGTAATGAATTGATTTTGACATTTATTTAAATATTGTCATGCTTTTATCTCACGTTAGATTGTTATATTGGATATTAATTAATTAGCTATATGAAGAATCTGACAACTAGAGCCCAATTTCTACAGGAAACTGACAATTGAGACCCATTTGATAAAAAGGCCGAAATTAGAAAATGATTGGATTGTAAGAAGGCCAAGGCCTAGAAAATAAATAAGGCTGAAATATTAAAAACTGCCAAAATTACTGGGCTGAGCCCATATAAGCGACCAAACTGGACTGGGCTGAATTCGATTTAAGACAGTTTAATTTCGTCATAATTTTGCCATGTAGGATCGGCCACGTAGGATCTGACTTGGCCAGGCTAGATGGCCCGTGACGATATTGGATCGTCATAGATGTTATGACGATCCAATATCGTCATAGACGGTTATGACGATTTTACCAAAAACGTCGTTATAGTTCATTTGCGACGCTCAACTTTCGACGATCTCAAAATCGTCATAAAATCGTCATAAACAGACTACTATGACGATTTTGTGACGAAAATGGAGGGTCATATATAGCCAGATTCCTTGTAGTGATGAAAAGGCAAGCAGACAATGAGCATCTCAGCAATCTTCTTATTTGCCATGGGAAAATGGCGCTTTTCTCTCTCTTTCCTCTTTTCAATATGTCTTTTTTTTCTTTTTCTCAATATCAATCTCTCTTTTTTATAAGAAGAATGCTTCATAGGTTGCTCACTATGGTGATGCTGCAAGTTTCTAGCATGATTAGGCATGGCTTAGGCTAGCGGCCAAGGCGTTTCTCTAACACATATACATAACTCCATGGACTTACAAGCTCCGCTTTTATTTCACACTGACGACATCCGCAAACAAAAGAGCATGATATCAACTGGGTATATATTTACAGGTGTTGAAAGCGCTCCCCATGACAGAACGGTTCTGCTAACTCCCAGCCTATAATTTGCAAGCATATAACTTTCATGGACAGTCACAATGGTTCAGGTTTATTAAGTGCAAGAAATAAACTGTGCCATCAAGTTCGTGAGAGCTTTACTAACTAACTTTCTCATAATAGACAAACATTTTATTTGGAAGAAAACAAGGCATAATAAATATGCACGAAATAGCAAATGATGCTAATAGGTAGGTATGGTGGACACTTTTGACAATATTGGTTTGGGGAGTTGGAAACACGAGTAGAGCATACTTAGTGCAAGTGAAGTCTAGCAATAGAGAGGGAGTGACCAACAAGAGAGGAATAACTGTCATAATCATGCTTGCAACAAAACAGGACTAATTATGGCAAGAGAGTGATACAAGAACTCTAAGGCAAAATAAATCATCGAGGCTTACTGACTATTGTTTAGTCATATGCATGCGTGAGCATGTGCCAAGTCAATTCACATGAAACATTGAGAGGAGGATACCACAATATCATACCAAGTTATGAAATGAACAATGCAAGCAAACATTCATATGACCTGCTACAAATTATTAGCAAGCTGGAGCTAATCATAAGAAAGCAAGAACTACTAAGCATACATAAATAACATACAGCTTACATGAACAGACTAAGCATGCGCACAATGATGAGTATATGTACAAAAATGAAAACAAATAGAGTTCGTTACCAGCCTCTTACCACACCTCAAGTTTTCTTAATCTTCATTATTGCCCTTCACTTGTGTGGCTTGAATAATAACATGAAACCAAACTCCACTGAGGACTGCTGAACCCTGCAAAGAACTACACAAAACCAAAGAAGAACACCAAATATTTTTGGTGTTTTGAATTTTTAAATCAAGCACACAAAGAAAAATCTTTTTGGATTTTTATTTAAGGCAAACCAAAGCTAAAAAGCAAATAAATAAACCAAGAGAAAAAACGAAAATATTTTTGGTCTTTTTGTGTTTTGGGAAAGCAGAAACAAAAACCAAAAAGAAAGCGAAACATGGATATACAAAGAACCGAAGAAACATGATATATAGATGAGTGTGATGTCGGTGTACCTCCCCCAAGCTTAGGATTTTGGCCTAAGTGGGGCTCAATAGAGCGGGTAGTATCCCCAAGATGGTGGGTCATCATAGGAATGATCATAATCAGGCCCTCGCGATGAAGAAGAAGACGTGCTCCAATCATAGGGGGATACTTGTATGAAGAGTCCCTCATGTTGGAGGGCTGAACCGAATCATCTTCAGCATCCTCTCCAACATTCTCCTCTTGCTGGGAGAGCTCCGCCCCGTATGTGTCAAACTCTTCCTCCGTGAGCGACCATCCTTGCCTGTTATCAAAATTAAACAAAGCAGGTGCAGGCAAATAGACTACTTTCTCAGTCCTACCCCCTCTCCAACCATGCTTGACAAAGGACATCTCATACAGTAAATCTCTCACAGTAGCCCAAGAAGAAACAAAATTATGCTGAACCATGGAATTGAGATCAAGTCTCTCTATGGAGAACCGATAATCTGAATGGTGAGGCTCTAAACCATGAAAAGTTAGAAAACGAGAGGCAATAAGGCCTCCACAAATTTCACCCTTCTCGCGGTTAGTGGTAAGACGGTAAGCTATCAAAGCACCCAGGTTGTAAGATCTATCCCTATTCAAAGCAGCTCAGATAAAAGCTAGATCAAATGAAGATAACTTTCTAGCAGTCTTTCTAGCAAGAAGACACTTGGTAATGAAATAGGCAAAATATCTAATGGATGGGAACTAAATGTTCCGAATTTTACCACTTTCCTTTGATAAGTCGCAACCTTGGCAAATTTCAGCATATAAATCCATAAGTGGCTTAGGCTTCTCTCTGATCTTCTCTCAAGATCCCCAATTTGGAACTCTTAATAGCTGCACAAAAATTAGCAAAAGGCAGGTCGATAGCTATATTGTAGATTTTATAATGGACCATGGGGTTAGACAAGGATCAAATGAACCGGAAGTCCTGCACCACAACCATGGTTAGCTTAACATATTGATATGGTTCCTCTTCAACAAAGTGTTCCAACCCTGCATTGGTAATCATAGTTTGGAAATCCTGGAGGATCCCGCGGCTCTCATAAATCCAGGGCATGGATATATGGAAGGGAAGACTTTTTCCTCACGGTGGACTTTCATTGGCTCAGGTACAATCAAATCATGCTGGTGCAATGGGTATGACTCATCTTCTTTTCTGAAATTTTTAGACAAACATCAAACCAAGTGATTTCCATGTTGATAAATGATGAGGAACTACTATAGGAACTTGCTAGAGGGCTAAACCTGCATCAAAATGAAATATTTAAGCATAGAACAAGCATGCAAGATCACACAACCTGACACCTATAGTAGAAAAATACTCAAGATGTTGGGGGATGACCCCAGGTAGGGTCAAGATAAGTAAGAAAGGGAAGGAGCCTTCATGTTCAGAGTCGGATCATGGCATGATCCGGCCGAGTCAAGAAGGGTCAGCAGAATAAGATCCGACCTGTTCCGAGTCAGATAGTTAAGACCTGACTCGGCCGACATATGATTTATGTCGGCACACCGCTATCACGTAACTTAAATGCAGGCGAAGGTCAAGCCAAGTCACGTGAGGCGAGGCCGAGTCAAGGGAAGCTTGCTCATGAAGGAGAAGGCAGGTCCCGAAGTTAACTTCATCCACTGTCTCTCCTCAGGAATCTGCATAGTGCCAAGCGCTACAGACAAGAAGTAGAGCAGCAGAGGAGTAGAAGAAGGTCACGGAGGTGACAGTCCTCAGGCCTGAGGCTCACATGTGGTGGACTCTGTGTCTTTGCCGTCGATAGGAGGGGGACATGGAAAGAGGCCCACCGAATTACCACTTTGGGAGAAGCATCTTCGTGGAATATGCTTGTCCACGTCAGCCCTAGGAGGAGCCAAGACTATCCTTTATAAGGAGGGGCTGGATGCCCAGAAGAGGGGGTCGATTCATTTTTTACCAGGGCACAAGTTGTAGCTTCTTCTTCCTCTCGCTCATACAGCTCGAGGAGCAATTGCAGCACCACCAGTGTTGAATTAAGGTTGAGTTCTTGCATTTAGTGTGTAGAAACCACTACATCTTCCCTTCCTGGATCCCACTAGCATCCATTGGTCCCCAACTTAAGCCTACCCATGGCATCTACCGTGCCACCACCATGACACAAAATACAATCTACCAATCAAAAATATAATTGGACAAGCGGAGGAGGCACATACTAAGGAGCAATCCCTCCAAAAATCAGCAACAAAGATGGGCTGAGCAAGGAGATCGAAAATCGGGAGCAAAAACAGCAGGAACTCAAGCTTGAGAAAGTTTTCTGGTGAGAGAAAGAAGTGGCTAGAAGGAGGCATCTTGGAGGGCCACAGGTGGGTACCACCCAGGCCAGGCGCTCCCTGGGGCTGTCCGCACCACCAGGGGGTGTGCTGGCTTGGTGGGTGATACGTCGGAAACGTATCTATAATTTTTGTTGTTCCATGCTTGTTTAGTATCTACTTTTATTTGCTTTGTCTACACTTTGAGGTGTTTTCATATGTTTTCTTGTACTAAATATTAACAAGTTTCCATAGTGCAAGTTGTCTGTTTTCTGCTGTTTTTGGTTCCAGAAAAGCTAGTAAGGAAATAATCTCGGAATTGGACGGGACAAAAGCCAAAGTCAATATTTCACCGAGGAGAACACGGAGTCCAGAGGAGAGACGGAGCGGCGCCACAGGGCGGCTGCACCGCCCCCAGATGCGGCCTAGGGTGGGCCCACGCCTGGGTAGGGTGTGGAACCCCTGGATGCCTCCTAGCCTTGCCTCTTCGCCCATAAGAAGCTCCCGATACCTAAACCCTAAGCACCCGATCAATATTCCACGAAACCGTCTGTAGCCGCCGCCACCATTGTCCCTAGATCGGGGGGATCTGAAGCTCTTCACGGCACCCTGTCGGAGGGGAGATCATCCCGGAGGCCTTATTCTTCATCATTCCAGCCTCCGGTATGAAGCGTGAGTAGTTCCACCTAGTCTAGAGATCTGTACGGGAAACTTCATTGGCACAGGCGAGCGCGTAGTCTCCGGCCTAGTCTACAGGTTCGACTACATTAGCGACAACGCTGACAGCTTCATGAAGGAAATATGCCCTAGAGGCAATCATAGAGATGATTATATTTCATGTGTATCCATGAGTTATTGTAATGTTCCTTGAATATCAATATCAGACAACTTGTATTGATTGGAAATTATGTGAATTGTTTGTGAAACTCTTTACTTGTATGGTTATTTAATAGTTGTCCCTAGTCGGAGTTCATGTGAGGACACACGTGAATATTAGACTAGCACATCGATTGGTTGATGACTATGTTTCGCAAGTCATAGAAATGGAGATGTCAAACCAATGATGTGGACACATGTTATGAACATGGGGTTGGAATGACCCAACATGAGGCTAGCAATTAGACTTGCAGCTCTCCCTACACATCGTGTACGTTTTGTCCTTAGACATGAGATTGTCGCATGTACTTGAGATGTGGATCGACCTACTTTGGGGCTATCAGACGCTACTCCGTAACTGGGTAGTTATAAAGGTAGCTTTCGGGTTTGTCCTAAAACATGCTGCAAGGCATGGTCAATCAAGATGGGATTTGCCCCTCTCTACTTGAGAGAGATATCTCTGGGCCCCTCGAGTGATCGGATCCAGAAATGCATGGCCCTGCTATATAAGGTTAAGCGTTAACCTAGTAAAGGGATTCCGAGTTACGGTATCGAGAAAGAGAGGTAAGCTTGGAGCTAGACCAAATATCGTGAGGCAAAGGTAAAGACATGTACTAAACCTTGTGATGGTTCGTCCGATATGATCTTTGTATGCGTTTAGGAGTTGGCATGTTTTGCTAGAGGCCGCTACCAACTATTGACAGAATAAGTGTATTCATGTCATGTCTACACGTATATGAACCTATAGAGTCACACACTTAAGGGGCTGGAAGCCTAATGAGGATTAGATCCGAATTAGACCGGGCTTATGCTACTAATGGGCTGCTAATATAGAAGCCCACTAGGGATGCCTATATAAGAGAGGGTGGGGCGAGCTGACCAGGGTTAGACCATTCCACCCAGCCGCCACTCCTCACACCTGTGTTGCACGCTCGGACCTAGAAGTCCGGCGTCTGACGCCTCCACTCCGCACGTGTGGATACCTCGGAGGTGCTGCATCTGAGGCACTTGGACGAGCCGCGCAAGGGGAGCTTCTCATGGGACGAGGACAAGGAGGAGACGAGGAATGTCTGCACTGCCTCGACGCGCTTCATCAATTCCGCAACTGTGCATCTAGTGGTAATCCCGTGATCTATGACAACAGTATTCCTGGTTTACACAGTAGAAAATTTTGATTTGCGCTAGTGTAGCTTACCCGTATCCCTTCAGTGGTATCAGAGCCGATGCTGTTCAGTTATAGGTTTGGGATGTTTGCATATGGTGATATGCAGATTGATATGAATGATGTGATCGTTTATATTGCGGTGGTTCAGGATTGATCTATGATCTTGCTTTCCGTGATCGTGATTCTGAGGTTGTCGAACGACTTACCCCTACCGGTCGGTTTCCGCCATCGGGGTAGACAGTGACACATAAATCCTGTTGAATCACGCAAAGATCCATATGATTGATCGAATCGGAACCTAGATCTAAAATCGATGTATCGTGATCAAAGGTGTTTGATCAAATCGGGATAATAGACGTTTTATGGTAAATATAATTTGCTGATCAAAATCCTTAAAGAAAATTGTGAAGATACCACGAGGGGCGCTGCCCCTTCGAACCCCGCAGAGGGATACCCCCTAGACCCCCTTAATCGTAGCCCCTTTTGTATCTCGTTAAGGTAACTAGGTGCTGCGATGTCACATGATCTGGTAGAATGCGATTCTATGCATAACTTGTTTTTGCAGGATGTATGTGATCAGTATGTGTAAGACCCCACCTTTATAAAGGTAAAGGTCCCTGTGATTGCAATGCTAGTCCTTGGATCAATTGCTAGCATCCACAGTTTAAGATGAAGTACATAGAAACAAAGGTCATTATTACATCGTCATTCCAGAGATAACATAGTCTTTTACAACTCCATAGCCCTAGGCTAGTACAAGAGTTTAACTTAACAATATAAATAAAAGTCTTCATCTTCATGTGCTACATGCAAGCATGTTGAGTGTAGACTCATAACCCTAATCCTCATCAGAGTAACCTATAACATCACAAGTTACAGCCACAGTGGGTCAATACATTGGAATAGTATTGGCAAGTGATACCTTAGTAGAATAATAGCATCTAGCTTCTACATGAATTTGGCTCTGTGTAGCTTAGGCTTGCTTTGCTCAAAATAGGTTTTACCTATTAGTTGAAAACACTAAGTTTTTGTTTGGAAAAAATCTCCCAAGGAACCACCAATAGACATTGGTGAACCTTCACCCTTTTTCACCCACAAGTTTTTAACTTAGAAATTGGGATGAGAAGATTCTTGATAGCTTCCATGTCTTGATGCTCAAATTTTCCTTTTCTGGGAACACGACTAAGTACTTAGTTTCTTCCTTCTTCAGAGGTGGTGCACTTTCCCCACAAGACTTGATTTTCATGAAGACAGGACCTTTCAGAAGCCTTCCCTTAGACCAAAATGGACGCGCTTGTGGCGCCCCGCAAAACCACTGCTAGAAAATCGCGTTGTTTTTGTGCGTTGCATCGTCATGACCGCATGCTCATGTCATCATGCCACATTGCATTTGAGCATCGTCATCATCTTGCATTTGTTTGCATAAAACTATTTTTGAAAAGCCTGGTTTTGTTTTCTAAACGCCCCGTCCCTAATTCAAAACCCAAAACCCGGGTCTCTGGGATGTTTTGTTATGTCTGCCAACGGTTTACAAACGCCTCGTTTTTAATAATAAATATTTATGTTAATTTTTAGGGGGCAGCCGAACCGGGCCGATCCGACCCAGTTGGCCACCCCCAGTACAAAATCAACCACCCAAAATCCCTTTTCTACCTAAACCTAGTCTACCCAGCCCCCTCCACCTCACCCCGACCAACCATAGCTTGCCACCTCACCTTTCCCTCCACCTCATCACACCCACCGCCACCTCACAAATCCCCTTCTTTTCCTCCCTCCCTCAAACCACCTCCACCCTCCCTGTTCACATAACACACGCCACGCATGCGCGACCCACTTCCTCCTCCCCACCGACCGCCCTGGACCCACCCCTCTGGCCCACCACTCACCTGCACCGCCCCCGTCTCTCTCCTCCAGCCACGACCCCTCTCCTCTCTCCCTGGCGACCCCGCGTCCCCAACCTTCCCTCCCCTGCCTTCTTCCTCCCCTCCGGCGCCTGCCTCCCACCTCGCCCTTCCTCCTCCTTCGCCTCTTCCGGCCGGCACCGCCCCTGTCCGCCGCCAGTCCTCTCGCGCCACCGCCGGGTTCCTCTCTCCCGCCGGATGGCCTCGCTCCTCCTCCACAACCACCGCCCCGCTCCTCTCTCCTCGCGATGCGAGCGCCGCTGCATCCTCTCCAACCACCGCCCCGCTCCTCTCTCCTCGCGACGCGAGCGCCGCCGCATCCTCTCCAACCTCCGCGAGCCCCGCCGCTGCTCGTCTCCCTCCCCGGCCCGGCGCCCGCCTCCTCTGCCCGACCTCGCCGCCAGCAGCACGGGCCGCCTCGGCATCCTCCCTGCGCCTTCTCGCCGCGAGCCCGTCACCATCCGCGAACCTCGCCGGATCCCCTCTCCTGCCAGCCGCTTCTGGCCGCGAAGCCCGGCCGCCAGCTCGCCGCCTGGCCTCAACCGCCTCCGGCGCCCTGCGCACGTCCTCCGGCCGAGCCCGGCCTCGCTCGCCTCCGTGCCCCACATCCACCGAGCACCTGCCAAGCCGGTCCCCCTGCAGGTGCGCCTCCCGACGTTCCTCTGTGTCCGGCCATCGCCGCCGCGGGCACTCCTCGATGTTCCGCCCCTCGCCGTCAGCGCCTCTTCGTCCCCGACGCCTTCCTCGTCGGCTCGCGTCGCCAGAGCCTCCCAAGGACACCGCTCTGCCTCTGTTCCGCCGGGGCCGCCCCAACGCGTTTCGAGCCGGTTCCTCTGGTTGCAGTTGAGCGACCTGCGTGAGCCCCTGGTGGCCTGGTCGCCTTCTCCCCCTGTCGAGACGGGGCTGCTAGTGATGTACATCCATGGAGCTCTGTATGTGCAGAGTTGGTGGTGAACTATGATGATGGGGATGCCACCCAAACAGTACCGAAACCCCTCGAGAGTGCTATTCCTTTGGCTCGTCAAGCTCTCCTTCCCGGAGGCGTAGAAACAAGATCGTCAACATGGACTCGAAGACCCGGATTCCGAAGCCCGTTCCTGGATCTGATGGCCGGACCCTGAAGACCGATCTAGAGCGCCAAGGCCTTCGCATGGAGTCGGCAAGATCATCCTGGAACACCAAGATCAACTTCGCGGGCACCGAGCGTCAAGATCTTCTCCGCAGATCGCCGAGAACACGGAACGCCAAGTTCTCCCCCTTGAACGCCATGACCGCCTACACGGTCCCGAAGACCACGGATGCGACAAGATCTACTCCGTTATCCGAGAATGTTTCTGCCGAGACCGTTTCCGTCGAACCCTGAGCCCCTGTCGAACCCCGAACCCCCGGAACCAAGATCGCCAACCTCCATGTGTGAACCCAAACCCGAGCTCTTATTTTATTAAATGATATAAACTTGTTGCATTAAATCTTTCATCTCGCATGCATATTGTCATGTGGTTTGGGGGCATTATGCCGATTCACCTCATAATTAAATATGGGGCCCATATGCGGGCAAATCTAGTCTTATATTGGCCTCATTTAAATTTGTGTAGCGAACCGGTAACTTATCTTGCCTTGTTAATACAACTTTTAAATTGCGGGGTAGTTAAATAACTTGAACCTATTAATTAATTGTCGGGACCCCGGTTCCACTTAATATGACCTAATTGCATCGCACCTTGCCATGTCATACATCATACATGCATCATGCCGATCTTTTGCCGTAGTATTAAATAGTGCATCCGGTGTTCTTTTAGTGTTTTGCTTCTTCGCGGATAAGGCCGTTGAGTTGATGTGAGCTTCGCCCCGATCTTCGGATGAACCTTCGGCAATGTTTTTCAGGCGAGCATCTCCCCCTTTTCTACCTATCTTACTTTTATAGTATTTATTCCCTCCTGTTGATCTATTGCTATCTGTGTTGCGATGCTCTAGTTTCCGTACCCGTGATATCCCGTGCAGCCTTATATTGCCTTGGACACATCCTATTACCTGTTGTTTGGTAGATAGTTGGACTTGCGCGTCGTAGTCGCATGCTCAAGTGCTGTTGCGTGTCGTCAAGTACCTCAGATGTTGGAAGACTGCCATATGCTTTATGTTGGAGATGATCATGGCTTTAATTATCGTTTACCTTAATTACTGTTTAATAACTAAAATTGAAGTAGGTAAATGCAGAGGCACCGGTGGGTGATAGATAATATTTGGTTTCCGAGCGCTCACTGGTGTCCCGTAGGACCCCGAGTTCTTGACACCTGTTCCGAGATCGAGCGCGCTAACCACAGGTGGGGAGATATGGGCCCCCCATCGATTAGTACCTGATTTCAAAGTATTGTACTGGGGGCCACAACTAGTTTGAGGTTTTATTTACTATCATGTACTTATGCCATGCTTTACTGCTTTATTTAAATTGTGCGATGGATAGCACCTGTACTGTTTAGGATCGGGACACGATTTCGCGGTGTCGACAAGCCCAGTTTTGGGTTCCCAGTCGTTCACAGCCGTCTACCCAAACCCTGAGTCTGTCTCGGAGACCGGCCGACTTCGTTGCGGGTGTACTTAGTGGGGTGGCCCCCCGTGCTTGCTTTGGGTCTGGAAACGTCATGACTTAGGCCCCGCCGACATACCGATGAGTGTATGTTAACTGATCTGGCAAAAAGGGTCGAAGTGCTTGTGGATACTTTGGTGCACCCCTGCAGGGTTAAATCTTTTTGAAAAGCCGTGTCCGCGGTTATGGACGACTTGGAGCACAGTTCTCGATCATAGACAACTATAACCAAAGTTTACTGCTAAAATTTGACTTGTATCTGATATGACTAGTAATCAGCTTCACTGCAACGGAATGGCTAAATAAAAGTACCAACAACTGCTGGGTTTTGGGATATCTCATGCTAATTGTATCTGACTAGTAAGTGTTGCAACTACAACGGAATGGTTAACTAAAACGGCCCACTTCTTATTTTATCAGAATGATTATCTATACCTGACTAGTAATTGCTGCAACGATAACTGAATAAATAAAACTGCCAACTGTGTGAGTTCCTCGGTTGACTTCCTCGTTTGGTCTCGAGGGGGAAACACCAGGAAGGGTTTGTATGGTGGTAGCATCAGGTTGGTTCCGAATAGGTCTTTCTTATCCCTCTCTGATAGCCGACAGTTATATCGAGTCTCTATAGGTTGTTTAGTGCATGCTGCGCTGCCGCTTCAGTCCACCATACCTATGTAGGCGAGGACCGCCGAATTCTAGTCTCGCCGTGTACTGGCCTCAGTACGGACTGCTCTCTCTTTTTCCTTTGGCCTTTGTCGGCACCCCTTTTGTTAAGTAGGTTTTGAGATCGACGTCGTTAGCGGGGTTACCCTTCCGGCTTGGCCTGGGCAGGGTTATGGACGCCATTGGTTATTCTTCAGGGCTCTTAGCCCTATTTGCATCTTGTCCGTAGCTGGACGCTCTATCGTTTTCAAGGTGATTTGGATCTTTGTTCTGTATATCTGTATTCTTGACTCATGGAGTCGTGTTGTATATATATCTGTTCTGTGGGTCCCATCGAGGACTGTTGTGTAATGTTATTACTTCGTTTTCCACCCGCACGAAAGTGCCTGGTGGGCACCTTTGAATCGTTTCTATGCGGGTTTGGCGGGTTTCGCTAAAACTTGCATAGGGCCGATTCTGAGGGTGTTACAGCGCTCCAAACCTATCACCCTCTACCGCCAACTGTACATTTGGATAAGTTATTGCAACCTATATGATCCAGGCAGAGCCCATAATTCCATGTGGCTACACTAGAAGCTTCTTAACATAGGGCATCTCAAATCCTTTGTTCCTGGGTGGCATTCCACAAGTGAGATACACAGGGTAAACCATTGGAAAATGGACCCTGGTAACCACTCAACAAAAATCCACCAAGCAATTACCATTCCACCCAGGTGTTTCATTCACTTAGTTGTTTTATTAAGCAAAAAACATAAGTCAAAGACTTAGAAATATTTTTCCATAGCATGTATATAATCCACCCTTGGTTGCTACTAGCTAGGCTAAGCATGGCAATAGCAAGTATCTTAACTTAAAGAAAATTCTAACAATTCTACAACTACTAGGATTTCCAAAGCATAACATATAGATACTTAGAAAAAATTATCATGCAGGCCCTATGCAAAATATTTCTAATGCATAGCCAAAATATTGGGACAAAAGTATGAAGCACCACTTTCCTTGTTAGTTGGGGGAGTAACAACAATCCTCACAGTCACAATCACCACTAGCACCAAAATCTACACATAAAATGATAGCACCAAATTCACATTTCAAATCATCAAACAAAAATATATGAATGCATGCAAATGCCATGTGATGATTTTTCTAAACCAACCAAGACAAGTAAAACAGTACTGATTAATAAACTAAACATTTATTCACCAAATAAACTGTAGAGGTCCCAACCTTTAATAAGGTAGAGATCCCTGTGTTTACAATGCTAGTCCATGGATCAATAGCTAGCATCCACAGTTAAGATGTAATATCAAGAAACAAAGGTCATAATACAACTTTATAACCAGGAATAACATAATTTATTACATCTTACATAGCTCATTTGGCTAATACATTACTTTGCAGCAGAATATCTATAAGCATGGGGTCCTTCATCTTCAAAGTGCCACAGGCAGACATGTTGGTTGTAGACTTGTAATCCTAATCAATCAACTTCACTAATATCAAACAAACCTGCAACATAACAAGTTACAGCCACAAAGGGTCAATACATTTGAATTGTATTGGCAAGTGATACTATGGTAGAATAGTGGAGTCTATCATCTATATGCATTTGGCTAAGTGGAGCTTAGGCTTGCATTGCTCAAAGTAGATTTTCCTTATCATTTGAAAACACTAATTTTTTGCTTGACAAAAATCACCCAAGGCATCTACCAATCAAAGATTGAAGATCCTTTATCCCTTGTTCAACCACAAGTTTTTAACTTAGAAATTTGTATGATGAGATTCTTGATAGCTTCCATGTCTTGATGCTCAAATTGTCCTTTACCAGGGACATGGCTACGTACTTATATTTTACACTCTGCAGAGGTGGTGCACTTTCCCCACAAGACCTGGTTTCACCAAGACAAGATCTTTCAGAAGCCTTCCCTTAGACCAAATGGACGCGTTCCAACCTATCATCCCACTACCACCAACTGTCCAAATGGCTAAGTTCTAGCAACCTATGTGATCCAGGCAGAGCCCATAATGCCAAGTGGTTGCACTTGAAGCTTCTCAACATTTGACATCTCAAATCTCTTTGTTCCTAGGTGGCCATCCACAAGTGAGATACACAAGGTAAACCATAAAAATGGGCCTTGTGAACCACTCAACACAAACCATTCCTCCCATTCCACCCAGGTGATTCATTCACTTAGTTGTTTTATTAACAAAACACAAGTCCTCAGACTTAGAAATTTTTCCATAGTATGAATATATATTCCACCCTTGTTTTCTATTAGCTAAGATAAGCTTGATATTAGTAGGAATCTTAACTTAGGAAAATTTCTACTAAGGTTTCATCTACTAGGATTTCCCATAGCATGGTTTATACTTAGCAAAATTTCCATGCAAGTTTTACTTAGAAAAATCACTAATGCATAGTGAAAGTAATGGGACAAAAGTATGAAGCATCACTTGCCTTTTTGGTAGAGGGTATAAGTTCACTCCTTGTCCTTGCAACAATCACACCCTTCAAGTCACTACAATTCAATCAAGCAAGGCACAATCTCAATCTACCAATCAAGCAAAACATCACATAAAAAAGATAAAGTCAAAGTAATGCATGCAAGCATGCCAAGCTTTATTTTATTTGAAAGAGTGGTTCCTAATGGGTCATAAACATTTGGAAACACCTAATGGTCATTTTATAAAGTGGCAAAGTCATTTGCAAAAGATTTTACTTCACAAACCATTTTCAAAACAAGGTATCATTTTATGTGGTGTAAAAATGTTTTCAATAAGGCATTAATCTATAGGATTCACAAAATATGTTTTCAAACCATAAAACTTGGTGTTTGGGGTCAGATAGTTTGAAAAAAAATATTTCCCAAAGGTTTTCTTCAAAAACCATTTTTAATAAATAAACCATATTTTTATTTGACTAGAAATGGGTTTTAAATCAAAGATTCATTCTTTTGTTTCACCAAATACATTTTTGAAACCACAAAGTGATTCCTATGGTCAGTAGGTTCCAAATACACCATTTTTCAAAGATTTTATCATCAAAATCATTTTAGAATAATTTTTATAACCTAAACAAGCATACATATATTTCTGCAAAAACAAACATTTTACCAGAAGTTTTTTACTAAACAAAGTGCATGGTTGGCTAGGGCCTGTTCCACTGATTCCATTGATATAAAGTTTGCAAATTTTGGACGTGTGGATCAAAAGTTACAAGGTTTACAAATTTGCATATCAATCTGATTCAAAAATCTGTTTTAAATCAACTAGTGCCACGCGGCGGCTTGCTATTGGCTGATACCGGTTCGGTCGGATCGATCTTGCTGGACCGTAGGATCTAACTTAGATCGAGTGGCGCAGAGGCACACGACCCCTTCGCTTAGTTCTATTCTCCGCCATCGGATCAAGATCTAATGGACACGTTTGCTTGGTCAATAACGGGCGGCGCTGCGCGGCGGTGAGCGGCGGCGAACGGTCAGACGATGTGCTAGAGGCAGTTACAGGAAGCAAGGATGATAGAGGAGGGTCTCACCGTGTTCGCGAGGTCGAGATGAAGCTCGAGGTGGTGCTGGTCTGGTGAGGGGCACTCAGGCGCGACGGGGATTCCTCGCCAGAGTGGGTGGCGGCGTCGGGTGCGGTCAGTCGTCATCGAGGGCGACGCTACGGAGCATGAGAGAGCACACAGAGGTTGCTGTTAGCTTCACATGCGTGTTGCAGACGAGTGAGCATCAAAAGGAGGTCAAGGGGTGGGCAGTACTTACGGGAAAGAGTCGCCGGAGAAGTGGCAGCCGACGGTGGCGCTCGGTCGAAGACGTGGACGAGTTTCTGGGGCAAGCGCGGCCGAGCAGATGAGGTGCGCAAGGATCTGGTGAGCAAGACAGTGTGAAGCAAGGATGGTGGGGTGGGTCGAGTTCGTCAGAATTTTGTCGGCAAGCTCGCGGGAGCAGTGATGCGCGAGCTCGAAATTACGACGGCCTGGGAGCGAAGAGGGTCTGGCGAGTGGGGGAGATCAGAGAGGGGGAGGGATGCTTAAGTGCACGCGGTTACGGGCTGAATCAATGTGTGGTTAATGAGGAATCAAACGCGCAATCAATCGGCAGAAACGGCGACGAGGTTTGGGGGAGAAGAAGTCGCGGCGGGTGGAAACGACGAACAATGCTGTGGGGTCGGTTGGTCAGCGAGAGAGAGAGAGAGGAAGAGGGAGTGGGGCTGAACGTTCAGTGACTCTGCGGGTTGGCTTTTCGGTGAAAAACGTTTCGCAGAGAGGGGGAAAAACTGGGCTACGAGTTAGGCTGCTGGGCTTGTTGGGTTGGGTCAGTCCTTTAGCATTTTTTTTGTACTGAAACTTTTTCCTTTTCCCATTTGATTTTCTGTTTTGAAATTCAATCAAACAATTCAAACAACACATGAATTCAAACCTTTTTCAAAGATTGTGTAGTTTTTAATTCTGTTTAACAACAGAAATCAATGTCCCAAAATAAAATAATTTTTATTTTAGGGTCCATTAATATTTAAATGAATATACCTTAATCATTTAATTCAAATAGGATTTGTTTTATTAAAATCTTTATTTTGAAATCTAAAATAAAACCAAAAACACTTCAGTAGGTTTTATTTGAGAATATAAAATACTTGGAAAACTTGTTTAAAATAGTTTAACAAGTTTTGATGTTTAATTAAAATGGTAAAACCCTTTATTTTAATAAAATTGGTTTATTAATAAACCCTCATGATTTTATTTAAATAAACCTTTACTCTTTTTATTAAAATAGGAATATTTTAATTCAAAAGTTTGGCCAAGTTTTTAATTTGGCTTATAAAATAATCCTTATTCTATTTCTACTTTTGCTTTATAAAAACCAAATCTTTTTATTAAAAGATCCAAAATAATAATCCTATTTATTTAAAATTTTCTTTATTAAATGTTTATCTTTTCAAATACCTTTAGGATTTGCTTGATCAAATAGGTTTGAAGGTTTCCAATTGGAATCAAAAGTTTCTTCTCACCCTGAAAATCAACAAAGTTTTATTTTATTCATTTATTTTTCACATAACAAGATTTGGAAAATCTTGGGATGTGACATAAACTTTATTTGGCCTTTAAAATATTTTCCAACTAATTTTTATACACAAAATAAGCCTACAAATGTCTCTGCATAAAATTCTATTTTAACAGAAACAAAATACAAAACTAAGACCATAGATGTGTAGGATTTATTTTTGGGATTCCAATGGTATATTATTTGTATTTTTTGGATAATCATAACAAAAGTTATTGAATTTACAAGTTTGAATATCTAATAGATGAAAATCCAGATTTTCAATCTAAACCTAGCCACGCGACGCTTCCTGATTGGACGGTACCGCTTCGCGCGGATCACACACGCGCACCTTCAGATCTAAATGAGATCCAGTGGCTCAGATCTGCCCGTACCCTTTCGGGCTGGCGTCTAATCTAGACCACTAGATGTAGATCCAGTGGATCTAATCGTCTTGAGTCTAAACCGGCGGCGCTCATGGGCATAGCGGCAACGACGGTTCTGCCGGCGATGGATCGGTGATTCTAGCGAGGGCTGGGGATGGTGATGTTGCTTACCAGACTCGCACGTGCACGAGGAAGCTCAACGTGTTCGCGGTTGGGACGGGGGCGTGCTGTAGCGGCGGCTAGGGGTCGTCGGAGCTGCGGGCGGCGTCGAGTTCACGTGGACGGAGAATTTGCCGACGCTCTGGACTATCCTAGCATGAATCAAGAGTATCAGGAGGTGCGCAAGGTTACATCGATCACAACATTATCAACGAGAAGACAACAGGGGCTCAGAGCTTACCGTGATTGCTCGTCGGAATTGGGCCAGTCGTCGGTGGTGCTTAGTCGAGAAAGGAGTCGACGCTCTGGGGCAGTACAAAGCAGACCAAGGACACAGTAAGCTTCGCGAGAACAAGGAGATCATGATAGTATGGTTTAGCAGGCAAGGGGCAGACGAGGCTCACTGGAATACTTCAACGGAGTTCGTCGGGCAGTGGTGGTTCGAGCTTCAATACGAGTAGCCTGGGGGCGATTGGGTGCAAGTGTTTTGGGGAAAAGGACCACGGCGAGGTGGTGACTAAATAGCCGGAGCAGGGGCGAAATTCTCATGGCGAATCAATGGGATTGATCACTGCAGTGATGAGGAGGAAACGGCTGGCAACGACGTGGTCGCGTGCGTGATTTGGGGAAGAAAGGAGTGAGCTGGCGTGGGTCCACCAGACAGTGACCGCGGGGTAGAGCGGGTGCGGTGAGAAACAGAGAGGAGAGGGGGAGCTTCTCAGGTGGGCTGGTGGGCTGGCTTGCTGGGCCGCGGGTGGGTTGGGTTAGATAGGTCGCTGGCTTTATTTTTTCTTCTTTTCTCTTTTTCTTATTCTATTTTGATTTCTGATTTGAATTTGAATAAGTGTTTCAAATCTGTTTCAATTCAGATTTCTTCCAGAATTTTATTCTGTATTCCTTGTGTCCTAGGATGTGTAAAACATCCATTTACACTCAAAATCATTATGGGTTTGAAAATAAAGTTTATAACCATGCCTTTAACCAAATAATTATAATAGGCATATGAATGGTTTTTGAATTTGAATTATTTTGAAACTTTTGTGTGGCCTTGTATTTACTTTCCAATCAACACTGACCAAATACTAATCACATATAGAAAATAAAACATAAACCTTGCCTCACTTGAATAAGTAATAGGCATAGATATGGTTTCTTATGTTTGAAATTTATTTGAAAAAGATCAAATCCTTATGAATGCTTGAATGCAATGCAAGCTTTTCAAATTATGATTTTTGGGATGTTACAAATCTAACCCCCTTAAGGTGAATCTCTCCCTTGAGATTCGGATTGGCTAGCAAATATGTGAGGGTGGTCTTTCCAAAGATCATCTTCTCTTTCCCATGTTGCTTCTTCCTCGGAATGATGGTTCCACTGAACTTTGCAGAATTTGATAGTCTTTATCCGAGTAACTCTTTCTGCAGTCTCAAGAATCTTGATAGGTTTTTCCTCATAAGTGAGATCGCTTTCCAATTGGACCTCTTCCAAAGGTATAGTATCCTTCAAAGAAGTATCTTCCATCTCCGGATGGCATTTCTTTAACTGACTCACATGAAACACATTCTGAACGACAGACAATGATTCAGGCAATTCAATCTCATATGCCACTTCTCCTTTACGCTCAGAATCTTGAATGGTCCAACATATCTTGGGGCCAATTTTCCTTTGACTCCAAACCTCTTCACTCCACGAAGTGGTGATACTCTAAGATAAGTTCTATCACCCACCTCATAGGTGACTTCCCTACGCTTGGGATCTATGTAGCTCTTTTGTCGGGACTGTGCTATTTTCAATCTGTCCTTTACCAACTGGACCTTCTCTTCAGCTTCCTTGATTAGTTCTGGCCCGAACAAGTTTCTTTCTCCAACACCATTCCATAGCAATGGTGTAGTACACTTTCTCCCATAGAGAAATTCAAAAGGTACCATCTCAATACTGGCTTGATAGCTGTTGTTGTAAGAGAATTCTGTGTAAGGCAGACTTTCATCGCAAATAGCACCATAATCTAGGGAACATGCCCTCAACATATCCTCTAAAATCTGGTTGGTCTTTTCTGTCTGTCCATCAGTCTAGGGATGAAAAGCAGTACCGAATTCCAATCTCATTCCCAATGACTCATGCAGTTGTCTCAAAAAATGGGAAGTGAATTGAGTTCCCCTATCAGACACAATACTCTTGGGTACTCCACGCAAACACACGATCCTATTCATATAAATCTTGTCTAACTTAGCACCGGTATAGGTTGTCTTCACGGGTATGAAATGAGCCACTTTAGTTAGGCGATCTACTACGACCCAAATAGAATCATATCCTGATCTAGTCCTTGGCAGTCCATTGATGAAATCCATGCCAATCTTGTCCCACTTCCAATCAGGAATAGGTAGTGGTTGTAACAATCCTGCTGGTTTCTGCTGTTCCGCTTTCACTCTACTACATACATCACACAAAGCAATATGTTCGGCGATGTCCTTCTTGAGATTATTCCACCAAAATCTTTCCTTCACATCCATGTACATTTTGGTGTTACCTGGATGAATGGAATATGGTGAGTTGTGTGCTTCCTGTAAAATCAGTTTCCGAAGCTCCGGATCTTGCGGAATGCAGATACATTTTGAAGGGAATATGCCCTGAGAGGCAATAATAAAATGTTTATTATGTGTATTCCAAGTATATGATAGATGTTTATTTTGCATGCTATAATTGTATTAATATGAAAACGTTAATACATGTGTGTTTAATAAACAAACAGAAAGTTCCTAGTTATGCCTCTCTCATAAACTAGTTCGTTGATTAACAAGATGATCACAGTTTCCTGATCATAGACATTGGATGTTGTTAATAACGAGATCACAACATTATTGTAATGGTGTGATGAACATTCATACGAAGTATAGCATTACGATCAAAGTTATTGAGTTTATATTGCTATAACAACTTACGAAGTGATCATAATCCTTAGACCATGAGATCATGTCAATCACTAACACTGGAAGAGTTTCTTGATAACATCAAACGTCACACCGTAACTGGGTGATTATAAAAATGGATTCAGAACTAATAAAGTGTTATGTTGAGGCCCATGGATCGAGAGTGGAATTTGTTCATCCCGATGACGGATAGATATACTCTGGGCCCTCTCGGTGATATCACATTGGTTAGCTTGCAAGCAAGTGATTTGATCACTAGAATGTTATATCACGGGAACGAGAAAAGAGTGCATGTCAGTAACGAGATCAAACTAGGTATGGAGATACTGATGATCGAATCTCGTACATGTAATATATCATGAAACAAAGGGATTAAGATACTAGCATAAAAGGTTCCGACGATCACAAGAAATCATCGTTGAATGTGTGGGAGTCAGTATGGGTCTCCAGATCCCGCTTCTGATTATTGATCCGAGAGGGGTCTCGATCATGTCCGCATTATTCACGAACCATAGGGTGACACACTTAAGAGACACCGACATCCAATTGGAGCAAAAGTTTCATGCCAAAAGAATGAACAAGCGCAGGAATTTATTTCACTAGATACCGAAACAGGTTTTTGGGTGAAATTGCATAAAGTGGTTATGCATGTGAAATAGAATTCTAGCAAGGGGTTATTTGTGAATTTTTGTCACTAAAGTAATTGACAAAATTATGAATAAAATAAAAGAGTTTTATTTAATGAGAGTTTGCATTAAATTTGGTGGAAATTTAATGGGAATTTGAGTGGATTTTTGATTGGAGAAAATTGAAGGGCCATTTTGTGAGTGGAGTGTCCACCCACATGAATGAGGGAGAGGTGGGGGCACCCTCCATGGCTGGCGGCCATGCCCCCTTGGGCTGCCCCCCTCCCCTATATAAGGAGCCCCTCCTCTCACTTCTCACTCACACCTCCTCGTGAAGGATCTCTCTCCCCCTCTAGAATTTATCCCCCATGGTCTCGGACTAGCGAGATACATTTTCCCGATGGCTATTCGGCAAGAAAGAGTTGTGCTTTCGCTGCATCGCTGGAGTGAGGAGGCGGAGGTTGCTCGGTGCCTCGAACGTGTGTGCGAGCACGGATGCGCTGCTGATTTGCGGCGCTAGGACTTCCTCTCGATCTTGAGATCGGCAAGAGATCGTCTACATCAACCACGAGTCGAACTTGTTAAGCTTTGTCGGTATTCAAGGGTATGTTCTCTATGGATATACATCCGCCCGTTGTTTGTATCTATTAGATATATCTTGGTACATAGTTCCCATCGTAGGAAATTTTTTATTTTCTATGCTGCGAACCCTACAGTGGTATCAGAGCCAGGTTTATGCGTAGATGCTTTACACGGGTAGTACACATATGAGTATGTGGGGGATGATGATCATGTTGTTGCTCCTTAGTTGTAATTTTGGATATTGGTGGCATACTGGGATGAAGCAGCCCAGACAAACTTTACATGTCCTCGCACATGAGACCTGTTCCACGCTTGACATGAAACTAGTTTGCATAAGTGGCTAGCGGGTGTCTGTCTCTCCTACTATGGTCAATATCTATTTTGCAAACGAGTTGTCAACAATTTGGTTATCCTCGTTGTGGTTCATGTTCGTAGGTAAGAACGGTTCTATCTCGAAATCCCTAAGCCATGTAAAACTTGCAATGGATAAATTAGAGGCGTCTAGTTTAGATTGTTGCTGGGCTAGTGTTATGATATGGTGATGTTGTAAGTAGAAGTATGAGATGATACTCTTACAACATACATAACGTGTAATATCCATAGACCTTGGACTTACACATATAGGTATGATAGTGATCATACCACGATGCACATGATAGAGATCATATCCGGGAACCATATCATTCCACTAATAAACATGTGATGTTTGATAGCATCTTATATTGCTTGTTTAGCGCTTTGTTAGCATAATAAGATGATCCCTCATTTAAATATCAAGATAAGAATGTGTTCTTCCTTTAGTATGCACCGATTATGTTTTTGTCGCTCCAAGACATCACGTGATGATCGGGTGTTCTTGGATCCACAACCATATTTCAGGTGTAAAACAGTTACACACGCGATACTAAGGTTCTAACTTGGTGAGCCTAGCATGTATAGACATGTCCTCAGAACACAGACCGAAAGGTTAAGAATGAGTCATATAGTAGATATGATGGCCATTTGATGCTAGCCTTTGAAGCTATACCGACTCACGTGATGATCGGACTTGGTGTAGTGGATTTGGTTCATGTAATCACCAAAAAGGCACGAGGGATGTCGTTTTTGAGTGGGAGTTCATTCGTAATATGGATCAGTTGAACTCAATCTATCATAAACTTAGTCTAAACTTTACAAATTCTGTTGTAGACGGCACCACCTGCTTTTAATTTCAATGTGTTCATGGAGAAAGAGAAACTTGCAACGAACGGTAGCAACTTTACCGAATGGGCCATGAATTTGAGGATTCTCCTCTCTGCTACACAAAAGCAATATGTGCTAGAAGCGCCGCTAGGGTCCCCACCCTTTGAGGATGCCCCTGACGAGGAGAAGAATGTCTATCAGACTCGTTAGGAGGACCACAACTTAGTTCATTGCGGCATATCGTATGGGCTAGAGCCGGAACTTCAAAAGCGTTTCGAAAACGGCAATGCATTTGATACAATGGGTGAGTTGAAAATGATTTTCGACACACATGCTGCTATAGAGAGCTACAATGCTTCAAAAAAGTTCTTTAGATGCATGATGGAAGAGCACAACTCTGTTAGTAAGCATGTACTCAAGATGTCGGGTTACGCCGATAAGCTTGTGTCTTTGGGAATAACGATTCCCATTGACTTAGGCATCCATCATGTTCTGCAGTCTCTGCCACCTAGATATAAGAGCTTTGTGATGAACTATAATATGCAAGGCATGAAGAAGTCTCTCCCCGAGCTTCTGTCAATGCTTAAAACTGCAGAAGTGGAGATCAAAAAGGAACATCAAGTGTTGATGATCAATAGGAACACTGGTTTCAAGAAAGACAAGAAGGGAAAACGGAAGGGAAGTAAGGGCGGCAAGCCGGTTGCTGTGCCTGAAAAGAAACCCCGAGTTGGACCTAAATATGATACCGAGTGCTACTATTGCAAGGGGACTGGCCACTAGAAGTGCAACTGCCCCAAGTATTTGGCAGACAAGAAGGCTGGCAAGGCAAACAAAGGTATATATGATATACATGTTATTGATGTGTACTTGACTAGTGCTCACAGTAGCACCTGGGTATTTGATACCGGTTCAGTTGCTAATATTTGTAACTCGAATCAGGGGCTGCGGAACAAGCGACCGCTAGCAAGGGGTGAGGTCAAGATGCGTGTCGGCAATGGATCAAGCGTTGATGTGATCGCCTTCGGAACGCTACCTCTCCATTTTCCGTCGGGATTAGTTATAAACTTGAATAATTGTTATCTGGTGCCTGCACTAAGGGTGAACATTGTATCTGGATCGTGTTTGATGCGAAGTGGTTATTCATTTAAATCCGATAACAATGGTTGTTCTATTTATATGAATGAAATCTTTTATGGTCATGCACCGATGATGAATGGTTTATTTCTATTAGATTTCGATGATAATGTTACACATATTCATAATGTTGATGCTAAAAGCATTAAACTTAATGATGATAAATTCGCATATATGTGGCACTGCCGTCTAGGTCATATTGGCATTAAACGCATGAAGAAGCTCCATTCGGATGGACTTTTGGAATCACTTGATTTTGAATCATTTGATACATGTGAGCCATGCCTTATGGGCAAGATGACTAGAACGTCGTTTTCCGGTTCAATGGAACGGGCGACAGATTTATTGGAAATCATACATTCTGATGTATGTGGTCCAATGAGTGTGTCGGCGCGAGGTGGATATAGTTATTTTGTTACTTTCACGGATGATTTGAGTAGATACGGTTATATCTACTTGATGAAACACAAGTCTGAAACCTTTGAAAAATTCAAGGAATTTCAGAATGAAGTGGAAAATCATCATAATAGAAAGATCAAATTTCTATGGTCCGACCGTGGAGGTGAGTATCTAAGTTATGGTTTAGCACTCACATGAAAGAGTGTGGAATTGTTTCACAACTCACACCTGCCGGAACACCACAGCTAAATGGTGTGTCGGAACATCATAATCGTACTTTATTAGATATGGTTCGATCTATGATGTCTTTGACGGACTTGCCGTTGTCATTTTGGGGTTATGCACTAGAAACTGCTGCATTCACTTTAAATCGGGCACCATCTAAATCTGTTGAAAAGACACCGTATGAATTATGGTTTGGAAACAAACCTAAGCTGTCATTTCTTAAAGTTTGGGGATGCAATGTTTATGTGAAGAAACTTCAACCGGATAAACTCGAACCCAAAGCGGAAAAATACGTCTTCATAGGATACCCTAAAGAAACTATTGGGTATTCCTTCTATCACAGATCCGAGGGCAAGGTTTTTGTTGCCAAGAATGGATCCTTTCTAGAGAAAGAGTTTCTCGCGAAAGGTGTGAGTAGTCGGAAGGTAGAACTCGAAGAGGTTATTGAACCTTCTCTTCAAAATATGGCGAGTAGCGCAGCACCGGAAGTTGTTCCGGAGTTGGCTTCACCTGTTGAAGAGGGAACTAATGATAATGATCATGAAACTCCAAAAGAGAATACTACCGAACCTCGCAGGTCTAGCAGGACACGTGCAGCTCCCGAGCTGTACGGAAATCCTGTCATGAATTTCATGGTTGATGAAAATGATCACCCTACGACGTATGAAGAAGCGATGATGAGCCCGGATTCCAACAAATGGTTAGAAGCCATGAAATCCAAGATGGAATCCACGTACGAAAATCAAGTTTGGAACTTGGTGGAATTACCTCATGATCGAAAGGCCGTGGAGAACAAATGGATTTTCAAAAGGAAAACTGATGCTGATGGTAATGTGACTATCTATAAAGCTCGACTTGTCGCAAAGGGGTTTCGACAAATTCAAGGAGTTGACTACGATGAGACATTCTCTCCCGTAGCGATGCTAAAGTCGGTTAGGATTATGTTAGCAATTGCTGCATATTTCGATTATGATTTATGGCAGATGGATGTCAAAACCGCGTTTCTTAATGGTAATATTGAAGAAGAGTTGTATATGATACAACCAAAGGGTTTTGTCAATCCTAAGGATGCTAACAAGGTGTGCAACCTTCAGCGATCCATCTATGGATTGAAGCAAGCATCACGAAGTTGGAATCTCCGCTTTGATGAGGTGATCAAAGAGTTTGGATTTGTCCAAACTTATGGAGAAGCTTGTATTTACAAGAAAGTGAGTGGGAGCAATGTGGCATTTCTGATATTATATGTGGATGACATATTATTGATCGGAAATGATATAGATCTTTTAAACAGTGTTAAAAGTTATCTAAACAGCAAATTTTCAATGAAGGACCTAGGTGAAGCGTCATACATATTAGGCATAAAGATCTATAGAGATAGATCTAGGCGCCTAATAGGGCTATCGCAAAGTACATACCTTGATAAGATTTTAAAGAAGTTTAAAATGGACGGAAGTAAGAAGGGGTTCTTACCTATGTTGCAAGGCAAGACATTGAGTAAGACTCAAAGTCCGGCTTCGGCGGAAGAAAGAGAGATAATGGACAAAGTCCCCTAAGCTTCCGCCATAGGCTCCATAATGTACGCCATGCTATGTACAAGACCGGATGTGGCACATGCTATTAGTTTGACTATTAGGTACCAATCGGATCCAGGTTTGGAACACTGGACAGCGGTCAAGAATATCCTCAAGTACTTGCGAAGAACTAAGGATATGTTTCTTTTATACGGAGGTGAAGAAGAGCTCGTCGCTAAGTGTTATGTCGACGCTAGTTTTGACACCGATCCGGATTACTCTAAGTCTCAATCTGGATACGTATTTCTCATGAATGGTGGAGCGGTTAGTTGGAGGAGCACCAAACAACCTGTGGTGGCAGGATCAACAACGGAGGCCGAATATGTTGCTGCTTCGGAAGCTGCTCAGGAAGCAGTTTGGATGAAGGAGTTCATATCGAAACTAGGTGTGGTTGCAAACGCATTGTACCCAATGGTGATCTATTGTGACAACAATGGTGCCATTGCCAATGCCAAAGAGCCAAGGTCTCACAAGCATTCCAAGCATATTAAGCGCCGGTTTCACTCCATCCGCGAGCATGTCAAGGATGGAGATATAAAGATTTGTAAAGTACATACAGATCTCAATGTAGCAGATCCGTTGACTAAAACTCTCCCTAGAGAAAAACATGATCTACACCAGAACTCCATGGGTGTTAGATACATCACTATGTAACTAGATTATTGTCTCTAGTGCAAGTGGGAGACTGAAGGGAATATGCCCTGAGAGGCAATAATAAAATGTTTATTATGTGTATTCCAAGTATATGATAGATGTTTATTTTGCATGCTATAATTGTATTAATACGGAAAAGTTAATACATGTGTGTTTAATAAACAAACAGAAAGTTCCTAGTTATGCCTCTCTCATAAACTAGTTCGTTGATTAACAAGATGATCACAGTTTCCTGATCATAGACATTGGATGTTGTTAATAACAAGATCACAACATTAGTGTAATGGTGTGATGAACATTCATCCGAAGTATAGCATTACGATCAAAGTCATTGAGTTTATATTGCAATAACAACTTACGAAGTGATCCTAATCCTTAGACCATGAGATCATGTCAATCACTAACACCGGAAGAGTTTCTTGATAACATCAAACGTCACACCGTAACTGGGTGATTATAAAAATGGATTCAGAACTAATAAAGTGTTATGTTGAGGCCCATGGATCGAGTGTGGAATTTGTTCATCCCGATGACGGATAGATATACTCTGGGCCCTCTCGGTGATATCACATTGGTTAGCTTGCAAGCAAGTGATTTGATCACTAGAATGTTATATCACGGGAACGAGAAAAGAGTGCATGTCAGTAACGAGATCAAACTAGGTATGGAGATACCGATGATCGAATCTCGGACATGTAATATATCGTGAAACAAAGGGATTAAGATACTAGCGTAAAAGGTTCCGACGATCACAAGAAAGTCATCGTTGAATGTGTGGGAGTCAGTATGTGTCTCCAGATCCCGCTCCTGATTATTGATCCGAGAGGGGTCTCGATCATGTCCGCATTATTCACGAACCGTAAGGTGACACACTTAAGAGACACCGACATCCAATTGGAGCAAAAGTTTCATGCCGAAAGAATGTACAAGCGCAGGAATTTATTTCACTAGATACCGAAACAGGTTTTCGGGTGAAATTGCATAAAGTGGTTATGCATGTGAAATAGAATTCTAGCAAGGGGTTATTTGTGAATGTTTGTCATTAAAGTAATTAACAAAATTCTGAATAAAATAAAAGAGTTTTATTTAATGAGAGTTTGCATTAAATTTGGTGGAAATTTAATGGGAATTTGAGTGGATTTTTTAGTGGAGAAAATTGAAGGGCCATTTTGTGAGTGGAGTGTACACCCACATGAATGAGGGAGAGGTGGGGGCACCCTCCATGGCCGGCGGCCATGCCCCCTTGGGCTGCCCCCTCCCCTATATAAGGATCCCCTCCTCTCACTTCTCAATCACACCTCCCCGTGAAGGATCTCTCTCCCCCTAGAATTTATCCCCCATGGTCTCGGACTAGCGAGATACATGTTCCCGGTGGCTATTCGGCAAGAAAGAGTTGTGCTTCTGCTGCATCGCTGGAGCGAGGAGGCGGAGGTTGCTCGGTGCCTCGAACATGTGCACGAGCACGGATGCGCTGTTGATTTGCGGCGCTAGGACTTCCTCTCGATCTTGAGATCGGCAAGAGATCGTCTACATCAACCACGAGTCGAACTCGTTAAGCTTTGTCGGTCTTCAAGGGTATGTTCTCTACGGATATACATCCGCCCGTTGTTTGTATCTAGTAGATATATCTTGGTACATAGTTCCCATCGTAGGAATTTTTTTGTTTTCTATGCTGCGAACCCTACACGTTTTCCATACCATAAAGTACCCCGTTCGTCTTCATGGAATCCTTTGGCTTTTCCCTTACCAATATTTTCCTTAATCTCTTCAATTTCCTTGTCTGTCTTTTGGTCTTCCTTGATTTTGTCCAACAAGGTGGGTTGAACATCCAATGACATGAGATGTCCCTCAGGCACTATCTCCAATCGGAGATCTTTGAATTGAGCACACAGATCATCTGGCAATTCTCCCTTAGTAAGGCCATTCACATAAACCTTACGGCTTAACGCATCCGCTACAACATTTGCTTTACCGGGGTGGTATTGCAAACTCAAGTCATAGTCCTTGATGAGTTCTAGCCATCTTCGTTGTCTCATATTGATTTCTTTCTGAGTGAAGATATACTTCAAACTTTTGTGATCCGTGAACACTTCACATCGCTTTCCCAAAAGATAATGTCTCCATGTTTTGAGTGCATGAACAACATAGGCTAATTCCAAATCATGAGTAGGATAATTCACTTCATGAGTTTTGAGTTGTCTCGAGGCATACGCCACAACTTTCCCTTCTTGCATCAGAACTGCACCCAATCCTTGGTGAGATGCATCACAATACACTTGGAAATCCTTCTCCAAATCTGGCAGACATAAGAATAGTGCTGTCACTAGTCTCTTCTTCAACTCTTGGAAAATGAGTTCACATCCTTCAGTCTAATCAAATTTATTGTCTTTCTTAAGTAACTCTGTCATTGGCTTAGATACCTTTGAGAAATTCTCAATGAACCTTCTATAGTATCCTGCCAAACCAAGGAAACCACAGACTTCTTTCATTGACTTAGGAGATTCCCATTCAGTTACAGCTGACACTTTTGCGGGATCAACTGCTACACCATCTCCTGACACAATGTGTCCAAGAAATCCAACCTCATTCAACCAGAATTCACACTTGCTGAATTTGGCATACAGTTTATGCTCTCTAAGCTTCTCAAGTATCAATCGCAAATGTCCTTCATGCTCCTCATTACTCTTGGAGTAGATCAAAATGTCATCGATGAAAATGACAACAAACTTGTCAAGAAATTCCATGAACACCTTGTTCATCATGTTCATGAAGTAGGCTGGTGCATTTGTCAAACCAAATGGCATCACAGTGTACTCATACAATCCATACCTAGTAGTGAAAGCAGTCTTAGGTATGTCTTGTTACCTTATCTTTAGCTGAAAGTAGCCTGATCAGAGATCAATATTTGAGAACACTCGGGCTCCTTCTAACTGATCAAACAAGTCATTGATTCTGGGAAAAGGATACTTGTTCTTGATAGTCACCTCATTGAGTGAACGATAATCTATGCATAACCTTTGACTTCTATCTTTCTTTTCAACAAACAAAACTGGTTCTCCCCAAGATGAAGAACTTTGTTGAATATATCCTTTCTACAACTATTCTCCAAGTTGTTTCTTGAGTTCCTTCAACTCATCAACTGACATCTTGTAAGGTCTCTTTGCTATTGGTCCGGATCCTGGCAGCAAGTCAATCAGAAACTCCACATCTCTATCTGGTGGCATTCCCGGCAATTCCTCTGGAAACACATCTGGATATTCTCTCACAATTAGCACACTGTCTATGCTAACCCCCTTAAGAGAATTTAGCTTACTCCCTTTTGATTCAAAGTTAGACTTGAATCTAATCCTTTTATTATCTGGGGTTGTGAGTGTGAAAGTACGGTTGGAACAATCTAGTACTCCTTCATACTTGGTCATCCAATCCATTCCCAAAATAACATCCAATCCTTGGGAATCTAGGATTATCAGACTAACTGGAAACTTATGCTTTCCAAATTCTATTATTAGATCACGACATCCAAGGCTTACTATCATATCTCCATAGGGAGAACTTACTTTTATAGGACACCCAATATTTTCAGTTGGAAATCCATTTATATCTACAAATTCTCTTGATATGAATGAATGCGATGCACCAGTATAAAAAAGAACAAGTGCTGGAATAGAATTGAGTTTGAACTTACCAGCCACAACATCAGATTCCTCATATATTTTTTCCACATTGATGTGGTTCACTTGTCCCTTCTGGAGAGGGTCGGGCTTGGTGGTTCCTTCAACCTTCTTCTCTGGACACTCATTTGCATAGTGTCCCATCTTCTTACACTTGAAACACTCAACCTGACTGATATCTGTCTATGCAGGCCGACTTCCATTACCATTTCCACCTCCACTATGGTTGCTCTTGTGTCCACTCTTGTGGCTCTTATACTTGTCATTATCCTGACTGCGGTGATGCTTGTTGTCATGATGGCGGTTGTGGATGTGGTGGTTGTTGTACTTTCCATGTTTGTGGGATCCAGAACTCCCACTATCATCATGATGGGAACGCTTGTGAGACGATCCCGAGTTGTGCTTATCAAAGCTGTGCTTCCTCTTCCTACTCTCAACCTGTTTTGTCACATCCCAAGATTTTCCAAATCTTGTAATGTGAAAAATAAATGAATAAAATAAAATTTTGTTTGATTTTCAGGGCCAGAAGAAACTTTTGAATCCAATTGGAAATCTTCAAACCTATTTTGAACAAAGAAATCCTAAAGGGATTAAAAAGATAAATATTTAGTAAAAGGAAAAATAAAAATATTTTACTACTACTTTGAAATCTTTTTATAAAGGTTTTGGTTTTCAAAGGGAAAAGAAATATTTAAATAAAGATCATTTTATAGAGACAAATTAAACCTTGGCCAAGCTTTTGAAATAAAAATGTTTTGTTTTGATTAAAAATAGTAAAGGTTTATTTAAATAAAATAATAAGGAAATAATATCCAAATTTTATTCAAATAAAAGGTTTTACCATTTTAATTAAAACATCAAAACTTATTAAATTATTTTAAATAAGTTTTCTAAGTATTTTATTTTCTTAATTAAAACCTACTGAAGTGTTTTGGTTTTATTTTAGATTTCAAAATAAATATTTTAATAAAACAAATCCTATTTGATTTAATAACCAAGGTCCACTTTAATTAATTATTAATGGAGCCTAAAATAAAAATGTTATTTTATTTTAAACAAGTTTTCCAAGTATCTTTTATTTCAAATAAAACCTACTGATTTGGTTTTGAAAATATTTGGATTTCAAATGAAGATTTTATTAAATAAATCAAACCCTATTTAATTAAATAACTAAAGGTCCATTTTATTTAATTAATGAATGGATCCTAAAATGAATAAAAATATTATTTTATTTTGGGATTTGGTTTATGTTATTAAGTAGAACCAAAAACTCATTACAAGTTTGGAAGTGTTTGAAATGTTTGAATATTTGTTTTGTTGTTTGATTTGTGAATTGATTTTCAAAACAGGAAATAGATTTGGAAAAAGAAAAAGGTTCAGACAGAAAAAAAATAGTACAAAGGACCAAGCCCAACAAAGCCCAGCAAACAGCCCAGCCTTCCCCTCCCGAAGAAAACGTTTTGTACTCAAAATCTAACTCAGACAGACGATGACTGGTGGACCTCCCTCTCACTTCTTTTCCCACTGAGGACTGGACCCCCACTCTCCTGTTCATCCTCCTCACCCGCGCGGCCTCTTCTCCCTCCCCCGTCGCCGTTTCCTGCAGTGATTCCGCGGCACTAATTCGTCTTAACGCAGCCACCATTACTCGCCTTGACCATGCACGTTAAAACGCTAGTGACTCTTCTCTCTTTCCCCTCTGTCGCCCCTCCTCGACACGCCCCCAGGCTGTCGAATTTTGCTCAACCACCCCTGTCTCCGATGAACAACCGCGACGATTCCGGCGAGCCCAGCCACCGCCTGGCCCCCTCGATCACCCGAGCGTGATCCCCATCTCCCTACGCATCTCCCAGAACCAACCACTCGTCCGCGCGTGCTCTAGAACGCCGACAACAAACACGACAGAGCGCCGCCGTCTTCTGCCGATTCTCCGACGACGTCTCCCCGGTAAAATCCGACCACCCCTCTCTTCCTCGTGGACACGGTGATGATCACCATGCTCTTGCGAACCTAATGGTGCTATTCGTTTTTCCTAGGGTGCCCCTTATCCTCACCCTCGACGACCTCCCGTACCGCCCGAGACCCAGCTCATCTCCGGCGAGCAATCGCAACTGCCCCCGAGCGCCCCTCGACGGACAAGCCACACGTTGAGAATCAGCACGACGCCACGAACGCGGTGAGCTTACTCCCTCCCTTTTTCGCTTCCTGCCTCGCTAGCGCCGCCGCCATCTGGCCGCTCCACCGCTCGCCGTTAACATTTCGCCGCCAGTTCCTGGCTAGTTGATAGGAACCGTTAGATCATCATCCAGCGGCTAGGAAAGAAAGTGAGCGAAGGGGTATCGAACGATCTGTGCCGTGCAATCAAGTTAGATCCTGCGGCCTGTGTCTGTCGATCCGAGCGAAACGGTATAGACGAATAGGAAACAGCCACGTGGCCTCTGTTTGATTTAAGAAGACAGAATTGATCTATTAGAGCTCCAATTTTGTAAATTGCACAACTTTTGATCCACACGTCCAAAAATTGCAAATTTGGTATCATTGGAATCAGTAGAACAAACCCTAGCCAACCATGCCCTTGGTTTAGCAAATAGTATCTGTTAGAGTGGATGTTTTTGCAGAAACTTTTGTATGCTTGTTAAGAATGTAAAAATTGTTTAAAAATTAATTTGGGGTTAAAATCTTTTGCAATTGGATTGCTTTGAACCTACCGACCCTAGGAAACACTTTGTGGACTCAAAAATGTATTTGGTGAAACAAAATAATGATTCTTTGATTTAAAACCATTTCTAGTCAAATAGAAATGTGGTTTATTTATTAAAAATGGTTTTGGAAGAAAACCTTTGGAAAATGTTTTGTTTTAAAATCCCTGACCCTAAAAACAAGATTTTGTGGTTTGAAAATATATTTGGTGAACCCTATAGATTAATGCCTTAGTAAAAATATTTTTACACCACATAAAATGATACTTTGTTTTGAAAATGGTTTTTGAAGTGAAACCTTTTGCAAATGACTTTGCCACTTTACAAAAGGACCATTAGGTGTTTTCAAATGTTTATGACCCATTAGGAACCACTTTTTCAAACAAAACAAAGCTTGGCATGCTTGCATGCATTACTTTGACTTTGTCATTTTATGTGTTGATTTGCTTGATTGGTAGATTGAGTATGTGCCTTGCTTGGTTGATTTGTAGTGACTTGAAGAGTGTGATTGTTGCAAGGACAAGGAGTGAACCCATACTCTACCAAAAAGGCAAGTGATGCTTCATACTTTTTGTCCCATTACTTTCACTATGCATTAGTGATTTTGCTAAGTAAAACTTGCATGGATTTTGCTAAGTATAAACCTTGCTATAGGAAAACCTAGTAGATGAATCCTTAGTAGGATTTTCCTAAGTTAAGATTCCTATTACTATCAAGCTTAGCATAGCTAATAGAAAACATGGGTGGAATATATATTCACACTATGGAAAAATATTCTAAGTCTGAGGACTTATGTTTTGTTTAATAAAACAACTAAGTTAATGAATCACCTGGGTGGAAAGGTAATTGCTTGGTGGTTTTTGGTTGAGTTGTTACACAAGGCCAGGGGACTAGTGAACCTTGTGTATCTCACTTGTGGATGGCCACCCAGGAACAAAGAGATTTGAGATGTCAAATGTTGAGAAGCTTCAAGTGCAACCACTTGGCAATATGGGCTCTGCCATGATCATATAGGTTGCAAGAACTTAGCCATATGGACAGTTGGTGGTAGTTTTTGATAGGTTGGAGCGCGTCCATTTTGGTCTAAGGGAAAGCTTCTGAAAGATCTTGTCTTGGGAAACCAAGTCTTGTGGGGAAAGTGCACCACCTCTGCAGAGTGTAAAATCTAAGTACTTAGCCATGTCCCTGGTAAAGGACAATTTGAGCATCAAGACATGGAAGAAATCAAGAATCTCATCATTCAAATTTCTAAGTTAAAACTTGTGGTTTGAACAAGGGTTGTTTGAAATCTTCAATCTTTGATTGAGAGAAGCTTTGGAAAAAGATTTTGTCAAAACAAAAACTTAGTATTTTCAAAATGTTAAGGAGAAATCTATTTTGAGCAATGCAAGCCTCAACTCCACTTAGCCAAATGCATATAGAAGATAGACTCCACTATACTACCATAGTATCACTTGCCAATACAATTCAAATGTATTGACCCTTTGTGGCTGTAACTTGTATGTTGCAGGTTTGATTGATTTTAGTGAGGATTGATTGATTAGGATTACAAAGTCTACAACCAACATCTGCCTGTGGCACTTTGAAGATGAAGGACCCCATGCTTATAGTTATTCCGCTGCAATGTAATGTAATAGCCATATGAGCTATGTATGATGTAATAAAATTATGTTTTCCTGGTTATAAAGTTATGTTATGACCTTTGATTCTTGATATTACATCTTAACTGTGGATGCTAGCTATTGATCCAGGGACTAGCATTGTAAACACAGGGGACTCCACCTTATATTGATTAAAGGTTGGGACACTCCCTCTACATGTTTTATCTTGTTCTCCAAGATGGTATCCTTGTCACAAAGTGATTGGTAGGTTGGGACATAAGCAACAAACAGTTGCAGATTCAGTTCATCATTCAGTCCTTCAAGGAATTTCTCCTTCCTCCTGGCATCTGTATCAACTTCATCCGGTGCATAATGCGCGAGATTGTTGAATTCCTCAATATACCCAGCCACGCTGCGGTGACGCTGTTTTAGGTTGTGGAACTCCTTCTTCTTCAAATTCATCACTCTGGATGAGATGTGAGCTGTACGGAGTCCATTCTCAAAGATAGCCCAAGTCACATCCTCAATGGGAGTGGTGATCTGAAAGTTGTCCCACCAGGTTGCTGCTGGCCCTTCAAGCAGATGTGCTGCAAACCTGACTTTCTCTTCATAAGTGCAGCCTATAGTCACTAAATCCTTGTTCACTGAACGTAGCCAATCATTGGCCACCATTGGATCAGTGGTTCCCGAGAACTTTGCAGGCCTCAGTCTTAGAAATCTGGTGAGCATGTTAAATCCTGGCAGATTATTCTGGTTGTTGTTGTTATTGTTATTGTTGTTGTTGTTATTCTCATTCTGGTTCTGCATGAAGGTGGTCATCATCTGCATCAGTTGTGCTTGTGCTGTCATCAACTGCTGCATCTCGGGAGTGACATTGTTGTTGTTGTTGTTGTTTTGGTTGGGGTTGGCACGTCGAGGAGGCATATGTGGTTTTAATAAGGATAAGAATGAGATACCCATAGATTCTTAACATGCACAATACATCACATAGACAACCACAATAACCAAGCATCAAAATAACATAGAGTTTGAACGACATAAACAAGAAGTTTTGGAAAAAGCAAACACACCATAGCAAGCCATCCACATGTTGGATGGTCATTGCGACTCAATAATCAAAGTACGGTAGATGAAAGATAATCGAGTAGTCTACACTACTCCTCCGCATCAATCTCCACATCAACGAGGGTAAGACCTGCATTCTCCATAGCGGTCTTGTACTCATCAACACTAGCAGTCAAGGCCTCAATCTTGGCCCTAAGATCCCTCTTTTGTGAGCGAAGCCTCTCGATCACTCCATGCTGATGCTCAAGATCGAAGTCCTTGGCCTCTAGCTCTTCCTTCATCTCCCGGATCTTCTTGTTCCTGTCTTGAACT
Source organism: Avena sativa (assembly GCA_916181665.1). NCBI lineage: Eukaryota > Viridiplantae > Streptophyta > Magnoliopsida > Poales > Poaceae > Avena > Avena sativa. The sequence goes on from OV702284.1 coordinate 402,975,651, forward strand.
CTTTTCTCCTGGCTCTTGAAATTCTTGTCTTGGCTTTCAAACTTGGCCTCCATTTCCTTGACTATCTCGTCCTGCTCCGCAAAGAGCTTGTCCTTCTCTCGAAGCTGAACCTGGAGCTTGTCATTGCTAAGCGTGACGTTGGTCCTATCAGTATCTAGGTGCCTAATAAGACCCTCTAGGTCCTGAAGGTACAGACGAATCAGCTCCATCGTCTCTCTAGCAGCATCCTCGTACTCTATAGCCTCACCCTCGAGTAGTAATGCATTGCTTGCCGTTAGTGCTCCTTGTAGTAATGCATTGCTGCTGTAGTTAGGAGTACATTAAGTTAACAACACACAAACATGACTGGGCTTGCTTGCGGTGCTTGTTCTCTTGTTAAGTTTGTGCTTATTGCTTGCCGTTGCTTATGGATTCCAAGATTATAATCTGTAGCTTGTGCGTGTCAAGATTATATTGCTGTTAATTGCTGAAACATACTCCTATGTCAGTATAATCATTGTCAAAAGCCTCATTTAAGGTAAATTAACCCTGCATGATGAAAGATAAAATATTTATGTTCCCACTTCTGTAAGTGGAGTGCAGCACTAGATTGTCTAGTTCTGGTCCCAAGATAAGTTTGTCCAATGAATGTTTAGTTAGTTCAAAAAAATTAACTGAAATCTTGACAATGCTTTTACATGAAAAATGGCTTTAAAAAATATTTGAGACACAGTACCTTGCTTGAATCTGATTAGTTCTTATAGTGCATGTCATGTATACAGAAATACTTACAACTTCATTATTAGTGCAAGATTGGTTAATAGTAGAAATCCATCTGGCCCATCCGTTCTCAGTTCTTTATTTCCCACTTCCGCTTTTGTTACATTTCAGATTTGGACTTTTGTAGTTTTGCCTGTAACTATTTGTCTATGCCCTACTTCTTGTGGTTTGCTTTCTTTGTCTTTCTTCGAAATGCCGATGATTAGAACGTGTTGTGATGTCATGTGTATGACTATGCCGCTGGATCTGGTGTGCCAAGTAGACTAGTAATTTGGGCATATACTCTACTTGCCGCATGAGATCGAACAGCGAGCATTGTTATTTCCGTGCCCAATCTAAGTATGAGGCACTAATCCAAGTCATTCTTGGTTTGCTTTTTTTGGTCTTTCTTCGAAATGCCGATGATTAAATAACCTGATTTCTTACATCTTGTTGCACCCATATATATATGCATGATTCTATCTTATGAACTGCTATTGCTTTCCACTGACACAACTTCTCGGGCAACAACTACCTAGGCTACGAGAGTAGAGAGGTGGCGGAAGAGAAGTGGAGGAGGCAAAGAAGGAAGAAGTGGAGGAACTTCCTCGTGATCACCACCTTGTTGCTCTTCATGGTAGGTTATGTGCTCTACTTCATCTAGCTAGAGCTCCATCGTCGGAGTTGTAATGTGGTTGTGAACTTGTAATCGGAGGTGTAATGTGATTGTGAACTTGTACTCGGAGGTGTGAACTTGTGGCACAAACACTTGATGTATGAACTTGTATGTCATGATTGATGTGTAATGTATTGTATTCATGTTGGTTCTATTATGCTTTGGCAAATTGCAAGTTTCTGAAAAAATTTGTGCTCTTTATACTGTATTCTGGACTATATTGTATATTTGAATATCTGTATATTATTATTTATAGTGGTCTGTAAAACTTGAATTTCGAAAATATTACCGGAGGCGCATATACTATAAATATACGAGGCGCATTGTAAAACATATGCGAGACGCATATGATATGCGCCTCCTATACTTCACATATGTGAGGCGCATATCGATATGTGCCTCGCATAATAATATAGGAGGCGCATATCGATATGCGCCTCGCATATGTGAAGTATAGGAGGCGCATATCATATGCGCCTCGCATAAAAAATAGCCGAGGCTTGAAGCTAGAGGCGCATATCATATGCGCCTCGCATAAGATTTTAGGTGCGCCTCGCATAAGCTTTTCTCTAGTAGTGCTCCTCGTTGCGTCTCCCGAAGGGGTGAAAGTAAATACCTCTATGCTCGGTGGAGTGTCTCCCTACTAGGCGCCCAAGTAACTCCTGCATGACTACATACAAGCCTTTCTCCTTGTCGTCATGCATCAGCTTGAAAGTGATGGCCTCCGTGGCTGGCTCTGTCTGGCGTCCCGGCTGTGTGACTCTGAAGCCCCATAGGTCCTTCCTCTCAAACTTGGTGAGTGGAAGTCTCATGATGCTAGGAAGTGGAAGGTTGAGCACACTAGTGAGCTCAATGAGACGAGTACCAAAACGAGTTCCCTTGAACTCATCGTCCGTGTTGATAACAACATTAGGCATCTATTTTCATAAGATAGAGAAAAGTTAGAATCAACATCAATAGAAAAAATCACAAGACAATATCACAAGCACATCTTTTTGCAACAAACACACAAGTCTTGGCATACACAAATCCATTACAAACATCAAAGGTTCAACATAACTTAGACAATTTTTTGGAAGTAGAAACGATAAGTGTGGTGGTCCAACTAACGAAGTACGTTAAAACTCTCACTCACTAGACAAAATAGCTATTAGGGCATCCTTAGTAGACATCTGTCTATCTTGTTCACAAGACTCCCATATTAAGTCTATGATGTCTCCCCTTAGTTGTTGGTTGGTAGTCTCCAACTCTTGGGTATGCCTTTTTTCTTCTCTAAGGTCATTTTGGGTGTTGAGCATTCTGCACTTGAGTCTATCACCAAGCTGCTTGATGGCATTCCAAGCTGCATTTCTTGCAGAGTCAAAGAATGTTGTGTGCATTTCAGAGTTGGTGACCATGCAGAATCTGACTCCTTGTGGTTGTCTTCCTTGTTTTTGTACAAGTGAAGTTGCACCCACCAATACTCTTCTCCTTCATCCATCACAGGGAATCCCTTGTACACATTACTTTTACTGATGATTTCAGTAGATATGGTTATGTCTACTTGATGAGGCATAAGTTTGAAACTTTTGAAAAGTTCAAGGAGTTTCAGAGTGAAGTAGAGAATCAACGTGGCAAGAAAATAAAGGCCTTGCGATCTGATCGTGGAGGTGAATATTTGAGTCACGAATTTAGCGATCATCTTAAGAGTTGCGGAATTGTTCCACAACTTACGCTGCCCGGAATGCCTCAAAGAAACAGGGTCTCCGAATGGCGTAATCGAACTTTGTTGGACATGGTTCGATCGATGATGAGCCATTCGGATTTACCATTATCATTTTGGTGTTACGCTCTAGAAACAGTAGCTTTCACACTTAATAGGGTACCATCTAAATCCGTAGTTAAGACACCATATGATATGTGGACTGGAAAGAATCCCAGTTTGTCTTTTCTAAAGATTTGGGGTTGTGATGCATTTGTCAAGCGACTTCAGTCGGACAAGCTAACACCCAAATCGGATAAGTGCATTTTCGTGGGATATCCGAGGGAAACCTTAGGGTATTACTTCTATAACCGAGAGGAGGGCAAACTGTTTGTCGCACATAGCGGTGTTTTCCTAGAGAAAGAGTTTCTCACAAAGGGAACAAGTGGAAGGTCGGTGCGACTTGAAGAAGTTCAAGATGATCCAGTTGGGGATGCTTCTACGAGTGATGCTATTGTAGCAGAACAAGTTGAGGAACCCGTGGCAACATAAGCACCACAACCACGAAGGTCGGCGAGGCTCCACGAAGCGCGAGAATTATTATTCTTAGACAATGATGAGCCTACAACCTATGCAGAAGCGATGGTGGACCCAGCCTCTGAGAAATGGCAGATCGCCATGAGATCCGAGATAGAGTCCATGGGAGACAATCAAGTTTGGAACTTGGTTGACCTGCCTGATGGTTTTAAAGCCATCGAGTGCAAATGGATCTATAAGAAGAAGATTGATATGGATGGAAATGTTCACATCCATAAAGCTTGACTTGTTGCAAAAGGTTTTCGACAAGTTCAAGGAGTTGACTATGACGAGACTTTCTCGCCCGTAGCGATGCTTAAATCTATACGGATAATTCTAGCCATTGCTGCACATTTCGACTATAAAATATGGCAGATGGATGTCAAGACGGCTTTCCTAAATGGAATCCTAACTGAGGACATGTATATGATGCATCCCAAAGGTTTTTTCGATCCAAACAATGCTGGAAAGGTATGCAAACTTCTAAAGTCCATGTATGGGCTGAAGCAAGCATCTCGGAGTTGGAACATTCGATTTGATGAAGTTTTAAAGGAGTTTGGCTTCATAAAAAATGAACAAGAACCTTGTGTTTACAAGAAGGAAAGTGGGAGAGAGCTGGTATTTCTAATCTTGTATGTAGATGACATATTGCTGATTGAAAATGACATTCCTATGCTCGAGTCTGTTAAGACCTCGTCGAAAAATAGTTTTTCGATGAAGGACTTAGGAGAAGCGGCATATATTCTCGGCATCAAGATCTATAGAGATAGATCAAGGAGGCTAATTGGATTAAGCCAGAGTACATACATTGACAAAGTGTTGAAACAGTTCAGCATGGAAGATGCTAAGAAAGGGTTCTTGCCCATGTCTCACGGCATTAAACTCAGCAAGACTCAGTGTCCTTCGACTATTGATGAGCGTGAGCGCATGAGCAGGGTTCCATATGCTTTGGCTATTGGATCCATCATGTATGCAATGATATGTACTCACCCAGATGTTTCCTATGCTCTAAGTGTTACGAGCAGGTACCAGGCTGATCCAGGTGAAGGTCACTGGACAGCGGTAAAGAATATCCTTAAGTACTTGAAAAGTACTAAGGATATGTTCCTAGTTTATGGAGGTGAGGATGAACTCAGTGTAAAGGGTTACACAGATGCGAGTTACCTTAACGACTTAGATGATTCGAAATCGCAATCAGGTTATGTGTTTGTCATGAATGGCGGTGCTGTGAGCTGGAAAAGTTCCAAGCAAGATACGGTGACCTCCTCCTCAACAGAAGCTGAATATATTGCTGCCCTGGAGGCTGTAGAGGAAGCTGTTTGGATTAGGAATTTCCTGATTGCTCTCGGTGTGGTTCAGGGCGCGTCCAATCCCTTGGAAGTTTATTGTGACAACAATCGTGCTATTGCACAAGCCAAGGAACCTAGGCAGCACCAGAAGAACAAACATATTCACATGTGTTACCATTAGATTCGTGAGTTTGTTGAGGATGGTAGTGTCATGATATGCAAAATACATACAGACTCAAATGTTGCTGATCCCTTGACTAAGCCTCTCCCGCAGCCCACGCATGAAGCGCACACAAGAGCAATTGGCATTAGATACATTTTAGATTGACTCTAGTGCAAGTGGGAGACTTAAGGAAATATGCCCTAGAGGAAATCATAGAGATGATTATATTTCATATGTATCCATGAGTTATTGTAATGTTCCTTGAATATCCATATCAGGCAACTTGTATTGATTGGCAATTATGTGAATTGTTTGTGAAGCTCTTTACTTGTATGGTTATTTAATAGTTGTCCCTAGTCAGAGTTCATGTGAGGACACACGTGAATATTAGACTAGCGCATCGATTGGTTGATGACTATATTTCACAAGTCATAGACATGGAGATGCCAAACCAATGATGTGGACACATGTTATGAACATGGGGTTGGACTGACCCAACATGAAGCTGACAATTAGACTTGCAGCTCTCCCTACACATCATGTACGTTTTGTCCTTAGACCTGAGATTGTCGCATGTACTTGAGATGTGGATCGACCTACTTTGGGGCTATCAGACGCTACTCCGTAACTGGGTAGTTATAAAGGTAGCTTTCAGGTTTGTCCTGAAACATGCCGCAAGGCATGGTTAATCAAGATGTAATTTGCCCCTCGAGTGATCGGATCCAGAAATGCATGGCCATGCTACATAAGGTTAAGAGTTAACCTAGTAAAGGGATTCCGAGTTACGATATCGAGAAAGAGAGGTCAGCTTGGAGCTAGACCAAATATCGTGAGGCAAAGGGAAAGACATGTACTAAACCTTGTGATGGTTCGTCCGATATGATCTTTGTATGCGTTTAGGATTTGGCACGTCTTGCTAGAGGCCGCTACCAACTATTGACAGAATAAGTGTATTCGTGTCATGTCCACACGTATATGAACCTATAGGGTCACACACTTAAGGGGCTGGAAGCCTAATGAGGATTAGATCCGAATTAGACAGGGCTTATGCTACTAATGGGCTGCTAATATAGAAGCCCACTAGGGATGCCTATATAAGAGAGGGTGGGGCGAGCTGACCAGGGTTAGACCATTCCACCCAGCCACCACTCCTCACGCCTGTGTTGCACGCGCGGACCTAGCAGTCTGGCGTCTGACGGTTCCACCCCGCACGTGTGGATACCTCGGAGGTGCTGCATCTGTGACACTTGGATGAGCCGCGCAAGGGGAGCTTCTCATGGGACGAGGACAAGGAAGAGACGAGGAACGTCTGCACTGTCTCAACGCGCTTCATCAATTATGCAACTGCGCATCTAGTGGTAATCCCGTGATCTATGGCAACAGTATTCCTGGTTTACGCGGTAGAAAATTTTGATTTGCGCTAGTGTAGCCTACCCGTATCCCTTCACTTCAGAGCGAAGCCGCCCCCGCGCAGCGGCATCTTCATCAACTTGGGCACTCACAAGATCTACGTCGGCGTCGACACGTCTTGTGTCTACCCGCGCCGAGTCTTCCTCGCGGGAGACCCTCCCCTCAGCGCTGCTAGCGGTCAGCGTAGCACTCGCCCCGTATGCGGTGTGGAGGTGATGATGACGGCGCCGGCACCAGCAGGAGGAGCGGGTGCCAGACCAAGCAAGAACCCGGCGGCAGCATACCAAGCAGCGACTAATGCAGCAGCCTCCGAGCGGGCTGCCAAGGTATAGTACCCCGGTAAATAACGTCAGGGCAGCGAATGCAGCAGCCTCCGAGTTGGAGGGATTGACCGGGGAAGCCCGACAAAGGCAACAAGAAAGAGTAAATGAGCTGGTACGCATCGCGAACCAGAAAAATAAGGAGATACTCAGAGCTAACCTGACAAAGCCAGGGGCTTCGTGCATGGTTCATTCGGCTGGGGCTGCTCCCGCATTGTCAGCTGCGGCGGCATCTTCACCCGGAAATGGTGCACAGAAATATAAAGTAGTGACTTCGGGAAAAAGAAACAAACATATTATCCCATATGACCCGACGATGGCCTAAAAAATTAATGATAATAAAGGCAACGGAAGCCAAGGTAACAACGGTGAATGAAACCCCAGCCATGGCAATAGAGAGCATGGAAATCTCGGAAGGGGAAACCCCGAGAACAATAACCCGGCTGAAGGGAGACGATACCACCCGCAAGACCATCAGGCGAGGCATGAACCTCAGCAGGATCGAGAAGGAAGATATGCTCCACATAACCAGGCACGTGACATGTATAATGATGGTTATTCGAAAATGGAAAATGCCGGATACGTTGGGCAAAACCACTATGGGATGCAGGAAAAAGCTATTTACAGAAACTTACCGTCGAATGATGCAAGATCGAAACTGAATAGGCTATACCGGTATGAGTTATTGTAAGAGCAAGGTCCACCTGGTCCGGCGTGTTTATGACCTCGGATCATGGGCGAACCACCCGTCCCAAACTTCCAGTTGGCGAGAGGCACAAAAACATATAATGGAAGTACTAAGCCACAATATTGGTTGATTGACTATGCCACAACAGTGAAGATAACAGGAGGAAATTTGAGATGGGCTGTGAGATATATGCCCCAAATGTTGGAAGGGCTGGCCAGGGTCTGGTTGAATAACTTACCAGCTGGCAGTATCAACTGTTGGTTTGAATTTGAGGAAATGTTCGTCAGTAACTTTACCAGTACGTACAAGAGGCCGAACATGCCCCAACAGCCGGCAATGTGCAAGCAGAAACCGAATGAGACTGATAGAGAATTCTTAACTCGGTGGTGTAATCTCAGAAAATCATGTGAAGGAGTAATTGAATCACAAGCGATTTCTTGGTTTGCACAAGGATGTAGATACGGAAGTGTGTTGTGGCAAAGGCTACAAAGGGATATGCCGACTACGTTGGCAGAGACTATCAGAATAGCAGATTCATATGCATTGGGCGATTCGACTCAGCCCGAGCTTATGCCGGCAGGACACCTGGAGCAGCACGACCATTACGCTCGTGATTGTGCAGGTTCATCTCGGCGGAATGAGTACCGAGGTAGGAGAACAGATGACAGGCCAGATTACAGATACAATTCTAATCAGGCTGCGGCAGTTGTGCAGGACCAGCTAGGTACAGGAAACAATCAGCGTCAGAAAAACGGTCCTCAGCAATGAACACCGCGAAATGATGGGAAGAAACAGTGGACCCCATGTCACATCCCAAGATTTTCCAAATCTTGTAATGTGAAAATAAATTAATAAAATAAAACTCTGTTTGATTTTCAGAGCCAGAAGAAACTTTTTGAATTCAATTGGAACTTCAAAACCCATTTGAATTAAAATAAAACCTAAAGGGTTCTAAATCTAATAAAAAGAAAAATAAAAATATTTTGGAAATACTATTCTAGATCTTTTAAATAAAAGGTTTTGGTTCTCAATTGAAATAAAAGTTTTATAGATAAATATTATTTTATAGAGTTCAATTAAACCTTGGCCAAGCTTTGGGAATTAAAACATTTTATTTTAAATAAAATAGCAAAAGTTTGTTTACAAATAATAAAGGATTGCTTAATAAAATAATAAGGAATTAATGTCCAAATTTTATTCAAATAAAAGCTTTTACCATTTTAATTAAAAACATCAAAACTTATTAAATTGTTTTAAATAGGTTTTTCAAGTATTTTATATTCTCTAATAAAACCTACTAAAGTGTTTTGGTTTTATTTTAGATTTCAAAATAAATATCTCAATAAAATAAATCCTAATTGATATAATAATGAAAGTCTATTATATTTAATTGATAATAGACTCTAAAATGTTATTTGTTTTAAAACAAGATTTCCAAATGAATGGTATTTTCAAATAAAACCTACTGATTTGATTTTGAAAATATTTGGATTTCAAATGGAAATTTTATTTAAATAAATCAAACCCTATTTTATTAAATAACTAAAGATCCATTTTATTTAATTATTAAATGGATCCTAAATTAAATATAAAAATATTATTTTATTTTGGATTTGGATTATGTTGATAAACAGAACCAAATTCAAATGAGAAGTTTGTTGTTTGATTGATTTGATTTGAGTGTTGTTTGATTGCTTGATTAATTGGTTGAAACTCAAAACAGAAAAGAATTAGAAAAGGGAAAAAGAGTTTGGAAAAAAAAATAGAGCAGCCCAGCAGCCCACTAAGGCCCAGTCCAGCCCAGTCTTCTCCCCCCCGAAGGAACCGTTTTTCTTCACCAACTAAACAACCCGCAAAGAGACTGGCAAGTGGACCCCTCCCTCCTTTCTTTTCCCACTGAACAGAGGACCCCACTGCCTCCTCCTTCTTCTTCCCCGCGCGACCCTGTCTCCCCCAGACGACGCTGCCGTTGCTGTCCATGAATGCCGAGATCAATTCGCCTTAACGCCGCGTTAATTCCTCGTCGCGACCACGCACTTTTAATCGCCTCGCTCTCTCCTCCGTTTTCCCTCAGACCCCTTCCCCAAGCTCGCCCCCAGGCCGCCTCAATTCCTCCCCGAGCATCCTCTGCTCCGACGAGCTGTCGCAGCAATTCCGGCAGCCCCTCGCCGCCCCTTGCCTCCTCGACCATGCTCTCGTGATCCACACCTCCTGGTGATCATCCCCGTAGCACCAGCTTGCCCCCGAGCGACCTAGAGCATCGACAACCACCTCGACCACCGTCACCACCGTCTGCCTCTTTCTCCGACGAGCCCCACAGGTAGATTCCGGTCACCCCTCTCCTCCCCGAGAACACGATGATGATCTCCAAGCTCAGACGAACCTAACAGCACTTTCCGTTTGTCTTAGGGCGCCCCCAATCTTCGCCTTCGTCAAGCACAGAGCGCCGCCGTGTCTGCTTCTTCTCTGGCGACGTTCCCCGGTAAGCCTCGACCGCCCCGAGCCCTCTTGTTCACGCTCACAGCTCCGTCATGATCTCCTGCGTCTAACCCTGCCTTCGGTCTGTCTTCTCTTGACCTGTAGCGTCGTCTTCAACCGCGGACAGAGCCGTCCGTCGCCGTTCACAACTCCGACGAGGAATTGCGACTGCCTCTGAGCGCCCCTTGTCAAGCCAGCAGTATCCTGAGCTTCGCCGTGACCCCCTGAGCCCGGTGAGCATGCCCTTTTTCTCTCTCGCTTCCTGTATCGCCGGAACCGTCATCGACCGACCGCTCCGCCGCCGGTAGCCACCGCAGCGCCGCTCGCAAATGGTCGAGCACGCTAGCACCGTAGGATCTGGATCTGACGGTTATGATAGATCACTTAACCGCAAAGAGGTACGAGTCCTGCGCCGCACGATCTCATTTAGATCCAACGGCTACAGAGCGTGATCCGCAGCGAAGCGGTACCGTCCAATAGAATCCTGACGCGTGTCCCTGTTCTGATTAAAACAGAATTAGAAACCAGATTTAAAAGCCATTTTGAAACCTTTGTAACTTTCAAACCACACGTCCAAATTTGACAAATTTTATATCAATGGATTCAGGAGAACAAGCCCTATCCAACTGTGGAGTTAGTTTAGCAAATAGTATCTGTTATCTTGTTTGAATTTGCAGAAACTTATGTATGCTTGTTTAGAGTATAAAAATTGTTTAAAAATGATTTTTGGATTAAAACTTTTGCAAAATGGATTGTTGTGACCTTACTGACCCTAGGAACCAACCCTGGTGTTAGAAATGATTTTTGTAAGATTTAGGTTAGATTACTTGACTTAGTCATTTTCTAGCCAAATAAAAAGAATGGTTTTGTTATAAAAATGTTTATGAAAAGAAAACTTCAAGGAAATGTTTTGGACCAAACCTACTGACCCAAAAACACCAAGCTTTGCAATAGCAACTCATTTGGTGAACAACTTAAGAGTTTTGCCTTAATAAAAACATTTTTCACCACATGAAATGATAAATGGATTTAAAATAGTTTTTGGACAAAACCCTCTTGCTAATGACTTTGCCACTTTGGTAAATGACCAATTTGGATCTTACAAAGTTTAGAAACCCCATAGAGACCCCTTTGCAAAATAAAACTATCTTGTGCATGCTCCCATGCATAACTTAGATTCCATTACTTTGTGTGTGTGAAGATTTGTTTGTTTGACTTTGGTTTGGAATGTGAATTGAATTTGTGTTTGCTTGATTGATTTGTAGTAAAGTGTGAGACTAGCAAGATCAAGGAGTGAACCACCATTCCCTACCAAAAAGGCAAGTGATGCTTCATACTTTCTATCCTATTACTTTCACTATGCATTAGTGATTTTGCTAAGTAAAACTTGCATGGATTTTGCTAAGTATAGAACTTGCTATAGTAAAACCTAGTAGAAGAATACTTAGAAGGATTTTCCTAAGTTAGAGATTCCTACTACTACCAAGCTTAGCCTAGCTAATAGAAAACATGGGTGGAATATATATTCACACTATGGAAAAATATTCTAAGTCTGAGGACTTGTGATTTTGTCTAATAAAACAACTAAGTTAATGAATCACCTGGGTGGAATGGGATAGCTTGGTGGAGAATGGTTGAGTGGTTCACAAGGCCATGGACTTGGATTGTGTATCTCACTTGTGGATGGCCACCCAGGAAACAAAGGGATTTGAGATGTCAAATGTTGAGAAGCTTCAAGTGCAACCACTTGGCAATATGGGCTCTGCCATGATCATATAGGTTGCAAGAACTTAGCCAAATGGACAGTGGGTGGTAGTGTTTGATAGGTTGGAACGCGTCCATTTTGGTCTAAGGGAAGGCTTCTGAAAGATCTTGTCTTGGGAAACCAAGTCTTGTGGGGAAAGTGCACCACCTCTGCAGAGTGTAAAATCTAAGTACTTAGCCATGTCCCTGGTAAAGGACAATTTGAGCATCAAGACATGGAAGCAATCAAGAATCTCATCATTCAAATTTCTAAGTTAAAATCTTGTGGTTTGAACAAGGGTTGTTTGAATTCTTCAATCATTGATGGAGAGATGGCTTGGTACAAGGATCTTGAAATCTTTGATTGAGGAAAAAATGATTTTGTCAAGCAAAAACTTAGTATTTTCAAATGTTAAGGAAAAATCTATTTTGAGCAATGCAAGCCTCAACTCCACTTAGCCAAATGCATATAGATGATAGACTCCACTATACAAATATAGTATCACTTGCCAATACAATTCAAATGTATTGACCCTTTGTGGCTGTAACTTGTATGTTGCAGGTTTGATTGATTTTAGTGAAGATTGTTTGATTAGGATTACAAAGTCTACAACCAACATCTGCCTGTGGCACTTTGAAGATGAAGGACCCATACTTATAGTTATTCCGCTGCAATGTAATGTAATAGCCAAATGAGCTATGTTTTGATGTAATAAACTTATGTTATTCCTGGTTATAAAGTTATATTATGACCTTTGTTTCTTGATATTACATCTTAACTGTGGATGCTAGCTATTGATCCAGGGACTAGCATTGTAAACACAGGAGGAATCTACCTTATTAGGTTGAGGCCTCTACACCCCAGAACAGAATAAACAATAGCAAGAGCGGCTGAAGTACATGTTTGAGTCGATGCTGGATCAACCGTGTAAATTTCACACGCCTAACCCGACCAAACCAGCCAACCACATAAGCTCGGGCTGATAGCAATGCATGAAGAGTGCAATGGGGAACCTAACAGCAATGCATGCGTCACAACAGCAAACACACCATCCACAATAGCCACAACTTATAAGAGGAAATGCACAACAGTTGATGTTGCCTCCACCACCTCCGAGGTATGAGAATCAGGACCGGAGGGATGCAGTTCACCATGTGGTAAATCAGAACCAATATAGCAGAGGAAACCTCGGAAATAATGGACGCAATGATTACAGGGAGCACCACCAGTCATACTGTGTATTCACCATGGAGCAGCAGGACAGGAAGAGCATACAGCGCCAACACATGGAAGTAAATGCAGTTATGCCGACAGTTCCGAGGTATATGTCATGGTCAGATAAGGAGATAACTTGGAGCATTAGGGATCATCCGAACATCATGCCAAACCCAGGTCATATGCCTTGGTGCTAGATCCAACATTTGTCGGGCCTAGTAACAATGTGAAATTCTCAAAGGTGCTTATAGATAATGGAAGCAGCATCAACATTATGTACAAGGATACAATGCATCAGCTCAGTATATCTCCGAATATGCTGCAGTCGACCAGGATAACCTTTCATGGGATAGTGCCAGGATTGTCCTGCGAGCCCATTGGGGAGGTTCGAGTAGATGTCTTATTCGGTATAATAGAGAATTGCAGAGCAGAGAATTTGGAATTAGAGATGGTTGATCTGGAAATCTGTTATCATGCGTTACTCGGACGGCCGACATTGGCCAGATTTATGGGCAGTTGTCATATTGGTTATTTGAAAATTAAGATGCCAGGACCACAGGGGGTGATAACCATAGCAGGAGACTATCGGAAGTCAATGGAATGTTCCTCGTCCGGATCTAATTTGGCCGAATCTTTGGTGATTGCAAGGGAGAAAAGGGGAACTCAGGAGGTTACAGCTTTAGCTCAATCGACACAGATTAACATGTCGGCACTTGCTAACCCGCATGGAACTGTATCTTTTCATCCAACTAAGGAGACAAAGAAGATTCATATTGATGATCAGTTCCCAGGGCGCACCATCACCATCGATGCCAGCCTGAATGACAAATAGGAAAGCGAGCTCACCAACTTCCTCCATGAGAATCGGGATATCTTTGGATGGTACACACAAGATCTGCAAGGAGTACCGAGTGAGTTGGTTGAGCACTCTTTGCATGTAAGGCCAGGAGCAAGGCCGGTGAAGCAACCTCTTCGCCGCTTTGCCAAAGACAGGAGAAAAATTATTGGGGATGAGATAGCTCGGCTTCTGGCGGCCGGGTTCATCATGGAAGTACTTCATCCAGATTGTCTATCTAACCCGGTGTTGGTAGAAAATAAAAAGGATGACCCGAACGTAGCTGTCGTTTGGCGTATGTGCATCGATTACACGAACCTTAACAAGGCGTGTCCTAAGGATCCTTTTCCTTTACCTAGGAAAGACCAGGTTATTGATTCAACTGCAGGTTGTGAACTATTATCATTTGTAGACTCGTATTCAGGCTTCCACCAGATACCGTTAAACCCGGCTGATCAAATAAAAACTGCGTTGATCCAGGGACTAGCATTGTAAACACAGGAGGAATCTACCTTATTAGGTTGAGGCCTCTACAGATGGTATCAGAGCATTGTGTTGCCTATAGGATTTGTAAACCTAGGATTGGACAAAAACCCTTAGAAAAATAGGAGTTGTTTTGTTCCAAAAACTTATTTACAAAAACACTTGTAAACTCTTTCCTCAACCATTTTGGTTTCAACTCTACATCTCTTCTATTTCAACTTGATGGAAAAACCAACCCCATGGTCAAAGACTACACCATGTGCAAAGGACTTCTTCAACAACTCCAACTCTAATGACTTCAACTTCTTCAACTCTAATGACTTCAACATCTTCAGCATATTCACCAAGGACTTCCAGCTTGGATACCACTAAGGACTACAAGTGAGACAAGGAAATCTTGCTCAAGATTTAGAGACTGAGGGAATGCAAAAGTTAGAAGAAGCCCACATCCCTAGAAGTTATTGCAACCAAGAGTTTTTCTCAAGGAAACCATGATCCCAAGTAAGAGGAAGAAACCAAGAAAGAAGGAAGATCACAAGTGAACCATATAGATGGACCACCATATTTTAGTTAAGTCAAAACCACCAACTTGTGAGGTGTAACAAAAATATTTTGTTGCCTAAGTATGTGCTTGAACCTTGTTTGAGTGAAATGTTTGTTTGTGATTGCATGCACATTGCTTCTGTGAATTGTGATGTGTGTGATTAGAAAAATTTCCTTAGAAACATCTTGCCTATTCTAATCCCTTCAAACCCAAACAGATGACTACTCCAAAAGACTCCAAGGTTGATGACACCAACACCAACCAAGCTGACAGCATGAGAGAGCTCATAGCAACCCAACATCAGTTGAACCAACTAACAGCTCAGTTCATAACCAACAATAGTGATAAAGATCCAGCACTACAAAGGTTTTTGGAGGAACAATCCCAACTGATGCTTAAAGTGACTAATCAAATGATCAGCATGGAAGAAAACTATCCCAAAGGAGTTTATGATAACAAGGATGACAAGAATGTTGTTCTAGATGGAGCCCCAGCTTGCATTATTTGTGGAGACAAGGATCATACTTCCAAGGAGCATGAAGGACAATGCCCCAATTGTGAAGAAGATCATCCTGTTGTACAATGTCCCACCTCTCAAGCTACTTGCTACCTTTGTGAAGGAAGTGATCATATTCCTAACCAATGTCCTATCTACTCCATGGTGGAACAAAGGAAACAAGAAGGATATAAGTCTACCAAAGGAAAAGGACCACTCATACCTCCAAACAAGACAACCCAATTCAAAGGATCAAAGAAACTTAAGAAACAAAAGCAAGACATGAGCCTTGCACAATGTCGTAAATGTAAGGAAATGGGACACTACTCCAGGGGATGCCCAGAAAACAAGAAGAATAAAGAGATTGACCAAGTGTGGTGCAACAACTGCAAAGAGTTAGGCCACTATGTAGCAACTTGTCCACAAGAGCCACGTAAAGAACTCAAGGACATTCATTGTTTCAACTGCAAGAATCCAGGACATTATGCAAGCAACTGTCCAGAAAAGATGAAGAACAAGTTGAACAAGCCTATGGAGAAACTCAACCTTGGTTCATGAATCAAGTATGGAAACCAAGGGCACAATGCAAAGTATTGTTTAGATAAGTTTCCCCAGGAACCCAAGAAGGACAATATGTAATTTTTTGTTTGAAAATTTTTAAGGGTGGTAGTACCCTAGTTGTTTTGAACCTGCTTGTAACCCTAGCCTCCCCAAATCTCGGGACGAGATTTATTTTAAGGGTGGTAGCCTGTCACATCCCAAGATTTTCCAAATCTTGTAATGTGAAAATAAATTAATAAAATAAAACTCTGTTTGATTTTCAGAGCCAGAAGAAACTTTTTGAATTCAATTGGAACTTCAAAACCCATTTGAATTAAAATAAAACCTAAAGGGTTCTAAATCTAATAAAAAGAAAAATAAAAATATTTTGGAAATACTATTCTAGATCTTTTAAATAAAAGGTTTTGGTTCTCAATTGAAATAAAAGTTTTATAGATAAATATTATTTTATAGAGTTCAATTAAACCTTGGCCAAGCTTTGGGAATTAAAACATTTTATTTTAAATAAAATAGCAAAAGTTTGTTTAAAAATAATAAAGGATTGCTTAATAAAATAATAAGGAATTAATGTCCAAATTTTATTCAAATAAAAGCTTTTACCATTTTAATTAAAAACATCAAAACTTATTAAATTGTTTTAAATAGGTTTTTCAAGTATTTTATATTCTCTAATAAAACCTACTAAAGTGTTTTGGTTTTATTTTAGATTT
This sequence comes from Avena sativa, assembly GCA_916181665.1. NCBI lineage: Eukaryota > Viridiplantae > Streptophyta > Magnoliopsida > Poales > Poaceae > Avena > Avena sativa. The sequence continues at coordinate 402,992,258 of OV702284.1, forward strand.
CAAAATAAATATCTCAATAAAATAAATCCTAATTGATATAATAATGAAAGTCTATTATATTTAATTGATAATAGACTCTAAAATGTTATTTGTTTTAAAACAAGATTTCCAAATGAATGGTATTTTCAAATAAAACCTACTGATTTGATTTTGAAAATATTTGGATTTCAAATGGAAATTTTATTTAAATAAATCAAACCCTATTTTATTAAATAACTAAAGATCCATTTTATTTAATTATTAAATGGATCCTAAATTAAATATAAAAATATTATTTTATTTTGGATTTGGATTATGTTGATAAACAGAACCAAATTCAAATGAAAAGTTTGTTGTTTGTTTGATTTGATTTGAGTGTTGTTTGATTGCTTGATTAATTGGTTGAAACTCAAAACAGAAAAGAATTAGAAAAAGGAAAAAGAGTTTGGAAAAAAAAATAGAGCAGCCCAGCAGCCCACTAAGGCCCAGTCCAGCCCAGTCTTCTCCCCCCCGAAGGAACCGTTTTTCTTCACCAACTAAACAACCCGCAAAGAGACTGGCAAGTGGACCCCTCCCTCCTTTCTTTTCCCACTGAACAGAGGACCCCACTGCCTCCTCCTTCTTCCCCGCGCGACCCTGTCTCCCCCAGACGACGCTGCCGTTGCTGTCCATGAATGCCGAGATCAATTCGCCTTAACGCCACGTTAATTCCTCGTCGCGACCACGCACTTTTAATCGCCTCGCTCTCTCCTCCGTTTTCCCTCAGACCCCTTCCCCAAGCTCGCCCCCAGGCCGCCTCAATTCCTCCCCGAGCACCCTCTGCTCCGACGAGCTGTCGCAGCAATTCCGGCAGCCCCTCGCCGCCCCTTTCCTCCTCGACCATGATCTCATGATCCACACCTCCTGGCGATCATCCCGTAGCACCAGCTTGCCCCCGAGCGACCCAGAGCATCGACAACCACCTCGACCACCGTCACCACCGTCTGCCTCTTTCTCCGACAAGCCCCACAGGTAGATTCCGGTCACCCCTCTCCTCCCCGAGAACACGATGATGATCTCCAAGCTCAGACGAACCTAATAGCACTTTCCGTTTGTCTTAGGGCGCCCCCAATCTTCGCCTTCGTCAAGCACAGAGCACCGCCGTGTCTGCTTCTTCTCCGGCGACGTTCCCCGGTAAGCGTCGACCGCCCCGAGCCCTCTTGTTCACGCTCACAGCTCCGTCATGATCTCCTGCGTCTAACCCTGCCTTCGGTCTGTCTTCTCTTGACCTGTAGCGTCGTCTTCAACCGCGGACAGAGCCGTCCGTCGCCGTTCCCAACTCCGACGAGGAATTGCGACTGCCTCTGAGCGCCCCTTGTCAAGCCAGCAGTATCCTGAGCTTCGCCGTGACCCCCTGAGCCCGGTGAGCATGCCCTTTTTCTCTCTCGCTTCCTGTATCGCCGGAACCGTCATCGACCGACCGCTCCGCCGCCGGTAGCCACCGCAGCGCCGCTCGCAAATGGTCGAGCACGCTAGCACCGTAGGATCTGGATCTGACGGTTACGATAGATCGCTTAACCGCAAAGAGGTACGAGTCCTGCACCGCACGATCTCATTTAGATCCAACGGCTACAGAGCGTGATCCGCAGCGAAGCGGTACCGTCCAATAGAATCCTGACGCGTGTCCCTGTTCTGATTAAAACAGAATTAGAAACCAGATTTAAAAGCCATTTTGAAACCTTTGTAACTTTCAAACCACACGTCCAAATTTGACAAATTTTATATCAATGGATTCAGGAGAACAAGCCCTATCCAACTGTGGAGTTAGTTTAGCAAATAGTATCTGTTATCTTGTTTGAATTTGCAGAAACTTATGTATGCTTGTTTAGAGTATAAAAATTGTTTAAAAATGATTTTTGGATTAAAATTTTTGCAAAATGGATTGTTGTGACCTTACTGACCCTAGGAACCAACCCTGGTGTTAGAAATGATTTTTGTAATATTTAGGTTAGATTACTTGACTTAGTCATTTTCTAGCCAAATAAAAAGAATGGTTTTGTTATAAAAATGTTTATGAAAAGAAAACTTCAAGGAAATGTTTTGGACCAAACCTACTGACCCAAAAACACCAAGCTTTGCAATAGCAACTCATTTGGTGAACAACTTAAGAGTTTTGCCTTAATAAAAACATTTTTCACCACATGAAATGATAAATGGATTTAAAATAGTTTTTGGACAAAACCCTCTTGCTAATGACTTTGCCACTTTGGTAAATGACCAATTTGGATCTTACAAAGTTTAGAAACCCCATAGAGACCCCTTTGCAAAATAAAACTATCTTGTGCATGCTCCCATGCATAACTTAGATTCCATTACTTTGTGTGTGTGAAGATTTGTTTGTTTGACTTTGGTTTGGAATGTGAATTGAATTTGTGTTTGCTTGATTGATTTGTAGTAAAGTGTGAGACTAGCAAGATCAAGGAGTGAACCACCATTCCCTACCAAAAAGGCAAGTGATGCTTCATACTTTCTATCCTATTACTTTCACTATGCATTAGTGATTTTGCTAAGTAAAACTTGCATGGATTTTGCTAAGTATAGAACTTGCTATAGTAAAACCTAGTAGAAGAATACTTAGAAGGATTTTCCTAAGTTAGAGATTCCTACTACTACCAAGCTTAGCCTAGCTAATAGAAAACATGGGTGGAATATATATTCACACTATGGAAAAATATTCTAAGTCTGAGGACTTGTGATTTTGTCTAATAAAACAACTAAGTTAATGAATCACCTGGGTGGAATGGGATAGCTTGGTGGAGAATGGTTGAGTGGTTCACAAGGCCATGGACTTGGATTGTGTATCTCACTTGTGGATGGCCACCCAGGAAACAAAGGGATTTGAGATGTCAAATGTTGAGAAGCTTCAAGTGCAACCACTTGGCAATATGGGCTCTGCCATGATCATATAGGTTGCAAGAACTTAGCCAAATGGACAGTGGGTGGTAGTGTTTGATAGGTTGGAACGCGTCCATTTTGGTCTAAGGGAAGGCTTCTGAAAGATCTTGTCTTGGGAAACCAAGTCTTGTGGGGAAAGTGCACCACCTCTGCAGAGTGTAAAATCTAAGTACTTAGCCATGTCCCTGGTAAAGGACAATTTGAGCATCAAGACATGGAAGCAATCAAGAATCTCATCATTCAAATTTCTAAGTTAAAATCTTGTGGTTTGAACAAGGGTTGTTTGAATTCTTCAATCATTGATGGAGAGATGGCTTGGTACAAGGATCTTGAAATCTTTGATTGAGGAAAAAATGATTTTGTCAAGCAAAAACTTAGTATTTTCAAATGTTAAGGAAAAATCTATTTTGAGCAATGCAAGCCTCAACTCCACTTAGCCAAATGCATATAGATGATAGACTCCACTATACAAATATAGTATCACTTGCCAATACAATTCAAATGTATTGACCCTTTGTGGCTGTAACTTGTATGTTGCAGGTTTGATTGATTTTAGTGAAGATTGTTTGATTAGGATTACAAAGTCTACAACCAACAT